>CM062820.1:1368569870-1369861753 GCA_031772625.1 Pinus tabuliformis
CCATGAAATACTAGTCTAATATTTTTAAACTCTCCCTTCAATTTAACCTTTTATTTCTTCACCTAATTGGGTACTACCAATAACATATTATATGAACTATGTTCATCTCCTTCTTCATATTTATGTTTAATAGGCCACTCTTGTCTATAATATCTTTATTTTTCCTTTTGTAGGACTTCTCCCTATCCCACATCAGCCAAGGTTTGTCTGAATATCATCTAATTACGATATGCAGTTAGAATTTTTATAATATTTTCCATATCAACACTAGCTTTCAATAATTTTCAATTATCTTCCCAAATTCTTACTAGCTCTGCTTTCAAACCCTTTAAAATTTTTGATAATTCTATTCTTTGTGATGATGCCTCCCAACATAGTTATACCCAAAGTTCCACTCCATCAACATGTCTTGAAGATGGTTCCATCACAATTCTTCTTTACCTTTCTCCTTACTGTGTAAAACAAACATTTACTTTGTTAAAATCTAGTTGTGATCTAGCTCATAAGCCTCAATCTTGTAACCTACAGCTCTAATACCACATGTAACATACCTCCGAGTTATAAATTCTTTTTCTATATGCCATTTTCAACAATTAGTATGACCATATGATAGCTCTTAATTGATTATGATATACATAAATGTATTTCTACATTTTTCAATAATAATATAAATATATGTTTATTGATAGGTAAGGGAATCCAGCCCTCAACCTTTGATTTAACTTATAACTTTTTAAACATTCATTATTCCAACAAGTTATGGTGAAGTCTTTTTCTTAGAGCTTAAAAAATTTTGATTTATAAAGGCTCCTCTTCTTATCAACCTGTTGTCGTTGCTACAAAAACGTCAAAACCTTTAGCTTGCATCCAAATTTTGAAGCGTAAATTGAATTCTCATGTTGTCATTTCAAGTATCATGATTCAGTGCATATGTTTTCCCCAAGTGTTTTAGTCTGATTTGTGAGAAAATAAAACTTTCATCTCCTACCAAGTTAAGTGTCTCACATTATATGCAAGCCAATTTTGATGTGTTTAGGGGGGAATTCTTGTACAGATGAGTTGTTCTTATCATGAAAAACTTTATCACTCATATTTCTAAAGTTTCAAGCACTGTCACACAAGTGTCGTCACGGTTGTCGTAAAGTGTATCTTTGGTGTCGCACTTGGTGTCAGTCATTGCAAAGTTGACACATTGAGGAAAGTATGTTTTTCATGTTTCCCGAGTGTTCCATGTCATGTAGTAAAGTGATATAAGTGTGTGATCATGGTCAGTGTCTTTATTTTACGTATCTTCATGTCATTGATCTGAAAGTTAGTCAAAATTGGGAAAACTTTCTGATCGAGCAACTAATCCTCATTCAACACTCCTAGAATGCGCACTACAAAACTGTGTAAGCCCTCAAGGAGTAGCCTTGTCTCTTGGCACTGTGCAATGCACAGTATCTTCCTTCCAAAACGTGCACTGCACAATCTCAGTGCTCAAGCCAAGCCACTAAGCTCTAGAACAAGACAATATTTCTCTCCAACCAGGCTTGAACTATGCATTATGCAGTCTCAGTCCTCAAGCCTGAAGCCTCAACTCCTGAACTGCACAATTGTATAGTCACCTAGCCTCCTCTCCTTCCAGAATTGCGTAGTGGTAAAATGCATTGCTCAAGCCTGCAACCTAGCTTCTTGAACCCCTCAATTGTGCAATTTTCAAGCTAAGTCTAGTGTGAATTGCATATTGCATAGTCTGAAGGCTCAATCCTTACCCTTGACTACCTGAGCTATGTAATTATGCATTCCTTGAGCCTCCCTCTCATCCCTCAACCCAGTTCCATCTCATCTAGTGGATCATCATGCATCATCTTAGACTAGGGGGTTTATCAGACTAATGTCATCTTGTCATGAGTGAATTGTAGTCGCAGGTACTCTATCATGTTATAGGAGGATGATGATGAAGGATATCGATAAGGAGACCATGTTAGCAGACACCTCTATAGTTGCAAGTACGAACTTATCAACCAGGAATAAGAAAAGGGGCATCAGATTGCAACAATAGGCTAAGATCAATAAAACGTTAAAGACTCCTCATCTTTAAACCATATGGAGGTGGAAGAAGATAACATGTTCTATCTTCAAGAAGAAACAAGCAAGTAGCAGTAACAAATGACTTTTTAGGTCTTTATACTATTATTGTATCCCATTCTTGTTAATAGTGCAACCACCTTATAGCTCTATTGTGCCCATGTATCCCCCATATTGTTATTATTGTGCCCCATATAATCCCAGTATTTATATTGTTGTGCCCTTACAAGATTATTGTTACGTAGCCTCTAATTATATTGTGACCCCTTAGACTCCTATATATAGAAAGGAGGCCTTGTCATTTATATCATCCAAGAATTATTCATTTGTGTAATGTAAAGGAGGTTCCCCCTCGAAGAGGCTTATTTTGAAGTTGTTGATCTATCTCTTCTTCTATTTTGTGAGTTGATTGCATAACATTTGGTATCAGATCCTTGGATTCTAGGGTTTTTCTACTTCAAACAGGCCATCATGGTATTTGTGCTATAATGTTTTTTTATATGAATCTTACTAATATAACAAAAAAACCCATTTGAGAAACAATGATGATGAACGTCGTGTCTAAATATCAAACCGTTTCTCACTAAATTTTTTGATATATGAACTGAGGAAATTAGGGTTTTTGTAGGCTCATGAATTCCATCTCAAATTGGTGATCCTGGGAAAATCATCATACCTTTCTCTCTAGGAATTATGTTTACATTGCGTAAAAAGTGACAAAACAAGGAGGGATATTAGTTTGTTCGATATCTTTTTCAGGGCTAAAGGTTGAAACCATGACATGTGGCACTTCATACAAGTATTCTCTACTGAATATGTCTATAATCAGGGCATCGTGGGAGATTTGGCATAACCCTTTCTTGGAGAATCCAATAACAATTTGATCTATGGGTTTGGAAAGAGGGCTTAGTGATGAGCACCAATATTGCAGCAAGGATGCTGCAACTCCTGGGGCTACCGAATTTACTTCATGAACCCGAGGTTCATACAAACTTGGAGGTGACAATGTTGTATACACAAATAGATGTAACTGGTCTACTCTTCATCACTACTGAGTTGGGGTGATAGACCATTGACGTTTCTCAAACCAACCTTCTATTGACTAGAAGAATTCTGATTATCAATTTGGAGAAGGGAAATTCACCATAATTGGAAGAAAATAAATGTTGTCTATTGCATGAAGGAAAGACCAAAAGAAGTGCTTACAAACCAACATGAAATACTTAATTTGCTTTCTAATCTACTTTTCTTGCAAAATAACCCTATTTTAACACATGTGAGGTTTCAACTATTCTAGGCATGAAAGCTAATCTAAAGAGTGCTAAATTTTGTGTGCAATAACAAATGTAAAATAACTATTTTTCTTTTTATCTTATTACTTGAAAAATGAAAATGCTAATCTTGCTTGGTTCTTTAGAAGGGGAGACAGGTGTGAAGGAAAAGAAGGAGAATGGTTCAGATGACTTGGACGGCAAGAAGGGACCTAATCTAGGCTTTTAGTGTTGAATTTTATCCAATCGGACTCAAAACAGGCCACTACAGGTTTTGCTACAGGAAGTACTAGTTCACCTACAGGATACCCTATTTTACTAAAGGAATAGGCCGAAAGATTAGGGAGTGGTCTAGAAGGTGAGGTGGAGCTTGGAAAAGGTGAATAAGGATTGAATAAGGCATAGGAGTGATAGGAACTTACGACTCAATCCAAAGCTTTAATATGGTTGAATTTTCTCAACAGAGATGGCTACTTTTCCTCTTAAGACAAGAATTCGAATTGAAACCTTAGTGAATTTTTTCAATCATGGGTGGATATGGCTTGGTTGAGGCTGACGACATGAGGTCTCCCTACAATTTCAAAACTCCTGCAATCAACAAACATCATTCTTGGCATTCATATATGAACTCATAAAAAATAAGAAAGGTGTGTGCGAGTAAAAGAAAACAAAGTTATCACCATTTAATTCGCTATAATCATGCATGGAAATGCTTCGAACCAATATTAAAGTGATATGAGATTAGTGCAACTTAAAGGATCAGAAAATACCAACTGGAACTTATCTACAAAACTACAAGATAATGACCTAATTAGCAAGAAAAACCTAAATTACACAAAAAGCTACAATTCTGTCTTTTTGGGGTTGCATGAGAAGTATTCCTCAAACCATGATCCTTGAAAGGGAGAAATGAGTTGAAAACCACTTGATTTTAGCCTTATTGGAATATTTTCTTATCACTACAATGCTACTGTTAGAGTTATTCACAAATAGAAGCAAACTAATCAAATCTACCAATACTTGCAAATTAACAGTGCCAAAATCGGTTTAACAATTAACTATAAGGTAACCTAAGCATAAATACACAATAAGAGGAACCTCTATTGCTAATTTTGGGCCTTAACCCAAGAGCTTCAACCCTCTGAGTCAACTTAGTATAGGATCAAGTGAATGCTGCTCATTTTCATTAAAGAAATCAGAAATACATAAGAGTGTCTGGTTACAATGCTTCAACTCGAAAACTACTTAGCTATCTTAAAAAGAAAATCTGAACCTAATTGATGCCCTAGGGATCTTAATTTATACAACTGAAGTTACCAATAGCTTCCTTAAATTTAGGGAGGCTTGGCTCTAATCTCTAGATCAACTGGTCTTCAGCTATCACTGGCTTGGATGCTAATGAACTTCATGACTCGGCTGCTTATAGCTCCGAGCTGATGAGATTTGAATTAGGAAACTTCAAGTGAGTGAGGAGTTAAGGAGGGAGATCCTGTGTCCTAGAATCCCTATTTCTTGTCTCCCTTCTAGCTCCTACGCTTTAATTAGCCATAATTTTCTCCAAAACTAGCAATCAGTGCACATTAGAACACTAGACATGACATCTCATCTTTACTCTCCTCGTTAACAAAAACGTAATTAAAACATGTAAAGAATGATGATAAAACTTGATTTTAATAAGTTGGAGGTGCACTAAGGTCCATATAATTTACCCATTAACGAGCCTCAGCATAACCGCCCTACTGAAAATGTTTCTCATCCTCTAAGCAACTCAATCTATGTCCATGTCTTTCATTGCTTTGGTGGCCAACTTGACATTCCAAGCTTCTATTGTAGTCTCCTCCTCTTGTGGATAAAACCCTGCATTCCTCTCCATTTCTTCCCACTACTTTCTTTCTTCTTCTTCGTTTGTCCCATCTAACATGCCTAAAATAAATGGTGGGTTAAGGTTTAATCCAATCCAATTTACCTTTATAATGTTTTCTTATACATTGGGACTCTCTCTAGTGCATCCCTCATCCTATCAAGAAAATGATATTATTTGATCTCTAGGCTGTAGGGTTAGGTGTTCCATCTCCTTTGGCAGGCTTGTTGGTGGTCATCTCCTAGCAATATTAGCATGTCTTCAAAATCAGTGACTGCCTGTTTTTGTACAACAAGGTATATTGGTGCAATCTTGGGATCATTTTCAATGAGGTTGCAAGTGTTGATGACAGCCATTGGGTTAGACTGTTATGCTCTGATCATAACGGGTTTTGCTTCTTCTATTGCCAATACCATTTTCATTTCTATAACTCTGGCCTCCTCGTGACTCATACAAGAAGCCAATGACCTCAATTGTAAGTTCCCTAGGTTTGGATTTGGGTCCCACACATTTAAATATGTCAAAGCTAAATTGTGTAGGTAGAACTCAGATATCTTTGCTTTATCCTCTAGGGTTCTTTGATCACAAAGGTCAATGAATTGCTTGTAGTCTTGGAAAGGCGTATTCCCTCTTTGTGCTAGGGGTTTTATCTAAAACCGCAACAATTATTCTTTGAGGTATAAGACATATGAGTTTGTTGGCATCCTACATTGAAGTGCCTCCATGGATAAACTTTCCATAGTTGCCAATTGGCCTTCCATTTCCTATAGCCGGTTCCTTAGCCAGGTGTTCTTAGCCTCTAACTGAGATTTCAATATTGTTTCCCTATCTCTTATGATACTTATTTCTCTACCCATTTCTTGGAATTTCTCTTCCACATGGCCTACATCCTCTACCCCTTTTGATTCAGAAATTTTCATCCACCTATGTGTCGTTTCGCTCTCTTTTTCAAGTTCAAAGAATAGAGGAATGGAAAATTTGTGTCGTATCACCCTACCTCCTTCAATGAACCTATAGAGGAGATGAGGTTTGGCTATGGGCTAAGCTCCTTCAGCTCCTGGGCCTCTTCCTCCATTTTTTCCTATGTAATTCCTTCCTCTTTTCCTTCCCTTGGTCCTTGCAGCCTTTCCTGATCTCTTCTCTATGTTTCTTGTAGGTTTGATAGGTTTTCCTGTAGGATTATTTCTACTTCCTATAGGTATGACTATGTCTCTTGTAGGAGATATTTTTCATTTTTTGAGGTCGACCTAGTGACAGGCCTCCTAACATAGCTGATTGGAGACTTGGGAGAAGCTTGTTTTGATGTTCCTTCTCCTTCGTTCTTCCCTGGAGGGATTTCTTTCTATTGTTATTTTGGTGATTCCTCTATGACAATTAGAGTTTTGGTAGGGGTATGAGGTCTCCCTTGTCTAATCCTGGTGCTCTTCCTTGTCCTGAAGTAAAGTGGAGTTTGTCTTTGTCTCTTTCCCTTTGATTTGACAGCTGTAGTTAGGGAAGTTAGGGCAGTTGCTACCCCTTTCTATGTAGGCTCTGGAGACGCTCTTCGTGATTCTTCTTCTTCCCTCCTCTATGTTTCAAAATTGTGTTCATCATTATGTACTTCATCCTCTTTTTCATCTTCTTCTCCATCCTCTTTTTCTTCTTCTTTTCCATGGTCCGATTCTTCCTGTTTGTCATCTTCTATTTCTTCTTCCTTGTAATCCTCTATTTATTCTTCTCCCTCACAAGTAGTACAACTTCTCTCATACTCAATGGATTTAATTTCTCCTTCTTCCTGCATGTCTACAAATGTTGACTGTTCAATAGGGATTCTTAAATTATATAGATCATCTTCAAGGATGAGTTTGATCAACCCATGATGGGCTAGCTGTTGATGTTTTCTTTCTTTTACCTTGATTCTCATATCTATCATGGATTCATATGTTATGACGAGGTTTCTCTTCTCCAAATCTAAGCTCATGGTGGACTATAAAGTGGTATCCATACACTACACTATATCTACCTTCACAAGAAATATGCTTGATGATGTGGTAACTCACCTTATTCCAGGGATATGGTTGATTTCCTTCTAACCAATTTTTTGTCTTCAATTGGTTCTTCTCCTTCCAAAAAGAAACTTTTCTTTGCAAGAGTGTTGTTAGTCTTGTCCTCTTTTATCCATTGCAACCCTAGGGGGAGTGTAGTTATTCTACTAATAATCTCAGGGGTAATTTCTACTGAAAAACCCTTCACTACTTGACACTAGTGAGAGGTATCAGTGACACTTCAAACTCTCTAGCGACATCATCATCATCTCCCCTTAGTAGCTCAAAGAACCCCATCCATTGATGCCTTGTAAATATTTCTACCACAACAGGATGCTAGTGTATTCTGGCTGTGTTGGTGGGCTATCTTTTGTTGAAACCTCCTGTCATAATTTCTAGCAATTCTTGTTTGAGTGAGGTTTGGGTGGCTCTAGTTTAGGAGTTCTGGTAGGTGATGAAGTTCCACCCTCTATCCTTCATTAACCTTCACAAAATTCTGCCTATGCATATAGAAAATAACTAGAAGAAAGGAAGATTTATTCATTTTACATGAAAATATAGAAGGTATGGCACCTACCTCCTTTTCCTATGCTCTAGTGATGAGAACTCTTGAATCGATGCTCCCCAGTGTCCTCTTGCAACTCTGTGTGGTAATTCCCTCTATACCCTGTAGCCTTCCTATAATCTCCTATAGGTTCTCTTATTTGATGCAGATGCTGACAGTTTCCTAAAGTTCCCACTATAGAGATTCCGAGAGATTTTTTCTTTTTAATGACTCCTTGAAGTTGCCTCTCCCTTTATATTTTCGAAATACTAATACTTTGCATGCAAGTCAATGATTATTTCCATTTGTTGATGATTTTTTTGGGTGGTATGTTGACTGGCTGAGTAAAAATACCTACTTTCAGACCATTGGTCCCACTACCAGTTCATCACATCACCTTGCCTCATAATCATCTCCCACTTCATTCTCCGTAACTCAACCACTTTTTGATTCATTCCCTTTGTTTTGATGTGACCTTGCCACGTGTGGAGTTAACTAACCCTTTTATTCTCATTATATAACCGAGGGTGACCAAGTTAACTTGCCAGCTTCACTTATGAGATCAACTTCCTGCCTCATTCCTACAATGCAATCATATTTGTACCTATGAGATAGTATTGGTGAGATGACATACCTGTTGGTCCTTTGCTTCGTTGATGCATTCTGGAGAATGGTGCTAATTTATTGTTCTTTTACCTTGCTGCATATTCTTCACTATGTTTTTTTCTTGTTATTTTGTATATGGGTTTCTCCCTTGATGATATACAAGTGCTTTATTTTGTTGCTGTTGAGATCTGGAGGAGCTTCCTCATCACTGTGATCCTTTTGCTCAAGTGGATTTATGTAGTTCTGGTCTTTTTTGTGGAATACATTGCTACAAGAATTCCTACAAGATGTCTAGAGGATGTCTTGCACCTGACTTTTTCTTAAAATTTTTCATGTCTTCTCTGCGTCTAAGGTTGAATGGGTATTGAAATGAGTGGAGGATGTGGTAATGAGTGGAAGATGAGGTATGCTGCTATGGCATGCATCTTATTGATGTTTTCTTTTTACTTGATTTCTTTGATGGATGAAGTGGTGACATGGTAATGGAGGGTGTAGGCTAAGATATGGTGAGGTCAATGGCTTATTTTATAACCCAAAATATTCTTGTGTCCCCATTTTTCCATTGGACTACCTTCCCTAAACTTTTTCAAGGCCTCCTGTAAAACCTATAGGAAATTGCACTAGTATTACAGAGAATCTTATAGAAAACCCAAAGTTGCTTGGAATTGGCATATGGAGTGGAGTATGGATGGAAGAACATGGGAAGTATCGAGGAGATGAGATGGATGAAGGGAAACATGGCTTGTGGTAGGGCTTGTTGTCATCTCTATCTTGTGCACGCCATCCTCTTACCAACCTGCAAAAACAGAATTGTTATTATTTATATGATTTTCTCTTTTTCATTTTTTTCTTATTGTTTTTTCTTTTTCATTTTTGAAAAGACAACTAGGTTGCATTAGAGGAGCTTTCCATCCTTGTTTCCTACCCTAGGAACCTCAGCAGAGGTTTTCAACCCAAAAGTTAGACTGAGGTGCCTCATGGAGGTTTTCACCTAGGTCCCTTTATTTTTATTTTTTCTCTTTTATAAGAACTTGGTGAGTTGGAAGATGGGACCTCTCCAATCACCATCACTACCTTCATGATTCTATTTATGAATTCCTACTTTGATAAGGGCTTCTTTTAGACCTTTAATTTGTACCCATTGATAAGCAAAGGGATACCTTCTACATTGATGGTTCTTATCTGAACAATGCCCTTATCATGGCACTTTTCTATCACATATGGTCGCAACCATCTGGTCATTAACATGCCTTTGAAATATTTGTACGGAGATTCATAAAACATGGCCCAGTCATCTTCTTGAAACAGTTTGTCCTTGATATTTTTGTCGTGCAAGATTTTCCTTTGTACTTGAGTCACTTCTATGGGTAGGACAACATGCATTCTAAATTCATCTAACCCATTCAGTTGGAGAAATATTTCCTCTTGTGCCCTTGTGATATCTAGATTGAGTTGTGCTACCATCCTTAAGGTGTTGTATTCAAATTCAATGGACAGTACAGATTTATTCCAATAGGCTAGCTCAGAAGGAGTGAAGCCAGTGGTGGTCTTCTAGGTGGTATTATAGGCCTAGGTGGCCTCAATTAATTTTTCTGCCCAATCCTTTCTGCTACTGCTAATCACCTTGGTCATAATACCTTCCAATGCTCGGTTGGTTACTTCCACTTGCCCATTGGCCTATGGGTGGCAAGGCGTGGATTTTCTGTGCTTTATCTTATGTTGGATTAACAAATTTCAATCATGTGAGATGTAAATTGACTTCCTTGATCAGTAAGAAACTCTCGAGGGTATCCTGACTTACAAAATACATTTTACCTCAAGAATTTAGCCACCTTTTCTTCTCTTGCAACCTTGATAGCTTTCACTTCAGCCCATTTTGTTAAGTAGTCGGTCTTCACAATGATGTACTTCTTTTATCTGGATGGAGGGTCAATGGGCCTGATGAAATCCATGCCCCACTTGTCAAATGGATCGAAAGTAACTTGAGGTTGTAGGGGAACTTCTTCCCTGGGGGTAGGCTTTCCCATCCTTTGGCACCAATCACACTGGCTAGTATACCTTTTCACATTTTGGGGAAGAGTGGGCTAGTAATATCCATCTTGTAGTACCTTGAATGTTGTTCTTTTGGCTGCAAAGTGACCTCCATAAGGCCCATCATGACAGGCTAGAAGGATTTCCAAGACTTACTCCTTGCCTACAAATCTTCTCAGAATTTGATCCGGACCTAGCTTGAAGAGATTGCCCTCAATCCAAGTGAATGGGATGTTTTCTCTTATGATTTTGTTGTTTTCCTTAGAGGAAAAATTTGGAGGGAACTATGTAGATACAAAGTAGCTTTCTATGTCAACAAACCATGGAGAAAGAACTAAAATGGTGAATAAATGTTAATATGGTAGTTGATCATCAACCATTCCTTCCTTCCCTGCAGGCAAAGGCAATATGGATAAAAAAATATGCAACTACATTCTCCCTACTAGGCTTATGAATAATAGTTAAATCAAATTGTTGCAATAAAAGTAACCATCTAATAACCCAGGAATTTAAATCAGGTTTTTTCATCAACCATTTAATTGCAGCATGGTCAGTTCGTAAAAATGTCTAGTAACCAGTAATGTAATGTCTAAATTTATTCAATGAATGCACAACAACTAGGAGTTGTTTTTTTCTTACTGTGTAGTTTAACTCAGCTTTCGACAGAGTCTTACCGCTGAAGAAAATGGCATAAGGTATATTCTCATCTATCTGGCCTAGAGTCGCTCCTATAGCTTTGTGAGAGGCATCGACATGAATATTAAAAGAGAGAGACAAATTTGGGCTTCGTAGAATAGGTGTAGTAGTCAACTTTTCCTTTAGCGTGTCCAGGGATTCTTGGAAACTTTCTGACCATAAAAAAATGTATTCTTTGACCAATAACCCAAATAAGGGAGAAGCTAACTTTCTGAAATATTTTATAAATCTCCTATAGTGTCCAATTAAACCTAAAAAACTTTTGACATCCATTTGCTTCTATGGAGTTGGGACCCTTTCGATGATGGCTATATTACTTGGGTCTACTTGTAGTCCTTCCTGGGATACTGAGTGACTTAGAACAGTCCCTACAGTCATCAAGAACTGTTATAGACATATTTGGGCACTACAACCCCAATATTATATGTCGATAAACTAGGGCTCTTCTAACCCGTAAAAGTGTTGCTTCATACCCCAAAAGACCATGATCAACTGACTACATCATTCCCCAAAAGTTCCACCTAAAAAACCATCCAAAATTGGCCTAAACTAGACCATACTGACTACTCCACTATCAGTGTGTGATGCATACTGACTTCTACACTAGCCAGGTGCGATGCATACTGATGAGGCCTTCTATAGGATGCGATGAGTGAGGATGGACAAATGTCCGGGATAGTTCGCTAAGTGGATGCTCATAGAATCTTCTAGAAACTTCCCCTCTGACACTTGGCTCTCTGCATTTCCCCATGGATGAGTAAGAGATCTAAACTTCAGTTATCTCCCCTTTTGTGTAACCAAATGTAACAAGTGGAATGACACTAATCAAACCCGAGAGATGACTCACACCCTTGCACACATCTATAAATGGATCCCTCATCTAAGAGATCTAGAGGTTGGAATATTATGAATTGCAAGTAGGTGTTCATAGTTTGTATTTGAGAAAGAGCATTGTATTGTTGGGTGATCTTGCTATTTCATGAGGTGAAGAGGGATTTGATGCTGGGAGGATGATGTTGGATCAGACAACTGGGTTGAAATTATTCCTTCTACTTAATAAAGTTCTTTGAGTTTTCTTCCATATAACTGTGCAATTGTGAATGTTATTATTTGTCAATGCCATTGTATGTTCATTATATTTCTGATTTCGTAATGATTATGATATAGTAGATCAAGATTCTTTGATGGTTCTTTGTTACTGTGTTTCTACACGTACTCTCCAAGTGGGATAAGTACAGAGAGGAGTTGCAAGTTCTGTCAAGGGGGAGAAAGATCAAGCAACGAGTTAAGTGGAAGATCCAGGTTGGTTCCTTCATCCTTCTCTTATCTATTATGCATAGAAGAAATCACGAATTGCTTTAAACTATTGTTTCTAGGATAGCTGTCAAACCTAGAGGGCTAGTCAATCAAAAAGACAGTAGTTTTCCCATAAACAAATTGGTGACTCCACTGGGGAACTATAGATGATTTTTTGTTGCTGTTGTTTGTTTTATAAACTATAGACGGAGCCTGAAGTTAGCCAGGTAGCCTTCGAACTGCTCTTGCTCTGCAATTGCATAGTAGATGAATGCTACTTCAGTCAATCTCTAGTTTAGTTTATGAATTAAACATTAGACTTACAAGCATTCTAGATGCCCTTTTGGTAGCTCAGTAACCTCTTGAGATCTTTCCTCTATACTTTTCTCTTTACTATCCATCATAGCTCAGCTTAAATCACTTAAATCAGCCTCAAATTTGAGCCAAAACCCATTTCAGTTGTGCTCCCTGGCCCATCGCACTGTCTGTCACTGTGAACCAGTATGAATCGCACCTCCCAAGCCTGCAAAGTGCGATGCATCCCTATTTCTGTGAAGCCTAGGTGTGATGACTGACTGAACCTATTTCCATTCTTGAAATTTTGGGTTTTTGTCCTTGTTTTCAGTTTTGTTTAGTTGATTTGCTGCTTATGAACAATGCCTCCTTACTGAAGCTTCTTTGCATCACATAGATCAGCCTCCATTGATTAGGATTAGTAAATGTTTTTATGTATTTGTCCATCATTTACAATCCTTTGTCGAAAAGTTTCTTAAATCGATTTGTCGTTTTGGTACAAAAAGTGTCGTAACTATCCTTTTGTGTCAAAAAGAGAAGTGTCATTGAGTCTTTCTTCCCTGGATTGTCGATTGAACTTTTTCTCAAGTTTTTGATTTGATTTGTTGATATTCGAAGTGTCAAAAGAATTTTCTATTTTAAATTGAAAAGTGTCATTTAGTCTTCCTTTCTATTTTGAAAATGAAATTGTTGAAAATGTCGCTTTGAAAGAAATATTTCAGATCTTTGCTATACTTAGTTTTCCTTTTTGGCATTTTTTCACATTAATGGGAATGAAAAACAAATACATGCATGTGCATTTGCATTTAGTTTATGTGCAAAAAACGATTTAGGAAAATGCACTAGTGTGTGTTCTTTGCTCGTTGTTTGAAAGAATTGTAATCTTCTTTCCCTAGTAGCTAGGATTTTCATTGATCAAAATAAACAACAATTGTTTATCACTCTATATTGCATTTTTAGGAATTTGAAATCAACATCACATGGTGAACCATTGAAAGGCAAACTTTAAACAAGATCAACTCTAAAATAAATTTCAATGAACTTAACAACGCTTTGGAACTTACTGCAACACATCTAGAAGTCTAGGCTAGAGACGTGTTTCGGCGTCGTAAAACTAGTAGCTATCATTTTCATTTAAGGATGGTTGAATCCTCCTCCTTGATACGACAAGTGCTAGCCTGGACTTGTGCTCCCCGTACCGTCGAGTATATATTGGGAGACCACAATAGGCGATATATCCTTTATCCATAGGAAGTCGAGTCTGTTGCCCTATCGATTGCAATGCACTAAACACAACATTCAGGAAGATTGACTACCATACATTAGTCCTTGGTAATTTCTCTTTAATTTATCACCAAGGTGTATTTTGTAGTTTTGCGATTGGTTTGGTAATCCCTCTGTCTAGATTTTCTAGAGTAGTCACTTTCATTCCTTTTCGACTCTTTAAAATGAAAGGTCCATCTGAGCACTTGTCACTTCAGGCTCATTAAAAATCCAAGGGGACTAGAGTCATCTTTAGCTTTTTCTCGACTCTTAAAAATCGAAAAAGCAAAGTTGTGTCAAAGCGTTATTAAAATTTATTAATTCGGAATAACACTATTTTCCCCTTAATTTTGAGTCAATCAAGTAATCCGCAATCGTGGAAGAAAGTCAATCAAAACCTCGTTGTTCATGGAGACTCGCAAGTCAGCCATGTTTGACTCCAGAAACGAAGCCATTCCCGGCAAAACGGTCTCATTTAACTGAGTCCAATTCATCTGGTATATTTGAAACTTTTGTTTCAACATCGTCAGAGACTACAGTTACTCCGATTATTTCTAGTACATCTGCCTTTAGAGAATAAGTTCTACAGTTACAAGGGAACACTAGAACTGATCCTAGTGTAACGGTAGACACTTCTATACCTCAAAAAACTCCATCTAGAGTTGATCCAGAGACTGAAGTTCGCTTACCTGAACATCTAGAAGTTGAGTTCCAGAATTTAGAAGTTGTCACCCCTCCGGTATCTGTCACTATAGAAGCTATATCCTCTTTAGTTCCAGAAATATTTTACAGACCTGACAGTCTACCTCTTTCACCTGGACTGATTACTATAGAGGAGACAGTAGAAGATCCTCCATCCAGTACCCTGTTACATTTTGGAACTGGCATTCATCTGTCTCCTTCTACTCCTGAAGTTGGTCCTTTTAATAATCCTTTATCACATGTTCCTGTCGAATCACTAGGAAATATTTTTGATAGACTAAACATGTTTGAACAACTATCAACATCTAGGACTATGTCATCTAATACAGCTACAACAGAACTTCCTATTGCCATTCCTACAATGTGTGCTGGTATACCATCTGTCACGGCTAATTATCAATCACTAGCTGGAGTCCACTCAGAGGCTATTTTGACGACATGATCTGTTCCTATTTGTTCATCCATAGTCCCATCTAGTATTTCTTATGCTGAAACTCAGTAAGTTGATCCTACACACCAACATCAATTTGGGCAGACTAGTCTTCGAAGACGGATATATCCTTTGAACACTGGACTTCCGCCATAGGGAGGGCAATATGATTTTCCATTGTCCCCTTCTAGAGAACAACCATATGAGAGTCTACAACAAAATTCAGGTCAAACTAGAATTGCATCCAGTGGTTGGGTACCGATACTGCCACAACAACCAAGGGTTGTATATTTAATACAACCAACCCAACCTGTGTCGAATATTCCCACTGCACCTGCTATTGTGACTGTGTCGCAAGTTTAAGCGGTGCCTATTGTGTCTCAACCTCAAGTATCTCAGGTTGTAATAGAACAACCTCTTGTCTCTACGGCTCAATCACAACCTCAGGTTAGTGTTTCCTTACTAGGAGCAACTCAGGCTCAGATGGGTATTATCACTCCCCATCTTGGTCAATCTTCCAGTATTGGGCAACAACAAATGGTCCAACAACCATGGTTGGTACAATACCAACAACTGCAATTCTAACAAACCCAAACTCAACTTGGTATTGGTAAATATCAAACCTACCGAGGACCTGAACAACAAGGCTTTGTAGGTAATGGACAACCGCATTTTCAAAACGGTTATCAACAACCACACTATACTGGTTATGTCCAATAACCTTATCAAAGTTACCAGCATCAGATACATTATGTTGGTATGCAAAGACCTACTGCTCAGGCAATTCCATCTTATCCTTGGTATGCTTCACCTAACCTGAATCAATAGTTGCCTTTTGTGGAAACTCTAGAATTACCAGATTTGAACCGGATGAAAAATGATCCAATTGCATATGCCCCTTGGTGGCCAGCAATTCCTCATAAACTTCCCTCTGATATTCCTAAATTCAATGGAAATCCAGGTGAAGATCAATCGAATCATGTAATGACTTTTCATTTATGGTGCTCATCTAATACCTTGAACGATGATTCGATTAGGCTTCGCCTTTTTCAGAGAACGCTCACTGCTCCAGCAGTGAAATGGTATATTGAATTGCCTAGAGCTTCGTTAGATAACTTCAGCGACCTTGCCACCACTTTTCTAACCCACTTTCAGTTACCCATCAGGTACGAAACATGAACAGAATTTCTTACCAACTTTAAATAGACCACAACCACTCACATATCTGATCATATTCATGAGTGGTGACGTCGTCGTCAAATGGTAAAGACATATGTTCCTGATCAACTTTTGGCTGAGTGGTTTATTAAGTCCTTATTTCCATCTGTAACTGAGGATGTGGCAAAAGGAGGAGTTGTCACTGAACAGCAAGTCATTGCTCATGCCCAAAATTTAGACTTGATCTATACTCAGTCTGACACTCTCTACGACAAAATTCCTGACACTTCTAGACCAAAATTTTCCATTCCACCTGCTCCTAAATCAAACAAGGACTCTCACGCCGGTGATGGCGTGATCGATGCCTCAAGCATGCAAACCGCAAAGGCTCCATCTAGTAATGACCTTGTAGTTTCTAGTAAAAAAGCAAATGACAAACCTCTTGCCTCGAATATTAATGCCGTGTCATCTGACAAGGGAAAAAATCCAAAGCAAACGGGGGGCAAGAAGAAAGGGAAAAATAACAAGAAGAAATAGGAAGATTCAACTCGTGAAAAATCTTCTGAGAACCCTACTAGGAAAAAGAAACCTTGTTATCCATGTTACATATGCAACGATGAGCATTGGACGAAATATTTTCTGCATCAAGTTGAGGTTGCAAAATTTTTTAGGACTTCAAATACCTCAGCGGTGTTAACTGATCCATTTCCAAACCTAGAAACTAATCTGGTTGCTATCGATAATGCTTCCACATCCCAAGTGCTTATGCTATCCATCTCAAAATAGCAAAATGATGCTTTGATATAAAAAAGGAATAAATATTATGAGAATCCACCATCATCAAACAACAAGGCTATAGATCAACCAAGTAGTTTGAAAGTGACTTCACCTAAAGTTGTTTCGCCCATCATTACCGCATTAATGATAAATCCACCAAAGGGAGTCGTACATAAATCAACATTTAATCCTCGTGCTCAAGCTACATAGAATTATAATATAGTGGAGGATCTGGCTCAATCGCCATCCACTAGGTCGATGCTTGAAGTACTGCAGAATTGCCCCTCCCAAAAGCAGCCTTTTTTATCAGCAATAGGTGGGATTGACCCAGTGGATTCCAATCTTGTGACCTTTAACCATAATGGATATACACCTCAGTTATCAGCCCAACTCGCTTTACTTATACAGGTAAAAGCCCTCAATAAAATTGTTCATCAAACAATCATTGATGGGAGGGCATCTACCTGTATTATGTCAATGAGTTGTTGGAAAACTTTAGGTTCACCACCCTTATCGCGATCATCAATGACATTAAAAGCATTCGATGGAAGAACATACACACCGTATGGGATTTTAAGTAACTTACAAGTTGAACTGGGGGGCAAAACAATAGATATTGAAGTCAAGGTCATTGATGGAAACCTTGATTACAATATCTTACTGGGAAGGCCCTGGATTTATGCTATGGTTGCCATTGTGTCTACATACTTTAGAAAGATTGCATTTCCCTTCCAAGGTGGAATTACAATCATTGACCAACTAGCTTTTTTCCTAACAGTTCACAAGCTACTGGACGCATTCCATTGATCCATGGAAGTCATCAATATTTCAAAATGTCGGAGTAGGTCTCCTAAAAGACCCTTCCTTAATGGGTACTTTTGCCCTCCTGCCTCCACCTGGACTTGTGGAAGTGGCCACAGTGGAAACCTGTCATATGATATCTTCTACAATTAGAAAAAACTGTGAAAATATTGATAGTGCAAATAACAATGAGGTGTTGCCTCCAAGCCCCAAGAATCTTTGTAGCAATCATTTTTTTGGGCCTGGGCGGCAAACCCGAATCAACACTCTACAAGGGTTTGGATAGATAGGTCTTTATAATACGGTATCTCTTCCGAACCTTGGTCTCGTATACATTCTACAAATGAAGGAATCATCCGTTCAATGATGATATGAGAGACCCTGTGGGAATATTACCACCATCGTTCCCACCTTCAAGATAACAATGAAGATTATTCGAGCAACCTTAATCATCCTTCAGTTGTTGATTTTTTATGAAATACTGTAAATATAGTAGATTCTGAGTGAAATCTATCCAATATTGAAGAAACTATTGCCATTAATATCTCAACAAAACCTAATGTTGTAGAGAATATTCATGTTGGCAAATCTTGTTCTCCATCATAACTGGAAAATTACTCTGCTCTTTTTCACGAATTCAGAGATGTCTTTGCATGGTCATATGAAGAAATGTCAGGGATTGAGTCGAGAATTTTTGAACATGAAATTAAGATGTATCCAGATGTCAAACTAGTACGACAACAACTTCGACCTGTCCATCCGAAGAAGGCCACCGCCATTAAAGCAGAAGTTGAAAAAATTTTGCATGGTGGTTTCATTTACCGTATTCCTCTCACTAGTTTGGTATCAAATATTGTTCCTGTAATGAAAAAACAAGGAACAATAAGAGTGTGCATCGATTATAGTGATGTAAATCAAGCGTGTCTGAAGGACAACTATCCTACACCCTTCATCTACCAGATAATTGATGAATGTGCCGGATGCGAAATATTTTCATTCATGGACAGATTTTTCGGATACAATCAAATCAATATCCACCCATAGGACCAGTCAAAGACTGCATTTATATGTCCGTGGGGCACATTCATGTATTGTAAATTACCTTTCGGTCTGAAGAATGCAGGAGCAACTTTTCAAAGGGCAACGAATTACACCTTCCATGACATCAAACACATCGTTCAACCGTATCTCGACGATCTACTGGCTCATTCGTAAAAGCGGACTGAGCATCCACAACATTTGAGAGCCATATTTCTATATTGCCGAAACTACAAGATACGACTCAATCTACACAAGTGTGTGTTTTGTGTTGGTTCTGGTCGACTACTTGGTTTCGTAGTTTCTATAGACGGAATTCGACTCGACCCATTTAAGGTTCAAGCAATCCTTGGCATGCCTCCACCTTCAAATTTACTTCAGATTCAAAGAATCCAAGGCAAAGCTGACTCTCTGAGGTGGTTCATTCCACATTATGTTGAACTTTCTAAAGGTTATACTCATATTTTTATAAAAGGAGTACCCTTCCACTGGGATCAGGTTGTGCAAGCTTCCTTTGATGCTTTAAAAGATTCCCTGATAAAATCATCATTAGTGTACGCTACTCACTATCAAAAATACTTTAACCTATATCTTGCCACTGTAGATACAACCATTGCCATGGTTTTAGTGCAAGAATATAGTGGAATTGAACATCCAATATATTATTTAGGTCACAACCTTAATGATACAGAAAGAAAGTACTCTTATGTTGAAAAATTGGCTTTAGCAGTTGTTCAAGCAGTACAGAGATTTCGACACTACGTTCTCTTTCGTAAAACTACCATTGTGTTAGATTGCAACCCTATGACCTACATTCTATCATGTCAATTGCTGGGGGGGAAATATTCCAAATGGACAGCCATTTTGCACGAGTTTGATCTGGAATTCACCAAGTCCAAATAAAAGAAATATCTCATCTTTGCAGAGTTACTTTGTGACCTTCCCTCGTCATCCAATGATTTAACTTCCAAAGAAACAATTGTGGATGAGACTCTGTTTCTGATATCGTCAAGCGATCCGTGGTATGGGGATATACTGGTCTATCTCCAAATCCAAACTTTTAGGCCTAACAACTCTTGCTCTAAACAATGACGTACTCGATACCAAGCCAAAGACTACCTGATCATTGGCGATACGCTTTACCGTCGTGGTGTCGATACAGTTCTATGAAGGTGCCTCACGTATGAGGAGGCCGAAAACATTTTGAATGATTGTCATTCAGGTGCTTGTGGGGGGCATCTATCTAGTTACGCTACTGCACAAAATATCTTATGAGCAGGTTACTTCTGGCCCACCATATTCAGAGATCGCATAACCGTAGTCAAAAGTTTCCATGCTTGTGAGATTTTTGAATGCAAAACCAGATTACCACCTGCACCATCCAGTTGTTGCTGTTGGGCCATTTGCTAAATGGGGCATTGATTTCATGACATGTAACCCCACCTCGGTCAGGGGGCATGGGTATATTATAGTTGTTGTCGACTATTTTACAAAATGGGCCGAGGTGATGCCTACATTAAACAACTGCAGTGAAATGACTGCTCTTTTCTTTTTTAATCATATATTTTCTAGATTTGGTGTTCCATAGGCTATAGTCATAGATCATGGGTTCCATTTTCGCAATCACATGATGATTGAATTGACTACCAAATTAGGATTTTCCCACGACAGTTCTACTTCATATTATCTGCAGGCTAACAGACAAGTTGAGGAAATCAACAAAGTCCTTAAGCGCATGTTGTAGAGAGTGATTGGAGTCCACAAACGGAATTGGCATTTAATCCTGTACTCAGCTCTGTGGACATATAGGACTTCGGTGAGAAATTCGACTGGATTTACGCCTTTCTAGTTGGTGTATGCTCTGGAAGCTGTCTTACCAATTCAATGCGGAATCTCATCCCTCAAGCTTGCAATTGATCTGCTTCCAGAAACTTCTAAAGAAGAGGCTTGTTTCTTAGAACTAATCAACCTAAATGAAACCCATCGTGATGTCGTTTTGGCTAATGAAGCACATAAGAAATGTGTCAAGGCGCAATTTGACAAAAATGTCAAGCCTCGTGTCTTCTTAGAAGGTGACTTGGTCTTGCTTTACGATCAAGACTTTGACAAATTATGAGCAAGTGAATTCAAACCATTATGGATGGGCCCCTGCATTATTAAATTGGTATTGACAAAAGGAGCCTATGAGCTGGTCCATTATGTTGGGATTCCACTGTCACAGCCCCGAAACGGGTTGTATTTTAAACGTTACTATTCTTGATTAAGTGTAGTAAATTCATTGTACATATGCTTTTATTGAATTTTTGTGTTTTCTTTTAGAGTTGTCATTTTGGTCAGGTAATCCACTTCGCATTTTGTTGTAGATGTCAAACTTTTTGGAAACATTTGTTGGGTACGCCGACAGAGCTAGTCGTAGTACGCAGAACCTATCTTCTACAGCCGGTGCCATTTTCGCTCCAAGCGGCGAGTTAGTGAGTTTCAAGGGGATATGCATTGGCCGATCAATGAACAACATTGCTGAGTATAGCCCGTTTATTGAACTTCTCTATGATGCCATTTCACATGGCGTACGACAACTCTTTGTCAAGCTAGATTCACAACTTGTCATTCTACAGCTTACTGGCACTTATTCCATTCGGAACCCAGCTATTTATTGCATGTTCCTAAGAGTCAGGATTCTGGAAAGACAGTTTGATTCCATTTAATATCAACATATTTCCAGAAACTTAAACACATTGACTGATTCATTAGCAAACTATGTGTTAGATAGACATTTGCAGCATTTGTAAAGAAAGCATTTTATATCAACATTTAGATCAGGATTGCATAACTCAACCGAAATAAAACTCCGAAAATAAAAAATATATAGCTATTTATAGCTCCAAATTTGAAATGAAATGATGAAAATGAAAGGTAAAACTACTTTTTGTATTTACTATTCACGTACTTCAAGTAAAATTTTAGTTTTAGTTCATTTTTCCAACATATATGTGTATTTCTAATCAATTTGATGGAGTGATTGAGCAGGCTAAATAACCGTCGAAAGAAACTGATGTGATAAACAGTGAATTGAACATCTTTGACCAACTTAACCAAGAATATGTTTGTTCGTTTCAAGCTTGTAAAAACAACGAAACCCACACCAAGCATAGTTCCCCCAGGATTCAAGCTTGTTAAAAAATGAATCGCCGAGTAAATAACTTTGTTATTTCCATCAACCTTTTGAGCCTTGGCTGTGTACCTCCCATCACCTCCATTCTTTTGGCCGATCATACGCTTCCACTTGGTTTCTTACCATTTTGAGGAACAGCGACGATGAGTGGTCTTGTTAGCCAACCTCTTTCCAGAAATCACCATTTTTTAGAAGTTCCACCTTACCTAAAACCAGTTTCTACCCTAAACACCACTCGTTCCTAAAAAATGAGCCTTCTTTAAACCCTTTTCAGCCTTGTTAAATATGAAAATATTGTCAAGCACTTATCTTTTTTGGCTCATTAAAGTGATAGAAAAGTCATCCCTTTTGTATTATTTTAATCTTTTTTAGACTTAAGGGATTATCCTATGAAAAGGAACAACTGGAGTTCCTTTTCGTCCCTTTTCAAACTCTCTAAACATGAAAAGGACCAAGTTATCCTTGTCATTAAACTCATTAAAACAATAGCAACAAACTCATCCACACGAGACAGAGTTTCATTTTTGTCCCTTTTCAAACTCTCTAAACATGAAAAGGACCGAGTTATCTTTGTCGTTAAACTCATTAAAACAATAGTGATAAACTTTTCCAACCAGACAAGAATGCATTTCACTGTCGCTAGATTCGTTAAAACATAGAGACAGGTTTGCCCGAAGGGCAAATTATAGAACAAGCATATGTTATCCTCCTCAAGCTTGACAAAAATAAAGAGGTACTAGTCAGCAATGACTGGGGAAAAAGGGAAGAAAACTTGAAAACTTTATGGTAGCAGGTCACTCTTGAACATGACACTTTCACTCCATCACCATGATTGAGTCAGGTTGGGTTATTTTGTTCACTGGTCACTTCACCATTGCTCTTTCACACCATCCATCTTTTGGGTTAATGCTAGCAATCCATCTCAGTGTCACCAATATGTTCAAGAGAAGTCATTCAGTTGAGAATTCACCATCTAGTTAATGACTCATCCACTGCAATACCTTCCATCTCCATTTTTCATGACCTCCATTCCTAAACCATGTGTCGTCAGATCATTTTCACCTCCAGAAAATCATTTGCTTCGTTTCATGTCGTAGATGTGGGATACATCAAGGCCCTCTATGACAAGTCACTTCTTGTCGACATCAGCTCATTATCCAAGAAGTTGAATTAGAAATAACCCTTTCAGTACTTTGAAGCTTGCATGCCTCAATGACAAGTTTCTCACTCCCAGCGACAGGTTGACATCAATGGCCTTCGACCGAAAGATTTTGCGTGGTGTTCGACATCAGATCATATATTCACACCACTTGAATTGTACTGTAGTACCTTGAGGTCATCATTATTATCGGTGATTCCTATCACGTCTATTAACAACTTACATTATTGGCTGGTAATCAAGTGATGTCTTTCCATGTTCGACTTCGGAACATCTTTTCACATGGATCAACTTGTACATCGGGAGACGATTGAACGAGTTTTAAGACCCCGGATCTAGTTTCATCCATCTGGGCTGCGATATATTCAGGGATATAAAGACATCAAGTGTACACAGAAGCTACACAGATAGTCATCCAAGCTAGGGATGACGACTCTACATATGAAGAATCACCAGTCTGCAACTGCAGACGATTATCTATTCTATGTACATGAAATGAATTTATAAAGCTGAGCATGGGAATGCTTGCCTCAGCTAGATCATGAAAATTATATTATGATGATGTATAGTATTGTATCTTATACAGTTCATGTTCTAGTTTCGAAAACCTCGGATCCTCATGACAAAGCATTTCACCCGACAGCAAAGATTAATGACTTCATGCTTTAGGGGGCAACTGTTATAGACATATTTTTGCACTGCAACCCAAATATTATATGTCAATAAACTAGGGCTCTTCTAACCCCTAAAAGTGTTGTTTCATACCCTAAAAGATCATGATCAACTGATTACATCATTCCCCGAAAGTTCCACCTAAAAAACCATCAAGAATTGACCTAAACTGGACCATACTGACTGCTCCACTGTCAGGGTGCGATGCATACTGACTTCTACACTAGCTAGGTGTGGTGCATACTGATGAGGCCTTCTATAGGACGTGATGAGCAAGGATGGACAAATGTCCAGGACAGTTTTCTAAGTGGATGCTCATAGAATCTTCTAGAAACTTTCCCTATGACACTTGCCTCTCTGAATTCACCCATGGATGAGTAAGAGATATAAACTTCAGTTATCTCCCCTCTTATGGAACCAAATGTAGCAGGTGGAATGACACTAATCAAACCCCAATGATGACTCACACCCTTGCACACCTCTATAAATGGATCCCTCATCTAAGAGATCCAGAGGCTGGAATATTGTGAATTGCAAGTAGGTGCTGATAATTTGTATTTGAGAAAGAGCATTGTATTTTTGGGTGATCTTGCTATTTCATGAGGTGAAGAGGGCTTTGATGCTGGGAGGATGATGCTGGATCAGAAAATTGGGTTGAAATTCTCCCTTCTACTTAATAAAGTTCTTCAAGTTTTCTTCCATATAACTGTGCAGTTGTGAATGTTATTATTTGTGAATGCCATTGTATGTTCATTATATTTCTGATTCCATAATGATTATGATATAATAGATCAAGGTGTTTTGATGGTTATTTGTTACTATGTTTCTACAGGTACTCCCCAAGTGGGATAAGTACGAAGAAGAGTTGCAAGTTCTGTCAAGAGGGAGAAAGATCAAGCAAGGAGTTAAGCGGAAGATCCATGTTGGTTCCTTCATCCTTCTCTTATCTATTATGCATAGAAGAAATCATGAATTTCTTTAAACTATTGTTTCTACGATAGCTGCCAAACCTAGAGGGCTAGTCGATCGAAAAGACACTAGTTTTCCCAGAAGCAAGAACTCACATTTTTTGGGAGTTAGGGATAAGTTCATTTCAACGAATTTGTTTAACACCTTTCCTAGGTTAGACATAGCCTCCTGGAAATCACACCCATAGGGTGTGAAGTCATCCATATAAATTTCTATTGCATCATGGAATAGCTCTGTAAAGATACTCAAGACTTCTCTTTGGAAAGTTGCAGGGGAATTGCATAGACCAAAAGGAAAGACCCTATAAGAAAAAGTACCCCAAGGATAGGTGAACATGGTTTTATCCTAGTCCTCTAGGATGATCTGGATTTGATTGTACCTTCTCAATCCATCCACAAAAGAGAAGAAACTCTTTCCTTCCAGACCATCTAACAGTCGGTCAATGAAAGGTAGAGGGAAATGGTGCTTCCTTGTGGCTTTGTTTAGCTCTCGGTAATCGACACAAATCCTCCAATTTCCATTTTTCTTTGGAACCAGTACCAGAGGAGAAACCCACTCACTATCTAAGATAGGGTAAATGAATCCTACATCCAGCAACTTCTACAACTTTTCCGTGACTATGTCTTTGAGAGTTGGATTCATTTTCCTTTGGGGTTTTCAAACTGGTTTACAATCTTCCTTGATGTAAATTTTGTGAGTACACATCGACGGGTGCACTCCCTTCATTTCTTTCTAATTCCAGGCAAAGGCATCCAAATTCTATCTTAGCATATTACATAACTCTTCTTCTTAGTGTATAAAGAGAGAGAGGTTGATTTTCAATGCTCTCTCAGGGCCGAATTCTATTGTATTGACACTATTAGGGTTTGAGTGAGCTAAGAATAGATAAATTGGCTGGTTTTCCTTGGTTTCCTTCACTACTTCCTCTATAGACATGGTCTTGGGGGTTTGATTTTGGAGGATGCGCTCAATCAAATCATCTTCATCAGGTTGTCCTCCTCCTATGGAAGTTTCTAGGGTATAGATTTTGGAGGAGTAGACTTCAACTTCTTCCTCCACTTCTACCCATAAATGTAAGTCATGTTATAGAGATGCTTGAGGAGGATGGTACAGGACCAACTGCTTTGATAGATGCCCATTATTGTTAGTCATATTTCTAGCCCTCCCACTTATGTAAGCATTGGTAGTGGCTAACCAAGACCTCCCAAGGATGAGAGGATAACCATTAAATTTGGTCATTGGCTAGAGAACTAACATGTCCACACGGTATTCCCTAGAATCAATGGAGGCAATCACATCCTCAATAATCCACTTAGGGGCTACTGTGGATCAGTCTGCAAGCTACAAGATTGTTGTGGTCTTCCTTAATGATCCATGGAGATTCAGCTTAAGCATAGTGTCCTTAGTCATTACATGGATGGCAGCCCCAAGATCAATCAAGGTGTGGGGGAAAATGGTTCCATCGATGTGTACATCTACTACAGAACTCCCAGAATCTAAATACTTCAGGTATATTCTCACCCCATCATTAAATCAAACAATTGTCCAATGACATTAATGGTAGGGATGTCTCTTCTTCATCTCCCTGGATGTTTGAAACACTTCTCTTTGATCAAATTGCTATAAATGGGGACATATTTGATAGCTTGGAGAAGGAGAATTTTAACACACATATATTTCAAATCACCCAAAAGTTCTCCTTCTTTTGGGTGTGTCAGACTAGATGGGTTAACCTCTCAAGAAAGGGAGGTGGATTCATTGTAGGCACACTTTACTCTCTTTCCTCCTCATTCTCCCTAGGTGGAGATAGAGGTTGGTTATCTGGGAGCACTCTCTGAGATCTAAGGTTAATTTCATGAATTTCCATAGCATAGGCAGGCTAGGATGCTTCTCCCCTGTAAACCTGTTATGCTTGTCTGTTGTCCGGGTTATGGTTTCGTTGGGTAGGAATCTGAGGTTGTTTAGGTGGAGCAGGGTGTAGGAACTATGGTTGAGATGGAGGTGAAGGAAATAAAACTAGAGCTTGGTTGTATGGGGGCCTCCACCCCTGGGGTGGTGCATTCCACTGAGGTTGTGGAGGAGTAAATGGCTTAAATGGTTTGTTGGCTAATTGGGAATGGTATTGAGGTGCAAAAGACCAGGGAGAAGGTGTAGAACAATAAGGATAACATGGGCTACACCAAGGGTTAAAGGATGTGTTTTTATTAGGGTCATAATATGAATAGGATGACCCTTCCATGCCCTGTTGGTATGGTCGAGTTCCATGAGGCCTCATTTTTATTAATGTAGTAGAGTCATTCAGTCACCGCTTCGATTCCCTGATACACACCTTTTAATCTAGGCAGATAAGGGCACTTGTCTGTGGAATGATTTCCCTCACAGAAAAAGCATATTTCTATAAGGTTCAAAAGACATTCATTCCTAGGGTGCCTCCTTGTGCATCTAGGGAAGAATATGGTTAATTCTCTCTCTGCTTCCTCCTACTTCCATTTGATTTGCACAATGTCTATTTGCATAGCAAGGGTTTGCATCATCTCACTCTTAATGTCTTACAACATGTTCTCAATTTCACTTTTTATGGATGTGTTGGAAGAGAATGAACTGGTCACTGCTTGGCTAGCCCTACCCTTATTTTTAGCCACCCTAGAATGATCCTTGAAAACTATCTTGATATCATCATAGGGTAACTGGTAGATGTCCCCTCCCGATAGCAGGTTTAGGGGTTTTAGAAGGTCTTCCGTGATCCCCTTGAGAAGGACTAACTTAAGTGACTCAGGATCAAGTGTGCATCTGGCACTTTTATAGCTGAGCTGGAATACTTCCCCATAATCCTCTAAGGACTCATCATGTCCACAAGTCATTCTAAAAAATTCCTCTTCGTTATCTTTGGACCTATAGTAGTCCCTATACTTGTTGTTGAGAGCTTGTTGCATCTGAGCCCATGTAGTGATAATATCCCTAGGTAAACCCATGAACCAGTGGAGGGTTGCATCCTTTAGAGTGGATGGCAATAATTTCAACTTCTGATCATCAGAGGTGTAATCATAAGTCCTTCATATGGCAGCAAATTCAAAAAAAAAAAGTATCTGCATCTTCTGAGGTCAGGCCATGGAAGTGAGGAAGAGCATAGGAGATTATGTTTTCATCTTGGCATCCCCACTAGTTTCTCTAATGGGAGAAGCACCCTAAATTCTTTCCCTGTCTCCCCTTTCATTTCTATTTTCAACCATTATGATAGTTGGAATTGTTTCTTCTTCTTCCACTATAGGGTCTTAAAAAATATCTGGTTGTTCACCTAAGGGGTCCTCTAATTCACAACCACCAAAGAAGAGGGAAGGTTGGCTAGTTGAGGTGGTGGGGGTATTTGGTAGAAATTTTCCTAAGTTATCCGCATTCCTATGAGGCATGAAAGGAGTTTTTTCTTGTTTTTTACTTTTAAACTACTTGGAGAATTGAAAGAAAACAAAACTAAATTGTAGATAATTACTGAATGGAACTAATTTTAGAATGAAAGAGATGAGAGAAGGAAGAAAGAAAGAAAAAATCACTTCTACTCACAAACCTTGCCGAAACTGTGCAAAAAAGTGATGAGCACCAGTATTACAACAAAAATGCTGCAACTCCTGGGGCTACTGACTTTACTTCATCAACAAGGGGTTTGTACAAACTTGGAGGTGACAATGTTGTATACACAAATAGATGTAATTGGTATACTATTCGTCACTGTTGAGATGGGGCAATAGACTTCTAGGGTTTCTCAAACCATCCTTCTATTGACTAGAAGGAATCTAATTACCAATTTGGAGAAGGGAAATTTACCCTAATTGGGAGAAAATAAATGTTGTCTACTGCACAAGGGAAAGACTAAAAGAAGTGCTTGCAAGCCAACATGAAATTCTTCATCTACTTTGTAATTTACTTTTCTTACAGAAGAACCCTATTTTAACACATGTGATGTTTTAACTAGTCTAAGCATGAAATCAGATCTAAAGAGCTAACTGCTGTGTGCAAGAACAAATGTGAAATGACTCTTTATCTTTTTATCTTTTGGCCTGAAAAATGAAAATGCTAATCTTGCTTCATTCTTTGGCAGGGGAGACAGGTGTGAAGGAAAATGAGGAAAATGATTCAGATGATTTTGAGGGTAAGTAAGAACCTAATCCGGGCTTTTAGTGATGAATTTTCTGTAATCAGGCTCAAAGAAAGATACTATAGTTTTTCGTACAGGATGTCTAGAGGAAATACTAGCTCAGCTACAGGATACCTTGTTTTACTACAGGAACAGACCGAAATCTTAGGGAGTGGTCTAGAAGGTGAGGGGTAGCTTGGAAAAGGTGAATTATGAGGTAATAAGGCATGGGACTGATAAGAACTTACTTAGAACTCAAGCCAGAGCTTTAAGATGGTTGGATTTCCTGAAAAGAGATGGACAATTTTCCTCATAAGCCAAGAATTCAAATTGAGACCTTAGTGACTTTTGGAAATCATGGATGGATATGGATTGGCTAAGGCTAATGAGGTGATGTCTCCCTATAATGTAGAAACTCCTGGAATCCACAAAGCATCATTCTTGGCATTCATATATGAACACATCAAGAACAAGAAAGGTATATTCAAGTAAAATAAAATAGAGTTATAACCATTTACTTTGCTAAGATCATGCATAGAAATGCTTGGAACCAATATTAGAGAAATATGAGATCAATGCAACTTAAGAGATTAGAAAATACCAGCTTCTACTTATCTATGAAACTGCAAGATAATGACCTAATCAGAAAGAAAACCTTAAATTATAAAAAAAGTTAGAACTCTGTCTTTTTGGGTTGCATGAGAAGTATTCCTCAAACCATGATCCCTAAAAGGGAGAAATGAGGTGAAAAAAATTGCTATCAATGTTTTTTGAATATATTCTTATCACTACAATGCTACTATCAGAGCTATTAACAAATCAAAGAAAACTAGTCAAATCTACCAACACTTGCAAATTAACAATACCAAAATCAGTTTAACAACTAACTATGAGATAACCTAAGCATACATATACAATAAGAGGAACCTCTATTTCTAGGGTTTGGCCCTAACCCAAGAGCTTCAACCCTTTAATTCAAATCAGTATGGATCAAGGGAATGCTGCTCATTTTCATTAAAGAAATCAGAAATACATAAGAGTGTTTTGTTACAATGCTTTAACTTGAAAATTGCTTAGCTATATTGAACAAAAAATATGAATCATAATGAGGCCCTAGGCCTCTTAATTTATACAAATGAAGTACCAAAAACTTCCTTAAATTTAGGGATGCTTGGTTGTAATAACAAGATCAAATGGTCTTGAACTATCATTGGCTTGGCTGCCAGTGAACTGCATGACTCAGCTGCTTGGAACTTCGAGTTGATGAGATTTGATTGAGGAATATTTGAATGAGTGAGGAGTTAAGGAGGGAGATCATGTCTCCTAGAGTCCCTCTTGCTTGTCTCAATTCGAGTTCCTGCACTTTAATTAGAAAAAATTTTCTCCAAAACCTGCAATAAATGCACATTAGACCACTTGACACGACATCTCATCTTTACTCTCGGCATTAAGCAAAACATAGTTAAAACATGTAATGACTGATGAGAAAAGTTGATTTTAGTAAGCAAGAGGTGCATTAAGTTCCATATAATTTACGCATTGATGAGCCTCATCACTTAGAGCACTACCACAGGACTAAATTTCAGAACTTGTAGTTCAGAAATTACAAACTTACAACGGTTTCAAGGTCGATCTTGTAAAAGAAGGAAAAAGAATGACTGGAATCAAGAAAATAGAAATGCGTTGTAAGAAAAACTTGATGGATGATTTGAAGAATGAAATCAAAGCTAAGATAAAAGGTTTTATAGATAGAATGGAAGCTAATATCTATGATATAGAAGAGAAATTTGAAGGAAACATGGAAGATTTGAAGAAAGATGGGGAAGGTTTAAAGGAAGGTTGGACAAAGTTGCTACAGGAAAGGCTTCCTAATGATGAAAAGGTAGTAGAGGAAATGCATGATGAGAGAAAAAGAAATGTTAATCATGATTTCATAGAATCTAACATTGGATTAAAGACCTACCATATTCCAAAGTTAGATATAAGGAAGTTTGATCGCAAGGATCTAGAAACTTGCATACTATATATGGAGCAATATTTTTATCTACATGATGTGTAAATGTTACAAAAGGTACATATTGCATCTTTATATTTAGAACTGAATCAGTTTGTATGGTATAGAGGGCTTTGTTCTCATAAGCTACTTTTCACCTTCTCAATTTTCATAGAGGAAATGATAGCACATTATGAGGATAGAAATAGCAACGCCTTCTTTAGCCAATTGATAAATCTCAAACAAAAGGGTTCAATGAGAGAGGACATTGAGGACTTCCAAAAATTGAATATAAGCGTAAATGATATTCTAGATATGGATAGGATTGAAGTCTTCATATGGACATTAAAGGATAACATCCAACATCAGGTTCGCCTTTGGGAAACTGATTCATTAGGTAAGGCATTGAGGTTGGCAAGAAAAATTGAAAGAAAAATTATGGCAACAAGGAAGCTAACCACTCATAACTATAAAGATGGAAGTGTTGCTGCTCCTAGCCTCACACAACCTACAATTTTGACACTACAAAAATTGGAAGAAAAAAGTGCAAAAGTTCTTTGTTACTATTGTGATAGCAAATACAATAAAGGTCATAAGTGCATTGAGAAGAAACTATTTTACATAGATTGTGAAGAGGAGGATGAAAATTATAAAGAAATGTAAAAAGAAGAGGATATATACCACGAACCGACCCCAAAGAAAGAAGAAATGAATCTGGCCATATCTTGTAATGCATTGGCAGGAATTACAACTCCTCAAGCTCTCAGGATAAAAGGACATATCAAGAAGAAAAAGGTTCAAGAAGTGAAAGATCACATCGAGCATCAACAACAAGTTCTCCAACTTTTAAAGGATAACCCCACTATGGTGCAAAATCAAATGAAACAACAGGCATATCAACATCGCATCCAAAGACGTTTTAAGGTAGGTGACTGAGTATTTTTATGGCCACAATCATACAATAAAATCTCCCTCAAGAAAGCTAAGAAGGATAATAAATTATCACCAAAGTACTATGGCACTTCCAAGGTATTGTAAAAGATTGATACTATGGCATATAAATTGGATTTTCCTTCATCTTCTGAGTGCCGTCAATTTTCCACATGCCATGATTAAAGAAGGTTATAAGTGACAAGATCCCTATTCAAACAATATTGTCGGAACTTGACAAGGAAAGAAAAATCATAGTGAAGCCTGAAGAAGACATGCAAACAGGAACTTGATAGCTACGGAATCGATCAATTCCAGCGTATCTCATCAAGTGGAAGAACTTACCCCCTGAAGATTTCACATGGTAGGATGAGAATTTTATACAGAAGCATCCAAAACTACTTAAGCATTGAGGAAAACAATTTTTGAAGGAGAGGGGCACATTATGTCCCTATACTACTAGTGTATCCTCTTATTGTTATTAGTGCAACCCTCGTATTGTACGGTTGTGACCATGTAGTCCGCATATTGTTATTATGGTGCCCCATAAAAGCCTGCTATTATTAGTGTTGTGCCCTTACAATACTATTGTTATGTAGGCTATGATTATATTGTGACCCCTAGAGTCCTATATATAGAAAAGAGGTCTTGTCATTTGTATCATACAATAATTGTTCATATGTGTAATGCAAAGGAGGTTTCCCCCTCAAAGATGCTTATTTTGAAGTCATTGATCTATCTCTTCTTCTATTTTGTGAGTTGGTTGCATAACACGGCTTGAAATTGCCATGCCATTAGTGTCATGTCATGTGATCAGTCATCATGTGCTACATCATTTTTGCATTATTTAAAATATTATTCGAAACTGTAATGTAAAGTGGAGTTCCAAAGGACATATACATAATGTGAAGAGTCATATAAAAGCTAAAAAGTTATAGTGAAGTCAAACTATCATGAGGGTATTGTAAGAGTCACAAGGGAGGTGAAGATGCACCTTAATAGTTATATATAAACCCTTGTTGTAGAAGAAAATGACTTTTCACCTTGGCTTAGAATCCCGTAAGGCATCAAAGAGACAGAGTTAGTAATTTTTGCGAGAATGTGGTGGCTAAAAATGGTCCAGTATTGGAGCAAGTTATGCTCTTTGTATTCATGTATCTTGATAATTTTACTTAATATTCGAAGAATGATGCCTAACATGTTTTCATGCATGGATTACGAATATTTGTGATATTGTTCTCTAATTTTTTATGATTCATGTTTTGTTTTGCATGTACTAAAGTAGTTTAATTATTTTCGTTATCTTAGTGCTTATTTTGTTGACAATGTGTTGTAGTTGTTGTAGAGATCATTGCATCTATGTGGGCTATTCCACTAAATGATAGAATAATATTTTATGTTTGCATGCATCTCTGCTAGGATGGTACTATTACCTCTCTCTTGGAGGCTCAATTTTTTCTCCCTTCGTAGTAGAAGAACGTTGTTACAGATGCAACTAAACATTCACCAGGAATAGTAGCAAGCTTTTTGAAGGAACATTTGTGCTTCTCTCTATTGCTGACATCTAAAGCCAAGGAAAATATTTAAGTTAATGGCAGTGAGGGTGAATTCAATATGGGGTGCCTACACAAAATTTTGTGAGGTATGATTGGGACCCCATATCAGGAAGACCCTTTTGAATGTTGAAAGGTAAAGCATTATCAAAATTTATAGTGATGGAAGAAGGGAAGCCATTTTTTATGGCTGATAACTCCACACAGCCACATTATTCTTGTTTTAGACAAGGTAGTAATATTCCCAACATCTCTCTCACTCATATTCCTGAAGCAAGAGGATATTCTTAGTTGGGACCATAACACAAATGTGAAGTTACTTACAAGAAAATCTTGGTGATTCGACCTATAACCCATTGGTTCACAAAGGCTATCAGATTAATCATTAGATCAGAGGAACTTCCACATTTTCAAAGAAGAGAGAAATAAATAGTACTAGTATCCTAGTCACCACAGTGAAGGTTTGGAAGAATTCGCAGAAGGTACTAAACATTGAGAACAAATTTGACCTCTCAACAAAGGATATAAAGACGATACCATGGTTCTTTCTAACGATCTCTTCAACAGGTTAGATTGTGAATATTCGTAAGATTACGAAGAGGTGAAAGAACACAAATATAAGAACATCGAAAACCAGGAATTGGATTAGATGAATAAGGGCCCACTCACTCTTCATGGTATTTTACAACAGATGCTAAGACACCCTCAGAAGTTGTTAAGGAAATACGAACATAACAAGGCAACTAAAGTGGAAGACCACTTGAATAACTTCTATCTAGACCTATAGATGCTCAAGGTATTTTATGAGGATGTCGCATGTAGAATTTTTCTTTGCATATTATATGGTAGAGAAGTTATTTGGTATCATAGTCTTTGTGCAAATTCAATTCAAAATTGGACAGGTTTTAAGAAGTCACTCATCGAAAAGGATTTTTATGACAAAAACCTAGCCATGTTATTAAAGGAGTTAAGGAATTTAAATATGAGGGAAAATGAGAAAGTTAATTATTTAAACTTGAGGTTCAATTGATATTGTACACGTTTCCCCCAATACAAAACCTCATGGTTCAATCACGATTGATTATTATTCTTTTGCCTTGCTGACAAGCATTGTGCAATTCATGAGGAGAACTATGAAAGAAACCTTGGTGCAAAATTTTGAAGAGGCCATCATAGTTGAAAAGGACTTGTGTATGGTCAGAGTCATTGTCTATGATGAATGATCTACGGACTCTAAGGAGACTAGAAAGTGGTCTCGGGCCTCTTCAAATAATTCCAAAGAGAAAGGAGCTACTGAAATGGAAAGCGTGACCATGACCATGATGTCCCTGTCCAAGGAGTTGGCATATTTCAAGCAAAAGACAAGTGAGGCCACTATGAGCAACAAGCCTCCTAATTTCAACTTCCTGAGAAGGAATAATAACAAAAACGACAATGATCATCTAGCTAAGTCTATGTATAGCTCGAATGTTGTGATGAATGTCAAAAGCATGGTCATGGAACATGACTATTCTTTTCATCAATAACATCATTCAAAGTAGACGTGCCCATAATGGAACCCAAGCCTGAATGATGTAGTTAAACACATCATTAACACAGTTCTTTCACATGAGCAGACTCAACATACAGAAGAGAAGGAAGAACCAATTGCGATTGAAGAGACTATTGGTATTGGGCACACAATGAATACTTTTAGTTGTGTAATCACTACTAAGAAGAAAAAGTTTGAAGAACCACTGTCGGATGAGGCCCTAGCTTAGAAGAAAAATACTTAATTCAAGTTGAGAAGTTAGGGGCTTGTTTCTGAACATGATTTCATGAGGTAACAATAGTAAGAAAATTTGTTAAGATAAATCACACATCTTCTTAACTCTGCTCAGAACACTTAGAGGAAGATTAAAAATGTTTCAATGGCAAAGAACACTTCTGCTATTGATAAAAGTAACTCCACCTTTCTGGAAGTGTCAAACCGAGTCACTCATCTAGACACTTTGACAATGATCATTGCATGTGAAACACTAGATTACAAAATAGTGGAAGACATGAAGAAAGCTCGTGTGAATATTTCAATCTTCGAGCTTACAAGCCTAGCAGTCTAGCAGGATCTGCTTGTCTGAGCCCTTTCACAACCTTCACAGGGTGGTAATGTTTCTTCCCTATAGAACATTTTTGACAACTCTTCTCGTCCCCTCGAGGTATTTGATAGTGTTGTAACATTAGAAGCCAACACTCTCTTCCCTCGATTTTTATTGACTTTTGAAATTTTCAATTACAATGTCCATAATTGTTTAGTCGAATCTAGTACATCTGTAAAAGTAAGGCCACTATTTGTTGCCAAGAAAATCAATGTCAAATGGGATCAAACCAATGCATATATCATTCAGATAGATATGTTTCTTATCCATGCCTCAAGGTATTGGTGAAGTCAAGAATGTTCTTATCTAATTATCATCTGATCATCAAGTTCACCAGTACATAAACCTAGTGGTTGTGGACATCCCAGAAGCATACAATGTATTTCTATGTAGAGACTGGTCTAGAAAATTACAGGGGTATTTTGGTCGCATTTATGGCTTCCACACAAGGACAATAATAACCAAATCAAGGTGGACTCAGAACCTTACAAAAAGACTATCACACCCTTCAAGGGGAAAAAAGATCCTGTTGCTTTCACATAATTAATTTTCGGAAATTGCTTCTTGGAAACTATCCTTCAGTGCTATATTGCTCAACCCTCACTAGTTCCATCTGACACACAGTTGGAACTCCTTCCTAGTCTAACTGGTGGAAATGGCTTATGTATAGTCTATATTAGTAGTACTAGTGTAGGACATAGATCTAATTTTTTTTTAATGTTTGGATTTTATACTTTGACTATTCTAAGACACAAGACAACTTTGGAGCTAGTTGTGTTTCAGTAGACCCGAAACAAAGAAAACATCTAATCTCATGCTGCTTGGAATTTGAGTGCACCTATAACAATGTAGAATATGAAGCACTCATCTTGGGCCTATAGAAGTCCATTGACATCAAAGTTTGGATTCTCAAAGCAGTAAGTGACTTTGGAGTTATCATGCAATAGGTATGAAATGTTATACACTATGTGCTAGCTAATATTATAGGTAATTAGAAAGAGGTATAACATCTAATTTTGTAATTCCAAGATTTTAATATTGTTTTCATTCCTAGAATGTGTAACACAACTTTTGATGCATTAGCAAATGATGATGCTAGGTTGTCACCACTCATGGATGGTTCCTCTATTGAACTTATTTATAATCCATGCATCCCTGATAATATCACTAATTTATGTGTCTTCAATGATCACCAATAGATATTGCATTTCATGGCGATCACTAATGTGTTCAAAGATGCAGTCATTGATGAAGATTAGCATGGAAAAGTGTTGCAATATGAACCTCGATAAAGAAAATAGAAACCCATGCCTAAGGGTGTGGTGTCACTAGAAACATTGTATGACTTGCAGAATCGATTTTGAGGATTGGTGAATGTGAAAACTCAAAGTTCAACTATGTCATAGATTAACCTTGGCCCAAAAAATGATTTGATGCTTACCAATCTTGGTACTTTCTACATGCTTTAAGAGTGGAAAGCCTTCATCTAATTATTCAATAAGTATTGAGATGTTTTCAAATGGAGCTACGATGATCTCAAATCTTATGACACAGTGATCCAACACACCATTCCAATTAAATAATGGCCTAAGTCATTCTAACAAAAGTTGTGAAAAGTTCATCCGACACTTATGCCTCTGATTCAAAAGGAGTTCGGGAAGTTGATGGATTCTCGGATCATCTATAAAGTATGACTTCCAACATGGGTTTCCAAATTGGTCCTATTAAGGAAAAATTCCAAGAAAATATGATTGTGCGTAGACTTCCAAAATCTTAATCACACCTCAGACAAAGATAACTACCCGATGTTGTAAATTTTTTCTCTGCTTGATGGATTTCCAGGTTACAACCAGGTACTAGTCTAAGAACTTGATAGACTAAAAATAACTTTATGAATCAAGTGGGGCACGTTTTCTTTTTGAAGAATTCTTTTTGGTCTTTTGAATACTGATGCTACATTTTAATAGGTGATGGAAAACAAATTTCATGGTCTGATTGGTCAAAGCATAATGGTTTATCTTGATGATGTCACAATGTTTTCGAAGAAGAGTTCTTACCACTACTACCATTTGAGGGAAAAGTTTGAGCGATGTCATAAATACAACATATACCTTAACCCCAAGAAGAGAATTTTCACAGTGTGCAAGGGGAATCTCTTGGGACACATCATTGCAAAGACAGGGATTAAGGTGGAAACTAAAAGGGTCAAGGCTACTAGAAAAATCCCCTTCCCAGTGAATAAGAAAACCATGTAATCCTTCTTAGGGAAGATAATTTTTGTCCGCAAATTCATCTCTGACTATGCTCAAATAGTGAAACCCATACAGGAGATGGTGAAGAATGATGCGGTATAAAAATTAGATAAGAGGGAAAATGATTCATTTTATTGTATAAAGAAATAAATCGCAGAAGCACCAGCTTTGTAGAACCCAAACTTAAACAAGGATTTATTTCTCTACACCTTTTCTTTGATAATTCGCTTGTCATTGTGCTTACATAGAAATACGAACAGAATAATGAGCAGCCTATATTTTTCATGAGTGCAAGATTGCAAGTACCTGATCTTAACTATCCCACCATTGATAAAAAATCATATAAGGTGTGCAACACTTTTGGCCCTACCTCTTGAAGAATCATTGTAGCATCTTTATTCCACACCCAATAGTCAGATCACTATTCGTTCAGCAAGAGTTGGGTGAGAGAAGGGTAAACTAGATGACTAGTTTATAGGAATTTATGATCTTGAATTCATACCAGTTCACACTATCAAGGGTCATGGTCTATGCCAGCTAGAAATAAAAGTAGTCAATACACCATAAGATGATTCGTCTAGATGGGAGTAGGAGATCGAGATGTATAATGTGGAGCGAGCTCCCCCTAATAATACTTCAAGATCTTGTCAAACAAATGTGTGACAATATATGTAGCATGGTAATTTTCACTCTCATTTATCCACTAGATAGAATAAGACAGTCAGGTTGAAAGACGTATCTTATCAATTGGTACATGGCGCTATTTTTAGAAAAAAACACAACAAAGGCTTTCTTAGATGCTTGGAAGAACCAAATTCAGAAAGGGTTCTTCGTGATCTCCATAATGGATCATCTAGAGGAAACTTTGCGAGTGACACTACAACACATAAACTCATGCTGGTCGATTTATATTGGACCAAACATTTCAAATATTCCCACGCATATGACCACATGTGTTTGGTCTGTTAGAAGTGTGTCGGCCGAGAAAAGAAGCCACTCACCCCATTGCAACCCATCATTGTAGAAGAACCATTTCAAAAATGGGGCTTTCATGTTATCGGTGAGATACTTCTACACTTATAGAAGAAACACCACTATATTATTACTGTCATAGATTACTTCATGCGGTGGACATAAGCGACTCCACTCAAGCAAGTGAATGATCAGGAAGTCATCAACTTCCTCAAATAGAACATCATTACTAGGTTTGGTGTTCCAGCTTCACTTATTTTTTACCATTCAACATATTTTCATCGTTAAAATTATATGACTTTGCATTCGAAAATGACATTGTAATGAAAAATTCTGCTAATTATTATCCATAGGGAGATGGTATTGTTGAATCCACTAATAAGAAACTTATCTGTATTATCAAAAATATTGTTTTCTCTAAACAAAGGAAGTAACTCTTCTTTGGTGAACGCCCTATGGGATGACTAATTCATGCCTAAGCCTTCTTTGAATACATCTCCTTACTTCCTAGTATATGGAAAGGAAGTCATCCTACCCCTGAACATTTATTTTCCTACCATTCAACTTTCGCAAGAATCATAGGGTATGTCATGCATATTGGTTCAAAGTAGGATCAACACCATCCTCAAACTACGTGAATAAAGAAAGAAAGATAAGGAAAAAATTTCTCACCATCAGATTCGTATCAATAGGTGTTTTGACAATAAGTATGCAAGGAAAATGAATTCAGTGTGGCTGACCTGGTCTTGAAATGGGATAAATCCCATGAAGACAAAGATAAACTTACTAAGTTCTAAACCCTATGGATTAGGTCATACACTGTACACGAAGAGCATGGACATCACACATATAATCTCCAATCATGAGAAGGGAATATTGACTCTCTTCCTATTAATGGACAAGATCTCAAACAATATTTTCAATGATGGTCTAGGGTCATGCCCTACCCTATGTACATAGTTTCTCTTTTCGTTGATTGATTCTTTAGTCTTATGTTTTTAGTTTCCATTTTTATACTCTTTGTGTTTGGCTGAACTGAAAAGAGTCTTGTGAGACCACAATATTTGGCTAACCTTTAGTCTCTCTTCCTTGTTTTGGTTACATATTTTGGTCAATGATGTTTTGACATAAATTATTATCCTTGCATAAGGAGAACTTTGTGTTGAGCCATGATATCTATGTCTATTCTGGAAACCTTACGTCTTCACTTGGTAATTTATGTTTTGGTGTTTCCCATGTTTATCCAATAATGTAGAGAAGGACAACAAGGAAAATATAAATGAGAAAAACAAAATCTGAGCTCTTATATATGCTTCTCTGAAGGAAAAACCTTTTCTTATCTCAATAAGTAGGGAGCCCTCTTCCGCCCATGAAACTAATAAGTGCCTATGCACAATCCTATAAAGTGAAAAAGAAGAGAAAGGATTCATATGTAGGAAGGTGAAGCAAGAACGTCCATTGGGGTATTGTCCATGATCGCTAGCAATAAAGTAATGTTTGTGTTCCTCTTGTGACTCTCCCTGGGTACTACCAGTGGAGTGACACTAGAGATGAAAAACTATACTCTGAAAATCTAAAGCTTGTGAACTATACTACCCTTTCCTTATTCGTAACATTGCAATATTGCTATTCTTATCTTTGTGTTTGACTGAGAAGGGACAAAGGGGCCTAAGTTTATGTAAGGGGTAAGTGGGGAAACCAATGTGATATAAATGATGAATCAATATTCTCTGAAGAAATAGACCATGCACAAAATAATCAACCAAGGCATAGAAGATAGAATTCTATGAGTGTGTCCCCAAGTGTTTTCATTACTACAACACCCTCCAAAATTTGGGCCCACATTCAAATTTCGGAGCCTACTTTAAATTTGCATGTTTCTTTACCAAGTATTAAGACTCAATGCATAAAAGTGTCATCTCCTAGCATGTTAATTGTCACACATTGTACACAAGCTAGTTTTGGTGTCTTTAGGGGCTAACTCTTATATATATATGAGTTTTTCTTATCATGAAAAAAATCTATCACGCACATTTGTAAATTTTCAAACATTTTCACACAAGTGTCGACACAATCGTCGTAAAGTGTATCTTTGGTGTCACACTTGGTGTCATCCATCACAAAGTTATCACATTGAGGAAAGTATGTTGATCATGTGTCCTGAGTATTCCATTTTATGTCGTTAAGTGATCTAAGTGTGTGATCATGCTCAAAGTATTGATTTTGAATATCTTCATTTCACTTATCTAACACTTTGTCAAAATCGAGAAAACTCCCTCACTCGGCCACTCAACCTCATTCAGTTCTCCTGGGATGCACATTACGCAGTCTGAGCCCTCAAGCAACACACTTGTCTCTTGGCACTACATAATTCACAATATTTTCATCCTAGAACTATGCACTGCATAATCTTAGTGCTCCAGCCCAACCCTTGAACTCCATAACTGCGCAATATTTCTCTCCATATAGGCCTAAGCTATGCATTGCGTAGTCTCAATATTGAAGCCTCAACCATGAGCTTATGAATTGTGAAATTGATTGACCTAGCCTCCTATCTTCCCAAAACTTTGTAGCAACAAAAATCAATGTTCAAGCCTTCAACCTGGATTCTTGAACCCCTTAACTGTGCAATTTTTAAGCCCAGTCAAGCCTAAAATGCACATTTCACAGTACCAATGCTCAATCCCAACCCTTGACTACTTGAGCTGTGCAATTGCACAGTCCCTAAGACTCCCTCTCTCCCTACAACCTAGTTCCATCTTAGTTAGTGGATCATCATCCTAAGATCTTAGAATAAGGGGTTTATCAGAATCATGTTGCCTTTTCATGTGTCTTTAGTATTCCATTTTGTGTCGTTAAGTGATCTAAGTGTGTGATCATGCTCAAAGTATTGATTTTGAATATCTTCATCTCACTTATCTAACACTTTGTCAAAATCGAGAAAACTCCATGACTAGGCCACTCAACCTCATTCAGCTCTCTTGGGATGCACATTGCACAGTCTGAGCCCTCAAGAAACACTCTTGTCTCTTGGAACTGCATAATTCATAGTGTTTTCATCCCAGAACTATGCACTGCATAATCTTAGTTCTCCAGCCCAACCCCTAAACTCCATAACTGCGCAATATTTCTCTCCATCTAGGCCTAAGCTATGCATTGCGTAGTCTCAATATTGAAGCCTCAACCATGAGATTATGAGCCGTGAAATTGATTGACGTGGCCTCCTATCCTTCTAGAACATTGGAGTGGAAAAAATCAATGCTCAAGCCTTCAGCCTGGATTCTTGAACCCCTCAACTGAGCAATTGTCAAGCCCAGTCCAGACTAAAATGCACATTGCATAGTATCAAGGCTCAACCTGAACACTTGACTGCTTTCGCTATGCAATTGTGTGGTCCCTAAGACTCACTCTCTCCCCGAAACCCAGTTTCATCTCAGTTAGTGGGTCATGATCCAAGATCTTAGACTAAGGGGTTTATCAGAATCATGTTGCCTTTTCATGAGTGAATTACAGCCACGTGTACTCTATCATGTTATGACATGATGATAATCAAGGACATGGAGAAGGTGACCATGTTAACGGACACCTTTGTAGAAGCAAGTATAAACTTGTCAACCAAGAACAAGCAAAGTGGCATTAGATTGCGACAACAACTTGAGCTTAAGAAAACACTGATGAATCCTTATATTTAAGCAATATGGAAGTGGAAGAAGATATCATGTTCTATCTTCAATAAGGCACAAGAAACCAACAACAAAGAATGGATTGGCATTTCCATTTCATCATGTAGTCCATGTCATCAGTGTCATTTCATTTAATGTCCTAAGTCATCATGTGCCACATTATTTGTAGATTATGTAGATTCTTATTCTAAAATGTATTGTAAAGTGGAAGTCTAAAGGACATGTGCAAAATGTGATGAGCCATGTAAAAGTTGTAGAGTCATAGGGAAGTCAAACAATCATGAGGGTAGTCTAAGAGTCACAAAGGAGGTGAAGTAGCACCCCATTGGTTATATATACACCCTCATTGTAATATCAAATGAATTTTAGCCTTGGCTTCTCCCATAAGGCTTCAGAGAGACAAATTTAGTACTATTTGGGAGCAAGTAGTGGCTCCAATGCTCCACTATTGGAGCAAGTGATGTTCATTTTATTAGTGTATCTTGGGACTTTTAATTAATATTTGAAGCCTGATGGCCAACATGTTTCCAAGCATGCATTGTGAATATTTGGAAGATTGTTCTATAAATTTCTATGATTCATGTTTTCTTTCACATGTACTAAACTAGTTGAACTATTTTGGTTATCTTAGTTCTTATATTGTTGACATTGTGTTGTAGTGGTTGTAATGATCGTCACATCTATGTGGACTATTCCAATGGATGTTAATAGGATATTTTCTGTTTGTGTGTGTCTCTGCTTCGGCGGTACTATTACATCTCTTTTAGAGGCTCACTTTTCTCTCCCTCCGTAGTAGAAGAACCTTGATATACCTTCAACTAAACATTTAATAAGCCCACTAGCTTTCTTTTCGAAGGCAGATACACACTTCTCTCTCTTACTGATAGCTAAAGCCAAAGGAAATATTTAAGTTAATGGCAGCTAGGTTGTATTTCGGATGGGGCTCCTACACCAAATGTTGTGAGGTATGACTGGGAACTCATATCGGGGAGACCCCTTTGAATGTTGGTAGTTCCAACACTATCAACATGAACTTATAGCCACGTGAAGTCCAAAAATATCACTAGTAGTTATACTTATGATTTATGTCTACCAGTGGGCCACTTTTCAACATCTAATTTGTGAGTCTCCTCCACTAATCATAATACCTTAGCTATAACTTGATGTTGAGGATTTTCCTATTAAATTACTAGGACCCTCATGACCCCTTCCCATGTCATTCTTGAGGTTATGTGGTGTGGGTCCTCTACACTTCGTTGCAAACATGTGCAAAATGTTCTTGACCTCCTCCATGTGATGAGCTATAAATGAGTGGTGTATATCCTTTTAGAAGATCAAACTGTTGACATAGCTCAATGGCTCAACTGCTTGGGATGACTACCCTTATATACTATCATTCTTCCCTATTCTTCCTCCATAGTTCAAAATTTTTGCAACATTCTCTTGTGGTTTAGTGTTAGGTGGATAAGGAGGTTTGTCTTTGAAGAGAATTGGGTTTCTTCAGCATTCCTTAGCTATCATTGTGAGGTAAAACATAGTTTCCTTAAGAATGGCTTAGTAATTTTTTGTTCTTAAACTACATATTGTTAGAAACACACACTTATTGCTTTTGGTTGACCATTTTCTCTCAGAGGTATTATGCAGGATTTTACTAGGGTTTGTCAAATTTTTCTTGCGGGTGATACTTTCTAAATTTTATGTTAGCCATTTCTTGCAAAAAAGTTAGTTGGTTCATGTTAACACTATTAAAGAGCTTTCGAGCACTACAACTCCCAATTTTCGACCCTTTGGCTCATCTAATAGAATAAGTTTAGGCTACCATTTAGTTTCATTTTTTGTATCACTTATTGTCCTTTTTTCTATATACATTGTATCATAACTAATTTCTTCTCAGCACAAATTTTTTTCCAAAATTAAATTATGACAGTTCATAACCCAATTACAGGTTTCCTGGCCAAAAGAATCCTGACTCGTTCTCAATTTTAACAGTCAGTGAGGATGCAAGAGTTACTGTAGTCAGGTAATGAGTCATTTTTTTAAACCCTTTTGGTTTCTTCGGTTCTAGAATATTTAAGACATCTACCTATAATTTTCTATTCTATTACAAATCTACGTACCATGTATGCATGGTATTCAAACCCTTATACCTGAATATTGTTATGTTGGTGTTTGGAATGACAACCCAACATTTTGTTTCATCACAAAGGCTTTTGTTTTATCTCAGAATGAATTTCGAAGAGGCAATGGTTTTTCATTCTTCTCTCCTATGATATTATTTACCCTACTTCAGGTTATGGTTTAATACTTGGTTAACTAGTTCATGAAAAAAGGTTTTCTGCCCTCGTAAAATAACTTAACTAGAATTCTTTGCAGGGATATCGACCATTCACTGATTTGGAGGATTGCGATAGTATGGTTGCAAGGACAACCCATTTCTTTACATATTTGAACGAGGCCTCCTAAAACAACATGCATTCCCTATCGTCTCACTCCGGTATACTTGTGTTCTTTATTTATTGTGGGTTTTTTAATCTTTCTAATGGTTTGTCTGAAGGTCTCCTCTCAAAATTTTTGAGGTACTTTTTAACACAACAACTCCTTCGACGCTTCCTCGAAACTTGAGGGTTTCCTTTCTCAAATTATTCTGAAGATTTCCTGTAAGAGAACTACTATAATAAAGGTCATTTCCAACTTGTAGACACTTCTTGTCGAGGCACGCAATTTGTAACTAGTTATCAATAATGGAAATTTATGTATTATCCTCTCTAGTTCTGGTTACACCCTTAAATAAATTATGCAAGTGTAGTATTTGTTCTTTAAAGGAAAGAGATTAGTCTCATAGAACTATATTTTAATATCTTTAGGTTTACTAGTCGAATAATATGGTGAAATCTATGACTGTTTGAAATGTTTCCTGCAACGTATTTGAAGCCACATCTTTTTCTGAGTGACTTTTTAAGTAGTATTTGTTATCAAATTATTTTTCTTAATGGGCTTTTAACTCAAGTCTTTTAATATTATATATAGGGCATTGAGAGTATCTTTTGATATCATTATGATAGGTTTTATCCTTTAACCTACTTTCTAAATATCTCATCAAAAGATTAATTCTTCATTCCCCAGTTAGAATTCTTCTTAGTACCATTTCCTCTTCTACAGGGAATATTACGGAGGATAACCCCGATGATGTTTAGCCACAAATTCTTATGACATCGCTTATGATACAAGGCTATATTTGTAACTTAGTTTTTTTTATCATTAGGATATTCGATTTGAGGATTCTTATCTTAATTATTTGTCTTCTAAACAAAGTAATTGGGATGACTTCAGAGTTGCTTACGCAAGTTGTTTTGGAGCATTGGGACTTTAGTATACCCTATAATGGTTTATTTGTATTAGAGGTGTTTTAAACCACCAAATATGTATGCTTTAATATACTTTAACAATTTTCTGAATATTATTCCTATATGTATGTTTATATTGTCTATTCTCGGTAAATATTTTTGTTTCTAGGGTTTCTTTCAAAATATATTTCATCTGGAATATGCATATTGTAATTGCTTTAATTAATATAATACTTATGTTTGTTTTCAGTATATTCATGTTCTCCATAATGTCTCAGATTTCTTTAATAATTATTTCTTTATAATTACCGACTAGTATCTCCATGCTCTATTTCATGGAAAATTTTAGGGGCGAATGTTCGCTCTTTGGCGAAATTAAGGTGTTTTAAATTTTTAGTGGGCGAATATTTTGTATCATAGTACATTTTTACAAATCGCCTCAAATAACCCACCTTATTTTAAGGAAGAGGGTAGAAAAGGTAAATTTAGCCCTTGAAATTAGGAGTTACAACCTTCCATTCGCCCTAATTTTCAAGAATAGGTTTTATTTAAGTGAATCCTATGGGCCAAGTACCATATTTATAAAAGAGGTATGGTAAATTAATAAAAATATAAATAAATGAGAGGTATGGTAAATAAATAAAACATTTTTTATATTTACTCCATCAGTCACCTTATATATATGCAAGGGTGTAAACAAATAAAAATATAAATAAAGTGGAGGTATGGTAAATAAAGAAAACCTCTTTTTATATTTAGTCCATAACCCTCTTTCTATTTATGAAGGCTCAAAAAAGAGGTTTTACTTAAGTGAATCCTATGGGCCAAATACCATATTTGTAAAAGAGGTATGGTAAATTAATAAAAATATAAATAAACAAGAGGTATGGTAAACAAATAAAACATTTTTTTTATATTTACTCCATAAGTCACCTTATGTTTACGAACACTCAAAAAATGCGTTATATTTAGGTGAAACCTATGGGCAAAATACTATGTGCCAAATAGCATGGGATAAATTATTATTAATACCATGTAAAAAAACATTATCAACCCTAATATTAGTATTAATAAAAAAAAAAATGGTACATGGTATTGACCCATGGTATTCACATGGAATGTAGCCTATTTAAATGGGGGAATTAAACTACCGTAGCTGCATCTTTACTCTGGATCTACTAAGCCCTGAGAGGTATCAAATATCGTGATATGCAAACTAGCATAGAGTGAAAAATATTTGATCCCTCTCGGGTGGATCAAGAGTAAAAATGGATGTTGTAATTTAATGTATGTTAAACATTTTAACTTGGTTAAAATAAAAAATAAAATAAAAATCAATTATTAATTTTATTAATTTTTATAAATTACTAATAGTAATTTTTAAGCTCCGGGTTTATGATAACCCATGGTATTGACCCATGGTAATACCATGGTATTCATGTGAGCATAGACTATTTAAAGGGGAAATTATATCATCTTAGGTCCATCTTAATTCTAGGTCTACGAAGTGCTCAGAGGGATAAATAGATTTCACCCACCTAAGAGTAGTAGATGTGGAGTTAAGATGGATATAGATTGGTTTTTATGATAATGAAGATATTAAATAGACTTAAGAAATTATATTGTAAAAAAATCTTAAGGTGAATGTTTAAAGTTACATTTAATCACTTCACAAAATTTAGTAAGAAATACCAATATCTCCATTAATATTGGATTTTAACTTTTTTTGATTTAAAAAAAAAAAAATTCAAAACATTGAAACCTTATCACTCTTTCCACATCAGCCTCACAGAAGATTTCTCACCACTTTTCAAACATTCTCAATATGATATCTTCATGAAAAATTTTAGGTACTGATGTTGGATTAGTTGTTTGAAAAATAATTTGGTTTGTACAACCTTTCATCTTCTGTGTTATTCTTAGTTTGTCCTAATGATCTGTAGGGGTCGGAGCCACTGCACCATATTTTCCTAAAAGGTGGAGATTTTTCACCAAAAAGGAAATTAAGCTACATGTTACAGCGCTATGTAATAATGCGAGACCTATGAGGGTAGTGAATTATGCTGATAAGCAATTTAGATTGGAAGAGACATAATTAAATTTTATTATTTAATTGAAGACTTCCAATTAAAATAATAATAAATCTACATTTATATATTCATATATTGATTGGAAGGATTCTCACAATGGTCTCTTCTTTCAATTACATCCCCTTTAAGCCCTTGGGAGACCTAATACTTTCTTATATAATATAGTTGTGTTTTGCAACTTGTTGGCGTATTGGGGTAAACAAACTTGATGTGTTTTTTTTATCTCGCATCTATGGAATAAGAAAGAAATTTGATAACTTGAAAAAAGTGGTAGCTTGAAAAAAGTTGTAGAGAAAAGATTAATCTCTCCTACTTTGACAGAACTCGTTGTCAATATCAACACCTACAACTTTGTTGTGGAATATTATCAAAACTAATGGAAGGATATCAAAGAGTGTATTGTAAGAACCTTGACAAACACCGCCACTGAAACTTGGAACATTGTTTATAAGAAGAGAAAATTATGTTTCTTTTTCCAAACATGTATGTTAGTACATTACAATTTAATGAACATGTTTTGTTATTATCATATATGGTTTCATACTTTAACAAAACATTCACCAAGAGTTCACAATGTTTTATTATTCAGTAAAAGGTTTGCCAAGATCTTACAAGATTTTATAATTCAGTGAAAGATTCTCCATCATTGTACAAGATAATATAATCTGATGAGAGATTCACCAAAAAAATTATATATACATATTATATTATTGATAAAATCACCTCCCACTTTTCCTATGTATCATGGGGATTAGTCCATTTATTATACATATAAATTTAGGGTGGTTCCCAAAATTTTCCCCGCTCCATTCTACCTCTATAAGTTGTTTAGAGTAGTTACAAAATACCTATACCTGTAATTTATACACGGTGGTTATAAAATATCGAGGTAAACTAATTTTTTTAATTATCGATATTAATTTACAAAATTATTAAGCCTACTTGGTTTGTTTCCCTATGCGAGTAATAAATCATGTTAAAATATTCTACCTTCCCTTATTCATATTGCAGTGATATAGATATTTTTCCCACGCAACCAGAGTAATGCATAATTTTCCATTATTTTATAAATAATTCATTCATTCTTATTCAGAGACTATTTATCATAGAAAAACATAATTGATATGAATTCATCTTTCTATAAAAATAAGCTACGCACTCATACATGTTATACTATAAAAAAACACACACACATTCATGCTTAATTTACTATAAGCCACTACATGCATCCATGAAAATACCATGTATGTGCATTTCTATTTATTCTTTTATGATACAACACTACAATCCAAATCACAATTAGTAAAAACATGTTTTTATAATAAACACTATAATAAAGATCCAAACACAATAATATCTATACTCATCGAGACTCTCGAAAATACAATAGGACCATGCACATTCATCCTAACTAGAAAGTTGCAATCACAAAACCCCCTAAGCCTCAAGCTTCTCTAATGCCTCAATTTTTTTTAATTAGTGGTATTTATTTCATTCTTTCTTTAATATATTTATAGCATTGTCTTAGATTTAAGATTGGTCTCCTTTCTATTTACTATAATTTTCTTTGTTTTAATATGCATTTCTCTCTAATTATCCTTATCCTTATCTTTTCACCCAACATAACATATGTCTCTAGTTACGTTGTCTCTTCATGATAGCTATTCTCCCTAGAATCTTGGGGAACTCTGAAATTTTACAACTATGACAAGTATCACTTCGTTCTTCTTTGTCCACTACTTATGGCTTCAACCACTTGAATGCTTTTATGATAGCATAGAAGCCCAAAATGGTCACGTGTTATTCCCATTATATTTCCAATAGAAAACCATTTAGTTATTATTATATACAAGTATTTTAACATGTTGATCAATTTTATTATAGGCTTCACCACCAATGTCTCCAATTTAAATACTTAATAGTAGATAATATAAAACAATAAAATTTGCAAAAGTAGTTGCAACAGGGATATCACAACCCATCACCTCGAGGATACAAATTCTAGGTTTAGGGAAGTCACCTGGGCCCTTATAGGAAAAGGTCACCTGTCTTGAGTGAGGAGCCTCTCCATGACATCAACTTCTTACAAAACTAGCTTATTGGGTGTTGGATGTTGAACAAATGTGTATCTATTTCAACAAATATATGTACACCAATAAATTATATTAGAATTTTATGTTTCTCTTTGGAAGAATACTCATGGACCAGATCGAGCATCAAACATGCATCGTAGACTCTCTAGAGGATTTCATTGGCATATGTGAGGATGTGGATCACTACATCGTTTGCATCGAGAAGCACCTTTGTATCCCTTCCCTAGAATACTCATGGACCAGATCGAGCATCAAACATGCATCCTACACTCTTTAGAGGATTTCATTGGCATATATGAGGACGTGGATCAGTGCCTCGTTCACATAGAGAAGCACCTTCGTATCCCTTCCCCCAACAGGAAGCACCCTCAACAATATTGACAACCCCATTTAGGTAGCACCCTCAACAATAATGACAACCCCATTCAGGTTGGAGAAAATAAATTTTATCCCGCTACTTAGTCTTTTACTATGCTTACATTTTTTTTTTTTTGGTATCATGGTCTACGCTAATGACCAGTCTGGCCTACTTTTTAGTATATGTATAATATTTTTGGTTTTTTCAAACACTTACATATTACCTTATTCATCTCTACACAGAGTAAAATTTTGGCTATGGTCCAGTATTCCTAATGGAAGACTAACCTAAGGTATCTAAAATGTTTATTTACGATATTGTTTTATGATAAAATACTATTTATGCTACAAAAATAAAATTCTATAATATTTGAGAATTTAAAGCGAGTTTTACAGTTTAAGGTTTGTATACCATATAATAAGGGAGATACTCCTAAGAAGAAAGAAAATTCCATTAGGAATTGACCTTGACACTTGGAAATATCCATAGAAAAGAAGGTTAAATAATTTCTAAGTCAGAAGAAGAAGGGTAAATGAATAAGTTAGAATATTTACTCACAACTCTAAAAGGAAAACTCTTCTTGTGATAATGACTCCTTCAATTTAAAATGATGGATGTATGTTAAAGACCTAATCATCATAATTCTTATTGAGTCATCTTCAATCCATTCCCTTTTATAAGGTACCTTTGAGTGATTGTTTCATGTAATCCTATAAATTTGCACCAATTACTTCTTGTTTCGCTCAAACATCAAATAACCCGTATTTAATATCTTTTATATCATAACCATTTTGATGTACTATCCTTAATTGGTCTTCATTCTTTCTAATGAAATGGACTACCAGCATTTCAATTTATTCTTTAGGGAAATAAAACAAGTTTATTGAAGCCATTGCCCCATTGGATGCTTAGTACATCAAGATGCACTTGAATGTATTCATGATTCAACAACATCGCATCCATAAATAAACTCAGATCCTTTAACTCATTTCCCACCCCAATTAACTTAAAGAATAAATCACTCCATTTTGTCTTAATATTATCAGACATCAAAAGTAATTCGAGAGTGTTTTAATTCTATATTTCTAACATGCCTTTTAAGTACTCACTTATTTATTGGGATATAACATTTTATTGCCTTCTCTAATATTCTTTCATATTTGACACATTCATAATAAATGTAGCGAAATCCTGTTTATATAACATTTCATCACCTACCAATTTCTTTCGCAAGTATTCAATGAAAGAATTAATTAAGGGATAAACTAGGATTTGCACCAGATGTTGCAAAGGAAACACCGCAAGGCATAAATTGAAGAACGCAAATACAACAAAAAAATACTTTCACAAGGAATAAAAATACTTATAATGAATTTATTATTAGATATTCCTATATATTGCACTATATATTAGCCCCACTAATTGTTTCCCTTTCTTAATGTAACCTTTCACCACTATGGTGACTATAATATCAAATACAATATGTGTCTCTTAACCAAAAACCATTACGAAAGTCAAAATACTTATATGTCCCATATCCCATATAAACCATAATATACTTTGATCACTCTTGGAGAATTGCAAACCCTTCCAAAATGCAACTTCTAACCACTATTACCATTAAGAAAAAATGGCATTTATTACCTTATAGTCCTTAAGGGAATAACTCTATTATTAAGTAAACCATAGTGCAATATGATTTTTAACACAATGAATTCTAAAAATTATGACCCCTAGTACACTCTCATCATAAACACATTGTAACTCATAAAATGTTACAAGAAATAAACTTTAATACCTAACAAGTTAACTATAACATTAAAACTATAACCTATATGTACTTAAATTGTCTTAACATAGTGAGGGTAAAGAAGAATCAAGTGTGGTTCTTCAAATCCAATCCCACCAAAATTGGATATAAAAAATGTTGAATATTATGTAGATGCTATTTTCACCATTGACATTGACCCAAAAACCATTTTATGGGAGAAACCTATGGTAATGATGTTGATGGGTATTCATTATTCTCCCATTAAATGGTATAATTGTGGCCTACATTTTGCAAATAATTTAAGGTCTTAGTGTTTGTATCTAGAGCCCTTTTCGACTACTATGCTTTCACAACCTTAATTTTGTGCATTTAAAATTTTAGAGATTAGTAAGTTCTTTTCTAATTTAACCCTAGATGCAATAACATTAAGGAATATATGCATTTAAAATTTTAGAGATTAGTAAGTTTTTTTCTAATTTAATCCTAGATGAATAACATTAAGGAACAAATAAAGTATGCATAGCTGGAGAAAAAGGTAACAACATCTACTAGGGTATGTGACATCTTATTTTTATTCCTTACAAACCAACTAGATCGAGAAAAAGGATAAGACTAGTTTCCTTTAAAGCACCGTAGCTCAGAAAGGTAGGAATTAAAAGCAAAACCCTACAAAAGAAAGAAATAAATCTTACAAAAGTAGGACGCCAAAGCCTATGAAAGAATGAAATAAATCTTACAAACATTATGATGAATAAGGGAATTCAATACCCATTGAGGAGATGAATAGAAGGACATGACCTCCATTTTTACTAAAACCACCAAAAATATTGATAGTTACTCTAAGTACACATTGTCATTAGGATATTAATCTAATATTAGTGTGTTCGAAAAGTCCCTTACTCACTAAATTTCTCCCACTTTTATAGAAATTTTCAATAGTGACACTTGGCACCTCATGCAAAAATAATTATTTTCTTTATTCCAATAATGCGTGCAATAAAAGTTTTATTTTACACAAATCAAAATGAAATTTATTCTCTGATGAATGTAAATAAAACTAGAATAACAGAATAATAGGGCTGCTGAGCACAGATAATGTCAGACTTGGGAACTTTACAGCTAATTAGAGTATTGTTTTGGCGAGAGAAACACAGAGTCACTCACAGCAATGAGAACCAATTCCATCTTACTACAAAGCATGGTGGATATGTGAAGGAGACCCATTAATCGATGCAGTTATGCATGATCACTCTCAGTGTTATATCCCCATTTCCTTCGATGCAAATAGTGGATTAATAGTCCCATATAAGAGAGACAGGTTCAGATATGCCACACAGACAACCCTTAACATAAGGCTACATTAAAAAAAATTATAAGCAGCCATTGCCACCCTCCTGAGGATACTAATAAACATGAGTTTCATTTGAGCCCTGAACTTCTGCAAAATAAAAAATTCCCAGACTTTTATATCAGAGTTAAATCATTTTTTCTCAATAGGTGATTTTCCAAAGATGGGTGTACAATTGCAAGTATCCCATACGAAGCAAATAACAATAGCCACATATGAGAAAGAAGAACAACCCACTGCCATGAACCCTCCAATCTGCCTTAAGGGCTAAGCCGGGCAGCTAACCCAAACACACAACCCCCAACAATGGATGTCGCAAGAGTTAAAAAGTACAGGTCATCTGTCAAACCAGGCACGTTATTGCATCCCTCTTCCCTAACAATGCATTGCTTGATGGCATCAATCGTATTCAGAATGGCTGCTTGATAGCCCTCTTCTGATACAAAAAACGGATTCCCATACCTAGACTGTAGCTCACCGAAGAATTGACGAAGAAGCCTCGAACCCACTTTTAATCATGTGCCGAAATTCAAGATGTTTGGGGAGGACATGTCCTCTACTATAATCATATTCCTATCATCAGGGCGCCATAGGTCCCTGAAGGGTTTATTTGAAGGAGATGGGGATGGCCCAGACCTTGTAAGGATTCTCGTTTTCCACTCTAACTTGTCTTCCAAAGCCTAAAACTCTTGTGAAATCTTCACTTCTTGGGCTGGAGATAAGACCCTGGCTATGTCAATAACATTGGTGAAGTTCTTGGGTAGCTGAAGCTCTGGGACTTTTATTGCTTCTGGCTCTTTTGAGGCCATGTTGGATTGAAAGTCTAAGTTCAGGATTTGGGTAATTGCTAAAGATGGTGTCAACTGTGCTTTCTGATTCAGAAAGGTGCACAAGAGCATGGATGCCATTGACAGAGTTTTCTTACCCACATCCTTGAGAATGTTGCTTTTGTGTTGTGCATATATCAACTGAGAAATACCCAGGTTTTTGAAGGTGATCTGAAAGGGGTTGAAGTTGTGGGTGATTGAATCGGGTGTACATTGACTAACAGAGTATGAGTGTTTTATGTGATTGAAGGTGGTCTTGTAATTGAAAATGGAGAGGAAAGAGAATTACTTAAAAGAGATAATGCAACAGAAATTGAGTGGCATTTTAACTAGAGTGGAACCAATAGAGTTTTGTAAGATTACTCAAATATGGATGAATACTTCCTGATAAGTCATTTGAATTCATGTCCCTACCAAAATCAAAGAGGATTCAAAGTGTTATGTTCATTGAAAATAATCTATGACATCCAACTAAATATTTGATAAACAGGGATATTTTTGGTGGTATTTTACAGAGTGCAATGATGTTTGAATTTTAATAGGAAAGATAATTTTTATACACGCTATTACCCAGGATCAAAACCATTGACATTCTGAAGGGAAAACAATTTTCTTAATGTGATTAGGCTAATAATCAAAATTAAATTCTTCATCTTTTGTTTGGAGAGACACTTTGTAAATAATGTACCCACCTACAAATAGCCATTCATTGTTTCATGAAATTTTAAAATGTAAAATGTTTAATAGTCGCACCATATTGAGCTAAATTTTGCAATCATATAAAAACTATAAAAACATTGTAGCATAAAAATAATAAGAAATATTGTCTTACAGTGATTCGAAAGATTTCAACATTGATTGGTATTTAAACATGATAATTAATTAAACAATTTGAAAGATTTCGAGATTGATTGGTATCCAAAACATGATAACTTAATTAATTAAACAAAACGTGGGTACATAAATCCGTAGTGTTAAGAAATCATTGATTGGTATCCAAACATGATTACTTATTAATTAAACAATTTGAAAAATTTCAATATTGATTGGTATCCAAAACATAATAACTTAAAGAACCTTAGGCCCCAACTAAGAGGTGAAGGCATGTATTGTATATCATTGATGCAAAATGAAATTGAAAACTGTGTTTATGTTTGAATTTTTTTAGGAGATGTTATAATATATGTAAATAAATACAAATAAAGTGGTTTAAATAAATTCCTTTGTAAAAATTTTGAGGTGGCCAATACCCACACCGAAAAGTGTAGAATGATTTGAAATATAAAATCACAACTTCTAACCACTATTACCATTAAGAAAAAATGGTATTTATTTATTACCTTATAATCATTAAGGGAATAACTCTATTATTAAGTAAACCATAGTGCAATATGATTTTTAACACAATGAATTCTAAAAATTATGACCCCTAGTACACTCTCATCATAAACACATTGTAACTCCTAAAATGTTACAAGACATAAACTTTAATACCTAACACGTTAACTATAACATTAAAACTATGACCTACATGTACTTAAATTGTCTTAACATAGTGAAGATAAAGAAGAATCAATTGTGGATCTTCAAATTCAATCCCGCGAAAAGCAGATATAAAAAATGTTGACTATTATGTAGATGATATTTTCACTATTGACATTGACCCCAAAACCATTTTATGGGAGAAACCTATGGTAATGATGTTGACGGGTACTCATTATTCTCTCATTAAATGGTATAATGGTGGCCTACATTTTGTAAATAATTTAAGGTCTTAATGTTTGTATCTGAAGCCCTTTTTGACTACTATGCTTTCACAACCTTAATTGTATGCATTTAAAGTTTTAGATATTAGTAAGTTCTTTTCTAATTTAACCCTAGATGCAATAACATTAGGGAATATATGCATTTAAAATTTTAGATATTAGTAAGCTTTTTTCTAATTTAAACCTAGATGCAATAACATTAAGGAACATGCAATAACATTAAGGAACAAATATAAGTATGCCTAGCTGGAGAAAAAGGTAACAACACTTACTAGGATATGTCACATCTTATTTTTATTCCTTACAAACCACCTAGATCGAGAAAAAGGCTAAGACTAGTTTCATTAAAGCGCCGTAGCTCAGAAAGGTAGGAATTAAAAACCAAAGCCTACAAGAGAAAGAAATAAATCTTACAAAAGTGGGACACCAAAGCCTACGAAAGAAAGAAATAAATCTTACAAACATTATGATGAAGGGAATTCAATACCCATTGAGGAGATGAATAGAGGAACATGACCTCCATTTTTACTAAAATCACCACAATTATTGATAGTTTCTCTAAGTACACAATGTCATTAAGATATTAATCTAATAGTAGGGTGTTCAAAGAGTCCCTTTCTCACTAACTTTCTCCCTCTTTTATAGAAATTTTCAATAGTGACACTTGGCACCTCATGCAAAAATAATTATTTTCTTTATTCCAATAATGCTTGCAATAAAAGGTTTATTTTACACAAATCAAAATGAAATTTATTCTCTGTTGAATGTAACTAAAACCAGAATAATAGAATAACAGGGCTTCTGAGCACAGATAATGTCAGACTTGGAAACTTTACAGCAAATTACAGTATTATTTTGGCGAGAGAAACACAGAGTCAATTATAGCAATGAGAACCAATTCCATCTCACTACTATGCATGGTGGATATGTGCAGGAGACCCATTAATCAATGTAGTCCTGCATGATCACTCTCAGTGTTATATCCCCATTTCCTTTGATGCAAACAGTGGATTAATAGTCCCATATAAGAGAGACAAGTTCAGATATGCCACACGGACAACCCTTAACATAAGGCTACATTGAAAAAAATTATAAGCAACCATTGCAACCCTCCTGAGGATACTAATAAACATGAGTTGCATTTGAGCCCTGAACTTCTGCAAAATAAAAAATTCCTAGACTTTTATATCAGAGTTTAATCATTTTTTCTCAATAGGTGATTTTCCAAAGATGGGTGTACAATTGGAAGTATCCCATATGAAGCAAATAATAATAACCACATAGGAGAAAGAAGAACAACCCAGTGCCATGAACCCTCCACTCTGCCCTGAGGGCTAAGCCAGGTAGCAAACCCAAACACACAACCCCTAGTAATGGATGTCGCAAGAGTTAAAAAGTACAGGTCATCTGTCAAACTAGGCACGTTATTGCATCCCTCTTCCCTAACAATGCATTGCTTGATGGAATCAATCATATTCAAAAGGGCTGTCTGATAGCCCTATTCCGATACAAAAAATTGATTCCCATTCCTGGACTGTAGCTCACCGAAGAATTGACGAGGAAGCCTGGAACCCAATGTTAATCCTGTGCTGAAATTCAAGATGTTTGGGGAAGAGATGTCCTCTATCACAGTCCTGTCATTAGGGTGCCATAGGTCCTTGAAGGATTTATCTGAAGGAGAAGGGGATGGTCCAGGCCTTGTAAGGATTCTTGTTTTCCACTTTGACTTATCTTCCAAAGCCTGCAACTCTTATGAAATCTTCACTACTTGGGCTAGAGATAAGACCTTGGTTATATCAATAACATTGGTGAAGTTGTTGGGTAGCTGAAGGTCTGGGATTTTTATTGCTTCTAGCTCTTTTGAGGCCATGTTGGATTGAAAGTCTGAGTTCAGGATTTGGGTAATTTCTAAAGATGGTGTCAACTACACTTGCTGAATCAGAAAGATGAACAAGAGCATGGATGCCACTGACAAAGTTTGCTTACCCACATCCTCGAGAATGTTGTTTTTGTGCTATGAATATATCAACTAAGAAATACCCAGGTTTTTGAAGGAGATCTTAAAAGGGTTGAAGTTGTGGGTTAGTGAATCAAGTGTACATTGACTGACAGAGTATGAGTGTTTTATGCGATTGAAGGTGGGCTTGTAATTGAAAATGAGAGGAAAGAGAATGACTTAAAAGGGATAATGCAGCAAAAACTGAGTGGCATTTTAACTTGGGTGGAACCAGTAGAGTTTTGTAAGATTACTCAAAGATGGACAAATACTTCTTGATAAATAATTTGAATTCATGTCCCTACCAAAATCAACGAGGATTCAAAGTGTTATGTTCATTGAAAATAATCTATGACATCTGACTAAATATTTGATAAACAAGAATATTTTATGTGGAATTTTACAGAGTGCGATGGTGTTTGAATTTTAATAGAAAAGAGAAATTTTATACACGTCGTTACCCAAGATCAAAATAATTGACATTCTGAAGGGAAAACTATTTTCTTAATGTGATTAGGCTAATAATCAAAATTAAATTCTTCATCCTTTGTTGGGAGAGACACTTTGTAAATAATGTACCCCCCTGCAAATAGCCATTCACTATTTCATGAAAGTTTAAAATGTAAAATGTTTAATATTCGCACCATATTGAGCTAAATTTCACAATCATATAAAAACTATAATAACGATGTAGCGTAAAAATAATAAGAAAGATCGTCTTACTGTGATTCGAAAGATTGGCATTCAAACATGATAATTAATTAAACAATTTGAAAGATTTCAAGATTGATCGGTATCCAAAACATAATAACTTAATTAATTGAACAAAACGTGGGTACATAAATCCCAAGCGTTAAGAAATCATTGATTGGTATCCAAACATGATAACTTATTTATTAAACAATTTGAAAAATTTCACTACTGATTGGTATCCAAAACATAATAAGTTAAAGAACATTAAACCCCAACTAAGAGGTGAAGGCATGTATTGTATATCACTGATGCAAAACGAAATTGAAAACGGTGTTTATGTTTGAATTTTTTTTAGGAGATGTTATAATGTATGTAAATAACTACAAATAAAATGCTTTGAATAAATTCCTTTGTATTTGAATTTTTTTTAGGATATGTTATAATGTATGTAAATAACTACAAATAAAATGGTTTAAATAAATTCCTTTGTAAAAATTTTGAGGTGGCCAATACCCACACGGAAAAGTGTAGAATAATTTGAAATATAAACTCAAGCATAGATTATATGTGACAAGAACATAAACTAATAGAAGCCGAGGTCCTTGTAAATGCACAAACGGGTCGTCACCTTCAACATTAAGTTAGGGAAATCAAATAAGTTTCAAAATAGATTTTCCATATGGAAAAAATGTCAATCTAATGATTTCAAAATGGATTAGGGAAATCAAATAAGTTTCAAAATGGATTTTCCATAAGGAAAAAATGTGAATCTAAATGATTAGGAAAAATGCAATCTAAATGAACTATTGTTAACCTTCAGGTCTCTAATTTCTCTGCTTCACCTTCATTTTTAAACTCGATATAATCCTTGAACCCGATTTACATTTGAAAGTGAAATTCTCTTTTTGATTTTGGTATAACAATGTCAATAATTCGTTTTGCTAAAATAATAATCATATAAACAGATGCAACAACCCAACTATATACATAAATTAATATATAAATATCTAATAGAGTTTTATGTTAATAAATTTCACAAATGAAAAATTCAATGAATGCTTTTATGAATGCTTTTGTAAATGCTTTCTTGACATTAAAATATATGTATTAATGGAGTTTAGAAAATGCGCAACAAATTTAAGAAGGAATGCCTAAAACACATAAACGACATGCTTTCACCATTGTATTTTTTATTAGATTTAATTAAAAGGCTGGATGGATAGGATATATGCCTAAAACACATGAATGACATGCTTTCACCATTGTATTTTTTGATTAAATTTAATAAAATTAATGTGCTGATAGGATATTTAGTAAGTGTATGGCATAGTCTAACAATAGGTGTATATTTTTGAAATCAAACAGGATATTTGTGTGCCCATGATTTCTGGCTAAAATATTTCAGAATGCTGGTAAGGAGAGAGGATATGAATGTTGTCGAAAATGAAGCTTATGGGATAGTTGTATATTTTGAAATCAAACAGGATATTTGTGTGCCCACGATTTCTGGCTAAAATAGTTTACAATGCTAGTAAGGAGAGAGAATATGAAAGTTGTCGAATGAACTTTCCAGTAAAGGGTGGAATTCAAATAATTACCATGATAAACTAAATTCATAAATAACCATAACCATAAGTTGCCAATTAAAATAGTTATTTTCCCAAAATTGTGTAATTTATCCAATCTTAAAAATAGTTAAGGGGAGACAAATAGAAAAACTTGACAATAACTATTATTATTCAACAGAACATAGGCCTTCTTTCTCACTACCTTTGTACAACAAGAGCAAAGAATGTCTTCGCCCATGGTGCCAATATCTTTTCGACAGAACATGGCCCTTGGTCCATAATTCCGATATTCGGCATAGAAAAGAGCCATTCTTGCTGTGATGGGTGACCGTCATATGCACAGAAGGTTGTGGAGGAATTTAGAACCACAATTGGAAGCAAAGGATCAGTTGCAGAGCATCACCCCTAGGGTTAGATGAGTTTGCCAAAATAAGAATTCAATAATTGTACTCGATACATTTTCCACAGTTTGCCACACTCTGTGAACATCCGGATTGGAATTGAAATCCCTTGTATATTTTTTGGTTCCATCCACTCTGTAGTGTTGGAAGACCAACCAAGCTTAGTGAGGAGGGTCCCTCCCATCACTCTTTGTTATGGGATTCATCTCACTAGAATTTGATTTAAACTAACGGGGTGCACTACAATTTGATCTAAGCTAACAACGGCACAACAGAATGGAACAGTTGTCGAATACTGCGGCCAGCGGTGCACCAGAATGGAACAGTTGTTGAATACTGCGGCCACCTATAATGAAATTTTGTGCAGGAAGGTGATTGGATTCATGCCCCACTAACCAAGGTCGGATCTGTTGCCACTTGGTTAAAGCGGTTTGCAATTCAAATCAACGACCTATCAGAATCTAATCGTCTAACATGAAATCGAACGGCGTAAACAGAGAACAGGAGGGCAGCAAAGGAGTTGTTTTCACATAAGAACGCCTTATGGCGTAATTAGTCGAAGCCATTGCTGCTTCCCATACTTCTATGATTGCATCATTTTTTTATTTATATTACCATCCGCATATGATTATATTCTTAATAATAGACTTTATTCCATATTAACCCTTGACCTACTTTCTTAGATGTCATCTAAAATTTCAATCTGCGTAGTAGTGGAATCTCGTTGAGTAAATGATGGGTTTAGGGACAAAACCATTTATAATTCCTCTACTCATTGATTCAATATTATATTTCATGCCTTCTACTTATATATTGAATAAGCAAATGTGTCTCCAAATTCCTGATGGAATTGAAACAACTTGGAACAATTCATTCCTTTGATGTCTATTTCTAAATTCAAATTATCAAAATCCTAATCATTTTTAAAATATCCTTTTTCAAATTGTATATCCTTTGAGACATTATTATATATTTCATGATGTAATTCTACAAACTATATTTGGAAATTAATATGATATTGTTGAGCCAATTTCCCATCAATAAATTGTATTTCCAATGATTAATTTTCATCTCCACTAGGTATCTTTATTGTTTCATCATATCATCTATTCCAATCACTTAAGTGTTAACATTTGAGGATATGTTGTGGGTATTCCCATGTGTGTTACTTATTTTTCTTCTTGAAATATCTCCAGCAATGTGAATCTTCTAAAAATTAATTTTTGGGTGATTCTTATCATCATTTTATTCAGCATTGTTGCTATAATTCTTTTTTAGTTTTTATTTTTTTTTAGATTTACTCTTACATTTATAGGTGCTTTATTGGGACTGCTATGGACTAAAGCGAACACTTACAACATAGTCTCCATGTTGTCTATAATGTATATGTCTATTAGTATTGTGTAGATCTTGATAGGTGGAAAATTTCCTCCTTCAATAAAAGATCATGAGTAGATCAAGGTCCTAACCAATCGTATACTCATTTCGTATGGAAATTTCTATTTTTTATATGGGCTTGATTTCCCCGGTTTTGAAGTAATATGAAAAACTAGTTGAATTTATATGAAATTATTCTAGTCTTAAATAAGACTAAGAAATGATAATTTAAATGTTAACTTAACTATCAATTACGTAAGTATCCCATAGTGGGAACAATGATAAATACCATAAGATGTATGATTTCATAAAAAAAGAACCTTGCTTATTCAATGATATAATTCTCATTAAGATAATATCATTACTTTTTCACATAAATAGTTAATCAAAAGAATAATTTTTCATTTCTTGATACTTGTTATTTTCGTTTATTTAAACAAAAAAAATGCTCACAATCAAACACATGAATCAACAATTTCAACAATATTTCATAATAATAAGATCAATGCATCCCTCATTCAAACACAACGAATGTGATTAAACAAATAAAAAATGCAAACTCTTAGATGAAACTGTAGGAGTAATATATAAATTACAATTAAAAATTTATAGTCTTATATTGAAAAATAGATCTGTCATTCAAAGAAAGAAAAATTCTCAACAACTCAGCTTAATTTTTGGTGGAATTCAAGGCCCTCTATTAATGTCATATAATTTTATGATTCATAATTTGAAAAGATTGTACTATTATTTTCTTTTCCAATCTATTATTTTTCTTTTGGTTTTGAATTTTGTTAGGCTGGAAAATACTTCCTCATTAACTTAGAGCAAAACACCATGTTTTTGGTTGAAATGCACCTCTTTCTCTAGCTCATTTATAAATGTAATGCACCCTTTATGCTTAATACAATGTGTTATAACATTTATAACCAATTGTACAACATCTGTTACCCTAGTACGTAATGCTTTATCTTTTAATCTAACCCATGTTATGAGAATCTCATGCAGTCCCGAGCAAAAATCGCAATTTAACTCACTATGGCACTCATGTTCACTAAAGGAAACTCTTAAATGATGGAATTTGATCACCTTCAGCTCATATATGGATTTTTCATATTGAAATAAAGAAATATAAAGTGGCATAAACTGTTAAACCATGAGGAAACATCATCCATCCCAAAGCTTTTCTTAAAATTGCACCAGAGAGAAACTAATAGTTTTCATAGCCTACATTCACCTCTAAATTGAGAGCAAGGTCATTAAGAAAAGGATCATAATTTCGTTGAGTTTTGGGCTCTCGAGATTTTCACTGAGAGAGAGAGTATTGAAACTAGGACCTCGACGACGTGTTGTTGCAACTTCACACTTGGTTGCAATCTCCCTTATTTTCATTAATATATTGATCGACTTTTATTATTTCCATATTATTGTTCAATTATCATTTATATTGTGTTTAACAAATGATTGTGATGCGGGAGCATTCAACGCAAGAAAAATCATTGTATTTTAGTAGACAAAGGGGTATTGTGTTTTCAAGGAGGTTGGTTTCCTAAGAGTGAATTAAATGTAATTATTAATGTTTTGAGTGATTTTAATGAGAGAAGCTAGAATAAGATTTAATTGAACATAGTAAGGCATATTTGTAAGTGTTCTCGAATATAGGAAAACATGAGAAATTTAGGATAGTTGAGAGATAGAGGGATTTGAGAATTAATTGTAAAACTTAGATTAGGAGTCAATTTATGAATTTATGGATTAGAGAGGAGTTTTAGGAATAAAGAAGAGATTTACAAATTTTGTTAAGGAATTTATGGATCTAAACCAGAATTGGTTTTAGAATCCCTTTGTATAAATGTAAGCCTAAAAGGCAAAGACAGGGGTTAGATAGTTAGATAATTAGCTGGTTAAGCTAGAGTGTGGGATTAAGCCTACGGGCAAAGTGTGAAACATAAGCCACTGACTTTGAGATTAGGCTAAAGAGAGTCTCTTATGTAAATATTTGTTTATTAATATATACAACTCAATTCTGAGTTGAAATGTGTGTTCGAGTGATTGCATGATAAATTCAATGTGAACCAGAGTTTTGTTAAATAAATATATGCACGCAGAGTCATGGCGAATACACAGAGGAGGAAATGATACAGAAGATCATAAAGGGCCGTAGGATCCAATTAGAGAACCAAGTGATGCTATGGAATGATTGTGATACAGAAATCACAGACGTAAGCTCAAGCGGAAGTGAATTGAGAGTGGAGGACCGAAACCATTGAAAACCTAGAAACTATAGAAACCTGATGAAATGGTGTAAAATTTAAGTGAAGCAGAACAACAAAAAAATGAAGTATCAGTGAACCGTCGCTGTTGTATTTTATTGATCAACAATGGAGATCAATGCAAGAGTTAACGGATGAGGAGTCTGGAGAGACATCACAGCCGTTGATGGTATAACATCTACGGTCATCGGGCATTAAATAGATCGAACATTAACCAAAAGGAGCGGACCCAAACTTTTATAAGTTGGGAGTTTATAATTCCCATCAGGTCCGAAAAGGTGTTAACTCTCGCGTAACTTGTTCACCCGAAATTGTTGTGGAGCATTGGATCGAGTGAGGTGAAGATCTACGACGCACGATCAATGATTGGTTTCATTGATCGGATGCAACGTCAACCATCGGATCGAGTTTAGATCGACGGTCAAGATTTGATCAGAGGTATCGGCGATCGGGGTTTCGGAGATCGGAGTGCAGCGCTGTGAAAAGGTGATAAGGGCGGACCCGATAGGGAAATGAAGCGCGGTTAATGTTATTTGAAATCTGGAGGTTAATCGCATATCGGAGGAGACGGGGGAACACATGTTAATGAAAACCGACGGAGGAGCGATTACGATTAGCGATAAAGGGAGGATTGAAAATTGTGCAGAGGCTATATAAAAGGCGGAAAATGTATGTTTTGTGTATGATTCCTTTGTAAATGGTTTATAAAGGAAAATAGCGCTGATGGAAGGTTTTATGTGTCAAATATATATGTAACCAATGCATAAAGAGGAGGAAGTTTATATATATGCGGCCAAGGTTTAATGAGGCTTAGAGGGGTTGTATGAGTCCAATATTAACATTAATGAAGGTTTATAAGGGTTAATAAATCCCGATAGGAAGGATTTAAAAGAAAGGCTTTGATAAAGTCATATATGAAGGTTAAGGGGTGATTAAAGTCCCGATACATGGATATTGTAGAAGGGTTAGACTATGGTTGGGTGTTAATAAATCATTCAACATGAGATGTATAGAAGGGGTCCTTAAACCTTAGTAAATGAAGATTTAACTCGGCAGAGAGTTAAAATTCCTAGGACAAATGTGATTGTGCATTGTACATGCATACTGTGGGTATAAGTAGGGGTAACCCTGTGTCATTTGGTATCAGAACATAATTGTGATTGAAACAATTGATAGCAAAATAGAGTAAGGGAATTCTGTAGAAAAGGACTTAGAACAGAGATGTGTTTTAAGATGTGTATGAAAGCAAGGAAGGATCAGATTTTAATCTGATAAATAGTAGGCATACAAAGATAAAGTGCAGCAGAACTTGCAGATGTAAGAAAAAGAGAGCAATCCATTCAAAGTACAGGTAAATGGTGGAACAAGATCATGTAGAGATATTGAAGGTGAGATGACATGTTTTGTTTCATTGATTTGAAGATTGCAGAATGTGTGGATTTTATATTGATGCACAGGTAACAACATAAGGAGGTGAGAATATTATAGCAACCTAGAGCGAGAAGTGCTCAATTGGTTCCAAAGGAATGAACCAGAGAGATGCTAAAAGAATAAGCTCAGAGGAGAGAAGCTTAGTGAAGCATATGTAGCAAGGAGGAGACTTGTTACTGCAGAGGAACTATTGCAGCTCACAAAGGTAATTCCACAAAGGATGTGGGTATAATTGCTAAGTAATGAAGGACGTTGGTAAGACTTTATAAGTGAAAGAAGAAGTGGTCAGAACCAAGTATTTCATGTTGATTGAAATACAAGAAGATAGTTTTGTTCTTGAGAAGGTGCAGATGAGTTGAAGCCTAGAAGGAACAGAGAGAAGTGCTCGAAGAAGGTTCCAGAGATAGATAACCAATTGCTTGCCAAAAGAACAAGTACAAAGGAAAGCTTGGTGAGGTAAGTGGCAACAAAAAGGACTTGTTGTTGCAAAGGCCTTGGTGTAACTCATAGTGAATGAGTGAAGAACTCATGAAGATGGAGAAGAAGATGGGTACTAATAGTCATAGCAGAGGTTCTGAGGAAGACCATAGTAGAAGAAAGATGAAGAAAGAGGATGCCAATGAAAATGGCAAGAAGATGAGTCAACAGGGAATTGACAGAGAGATTGCTGAGATAAAAGAACAATTCGATGTATTGATAATGATGTTAGAGGAAAGTCAATGAGAATGTTGGGTATTAAAGAATAAACTAGTGAAGTGGCATAAGTTGCAGAGAAGGCTACATCAGAGGCAAGTAAGGTGGCTTATGGGAAAACTCAGAGAAGCTGAGTTGGAAATGGAAGTGTCCATTTGTGAACCAAAGCAAGGTGAAGTTATAGGTGAAGATAAAGACTTGAAGACTGAAACTTCAAGTGAGGGAAAGAGCTGATGATTTTAAATCTGATAATTTGTGTATGTTTATAGGTGAAACATGTAAAAAAGGAAAATTTGTTGATATTGTCATAAAGAGGGAAGAAGGTAGGAAAATCTAAATTCTATTTTAAAAGAGGAAGTATAGAAGAATATTAAGAAATCAAGTAAAGGACTTGATGACATTGAGGAGAAGACCATCGAAATATTTCTAAGTCATGTAAAGAACTTGGAACAGCAGGAGGAATTGGTGATTGAATCATCAAATGAGATCAGGATGTCTTGTGGTTTTACAACTGTCAGGTTGTGTGTGAATGCAGGTATTGCAAAGGACAAACCATTTTATGGAATTATCTTGAATGAAACTAAAATTTGCCAGGTAAAGTATGATGATGACTGCCTTTCAAATGAAGATCAATTTCAGTTACTACTGCAAAAGGAGATCATAAATTCCATGCTTAATGGATGAAATATCTTCAGTGGGGATGAGACAGTTATGTTCTATGATAAGAAATTTGCTATTGAAGAGAATAACGAGGAATTGATTTTATTAAATGATCAAACAGAGAGTGATGGACAAACATCTAAAACTATCAAAGAGATGGATGATCAAAATTTTATTTTAATCGAGAATGAATAAATAGTGTCAATAAGTTATGCCTGTGACAAAGAAGAAGATAGTGAGGATTGTACATAACTTTTGGGAGAAATTCCAAGTGAGATGGTAAATTTGTGGTAGGATTTAAGCCTTTTGGAGAAAAGGCTAGAAGACCAAAAAGTAAGTGTTCGGGTTGTAAAATCAGAATTGAACGAGAATGAAGAAGTTCACTACAGTGGACAAGGATAGAAAGACATCATTAGAACAGATGGTGTGGAGGAGATACTAGCTGACAGTCTCATGAATTCTTTTGAGAATTCAAATCAGCGTACTGATGTGCTGATAGAGGAGGAGAAAACAGAGCAACACGCTGAATTGATGCCAAAGGAGGAAAATGCACAGAAGTCTTATGGTTTTTATTTTAATAAGTGTTTTGTGAGTGCAGGTTTAGTTGCATATCCTGGAGGAATTTTGGCACAGATGAGCAGTGAAACAAAAATGGAAGAAGAAGATTCTATGGAAGAATTTAATCCATGGAAAAAAAATGTTCAATTGTTGGAGAAAATGTTGGAAAGTCAGGATTCAATGTAGACAGAGATAATCTTGACAAAGGGTAAGGATGAAAGGGAGCCAATCAGAATAAGTGAAGAACATGTAAGAGTAAGTGATAGCATTCGAAAACTTCAAGGAGAAGAGCAGCAATTTGAAGAGTTAGTGGACAACAGCAACAGCTTGAAATAAAGAGAAAGAGGCAGAAGTAAGTGGCCAAGTATAGACCAGTCCAAGGATGTGTTGGAGATGGAGATTGAAGAATTATGGCAGCTAATGATGAAACAAGCCATAGGGAGGAAAATGGTAGTAGCAAGAAGGATGATCAAACAAAGTATGAACCTGATTGACAAGGAGAGGAAGATAGAGCAGAAAACAGTATACATACAGCAACAACAAAGGAGCAACGCATTTAGGCAGTTACAAACTAAAGTTTGGGACCCTGGAGGTTTGTCAATCAACTTATGAAGACACATGATCAGGAGATCATGAAAATTTTCTACTTTGGGAGTCTGATGCAGGAGCATTTAGCCCAATAAAAATAATCATGTTTTAGTAGACATAGTGGTATTGTGTTTTCAAAGTGGTTTGTTTCCTAAGAGTGAATTAAATGTAATTATTAATGTTTTCAGTGATTTTACTAGGAGAAGCTAGGATAGGATTTAATTGAATATAGTGAGGCATATTTGTAAATGTTCTTGAATATAGGAGAACATGAGAGATTTATGATAATTGAGAGATAGAGGGATTTGAGAATTAATTGTAAAACTCAGATTAAGAGTCAGTTCATGAATTTATGGATTAGAGAGGAGTTTTAGGAATAAGGAAGAGAATTAGGAATTTTGTTAAGGGATTTATGGATCAAAATGAGAAGTGGTTTTAGAATCCCTTTGTACAAATGTAAGCCTAAAAGGCAAAGACAAGGGTTAGAAAGTTAGATAATTAGCTGGTTAAGCTAGAGTGTGGGATTAAGCCTACGGGCAGAGTGTGAAACAGAGGCCACTGACATTGAAGATCAGGTTGAAGAGAGTCTTTTATGTAAATATTTGTTTATTAATATATACAACTCAATTCTGAGTTTGAATGTGTGTTCGAGTGATTGCATGATAAATTCAATGTGAACCAAAGTTCTGTGCAATAAATATATGCAGGCAAAGTCGTGGCAAATACACAGAGGAGGAAATGATACAGAGGATCGTAAAGGGCCGTAGGACCCAATTGGAGAACCAAGTGATGCTATGGAATGATTGTGATACAAAAATCACAGAGGTAAGATCAAGCGGAAGTGAATTGAGAGCGGAAGACCGAAACCATTGAAAATCCAGAAACCATAGAAACCTGAAGAAATGGCGTAAATTTAAGTGAAGCAGAAGAGTGAAGAAATGAAGTATCGACGAACCGTAGCCATTGGATCTTATTGATCAATGACGGAGATCAATGCAAGAGTTAATGGATGAGGAGTCCGGAGAGCCGTCGTAACCGTTGATGGTATGACATCTACGGTCATCGGGCATTAAATAGATCGAATGTTAACCAAAAGGAGCAGACTCGAACTTTTATAAGTTGGGAGTTTATAATTCACATCGGGTCCGAAAAGGTGTTAACTCTTGCGTAACATGTTCACCTGAAATTGTTGTGGAGTGTTGGATCGAGTGAGGTGAAGATCTACAATGCACGATCAACAATTGGTTTTGTTGATTGGATGCAACATCAACCGTCAGATTGAGTTTAGATCAACGGTCAAGATTTGATCAGAGGTATCGATGATCGGGGTTTTGGAGATCGTAGTGCAACACCATGGAAAGGTGATAAGGGCAGACCCAATAGGTTAAGGGGTGATTGAAGTCCCGATACATCGATATTGTATAAGGGTTAGACTATGGTTGGGCATTAATAAATCATTCAACATGAGATGTATAGAAGGGGTCCTTAAACCTTAGTAAACAAAGATTTAACTCGGCATAGAGTTAAAATTCCTGGGACAAATGTGATTGTGCATTGTACATGCATACTGTGGGTACAAGCAGGGGTAACCTTGAGTCAACTTCTTTGAAACTTTTCTTATATTAGTTTATTCAATAATAATACTATGGTTTGATTGATAATATTGTCTTGCTATGAATGATTTAATATATTCTTCTCTATGTGATTGACCAACGTTTGGAGTTATCTAGCAACACTTCCCGATTACACTAATCACTCCAACAAATCTTGATTCAAGCATTCATATGTTCATTTTAACATTTGTCGCCCATCTCTGATTTACTCTTTGTATTGTTGAAAGTGACAACCTTCAGGAAAGTCAATCCCTTATCCTATCTGTATCTAGTTTATGGGAAAACCTGAGAGGGTTATTGTTGGTTCATACGAGAATTATTCCCTAGAAAAGAGTGATCTTCAAAACATAATTGATAAATTATATCATATTTTTTATTTTACAATTTTTTCGGACAAACTAAAAATATTAAATTAAACCTTAAACATAAGCAACTCAGTCCGTGTGTTAAAGGAATATATATAAAATACTAGATTCAGTTCAATGATATTCAGATTTAGGAAAGCAACGCTTTTTAGAAAGCTCTTTCTTTCGCTTAAAAATGATTTTATACACTATTCTGTTCAATATTGATTCACTATTTTTCCTCGTCAACGGCTTTTATTTTGGTTTTTTATATTCATGAATGCTTTTGATTAACAATGGCTTAAAAATGTGAGAGTTATACTTATCCCATTGATGAAATTTATTTCAATTCCTAGCCTGTTTTCTTAAAATATTTTTTTATTATATACGTAAACTATTTATATTATTATAATATATGGTGTTTCAATCATTATGCAGGTTATATTTCATAGTCTTAATAGTGAATTTTATTACTTTGATATTTTGTTAATAATTTAGTCTCTTATTAATTAGTTGATTTTATAAATTTATATGTAATAATAAAGATGTATTCTACATATTAGGATTTTAACAACCATTTAAGAAGAAATAAATAGAAGATTTTGTAAATATTTGAAATATGTATTGCTTGTTGTTATGGATATGTTTTTAATTACTTTTACAAAATAAACCAAAATTCTAAAGAAACGAATTAAGGAAATATTATTGCATTTTTCCATTATTTTATTATTTTACATTTTATTTTATATTAGTTAGTGATTTATTTGGTATAGTATTTTATTATTTATTTCGTATTTGTAGTTAATTAATTAATTTTTATTTTAATGTTCATCATAATGTAAACTATCAAACAAGAATTATAAACCCAAAATGAGAACTCTAGTCAAAAGTCCTTGAAAAAAATTGGGAAACAATTCGGAAACGAAAAATGTTGACACTGGAATAATGTTGTTTTTTTTTTTTTTGCAGGGTAAATTTTCAACATTTTTAAAAAAATGACAGTAAAAGGAAATAAAAACTAATTATTTTTCGGAAAAACACCGTGAAAACAAAAAGTGTTCATGTTGAAATGACGTTTTTTTTTTCCCAAGGTAGATTTTCAACAATTTTTAACAATGGATTTAAGGATAAAATATCATGAAACCAATTTTTAACAAAAAAAAATTAAATTAAATTAAAAATATTGCCAAAAAACTAATATAAAATTATATATAAAAAATGACAAACCAAAAAAATCAATTAAAAAAGAAGAAAAACAAAAAAAGAAAATATTAAAAAAAAATTAAGAAAAAAAATTAAAAATAAAGATATAGAAAAAAATAAAAATAATATTAATTAATTAAAAAGAGACAAACCAAATTAAAAAAACCTTAAAATTAAATTAAAAAACATTAAAAAGAAAATAGATTAAAAATAATTAAAAAAATTAACGAAAACAAAAAAAATTAAAAAATTAAAATGAAAAAAATAAAAAAATAAATGAAATTTGTTGCCTCGCTTAGCCATGCTTTGGGGCCTAGTGACCCTGGTATTGGCAATCTAATTCTCTGAATCTAATTGCCAATACTAGGACAGTGGGACTGGGCAGTGGGGAATAAGTTGTGCACAACTCCTTCCCCAGTCCCCTTGCCCCTCACCCAGTACAGCGGCCCAACAGCCCTGGGTAGCGGGGCAAAGCCATTGACCAAGCCCCACTTAGGGCCTGTGTGGCCACAAGCTTGTGTGGAGGGAGTTGCACCCAGCTCCCGTTACCCAGGCCCACAAACAGAAGGGCCCGAGGTGGGGCAAGGTCAACTTCTGGAATCAACATTGCCCCATCGAAGGGCCATATAGAACTGCATTTATTTTTTTCGATTTATTTTTTATTAATTTTATTTTTTTAAAATTTATCTAATTTAATTTGAATTAATTCTTTTTATTTTTTATTTTAATGTTTTTTTTCTAAATGTTTTTTTTCAATTTGAATTAAAAAAAAATTAATGTCTTTTCATGTTTTTGTTATTATTTTTTTAATTTAATTCTATTTTTTATCTTTTTTATTTTTTAATATTTTTTTTAGTTCTATGTTTTATTGTGTTTTGTTATTTGTACTTAAAATTTTCTCTGAATCACTTTTTTTTAGAAAAATTAAATTTAAATGTAATCATCTCTCGATATAAAAATCATAAAAATTACATAAAATTTGTTATTTTCCATCATTTTTTATTCAATTTTTTCATAATTTTTTTTATTTAATATGTCATTTTTAATGAAGAGGTCTTGAAATATGTATTTTTTTTAATTATATCTATATTCCACATGTATAATTTTTGCCCAATGTATAAATTTATTCTTTTTTAGTGAAAATTCTTTTATGTGGATTGAAGCATTAATTAATGATATATAAATATATAAAAAAATTCTAACCTAAAAATAGTATAGTTATTATTGTTTTTAAATTTTGCAAAACAAATTCAAAATTTCATTATAAGAAAACACCAAAAAGAAAAATAAAAAACACATATTTGAAAGGCCCTTAAAAACAAACATTTTAGGATGAAAAACTAGAAGAGGAATAAGATAACTTGAAAAATGGTTAAATAATCAACATTTAAAAAAGAAGTGTCCATACTTAAGACATAAGAAAATTTAAAGTGTCAAAAATATGTCTTTAAAAAAATGTTGATGTTTTTCAAAATCGACATGTAAATCAGCAACATTAAAAAACAATTATCCACACTTAATACATTAGAAAATTTAAAGTGTCAAAAATAAGTCCTCTAAAAAAAGTGTTAATGTTCCATCGACACTTTTGAAAATAAACATGGAAATCACTAACATTTAAAAAAATGTTCATATTTGATACATAAGAAAATTTAAAGTGTCAAAAATATGCTCCGAAAAAAGTTGTATTCTGAATCAACATTTTTTAAAATTGGATGATTTTTTTTTACCTCAAAAATGGGTACTCGATATAGTTCCCATTTGAAAGTTTACATTGTTTCATGCATCAAGGAGGTAATGTGAAAGATTCTCATCAATAGAAAGATCTTAAATTAAGATTTAAATCTTGAATTGGAAAATAAAGAAAAGATAGATAACATGATAATATAAAATTATATATATTTTTAAATATTTGACTCACCCAAATTAACTTAATTAATATTGAATTAAGGTTTAGTTCCAAACAAAATATTTTATTTTATTATAAAAAGAACCATCACTATGATGATGAGGGGTTGGAAATTCTTAAATTCATAACTGTGGACTATTTTCAAGAAGAGGAAAATAACGAAAAACCTAAAGAAGATTGAACGAAGGGAAGGAGATCCTTGCACCATAGTCGGATTTTCTTTTGGAACTATGGTTGAATGTTGCAATATAGAATTGAGACTTGTGCACTAATGTTGATGATAAACGAAGGATTGTTGACTTGGAAACGAATGAAAAACATAACAGCTCATAGTTGCATATTACTATCATATATACTTCAAATGCTACTATTTTTTTTGGTTTAAGAAGTTATTGATTTTTTTATTCGCTTATCTAAATTTAATAAAGAGTCAAGAGCCTATTTACTCAAAAACCATTATTGTTAATGATGTGGACTATTCTCATATTTTAGTGTGAATGCATTGTAATATTCATCTCTATGATTATGAATTATTTTCAATTTCATTTTTTTTCCTATAATTATGTTAAGATGTGGAAATGTAATTAAATATTTTATAAGACATGTTATACATTCTATATAACAAATTGTTGAAGTAGTGAACTATTTCTTGTATATACAAATTTATCTTTCTCTCATCATCTTTCAATTAAAGTGTTTCTTCTTCCAATTGGGATATTATGAACTACTTCGTTATCCTACTTGTGATAGTTAGATTTGAATTAGTAGGTAAATTTAGATAAATTGGTTAGTTTTCTTTTGGTTATGATATTATACTCTATTTATTCTTAGAAAAGCATATGTGAATGTCTACTTTCGAAGATCAATTCATTAAGTAGCAACATTGCCCATATAGTAGTGGAAATTGCCACGTCAAATGAGTATATACCTTATTCGGGCCTTGATTAAGTGATGATTCCATGTTTTAGGGTAAATTTCCCACTTATCAACAATTGGCACTAGTAGAAGGAAATATTACAAGATGACCTTATGGAGCTATTACTTTCTATGCTTTTCCATTATTAATGGCTCCTTTTGAATCCCCTATTTGGAGATGTGATTCTAGATGAGAATCATGTACTACTCCTTTAAATATAGTTAAAATATTGTCATAAAAACAATTTAATGGTGAGGGTGATACATCTGCATCTAAGCATGTTCTTCAATTTATTCATAATTGTAATTTTAACAACATTCTTCATAAGGAATTCATGTGTGGATTGTTCACTCCTACGTTCAAAGTCGAGGTAAAACATTAGTGGAATGAACTACCAAATGTTAAATTTTCTAATTGTTCTATGTTATATCACTTACTTTCACCCAATTTATCATTTCATTAACAATGTATCCAATTATTAGCAGTATAATCAATGATAAATGTAACTAAAGAAAGAGCAATATATGCAGTGATAGAGAAGAAAACAAATTGGTCCATGACTAGGGAAAAACCACACAATGGGGAAACCCTTTCAAATATTCTTCTTTAGTAGATCATCATATAAATATTTTAGCAGTGAGTAGAACGAGCCCAATACATGTGATTTGCAATGGATAACAATAAATCATATCTACAAATCTCTTATAATAGCACAAAAAAATCTAGATGTACCGGACCACTGAATTCAACTGAATCCAACATGTCAAATCTTATATTTGAACTGTAGTCACCCTCATCGCAACTCATTGTGTGTGACTGAAACTCCTCGGTTTCTCTCTCTGTCACTATATACTGTGGCGCTAAACAGCTAAACCCCAAATACACTCCCTTATCGTTGTTGTGCAAGGGACTGAGATGGCAGGGTCACTCCCTTACTAATGTTGTGTGAGTGATAAAGATGGTAGGTTCGCTCCCAAGGCCACCCTATGTAAGCGATCGGGGACCAGAACCTTCTGATCTACCTTCGAACCCAGAGTCACTCTCACTAAATTGTCTCCCAGCAACCAGAGAGCCATAATCACTCTTTCCTACTTTGTTCCTGTGAACGAGGATGAAAAAGTTATGTTATGTGCGAGAAATCGAGGACCAGAAAATCCTAACCCCGAGTGAACCTTTTGCGTGTAATTTCGGACCCTTTCCAAACTCCTTCTGATGAGTCTGTGCAAGCCAAAAAAAATAGAAGAATATGAACGTGTGGTGATCAAGTGTGCTGAAATGAACATGAGGTCGCTTCCCTTTAGAGGCTTTCTAGAGGGTTTACTTGGCGTAAAGATTGACCCAAGCAGTTACGCATGTGGTTAGGGATGACCTGGTCCATAATGAATGAATGAATAAAATAATTTTAAACTCAATTTCCGCTAAACCGAATTAGGTGATCTTTGGGTCAATTTTGGTCCTCTCGAAAAGACAACTTTAATGCAAGCATCATATTGGTCATCTGAGTTTTTTAATGTGTATGTTTAACCTAGTTTCAAAAATTAATAACAAACTCCTCTATTCACATATTTTAACATTTTACAAGTGAATTCTTACATGCTTTTCAAGAGTATGATTACAATGAACTTTGTTTGGAACTAGAAAATTGATGCACGTATGAAAGTGAGGTTGTGGAAGATCTTTTCCTCATATTTATATTAATTTGTTTTAAATTTAATCTTGATGATAAGCCTCTTAGTGCATTTTTAAGGGAATAGTGACATTAACTTGTATCTCTCCCTATTATACTAAGAAAGGAAAATAAAAATGAACATATAGATCATTTTTGAAAAAGATATTATAGATGATTCTTTAATCATATTATTAATCTTGTTCAAGAACATATATTGAAACATTTTTATACCGTATTTAAGAAAATGTAATGATCATTCTAAGGACATTGATGCTACCCATGGAACTATTTCAGATGAAGTTGAGTTCTCTATTAGTACCCTCTAGGTTGAAATCAATAATGAAGAAGTGAACCTTGATACTGATGATCATTTACCCAACTGAAAGATATTAATCACTTATACTTGTAAAATTATTCTTCATTGTATCATAATTTAATTGTGGACTCCCGTCTATATATCAATTACTCTTTCCATTTGGAATTTTTTTAATATACAAACTAATATTAGGGGTATAAGGAAATTATTATAAATCAGAGTAATTATGAATTTACCATTAGTCCTACTTTCAATTATGAAATAATAAATTATTCTTCTATTAGAAACTTTGAAAAAATTCGTACATGTGAATTTAGTTCATCTCATGAGGCTTCTATTTCTAATGTGTTTAATATAGAGTAGAAAGGAATCATTTTTATGAACCACTAAGTTTTAATGACACTAAAGAAATTCATCCAATGGTGATGATTAGGTCGAGTACCAATTTGTTTAATCCAAAAGAAAATTTTGAACTACAAGATGACATATAACCTCGTATAGTAAAAATTATAATGAATTTTCATTTTATTACTTCTCAAATACAAAATGATGTCCATATTTAATAGAATGCATTCATTCCCAAATATGATTTTAAACTCACAAATCAAGATTCTTATGAGACATGCAATATTCTTGATAATTCTTCACAAGTATATAATGATGCTTAATTTCATCTCAATATTTCAATTGATACTTGTTTGGAAAAACATTAGAAGAATGAGTTTGTAATGATAATGTGTTTTCAAAAGGATGCATCGACATGGGTTGTGTGTGGAAGGGAGCTAGGGTTTAGAGCAGGGAGAAACAGGAGAAGCAAGTTGATAACAATGGAGGGGCCAGGAGGAGGGAGTATCCTACAGCAACATTGTTTCGAATAGAAGCAGGGAAACATGTTTGAATGGTTTCAGGAAACCATTGGAGGCCGGAAAAAGAAAACAGACTCAAAAGAACTGGAAAGAAGCAAAGTTGATGAATAGGAAGAATCTCAGGGCGGTCAGAAGGGAGGAGAGACCAAAGGACAATAGTATGAAAAATGTGTACAAATCTGCAGCAGGACCCTATAAGCCCAGGACTGCCATCAAACCCCGAGTGGTTCTGAATGATCCTACACTGCAGGAGCACAAAGATGACATGGCGACTTATGCTATTATATGCAAGTTTATGGGTATATGGCCCATAGAGAAGAATCTATACATATGGATAAGAAACAAATCGAAACCAAATGGAGATATAACTATGCATCTAGGGTCCAAGGGTTTCTTCACAGTGGTTTTCAACAGCCTAGAGGACAAAGATAGAGTTTTCGAAAGAGGACCCTATTTCTATGCTACTGTAGGACTATATATGCAACCCTGGGTAATGAACTTTCTCCCGGAGTGAGAAACGTTCACATCGGTCCTAGTATGGATAAGACTTTAGTCCCTACCTCTAGATTATTAGCTGCCTGAATCCTTGAAAGCTATAGGAAATAAATTACGACATTTTCTAAAGGTCTCAAAGGAAAATCTGTGAGGAAAATATACATCCTTCACATGAATATGTGTGGAAATGGATCTATCGGGAGCACTCCTGGATGAAGTTGTCATAGAAGTTTATGATGAGGAATGGGTTCAGGCGGTGGACTATGAACATGTCCCTTTTAGATGTCGGAAATGTCATGAACATGGACACCATTTTAGAGACTGCCCACAAAACAAGAGGGAGGATAATCTGAGGACCAACACAGGTAAAGATCCTAAAGGTTTCACCAAGATGGGAGGCAGAGGGAAAGGAGGAGGAAGAAAGTACCAGGAAAAATAGAGTGAAAACAAACTAGCAACTCGCAACAATTTTGAAATTTTAGAAGAACAAGGGGGAGCATTGAAAAGGTCGTTACTTTGGAAAACCATCCCATAGAGAAGGAAAACGAGGACAACATGGAAATAATACAGGAAAACAATGAACAACAGGAAACCATACCAAACAACATGGAACTAAGCAGGGACCATGAGATGACCCCTAGTGAAGTTGGGATAGAGGACCAAGAACTACATGAGATTACTGAGAGGGAGAATCTTGATCTAGAGAAATTCTTAAACCAGGGAACCGACAAAGGGATAGATTCCCTACCACAAGAGGAGTTTGACAGAGTACAACAGTTCTTCCTCTGGATATATCAGACAAAAGCCTCAGGAATCAAAAGAAGCCATGAAAGCCAGGACCATGGAGTGGTCAAATCAATGGAGGAAATATGAGGACACTCGGCCAAAATCCCAAGCAGGAAAATAGGAAGGAAGAGACAAAATGAGCTACTAATAGAGTGTGGAGAGCTCATGATCAACTCAGGTAAGATGAAATATCTCACCAGTTACTCATTCAAAAACCCATCATTATGAAGCTCACAACCTCGAATATCACGGTTCTAGGAAGTAAAAGGAAATAGAGGAATCTCAACAACAAATTAAAAGAAGAAAACCTAGATATGGTGTTCATACAGGAAACAAAATGTTCAACAGATAAAGTCTGGGAGATACATAACAAATGGCTCAATAAATATGAGTACACAGATGTCAAAGCCAATAACACAGCGGAAGGGATTCTTACTCTTTAGAATTCTAAAAAATTTGGCATTTTGGATGCGGAAGCATCCATGAACTATCTTTCAATGGTTATCCAACCTTTGGGTGACAAGGAAATCTATATGGTTACAAATGTCTATGGTCCTCAAAATTATGAAGATAAACTCAAGCTTCTCACCTCACTTGAGGAGCTAAGGGAGAGACACCGAGTAATACCTTGGATTCTAGGTGGAGATTTCAACATGATCAAGTCTCTTACAAAAAGAAAAGGAGGAACTAGAGTAATGGGAAAAGACTCTATTGCCTTCCAGAACTTCCTCATCAACTTGAGGCTAGTGGACCTAGAAATAGAAAATGGAACCTTCACATGGAACAATAAGAGGGGAGGAGCTTCCCAAGTTGCCTCAAAACTAGATAGATTCCTCATCTCAAAGAACCTCTTCCTCTCTGGGCCTAACTTGAGTGCTTTTATCCTTCATTTTGGAGGGTCGGACCACTGGCCGATTCAGCTAGAAGCTTCATTTATTGGCACTCGAAGGAACAAACCTTTCAGGTTAGAAAATGTTTGGCTCACTCACCCTAACTTCATCTCCAACATTGATAAGTGGTGGAAGGAAGATTTACCCGTTCAAGGCATAAAAATGTTCATTCTGCAACAGAGACTCAAGCACATTAAGGTCAAACTCAAAGATTGGAACAAAAGTGAGTTTGGAAATATGTTTAAAGCCAAAAGAGAAGTGGAACAAAAGCTACAGAAAATCAACCAAATTCTTATCAAGAAAGGCTTCACTGAGGATAGGAAATTGTAAGCTGATTCTCTCCAACAGGAATGGGAAACCAGATATCAGCATGAAGAAATCTTCTGGAAGTAGAAATCAAGAGTACAATGGTTTAAAGAAGGAGAAAGAAATACAGAGTTTTTTCACAAATTAGCCAAGGAACATTTGGCTCATAATCGAATCACAAATCTCATAGATCCTTAGGGGAAAGAGCCAAGCACACACAAAGATATGGAATCCATTCTGGTTCAACATTTTCAAAATATAGCTGAGGAGCCGATCTTAAACAGATTGCTAGCTATTAAAAGATTTACGTAGCATATTCCAAAATTGGTGGCCAGGGAAGATAATTATAATCTCAACAGACCAGAGATAGACGATGAAGTAAAATAAGTAATAAATTATATGCACAATGGGAAAGCTCCTGGACCGGATGGTTTCAACGTTGACTTCTTCAAGGCAAGCTAGGAAATAGTCAAACAGGACATTCTGGAGGTGGTGGAGGACTCAAGAATTTCAAAAACAATCCTAAAAGCACTAAATAACTCCTTCATAGACCTAATTCCTAAACATGATAAAGAAATGACTCCATATTGATTCAGATCCATAGCCCTCTGTAATGTAATATACAAAATCATCTCCAAAGTTATTGCAAATAGACTCAAGCACCTTATACCAACTCTCGTATGAGAGGAGCAAACTGGATATGTGGAAGGAAGGCAAATACTAAATAACATCATTCAAGCTCATGAAATAGTGAACTCTCTCAAGAATAATAAGCAGGTAGGGATGATCATTCAACTGGACCTAGCGAAAGCTTATGACAAACTAAGCTGGTTATACATCAAAGAAGATCTAATAGCATATGGCTTTGACTAGAATAGGATAAGATGGGTCATGACTTTGGTAACATCTGCTAGCTTTTCTATCCTTCTCAATGGCTCTCCTTCCAAATCCTTTCGGCCCTCGAGAGGTCTTAGGCAAGGAGATCCTGTCAGGCGGAAAGAGTTGATAGTGCGGACACAAATCGACTCTCTAGTGACAAACAAGACAAACAAGAGCAATCCTTCTCTAAACATGCATTTACCATATAAGAAATCAAGTGTTTAGATCCTACCTGTAGTCCAACGCTGTTGTAGCAGTCCAGCTCCGCGGATCCGGATGAGCTCCTCCTTCACTTTGAAACCTGCATCCACTAACAATCAAACGATTAAAGATTCTGCAAAACCAGAGATTCTGGGTTCGATCCCCAGTGGAGTCGCCATTTTGTCAGGCGGAAAGAGTCGATAGTGCGGACACAAATCAACCTCCCTAGGAGCCTAAGACTCTCTAGTGACAAACAAGACAAACAAGAGCAATCCTTCTCTAAACATGCATTTACCATATGAGAAATCAAGTGTTTAGATCCTACCTGTAGTCCAACGCTGTTGTAGCAGTCCAGCTCCGCAGATCCGGATGAGCTCCTCCTTCACTTTGAAACCTGCATCCACTAACAATCAAACGATTAAATAGCACTTGATAATCTCATAGAATAAAACATATTTAACACATAGACCAAGGAGTACATGAAACAACTCATAAATAACAAGTTATTGAGAAGAATGGACTCATTTGCATTAATAGGAAACAAAAGGAACAATTACAACCTGAGCCTTGGTGTTGTGCAAGTCCCTCCCAGGGTCCATCAAGAGTTCTCCTTTACTTTGACAAAGCTCACCCACTTCCAAATAGAACAAGTAAAGATGACAATCTCTCCTCACAAGCTTCTAAATGGGAGTCCTAATTCCTACAACATCTACCCTTAGAAATGTATAGCTTCCAACCTCTCCTCCTTCTGGCCCAATGCCTGTATTTATAGTGCTCAAGAGGAAGTTAATCAGGTCCACCATCAATGGGATAATCCCCTCTTTGGATGGGATAGCTCCCTTATTGATGGGATAAGTTCCTCTTTGATAGGAGTGCATGAACCATCTGGAGGCGCTCAATACACGTCGAACAACCTTCTAGAATGCTCTAGAAATGACCACAAGTAACTTTTTAAAGATGAAACTTGCGCATTTTGACCTTTACAGGGGGACGCACCTACCCCTTTACATACAGAGCGTCCAAAGACGCAGATTTTGTGAACATTGGGTGCGTCCCCGCAGGTAAGGTTGAGAGAACCTGCGTCCCCAGAGATAAATACATTTATAAAAGACTTTCTCTCTTTTTGGAGTTTGACATGGAGAGCAGAGGCATAAGACTTGCCTAAGAGGATAGCATGACTGTTGATTGAGCCATACTAATTGTAAATAGTCATGGTGACATTTTTTAGTGTAACAGATCCGGTTTCTCCCTTTCTCTTTATCCTTATGATGGAAGGATTAGACAAAGTGATCACTTTTGACAAAAGGGATGGCACAATCCAGGGTCTCAAGCTCACCTAGGAAGGAGAATTGCTGACTCACCAACAATTTGTAGATGACACCATGTTACAGGGCATACCAGCGGTCAAAGAAGCTAAATCTTACAAACAAATTCTACAAGATTTTGCTTTGGCAGTTGGCACAGAGGTAAGTCTCTCAAAATTTAAAGTTTTTTTTTCAATACAAATATTTCCATTCAGAGAATCCTCTCTAGAATTCTCGGCTTTTAGAGAGACCATCTTCCCTCCAATTATCTAGGAATACCTCTCACTGACAAACCTTAGAGTAAGGAAGTTTGGGAGCCTTTGACTAATAAATTGAAGGACAAAATCTGCAAATGGACAAGTAGATCTTTAAATCTAGTTGGCAGGCTCGTTCTCACAAAGGCGGTCTTGTAATCTATTCCAACATATATGTTTTCAGCTCTTCCTGTCCCTAGAGGAGTAGCCCAACAAATCAGGAACATGAAAAGAGATTTTCTTTGGGGAAAAGGGGAGGAAAAAAAGAAATGGGCTCTGGTAGCCTGGGACAAACTTTGCATGCCCAAACCTCATGGGGGTCTAGGTCTCCATGACCCAGAAACTCTCAAAAAAGTTTTGGGGGCCAAGCTTTGGTGGAGATGGTTAAAGGAATCAAGCAACCCATGGGCCAAGCTCTGGAAATAGAAATATGCAAAGGAATGGCAAGAATGGGACTTGATCAGAGTGACAAGGCATATCCGACGCTCCCATATTTAGAACAATGCTTGGGAGAGCAGAGCTTCTGGGAGATTAGAAATGGGAACCTTGCCTGGTTTTGGGAGGATAACTAGCAGCAGGAACCCAACTTAAGTAGAGAAGGACTGGATATTCTCAAAGAGGAAACTCTCAACAAAGGACTAAAAAAGGTCAGTGACTTTTTGGATAAGACAAGGAATAGTGACAAATGGATGACATGGAAAGTACGAGTTTATAGTGAAGAGTCTCCTTTGAAGACCCAAGTAGAAGCTCTTGCTAAAATCCTGGAAAAAAGAGGAAAATTTTGATCTTGCTTTCACAGCTCAACTTAGATGGGGAAGAAGTATTGAGGGCAACTTCAACCTCAAAGAAGCCAAAGAAATTGTCATTGGTTACAATTTTTCAAACCCGGATAAAATTTGGAGGGACCTATGGAAGCACCCTCACTGTATGAAAATCAAGCTCTTTGTAGAAATTTTGAATAATATAATACTTATTCATAGAGATTATCCTGATTATACACTATTTTCAGAATGCATGCATAATACATAACCTCCTCTACGTTGATCATCAATTTGCAGAATAAAAAACAATCACATGCGCACATTGAAACATCAATCAGACATATCAACACAGTATGTACTGGGGAAAGCATACAGCTGAAAACCCCCAACTATATGTATATTCTAATGATAGAGAACATGTAACAATACATAGTACAATACTCCTCACAAGTACTCAGTACTATCTCCACTTGCTACACACAAACTAGCTCAAATCTGAATCAAGTCACAGGTTCAAATCTCCTCCATTGTTTGCCTGCCTCCACTGCGAAATCCAATGTGAGAATAGGAATGATCCAAGCTCATTTTCCTTGGCTTGTACTGCACAATCCTCATTGACAATCTCCATCATTGATTGTGCAAATCTCATGCACAGCTATAGTCACAACTGATAGTAGTCTCCACCTCTAACACCTGTCTCCACTGAACTGTCCATGCACTGAGTTAACTGATGTATTCTTTAGTTGCTTTATGAGTAAATAATTAGTGAATTAATTAACAATTAATTCACATCACTCGTCACTAGTGTATTTTCAGATAGACTAAATACAACTAGTTCAACCAAGTCAAACTGAAAACAACTCCATCAACTCCTCAATCAACTCCACCAAACTCAATCACTTAAGTTCTAACTGAAGTCCATCATGCAATATGTCAACTAACCCATAAGAAAAGCGTATTTCCTTCTGGCAGTTGCATGTGCCACATCTATAGCTTGAACTGAAGTGCTCCAAGAGGATAAGATAATGTTTATAGTCCAAATATTATTAAGAGCTAATAATATTCGACTGTTCTATTTTTAGACTAGCAGTCTAAAAATAGACTTGGCCCATATGTCTAAAAGTAGAAGTCCATCTATTTTTACCAACATGACCAATCATCCACAAATAGCATCCTACAACTCATAGACCATGATCCATATGTCTAAAAAAATAGACATAGTCTAAAAATAGACTTTGCGCCAAAATAGCCTGCGGGCCCACTTATTGAAGGCGACATCCTTTCACTAAGCTCCATCATGTTGTTGCATTTTCAACACTCCCTCTCAACAAGATATGGATTATATTCAACCCTTATCCTGCCTCGGTGGTATTCGAATTTGCTCCTGGTGAGCGCCTTTGTCAAGATATCAGCATCCTGATCCTCCGTGGGAATGTATGAGAGTAACATGATTCTCCACTGCACACAATCTCTGATATGATGGTACCTGATGTCGATGTGCTTAGATCTATCATGAAATACTGGATTAGCCGAGAGTTTAATGCAACTCTGGTTATCACAATAAATCATAGTAGGCTCCAAGTGTGACCCGAACAACCCGACCAAGATCTTCCTCATCCATATAGCCTCGCATTCAGCCAAACTCGCTGCCATATACTCGGCCTCTGTTGAACTGAGTGCCACGGATCTCTACTTCCTGTTGGACCAAGAAATTGTTGTCAACTAGATACTAAAGATCCCTCCAGATGTGCTCTTTCTTTCTGTTGGGCTCCCTGCCCAATCTGCATCCGTGAAGCCACATAGATTCACCTCATCCTCCTGTTTGTACCACAATCCATATCCTAATGTGCCTCTGAGATAACGCAATACATGCTTGCCTACCTTCCAGAAGAGCTCGGTTGGCTTAACCATAGCTTGTGAAAGCTAGTTAACAGCATAGCATATATCGGGTCATGTATTGACCAGATACATAAGCGACCCCACCAACTGTCGATAAACAGTGGCATCCACTACCTCCGCTGAAGTAGCATCCTCCTTCCTCCAACCTCCAGGAAGAGGAGTATCAACAAGCTTGCAGCCATGCATGTTGAACTTGTCCAGTATCTCCCGAGCATACTTACCCTGAGAAACAAATAGTCCATCATTGCGCTGCCAAATTTCCAATCCCAGGAAATAATGAAGGAGGCCCAAGTCCTTCATCTCAAACTCTCTAGCAAGATCCTCCTTGCATGAAAGTATCAATAGCTCATCTCCCATCAAAATCAAATCATCTACGTAAAGTACAATGATAAGCAACTTACCCTCCACCATAATCTGGTATATCTTAGGATCCGCCTCACTCTTGGAGAATCCAAGTCCGGTGAAATAACTGTCTATCTGTGTGTACCAAGCACGAGGTGCTTGATTCAACCCATACAGCGCTCTCTTGAGCCTGCACACATGCGACTCGCTATTGAAGATCTCGAAACCTTCGGGCTGCTCTATGTACACCTCCTCCTCAATGACTCCGTTGAGGAACACAGTCTTCACATCCATCTGATGAATGTGCCACCCCATCTACGCTGAGAGAGCAAGAATCGTCTGTATGGAAGAATACCTTGTGACAGGTGCAAAGATCTCCTCATAATCGATCCCCTCTATCTGTGAGAAGCCTCGGGCAACAAATCTTGCCTTGTACTTCTCCACACTCCCGTTAGCTGCCTGCTTCACTTTGTAAATCCATCTTGAACCCACCACTAATTTCCCCTCCTATCTTCGAACAATCTCCCATGCATTGTTTTTGACAATCGAATCATACTCTTCCACCATGGCATCTACCCATGCAGGATCCTCCACAGCTTCCTCGAAAGAGGATGGCTCAGTCATGACACATTTGCTCACAAGAGCCATGTATCCAGTGTACCGATCAAGTGATTGTCTCTGTCTGCGCTGTCCTGTAGGTGGTCCTACAACCTTCTCTGCATCTTGAGCCAGTCGCTCAGCTTCTGTAGTGTGCTTTTTCCCTCTAATGGTTGGCGTTGCATGAGTGGTCTCTTCCACTCCATGAACTTCATCTGGTGGCTGATCCATGTCTTGAAGCTCATCCTTAGGAACTAATAGCTTCTCATCTGTATGCAAGTGTGGCTCCCTCTCAAGCAAACACTTCGTGGCTTTCTCCTCCTGAAATTCGATATCCCGTCGCACAACATTCTTGCTACTGTCTGGCAAATACACACGGTAGTTATGGGGCGTATCAGTGTACCCCACAAATATCCAAACCTCTGCGGTTGGCTCTAGCTTCTTCCTGGCATCCTTCGTCACATGCATGTAAACATTAGAACCAAAAATCCTCAAATGGGAAATATCAGGCCTCTTACCAAAATAAGCCTCCTCAGGTGTACTCATGCCAAGTATCTTGTGAGGACAACGGTTCTGCACATATACTGCAGTATTGCATGCCTCCATCCACAAGTGAAGCGGTAGGCCCTGATCATGCAACATTGCCCGTGCAGCACCCACGATTGTTCTGTTCTTCCACTCAGCAACCCCGTTCTGCTGTGGGTTATGGGGAGCTATGAGCTCTCTTCGAATCCCTCCTACGCTGTAGAAGTCCTTGAACTTGCTAGAGATGAATTCACCACCATTGTCACTCCTAAGAGCCTTCACCTTCTTCCCCGATTACTTCTTGACCATTGCTTTGAACTCATAGAACTTTGAGTATGTCTCGCTCTTCTTCTGCATGAAGAAGATCCAACACTTGCGAGAGAAATCATCAACAAAGATCACATAGTACGTGTGCTTTGCTGTCGAAGCTACTGAGAAAGGTCCACACACGTCTGTGTGAATTCTCTCAAGGATCGTCTTGGTGCAACTATCCTTCTCGTGAAAGGTGGATTTCACAAATTTTCCCAAAGTACACCCCTTGCACTGATCTGACTACACAAGAGTGTCTTTAGGAAGCCCAGTAGAAATCTGTTGTAGTATCTTCAAGGCTCCATGGTGAAGGTGGCCCAATCTCCTGTGCCACAACTCGCCTCATCCCGGCTCACCAATCCTTCTGCCTTGCATGCAATTGTTGAGTAGCCATCTACATGCAATTGATAAATGTTCCTGACTCGAACCCCTATCTTCCGGGTTTCTCGAGTTGTCTTACTGCGCAGGAAAGCCTTTCCCTTGGTGAAAACAACATCATATCCCTTGTCTTCTAACATCGCCACGGAGATAAGATTCTTCTTCAATCCTAGAACATGCATCACTTCCTTCAATACGAAGGGTTTACCAGACTCCCTCTCAAAGGAAATGATACTGATATCGGTCACACTCTATCTACCATCTTTGCCCATCTCGATGTGCACTCCAAGATCTTTCTCATCCAGATCAAAAAACAAATCTCAATCTCCTGTCATGTGAAAATACGCAACATTGTCCAAGAACCATAACGATTCCATCACACTTGATACCAAGCATGTGATCAGCGAAAAATCCAGCTCAAACTGCGAGGCTAATGCCTCTCCCACTGCAAATCCAACAGCTTGCTTATTTTTCTTCTTCTGCGGAAAATTTGTGGCATAATGTCCGTGCTGGTGATAGTGAAAGCACTTCACCTTGGACATGTCCTGCTTCTTGCCTTTCGCACCAGAATGAGAAGCTTTCTTGTTCTTCGCCTTCTTTGCTTTGGCAGCCAAAGTGCAATTTTCTTCATCAGATGCCTTTGATGATGATCCGTCCCTTGTATTCCGCCTGATCTCCTCCTGCACAAGATCTGACCAAAGTCTCTCCCATCCTGGCAATTTCTCCCGACCATTAACAGAGTCCTGATAGGAATTCCAACTCTTCGGAAGACAAAGGAGAGCCAAGCTCACCAAGTCCTCATCATTGACAGTCACCCCCACACTTGCCAGCTCATCCCGGCATTGAGTGAACTTCGTGAGATACTTGGGCATACTGTCTCCTTTCTCACACTTAATGTTTCTGAGTTTATCCTTGAGCGCCAAATTCCTCTGGTCGCTCTTGATTTGGAATAAATCAGTCAATGCTTTCCACATCAAGTATGGAGAAGCCTTTCCATGCAGGCTGGATATAATGTGATCCTTCATGCCCTCCAACAGAATCCTTTGACACTTTGCTATCTTCTTTTTCCAAGCCTCAATGTGAGTAGCATCAGTAGGCTTTGGGACCTCAACCTCTATGAACTCCTTCAACCCATTGTCATCGAACACCACCTCCATCCTGTCTTTCAATGCAATATAATTCGAGCTGCCTTCAAGGGAATACTCCAATCGCAATCCATTAAAAGATATTTCAACTTTGACACCAAGAGAACACTGCTGCAAATTTGAATTCCACCAACTCAAAACTCAACCGCTTCTGATCTAAAATTTGTGAGAACAAATTATTTCTCGTACAGAGATTCACTGTATGGGCTTTTACCGGATATCTTACCTTCCAAAAGAAGGATGAATCCAGAGGCTACTTGGCTCGATTACAGACTCTGCCTAAAGAAATAAAATGTAATCACTTTCTGAATAATAGATCTGATGATCAACCTGCTCTGATACCATGTAGAAATTTTGAATAATATAACACTTATTCATAGAGATTATCCCGATTATACACTATTTGCGGAATGCATGCATAATACATAACCTCCTCTACGTTGATCATCAATTTGCAGAATCCAAAACAATCACGTGCGCACATTGAAACATCAATCAGACATATCAACACAGTATGTACTGGGGAAAGCATACAACTGAAAACTCCCAACTATCTGTATATTCTAATGATAGAGAACATGTAACAATACATAGTACAATAATCCTCACAAGTACTCAGTACTATCTCCACATACTACACACAAACTAGCTCAGATCTTAATCAAGTCACAGGTTCAAATCTTCTCCACTATTTGCCTCCCTCCACCTCGCAATCCAATGTGAGAATAGGAATGATCCAAGCTCGTTTTCCTTTGCTTGTACTGTGCAATCCTCATTGGCAATCTCCATTATTGATTGTGAAAATCTCATGCATAGCTATAGTCACAACTGATAGTAGTCTCCACCTCTAACACTTGTCTCCACTGAACTGTCCATGGACTGAGTTAACTGATGTATTCTTTAGCTTCTTTATGAGTTAATAATTAGTGAATTAATTCACATCACTCATCACAAGTGTATTTGCAGATAGACTAAATACAATTAGTTCAACCAAGTCAAACTGAACACAACTCCATCAACTCCTCAATGAACTCCACCAAACTCAATCACTTGAGTTCTAACTGAAGTCCATCATGCAATAGCTCAACTAGCCCATAAGAAAAGTGTATTTCCTTCTAGCAGTTGCATGTGCCACATCCGTAGCTCGAACTGAAGTGCTCCAAGAGGATAAGATAATATTTATACTCAAAATATTATTAAGAGCTAATAATATTCGACTGTTCTATTTTTAGACTGGCAATCTAAAAATAGACTTCGCCCATATGTCTAAAAATAGAAGTCCATCTATCTTTACCAACATGACCAATCATCCACAAATAGCATCTTGCAACTCATAGACCATGATCCATATGTCTAAAAATAGACATAGTCTAAAAATAGACTTTGCGCCAAAAATAGCCTACGGGCCCACTTAGTGAAGGTGACTTCTTTTCACTAAGCTCCATCATCTTGTTGCATTTTCAACACTCTTTATGTGGATGATTCATCACAAAACGATTCTGCCTTGGGAAAATCTTAGAAAGAAAGGTTTTGCGGGACCATCCAGATGCCAGTTATGTGGTATCCAAGAAGAAACAAGGGATCACCTTCTCAACCTTTGTACCTTCACCTCTACCTTATGGAACTAAGTTGCCTCTATCTTAAGACCAAGTGACAGAGATAGAAATGACATCTCCAAAACCTTAAAGAATTGGAGGAAAAAACTTTTTGAGAATGAGACTGTCAACATAGCCCAGACAGTGATTCTAGGGTTTCTAATTTGGAATGTCTGGAAAGAACGAAATAACAAAATTTTCAAGGACAAATCCAACCCACCCCAAAGCATAATAAATCAGCTCCTAAGGCAACTCAAAGAAACTATTACTACCATTCAGAAGCAACCTCCTGAGAATCCTCCATCTTAACAGGAGGCTTGCATTCTTCTTCTTTTGATCCTTCAGAAGGTGGTCCCCCAAGGCACAATCCAGATTACTACACATGCTACAATGAGGCAGGACTACTGGCAACCCCCCCTCTTGGCTACTTGAAATTCAATATAGACGGAGCCTTGAAAGGAAACCCAGGGGATGCAAGGTATGGAGGTGCTATATGAGATGACAAGGGAAATCTAATAGTCATCTTCCACAGTCATTTAGGGAATGCTACCAACAACATGGTGAAACTAATTTCCATACAGCAGTGCTTAGAGATTCTGAGAGATCTCAACATGATGAACTCCATAATAGAAGATGATTCTAAACTAACAATCAATTCTATTAAAAAAATAGGAAATGGCTTTGCTCCAGAGAAAATCTCGAACCACTGGAGACTTTTGCAGGTATATCGTCGTATTCAATCGCATCTAAGAATCTTGAGAACCCTAAGTTTCGTACATGTGCGCAGAAATGCCAATAGATTAGCGGACCGACTGGCAAATGAAGGGGTGCTCTGTAAAAATGATCACAGTATTTACAAGTGTGAACTTACACCCGCAGGGAAGTTGCGAGAGGAATGCCACAGTCTAGCATGTGAAGACAATGAGAATTATCACAGTATGAGGGAAACGCAGCAATTGGACAATGAAGTGAATGGTGGACAAGGGTTCATCTAGCATAAAATCTCAGAATTGATGTGAAGGAAGTTTTCCAATGGACAGTAGGATGCAGAGCAAGTGTGGTTTCCGTCCTCATAGAAATCAGAGGTCAAGTTGTTTCATGGTTTATCGGGCACTTCCATGACCCTAAGCGGTTTTTCATGGATTGCCTCCGATGCAATTCATCAATCACCAAGTGGCAGCGGGCGGAGAGAGAAAACTGCCTATATTGGGCGGGCTATCCTTGAGCTTCTTCTCTGCCTGATATTCTCCTCATCTGTTGGATTCGGTGGGTGAAGATCTACGACCTTAGTTCATTGGGCTAGTTGGAGGCGTTATCCTCCGAGCTTTTCGTGATCATCGTGGTGGCTCATGGGTTTCGGATGTCAAAGTTGCATGGGATTTATCCCCCTGAACGGACCCGTTAGAACCCTTCATTTGGGTTTATTTTCCTTTCATGTCTGTGGTTTTGGTCAATTTGTATGCTTTTTGAAGAACTGAAGCTTGATTTTTGTGGTTTGGCGGTCTCTGTCTGCTACCGTTGACTTTCGCCGGGACATGTAACATAGTTTTGTAATTTTTTAAGCCATTGAATGAAAAAAAAAACACTTTTGCTTTAGCAAAAAGAGATAATGTGTTTTCATAAATAAAAAGTTAAATTCAATAATACGCTTTTATGATAATTGTTTTAGTTCTCATAGAACATATTATAAATTGGTGAAAGATAATATATTATTTGCTCCAATTATTTCTTTCCAAATTGATGGAATTTTAAAGTATGCCCACTAAAGGATATATAAGGATAATGAGGAGTTTCAATTCGGACTAATAATTAAGACCCGTCATTTTTCTTTATATTTTATATTTAATACCATCAATTTTAATAATTTTCCACAACACGTAATACTTGAAGTTGTACCATATAATCCTCACCATCTATATTATCCATTCATGAACCCTTCACAATTTTTAATAAAATTCCAACTTAATTTTGGTAATCCAATTGTATTTTGTTGGGAAAATCATTATTGAAGTTCTCATTCTACCATAATGTTAGTGCTTTTTCTGCTACACAAAAATAATTATACCACCAATACTAAATATTTTCTAGAGATTTTAATGGTAAGGGTTGTTTCAGATATTCTCGATAACCGTACAATCCACGTATATTTTCTTTTCAATAATTTTTAATTACTAAATAAAATATAAAGATGGAATAGAAACGTGGTCGGAGGAATCTTTATTTGCAAAATATCTTGTAAATAACACTAATACTATATTTCTTATGATGGATAGAATATTAATAGCATTATCTTTTTTTTCTTATGTTAGATTTCTCCAAATTTTGTTAAGTATTTGTGAAGTTACATGAATGTTAGATTTCTCCAATTTTTTAATTTGATATCATAATTATACTATTAGATTACAATTTATTTCTAATTTTTTGTAGTTTCTTTAAAAAAAAATTGTTCATTTTTAAACAAATGGACCTAGCTAATTAAACATTTCATGTTTTGATCCATGATGGGGTGATAGATGTGACGAACCTTCGGATCTTTGAGGGTGACGACCACCCGACCGCCTTGCCTAAAAATTTGTAGCGGTGGCATGTCATCGTTCATGTATGAAATCTTGTGTCACAATTAAGCCTGTTGGTGTTAAGCCGATGGATTTGATGGGAGATAAAATGACATGGTTATTTGTTTTGATTGCTAGTGCATTCTACGAGTTCACAAGTTGTATGGTAGTTGAGTTGTAATTGGAACACTTGAAACTCCTGCACAATGAGCTACACCCGTTGTGTAGATAGAATGTGTGTTACGTAGGGGACATTTAGGTCATGATGATGCATTGTTGGGAATGTGTGTAAAAGTAGACACCTCATTTGAGACCCTCGTATTTTTGATACATGTTGAGCTTCACTATGTGGAGTTTGGGAGGTGGTTTAGTGATGTGAGCTTTGCTGTGTGTAACTTGGTTTACTAGGCTTGGTTCCAACATTTATTTTAAGAAATTTATTTTTTTAGTTCGGTTACTGTTTTTATGTCCTCTCAGTATTAGCAGTTTCCTCTATCAGCGAGGGTTCAAAACTTCTTGTGATACTATTTCTTGGTGGGGGTTTACTAGGGGTGATATGTGGAAGCTTATCCCCCAAGCCAACTACTTGAGAGATGGTTATTCCTAAAAGGGTGTCATTGTAATTCTTTTAGTGAGTTGTTCATTTTAAGGTTGGTAATTTTCTACACTTGGATTAGTTGCATGGTAGTCTAGGGTGTCTCGAGTCATCTTAAGATGTGCTAATTATATGACATGGCCTCAATCCAGAGAGAGTGTAAGTTGTCATTGGTGGTTTGTGGGTAGGATTTAGAGCTCTAGATAGAGGTGTTTTGTCTTGGTTTTCCAAAGATGCATTCACATCCTCGTCCTTGACTCCCACTTTCAATTGTTGTGTGATATTTTGAAAAGAAGGTTGTGTGGTTTCAAAGTTAGTGCTAAAAATTCTATCACTGGCATAAACAATTTACCTTAGGTTTGTAGTATTGTCTCCAATATTTGGTCTGTTAGTTACTTGAGGTTTACTGCTCATTGAGAATGTGATTGTAATATAGAAAAAAATGGTGGTGGCCGCAGTTAGGAAATAAATTCTTACAATCATGGAACTTTTATTCAATAAAAAGTGCAAATTAGTAGTAAGGAGAAAATAGATAGAGATGATTGATCCATTGTGTGCGTCACCATTTATTAAGCACTAATTAACTTCTCTTAATTTTTGGTGAAGATAAAGAAAGCCCGTATTAAATTTTTGAAATTACTATAATTTTCATGTCGCTTAATCTTAGGACTCTTAATTTGAAGAGATGGTTTTATAATATTTTATTTTTCAATATTTTCATTATCTTTAAGTTTTGAAGTACTCTATGATTGATTTTGGTTAATGGTGTGATGAATTGATGTGTTGAAATAAAACATTGAAAACAAGATTAATACATTATTCCTTATTTGTAATTTTACATTTGTAAGGAAATTAAAAATAAAAATAAAAATTAAATAAATGCACTTGAGTCTTCTTAATACAATATATCTAAATTATTCGAGCCAGGTCAATAATATTCTGTTCAAGCAAATACTATTTTTAACAAAATCGTCACTTTAATTAAAAGAAAAAAATGGACAAGATTTTATTTAGGATGGATTTGATGATTTTTCCTCTTGAAACACTTTGTCTTTGATTTTGAATATTTATGAACTCGAATATTTATGAACTCATTTCAATTGACAAAAGGCTGACAATGTGTGAGTTACATACTTTTTCTTTGATTTTGAATATTTATGAACTCATTTCAATTGACAAAAGGTTGACAATGTGTGAGCTATATTTACGTAGAGAAAAAATCGGTTTGAACTACTAACACATTTTCGAATATATATAGTGTAAACAAATTATTTAAATGAATAACATAACGATAAAGATTCTTGAATATATATTGTAAATAAATGATTTAAATGAATAAAAGATGTTGCAGTCATCGTGCTGGTTATTCCTCTTAATTTTATTTGACAATTTCATTGATTTGTTACCTTATTAAGAATTTAGCTCCTTTTATTAAGTATTTATCCTTTAAATAACAAAAGAGAAATTTGGCAAATCTTTAAAATATATTTTTCTAATTATTTTAGGAAATACAAAAATCAAAATTCAAAAATAAATAAATAGAAGATTCTGCAGATCTTCCAAATATATTTAGGTCGTTAGTGTAGATATTTATTTGAAATAAGATTGAACGTTATCACTTTCCAATATTAATAATGAATAAACTTTTGTATAAAATATGATATATTTTCTACCTTGTCTTTATTTTCACAGAGCAACATATTCGATTGGAGAGCGGTCGGAATATATGTACATGGATTTGGCTATCCGTCTTAGGATGTTATAGACATGGAGGGCCTGGCTGCTCATAATATCTCTGTACGTGAAACAGATGTCAAAAACAACTGGTTCTCCCGTCTTGTTAATAATCAAACGTATATTTTGGTGGAACGATATGGTTAAACGGTGATCACTCATGATGATTTGGGAGAATTTTTAGGGATTTGAAAGCCACATTCATGATTTTCTTTTTATTCGTTGATTTACCTATGGATGCGTAGCCGGCCCAATATTCCTGCTCTGACTTTCTGTGGCCATTAATTGCTGCCACTATGCCATCTTCCTTTGATCGAACACATTCTACCGAGAGTAGAAAGTGTTAGTGACGATTAATTTGATGAAGATGCTATGACTGCCAGCATGGTTATATTATTGTAGTGCGAGACATCGATACAACGTATGACGATATAGATAGACCAGCCCCTGAAGACAAGGAGTTTTGGGTCAGATTTGACAATATCCAGACGTAATGGAGAATGAAATGTGATGCTGGGTGAACCCAGTGAACTTCTGAGAATGAACGTGCTAGTGCTGTGGCCCACAATGTTTATATTGTCATCCTCCATTTGTCATTTACACCTCCCCAGTCCTTCGAAGGGTGTTGATGGCTATAAATTCATGTGATGAGCCAGCTCTGTAAATCACATGGGCTTCTACAGTTTAAGACGAGCAAACAGCATGCGAATTCCTTCAGATGCCGCAACTTGGCACGATCCAATAAATGCTATTGCACCGTGCCAAGCTGCGTGCAACTGAAGTATTATGCAGATCACAGTTCATGATAAATAGTTGCGCATTCAGTTCTCGGCAGAGTAGAGTGGTGCTCTACAACTCCGCTCCGGAAATGCATCTTTCCATTAGAACTTTGTTTCATTACTATGCATTGACTTAAGAATTGAAATGGTTAGGTATATGTGTTTGCTGTTTGTTCACTATTATGTTCAAATATGAAAGTATATTTCACATATTTCAAAGTTTTACACCTCAACATTTTCTCTAAGTTCAATCTAATTATCTATTTGCTATTCTAACATATTTGCACAATATTAAATTTGTTTTGTAATATTCAAGGGAAAATATATCTACTGCCATGTTTGCCTTTTCGTCTTTCTGTCATATTTCTACAGTTCATAAAGGCAGTTGAATTCTCCATTTGAGTTGGCCTGGGCAAAGATTGCTTCCCTTACATCTAGACTGTGCTGTTCTACGTGTACACTGTTGAGATGAACTGGATGACAATTTACATGCTCATGAGGGTATTTCAATTTATGTTCTGCTGTACTAATTTGCAGATGTTTACTTGAAAGGGAAAAAAGGAATTTTCCCCCATAGGAAATTTTTTGGCAACTGAGTTTGCAGATATAATAAATAGTGTCAATTACTATATCTATTCCTAAAGGTTGAAGTAAAAGATTCTCCTTTGGCACGAATTGATTGGGAGGATAATGGAAGGGGAGGAATGAAGACTTCAAGAGCCATCGTTTTCATGTGAGTGGCAGTTTTGCTTATTGAACAGAGCTCTTGAAAATATTTGGGAATTTAACACGATCTAGAGTACAAGTGAAAATGATGCGCTCTTTGACAATTCTTTCTAGGAAGGTTAAACACGAGCTGATTGGTTGATTTACCGGATATGTTTTCTGCAAAGGTTGATTTTATATTGCAGCTAGCGCAAGGACTAATGGTTAAAGTTACTGACCAGGACCCGAAAACCAAAATAACATTTGAAATTATTCTCTTCTCAACGATATCTTTGGGTTACCGTGCAATTGGAACGCACATTTAGGTGGAAGGGAGAAATTATTAGTCCTGGCCTTTACCAAGCATTATATCAATCACTTTGCAGTCAGTATCTCTTTAATTGTGGATTACTTTACCAAACTTTATGACTTTAATTAAATTTTAAATATTTATATTTTTTAATATTTTTTATTACATCCCATACACTTAGTTGCACCATATGAAACAATTGCATATTTGTTAAGTTCCACATATCATTTGTCAATTAAGACGGTCAATGGGATCATTTCACACTTATGTCACTTTCATTTAGGTGGAAGGGAGAAATTATTAGTCCTTGCCTCTACCAAGCATTATATCAATCACTTTGCAGTCATTATCTCTTTAATTGTGGATTACTTTACCAAACTTTATGACTTTAATTAAATTTTAAATATTTATATTTTTTAATATTTTTTATTACATTCCATACACTTAGTTGCACCATATGAAACAATTTCATATTTGTTAAGTTCCACATATCATTTGTCAATTAAGACGGTCAATGGGATCATTTCACACTTATTTCACTTTCATTTATTACGTGTGAGTCTTACGTCTATTCTCAAATGTAAATTCGTTTAGCAATTTTATTAACCTTTTACTGTGAACGGTAACTGTTTAATATATTTTTTGAAAGAATTGAAATTTTTGATCACATTAGCGTTAAATAATAACAATAAATTAAAAATACGACCGTACTTAACTCTTTGATGTTAAGCGTAAAATCCACATTTTCTTTATTAAGGAGGAAAGAAAGAGTAATCTCAACAACGAAATTTGCATATATCTTAAACCTAAGGCAGTAGTGAAAAAAACTTGGTTGTGGACACTGAAATTTACACATACGACATACGTAAACATCGGTTGCCTACTCCTCTAAAATAGTCTAAATGGCTTATAATTTTCCAAGCAAGATATGGAAACCATTCTGCATATTTTTGGATAGAACATTTAACGATAACTAAAAGGAATGGATAACGAGATTTATATACACATAACCCTATGTAAGAATTCTTAAAAATTTGACCAGAAAACATCGGAACTACGTTATTGAATAAAAGTACTCATCAGTGAGATTGAAAGCTAACACTGGGTTCTTATAATAATATGACGTATGACCGTGATTTCTTATGAAGTACTCGATAATCAGATTTGCATCGGAAATCCTATTTTGGGAAGTCACGGTTAAAGTGATTGCAAGTAAAAATCTGTTTTGGTATGTCTCTATTAAGCTATTAAGTTTACTGAAATTTTACTTTTTACCTGTTTTTTATTAAAAAATAAAATATGTTATTATAATTGTGTTTTCTATAAACTTTTTTACAATATGAATTTTGGATTTTTTTATTTTTACAAAATTTCATATTAATTTTATTATTAATTAATTTTTTTTGGAAAAAAAATAATAATAGTATTTACATTGTTATAGGAGTTTAAATGTTAAATGTAAATATGAAACAAATATATAAAAATAATAAATATTAAAAAATATATGTAATTGAAAAAATTATCTAGATTAACTTAAAAAAATATTTTTAAGAAATAATTTTTTATTAAAAAAATATTAAATCAAAATAAAAACCCTGAGAAACATTCCATTGCTTTATATTTGTTTAACCGATACAAGTAACGGATTTAAATGGATCTCCTTATATTAAATAAGTATTTAACAATATCCAATGGGCCTTAATTAAATGTCAGTGGTCACTTGAAAAATCATCGTATCTTCGTAGTATAATGTAGAAAGGGAGGTTACTTTTAGTATCTTTTAAAATGGTGTTGGGATACTTTTATCGATATTTTTGGATGTGTTAATGGATAACTACGGAGGTATTTTTAGGTTAAAGTGGACTGTTTCTTTAATTTAGAGAAATTTCGAAGTGTACCTTCTCTGAAGTGGCATAGTGTGGCAATATTATAAGTAGGTTAGCAAAAAACTTATGAATGGGAAAGGTAGAACCGCATGACTTAAAGTGTTAGAATGAACTTTGGAAAAACTTAAGATTGTAAAAATGTGTTAGAATGAATTTTGAAAAAACTCAAGATCATAAAAAAAAATCAGAAAGATTATAGATTTATGTTAAGTCAGATTTATTTGAATCTGATAGAACGGAATGTAAAATGGTAATATAATTAGGAAGTGTTCAATACATTATAAAGACTTGTGATATATTACTGGAGGAACTCAGACTTGTGTGTTTTGAGGATATAATGGAGAAACTCAGACTTGCGTGTTTTGGGATATAATGTTTAAATGTGGATATTTTGGAATAAGTACGTAGGAAATATGGACATGTTTGTTTCTTATATGGATGTGGATTTTATAGAAATCTTTTATTTTTATTTATTATTAAATGGAAAAATCTTTCTATCTTTTCTTCAATTATATAAAATAGAAAATATTATATGATGTAGTTGACTAGTTTTTTATGGTATTCCATGAAGGAAATTAATTCAATGGTGATGATTATATGGATTTTTCATTTTTGTAATCTCAAAGAGAAATTAAAATACAAAATTGTAGATTAAATATTCATTTTATTACTTTTTAATTCAAAACAATAACCTATAACACCATTAGTTATAACACCATTAGTTACTTGACACCCCTGGTTAATATAATTATTTATATCTTTTATATAAATACTCATTTTTTGGTATGGATATATAAAAAAATAAAATATGTGCTATTAACACTCTTGTGAATCTGTCAACAGGGTAAAACTTAACTCATAACTATCACAGAATCTGTCAACAAGGTAAAACTTAACTCCTAACTATCACAGAAACAAGTGAAATCATTTATGCCTAAGTTGTGTCTCAAAGCTTGTTGAAGCCACCTCTTCGTTCTTTAAGCTGACGACAAAATAAAAAAGGAACCCACTTTTTTGTTTTAAGGAAAAAATCCTATTTATACACCTTCCATATTTTAAAGACACAATTTAATTGGGTTCAAATTTATAAAGGAAAGACATTTATATTAAATTAAGTCTCTAAAAAATAAACATGGAAAAGCGTTAAAGGTGGATAATCTTAAGCGTTAAAAAACCTTTTAAATTTTCTTTTAAATTTAATGTTGATTATATGGAGAAGCAATGTTGATAACATTGGCGATATTTTTAAGCCAATAATATTTTGACAGGTAAATATCAAATATTTTCATATTTGAAAATATCATCATATTTTGAAAATATCAAATATTTTCATATTTGAAAATATCATCATATTTTGAAAATCTCATTTAAATATGGTGATATTTTGAAAATGTCAGTTAAAAATTTCCATATTTTAAAATTACCAAATAAAAATAATCATTACTTTATATATTTATAAATTTGAAAAAAATTAATTTTTTTTAATAATTATCAATATTTTCCGATATTTACTGATATTACCAATAAAATATTTTCAACACCCTTACCGATATTTTTCGGTTACCAATATTTTCAACTTTACTTTAAAATATTTGACTTTGCCTTTCCTTTCAAAAAGAACTTTCAGCTTTGCTAACATGCTCACAAGCCGCGTTACTACTTGGCTAACAAGCCTTTCTATGAAGAGGAGTCGTATTATTGCTAATGCACGATGCAAGGAGGTCATGCCAATGCAGATTTTGGTAAGTTGGAGAGGTGTAAAGTGACTCCAGTGCCTCTCCAGCATTATAAGACGTGTTTAGTCCTTATTCATAGAGACCTTAGCTCTCTCTTCGTTTTGTGAAATCTCACTTCCATCCAAATCTATTGGAAAGACCAGGGGGAATACAAATTCACATAAGATTTTAGGTGAGTTGTTCAATTATTCTGTTAACAAAAACTTGATCCACTACATTGGAACACAATATGGTGTGTTTATCCTTTATAATTAACAATTTAACTCTACTTCATGTTCATTACTAAACTGAATTCCAACTAACTCCGGCTTTCAAATTAACTCAGGCTTTTTACGAAATTACTCTACATGCTAGACTAATTATATATTTTTAACATTCCACCTTAATTATGACATTTAACTAAGACAAAACCCATCATAACTTAAACATTTTTATTGTCTAACTTTCACTTAGGATTACAACATCTAAGTTTCCTCTATAAAATTCCAATGCATCTTTTGCTAATTGCTGAGTGAATATGTCACCCAATTAATTACTCAATTTACAAGGCACTAAATAAACTTCTCCATTGCTCACTAGTTCTCTTATAAAATAGTATTTGTATGTATATGTTTTTTCTTTTAATGGAACACATTATGCTTTGACAGTGCAACTAATGAGGTGTTGTCACAATATATTGTTGCTAATCACTTTTGTTTTTGTTGGAGTCTATCCAAAACTAAGTGACCATACTGCTTGATGTCATTGCTACATATTGTCTATCTCATGATAAAAGTGTCACAATATGATGCTCGTTAGATGTCCATGATATTGCACCTGAATGAAGATATTGCTACATATTGTCCTTCTCCTAATAACAGTGTCACAATATTGACACTGTTGATGTCATTGCTACATATTGTCTGTCTCATGATAAAAGTGTCACAATATGATGCTCGTTAGATGTCCATGATATCGCATCTGAATGAAGATATTGCTACATATTGTCCTTCTCCTGATAAAAGTGTCACAATGTGCTTCTTCTTAGATGTCCATAATATTGCACCAAAGATGAAACACATAACTAGATCATCCAAACTTCCTTCAAAATTAGTGTTAGTATATCCATCCAAATCATTCTTTTCTACAATTCATTAGAGACCAATGAAGTCTCAATTTAGACTTCTGTGTTCAAGGATTGCTTCCCTTACATCAGACTATGCTACCATACATGTACTCTATTCAGAGGAACTAGATGACAATTTACAGTTTCATGAGAGTATTTCAATTTATCTTAAACTGGCATCATGTATCTGTAGGTTTGAGAGCACATTATGCTTAGATAGAGCAATGGCTGAGGTGTTTTCACAGTAGTTTGTTGTTCATTTTTCTTGTTTTGGTTGAAGTCTATCCAAAACTCAGAGTAACCATATTTTTTAATATATGGCTGATGTGGTTGCTTCATATTTGATTTTGCTAATAAATGTGTCAAAATAAGATGCTTTTTAGATGCCTATGATATTACACCTGCACCAAAATGAAACAAATAAATATGAGTATTTTTGCTATCATCCAAACTTCTTGCAAAGTCACTTTCGATATATCGAACCAAATATTTTTGTTTTCTACCATTTGGAGGCAGTTAAAGTCCCCATTTGAACTGCCTTGGTCGAGGATTTCTTCCCTTAGATATAGACTATGCTACCGTGCATGTATACTGTTGAAATGAACTACACCACAATTTGCAGATTCATGAGGGTATTTGATTTTTTATTTTTTATTTTCCCTGTTGTACTAATTTGTAGTTGTTTTCTTTAAAGAGAAATAAGAACGAACGTTAACAGATAGGAATGTTGTTTGCAATTATGTGTTTTCTTATATAATAAATGGTGTCAATCTCCGTTCCTAACGGTTAAAGCAAAAGATTCTCCTTTGTCACGATTTGATTGGAAGGATAATGGAAGGGGAGCAATGAAGACTTCAAGAACCATCGCTTTCATGTAACTGGGAGTTTTGCTTATTCAACAGAGCTTTTGGAAATATTTGCGCAATGACGGTAGCTGTCAAAGTTACTGACCATGATCTTTTGCTTCTGGAAAAATCCAAATAACATTTGAAATTATTCTAGCCTCAGAGATATGGTTTGACTACAGTGCAAATCGAACGCACATTTGAGGGCAAGATACAAATCATTGAACATTTGTTTACCACATCCTATCCACGTATACGTTGAATATTGTTGATCACAGCTTATCCACCTATTTAGTTGGAGGATAGGTTGGACAGTTTCATATTTGTAACTTTTCTATGTAATTTTGCAATTTAGGTGGGCAATGGTTATCATCTTATACTTATTATACATTTAAAGAATATAAGTTTAATAGTATCTATGTGGATAGGATTTAAGTCAATTTTCAGAATTAAATTCGTTGAGGCTTTTACTAGCCTTTGTAATGTGATCCGTAAATGTTTAATATACTTTTATAAAAATATTAAACTTTTAATAACATTCGTGTTAAATAATAATAATAAATTAAAAATTAGACATATGGCTATAGTAAAGTCCTGGTTGTTCAATGCTAAACTTAGAATCCGTGTTAAAAAAATGTCCTTTTCTTAAAATAAAAGAACATCTCACCAATGAAATTTGCATAACGGCTGTGGACACCGAAATTTACACATACTACCTACGTAAACATCGTTAACTCCCTCCTCTAAACTAACGTAAATGGATTATAACTTTCCAAACAAACCATCACAACCATTCTGCATATATTTCGATATAACATTTAACAGCAACTAAAAGCAATGGATAACTAGATTTATATACAAATAAACCTATGTCAGAAGTCCTAAACATTTGAGCATAAAACATCAAAACTACGTTAATGATATTTGCTGGCACTAAAAGTACTCACCAATGAGATTGAGAGATGACACTTGTTTATCGTAATAATAAGATCTCGCTTGTAAAAGTCGTTTCTTATGACGTTCTCAGTAATAAAATTTACACGTGAAAATCCTATTTTGGGAAGGGCCTATTAAAGTGATTTTCGTGTAAGAATCTGTTTTAGGAGGTCTCTACTATGTTATTTAAACTTGGAGATGGAAAACATTGAAAAATATGATGTTAAAAAAATATGGTAATATTTGCATGGCTACATGAGTTTTAATGTCAAATATAAAAAAATTATAAGAATAATAAAGATAAAAATTTAAATATATGTGTTAATGATAATTTTGAAAGCTAGTTTAATTGGTTGAGTTACCTTTATTAAAGCACTGTTTCTATTGAAAGGTTACTGATTCAATTCCTTCCACATCCTCAGGGGCCATTGAGAGGTTACTCGTTTAGTTCTCTCAACATCCTCAGTCTCTATATCCTCACGGGCAGTTCAATTCTTTCCACATCCTCAGGGGCTTCATGAATGATCCCGCAAGAAGAAAAGACAAAATAAACCAACAAAAACAAGACTTGGTGCTAATATTATTTAGTTAGTATAAAAAAACAATGCTCACTTACTTTTGAGAAGTAACATTTTATTGAAAAACTTTCTAATCAAGAAAAATCTTGAGTAACATTTCATGGATTTATATGTCTATAATGGGTATACCTAATGGGGCTTAGGTTCATTTCTTTATATTAAATAAATATTTAACACAATATAATGGGCCTTAATTGTATGTGAATGGTGACATTTAGAAAATCATTATATCCTCATAGTATAAAGTGGGGAGGTTTCCGTAGGATCTTTCAATGTGTTGTTGGGATCTCTTTATGGACAACTTCAGATATGTTTATCAACAAATTTAGAGGTGTTATTATATTAAAGTTGTTTCGGCAAGACTTAATTGCATTTCATGCAAGTAGGCAAGTTAAGGAAACCTATAAGTGTATCTTACTTGAAGTGGTATAGTGTGGCTATATTACAATTAGGTTAGCCAAATCCTATCCCTTGGGCAAGGCAGTATCACATGACCTAAAGTGATAGAATGGACTTTGGAAAAAATCGATTTTGCAAAAACAATTAAGTAGATTCTATGTCTATGATAGGTGGGACTTATTTAATCCGTTATAGGGGAACGCAAGATGGTAATATCATCAGGAAGTGTTTACTACACTACTAAGCCTTGGGATATATTAGTGTTAGGAAGTGTTTACTACATTATTAATCCTTGGGATATATTAGTGGAGGAATTGGAGTTGTGCGTTTTGAAGGTATAATTATTGTATGTATGTCTAATGATGGATATGTTGGAATATCTAGGTTAGAGACATAGGCATGTTTGTTTCTTAGAAGGATGTGGATTTTCTAGAAGTATTTTATTTCTATTTATCACCAGCGGGACCATGTGATCTATCTTCTCCTCAATTACAAATGGTAGAAAATATTGTATGATGTCACTGATTAGTATTGTGATGGTATTCCATGATATATATTTTCTCGATGTAGTAGATAGTGTTAATCAATAGTTTCTTTTACTTGAGTGGATGAGGGGTCATGAGATAATAGTTCATATAGTTGAAGAGGTGTGCATAAACATGTCAGGAAGGATGCAAATATAGAAATATCATACCTCAATTTTCTATTTACTATTTATTCTAGAAGGATTAATCTTGAAGGATGATGATCTATGATGATTGTTATAAACTTCACATTTGTTATTTCACATGAGAGTTAATGGTTCGGTCATGGATATTCCATCATAATTCTAGTGAGAAAAGGCATACAATTATATTAAAATGGGACCATGTGGGGTTCTAGCTTAGATAATAATATAAAAATACAAATATAATCGCCATGTATCTAGGGTTTAATAAGGAATTTTTTGGTTAACACGGGGCTTAACATGCCCCTCTCCGCCCCTTTAAGGAAGTGTTTTCCTCAAAATGCGACTCTATGTAGGTGATTTTGCATGAACCATTCATCCTCTCATGTCGCTTCTTTCACTGGTAAGTTCTCTAATTTGATGAGGTACTTAGTAATTACCTGATTTCTTAGTCTCTTAATCCTAGTTTCAAAAATTATTTCTAGTTTTAGTATTATTTTGCTTTATTCATTTATGTCTAGTATAAGAGTTTAGACTGAGATCTTATCACCTATGACTTTATCTAGGAAAGATACATGGAATACTAGATGTACAAGTTAAGTTGGAGGTAGCTCAAAGTTGTATGCAATACTTCCAAGCCCTTGCAATGCTTTATAAGTACCATAACACCTTAGAGCTAATTCAATGTTTCATAATTGGTGACCTTTTTAATGAAGTATTGAAGGATGTTTTGTACCACCATTTTGCAAGGTGCATCCATTTGACCCATTTTGTTTTTCTATGAGATGCAAAAAAATGTATATATCCTTCTAAGTATTTGTTCACAATCATAGTTTTCCCATCAGATCGAGGAAAATATCATGATCAGTGAGCGAATTGAGTACCCAAATAAGAAAATAATTTAGTCCAAAAAATTCTAGTGAAAATTGGATCTGTATCACTTACAACAATCATTGATATTCGATATAGATTTTAGATTGTTTCCTTGAATGCTTCCTCCGTAGTAATTTCTTTAAGAGGATTAGAAAGAGGGAAAAAGTGGGAATACTTTTTCATTTGATCTACCCCTACCGTAATGACACTCTTTAGGGTAAACCTGTAGTATTTTAGGGTTATATGATGAGTAAATAATGTGAGTTTCTTACCCAAATGAGAATGTCGCCACATTTTTAGAAAATGAATTACTACATTTAGCTCTAGATAATACATAGCATAATTATTTCCATTTACTTTGGCTTCCTAGATTCATAGGATATAACATGGTTATCTTACATTAACACCCCACACAATTCTTCTAGGCAAGTGTCTATGCAAAGTGCACACTATATAGTATTTAATGGGATAAAAACTCTTATGTATTGGAGATACAATTACCAAATATTTCAACAGATCAAATTTTTTTTGACACTTTTGGTTATACAAAACCTTAACTCCTTTCCTTTGTAAAGATGTTATAGGATAGGGAAATGTTGGGAACAAGCTCCCCCAAGGATAGTTTTGGGGCTAAATGCCCATGTTTTGGGATAAATTTTGAAATAAAGTTGTAAAGTCTCCATATTTTGTCGTCCCAGAGCACGAAGGTGTCAAGAGTCATAAAGGGTTGTTTGCCCTTTTTTTGTAAAGTGTAAAGTTGGTTGTAAAGATCCACCGATGGTTCGCGAACCATGGGATTGTATAAAATAGGAGCTAAGTAAGTAATATATAAGGGAGTAGCAGGTAGACAAGTTTTGGAGTCTTGGTAGAGAAGTCTAAGCGTTTCGGGTCTTAGCGTAGGTAGAGGCTCTACAGTTGAGTGCGTAGAGGCCTACAATCGAAGTCTGCAGCTAAGTGCATAGACCCCTATAGCTATGTGTGTATGGTGGATAGAGTCTAAATTAATATGAAGATATCAATAAAAAGAAGTATTCTACAAATTCTATGTATTTATTTCTTGCTAATGCATCTTCTTATATTGAATTTTGGGTTTAATTTGCAATGTTTATCGGATGCGTGAATATATGTGATTGTATTTGTTACTTGAATGCAAGTAAGAATATCTATTTATGTGACCCTAACTGTGGTTGATTAGTAAGATAAGTAAAACACTTAAGATAACTTGGGAACCTATACAATACATTGTCATAGTAGCGCAAAAGTACTTGGGCTACAAGCTAAGGTTGCGTGAAGGTCAATTGTACACCTTCGCATAGGTACCGAAGGGCAGAATAGAGGGTAGACTATGAGAGCCCTAAAGCTTAGTAACCTGCGTGAAAGTAGGAAAAGAGGGTATAAACCGACATCACGACCATCTCAGGGTGCAAAAACTTGGTTCCAGTATTCCCCCATACTGCTTTTGGTGAGACTCCAATCAGCATTCCACAGGCTAATGCCAAAAGGGCGAGTAGTGTATGTATTTGTTTGGCTAACTAACGCTGAACCTGGGTCAGGCCCCATTAAGCCAACAAATAGTTACGTTGTCGGGACTGGAATTAGCATGAGAGATGTGTGATGCTGTATCACTGGAATTCAACTAAGAAAGAGGTCAAAGACTGGTTGGATAGAAAAATACACAAATTTGTGGAGTAGGAGAACAAAAATCCATGGCTGACAAAGGAACAGTGGTTGGATACGTACCTGTATACGAAAATCCACGAGATAATTTTTTGTTCCTTTCCGGTTGAGTTATACGAGTGGATCACGAAGCTACTAGATAGCCAAGGAAGGTGGAGACTTGACAGTCCTATTATCTAGACCCCGGAATTAGTACAGAGACTGGAAGCCTATGAGGATGAGATCACCCATGCTATCGATCATTGGCTCGATCGCATCATAAGAGGATTCATGACTGAATTGGCGGTTGATACCTCAGTTAGCTACATCAAGGCAAGGCGATGCTTTTTCAAAGGTCTGTGAGGTAAGTACTTGAAGTCTTTAAATACCTAGATTAAGATGTTATTGTGCGAAAAATAGGTTATGCAACTACCTTGATGTTCAAAGCTACATGAAGTGGAAAGACTTATAGGAATGAAGGAAGAAAGGTTCCTTAATATAGTTTACTGATTTCACCCCCATTGGGTGACGAAGAGGGAGTATCACAGGCCTTTATGCGAAGTGCAGTCAGTTAATAAAACAAGGATTCCCGTGACTACCACCTCCACCTACACCACCTCCAACTTCACCACCATCCCTTGCGACTTCGCCCACACCATCGCCACCTCCACCACAGTTCAACATGGTGAATCCAGTGAAGCTGCCTTTGTTTAAGGGCTTGGGAAATGCATACCCAGACGAGTTTTGGTTCATCATGAAAGTTATATGGGAAGCTCAGGGCATCACAAATGATCACATGATGAAGGCAACATTAGTTAGTGCTTCACAGGATCGTGTGCTGACTTGGTACATCATGTACTCTAATGATAACCCATATTTTGGGTTGGCAGAGATCTAGACCATGGTGAATAAAGAGTTTTGTATGCCTAAATCTGAGGCACAACCAATTGTCGGGTTCAAGGAAATCACGATGAAACTAGGTGAGACGTATTGGGAATTGTATTAGAGATTGAAGTGTAAAATCCGTGAAGCCAATAAAATCCGTGAATCCAATATGAAATTAATAGATGGACAACACTACGAGTGGTTCATGGCTTCACTCCTACCTCACCTAAGGGTTGCGCTGTCACAACAGAAGATTAAGACTCGGGCAGAGGCCTTGGAGATTTGCATAAGACTGCATGAAATGTCGATGCAAGATTCGAATCTGGGGGTTCATGAGATCCATGCGCAGTTGTAAGGTCTTTTCCTTGAAATAAAAAGCTTGAAGCAAGATAGGATAGTTTGACCAGAGGTGCGCAAAGAAATATGGTGCTTGAAATGTAAAGGTAAAGGGCATGATAAAGAACATTGCCTAGTATTTGCGAACTATATTGCAAGAGGAGTACCGATGCCTTTGAGGCCGGAATCCAAAGAAGGAAAAAGCATGGGGCCTGTGTTGCGGTTTGCTATATGTCATGTAGTAGAAAAACATATGACGGATAACTACCATTTGTTGTAGAAGTTTGTACAAAGACTGCAACCACTATTCTCCAACTTCTGCAGAGCGGTAGGACATGATGAATGAAACTCCCAAAGTTATGAATTGATGATGGACAGAACACCCACCTATAGAGTATTGGTAGAACCATGACTTACTGAGCAAAGCACTGGGATTGAGCGAACATGCTTTCAGGGGCGCAGGTGAGGCCGATGCAGAGGAGGACCCAACATAGGTCAAGGACAATTGATCTATTACAATTGTGGAGGAACAAGACACTATATCCGTGAATACACTAACCTGACGCTCTGTCGTGCAAATATTATACTCAGTTTTACCATGAGATAGAGGAGTGTCCTACACTGATAGGAAGAATACATGACAAAGGGGTGTTGCCACCGTAGCTAACTCCGAACATGCAGATGATGAGGTCTAAGCCTCATGAGGATGATCTGAATGTGAATATTGTGCTCCGAAGTGGAATTGTAACGAGCAACGATAAGGGGAAAAAACTCGAAGATAGTGCATGGGTTCACGATGCTCCAATGAAGGAGGCTAAATTTTATTTGGAGCGCACATGCGAAATGTTCATGGAAGCAAATAAGAGCTTCTCTAAGGCCTCTACCTCAGGGTGAATGAATAAGCCTGATCAACAAATGGACCCTTTTATGCTTACGACCTTTCTAGAGACGTGCATGAAGCTGCTACATGATAGCAAGGTCATGAAGGGGTTACACGAGCTTATAAATAGATGCGCTAGAAACACTCCAGGAGAACCGCGCGTGGTATGGAATATTGGTAAGCATAAAGCAAGGACAGGGCGTGAGATGAGACTCACCACGCAGATAGGAGAATATGAAATGGATCACATTATTTTGGATCTAGGGTGAGATGTGAACATTTTACCAAAGCAAACTTGGGAGTGAATGGGAAGAACTACGGTGCATTGGTCTCTAATTCAATTAAGGATGGAAAATCAGCAGAAGATCATCGCCATGGCACAACTGCAAGGAGTAACTATAGGTATTGAAGGTGCGAGCGCATTAGTTGACTTTGAGGTGATAGGAATTGTGGATGACAACAACCCCTACACTATGCTCCTTGGCATTAATTTGGCTACTGACATGAATGGGGTAATCAGCCTAAAGAAGAAAAAGATGATATTCGAAAAGAAGTCGCTTCGTGTAATAGTCCCCCTTGATCTTACTGAAGGATCACGATGTACTGAACCAGTCCATGATTATGATAGAGATGATGATTTGGACTACATATATAAGATAATAGTGTGAGACCAAGATTGGGTGAATCTAACGGCAGATGGAAAAATTACATGGGACCGTGAGAGTTCCTGCACCTCAGACTCTAATGAAGAATTAGAGCACTGGCAGAATCAGCTACATGAAGTAGCCACGCTGAGTTGCAACATGATGATAGAGTCACTACGTTGTGTATTGTTAGAGGTACGAAATATGCCCACTTAAGATGGGTTGAATGATGTAGATTTATTTTTGGATGCATTTGAGAGGGATGTACTAGAGAAGTAGCGCATCTAGGCTTTGGATTGGAAACTACACACTACGTCCGCGAGATGGTAGGGTATGCACAAGGGTAGTTTTGATGATTGGCACGAGTGTAGGAGGATGATGAGAAAACACTTTGGGAAGCCGAAGGTATGACTGATAGACAAATATGATGGTAAGGATGATTTGTGTGCACACTTAGCCAAATGGGCTAAGGCCTATGGAGTGAAGCCCCAACCTGAATCGATGCACCTTTTCTGTCATACCTTGGATGTCATCCCAATGAACTGGTACTTGGAGCAGAGCTCTGCATGGCGTAGGTGAATGGGGTATTCTGTGCAAAGGGTTCATAATGATGTTCAGCTTCAAATATGGGTTTTACTGTATTGACAAAGTACTACAAGAAGTTAAAGTAGCAATCTTTAGGATACCGTAGGATCCTTTGGATCTGATTCAACCCGATTGGACTACTCAGCTGAGACACGCCTGAAATGCTATAATGTGACTGCTTAAGAAGAAGATGAGGATCCATGAAAGATTCATATCCGTAAAATGAATGGTCACCACGAGGTCGAGGGACCGCATATCGAGAATCCTAATATAACTATGCCACTAAAAATGAAATAGGTAAATAGTGGTACAATGACAAAGCCGAAATTCATGAAAATTGGAGATTACTGGGATGACACGATGGTAGATAAGTTCATCGAATTGCTTCGTGAATACCAGGATTTGTTCCCTACCAAGTTTACAGAGCTAAAGGGGATAATAGGAGAACTGGGTGTTATGAAGATCATGTTATTACCCGATGCAAAGATAGTTAAGCAAAGACCTTATTGTCTCAATCTGAAGTATAAAGAGAAGGCCCTCTTAGAGCAAGGGAAGATGCTTGTGGCAAGCATCATTGAGCCCATAGAGGAATCTGATTGGGTAAACCCAAAGGTGGTATAGGGAAAGAAATAGAAGGATGAAATAAGGATACGTGTAAATCTCAGGAAGTTGAATGATGCTTACGTACATGATCCTTTCCCGACTCCATTCACTAATGAGGTATTCGACAATGTAGGTTGCTAGGAAGCATACTCCTTCACTAATGGGTTCTCTAGGTACCACGAGATTAAAATTGTGCCTATAGATAGAAGCAAGACAACCTTCACCACTGAGTGGGGATGTTTTCAGTACATTGTAATGCCTTTCGGACTGAAGAATGGGCCTGTGATTTTTTTGCACATAATCATTGTTGTATTCAAAGAATTCATTTAGAAGTTTCTGGAGGTGTACTTTGATGACTGGACTATGTTTGGGTTGGTGAAACACCATGTGGCAAGTTTGCCGCATGATGCTAGATACTTGTCGAAGGTACCAGATTGCGATCAATTTGAAGAAATATCTGTTTTGTGTGCCTTTTAGGACTCTGCTGGGTCATGTGGTTTGTAGATAGGGACTGATGGTGGATCCCATGAAGATCGTAGTGGTACTTAACTTGGAGGTGTCAAGGACTTTAAAATAGCTGCATGTAACCTTAGGAAATACTGGATATTAAAGGAAGTTTATCAAGGGCTATGCCTAGATCACCGCGCCTATGGACAAGTTGTTGAAGAAGGATGTCATGTTCTGTTGGAACGAGGACTGTCAGAAAATATTGGATGTATTGAAATGAAATATGGTCACCGCACCTATTTTATTCTTCATGGATTGGAAGACAGAGTTTGATGTACATGTAGACGCATCATGTATAGCACTAGGAGCAGTACTAACACAAGCTAGTGGAGGAGAATTGGACCACCCTATAGCATTCACAAGTAGGAGGTTATCCAAAGCTGAGAAGAGCTATCCACCACTGAACCAGAAGGCTTAGCCATGGTATACGCGCATGAGAAGTCTAGATACTATCTGCTGGGTAGACATTTTTAGATGTATATGCATCATTCTGTGTTGAAATAATTGGTCAATAAGCCTATGTTGGGGGGGATAATCTGTAGGTGGTTGTTATTGTTCTAGGAATATTATTTTGAGGTTATTATGAAGCCTTATGACTGAACATGGGAGCAGACCATCTGTCGAATATTGAAACAGGGGAAGAGCCCATGAATTTGGAGGAGGGATTGCCTACCGTGGAGCTATTTGTAGTGCGTGTCATGGATGGTCACTTTGAAGACATCATGCACTTCCTAATGAAAGGAACCACCCCGGAAGGTTACAACATTCAACAGAAAGAGGAGTTAGTGGTACGCGCAGTAGACTTTTATGTTATTGTCGGACATATGTACAAAATGGGGTCTGATGAATTATTACGATGATATGTACTGGAGTTTGAAAGGAGAATTATCCTCGTGAATGCTCATGGGGGTGCCGCGGGAGGCTATTATCTCGGAAGAGTGACCACACAGAAGATTCTATAGGCAGGGTTGTGGTGGCCAACCCTCCATTAGGATTCAAAAGCTTACTGCAAGGTGTGTGATGTGTATCAAAGCACTGAAAGGCCATCGCGGAGGGATGAGATGCCTCTGAATTCACATATGATGTTAAAACCTATCAAGAAATGGGTGATAGATTTTGCGGAACCCATTCAGTCCCAAGGGAAAAAGACGGTAGCATGGTACATTATCACCGTGACTGAGTATTTGACTTTATGGGCGGAGGCACATCTTCTGAAGGATTTCACAAGCGTGGCTACTGCAAAATTCCTCTTTTAGTATCTACTGACACGATTTGGATGTCCTAAGATTTTGATGAGTGATCATGGTATGCAATTATTGAACAAAACCTTCAGTACGCTAACAGAGGAATTTCAGGTATATCACTAGAAAAGAATGCCTTATCACCCACAGGCTAATGGGATGATGCAAGCATTCAATAAGGTACTAGAAACTGGCTCACCAAGGTTTGCAACGCTCAATGAAGTGATTTAGACCTACGCATACCCACAGTATGGGCCTATCGGACGACATGTAAAAAGATGACTAGAAAAACACCCTTTAGGCTTGTATATGGTGTTGAAGCAGTGATGCCCATGGAATACATCATGCCTACTCTGTGAATAGTGACATTCATGGGTATGACGGATCGTAGTGCCTTGGAAGAGAGGCTCGTGTAGTTGGTTGAGCTTGAGGAAGAAATATTTCTAGTTGGATTTGACCAACATGTCCAAAAGCAGCATAGAAAATCATGGCATGATCGGCACATTAAGTTGCGCACCTTTAAGATAAATGATCTAGTTTTTTAATATGACAACAAGTTTGATAAATTTCTAGGGAAATTCAAAATGCACTGGTTAGTGTTATAGACATATTTGGGCACTGCAACACCTATCACATATGTCCATAAACCAAGGGCTTCTAAACCCCTACAAGTGTTGTTTCATACCCTAAAGGAACAAGGTCAGCTGATTACATCATTTCCCAGAAGTTCTCCTTGAAAAATTGCTCAGAACTGGTCAAAACTAAGCCATACAGACTACTCCACGCTGAGGGTGCGATGCATGCCACCTGTTACACACGGGGGGTGCAATGCATACTAAAAATCCCTTCTGTAGGGTGCAATGAGTGAGAGCAGACAAATGGCAGAAGTAGTTTGCTAGGTGGAAGCTCAAAGAATATTATAGAAACTGCTCATACGACACTTGCCTCTCTAAATTCACCCAGGGATAAATAAGGGATCATGAAATCTCCAAGTGGAGCCAAGAACTAGCAGTGAAATGACACTAATCAAAATCCCAGAAGCTGACTCACTCTCCCGCAAACATCTATATATGGATCCCTCATCCTAGCGATCTAGGGGATGGAATTTTGTAATTTGTAAGGAAGAGCTGTTGGTTTCTCTTTGAAGACATTGTATTGTTGGGTGTTCTTGCTTTATATGAGGTGAAGAGGGCTTTCATGTTGGGAGGATGATGCTGGATTAGACAACTTGGTTGTAATCCTCTCTTCTACTACTTCTCTCAATAAAGATATTTTAGTTTTCCTCCATATATTTGTATATCTTTGAATCCTATATTTGTATATGCATTTGTATGGTTAATATACATCTGATCCTATATTGTTTATGGTTATAGATCTCTATGCTTTGATGCTATTTTTCTGCCTTGACTCTACAGGTGTTCTTTGAAGTGGGACAAGTGAGAAAGGAGTGGTGAAAGCTCTATCAAGGGAGAGAGGAAACAAGCTAGGAGACCAGCGAAAGACTGAGGTTGGTAATCTCTGCTTCTCTCTTGTCTATCTCTCATAAAGGAAAGCACAAGTAACTTTAGTTTATTTGTTTCTAAGATAGCTACCCATCTTAGTGGGACTAGCAACTCTAAATGGACACTAGTTTTCCCGATAATAGCTACGGCCCTGTGTCATTAAGGAGATTACTGATGGTGGAGCAGTTTAGTTAGATAAATAGAATGGATATCCCTTCCCAAGAAAGGTGAATGGTAGCCAATTGAAGCCATACACTGGTGATCTGGGAAAATGACTACATGAAGGTAGCATAGTCTTAGCACTCAAGTAACTGAAAGGAGGCATTGGACTATAAACTACACTTCCTGGGTTTGGGAAGTGTGTCAGTGGAGGATTGTGTGGGATGAGGAAATGTCACATGGTTCGCGACAATGTGAAGAGAGTTGTGAAACCCAGGGAGAAATCACGCAGGGCAGTTAGAAAGTGACCGTTAAAGTCATTGTTCATGATTTGATGGTAAGAATGCGGCCAAATGGAAAGGGTGGCTAGCATTAAAGACAAACTTTATAGGTAATATCCTTGGAAATCTATCGCCAATCTGGCATTAACGAACCAATTTTCGAGGGAACGGTTGGATTTGAACATCAAAGTGCCTATAAATTACAAGTGGATGCCCAACGAAAAACACTTGGCATTTGGAGAATTGAGCTGTTGATCTCTCAGGCACACATGAACCGTGAAAACTATGAAACTTTTTAAGCAAGTTCAATATTTGAGACGTTGCCAAAGGAGACACACGAATTTTTGCATAGCATCATGTCGACATCCAGAAAAGCTATAAGCACTGAAGCAATGGCAACCGAGGTGGTTGTGCCAGAGGTTGTTAGGGAGGTAAAGGGAGCTGCTCTAGAGGTTGCAGAGGTCTTAGTTGAAGTTCCAAAATCACCACGGACAACTACACTGAACTCAAACCCAACCAAGGATAGTGTGAAGGATAAGAAGGGTAACCATGTTGCGATACCAGTGCACGCATCGCCCAGAAGAAACCCACAGAAGGACAAGGCCACCGCACAAGAAAAGGGAAAAACCATTAACCTAGTGCGGAAGGAGGAAGAAATTGAGGATATCCTGATGGATGATGAGGATTTGGGGGTAGAAGTGGAGGAATTCAAAGTCCAGGGTTCTTACCCTATCACTAAGTTTCTCGAGTACATCCTTCTGTGCAAGGGCAAGACCAAGGTGCCAAAGGACATTGATGAGAGAAAGGTTTCCTTTCACACCCCGCTGCTATCGATGAGATTTTCTTTGAAGGGCCGCGGTTGGGGCAGGTTCCTGTATTAAAACTAAAAGATTGGGACTTAGCTGACCATGAGAAGCTCCTACACTTGATGATAGAGTAGCTAATGCACCGCGTTGTTGACACAACCACCAGGATGACTGCCTTAGAACCATGGAAGTGGCTCAAGGGAGTAGACAAGGCAAGTATGCTCAACCTGCTATGGGTACCGCACTACAACCGCACCCCCATTATAGTATTGGCCATCAAGCAGCTACTATGCTTGGTGCATGATGGGTGTCTATGGCTGGAGGAGCCAATACCCATCACCAACAGATTGATCCATAGGATCACGCAGCTACCCTACAAAGGGGAAAATCCAGCCATTATGTTTGGTGGAAAGGGTGGTGAGTAGGCCCTCGCGAAGGCAATGAAGGAGAAATTCAAGCTCGTGAAGAAGCCACGAGGCTATGACATCTCGAGTATCTGTGTCCCTGTGTTCAAGGTGTCCACACATATTTTGGTAAGAAAGGTTATGAGGAAGTGTCACGCAGATGAAGTGGCGGCACCAGTTGTCGAGCTAGCAGCTCAATGCGCTGATGGAGTCCAGTTTAATTGGGCGCACTATCTCTACGGTGAGTTCCTTGTGAATAGCTACGAGGTACAGGAGCTCAACAAGACCTTCCACTATGCGTGGCTCTTGCTGTCTATTGTGTTGGTAGCCTAGGAGCTGCTGGAAGACACTCAAGTCCCCTTGGTCATGTCAGACCTACAAGAAACAACGAAGTACACTTTGTTGTGGGTGACCAAGGATTCTCAGCACATCAGGGATAGCAAGATATTCTGGATCTTGATGGAAATGAACATCTGCATGGCTATCAATCACAAACCGTGGTTGTCGCCTATTGTGTTTTCCAACCTATAGGGGTACGCTGAGGTCAAGGTATACTTTCATCGTTTGTTGATCACGACATAGAAGTACCCTGCACAGACATGGTATGACTTGCCATACTTGGCTACAAATGACGCAATTGATGCAGTACTTGATCGTTGGCTGGAAGAGTGGTGCACTACCTCAGACTTGGTGGTGGGGTCAAGCAAGTCTGCCGCGCATCACAAAATAGAGGAGGCAAAGCTCAAGATGGTGGAGATGGTCAAGAAGGGGAAGGAGGAGGCTACTAACAACGCCCAGGTAGAGCGTGATGCCATCCAACAGATAGAAAGAAGATATGAAAAACAGAGCATGGCTCTGACAAAAGCGCGAGGTCGCCTTCACCCAAAACAGAGGAAGAAACAAATGAGCAAACAGAGCGGCATGGTACAGACCTACAGATGATGTCGAACTACATCAACGGTCTGTTGACATGGAAAATTTTTACTATACCAACAAGGCGAACTAACCCGACCACAGACCCCAATTAGATCTGCTTTCATTTGGTGTCGCTAGCTCCAACGGGTTTTAAAGGATCCCGTAAATTGTTATAGGTGTTGAGATATTGATTCTTGGAGGAAGACTTCAATCAAATTGACAAAAGAAATAGCTAACCTATGTATATCCAATCCTATCTATACTACTTATCCCTACTTAAGCTAGTCCTAACTATCCTAATCTGTCCTACAGGAGCATAACAACAAGAGGTTAAACATCATATATAGATTGCAAGTCTAAATGAATCAATTAATGGTTCACATAAGAACAAGGCTGTGTTAAATCCTAATTGCAATCCAATTACTTATACAAGAATGCACATTACTTTCCATACAAATAACACTTACAACTAATGTTTAACAATGTTTCGAATCAACAACCTTTCATCAGTTAAATATGATATTGAATTATACTCGAATAACCAGGAATAACCATGAACTATGTGTTATCAATATGCACAAAGAAAAACACATTTGTCCTTATGCCAGCAATGACACTCTGATCCTAAACACATGAAAGCAGAGAAAAATGAATCTGAAAAGGTTCTTTCTCAACTAAATAGTCTTCTTTATTCAGAATAAATCAAAAGTTGTTCTTCCCAAAAAGATTTCCCCCTTCATCTTTGGAGGTAATATTTATGCAGACGGAACTGACCCTTCGTCTTCCCTTAACCTTTCACCTCCCTCTTCTTTTCAATTTAAAAATTAGAATATATAATTGTAGAACAGTCGGTGTAACCGTTGACACGTAAAGGCCACATCTGCTGGAGTGTTTCATTTCCTGGGGAAATGAATATATGTCGATTGAAAGGAGGAGGTATGCGTGTCATTTTTTCACGATAAAGCTCGAGACCGCATAACCTTCGGAACACACAGGTAACACATGGAAACATGACCGCCATGACTGCCAACACCTAAAGCATGCAGATATAATAGACATCAGCTATGGTTATGAAAATATGGTAGAAATTCTTAAAAAACATAAGTCTTGCCTTCATTAAATGTTTATAACATCAAAAGGAACAAATGTGAAAGAATCAGCCCCTGTTTTTTACTTCACGCATTGATTAAGTCTCACAAGCGTAATCTCAATTTACATTGAAAATCATTGCATAACATAAAACTAGATGTGAAATACGAGATTGAAATATTATAGACGGGAACCTATACCCTATCCAGTCTGCTAATCACATCGTGCCTTATGTTTAAGCTTTGGGCTCTTCCGATTGTGCTTTGTGATAGGCTGGACCCAACATATATATGTTCCAAAATTGATAATGCTAGCGGGTCCGCAACACTTTATCGAAGTACACAGGAAAACACGGGAAAACCTGCGGCCGAGGCATAAGCCCAACACTTTATCGAAGTACACAGGAAAACACGGGAAAACCTGCGGCCGAGGCATAAGCCCAGAGTTGAAATATCATGCACTCGGGTCTAAAGTTATCATTGGGTCTAGCACATGGCATAGTGCTTTATGTATATGCCATGGACTCTGTCGATTGCGACTGTGATAGAGGAAAGTGGACGCAAAATACATATATTATGTTTAATGATCCTAGTGGGTCTGGCAGACCGTGGTGCACTTTTATGTATAAGCCCTAGGCTTTGCCGATTGTGACTTGCAATTAGGGAGCGAACACAATATACATATACGCTACAGTTAATAACATCAGCAGCTCCGCCATATCGCATCGTGCTTATGTATATGCCATGGACTCTGCCGATTATGATAAGCGATGTAACAATAGACCCGATATATATGTGGATGTGATTAATTGTATTTGAAGTCCAAAAGGTTATTGCTTAGCGGATGCGAAAGAGGAAGGTGCAGTATAACCGTGGAAATGGAGTTATTGCGATAGCGATAGATGCATGCATTGAGAAATGTATAAACACTGAAAAAAGCGTGGAAAGGGTAAGTTAAGGATGCTTTGTGAAGAGAAAAGGGTTATAATGGGAATAAAGATGTGATGGGAGGTTTTGAGGGGTAACGAGAGGAGTGATTGTATGTGCAGGAATAGGGCACCATGAGCATTTATGAGGATTTGAAAGAGTCTCGATGAAGGATATGAATGAAGGGCTAGAGTAGGTTGTGGATAAATCATGCAGCAGAGATTTATTAAAGGGGGGTCTTGACCATTAAGAATTGCATATTTGACTTGGCAAAGAGTTAAAATCCCTGCGATAAAACAAATCATTTCAAAGAATTGAAGGATCAAACTTCTAGGGGACCCATTCAGATTTGCTACCAAAGCATGTTTTAATAGGGTGGTGGTTGTGGCCACAACAAATGGTTAATCACTGGGTGAACTAGTTATCTCTGTTTCCAAATAGACCTTGGATCAATAGAACATCAAGGGTGTTGAGATAAACTTTAAATGCAAACTGTATAGATGGACAGGCATGGGTTCCACTTCAACATTAATTGCTTTAGGTGGGATAAAGACAAATAACTTCAACTTACTGATAGGGTTTTGATAAGGATTATCCAATGGTAGTATTATCGGATTTATTGACCTTCCTTTTCCTGTTTTCTAATTTCAAAAATCCTTTTGAGGCCATCACTGGTCTGTCAATACCTGTTTAGGTGTGTACCTCAGCTCTTTACCGCTCATCAAACTTAATGTAGATATGTTTATCTACACTTTATGTAATAATTTCAGTGCTATATTTTTGTATGATTGAATGGGGTGTAGTCATGGATCATGCCATACTTTTAAACTACTTAAGTAAGGTTGGGCTTGCTATGTTAACCGATACTCTGAGCCCAGCAATAGTCCCTACTCTAACTGGCTTCCCAAACAACCTATCCTTCCAGATTGGCACAAGGACTCATCATTTCATTTTCTTTTACATAAGTCCTTCCAGTTTCAAGCACAAGGACTAGAGCGCAATTGGATTTGCCACAGGGTATATGATAGTGAGCTTAGCCCATGAAAGGAAGTTTACTTGTAGATGACATGTATTAGTGTGGTGGATGGGACCAATAGAGAATAACTGCAAACCTTACAGGCAAGTATAGGCCAGTTCTGAGTGGGATATTTTAAAAATGCAGCATTCCACCATGCCAGTCTAGCTATGGTTACACATTTTTTGATTTATAAAGATGCCCCTACATGCTCCCGGTATCCAGGTTATCAATAGATCTTACCTCGTTCCCAACAAATGCTAAAAAGTGGCTTCAATTTGAATTCCACAGTTGATTTTCAAGTTCTCATAGGCTCATTGGAAGTTTATTTGATTTGCAAGGCAATGATGAATTTAGGACCGACAGACTCATCAGCAGGTTAATGAGGGAGGCCAAAGATGAATGTGATGAATGAAGGTAATCTGAAGAAAGTTATAGAAGCGAAAATGAGAGTGGAGGACCAAAGTCCATTGGCTGAAAAGGACTAAAATTCAAAAGGAAAATAAACTCTGCGGAAATAACAAGAACAAAAGGGATGAAAAGATAATTAAGCTAACAAAAAAAATAAAAATGAATCCTAACCTATTCAGGAAGTAACCACCATGTGGTGGTTATTGGAAGTATCTCTTAAGATGTTGGCCATTAACAAGGAGTTTTTCAGTGTCTCCCTGTAAAGTTTTCAATCTGTAAGTCCCCTAACCAATTTTCTCCTCAACTTGGAATGGGCCCAGCTATAAGTGTTGGAATTTCGTGTGTTTAGATTTTGGCTCATTCAACTTGTCCCATTTCAGGACTAGCTCTCCTACCTGGTAATCTTTATCTCCTGCCAGATGGCTATCAAACCATCTCTTCATAATCATTTGGTGATTTCTGATTTTATTTATGGCTTTATCTCTCAATTCCTCCAGCTTCACCAGTTGGTTGATCCTTTCTTGATGTAAGGCAAGATGGCTTCCTGTCCATAGACGAGGAAGTATGGGGAGTTTCCTAGTGCCACTTTTGGGGTGACTCTATTGGCCCAAAGGGCATTTGTTAGAGCATTGTGCCAATTCCTCTGTTTGTTAGTGATAGATTTATGGATTATGCCGATGAGGTTTTTATTTTAGGACTCTGCAAGTCCATTTCCCTGCGGGTGATAGTTTGATCCATACCTTATGTGAATTGATTTATCAATAGAAAATTCAGTCAATTTCAGTGATGAAAAGTAAGAAGCATGTCAAATATGAGAGCATCAGGGATGCCAAACTTGTTGATAATTAATTTCTCAATAAATGATATTACCTCATCTTAATTTACATTCCGAAGCGGGATGGCTCCGGTCCATCTAGTGAAGTAGTCAGTTGCCGTGAGTATATACTTATGTTATTGTGAAGAGTTCGGAGTGATCTTGCTTATGACATCTAGTCCTCATTGTTGGAATAGGCGATAAATCATAACATGCCTAAGGAGAACAGCTGGATTTCTTTCTCGTCCTGCGGCAGTTTGACATACCTTACATTTCTGAGCATAGTCATGCGACTCTTTGAACACTTTGGGCTAAGAATATCCAACTCTTAATATTTTGTGAGCAGTGGTCTCTCCACCATAGTGACCACCTACTAGGTTGTCATCCCTTTCTTTCAAGACATGATCAGCATCATCCTTTTCCAAACACCTCAGCCAGATTCCATCACAATTTTTTCTATATAATGTGTCATTGGCCAGTTGATACTGATTAGATTCCAATCTGAGTGCTCTCCTTCGCAATGCATCCATGTGTTTAGCACATGCTCCCAGTGTTAGATAAAAGTGTATGTCATAATACCATGGCTAAACATCCAAAAGGGCTTCTGACGTTTCGCGCTCATACATCAGCGTCTCATTAATCGATAGGGGCTCCTCCCTGAATTCTACTTGTGCATTTTTCATGCTTTGCTCTTCTAGTTCTTCGGACATGCCTTCTTTATCCGCCAAGGCTTCTGCTGCTAGCCTACACAATCCCTACCTCCAAACTATCTTTGCCGACTTATTCTTGAGGTTGAATTCTTGAAATGAGGTTATCCAATTCCATCTTCATTCACCCATTTATTTCTACACAAAGATGGCTCTTATAGTAGGATGGGGAATGATTACTTTAGTCTTGGCCTTTAATAAATAAGGGCAGAGGTGTTTTACGGCTTTAAAAACTGCAAAGCCTTGTTTCTCCACATATGGGTAGTTCAATTCTGCTCCCTGAAGATTAGAGCTCATAGAAGAGATAGGGACTTCATTGCAATCATCATTTTTTGGGTGAGGATTGTGGCATATGAAACCTCAGAGGTGAAAGTGTACAATAAGAATTCCTTATCAAAATTTGGGTTGACCAACATAGGAGCTTTTGCAATGGCTTCCTTAATTCATTGAAATGATTTCTTGGCTTCATTGCTCCACCTGTACACAACGTCTTTCTTCATCATTAGCTGCATGGGATGCACTATTTTTGTGAAACTTGGAACAAATTTCCTAATGAAATTAATTTTCCCGAAGAAAGATTGCATTGCCTTTTTATTTTTAGGGGTTGTATTCTCATGATGGTCTCTATTCTTTCGGGATCAATAACAATCCCTTCTTTAAAGAGGATATAACCTAGTAGTTTCCCTTTTATAATTGTGAAGGCACTCTTCTTCGGATTCAACGATATTCCCTTTTGTGATATGAATACACAATAATGTCATCCATGTAAACCACTACTGATCTGTTAATCAACCCTTGGAAAGCTATGGCCATAGCTCTTTGAAATGTGGCGCACACATTAATAAGTCCAAAAGGCATTTTACGATATGCATAAGTTCCCCATTTAGTGTTGAAAGTTCTCTTAAGCTAATCCCCATTAGACGCTAACACTTGGTTATATCCTAAAAAACCATCCAATAGGTACAAAATTTCAGTCCCAGAAACGCACTGAAGAATGTGTTCCATAGAAGGGGCAGGATAGTTATCTTTCTATGATGCTTTGTTCAGGTTTCTATAATTGATACACAGCCTGATGTATCCATTTTTATTTCTCACTGGCATGATATTGGCTACGCAATGGGTGTGTCTAACTAGAACAATGATTTTACCATCCACCATTTTGTTTAATTCTATCTTTACCAACGGTTGTAGGTTGGGATGATCTTGTGAAGCTTTTGTTGGTAGGGCTTAGACTCTTTTTCTAGAGGAATTACAAGCTGCATAATGCTGGTATCAAAGGTTTTTAAGTCTCCATATGTCCATGCAAAGATGTCCTTATACTCTATAAACATCTTAACAAATGCAGCTTTGTCTTGTGGAGAGCACCCCAAGCCAAAATTGACATTTTTTGGGTCTTCTTTGGTTCCAACGTTGACCAATTTATACTTCATGGATGAGCTATGTGTTTTGCAGTTATTCGGCTTCTTGAATTTATCATGCAGGTCATACAAGTGCTCAATCTTGACAACTGACTTGGGAATCATATTGGACTGATATTTTTCCTCATCTTCCCTCTCACTCATAAGCCTGGCATGCTCCTTTTCATTAATGACTGCATTCTTGAATGTATTCTCGAAGTGTAAGAACTCAAGGATTTGCTCGTCATCTTTGAACACCTGCCAATTTGAGATGTTATCAGGATTGGATGGTCTGGAAATCAATTCAACATAACATTTATTTTTCTTTAATCTAAAATCAGGCAAAAGTTTTGCAACCATACTATCCATCAGATCAGCATCTTGGTTTTGCTTTCGAGGTATGTATGTGATATTAAAAGAATCAAAACTGTTAGTTAAGCTCCATACCTCATGTTGGTACCTTATCAGGTGTGGCAAATTGCAATGTATATTTTTCCTTATCTGGTCCACAATTATCTGTGAGTAACCAAAAACTTTAAGATTTCTTACCTTCATATCAATGGCCTTTCTAAGGCCCTACAGCAAGCCTTCGTATTTTTTCATGTTGTCGGGGCATGCGAACTCCAACCGGATGGCCATCAGATGTTGGTTCCCTTACATGTCAATGAGAATTCTCCCAGCACCTACACCTTCAAGGCAGTTAGACCCATCAAAATAGAGTGTCCAAAATATAGAGTCTAATGTTACATCAATTGAATTGCTTCCTACGAAATTAGTTCTATCATCTATTATATTACAGGGTGGTTCATCAGTTGGACTACAGGGGAGAAATTCCAACTGTGTGTTTATTGCAGTTTCTTCAATTGTTTCTGCATGGAATTCTCCAAAACAGATTTCCGTGGAACAAACATTGAAACTATAATTGCCAAGGATAGAGTTGATAAACATTACAGGTTCATTGGAGCCATTTAGTTCTGTCACCAGATAATTCATGTATCTTTCTCGATCAACCCTCAGCATACCACCTTTTCCCTTCTAAGATAGCAAGAGATGGGACCAATCAATTGAGAAATATCCATTCAGTTTTTCTGACCAGTCCCTACTAAGCAGCATTCCATAAGCCTTGGGTATGTCGACTACAACTATATCAATGATTTGTGTGTACTGTGGTTTGGTAGCCATGAAAATCAACACACCTTTCAATTCTCCAATTACTTTCAAATTCATTCTATCCAATTGCATAATTTGAGTTCCAGTTTTCTCGAGTATCACATGAAGTATTTTAGCAACAACATAAGGCATCATAGTGGATGAGGAACCTAAGTCTACCAAGCAATTTTGGGCAGTCATGTTGAAGATTTAAAATGTGATAAGGAAAGGGGGAGTCATGGACTTTGATTTCCTTCCTATCATGGCCGCACTAACATCTTGTGGGGTCCAATTCATTCTGGATAGAGTGGCTTCCATAACTGATGGGGTTTGGGTTATACTGAGGGTACTAATAGGTTTGGACACTGACTTCTTTGTTTGGCTGCTCGGGATGGTGGGAGATTTGCAATTCTATTCATTCATAGCTTTCAAAAGCAAGTCTCTTTGTTGCGTTAACTTTAACAAATCAAACTATGTAATATTAGCTCGGGACTTCTTAAGATCATCCACAATATTGTAATAAATGTTATAAACATGGTAGGGTAGAGTGAACATACCTATTTTTCCATTCTTAGGTGGGATTTTACCATTTTGAGTCACCCTTGTTGTAGTCAAAGATGTATTATCTTTCTGTGGAGAGTTCACAACTAGAGTATTCTTGGAATCACCACTAGATCTACCCTTCTCAACAGGAACTTTGGGAGCAGATGCCTTCAAAGGGTGAAAATCTTTCTTTGTTTGGTCTACAAGCTTCATCACGCCTGCAAGTAGCCCCTTAATTCGTGTGTGGATTTCTGTCCTACTATCTCCTTCATCGTCATCGTTCTCATTTGTATAGAAACTCCACAGTACATTGATTTGAGATTCTTCATCCAAGGGCTCTTCTACTTGGTATTCTTCATCATTTTCTTGTTCTAGCTCCAGCTCCACTATAGGTTCTTCGTTGTTAAGGAGCTACCAGATAAGAGCCAGTTGTTCCATATTTAAATTCCCTTCATTTGGTAGAGCAGGCAGTGCATGTTGACCATGACCACCTTTTGTCTTCTTACGATATAAAGGTTTGAAAGATTTTCTATTGTTATAATCTCCTCCACTCCTGCTTGTACTCACTCAAGAATTCATTTTCATATCAATGACTCTGTTTTTCAACTTCTTAATGATCCAATGCAAACCTTCTACATCTGCAGTATCCTTTTCTTTGATTTCATCCCCTTTGTTATCACTCCCATTATTCTTGTTGGATACTTGAGAGGCTTTCTTTTCTCTGGTTGTGTGATGACATGCTGTGAGACTGATCATTTCATTCTCGACTTTTACTGCTTCATCGATAGCACATTGTAAGGTTTGTGCGTTACTCCTTTTGACCCATGTCGCAGTAGGGATGGGGAGAGTAGTGATGTAAAATTCCATGAGCACCTCCTCAGTAGGTCTAGTGTTAGCTGGGATTTTGTTGAACAAAGTATTGAACCCGATGTTAAAATCCTTGACCTTTTCTTTGGTTTCCATTTTCAAATAGGATAGTTCTAAAACTAAGGCTATAGGTGTTTTGTCATCTCCATACTTGTCTAAAAAGGCATGTTGAGAGGCAGCCCACGAGGTGATCGATCCTGTTGTCAAGCTAAAGTACCATGTGGAGGCTGCACCAATTAGAGTAAAAGGGAATAGGAGACATACTATATCTTCATCAACTACGCTTAACATGCGCACGCCCAGGAAGAAAGAATGAATATGGTTATCAGTGGTGTCTTCCCGCTCAGGGTCAAATTTAGGCTGTACTCTTTCTGCATTCTTGGCTAAGGGATGCTGCTGCCCAGGTACCGCTATGGTGTCCTAAGCGAGCCAGGAAGGGAGTGCTCCTGGAGGAGGTGGGAGTTGGTTCCCAGCCGGTTGAAGCTGGTTCCCACCTAGAAGAGGAAAATTAGCCATATTGTGGATAGGGATGTTCTGGTTGAAGGTTTCTTCGAGGCTTTATTTATTAGGACTTCCCAAATCAGGCCAGGGATTACCTTTAGAGAGTGGATCTTTAGGAGTTTCTCCCCAGGGAGTGTCGATACTTTGCAATGACTCTAGCACAATATCTTCAAGAGACAAGGCTGCAGATGTCTCTTTTTTTATGGAACAGATCCTTGGCTTTTTTTTAGTTGTCGGAGATAAAGAGTGAAAATGGGGAGCTAAGAGAGGGAATGAGTGTAAACCCGAGTAAGTATTCTGACTAGTTGTTTCTGAGTAACAAGATACTCCCACAGAGTCTGTTCTTTGAAATGAGGCTTTTCCAAATGGGAGGAAGTGACTTTTCGACCTTCACAATCCATGCATTAATCTTCTCAAGTCCATGCGCAAATCTTATGGATGAAATCATAAAAAGTTGTGGATGGTGGTTTAGGCCCTCCTTCTAGTGTCAATTTGTTGACATGGTGAATTTTCACTCTACCAACAAGGGGAACTAACCCGATCAAGGACCCCAATTAGATCTGCTATCGTTTGGGGTGGCTAGCTCCAACAAGTTTTAAAGGATCCCGTAAACTATCATAGGTGTTGAGAGATTGCTTCCTAGAGAAAGAATTCAATTAAATCAACAAAAGAAACAACTAACCTACGTACATCCAATCCTATCTATACTACTTATCACTACTTAAGCTAGTCCTAACTATCCTAATCTATCCTACAGGAGCATAACAACAAGAGGTTAAACATCATATATAGATTCCAAGTATAAATGAATCAATTACTGGTTCACATAAGAACAAGGCAATGTTAAATCCTAATTGCAATCCAATTATTTACATAGGAATACACATTCCTTTCCATACAAATAACACTTACAACTGATGTTTAACAAAGTTTTGAATCAGCAACCTTTCATGAGTTAACTTATGATATTGAATTATATTTGAATAACCAGGAATAACCATGAACTATATGCTATTAATATCGACAAAGAAAAACACATTTCTCTTTATGCCAGCAACAACACTCTGATCCTAAACACATGAAAGTAGAGGAAAATGAATCTGAAAAGGCTCTTTGTCGACTAAACAGTCTTCTTTATTCAGAATAAATCAAAAGTTGTTCCGCCCAAAAAAATTCCTCCCTTCATCTCCGGAGGTAATATTTATGTAGAAGGAATTGATCCTCCATCTTCCCTTAACCTTTCACATCCCTCTTCTTTTCAATTTACAAATTAGAATATGCAATCGTAGAACAGTCGGCATAAATGTTGACACGTAAAGGCCACATCTACTGGATTGTTTCATTTCCCGGGGAAATGAATAGATCCCGATTGAAAGGAGGAGGCATGCGTGTCATTTTTTCATGATAAGGCCCAAGACCGCATAACCTTCGAAACACACAGGTAACACATGGAAACATGACCGCCATGACCGCCAATGCCTAAAGCTTGCAGAGATAACACAAATCAACTATGCCTATTAAAATATGGTAGAAATGCTTAAAAAACATAAGTCTTGCCTTCATTAAATATTTATAACATCAAAAGTAACAAATGTGAAAGAATCGGCCCCGATTTTTTAATTCACACATTGATTAAGTCCTGTAAGCATAACCTCGATTTACATTGAAAATCACCGCATAACACAGAACCAGATCGGAAATACGGGCTTGAAATATTATAGACGAGAACCTATACCCTATCGGGTTTTCTAATCGCATCGCACCTTATGTTTAAGCTTTGGGCTCTGTCGATTGTGCTTTGCGATAGGTCTGACCCAACATATATATGCGTTGTAGTTGATAATGCTAGTGGGTCTATAATATAAGACTTCCCTTTGAAAACAGACACCCCAACACTTTATCGAAATACACGGGAAAACATGGGAAAACTCGCAGCCAAGCGATAAGGCCGGACTTGAAAAATTATGCACCCGGGTGTAAAGTTATCGTCGGGTCTGCCGATTGTGGTTGTGATAGGGGAAAGCAAACCCAAAATACATATATTATGTTTAATGATCCCGACGGGTTTGGCAGATCGCGGTGCGCTTTTATGTATAAGCCCCAGGCTCCACCGATTGCAACTTGTGATTGGGGAGTATACCTGATATACATATGCACTGCAGTTAATAACATCAACGGGTCCACCATCTCACATCATGCTTATGTATATCCCATGGACTCTGCCAATTGCGATAAGTGATGTAATGGTGGACCCGATATATATCTATATATATATATATCTATATATATATATATATATATATATATATGTATATATATATATATATATATGTATATATATATATATATATATATATATATATATATATATATATATATATATATATAGGGATGAGATTACTTGTATTTGAAGTTTCGCAGCTTCTTGCTTAGCGGATGTGAAAGAGGAAGGCAAAGTATGACCACGGAAATCGAGCAATTGTGATAGCGATAGAGGTAGGCATTGAGAAATGTATAGAGAATGAAAAAAGCATGGAAAGGGTAAGTTAAGGAAGCTTTGCGAAGTGAAAAGGGTTATAATGGGAATAAAGATGCGATGGGAGATTTTGAGGGGTAACGAGAGGGGTGATTATATGTGTGAGCATAGGGCACCGTGAACATTTATGAGAATGTGAAAGAGCTTCGATGAACAATATTAATGAAGGGCTAGACTAGGTTGTGGATGAATCATGTAGCAGAGATTTATTAAAGGGGGGTCCTAACCATTAAGAATTGCAGATTCGAATCGGCAAAGAGATAAAATCCCTACAATAAAACAGATCATTCAGAGAATTGAAGGATAAAACTTCTAGGGGACCCATTCAAATTTGCTACTAGAGCATGTTTTAATAGGGTGGTGGTTGTGGCCACAACACAGTCTAAGGGAACAAGAAAAAGTGTGGTCAAGGAAGAAATCCAAGGCGAGTAAGGCGTCGCTGGACCAAGTCACCCTCACAGAGGGATATTTGCATGACATTGGAGACATGGTGTAGGATGTCATTTTAGAGGCACTACAGCAGTTCGAGCAGTTCGAGCAGTAGCAACAACTACTATTGGGGACCATCGAGACGGGTTTGTAGGAGCTCCATACCTGCACATCACAAGCTGGAACGTTGTCCACCAACCTCACTATCATTACTTCAAAAGCTGCCGAGATGCTGCCTGCAAAGGTCTCCCACACGATAGTGCTGTCAGATGGAGCACTAACCATAGAAAAGGAAGTTGATAGACCGACTATCAGTGCCCTTAAGGGAGTGGGGTTGAACTTGGTAGTGCTTCCTAACGAGGTGCTCCACCTATTGCAGGATGGAGTGATCTCAGTGTTTAGGGTGTACAAACATCGCGCTTTGCAGGTGATCAGTCAGTAGAATATTAATAATGAACAGATGACCCTACAACAACACTCTGCCATTGCTGTCATGACAAAGCTAACCAACCGAAACAAGTGCAGAGTTCAGGTCACGGAGGAGGCATGCTGAATGGTCCAAAAGTTGGCCATTCCTAAGGAATATCTAGTGAAGGTGCGCATTTGCAAGCTTGCTACAGGGGTGCGCATTGTTTGCACAGAGTTGGCTAAGGTTCAGCTAGAGTTGAACCTACAGGTTGCATATTTACAGTTGAAGGCCTAGCCTTCAACTCCGCTAGAAGTAAAGGAGCGACATGCAACCACTGTGACAGAGGTGATAGCAGCGGTAGACATTGTAGTATAAGACTGCACACAACTTTTTGAACAGTCTTTCGAGGTCCCAACGAGCCTACAGGAGGACTGTAACGTATATTGGCTGGAGATAGAATCATGAGAACTACAAAAATGCTATGATGAGGTAAAAGATATAGCATGAACCGTCGCTCTCACGCAGAGACTGGTGAAGCTATAGGAGGTCAAACAATTGAAAGAGAATGTAGATGTAGTGCAGCACAAGGAGGTAGTGTTGAAGGCGCACTTGAGGCCTTGGTTGGATGAGGCTTATTTGGTCATGGTTCCTATTGAAGACAAGCTTGCTAGTCTGCAAGTGACTCAGTAGAAGTTTCAAGTTGACAGTTCAGGACCAACGACCGAGCAGTTGGTTGAAGAAGTGAAGCAAGAGGCCGCATAGCAAACTGTCGAAGTTTTCGTCATATAAGTCGAGCTAGGATGTCTTCACACTAAGATATCTACACCCGTAGAGTGACTTGACGGCGAGTCACCATGTTTGTGTTGGGGGCCTATTGGGAACAGTTCCCCCTAAGGACAGTTTTGGGGCTAAAAGCCCATGTTTTGGGACAAATTTTGTAATAAAGTTGTAAAGTCTCCACATTTTCTGGTTACAGAGCGCGAAGGTGTCAAGGGTCATAAAGGGTTGTCTGCCCTTATTTTGTAAAGTGTAAAGTCGGCTGTAAAGATCTACCCATGGTCAGTGGACCAAGGGATTGTATAAAAAACAAGCTAAGTAAGTAAGATCTAAGGGATTAGTTGGTAGACAAGTTTGGGAGTCTTGGTAGAGAAGTCTAAGTGTTCCGAGTCTTAGTGTAGGTAGAGACTCCACAGCTGAGTGCATAGAGGCATAGGGTGGAAGTTCACAGCTGAGTGCAGGGACCCTTCTAGCTATGTGTGCAGGGCGGATAGAGTCTATATTAATCTGAAGATATCAATAAAGAGAAGTATTCTTCAAATTCTATGTATTTATTTCTTCTTAATTCATATGCTTGTATTGTGTTTTGGGTTTAATTTACAATGTTTATGTGGTGCGCGAATGTATGTGACTGTATTTGTTAATTGAGTACAAGTAAGAATATCTGTTTATGCAATGCTAACTATGGTTGGTTAGTAAGATAAGTAAAAAAATCAAGATAACTTGGGAACCTATACAATATGTTGTCATAACTGCACGGAAGTACCTGGCTCACAAGATAGGGCTGCGCAAAGGTCAATCGTACACCTTCGCAGAGGTATCGAAGGGTGGAATAAAGCATAGACTTTCAGAGCCCTAAATCGTAGTAATTTTCATGAAAGTAGGAATAAATGGTATAAACCGACATCACGACCATCTCAGGGTGTGGAAAATTGGTTCCAGCATCCCCAAATAATGCTTCGGGTGAGAGTTCGGTTTGTGATCCACGGGCTGATGCCGAAACGGAAAATAGTGTAGGGATTTGTTTAGATAACTAATGTTAAACCTGGGTTAGGCCCCACTAAGCCAACAACCAACATGGAGAAAGATTCAATAAACCTATGATAATAAGCTATAATTACCAAAAATATATATGATGCCATCTACATCATTAGGATTAGGCCAATAAAGAGTTCCCTTGATCTTTTCAAGGTCTACCGTGATTCCTTCTTTGGATATTACATGCTCCAATTACGAAATATGATCTCAATAAAATTCAAACTTTATAAACATGTCATACAAATGATGTTATCGCAATGTTTGGAGTAGTATGCTTACTTTTTTTTCATGCTCTTATGGTGTTTTGGAATAATCAAAGATATTATCATTGAAAAACTATTCAAATTTATATAACTACTATTTGTAAACATTGCTTTCTAGACACATGAATGTGGCTAGAGTGTTTGTGAGTCATAAAGGAAGAAAAAAAAATCATAACAGTAGTATTGTGTTCTAAAAGAAGTCTTATGTGTATCCTCATATTTCATTCTAAGTTAGAGGTAACCAGATCAAAAGTCTATCTTAGAGAAAATAGTTGTTCTCCACACCTTATCAAATTGATTATATTTTCTAGGTAATGGGTATATGTTTTTTATTATCATATTCTTTAGTTATCTATAATGAATAAATAGCCTAAGAGTTCCATTCTTATTCCTTATAATAAATATTGATTCTCCCCAAAGTGAGACACTTGGCCTGATATATCCCTTGTCCAATAATTCATGAAGTTGCATTTTTAGATCCATAAAGTATGGTAGATTCATCCTATATTGTGCCCTTGATAGTAGAGTTTCCCCAAGTACCAATTTAATGGTAACATCAATATACCTTTTAGGTTGTAACCAAAGAATTTCATCTAGAAAAATATCCTTGAATTCCCACACCACTACCAAGTCATCCAATGTCATTTCTTTAGTTTACTGTGTTAAATATTCCACTAATATTCCACTTGTATTAGAAATAATTTACAACCCCCCGTTACACATATTTTTAATTGTAAGGATAACATTTATCTCGTTGAAATTGGTTCTGGTGTACACGTAATAACCTATACCTCTACCTCATCATTGGTACAAGTAATAGTATTTCTAGGTAGTTAATGATTGATCGATGGTTTTCTAAGTATTCCAGAGCCACTTAACGCATCATAACATCCTATAAGTAGGCTATTCAATTTCATTTATGTTTTCAATCTATTAAGATTAATAGGAAATTCTTTAAGAAAGATGGTAGTATTCCATTTTGTACTTGTTTCTAGCTGTAATAAAAAATAATTTGTATATTTTCCCTTGTTCAACTTATATTTTTCCGCTATTTTTTTACTGACATAACTTAAACTATCCTCTGGGTCTATTAAAACTAACATGGCTTCATTCAGAGTGTTAGCTTCTATTTCAATCATAATAAATTTATGTTCAACTTGTTGATCCTCAAGGAATGCATTAAGTCTTAGATTATTTCTTTGATGTTATTTACTATGGAGGCTTCTTATATGTTATAGAAATATTGATTTTATTTGGCAATATAAGGGAAATTTTGAAGTAGATGAGCCTCCCTACATTCCCAACACTTTAATGGTTATCTTTCTTTTTCATTGACTCATTTACCATTTAAATAAATTAGTATGTATCTTGCTTGTGCGTAACTGTTTTGTCACTATTATTCTTATTAAAATTTCTATTTTGATGATTCTTAATAGAATTATTAAAGGAGGAATATTTCAACCTTTTATTCGCTAACATAAATCTGTACTTCTTACTATTTTTCGAGGGTTTGGAATTATATTTTATTTTATTTGGTTGTGGAAAGATATTGTAGCCTTTTGGATTGTTTCATCCATAATTTTGGCTTTCTCCTCATGAATTTATAGTACAATATTTTTTCCATGCAAAAATCACAATTTTTATTACTAAAAATAAAATGTTACATACATTAGCTTCACAAGTGCATTCATATATTGTCAATAAGGACCACGTGTATGTGTTTTAAGCACTCATAGTAGATAGGATACAAAAAAATAAATTACATTTGGCCAGATAAACTGGTTTTTTCTCTTTTTCCCTTTTTCTTTTGAACTTTTTTCCAAACTCCAAGTGATTGAGTAGTCATAAGAATTACCAACCTATCAATTTTTAAATTATTCAGGCTTATTTATCTAAGTCCAAGCTCTCAAAAACATCAGATCACTTTGTTCCATCTAAGCCTTGATTGTTTTTCTTTTCGTTCTGTTAATTCACATGAATCAAAACCATTGTTGAATCATTGGGGTTCTTTGTCTATTTGTCCTCATCCTTCAGCCTCTCTTCTCCCTCCATTTGAGAACCTTGTCGATCCTACATCTTTGGATGTTGTTGGGTCTCATCCATTTCTTCATCCTGATCATCTAAATAAAGCAGGTGTAGGAATTTCCATCATTTTTTCTTTTGTGATATTTTCTTCATCCTTTTCTCTTCTTGTGTGCATGTGTTTTTCAAGTGCCCTATTTTATTGCATATCTGACATCTAAGGGCGGTATTTTCAAAATTACCATTGTATCCACTTGAAGTCTTGATGTGTTAGATGAATACGATATGGAAGGCCATTTCTTAAGTCCACCTCCACACATATGTGTGCAAAAATGAATATACCTTTGTATATTCTTTCCCAATCTATCTTTAGGAATCTTCCCAAATAATTCCCAATGCCTTCTACAACATGGTGGTGCCAAAAGGGGAGCAAGAGGTTATGTAGTGTTACCTAAACCATAATTTTCATAACCATCACTATCGTGGCATCAAAACCAAGAACCCATGGCATTATAAAAAGACTTGCTCTTCCCCAAAACCATGGTACTTCATTTATGACATAATCAAAGTCTTTCTAATTATCAAATTGAACCACAAAAAAACCTTTCGCACAAACATAAAATGTCTCAATATCTGGTCCAATTGAGGTAGATCCATTGATCTAGATCTTCAAATTTTGGCAAAAAAACATTAAGTCGACATATGATAGTGGTTGCTTGCAAAATAGTGAAAAGACCAATTACATCTAGTAATTCTATGGACATATCTAGAACTTTCTCCATCTTCTCTATGAGGTACAAACCTCAGATTGTCAGATTTGAGGTTTATTTGTTGTTTTTGTGGCCATTCCCTCTTAGTGCATCCTTAAATGAGATCTGACCCTTTCCAACAAAATATGATCCATTTGGAATGCTCCCTCATGGAGCTCCACCTTGCAATCTTAAATTTAGGATAATGGTAGAGTTTCTTTGAATACCGTAGTATTTCAAATGGATGACATCCTGCAATACTTTTCATGAAAAATTAGACTTTGTAATGATGCAGTAATACCTGTGATATTCTGGGAACTCTGCTTCCTATCTATCCCCAGATATGTTCCCTGAACCATTAGCAAGATCGATTTTTTAGTAAGGGTTTTGATAAAAGCCTAAAACAACTCCTCCAAATCTAGATTTTTTTAGTGTGATATCCCTTCTACTTATCTCTCTTTTGGATATGATGGCCTAGATAATACCCTCCATTCATTGGAATCATATGTATCGGTCGATGATAGAAAGCACCAATAGTGAGAGCCTCACACACCGCTATGAGAAGCAAAAGAAACAACTCCAATATGCCTGCCTTGTAGTATAAAAATGACGAGAATTCAAAGAACCCAACCCTTTGTGTCTTTGTTGTTCCAGTAATATGTCCTACGTACTAACTTAACTTATAAGTCCATAGCTAGGTCAAAAGCCCCACCACTGTATAGCTCCCTAGACCCCAATCATTGTAGAACCAAGAGAAATTCCTCTAGAAGGGGAAAGGGACAACCCCAACAATAATTGTGATCACATCGATGTATAAACTCCCATTGATTTGGGACCCCATGAACTACAACAAGGAACCCCAACCTCTCGGCGCTGCCATGGCTATCATAGTAGGAAGCCAAGAACCTATTCTACGTTGTCTTCATTCTTCATCTTTTTAGTCTTTTAATTTATGGTACATATCACAAGAGATGGGTGATTTTAGCAACTAATTCATCCATGGTAATTTGAGTAAGATTTAACTCAAGACACACCTTATATCTGTCATCATAATATCATTTTTTTATGTTTTCTCCTTTGAAGCATTGTAGAAAATCATCCCAGCTCAAAGTTTTATCTTCTATATCATGCACAATCCTAATATCTTCCCACAATAGGCATGCCTTACCTTGCAACTTGTAAGTAGAAAACTTATCTTGCAAATTATTGGGATATTCATAAATCTGGAAATATTTAGTCATGTTTAACAACCATGCTTCAACTTCCTCCTCTGATTCAGCATCAAATACTAGCTTGCAAATTACTGGGTTATTCATAAATCTGGAAATATTTAGTGATGTTTAACAACCATGCTTCAACTTCCTCCTCTAATTCACCATCAAATACTGGATTCTAATCATTTTAAACTATCCTTGTATTTATACCTTTTGTTTCTTCACCTCACAGGGTACTCGCAGCAACATTTTTTATAAACTATTTCATTTCCTTTTTCATCTTCAAGTTTAATAGCCACACTTTCATCCCTAATGTCTTTATTATTCCTTTTGTGTATTTCCTCGCTATCTCTGTCAAATGGGGATTGTCCGAATATATACTAATTAGGATTCTTATTTATACTTTTTATGAGTTTTTCCTTATCATCAAAATATTTCAACAATTTCCCATTATCTAACTTAATTCTTGTTAGCTCTACTTTCAAACCTTTCACAATTTATAACTACTCTAGTATATGTGATGCTGTCCTCCCATATAGATGTACTCAAAATTACTCTCCATTAGGAGTTCTTGAAGATGGTTCCTTTTATAATTGTTCATTACTTTTTTCCTTACTATGTAGAAAAAAAATTTACTTTGTTAGACTCTATATCATATGCCTCAATGCTGTAACCTAAAACTTTGATACCACATGTTATGTACCTCCAAGTTACAATTTTGTTTTCTATTTTCATCGTTCATAATCAGTATGGCCCTACAAGAGTTTATTTAACTAATTGTGATCATCATAAATGTCTTTTTACATTTATACAAAATAAAATAAATATATTTCTATAATGGACTTGAGCCCCTAATATTCAATTAAAACTTTGACTATTCCAACAGGTTATGCTAAAGTCTCTTTCCTAGAGCTTAAAACATTTTGTCTTATAAAGAAACCTCCTCTTATCTAATTTATAGCCACTAGAATTTGAGACATATCACTAATAGTTATACTTATGATTTATGTCTACCATTGGGCCCCTTTTAACCATGTGATTTGAAATTCTCCACTAAACTTAATACGTTACTTATAATTTGATGTTGAGTATTTTAATATTAAATTACTAGGCCCCGTGTGCTCCCCATCACATGTCATTCTTGAGCTTATGTGGTGTCGTTTATGTACACTTCGTGTAAAAAATGCACACAAGGTTCATGATCCCACCAATTTGCAATCATAGATGAGAATCGTAGATCATTCAAGGAGATTAAATAGTGGACATAGCTCAATTTCGCGTATGGTTGGGATGGCTACCCTTATTGATTGGTTGGGATGACTACCGTTATTGATTGTCATCATGCAGTGTTCTTCCTCCATAGTCTAAAACGTTCACAATGTTCCACTAGGGCTTAGTCTTAGGTAGATGAGGATGTATATTTTTGAAAATAATTTAGTTTGTTCAACATTCCTTGGATTTGATTGAGAGGTAAAACATGCTAGAGATACTTTCTTGATGTTATCTTAGCCTTTTCTTGCACCTTGTCCTCTCGTCAGGGACTTCTCTCAGCAGTGCTACTAACGCCTATGTTGCAGCCTTACTGATACTTAGAAGAATATATCAAGAAAACAACTCAATTTAGAGTAAAAAGGTGTGTGAAGCTTTTATTAACTCAAAAGGGAAACTTACAGAGCATTACAATCTGAAAACAAAAAATCTCAGAGTTTCTCAACACTCAGTTCGACAATGCCTGCTTGTCTTCTACCGATTTCTTATTTTATACTCTTTTTTTCTTTTTCTTTTTTTGGACATGACACAAAGCGAAATAATTGAGGGTCCTGTCAGTATTTCCGTAGTCTGACAGTGTCTACTCAATATTTCAATACAATAATTCAAAAGCACACTATGGAGAATAATTCAAAGTGAAATAATTGAGGGTCCTGTTGGCATTTTGATAGTCCGACGGTGTCTACTCAATATTCGAGTACAATAATTCAAACTTTGAACTATTTACAAGGAATCTAAGGGCTATCACCATGGTCCCTTAGGGCTGCAATCTGAGTCATAATCATCAAACTCTTCAGAAGATGGATTCTCTCGCATATATGCCTCCTCCATTATCTTTAGATATTTTTCTTCATAGTCCGGCTCGATGGGGTCTTGAGCATCTTGGTACACATCTAAATACAAAATGTCCTTTCCTTTTGAAGATGTTGTTGTTGTAGATGCTATAGCTGCTTTAGAGGATTGTCCTACTTCCAACTTTATTAGATCTTTGTAGGGATGATGGATTTTGTAGGGTATCTTGAATGGGTCATCTTTCTTTCTCCATCTATTGATGTAAGATGTAGGATTTATCTCAATATCTAAGAAAGAATCTTTATGTACTTTTGTGAAAGCTGGCATCTATAGCACTAGTAGTTCTATCCCATCCAATAATTCCCATTTAAAAATCTGGAACATATTAGTAGTTGTTTCGATGGTGTGTTGTACCCAGATTTTGCAGTGATCACTAACACCGTCCTTTTCTTTCCATATAAACTCAAAATTAAATGCTATGCATAGCCTGGTTGATAATAAAAGACTAATCAGACATATAATATATGCAGTCCAATTTCCTGGACTTACTCCAACTGTGATTAGTGCCTTTTGATTCACAGAAAACTTTAAAACAGGATACTTCCCTTGTGATTCGGTCAATTTTTTGATAATATGATTTTTTTCAGCCAATTTTTGCATGGGAAATTCTTTTAACCAGCCCAAAACTCTATTTACTTCAACCTAATTTTCTACAAATGTGGAACTTTCTGAAAAATGATTTGCAAAAACTTGTGAAAAGGGGTTTGGCTTAATAGCTTTCCTTATTTCTGAGTTATTAAAATCCCATGGTGTAGAAATTATTTTAATATACTGTAGAGTTCTTTCTACACATTGAGATTGTCTTTCAACATGTTTCTTCTTGAAGTAAATGTTCTTGATTTCCCAATCTGCAAAGGGCTTGAAGATTTCATATTCAGGAAAAGTATTTGAATGCATATAATCTGGATCTCTTCTTTGTAGATATGATGCTTCCCTTTCCTTGAACAAATCTGGAATTCTTAAGGTCTATAAAAACTGGCCAACTTCTGTCTTGATGTTAACATCATCAAGGTCCATCATCTTAGCACTTGTAAAGATTTCAAGTGAAAAATCAATACAACCAATCATTTGATAGTAATTTAAAATTTGCAAGACCCAAATCATAGACTGAGTATACTGTATGGACCATAAATCATCAAGTGTTTTGAAATATAATTTGATTTTCATATTTGGTAAAGAGTATACTTTTACCAATTTAGGATCCAATCCAAGAAGTGTGCCAATATTCTTTGATTTCCAGGCTTGACATTTTTGAATCCACTGGTTTCTTCGAAGCCTGAGTCCAACTACCTTTTTTATTTCTAGACAAAGATCTTCCACATGCTTCTCGAGAATTTTGAACCTTTTTTCCAAAGTAACAAGATTGTTCGGCTGATATGGAATATCAAAAATACTTCCTTTGACTTCTGTCCAGCTGCGGCCAATTCTATGAGCTTTATTCATTTCCCTGGTAAGAGCATCGACAATATAGTTAGAATTTCCAAGAATCCATTCTACATCAAAATCATATTGCTGGAACCAAATTTGCCATGATAATAATCTTCCTCTTGCCATCTGTCTTGATAATTTTGCTGACAAGAAATATTTAAAATTCATTGAGTCAGTCCTAATCAAGAATTTTCTTGGCGCAAGATACAATTCAAATTTTTGAATGCCATTAAATATTGCAAGAGTTTCTTTTTCAACAGCAAAATAATTTTTCTGATTGGGGAGGAATTCTCCTGATGCATAGGTGCATAATTCTTCTTCTTTATTTTCCTCCTTTCTTTCGAAAAGAACAGCTGCCCAAAAATCATCTGAGGCATTTTTTTGTAAAATTAACAGTCCTTCTCCTGGAGGCTGCAATTTTGGCAAGGATTTACTTTCTTTTTTGGGATTTTTGACAGTGACAGTTGTTACAGGGAAAAGTGTCTACACAGAACTGCTTATCCCACTAAGGTGTGGTAGCTACCTTAGAAACAAACAAAGTGAAGCTACTTTCGTTTTTCCTTTATGAAATATAGATGAGAGAAGAACAAAGAAGACCAACCTCTGTCTTGCGCTAATCTCCTAGTTCTATTCCTCTCTCTCTTGGTAGTCTTTCGCTACTTGCTTCCTTGCACGCCCAGCTTCATAGAGTCCCTGTAGGATCACAGTAGCATAAAACTATACAAGAACATGGATCTATAATCATAAACAATCTAGGATCAGATGTAAATTTACCATACAAATGCATAAAACATAAATGACACAAGAGTATGGAGGAAAACTTGAATAGATTTTATTGATAAACAAGAAATAGCCAAGGGCGTTACAACTAGTTGTTTTGACCCAGCATCATCCTCTCGGCAAGTAAGCACTTATTCACCTCATACAAAGCTTAGATCACCCAACACTCTGATGTTGTCTCAAGAAACCAACAACAATTCCTTACAATATGCAAAATTCCAGCCTCTGGATCTCTAGGATGAGGGATCCATATATAGATATCTGTAAGGGAGATGAGTCAGCTTGTGATTTGATTAGTGTCTTCCCTCTGATATTTCTTGCATCCACTTGGATATTGATGATCTCTTACTCATCCTTGGTCAAATTCAGAGAGGCAAGTGTCACAGTAGAAGTTTATGGAAGCTTCCATGCCTCTCCACCTCATGGAATGACATTGCCATTTGTCACTTCTCGCCCATCGCACCCCATAGAAGGGCTTTTTGAAATGCAACGCACCCACACAGTGTATTTAGGTGAGATGCAATGCACTTTGCCTATGGAGCAGCTGAAATGATCCTGTTTTGAGTAGTTCTTAGCAGTTTTTCATGGAGAACTTCTGGGAGAAGCTGTAATCGTTTGACCTTGTTCCTTTAGGGGTTAGAACAAAACTTTTAGGGACTTAGGAGCCGTTGGTTTGTGGACATTTCATGGTTGGGGTTGCAGTGCCCAAAAATGTCTATAACAGTTGCCCCCTAAAGCGTGAGGTTGTTAATCTTTTGATGTCTGGTGAAATGCTTTATTATGAGGATCTGAAGTTATTTCAAGCTGGGGGGAGACCTGTAATAAGATACAATACAATACATTATCTTCATAATATTTTCATGATCTAGCTGAGGCGGGCATTCCCATGCTCAACTTTATAAATTCATTTTCATGTACATAGGACAGACAATTGTCTGAGTGTAGACTGATGATTCTGGTAGAGTCATCATCCCTTCGATTGGATGGTTATCTATGCAGCAATGATATACATTTGATGTCTTTAATTCCCTGAATATATATCACAGCCCGGATGGATGAAACTAAATCCGGGGTCCTCAATCTCGTTCGGTCTTCACTCGAGCTACAAATCTATCCATGTGAGAGATGTTATCGAGTCGAACATGCAAAGACATCACCTGATTACCAGCCAATGATGTAAGCTGTTAACAGGCACGAGAGGAATCACCGGTAATGATAATGATCCTCAAGGTACTGCAGTACAATTCACATGGTGTGAATAAAGGACTTGGCGTCAAACCCCACACAAAATCTTTCAGTCAAAGGCCATTGATGTAAACCTGTCGCCGGAAGTGAGAAACTTGCAATTGAGGCATGCAAGCTTCAAAGTACTAAACGGGGTGTTCCTAGATCGACTTCTTGGATAATGAGCTGATGTTGACAAGAAGCGATCCATCACAGGAGGGCCTTAATGAATCCCACATCAATGACATGGAACAGAGCAAATGATTTTAATGGAGGTGAAAACGATATGATGACATAAGGTTCAGGGTGGCGGTCATGAGAGAATGGAGTGTAAATGTATTGTAGCGGGTGAGACACAGGTGAACTCTCTGAATGACTTGTCTTGAACATATCGGTGACACTGACATGATGGATTGGTAGCATTAACCCCAAATGTGGGTGGTGTGATGGGACCATGGTGATGTGAGCGGTGAATGAAACAACCCAACCCAACTTGGATGCGGAGTGAAAGTGTCATGTTCAATAGCGACTTGCTACCAACAAAGTTTCTTCAAGTTTTCTTCCCAATTTTTCCCCAGTCATTGCTAACCAGTACCTCTTTATTTTTCTCAAGCTTGAGGAGGATAACATATGCTTGTTCTATAATTTTCCCTTTGGGCAAACCCATCGCTATGTTCTAATGAGCCTAGCGATAGTGAAACTCATTCTTGGTTGCTATGGACAAGTTTGTCGCTATTAGGTTTTAACGAGTTTAATGACAAAGATAACTTGGTCCTTTTCAATTTTAGAGAGTCTGAAAAGGGACGTAAAGGAAACTCCAAAATTCCTTTTTTTTCATCTAATCCCTTAAGTCCGAAAAAGTATAAAACAATACAGAAGGGATGAATTTTCGATACTTTTAACGAGCCAAACAAAACAAGTGCTTGATCTTTTTGTGTAATAATCCCTCAGGTACAAAAATATTAAAATCTAAAGGAGGGATAGCACTTCCAGTCCCTTTAATGAGCTGGAGAGGCCAATGGCTCGGAAATCTTTTCATATTTTACGAGTCAGTTGAAAAGAGCTTAAAGGAGACTCGTCTTTTGAGGAACGAGTGATAAAATTCGGTAGCAGTTGATTCCAGGTAAGGTTTGGAATTTTCCAATCACGGCAGTGTTACAAGGATGGCTAGTGGGATCACTCTTCGCAGATGTTCCTCAAAAGGGGTAAACAATCAAATGGAGGTGAATGATCGGCCAATATAGAGTGGAGGTGATGATGAGAACATGACCAAGGCTTTAAAGGTTGAAGTACTACATTCACGATGGTCATTTACCGGGAAATAGTTCATTTTTAAATGAGCTTAAACACGGGGAGAAACATTTGCTCATGGCTTATGTTTATTTTTTAACGAGCTTGAACTATGTGCTAAAACTGCTCGATTAATCCAATTGTATAATAAGAATGTCCCATTTAAAAACAACAATTTTTAGAGTTTTGCCCCACATCCTTTCTTTATGCAAGTTAGGAAACGACCAATCAAAAAAACAGATAAATGATCGCTCTTTGCTTGCATGCCAAAAGGTTTGCATGCCCCCAGGTATAAAACAGAGTTTCAAGGTCACCTTTTGTTCTACCGACAAAACATTTGTTTTATCAGGAAAGGTCGACCTCTTTCAGGTTACCAAAGATTGTTCTATTCACAGCGCAAACAAAACATTTCTTCGGCGATGTCTACCGAAATAGACAAAGGCGATTGGCGGAGACAACTCCACTCACATAACTTTGACAAGGGAATCTTATTCTAGTCTAACCCCCTCTTCCACTCACGAACAGGAGTATAGACCAGTCATATATCTCTCGCAGAAACCTACCCTATACCCAAGTTTTCCTGTCGAAGTAGACCAGGGTGCATGCCCCCTGGGATTCAGTCATGTCCCCCGAATCACTCACGCTCATCAGGTGGACGGACTGGGGATTGATGAGACATTCCTTGCGTAAAAAGACCATTTAGGGATGGTATATTACTATTTTCTATGCGTGATCTCGGAAATGAAAGCTGGTCTATGAGCTTGACCACTCTTCCTTCGTGCGGAAAACACATTACTCTGAAGAGTGATGAGACAATTGCTCCCATGCGATAAATATAGTCTCGTCCAAGGAGTATATTATAATCCAAGGGTCCTTGAACCACCATTACGTTCATGTGAATGGTTTTCCCTCTCAATATTATGGGCACATTGGGAAGGATCCCTAATGGTTGACTGGTTCCTTTGTCAAAGCCTGTTAGATTTCTCATCTCAGGCAAAAGCGATGGCAAACCAAGCGCTTTCCATGTAGTCGAGGAAAGGATACTCACAAAAGCCCCTTCATCGATGATGGTACCAGCCATAACCATTCTATATATTTGAGAAATAATTCGGAATGGTACGCTAGCCGGTAAACGGTGTCTGCCTAGTTGATTCCAGTCGAAGGAGACAACTAGGTTGCTTAGAGGTGGGACCGAATAGACGGCCGAGTACGACTTTGACGAACTTCCTTCCTGTGGTAAAGGAATGGGTAAATTTCCCCCATGTTCATCGGAGTCTGTGCTTACGAAAAGAATTTGGACGGTGTCATCCTTATTCTCTTCTGTGACGGTATCATCTGAAGATGGAACCTCTGAAGGCAAGACTGGGTCAACTGCCGCCTCGACCTTTTAACTTTCGTCTGGTATGGATTCAGATGGTTTGTCTTCAATGATAGACGCTTCGGCCAACCACCTTGACGGGTCAGCTGGATTTTCAACTAGTGATAGACTCGGCAAGAGTTTTTTATATCCAGGAGGAAGTCGTAACGGTGAAACCGGACGATCGTCCAAAACTCTTTTAGCCTCGTCTAAAAAGGGACAATGGTGGACGGCATGATCGCCTTCGCACAGTTTACAAGGAAATCTATATTTTCCTTTTTGTCCTGGGGCTTCGCTTTCACTAGTCAACGGTGTGTTTTCAACATGATCATCAGAGGTTGACGACACCGGGTTGTGCAAACGAGGAGACTAGTCCCTTAAGATCCAAGGGATGCAAGGACAATCTCTATGATAGTGGTCTCCTTTGCAAATGACACATGGTGATTTAGGCCTGGTTGGTGCAGTGTGTGGATTTCCGCTAGATGATGCTTGGTTGCCCCCTTTCGCTTTTGGCTCCTTATTCTTCTTCTTCTCTTTCTTATTCTTTTCCTTCTTCTTCTCAGGTACATGATTTTTGGCTTTACCAGCCCCATCAGGCAAAGAGGAAGGAGGAGAGGAAGAATTGGAGGAAGTAGAAGGTTGGTGGGTAACTCTGGATTCGTCTAGTTGCTGACTCGATTGTTCAGGAATTACGGTGTTTTGAACAATAGAGGTTGAGAAGAGCCATATGGGCAAGCCGATTGTCAGTCCTGGAAGCGACAATGTCGCCATATGGGGTGCACCAACATCTCCCCAAGAGGAGAAGGGACTAGGATTTCCTCCAAGGGGAATTCCCTAGTTGGTGGATTCCATTTTCTCAACCTAAGATCAATGTAGGAAAGGGTGATGATTATTCCGTTTAAAATAAATTTTAGACACTTTGACACAACTTGTTTTTTCAATTTTTAAGAGTTGAGAAAAACAAAAGATGACTCCAGTCGCCTTCGTTTTTTAATCAGCCTGAAGTGACAAGTGCTCAGATGGACCTTTTCCGTTAAGGAGTCTGAAAAGGAACGAAAGAGGCTACCGTGGAAATCTAGCTAGAGGGATTACCAAACCAACCGCAAAACTGCAGAATACTTTTTACGGTACGGCAATCAATCTTCCCGAATGTTGTGTTCAGTGCATTGCGATCGATAGGACGGCAGACATGGCTTCCTATGGATAAAGGATTAAGCCTATTGTGGTCTCCCAAAATATACTCGATGGTACGTGGGAGCACAAGTCTCAAAGTGTAGGAATCACCCAACCATCAGTGAGAACAATAGTTACCAGGCTTTACGACGCCGGAATACCCCTCTAGCCTAGACTTCTAGATGTTGTGCGTTAGGTTCCAAATCGTTGTTAGATTCATTGAATTTATTTTATAGTTGATCTTTCTTAAGAAATTTTCCTTTCAGGTTCACCGTGAGATGTAGATGTACAATTCCTAAAATGAAATCTAAGATGATAAACAGTCTTTTATCTTCTTTGTGCAATGAAAATCCTAGCTACTAAGGAAAGAGAGACAATATTCTTTCATAAAGAGCAAAGAGCACACTCTAAATGCACTGTCCTAAATCAAACCAATCAAACAGTCTAAATACAAATGCACATGCATGTATTTGTTTTTGGCTTTCTTAGTATGTGAATGGTAAAAAGAAAGCTAATGCGCAAATCTGAATTATTTTTCAAGAGACAATTACAAACAAGTTTCTTTTCAGAATAAAAAATGGAGACAATCACAACACTTTACGATTCGGAAATGAATACCTGCTTTAGACACTAGAAAGACTACAAATTCAGACCAAATACAATAGCAACAGGGTAATCGACCATCAATAGTAACAAAACTCTTTCCTATGACTGAAAACGACACTTGCGACACTTTCAAATCAAAGGACAACGATACGATTACGTTACTTTTTGCAAAGGAGAACTGAAAATGACTCAACAAATACACAAAAACATTTACAGTTCTTTGCACATTGGAGGCAGAATAACAGCAATGAAAAGGGGTTTCAAACAGAGATACACTGATTACAGGCAGCAAAATTCATGAATAGAACTAAAAAGAATGAATCGCAGAAACAAAAACTGAACAATGCCTAGTCTGATCAGCGCACCTGTAACACAGGGAATTTGAAATGCAGCGCACCTACTACACTCGGGAGGTGCGCTGAATTTCAGATTCACAGAAAAGTGCCTGCACTGGGCCAGAGACCAGACTTTGCTTGGGTTCCGGGTCATAGTTTGTAGTTCAGTTCATGGGTTTTGGTTGAGCGAATGGTAATCAACAATGGAACAATCAGGGGTAGATCTAAGGAGGTTCTAAGAGCTACCACGAGGGCAATTAGAGAGTTTGTGAATCAGTTGTTTAAGTCATAAAAAAATCCCAGAGATTGACTGAAGCAGCATTTATCTACTTTTCATTTGTATAGCAAATGCAGTTCGAAAGCTACCTGGCTCGACTTCAGGCTCCGTCTGTAAGTTTATAAAATAAACAACAGGGAAGATAAACAAACAACCTAATTCGTCCCCAGTGGAGTCACCATTTTGTTACAGGGAAAAGTGTCTACATAGAACTGCTTATCCCACTAAGGTGTGGTAGCTACCTTAGAAACAAACAAAGTAAAGCTACTTTCGTTTTTCCTTTATGAAATATAGATGAGAGAAGAACAAAGAAGACCAACTTCTGTCTTGCGCTAATCTCCTAGTTCGTTTCCTCTCTCTCTTGATAGTCTTTCGCTACTTGCTTCCTTGCACACCCAGCTTCACAGAGTACCTCTAGGATCACAGTAGCATAAAACTATACAAGAACATGGATCTATAATCATAAAAAATCTAGGATCAGATGTAAACTGACCATACAAATGCATAAAACATAAATGACACAAGAGTATGGAGGAAAACTTGAATAGCTTTTATTGATAAACAAGAAAGAGCCAATGGAGTTACAACCAGTTGTTCTAACCCAGCATCATCCTCTCGGCAAGTAAGCCATTCTTCACGTCATACAAAACTTAGATCACCCAACAATCTGATGTTGTCTCATGAAACCAACAGCAATTCCTTACAATATGCAAAATTCCAGCCTCTGGATCTCTGGGATGAGGGATCCATATATAGATATCTGTAAGGGAGATGAGTCAGCTTGTGATTTGATTAGTGTCTTCCCTCTGATAGTTCTTGCTTCCACTTGGATATTGATGATCTCTTACTCATCGTTGGTCGAATTAAGAGAGGCAAGTGTCACAGGAGAAGTTTCTGGAAGCTTCCATGCCTCTCCACCTCGTGGAATGACACTACCCTTTGTCACTTCTCACCCATCGCACCCCATAGAAGGGATTTTTGAAATGCAATGCACCCACACAATGTATTTAGGTGAGATGCAACGCACTTTGCCTATGGAGCAGCTGAAATGATCCTGTTTTGACTAATTCTGAGCAGTTTTCATGGAGAACTTCTGGGAGAAGATGTAATCAGTTGACCTTGTTCCTTTAGGGGTTAGAAAAACGCTTTTAGGGACTTAGGAGCCCTTGGTTTATGGACATTTCATGCTTGGGGCTGCAGTACCCAAAAATGTCTATAACAACAGTGGCTTGACTAGATGAGCCTGATTTTAAATGCTTTCGAATAAGAGCAGTTTTTTTCAGATAGCCTGGGAATGTATTTATGGATATAATTTAAAACACCCAAAAATCTTTGAATCATTTTCGTATCTTTGAGTTCACCAGGGAACTCAGCAAGCTTTGTTAGCACATGCAATTGCATCTGTATATATCCATCAATTACATGAATTCAAAGGAAATTAGTATCATTTTGGAATAACATCATTTTTTTTTCTGAGAGGACAATACCATGAGCTTGAACTTTTTGAAAAAATATTTCTAGATGAGCCAAATGTGTTTGTAAGTCTAGACTATGGATTACAATATCATTAATGTAAGTTATGATAAAATCATACTTAGAAAATATAAAATCCATTCTTTTCTGGAAGAAAGCAGGAGCATTCTTTAATCCAAATGGAACAACTCTCCATTGGAAAAATCTTGCAGGGCATGTGAATGTTGTCTTATGTCTGTCTGCTTCTTCAATCTGAATCTGGCAATAACCATATTTCATACCAAATTTACTGAAGATTTTACTTTTCTGAATTTTTTGCATTATTAATTCCTGACGAGGTAAAGGATGATGAAAGCTTTGAGTGATTGCATTCAATGGCTTGTAATTAATCACCATTCTTGCTTTACCTCGAACTATTTTGGAATGATTGCGAACCAAAAATGGAGAACCTGAATAATGGGAAACACTCGGTTCAATCAATCTCAACTTCAACAGTTCTTCAATCTATTTTTTGATTTCTTCTTTGTTAGCACCTAAATCTGCCTTAGGCTGAAGGAAGGAAAAAATCAGGGTAACCACAAACCACGCTCAGTCTGGTAGCTAGCCCTACCAGAACAGGAGAGGGCTCTCTCCGAGTCACACTCAGTGAATAGATGAACGAAAAGGACTAAGATGACTTTCCAACGAACAATTTATCTTAGGCGAGTAAGTGAAAATGAACATAAGGAGGGATTTTTATGAATGACTATGTTTCTGGGATGTTATGGGACCACTGGACCTCAATGAATAGAGAACTTAACATAAAGGCACAGATTATTTCGTGAGGCAAGGTAGGCGGAAAGCATAGCAATTTTAGTTTTAAGATATGGCGGAATGGAGAGATTGATTAAGAAGGTGAAAATGGCATGGACAACATGAATCCTTTTCAACAAAAGAATGAACACTGTACATGAAATTTTCCCATATGTAGAGCAATAAAATTGAATTCTACCTAATATCATTCGAAAAATTTCACCAGAAATGAATATGAAATGAAATATGGAACATAACAAGATACATATGAAACATAAGAGACACACTTGCTACACTCACAACCACAGGAATGTCATGAAATAGAGCCACTGCCTTTCATTAATTCTCTGTAAAAATATACAATGCAGAAACAAAGTTTCTTTCCCACAGTATCCCAGAAGTTACAAGCCAGCCAACCCTTTGCAAATAAAATGTATACAATATATAGAATGTGTGGAGAAGAGATGGAACGCCCAGGGGTTGGGAAGTTACTCAAATCATTTCGAAATGGAGATGGAGAGCCAACCATCAGCTACAGGTGCAGCGCTCTCAAGCATGACATTTGGCTGTGGTGACCCTTTGCATTCTTTGCCACTTAGATAGATGCCCACCTGGAGAGAAAACTCTTTAAAAGCCACCTTTGGTGCCAAAAAACTGAAGAGTGGATGACCGGGCCCACTTGGAGAAGTCGCGACCCGAACTTTCGCGAAATGGGAGCAAACTAGGCAAAAATTTCTCTGTGCGCCGCGTGCTTTTCTCTGTGTGTCGCGCTACTTTGGGGCCTGTTTTGGGGCACTTGCAGGTGTCCAAAATGTGCCCAAGTGGGCTTGTTGGATAGCTTGGCCTGTCTACGTTCCAACCCAGCTAAAATTTCTGAATTTGAAGCTCATTTTACCCTCCAAAACTTCATTCTCCCAAGACTGCTTTCTGTGTGTCCAAAAAGTGGCAGAGAGGCCATTTTTGGGGTGTTTTTTGACCTTTTGGAGCTTCATACCTTGCCAAAATTTCTTGCCCAGACACCAGTAGTCATGATTTTCCATGTTGAATCCAAAACTGCAATTCCTCATTTGGAGCTCTAAAATTTTAGCGCGGCGCACAAGGAGAAAAACTTTGTTTTTTGACCAAAAGATTTCCAAAAACACAAAATTGTCCCAAATTTCTTGAAATTTGGGCTGGAGGTTCCTTATCAAGTGTCATGCTAAGCCAAGGAAGCCTCAGCCAAGATTCTAAGCCTGTCTTGCTCTTTTGCCCGTTTTTCCCTTCTTGTTTCTTTCCTCAATTTTGCCTTCAAGCTCCTTATTTGGGCCTTGCAAACATGATTGCATGCCCAATAATGGATTTTCATGTGCCCGAGCATGTACTTGTCCTTGTTCGCTTTCGCCAATCACTGTGCGTCTCCATCTCATACTCTTATGAATGTTGTGAAGCCATGACTGCTGTGTATACTGTACCTAGGTTGCCCTTTGATGGTGGTGTGAGGTTGGGTGCCTTTGTGATGTCTGTCACCAAGGGGAACAATGGAACAGGGGGTATTAGGAGGGGAATGATGAAATAGGGATAGGGGTTTAAAGGGAGATATTTATCCGCATTTGGGAGTAGTTTGGGTATAGGGTTGATGGGGTAGGGTTCAAAATGTATTGGCACCTTTGTCACTGTAGCATAAACCCAAAGGACAATGATTTCTTTGTTTCCCTTTTGTTTTCTTTAAAAAAAAAATTTGCATTTGATTCCTCCCCTACAATCATGCTATCCCTTTCGATTTTGGTGCAAGGATGGATGCTCGTGGCCTACCCTTAAAAATTGGTGAGCATCCAAAAGTTTTTAGGCAAATGGGATAGTTTTTGGGCCTTGTATTTCTGTGCACCGCACGCTCTGCCCAGTGTTCCGCGCACCGGGTATGTGCCGCGCACTGGGTATGCACTGTGCAGGTGTTATGTTTACACAGTGGGCGGGCCCTGTGTGCGTCGCGCTCTTTGGTGTGTGCGCCGCGCGCTATGAAAACACTCAAATTTCTCCTAATTTTTAACTCTTTCGACTCTTTGACCATGCACCCCTCTCCCACAGCTTGGCTTGCACAATGAGCTGATTTCATGGTGACATTGAGTTAACCAAATAGTGGAGGAATAGGGAGGGGGTTTGGTATTGACTTAGGGCAGGTTTTTAGGAAAAATGACAAGGGATGATGGCAAAAATTGATAGGTGGGGGGAATAGGTGAGTGGAGTGAGACCTTGGCAATATCAACACAAATTTACAACCCCAACCCTCATTTTCTTTGTGATTTTCTCATGGTTGACATTATGTATTTTGGGTGACATTCAACCTCTTCACAAACACCATATCCTTGATAAAACTTGATGAACAAAAGATGTCAAAGAGCCTACCTTTCAAATTGATAGGCTTCACCAAAATTTGGAAGTGATTTGGCACGTTCTGGGCATTTTATCCCTATGTGCTGTGTGCAAAACCTAGTGCGCCGCGCTCTCCATGTGCGCCGTGCTTGTTCAAATTAACAATGGGCAATTCCTCCCAGTGCGTCGCGTGCTCTATGTGCATCGCGCTCCTCCACCTGTGTGTCATGCTTTTTCTGGAAGACTTTTGGAGGCCTTCCCGATGTCCAAATTGGGCATAGGATAGTTCATTGGAAAGATATTTGAGTCTACTCTCCAACCCAAGTAGAATTTTTTAATTTGGTTTTCATTTGCCCTATCAAAAATCAAATATCCCAAGACTGGTCAAAATGTGCCAAATGAGGTTGCCTAAAGGCAGAGTGCTGTTACAGTCAACTTTTGAATGCCTTACTCAACTCCAAATTGAGCTCATGATAGATCATTGCAAGAATATTTGTGTCTAGTTATCATTTGACTCATCAAGAAAGTCATTTGGCCAACTGAGATAGGAGAAAATTTGATTTTCCCAAGGTCACTTCAGAGGTGCATCAATTCTCCCGAGACGATTGTACTTTTAACATTTCTCCAAAACCATGGCTCTTGTGTAAAAAGTGAGGGGGTTTTTCTTCCTTCGCATGTCTTGGAAAAAAACCCTCTCTCAGTTTTCGCAAATTCATCCTTTATTGCTCAGAAACATCATTTTATTGAAACCTATCCCGATGTGTGGAACAAGGGATTTGTCGAAATGAAGCGAAATGAAGGGGATAGGGGGCTTCTAAATTTTTGATGAAATTTTGGGAAGTAGGGAGGGATGTCAGGAAGTAGGGGAAAGTGAAATCTCAGAGATTGAGTGAGGAGAAGGGATCAAAAAAGAAAAACACAGGTCCAACCTAGAAAATTGCCAAGTTGTACCAAGAACCCAGGGTTTGTGCGAAAATGAGGAATTTGGGGGATCTCAGTGATGGGAAGTGTTTGATAAGGTACTTTAAGGATAAGGGAAGGTGTATGAACATCAGGATACAAGTTTTGCTAATGATTTGACCGTTCAAGAGAAATTGCCCTCAAAACCCTAGGAGAGGGAAATGACCGTAGCTAGGCGCTACTAAAGCATGAACAAGGTGTAAAATGACCCATTGGAACCTGAGATGACGATGAAAACCCTCTGAATGATGGTAGACTCAGCTGAATAGTGACATAGACCGACATTTGGACGACTTTAGAAGGAGTGAAAGCAAACCCTAGACCTAATGCCTAGTGACCAAATTTTGCTTGAAGACTCACTGAAATGACAAAATTTGACCTTGACACCTTAAAATCACTTTGTAAGAGAATGTTTGATCACTGGAGGAAGGCTGCAAAGACTGACACTAACATTGGCTCCAATGGGGGATGGTAGCTCGTTGGAGGTGCCAAGAACTGTAGATCTTTGGGTGAGCAGCCAGTGCCTTCGTCCATTGGGCTATGGAGTCCATTATTTTGACAAACAACACAATACTTTGACTCATTTATTGATTGAAACTTAACTAAAACTGACTCAATGAAAACTGACATGACTGAAAAAACATGAGTCTAACAAACTAGAAAGATGCTCATATTTGAGCTTATTTAGCAAACCTACCCTAATTAATCTTTCCACCACCCGATCAAGTGAGATGGAACAGCCAATGCAACCAGGCAAGCATCATGGCTGATATTTGATTTCTTCCCAAATGCTTTCTGATGCGCAGGAAAAAGGAAGAATCAACCGGCAACTCCCATGGAAACTTGGAATCAAGTTCACTGCTGACAAACTTGCAAAGCATGGATTGGTTGGATGACTTCAAGAATACTGCAAAAGGATCTTCATAAGCATCGCCATTGATTTCCACTAACACATTACTGCTTTGGTCCAAGTAATCTTCATACCTGGATATTAAAATTTTCCTCACATCTGTGCTGTCTTTCTTTGGTGATAGCAGTAGGCTGTCAAAAGGATCATGAATTTCGTGAAGAACCAAACTCTGTTGCTGATTCCAAACATAACCAAAGCCTCCTTTATAAATCTCCTCATATGACTGCAAACTTTGGTATGGGCTATGAAATGAACAACTTGTTAAACAAGACAATGAATGTGACCTTTGAATCATATTATTATCAACATTCTCTTTTTCCACATGGTTGGTTGATGGAGAAGAATTTTTATAGCAAACAGAATCTAACACATGAGCAAAAGGATCATCAAAGATATGAGGAGACTGCTGCGATGTATCTATTGAAACTATATGACATCCAATTGGCTATTCATCCTTTTCCTTAGAGATATTATGAAGATTCTGCCTTATAAACTGAAATGCTTCGTAACACAAGGGTAGAGTATCCTCTTGCATCATTAAATCATGTATTTCGGTTGCCTCACCTTCATTTGTAATGTGACCTTGAATTATGTGTGGTGGTTGCAAATCTAGTTCCATATCCAAAATGATTTCATCAACCATTTCAGGGGAAGATTTCTTATTAACCACCTGCTCAAAAATTTCGCCATCTGTCTCATCCTCAACTTTAAAACTGAGAGATTGTTGATTTCCTACAAACTTTTCATTTGAAGATTTAATATGCAATTTACCCCACAAAAACTTAAATGATTCAAAATAGAGAGGTAAGGAATCTTCTTGTATCGTTTGATCATATATGCCAGCTTCTATGTCTTCATGTGCAACCTAACTATTAATGGCATTTAGGGGCTGGAACTCTGAATATAAGAAGTCTGGAACAAAGTTTTCATTACCCTCAAGAGGATCCAAATCAAGATTTTCCGATAGTTGATGTTTGATTACATGGAAATTATCTCTAATGAACTAACATGAATCAAAGCACAAAGGCAAAGATCCTTCAATCACTTCAAAATCTGTTGCAGTGTCCTCATCGTTTCCATAGCTGATATGCCTCGGTTGAACACTGTACTCAAGCTGCTATAAGAGAACTTCCTCATCCCACAAACTAGCTGCTGATTTGTCTGCAAGATTAGCTTCTGTTTGGAGAGAATAATCATCATCATCATACTGATCAAACTGAGGAAATTTGTCAGTATAAAACACATCATCAAACATACATGTCATATCAACAGGTTTTTGTTCTCCCAGATGATCTACAAAGCAGTCATTATGACAACTGAGATAAGAAAAAAAATGTTTTGGATCAGCCACTTGTTCATGAACATCATTTTCATCTTTTGCAGTAATTTTCCTCACCATCTCCTCTACTGCACTCACTAAAATGTCAAGCTTTTCCTCTGAAGGTGTAGTTTTCGTTGGATCCACATTTTTCATCTCTTCTTCTTTCATCCTTGCCCTTCTGATCAGCAAATGAGCCTCTACATTTACTGCATTGTTCTGCATCTCTTCAAGTGTTGTGACATTCTTTTCTCTCAGCTGAAACTCCATTTCTGGATCAGAGGCACCCGGGTAGTGCAAGAGAGCAGATCCAAGAGTGGGTCTTATATCAACCGGCATTGAATAATAAACTTGATTAAATCTGGCTGAGAACTGTTGTACTCTCTCCCCTGGCAGTCTTTTCAGCTAATTATACTCTTCTATGATAAGGAAAAGGTTATGTACGATCCTCCACCTGTCAAGAAAAACTTTGATGAACTGCTGTAAATCTGTGATGCTCGCATTAGGTAGGGCTTTGAGCCAACTCTTGACTATGCCTTGCAAAGAAAGAGCAAACAGCCTTATACTGACATCTTCTTCATAAATTTAAAAAAGGTCTAGAAAAGTCTCAACCTTCTGCACATGTTGCTCAGCGTTGACATTCTTACCTTCACCGTCAAATCTTGGCAAGTATAGATCATTGTTTTTGGGGAAATCATGAAGAACAGAAGGTAAAACAAGAGGTTTATACCTATCTGGGATTATAACAGCTGTAGGAATATATACAAGAGCGACGGGATCGGGTTTGTGTTCTTTAGGCTCATCACTCTGAAGAGAGTCATCATAAGATGTAGGAAATGTAAGGAAGACAGGATCAAAGGGAAACTCACTATTTACATTTTTTGAATAGATCGAGTAAAGATTTTGATCACTTTTATCGTACAACAAATTCTGAAAAATTTTAAGGGCAACTTCAAGAACAACGAAGAAGTAATTTACAAGAAAGCAGAGTAGAATTTGAATACCATTCCACTTTGGATACCCGAACTTTGTCTAAGATCCTTCCATTTTCGTAGAGAAAAAGTTAGTCCTCTAGTGGAGTCACCATGAAGCACCGGTTGCTAGATTCTTCAGCGAATGGAGTCACCAGGTGAATGATTTCAGCCGTCTTCTTATGTCTGATCATTGTTCACCATCAACCATCAGATCTGAGCTTGATAGATGTACTGGGGCAAAACAATCTTCAAGCAAACCAATTTCTCCCCAGTATGGTCGCCACTATCTTAGCACCTAAATCTACCTTAGGCTGAAGGAAGGCAAAAATTAGGGTAACCACAAACCACACTCAGTCTGGTAGCTAGCCCTAGCAGAACAAGAGAGGGCTCTCTCCGAGTCACACTTAGTGAATAGATGAATGAAAAGGACTGAGATGACTTTCCAACGAACAATTTATCTTAGGCTAGTAAGTGAAAATGAACATAAGGAGGGATTTTTATGAATGACTGTGTTTCTGGGATGTTATGGGACCACTGGACCTCAATGAACAGAGAACTTAACATAAAGGCACAGATTATTTCGTGAGGCAAGGTAGGCGGAAAGCATAGCAATTTTAGTTTTAAGATATGGCAGAATGGAGAGATTGATTAAGAAGGTGAAAAGGGCATGGACAACATGAATCATTTTCAACAGAAGAATGAACACTGTACATGAAATTTTCCCACAGGTAGAGCAATAAAATTGAATTCTACCTAATCTCATTCGAAACATTTCACCAGAAATGAATATGAAATGAAATATGGAACATAGCAAGATACATATGAAACATAAGAGACACACTTGCTACACTCACAACCACAGGAATCTCATGAAATAGAGCCACTGCCTTTCATTAATTCTCTGTAAAAATATACAATGCAGAAACAAAGTTTCTTTCCCACAGTCTCCCAGAAGTTACAAGCCAGCCAACCCTTTGCAAATAAAATGTATACAATATATAGAATGTGTGGAGAAGAGATGGAACGCCCAGGGGTTGTGAAGTTACTCAAAACATTTTGAAATGGAGATGGAGAGCCAACCATCAGCTACAGGTGCAGCGCTCTCAAGCATGACATTTGGCTGTGGTGACCCTTTCCATTCTTTGCCACTTGGATAGATGCCCACTTGGAGAGAAAACTCTTTAAAAGCCACCTTTGGTGCCAAAAAACCAAAGAGTGGATAACCAGGCCCACTTGGAGAAGTCGCGACCCGAAATTTCGCGAAATGGGAGCAAACTAGGCAAAATTTTCTTTCTGCGTCGCGCGCTTTTCTCTGTGTGTCGCACTACTTTGGGGCTTGTTTTGGGACACTTGCAGGTGTCCAAAATGTGCCCAAGTGGGCTTGTTGGAAACCTTCGCCTATCTACTTTCCAACCGAACTAGAAATTCTAAATTTGAAGCTCATTTCCCCCTCCAAAACTTCATTCTCCCAAGACTGCTTTCTGTGCATCCAAAAAGTGGCAGAGAGGCCATTTTTGGGTGTTTTTTGACCTTTTGGAGCTTCATACCTTGCCAAAATTTGTTGCCTAGACACCAGTAGTTGTGATTTTCCATGCTAAATCCAAACCTGCAAGCCATTCCTCATTTGGAGCTCTATAATTTTAGCGTCGCACGCCTTGCGCAGTGCACAGGGAGAAAAAGCCTGTTTTTTGACCAAAAAATTTCCAAAAACATAAAATTGCCCCAAATTTCTTGAAATTTGGGCTGGAGGTTCCTTATCAAGTGTCATGCTGTGCCAAGGAAGCCTCAGCCAACATTCTAAGCATGTCTTTCTCTTTTTCCCGTTTTGCCCTTATTGTGGCTTTCCTCAATTTTGCCTTCAAGCTCCTTATCCGAGCCTTGCAAACATGATTGCGTGCCCAATAATGGTTTTTCATGTGCCTGAGCATGTACTTGTCCCTGTTCGCTTTTGCCAATCACTGTGTGTCTCCATCTCATACTCTGATGAATGTTGTGAAGCCATGACTGTTGTGTATACTGTACCTAGGCTGCCATTTGATGGTGGTGTGAGGCTGGGTGCCTTTGTGATGTCTGTCACCAAGGGGACAATGAAACAGAGGGTATTAGGAGGGGAATGATGAAATAGGGATAGGGGTTTAAAGGGAGAGATTTATCACAGATTTGGGAGTAGTTTGGGTATAGGGTTGATGGGGTAGGGTTTGAAATGTATTGGCAGCTTTGTCACTGTAGCATAAACCCAGAGGTCAATGATTTCTTTGTTTCCCTTTTGTTTGCTTTACAACAATTTTTTGCTTTTGATTCCTACCCTACAATCATGCTATCCCTTTCGATTTTGGCGCAACGATGGATGTTGGTGGCCTAACCTTTAAAATTGGTTAGCATCCACAAGTTTTTAGGCAGATGGGATAGTTTCTAGGCCTTGTATTTCTGTGCGCCGCACGCTTTGCCCAGTGCGTCGCGCGCCAGGTATGCACCGCGCAAGTGTTATGTTTACACAGTGGGCGGGCCCTGTGTGCGCTGCGCTCTTTGGTGTGTGCACTGCGCGCTATGAAAACACTCAAATTTCTCCTAATCTTTAACTCTTTCGACTCTTTGAACGTGCACCCCTCTCCCACAGCTTGGCTTGCACAATGAGCTGATCTTGTGGTGACTTTGAGTTAACCAAATAGTGGAGGAATAGAGAGGGGGTTTGGTAGTGACTTAGGGCAGGTTTTTAGGAAAAATGACAAGGGATGATGGGAAAAATTAATAGGTGGGGGGAATAGGTGAGTGGAGTGAGACCCTGGCAATATCAACACAAATTTACAACTCCAACCCTTGTTTTCTTGGTGATTTTCTCATGTTTGACATTATGTATTTTGGGTGACATTCGACCTCTTCACAAACACCATATCCTTGATAAAACTTGATAAACAAAAGAAGTCAAAGAGCCTACCTTTCTATTTTATAGGCTTCACCAAAATTTGGAAGTGATTTGGCATGTTCTGGGCATTGTTTCCCTGTGCACCGCATGCAAAACCCAGTGCGCCGTGCTCTCCATGTGCGTCACAACCATTCAAATTAACACTGGGCAATTCCTCCCAGTGTGCCGCGCGCTCTATGTGCGGCGTGCTGCTCCACCTGTGCGTTGCGCTTTTTCCAGAAGACTTTTGGAGCCCTTCGCGATGTCCAAATTGGTCACAGGATAGCTCGTTGGAAAGGTATTTGAGTCTACTCTCCAGCCCAACTAAAATGTTTTAATTTGGAGTTCTTTTACCTTATAAAAAATCAAATCTCCAAAGACTGGTCAAAATGTGCCAAATGAAGTTGCCTAAAGGCAGAGTGTTGTTACAGTCAACTTTTGAATGCCTTCCTCAACTCCAAATTGAGCTCATGATAGCTCATTGGAAAGCTATTTGTATCTAGCTATCATTTGACTCATCAAGCAAGTCATTTGGCCAACTAAGCTAGGAGAAAATTTGATTTTCCCAAAGTCATTTCATAGGTGCGTAAATTCTCCCGAGATGATTGTATTTTTGACATTTCTCCAAAACCATGACACCTGTGTAAAATGTGAAGGATGTTTTTCTTCCTTGGCATGTTTTAGAGAAAAAACTCTCTCAGTTTTCCCAAATTCATCTTTTATTGCTCAGAAACATCATTTGATTCAAACCTATCTCAATGTGTGGAACAAGGGATTTGTCGAAATGAAGCGAAATGAAGGGGATAGGGGGCTTCTAATTTTTTGAGGAAATTTTTGAAAGTAGGGAGGGATGTTAGGAAGTAGGGGAAAGTGAAATCTCAGATATTGAGTGAGGGGAAGGGGTCCAAAAAGGCAAAACACACGTCCAACCTAGAAAATTGCCTAGTTGTAGCAAGAAACTAGGGTTTGTGCGAAAATGAGGAATTTGGGGGATCTCAGTGATGGGAAGTGTTTGATAAGGTACTTTAAGGATAAGGGAAGGTGTATGAACATCAAGATACAAGTTTTGTTGATGATTTGACCGTCCAAGAGAAATTGCCCTCAAAACCCTAGGAGAGGGAAATGGTCGTAGCTAGGCGCTACTGAAGCATGAACAAGGTGTAAACTGACCCATTAGAACCTAACATGACGATGAAAACCCTCTGAATGATGTAGACTCAGCTGAATAGTGACATAGACCGACATTTGGATGACTTTGGAAGGAGTGAAAGCAAATCCTAGACTTAATGCCTAGTGACCAAATTTTGCTTGAAGACTCACTGAAATGACAAAATTTGACCTTGACACCTTAAAATCACTTTGTAAGAGCATGTTTGATCACTGGAGGAAGGCTACAAAGACTGACACTAACACTGTTCATTAGAAGGAGTACAAAGAATTAACTTACCTTTCACTCCATTATCATGCATAGTCACAATTTCTTACTTAGGGCTCTCCTTTTCCCAAAACTTCTGAGGGTCTTGTGAGCAGCTTTTAACTAATTGCTGATATATAGAGATTTGTTCCTGAGTCCATTGCGGATCTGTTGCTGCTTTTTGTTTTGTTTTGAGAGCTTCCTTTTCTTCGTAAATTTGTAGTACTTTCTGCCAATCTTTGGAATCATTTTTTGGCTTTCTTGTGTTGGTCTTCTTCTGGCTTTCTCTTCTTACTTTAGTGTCTGCAAATTTTGATCTCGAAATAGAGATTGCTTGTTTTTTGAAATTGAAGATAGCTTTATGTTCGCTAATGGTCATGGGCAAAACATAATTAATAAATGGCATACCCAGAATTAAATTGGCAGATGGGTCGTAATGATGTATGGCAGATATCTTGACAATCTTCCCACTTATTTTTAAATAGATATTATCCACATAGTGAGTAAGATTAACTGTACCTTTGATTGTTTTTGCAGTCAGGATATTCTGGATAGGTTTCCATAATCCTTTAAACAATGATGGTTTGGCAAGATTGCTTGAGCCATCAATATCAATAAATGCATCAAGATCTATCGAACTATTTCTAACCTGCACGGAGACTGGTATATACAAAACATTATTTGTTTTCAACATTTTCTTCAAAAAAGTTTGTTCTGCTGGTGGGTTGAATTCAGAAACTGGCATTGAAGATGTTTGTCCAATATTTTTCTAGTATGGAAAAAAAGAGTTTAGCTGAGGGAGAACAGGGATAACCTATTTTCTTTTGTCTTTCTTTGGTGGGAGAGACCAATATAAAGATTTTGTTTCACTGTTTTCAACACTGTCTGTGTCAGTCTCAAATTCTTCATTGTAATGAAGTTCTTCTTCATCTTCAACTGAAAATTCATCAGTAGAACAATCATAACAAATATTCATTTTCTGAACAGAAATGATTAATTCTTCATCTTCTGAAAAATAAGCATCAGTTAACATATATATATCTAATTGTTCTTCTTTTCATTGTACAATAGACCAATCATCACAAAATTCTTCAACATCTACACATGCTTTCAATTTATCGGATGTGCTTTTTAGACAAGCATGAGCATAGTGTCCTTCGTGTTTTCATATGAAACAGTAATTGTTTTTGGTTCTCATCTATTTCTTCTTCTTTAGAACTCTAAATTTTTTAAAAGGTCGTTTGGGATTTGCAATTTTCTTGGTCTTGAATTTCCCATACCTTTTATATTTTCTCCTTTTCTTAAATTGTTCCCATGGCAAAGCAGTACGACAAACATGATGTTTATTTGTTTATTCTAACACTACTCAAGAATTTGGGGCCACTACCACTCCTCGGTTTTGACCCTTTGACTCACCTAATAGAGAAAGTTTCGCGTACCATTTAAGTTCCTTTGTTGTGTCGCTTATTTTTCTCTATTCTATATACATTGAGTCCTAATTAAATTTGTATCAACATTAATTTTTTTTGGTAGAATTTAATTTTGAGAGTTTCCAACATAATTGGAGGGTTTCTACGCTAAACGAAACCATGAAGCCTTGATTTTAACACTCATCGACGAAGCAAGAGTTTCTCTACTGAGTAATGAATCATTTTTTTCTTAAACCCTTATATTTTCTTTAGTTCTTTAATCTTTAGGATGTATGGTTCTGATTTGGTAAACTAATACAAAATTTTATACCATGTATTCATGGTATTCAAACTATACCTAAATATTGCTACATTGGTGTTTCGAATCAAAGCCCAACATTCTATTTCATCACAGTGACTTTTGTTTTGTCTCAGAATTGATTTTATAGAGGTAGGGGTTTTTCATTCTTCTCTCATGTGCTACTATTTCAGTTCAAGGTTTAATACATGCTTAATTAGTTCACGAAAACAGGGGTCTTTCTCTCGTAAATTATCTTAGCTCAGACTCTTTGTAGGGATAACAATTCTTCACTAATTTGTGGGACCACGATAGTATGGTCGCAAGGACATACAATTTGTTTGTAAATTTGAACCAGGACTCCCGAAAACACATACCCTCTCTCTCACCTCACTCAGGTATACTTGAGTTACATGTGTACTATCCGCTTTTTTCTGGCTAATATTTTCTCTTAATATACCCTCTCATATGATCTGAGGTTTTTCTTAAAACAAAAACTTCTTTGAGGATTCACCTGCTCAAATACTTTTCAAGATTTATGGTAACTCCTATACCAGAGAACATTTCCAACTCGTAGATTCCGCTGACAATGGAAAATATTGTATTATCCTCTTTAGTTCTTGTTACACACTTAAACAATTTATGCATGTTTAGTATTTGTTCTTTAGAGGAAATAGATTCGTTTTGTGAAACTCTCCTTCAATTTCTTTAAGTTTACCAGTCGAATAAATCTTTAAATATCTAACTATTTGAAATGTTTCTTACAAATTTTTGAAGCCATCGTTTTTTTAGGACTTTATAGGTAATATTTGTTATCAAATTCATTTTGGTTCTGAGGATTTAACTTAAGGATTTTAATATTATATCCAAGATACTAAGATTATCACATAGATTTCGTTATGATAGTTTTTCTCCTGAAATCTATTTTCAAGATCTGTCATCAATAAATTATTTTTTCCTTTCTCGGGTCAGAATCCTCTTTAATACAATTTCATATTCTATAGGCTATATTATGGACGATAACGTCGATGATCGATAGGAACAACTTATATCAACATATATTATGATATGGGGCTATATTTTTAACTTCATTTTTATTCTTCCTAGGCCATCCGATTTGAGAATTCTTACTTAATACCTTGTCATTTGAACGAAGTAATTAGGTTTACTCCATAGTTGCTTAAGCTACTTGTTTTGATGTATCAGCACTTTAGTATACCTTGTAATGGTTTATGTGTATCAAGGGCATTTTAACCCCCAAACATGTATGTTTAATGTGGTTTTAGTATACTTCAACAAATTTCTTAGTATAATTCCTCTATATGTGTTTATATATGCCAAATGTCTATAAGTGTTTCTATTACCAGGGTTTCTTTAAAAAAATGTTTCATGTTGTAATTCATGTAATTACCACAATACTTATGTTTTGTTAAGAAACTTAATGTTTCCCATAACGTCTCGACCTTTTTTAATAATTATTTCTTTAGAATTATCGACCAACAACCCACACTTCAATCCATATCACTAATTTGTTCAATGTATTTATAAAGTCCCTGTCCTTGTAATTTTATATAAAGTAGTTATAGAAAATGGAGTAAAACTATTTTATGTAATTTTTCATATAAATTTACAATGTTACTAAGGCCGTCTAGTTTGTGTTCCTATGAGAGTATGTGCAAATTCATAGGAGAAATTAGTCATTTTAAAAACCGCTACCTTCCCTTATACCTATTGCAATAATGCATATATTTTTCCCACACAATAATAATAATGAACTGTTTTCCATTATTTTATAAAAAATACATTCATTCTTATTTAGGCACTAGTTTGATAGAAAAGACACTCGATTTGTGTTCCTTTTGCTTTAAAAAAATATATATGAACTCATACATGTTTTACTATCAATACCACATGCATTCCTTCTTCATTTACTGTTAGCCACTACATGCGTCAATGAAAATACTAAGTATGTGCATTTCTATTTATTATTTTATGATATAACACGAAAATCCAAATGAGAATTAGTAGAAACTTGTTTTCAAATTAAGCATTATAATAGCGATCCAAACAATATAAGCTTTGTACTTATCTAGACCCTTTGAAACACAAGAGGAACAAGAATGTCTGACGCAACTAATAACTAGTGGTTACAAAAGCTCTCCCTCAGGATGAACCTTAAATGATGCCTCAACTATTTTCAGTTAGTGGTATTTATTTATTTCTTTCCACAATATATCTTTAGCAGCGTCTTGTTTTTAAGTCTTGCCTCCTTTTTCTTTACCTATGATTTTTTTTAATAAATAGGGAAAAAAATTATTTTTCCTTATTTATCATGTATTTATATATATTGATGCATATCCTTATCTTTCCACCCAACATAACATCTCTATCTTGTTACATTGTCTCTCGGTGCTAGCGATCCTCCCTATAATCTCGAAGAGTTTCAGAATGTAACAACTATGACAACTGTAACTTCTTTTCTTTATTGTCCACTACTAGGGACTCAACTACTTGAACAATTTTCTAATAGTAAAGAAAAAAAAATATGCCCAGTATATTTCCAAAATAAATAAAATTATTTATTATTACATACAATTATCTACACATGCTAACCAATTTCATTCTTGGCCCCACTGTTAATGTCTCAACCTTAAATAATTATAAGTAGATAATATAAAATAATAAAGTCTTGAAAATCAATTTCAACAGGGGTATTACAACCATCATCTAAAGGATACAAATTCTAGGTTTTGGGAACTCATCTTGAGCCCCATCTAGGAGGACATCACCTTCTTGGAATGATAAGGAGTCGCTCAATGGCATCAACTTCTTGCAGAAGTGGTATATTGGTTGTCAGATATTGGACGCATGTGACGCCATTTTAGCCAATACATGTATATTATCAACTTCTATTGTAATTTGAAGCTTCTCCTTGGAAGTATATTGATGGACCTATTCAATCATTAAACATACATCCTACACTCTTTGTAGGATTTCATCATGATATCTAAAACCTAAATCAATGCCTCAATCAAATAGAGAATGTTAGGTCGCTATGATACTAGTGTAGCCCCCATATTTTTATTGTTGTGTTCCATGTAGCCCTATATTGTTATTTTTGTGCAACATTGAAACCCATTATCATTTTTTTTTTTGTAAGCTAAGATGTAACCATTTCTATTATAACGAGTTAAAACCAGTGCATACATACGATGGCCTCAACCCACCCTGAAGGGAAACTGGGTCTGTTGGCCATCTGAAGTTCTTAATGGCCACCCAAAAACAAAATTTAACGGAAACCCATTATCATTATTGATGAGCCTTTATATTATTATTGTTATATAGGAACTGATTATATTGTGACATTTTATTATTCTACACATACTAAGGAGGTCATGTCATTTGTATCATCCAAGAATTGTTCATTTATGTGATGTAAAATGAGGTTTCCATTGAAGATACCTAATTTCAATTTTTTGATCTATTTTTTCTTATATTTTTTGATTTGGTTACATAACATTTTGTATTAGAGCTTTTGCTTCTAGGGTTTCACCAGTGAAAACAATTCATATTGGAATTTTCGTTATAACCTTTTTTCTCGGTTAGGCCTCATAATATGAAATTTCTACCACGTGTAGCCGAAATCATGATGAATATTGTGTAAACAAATTCAGACCTCAGTTCAATATAACTTTAGAGATGTGGTCCAAGGAAGTTAAAGTTTTTTCATGCTCCATAATTCAGTCACAAACATGTATTCATGGGAAAATCGCTATAACTTTCTCTTCATCCACCAGATTTGAATTTCATAGAATCTGGTTGAAATTAAATGGGCTTTAGTTTCTTGTGTATTATTGTTGGGGTCAAAGGTTTAGAAAGTAACACGTGACATCCCCTGCAAGTTTTCTTTACTACATAAGTTAATAATCAGGTCACCATGGAAGATTTGACATAACTTTATATTGAAGAATGAAATCTTGTTCTAACTTGTGGCGTAGGAAAGAGGACTCAATGGGCACTAGAGGATGAAATTTTAGACCTTGAAGAGATGAAATTATAGAGACAGTAGTTTCAGTATCTAGCTACTAAAATTAAGAAAAATGTGTGTATCTTTTTTTTAAATTTACATAACATTTGTTTGAAAAATCAGTTTGAAATGTTTCAAAGGTAACAATGAAGCATAGATAAAATTATTTGGCTACCCTGCCTGATAAATGAATGAAAAGCTTATCCTGAGTCTCTAGTAGTCCTAGGGTGGGAGGTAACTCCTATCGAAGCTTTTTACCTATCGAAGCTTTTGAATGGATATTAATGCTAATGTAACAAAAGGCGGGTGGGCCGGTAGGTGGAGGGGATTTCTTACTGTGTTCATTTATGCGCTCGACCGTAACATGGATGTGAAAAAGCACTAGCTCCCGAGCGACTTCATATCAGTCTTCGTCCTCCTCTTTCTATTACCATTAGTGGGCAGGAGGCACACCAGTAAGATTACTGCAAGCACCCCTTTTCACAGAGCTGTACGTGAGTGAGTCACTATAGCGTTACAAGAAAATGCCTCAAAGAAAAAAAGGGATACACCTAGTAACTCAATATAAGGCTCTACTATGACTCATGAAGATGAAGGAGAAATTCAACATGATATATCGAAATTAGAGTACCAAGTGCAACAAGTTTCATTCTCACAAAGAGTAACCAAAAATGAACTAAAAACTAAGATGGATTGTTTAAAAGTCGACATTGGAGTTTTAAAGTATATATGGATGCAATAAACGTCAAGCTGGAAGGATTAACAAAGTTGTTGTAAGAAAGGGTTCCTACTGGTGAAAAGGTAATCCATGCAAATCTTGACGAGGAAAAAAACAATATGAAATATGATTTTACAGACTCCAATATTAGGTTTGAGACCAATGACATTCCAAAGATCAATATGAGGAAGCTGGATGGAAAGGAATTGTTAACATGGATACAATAGATGGAATAATTCTTTGACTTACATGATGTGGGACACAAAAAAAAGGTACACATTGAATCATTATATTTAGAACTCAATTATTTTTGTTGGTATCAATGACTTTGTTCTTGTAAATTAATTGTCACTTGGAAATTTTTTATGCATGAATTGGTAGCACATTATGAGGATATAAAGAGCAGTAGGCTCTTTAGCTAATTGATCAATATCAAACAAAAGGTTTCACTAGTGGAGCACATTGAGGATTTCCAAGTATTGAATATCAAGGTAACTGATATTCTAGAGGATCATGTAATTAATCACTTCATAGGGACTTTAAAGGATAATATCCTATATAATGCTCTCCTTTGGGAACCTATGTCATTGGAGAATGCATTTATGGTGGCAAGAAAATTTGAAAGTAAATTTAGGGCAACAAGGATGTCTTCCACTCACAACTATAAAGATGGAAATGCTGTTTCTCTTAGATCCCAAAAACCTATAAGGTTTACACCAAACAACAAGATGAAAAAAAGAAAAAGGTCTTTGTTACAGTTGTGATAAGAAATACACTAAAGGTGAAAAGTGCACTAAGAAAAAATTATTTTACATAGATTCTAAATAGAAGGAAGAAAAATAGCAAGAAACATCCAAAGAAAAGGATATACACTGGGAATAATCCCTATATAAAGAAGAAATGAATATGCCTCTATATTGTAGTGCATTGGCAGGAATCATTTATCATCAAACTCTTAAGATAGAAGGATATATCAAGAAGAAGAAGGTAATAGTGTTGATTAATTCAGGTAGTGCCTAATAAGCCCCAATATTATAACAAGAATGTCGCAACTCCCAAGGCTACCAAATTAAATTATCAACTTGGGGTTCATACAAAATTAATAGGTTTCAACACTATATGTGAAACATGCAATGTGTCCTTCTTTCGTTGTTCTAATTCAATGTTGTAAAAGCATATGAGGTTTCATTATTTTACGTGTAGTAGGTGGTGTAGTTATACCTAAGCTGGTGCAAGAGGATAAATTATTCTATGTTTGTATAAATAAAACTCACAACTCATCCTAATTGGAGAAAATAAAACGTAGTTACTTTTGCAGAAAGGAAACATAATTACTTCTGCATGAAGGAAATCATAGTTACTTTTGTAGAAAGGAAAGAATATTCTACTTTTCACAAATGTAAATGATAATTATACTTACATAAATGTAAACATTAACCTATTTTCGAAGTGTAAATGGTAGATCAAAAGGAAACGTAGTTTATGAAATAGAAATAACAATGTTAGAAATGGAAACCCTAGCTTAAGATGTATCAACAAAATTTAATCATTAAATAATTATTCAATGGCTACATTCAAGATAGAATTTGTTATCAGAGTTAATAAGGTGCTTCATAAAGTAATCATTAAAATCATCATCATTCTCTTCAAGTCATGAATCTTTGCACTAACCCAAACTGTAGAGGTGAATTGCAATGGAGAAGAGGCAAAGCTTAAGAGGTCTTTGGTCTTTCTCAAACATGGTTTGTGGAGCATAAGAGTCATTATTGAATGCTAGGAGGAAAAAATAAAGCTTCAAGGACAATTTTGGTTAAGTTTTGAGGTCTTTTACATGGTTCTACATGATGCTACAATATTTTTATAGGAGAGCTACAGGATGCTATAGGGTTGCCCTGTTTTTCTACAAGATTCGATCCGTGAGTAATTTGTCAGTGGAAAAGGTGATATAAAGGTGGAAAATGGTAGATGCAAGTATGTGAATATTGTATGAGGTTTTTCTCAAGCTTAGCACCTCCGAGAGACCCATCTTCCACAAAAACAAATGCACATGGTGTCCTTCCATGACCGAGAAATGTAGTTTCAGTGGAAGAGTTTCGAGGGTATTGTGTAGTGAGGAGAAAGATACTTATGATGGTAGGAGGAATGCAGGATGATAATTACTACCATACAAATCAACAATATTACCTGCATGCTACAAAGATATTATAATTTTTATACTTCCAAAGACTAAAACGCCTACTCTGCCATCTAGATTATCCTCCAATTTATCTAACTAAATTATGATGAAAATGAAATGAAAATGACATGGGTTAAATATTTTATTAATTAGGATGTCCTAAGACTAAAATACAAGTAGAATCACTCAAAAATAAGCTTTTTAACATGTGCTAAAAAATAACATAAATTTACTACTCTAAAAACTAGAAATTCAAGAATGCGTGAACTAGTTAACCTACCAAATGTCTAACTTGATAAAGTGAAAATGCTTTGGGATAATTGTTGGGTGCAGGAGTTACACTTAAGAAAACTCCTCAAAACTTAATTTGTCAACCTGAGGGATCGGTAGACTTAGAGACGAAGCATAGGAAATGCTAGAGATGATATGAATCTTTCTAATATAAATACCTACTTTCTTTAAAGGAAAGATTACAAAATCAAACTAAAAGGAGAAAAAGGAAACTTGAACCATCAAAATAATCTAAGACTGGAACAAGGAAGAATGCATTTGCAAAAGGGAATTAAAAATAAAGGGCAATCACTCTAGCTAATTATTGTTTAACTACTGAGTGTGTGTTTTTATTTAGCAGAGACACTTAACAGTCTCATCAGATGGACCCTTAAACCTGCTCCTTTATGGATTTCCTTCTTGCACTAATCTATCCTATACTATCGCAGTCCGCTTGCACTAGTGTAGGAATAGAGATTTATGAAGAAGGTATAAGTGGTGTCTTTACTAAAGGCTTTTTACTTCATGCAAGGACTTGAACTTTTTCAGGTTCAAAGCACTTAGATCCTGTGGCAAGAAATTAGTTCTTGCACCGGATTATAGCTTCTTGCACTTAGCATTTAATTCTTAAAATGAGTGCTTAGTTATTACAAGTGCTATTATACTGTTAAATCAAATTGCACACATAGAAATGAATGTTTCTGATCTTGACAGAGTGCAAGAATAAAGAAACAATCCATATACATTTATCCTTTCATAAGTATTTAATGAAAGAATGAAAAATGTGGAAAGTAGACTAATAAGGCTTGCTGCATCACATCAACATGCACTGGTACAGTTTCATTTCTTCTGCTTGGAACAGGCGGGGAAAAACCAACCAAATAGAACTGAAGAAAAGGAAATATCACACCAACGGGCACTAGTGCATGTTTATTTCTCCTCCTTGGACCAGGCCAGGAAAACTAAATCTGAAATCAAGTGCAGGAAAGGAAATTTAGCTACTTCACACAATGGATCTGCTTTCACTCAGACAAGAATGCATGTGTTTGATATTAAATCACACTTGACAATATAAACACAAATTACAAGAAACAGGAAATATGGTAAACGTGCTGGGATGGCTGGGCCCTAGCCAACCAGTGCATTTCCCTTTTAAATAAAAATGCTACTCAGTACTTTAATCAATGAATTAGCTCAAATACAAAAATGTGATTTATAAAACATGAGGTAGAGCTCCCTTTTATTAATTCATTGAGGCAGGTACATGCGTTAATACATCGTCCAGCCCATATTCAGGTAATAACAAAATACAGTAACTTGTTACCACCTCTCTGGTTGTGTCTTTGTTCTATCAAAAAACTCCCTTAGTCCTTCTTACATTCTACATTATATAGATCTTTGGCCAAGGGCAAAAATAAATCATTCAACTGATTACATAACCAACTCCAAAATTTAGTTTTTCGGCCTTTAAACTTAGACAATTAACAAACTGGCTGTAACCAAGCTCCACCTTTCATTCTTCACAGTTTTGAACTCGACTACCTTTGGATCGATCTTGCTGTCGTGGTTGAAGCTGTTCAAAGCAAGGTGATTCGAACTTGGCTGCGTCTGGATCGATCTTGCTGTCGTGGTTGAAGCTACTCAAAACAAGGGAGTGATCAAGGAGGTTCAGATTTGCTGCAAGGATTTTTTGTGATGGAAACAGTGCAAGATCCGATCCTACACTAGGATCAGTGGTCACAGTAACTACTATAACTACCAAATAAACATTGGAGACATCGATAAGTTACAAAGACTGATTAAAAGTAAGAAATCATGTAATAAATGATTAATTAATGCTAAGTTAAGTTAAAAATATGAAAAATAAAGTGTATAAGAAATATGTCACTGTTCTTGGACTGATGCAAGATAAGGGTGTATAAGAGAGGTAAAACAACGGTCAATGGTTATTATTTAGGAAGGGGAAAATGGAAAAAAGAGAGAAAATTAGGGGGCTAACATCCTCCCATCCCTAAATTGTTGTGCGTACTCACAAAACTCTTTACCTTTGCAAAAACCTTCAAAACTTTGAGAATTCCAGCTCAATCCTACTCTGGCATACTGACATCAGCTTGCAATGCTTCAGACTTCTTCTTTCTAATGTTCTTTAGTTTCTTTGTCATCTTTTTAAGTCACTTGAAACATTGCGCAACTCGGTACTTCTAGACTTTAACTTCTCTTTTCTTTTTCCGAATCTCTACAGTTAATTCTTCTCTACTCTTTTCTTTATCCTCCTGCACTTTAGCTATGATCTGTTCTAAGCTCTGCACTTGAAGCTCTAGTTCAACTACCCGAGCAGCATGAGTTACCAAATCTTTTTCTTTTTTTGTCTGGACAGGGGTTGTGTCTTCCTCAGGGACCTCAATATCCCTCATGGTTAAATTAGGAAATTCTTCTTCCTCTAGTTCTTCTTCTTCTGCTTCTCCTTCTCTTGCTTCTTCTTCCTCTAGTTCTTCTTCTCCTACTTCTTCTTCTTCTACTTCTTATTTTGGTGGTTCTTCTTCTTGTAATGGTGCTTCTTCTTATACTAGTGGAGGAGGGGATTCAACATCCTGTGGGGACTATGTTTCTTTTCTTGCATCAGATTCTTTATTCTTTTCACTGGGCTTTTTAATGAAATTTGCCAATAGAGCGTCATCTTTGACCTCTGCAAATTTTGCTGCGTCTACAAGGATTAGCAGGTTGTCTTTTTTGGGGGTCTATGCCTGTACTGGTGGCGTAGAAGGAGTATCTTCAATAGGTGCACTAGCTGTCTTCTTATTTGGAGATGGTGCCCTTCCTTCTTTTGATTTTTCTGGTCATTTCCTTTTTGCATTGGTGCAAGAAGGACTCCCCTTTTCATTCTTACTCGGGCGCTTGCTTGTGCTAGTGGGGTCCTCTGTCTCCTTTCCAGCAGCTGTCTTTTTATGTATCTATTTTAACAGCGCCTTCCACGTCATGCCTTTAACTTCTAATTCTTTCTAGACCAAAATCTTTATCAGGTTGTGGTGATATAACTTCTTATCAGCCTGGTCTGCCCATCCATCCCGCACACCTTTGGCCATTTTTTTCTAAGCTCTTAAGCAAAAAAAGGGGGAAATTCATCCTCCACCAGATGTGTCAGGCGTCTTCGAAAAGCTGCAACATTCTGAAATGATAAAAAAAACTGTGAGAGTACCTTCCCTCACAAGTTACAAATTTCCACTGGATGAAAAGGAGGTCCTACCACTATCCCAGCAGGGAACTGCGCGGAACTCCTTCCTTCCAATCTACCTTCATCTTCTTATCGATGACAAAACACTGCCATCGCTTGCTTCTAGTTTTTAATTTTTAAAACACTGCTCACCAATATTTTCCAAGCCTATCACTGTTGCTACAAACTCTTCTGTAACTTCAAATTTTAGAGTCCCAATTTTTACTAGGCCATTTTTGAAACTTCTGGCAAACTATAAGGCCACTTCTCTGTCGTGCCCGTAAAACTTTTGCAAGAACTGAAGAAAGCCTGAGTCTCGCAATAGTGTGAGACTATTGCGATACTCGGCATTATGTTCTACCCTACTGAGAGATGAGGGTTCGCTTTGAACAGGCGACATCACTGCTTAACGACTATGAACAGTCGAGAATTTGACATGCAACACTAGGAAAATTGGTTCTTATAGATAGGGATCCAACTATCCACCATCCTTTCCATCTTATCACCCATTCATTTCACTAAAATAATCATGGATGCACGGCATTTTTCAGATCAGGCCAGATTGGTACTTGCGGTGGCATTTTAACAGCTAGGTGAGGTAATCGTTATGAGTGAAGGACATCTAGTACTTATGGCGGAAAGGGGCAATTATGTCCAAGCAATGGTTAAACACTTCCACATTCCTTCATAATTCAAAAAAAGAACTTAACATTCATTAAAAGATGATCATGATTCTTTACTTAAAAACACCTTGTACTTTAAATAATTTTCTCCTAATTAATATGATATCACAAGTACTCATCGACCAAGTGAAAGAACTTCTTATAAATTTTCATGATGACCACTTTCCTATAACGTATACTACGAAAAGAACAAGTTGTACTATGTTTCTGACAGGGTGCATGCTTGCACTGGTCTGCTTGCACCACTTGGAATATGCTATTCTTTTGGTACCATTTTTCTTCGATTATTATATAGGACAACATCCTTGCACTAGTGCAAGCATAATATTTAAAAAGAATAGGGAATTTAAATAAAATATAGGCTCAAATTCCAACATCTCTTCCTCAACTTATATTGGAAATTTGCTTCACCCTTTCTTGTTGATTCAGAGCATATCCTTTTGCTCTTACAAGGAAAATTTTAGAATGGGAAGGAATTATGTTACAGGGATTCCAGGAATAGTACCACAAGACGGGATAAACATAAGTGGGATAGGGAAAAAAATTTAAATTTAATGTGGGGTTTCTCAAAACAGACAAGGTAAATTCAGAAGAATATGGGAAGTTTAATCATTCTGGGATTAAGGAAGAAAAATTAGGGAATATTACGAAAGTGGAATATGAAGAAAGACAAAACAATTTCTAGAAGGTCTGCTTGCACTGGTGCAAGAAAAAAATAGCTGCAACAAAAATTAAGCATTACTTGAATAAAAATATCCATGCTAATTACCCCAATTGTATAAAGGTTGCTTCTACTGAACCTGATTTTACATGGTGGTTGCTAGCATATCTAAAGATCAAGCAACAATTTTTTTTATTAGAAATTTTTTATCTTGCTGCCAGCAAGCTAGTTTTCAGGTTGATCCTTCTGCAATAGTGTCAACAAACTGATTTTCATAATTACAGGAAAATGTTTTTTTTTCTTTACTATTTTTTGTATTATTTTTTTATTTTTAAGAAGGAGAAGAATCCATGCTTTCAAAAGGTTGGTATTATCATTCACCACTACTGTCCCGAATTGCTGTTGGACTTTCTGTGTAAAATATTTCCTAGTAAGTGGCTAAAAATACTTCTTTAACCTATGTTCATATACCAAGAATACTGAGTTTTGTTCATTAATAGCTTTAGCTTCTACTTCTCCATTCTCCAACACTCGGATCACTTCAAAAGGTCCCATCCAACGTGTATGAAATTTCCCTTTAAAATTTTTAAATCTAGAATCATAAAGGAGCACCCAATCACCTGGTTGGAATTACTTTTTCTGAATAGACTTGTGATGCCACCTTTTGCGTTGCTACTGAATTAGTATGTTTTGTTGAACAACATCCCTAAAAAATTCATCTAACTCATTTAATTAGAGAATATGTTGTTGTTGTGCCTCAAAGAGATCTAGTCCTAACTGAACTACAGTTCTGAAAGTTTTGATCTAGAATTCAATTGATAATAGAACCTGTTTGCCATATACCAGCTCATATGGTGTATGTCTCGTGCTATTTCTCCAAGTGGTTCTGTATGCCCTCAAAGCCTCTGGTAATCCTTCAGCCCATTCTTTCCAATGCATATTTACTGTCTTTGTAAGAATGTACTCGATCACTTTGTTTGTGGATTCCAAATAGCCATTTTCTTGTGGGTGATACGGCATGGATTTCCTATGGCAGATCTTGTATTTCTCCATCACACCTTGTACCAGATTTGAAATAAACTACAGACCATTGTCAGAAACAATTTCTCTAGGAACACCGAATCTAGTAAAGATTTCAATAAAAAGAAAATCAACAAAAAAATTTCTGTAGCAAAGGAAACAACTTTAGCTTCTACCCATTTTGTAACAAAATCTATACAAACCAAGATATGCTTTTTACTTAATGACATTGGATTTATTGGCCCTATAAAATCAATAGCCCATTTTTCAAATGGCTCAATCATAACTTGGGGGCACAAAGGAATTTCATTGGTTTGATTAGGCTATCCCATTCGCTGACAGCTATCACATCGCCTGACATACTCTTTGGCATCTTTAAACAAGGAAGGCCAAAAGTAACCAGAACCTAATACTTTATATGCAGTCTGCTCATCGGCGAAGTGGCCTCCACAAGGTTCATCATGAGCAGATTTCAATATGTCAAACACTTCCTCCTCTCTTGCACACCTACGAATAATTAGATCTAGACCAATGTAAAAGATATCTCCTTGAATCCAGGAGTATGCAACACTTTTATGAATAATATTCTGCTTTTCACGAGAAGACAAGTGGGGTGGTGTTTTCCCACTAACCTAGTACTTAGCAATGTCAGCAAACGACGGGGAATCTATTGACATAGAAAAAATATGTTCATCCAGAAAATCATCATTAATAGGAGTTGGCTCACCAGGATTATCTAATCTAGAAAAAAGAGCTGCTACAACATTAGATTTTCCTGGTCTATCAACAATAATAATATTAAATTCCTGCAACAATAGTAATCACCTAGTCACTCTACCACTAGTCAATGGATTGTTCATCAAATATTTAATTGCGGAATGATCAGTATGTACAAATATTTCATACCCTATAATATAGTGTCTGAACTTATTAATTGCAAAAACTACAGCTAAAAACTCTTTCTCCGTAACTGTATAATTTAATTCAGCGGAAGACAAATTATTACTAATATAATAAATAGCATTGGATTGTTTATTTTCCTCTTGTCCTAAAGTTGTGCCAATAGCTAAATATGAAGCATTAGAGGAAATGTGAAAAGGCAGGGACCAGTTAGGAATTCTCAAAACTGGTGCATGTGCTAACATTTCCTTCAATGTTTCAAAAGATTGTTGGCAAGCTGTGGTCCAAGAAAATTCACTATCTTTAGCTAGAAGTCAGAAAAGAGGGGTAGCTATCTTAGAAAAAATTTCAATGAATCTCCTATAGCAACCAACATGTCCTAAAAAACCTCTTACTTCCCTTTGAGTTTTGGGTGTAGGAAGATGCAGAATGATTTCAATCTTTGTTGGATCAACCTGGATACCTTTACCAGAAATCAAATGGCCAAGTACCACTCTCACTTTGCACACTAATCTACATTTCTTGTCACTCAAGGAGAGATGGGCTTCCTGACAACAAAGAAGTACTTTCTCTAGATTTTTGAGAGCTTCCTGAAAAGAATCACCAAACACAGAAAAGTCATCCATATAAATTTCTATAAATTCTACATCAGCAAAAATGGCCAGGACTGCCCTTTGAATGGTAGTCGGGGCATTACATAAACCAAAGGGAAGAATTCTATAGGAAAACGTACCCCATGGACATGTAAAAGTAGTTTTATCCTGATCTTTTGGTGCAATCTGTATCTGGTTATAACCACTGAACCCATCCAAAAAGGAAAAATATTTCTTTCTTGAAAGGGTATCAAGCACCTGGTCAATGAAAGGGAGAGGGAAATAATCTTTGAGAGTGGCTTGGTTTAATTCTCGATTATCAATACAAATACGCTATCTTCCATCTTTATTAGATACTAGAACTAATAGAGAGACCCACTGACTGTTGGAAATAGGATAGATAAAACCAGCATCCAAGAGTTTTTGTACTTCTTCCTTCATAATATCTCTTAGAGCTGGATTCATTCACCTTTGGGGTTGTCAAACAGGTCAGGTTCCTTCCCGAATATAGATATGATGTGTACAAGTTTCAGGAGGAATACCCTTCACATCTTAATAGCCCCATGCAAAGGCACTAACAATGTTTTGCAACAAATTCACAAGCTGCTCATGCTGAGATGAGTCCAAATCTGAACTAACATGAAAGGATTTACCGGGGCTAATCTCAAAAAGAGTAGTATCAGGCTCGGGAATACTCAAGGGGGTGGTCAAATGCAACAATACCGAAGAATGAGAATTATGATTATCTTGAAAATCTAGGCTGAAAATCTAGCTAATAGCTCAAAATTAGGAATAGTTTATAGATTATTCAGGAAGTCTTGAATCTCATCTTCTTGTGAAGACCCAGTATAATGATGGATAAGGGAAATTCGCTGAGTCTCCTCATCACTGCTTTGATCCAACCATAAAGTTTCTTGAAGGTCCTGAATAAATTTGGCAGGGGGATATAAGGTGACTTTCTTCCTAGAATCTCCATGCTAAATATACATATCACCGAAACGACATCCAATATATGCATCAACTGTAGCAAGCCATGGCTGACCCAATATCAAGGGATGTCCTCCTACTGGGTTCTTTGGTTGAAGCACAATGAAATTATCAGGATATTTCCAATAATGTAATGAGATGATCACATCAACCAATACTCCTTTTGGCTTAATTTTAGATCTATCCACTAATTCAAGCATAGTGGGATTAGGGCGAAGATGAGATAACCAAAGTTGATCCATGGTTTGCTTAGTCATGACATTAATGGTTGCTTGAAACTCTATAAGAACATTACAGACAAGGACATTACCAATATAAACTGAGACAATAGGGTTTCTGGGATTAGTATGTTTTTCCATAAACACACATCCCTTCATCAACTCTGCTGCCCTACCAACAAATTGAATGGTTTGGGGTTCCAATCTCTTCCTCTCGGGTTTCTTGAGACAGAGTTCCTTAATAATATTGGTACAAATGTGGATCTCTTTGATGGCTTGAAGCAAAGGTATCTTAATGAAAAGAATTCAAATCTCTGATTCCAAGCTAGTCTCAGAAACAGGCTCACTTCTTTCCATTAATAGCCTCTCTAGGGAGGGAAGCTGGTTGGAAGAAGATAGCAAGGATTCAGAGGGTAAGGGTTGCTTAGTGATAGTTTTCAGAGAATGGTTAAGAGTTTCCTCTTCTCCTTTCTCTTCAATAATCACTCTAGGTTGCTTCTTAATTTCTGATGTGACAGTCCTTCCTGATCTTAATTGAATATCATCAAACCCAACTAGAATAGACTGGTACTGGAATGGTAAAGTTAGGTTTGTTACATAGATCATTTGCACTGCTTTATTATTGTTAGAATTGGGCATAGGTAGAGCAAGCAACTGAGGAGGTCAAAAAGGTGGAGGTAAAGGCAACAATGGAGTAGACTGACTTAGAATTTGAGGCATTGAATAAGGTGTATGTGTAGATGGATATGATTGCATAGGTGGCTGGTAGGAATATGGAGAATGAGTTGGCCCTCTCCAACCTTGTTGCTATGGTTTTGAAGGTTGCCCATGCTGATATTGATTCTGATGCTGCCACTACGGATTAATGTTAGGATAAGAATATGCATGTGAATTATAACCAAAATAGTGCGAACAGAATTCAGGAGCCATACTTGCACCTACCTGAGGCCAATTCCTTGTTTCTCCCATAGCATGCAAGTATTCAGCTTTAGGTTGTCCCCCTGTAAATACAGCTTTGAGTCTTGGTATAGAGAGGGATTTTTCTGTGGCATGGTATTCTGCACAAATAGCACACTTATTAGTGTCTTTCAAATTAAGAGGACACTCTTTAGGAGGATGCTTATCTCTACATTTAGGACAAAAAATACATAATGACTCTTGTTCCTTCATCAGTTTTTGGTGAAATTTTAAAGATTCCAACTGTTTGGTAACACTATTCATTATATCAATTTTCATGTTTTCCATTTTATTTTCTAGTCCAATCAGTAGATTTGATTTTTCTATTTCTGTTTCGAGTTCATCTACCAGATCTATACTAAGTTTTTGAAAATTTCTTGCATAATTCGGAAATTTGTTCAAAATTTTGCCAAGAAATATCACATTGTCCTAACAGATTTAAATTATTTCTATCATTATCAGTAAGTCCTCTTCAGAACAAGGTCCTAATGGTACTGGAATCAAGCTTAAGTTTCGACCTTTGTAAAATATACACAAATCTTTCTAGATAATCTTCAAGAGTTTCATCATCATCATCCTGTATGATTGTAAAAATCTCATCCTGCATGTCTCGTGTTTTGCAATATTCTTGATATTTAGAAAAAAACAATCTCTTCATCTGATCCCAGGAGGTTATAGTGTTTCCTCCTAACCCCATAAACTAGCGTAAAGCTGGGTCCTTGAGAGTAACAGGAAATAATCTTAACTTTTGAGCGTCATTTGAATAATCATAACTTCTACACAGAATATCAAACTTGAATAAAAAAGAGTCAGGATCTTCATGAAATTTACTATGGAAATGAGTGAGACTTGATCGTGCAATATTCTTCATTTCCACCACAGTATCAGGGTCCACAATTGGAAACAAAAAAGTGGATTGTTCTCCACTTACCCGGTTTTCACCAGTCCCTTCCAAATGATCTTCATGGTCTGCCATTGTTTCCCTTTTTCTCTCAACGGGCTGAACCACACCTGAGCTATTGTCACCAGAATCCAGGTGGATTGTTCCTCGGTGATTTGTTTGAATTGGATTAGGCTTCCTGCTAACAGAAGGAGACCCAATATGAGAATTGTTTTCAGAATTCTTTCGGCCCTTACTGGGCTTCGAACCCTTACCTTTTCTACACATTCATTTCAAAAAAGAAAGAAAAATAACAAACAACTTCTAATAAAAAATTTTGTCAGAAATCAATCAGCACCAGTAAAATTCCTTCAAAGAAGTTTTTCCAAACAATACTGCAAAAAATAAAGGAAAAATTACCTCTATTGTATAATCATAAAACTCTTACCAAATCAAATTTCCTCCCTGGCAATGGCACCAAAATGTTGGGTGCAGGAATTACACTTAATAAATCTTCTCAACACCTAATTTGTCAACTCGGGGGATTCGTAAACTTAGAGACGAAGCACAGGAAATGCCAGAGATGGTATGAATCTTTCTAATATAAATCCCTACTTTCTTTAAAGGAAAGATTGCAAAATCAAACTAAAAAGAGAAACAGGCAACTTGAACCATCAAAATAATCTAAGACTAGAACAAGGAAGAATGCATTTGCAAGAGGGAATTAAAAGTAAAGGGAAATCACTCTAATTATTGTTTAACTACTGAGTTTGTGTTTTCCTTTAGCAGAGACACTTAGCAGTCTCATGAGATGGGCCCTTAAACCTGCTCCTTTAGGGATTTCCTTCTTGCACTAATCTGTCATGTACTATCGCAGTCTGCTTGCACTATTGTAGGGACAAAGATTTATGCAGAATGTATAAGTGGTGTGTTTACTAAAGGATTTTTACTTCCTGCAAGGGCTTTAACTTTTTAGGTTCAAAGCACCTAGATCCCGTGGCAAGAAACTAGTTCTTTCACTGGATCAGAGCTTCTTGCACTTAGCATTAAATTCTTAAAATGAGTGCTTAGTTATTGCAAGTGCTATTATACTGTTAAATCAAATTGCACAGATAGAAATGAATGTTTTTGATCTTGACAGAGTGCAGTAATAAAGAAACAATCCATATACATTTATCCTGTCATAAGCATTTAGTGAAAGAAAGAAGATTGCAGAAAGTAGACTAAGAAGGCTCACTACATTACAACAACGTGCACTGGTGCAGGTTCATTTCTCCTTCTTGGACCAGGCGGGGAAAAACCAACAAAACATAACTGCAGAAAAGGAAATATCACACCAATGTGGACTGGTGCAGGTTTATTTCTCCTACTTGGACCACACAGGGAAAACCAAATCTAAAATCAAGTGCAGTAAAGGAAACTTAGCTACTTCACACAATGTATCCTCTTTCACTCAGACAGGGATGCATGTGCTTGAAATTAAATCACACCCGACAATATAAACACAAATTACATGAAACAAGAAATAGGGTAAATGTGCTAGGTTGGATGGGCCCTAGCCGACCATCGCGTTCCCTTTTAAATAAAAATGCTGCTCAGTACTTTAATCAATGAATCAGCTCAAATACAAAAATGTGATTTATAAAACATGAGGTGGAGCTCCCTTTTATTAGTTCACTGAGGCAAGTGCATGTGTTAATACATCATCCAGCCCATATTCGGATGATAACAAAATATAGTAACCTGTTACCACCTCTCCGACTGTGTCTCTATTCTATCAAAAAGCTCCCTTAGTCCTATTTACATTCTACATTATATAGATCTTTGACCAAGGGCCAAAATAGATCATTCAACCGATTACATAACCAACCACAGAATTTAGCTTTTCGGCCTTTAAACTTAGACAGTTAACAAACTGGCCACAGTCAATCTCCAGCTTTCGTTCTTCATAGTCTTGATCTCGGCTACCTTTGGATCGAACTTGTTGTCATGGTTGAAGCTACTCAAAATGGGGTGATTCGATCTCGGCTACCTTTGGATCTATCTTGCTATCGTGGTGAAAGCTGCTCAAAATGAGGCGGTGATCAAGGAGGTTTGGATCTACTGCGAGGATTTGTTGTGCTGGCAATGGTGCAAGATCTAATCCCGCACTAGAATCAGCAGTCACAGTAAGTACTATAACTATCAAATAAATATTGGAGACATCGAAAAGTTACAAAGAGTGATTAAAAGTAAGAAATCATGTAATAAATGATTAATTAATGTTAAGTTAAGTTAAAAATATGAAAAATAAAGTATATACGAAATATGTCACTGTTCTTGGACTGGTGCAAGATGAGGGTGTATAAGAGAGGTAAAACATCGGTAAATGGTTATGATTTAGAAAGGAGAAAATGGAAAAAAGAGAGCAAATTAGGGGGCTAACAATAGTTTTTTTATTAACTTGAATAATTTTAGGACTCTATCCAAGTAGAAACAACCCAAAAGATATTTTTTAACACATACTAAAATTTAGCAGAAGATTACTACTATTTTCCTTCAACAGACTTCCAGAAATTCCAGAATTGTGAACTAGTAAAGCAATCCAAGTAGTTCAATTACGAATATGACTTTTCAAAGTTCTTCTAGGGATGCATCATATTTTTAACTCTATAAATAAACATCAAAATATATCATTTCAATTATTTAACAAATATAACCTGCAACAAAGGAAGAATGAATACTAAATGTAGAAATAAGAGATTCAAGTGAAAAAGGCGTTCAAAGAAAATAAAGAAATTACACAACATGGTTCTGAGGCTCCTAAGATGGCCAAGCCCAAGGATACTCAGAGTCATATGAAGGAAACCAAGCTTTAGATGCTAAGATTGATACCAAACTTCATTATTAGAGTCAATCCATATACATCCCTACTAGAAATGAAACTAGAATTATTAAATAAAGTTTTTTCTCCTAAAGAAGAGGAATAAATATGTGCCCCTAGAGGAAAATTCGAATTGGTACTTATACAAATTGATGGGGAAGGGTCCTCCTTGAAAAAAGACAAATATTCCCTCCAAAATCCCTAAAAGGGTAGATTTGGTTCCCAACAAGAGAAATCTTTATTTAATGATAGGCAACACATTCCTAGATTTTCTCAATCAGTTGAGCTCCAAAAATTTTCAATAATTTTATTATCCAATCTTGTCCATCCTGTTGTAGACAAAAAGTACCTATAATATCTCATTCATAATTTACTCAATATTCTACAAAAAAAATTTATTAAGAACATAATACGCAATTATCTCTAAACCTTCCTAAGAGCATATTAAAGCTAAAAAAACATTATTAAGTGTAGAAGGAGATATTTAATATAGCCTTTATGTGCCTAAGAAAGGTTAGATGGGCCTTAATTTGTGTTTAATTTAGAGGTCGATAATTTTATTCAATGTAAGATAGCCAAGGAATTGAATTTCTTTCTATGTGCATCACCAAATTGTTAAGTGATGCTTACAAATGGGTGAACTGTAAGTTTCTTAGTAAAGTGACATAATATCAAGCTAACCCTGGAGGAATTTGTAATAAATATTCTAATGCTTTCCATTCTAATGGGTGGTGCTCATGATGTATTAGAAGCCTAATGGTTACAATATTTGGGGAAAAACTTTTAATTTTCAAGAACTATCATTGAATTTTTCTAGGAAGGAAATGAAATTGAATTAAGGTGTATCACAAGGAAACTTGGGAAGATGTTAAGTTCTAATGACATGACAAAGAAGAAATAAGAATGATTCGTAGTTGCATAATTATGCTTGCTAGATGTTCAACCATTGAAATCATCCATTTTCTCCATATCTCCAAAGTGTCTTGGATAATCATTCCAAGGTATTTCAGAATCCTAAAACTCTTGCACCTACTTGGGATCATGATCAGTCTATTCACTTGATTCTGGGAAGTTCTCCTCTAAACATCAAACATCACTGATATCCCTAGATGAAAAGAGTGACATTGAATGTATGGTTGTGGAAATGCTAGAGGAAAGTATAATTCAACCTAGCCAAAGTTATTTCTTTTCTTAGTTAGTATTACTGCATAAGAAAGATTGATCATGCATATGATTCCAGATTATAAAGAGCTCAATAAACTCACTATTAAAGAAAAAATTATCATTCCTATTATTGATGAGTTGTTGGATGAATTACATGTAACAATTTACTTCACCAAAATGGATATTTGTTCGAGATATCATCAAATAAAAATGATGACAAAATATATTTCAAAAACAACATTCATAACTCATTAAGGTCATTACAATTGTTTTGTCATGCCTTTTGCTCTTACCAATGCATCTTCCACATTTCAATGTTTGATGAATTCCATTTTGAAACTCTTTCTTAGGAAATGTGTGTTAGTATTTTTTGAAGATATACCAATTTATAGCAAGTGTCAGAAAGATCACATTCAATATGTTGAAAATGTGCTTAAACTATCGGAGGAGAAACAATTGTATGTAAAACCTTCCAACTATTTCTTTGGGATACACGAGGTGGAATATTTGGGTTATATATTATCTCATGCTAGTGTTAAGGTAGACCCAAACAAATTAAAGTTATCATAGAATGGAAAATCCTCACAAACATAAAGGATCTTTGAGGATTTCTCGAGTTCAGAGGGTATTATTGCAAGTTTGTTAAGAATTATGCGAATAACATCACCTCTAAAACATTATGATAGAAACATGCATTTTTTTTACTCTAGGAGCAACTGGGGCCTTTGAACATCTAAAAGAGGCAATGTGTCAAACTCTGGTCTTAATTACACCAGATTTCATAAAGACTTTTATTGTGGAATGTCATGCCTCAAGAAATGGAATTGGTGTTATTTTAATGCAAAAAGAAAGACCCATTGGTTTTAAAAGTCATCCAATCAAGGGAAAGTATTTACATAAAGCTATCTATGAAAAGAAAATGTTATACTACATGCACTTAAGCAACGCTGCTCTTACCTAATGGGAGGACACTTCAAGGTAAAAATAGATCCTGATAGTCTTAAATACTTCTTGGAACGAAGATTATCTTTGGAATAACAACAAAAATGAGTTACAAAGATGTTTAGGTATGAAATTAAATCATCTACAAAGAAGAGAGCACAATGTTGTTGAATATGCACTCTCAAAAAGGAATGAAGATGTGGAATGTCAAAAACCACTAATTCTTCTAACTTGTTAATAATCAAATTTTTTTGGTGGAACCCGACTTGTTAATAATGAAATTGTTTCGGTGGAATTATTTGGTTAAACCGGACGACTCACACAATAAATTTTAGGGATTTCAATGCAACATTCATGATTCTCTTTTTCTGGGTTAATTTACTTTTGGTCAGAAACCATCGCAATAATTCCTGGTACGAATTTCAGCGGTCATTAATTACTTCCACTATGTCCTTCTTCCATTGATCGAACACATTCACTCGAATACCCAGAATAGAAAGTGTTGTTGACCAGCCTCATACTAGCTCTGAAGAACCACTGGACATTGCCAACAGGCTAAACTTAATGGCTATACTACACGCTTCCTAGAAAAACTTAAATAAATCTTCTCATGCACATGAAATCTTCTTCCTACCGACAGCGGAAACATTGTGAAGCATTTTTTCCTTGTTTTTATTACTTGTAGTACGACATCGATATAATGTATCATGATAAACATAGACCAGCCCCTCAAGACAAGGAGTTTTGGGCTGGGTCAGATTTGACAATATCAGACGTAATGGAGAATCAGGTGTGCTGCTGGGTGAACCCAGTCAACTTCTGAGGATGAACGTGTTAGTGTTGTGGTCCACAATGTTCATATTTTCATACTCCATTCGTCATTTACACCTCCTCCGTCCTTCAAAGGTTGTTAGTGGCTATAAATTCATCTGACTCCGAAAATAACATGCGCTTCTACCGTTTTAAGACAAGGAAACATAGTGCGAGTTCCTTCAGATGCTGCAGTTTTGCACCATCCGGTGAACATTTATTTAGATTATTATGAATATAAGTGCCATTGCATCGTGTTTAATCAGTATTACGTTCAAATATGAAACTATATTTTACATGTTTCAAAATTTGATACTTAACGATTGTTCTAAAGTTCAATCTAATTACTATTTTCTATTTGAACATATTTGCACAATATTTAATTTGTCTTGTAATATTCAAGGGAAAATATACGTACTTACATGTTTGCCTTTTGGTTTTTCTGTGATATTTGTACAGTTAATTAGACGCAGTTCAATTCTCCATCTGGACTGCCTTGGTCAAGGATTGCTTCCTTTACATCTAGAGTATGTTATCGTACATGTACACCGTTGACATGAACTGGATGACAGTTTAGACGTTCATGAGGGTATACATGTACACAGTTGAGATGAACTGGATGACAATTTAGATGTTCATGAGGTTATTTCAAATTATCTTCTGCTGTACTAATTTGCAGATGTTTACTCGGAATTGATAAAAGAAGGAACTTTCCAAGATAGGAGGGTTATTAGCAACTCATTGTTTCCTTGTATAAAAAATGGGGTCAACTACTTTGTGTTGCTAATGGTTGAAGCAAAAGATTTTCGTTTGTCACGAATTGATGGGGGAGAATAATGGAAGGGGAGCAATGAAGACTTCAAGAACTATCGTTTTCATGTGAGTGACGGTTTTGCTTATTGAACAGAGCTTTTGGAAGTATTTGTGCAATTAACACGATCTAGGACACAAGTGAAAATCATTCGTTTTTAGATAATTCTTTCTCCGAAGCTTAAGCACGGGCTGATCCTTTGAGTTGTCTGGAAATGTGAATTTTATATTAATATCTAACGCAAAGACGGTAATGGTTAAAGTTAGTGGCCAGGACCCGAAAACAAAATACCATTTCAAATTATTCTCTTCCTAACAATATATTTTGTTTACAGTGAAATTGAAATGTGCATTTAAGTGGAAGACAGAAATTATTAGTCCTTGCCTTTGCCTAGCATCGTCGCAATCACCTTTAACTAAAATTTTCAGAAAATACTGAATATTTATATTTTTGAATATTATTTATCATGTCGTATTACTTATTAGTTGCACAATATGATAATCGAGAAGTTTCATATATCATTGGTCAATTCAGACAGTCAATGAGATCATTTCATACTTATTTCCCTTCATTGGTTAGCAAATTTATTAACCTTCGTACTTTGAACAGTAAGTATTTAAAATATTTTTATAAAAGGAGCAATTTTTTGATAACATGAGGTTTAAATAATAACAGTGAAGTGAAAATATGATTATAGTTAGCTCTCAGATGTTTAAACATAAAATCCACGCGCAAAAATGGTTTTTTTATTAAGGAAAGAAAGAGTCATCTCAACAATAAAATTTGCATACCTATCTTAAACATAAGAACGTACTAAAAAACCTTGTTGTTGACACTGAAATTTACGCATACGACCTACGTAAACATCGTTAACTTAGTCCTGTGAAAGAGTCTAAATGGCTTATAATTTTCCAAGAAAAACATGGAAACCATTCTGCATATTTTTAGATAGAACATTTAACGGCAACTGAAAGGAATGGATGACGATCTCTATATACACGTAACCCTATGTTCGAATTCTTAATAATTTGACGAGGAAACACCAAAACTACATTAATGACATGTATTTTCAATAAAAATACTCATCAATGATATTGAAAGATAACATTGGTTTCTTCTAATAACAAGAAGGGCGGCACGGCAGCTAGTCCCTGCCTTAAGCCGGAGGAGCAGCATTAAGCGAGAGGAGTAGGGAGAGGGAGCGGGAGCGGGAGCGGGAGGAGCAAGGAGCAGGGAGTGGGAGGAGCAGCCTTAAGCGGGAGGAGCAGGGAGTCGAGTGGTTGAAAATTGTTTAGTTGGAGGAGCGGGTCATTGAGAACTGAAAATAACTGTAACAAATCTGTAAAATAAATTAAAAAGTATAATTAGTGTTCAAACCACCTATGCCAGACATGACATTCCACACATGAGTTTTCAAAGATAGAACTCATACAGATAAGTTTCCCACTAGCAGCATCATAGGTTCCATCAATGGATTTCGCGGATGAGACATTAGTCAAGAGTTTTATGAGAGCAACTGTCCTGCAGTACCGAATGCCATGTTTCGGTGGTACTGTTATAACAAAAAATGAGGTAAAGATTTTGCAAAATGATCCAGAGAGTGTTAACTAAGTTGGAATTATAAAAACTACTAGCCGAATGCTCTGAAATACCTACCATCCACCTGCCTGAACTGTATTGTAAGTGAAAAGATATAGTGTTCCCAAACGACCCATTGGAAGTATGTACTATCTGACAATTAAAAATGAATGAACTTGGTTAGAGTATTTTAAATAGTGCTATAACGAGAATATCTTTAATAGCCGGAGTGGAGTCAATCTTGTGATTTCCATGGAAAGAAAACTTGGACTAGTTGTAGGAAATTTTCAGTTGTGATGAATTCTGAGAGATTTGACGTGTTGCTCGTGGAGTTTTGGGCTTCCCATGTATATCAACAATACTCCTTTTGAGTAAGCTGTAAGAAATCTCTATGACTTCGGATTATAAATTTATTGATGAATATTTTGGAGTATATGTTGTTGGTTCTGCAAAATAAGATGTTGCCATTTTTGGAACTATATTTACTGCCAAACGGAGCCCAACTTAGAACTCTCAACCAAATATATTAAAGTGAAAATAAATTTCGGTATAAGAGATTTGAATTTGCTACAAATCAATAAACAAAATTTACAAAAATAGATAATGTTTCAGCATTCAAAGGCACATATTCGATTGTTACAATTTTCTCTACTTGCTTTGTATATATATCATCTATATTTGGTAAGGATACTTACTATCGATCTGGAACTCAAAGGGATGCCATCTTTACCACTGCTCTCTGTGGTTTTACTGGTGGTGATTCAATGGGTAGAACTAGAACTGAAACCACTGCTTCATTAGTGGTAATACTTAGCTTGATAAGTATGTCGTGTGACAAGTATCTAACTTTCTTCCTCTGTAATGAGGGTCACAGTTCGAAGCTTGGATCTCTCATTATAACAAATTTCACATTACCTCTATCAACAATTCAGTTGCTACAGGGCTCTCTTTACGCATAGGGCTCTCTTCATGCACACAGGGATAATTAAATTAGTCCGTGGAAGTAGATAGCACTTGCCAGAGCGACAGGTTCATTGCAAAACAGAGCTCTTCAACCTCACACAGGAATGGATCCTTATCGAGAAATTTGCAAATTCTCTCAATCCTCTTGGTTCCAAACTATACCAGGCTCCTTGAATCTTCATGATGTTAGCTCCACAAAACACAGAGTTTTACACTCCACAGAACACACACTTTACAGGTTGAAATATAAATAGTTTCGCATAGCAGTAGACAAAAAATTCATCACTATTTAGCACATTTGGAATACAAGGTACGTAACCTTGAGGGGACCAAATTCTATGTGGATGGGTCAGTGTTGGAGCTGTCAATGTCTTAGAAGTTAGCGAGGAGCTTATTTCCTGTGGTGTGGTAAGCATGGGTTGCTTGATATGTTTTTTTATCTTCTGAATTCATCCTTTTAATTAAAAAAAGAGGGACACATAAAATGTTGATGCATGGATTCTAGACCACGTATACTTGAGCAAAAATTGTCACCATGAATTGAACTAAGGAAGAGTTAAGTTGATTTCGAGAAGCTTTCTTGTGACACCATGAATTGAACTGAGGAAGATTTAAGCTGATTTGGAGAAGCTATCTTGGGAAGAAGTACGTAGCTGGAGAAAGAAGGCAGATGAGCTTTAACTTCGTTTGAAAGTCAATGTGAAAGCGAAAATAAGGTAATGAACATTGGACCTGTAACCATATGTGAAGCAAAGATGGGGTAGAAATCCCGTAAACAGTTTTGATGAAAAGCTGTAGTCATATTCTACAAGGTTTCGAAAAAATTTCGAAGCGTGGAAAGAGTACATTAACTTACTTGATCATAAGCGGTCGTGGATGTTGGAATTTGACAACTAATTATGTAACTATGTGTAAAATTATATTAGTTACTGTTAAGTTAGTTTTATACCGAAACAACAGTTATGTAAGGGAGGAGGTTTTTATAAAACTGATGAATGCTTGAACTATTGTAATCATGGAGAATCATTGTTGATTTAATAAAGAATCTAATCCCTTGTCTCGTGGATGTTTCCTTGACACCTTGTCAAGGTTTTACCACATAAAAACCTTGTGTTTTCACTTGTATCATTGTGTTTGCTTTCCATTTAGTTTCAGTTATATCCTTCTTGTTAAATTAACCGTTTTACCTATAATTGGTATCAGAGCCTATCATATTACCCTGTCCGTAGATGTGAAGGGGAAAAGGAGATGTCGGTTTAAATAAAGGGAGCAACAGAAGATTATGGTTTAATAGAGGGAGGAAACGAAATAGAACCATCATTTTTATTTATTGAAGAAGTGCAGGTTCAAACTCATCGTGCAAGAAACGCTAAGAAGAGACCCTGCCTCTGCTGGAGGTGAGTTGAAAGCCCGTTGTGGTTACAGTCGAGCTCTCGAGCTCTATTTGAAGAATGTTGTCGCCGCTTTAAGTGAAGAACAGAGAAAAGAAAAGCTCTGTTTGAAGAATGATGCTGGAGGTGTGCTAAAAACCCATTGTGGTTAATAAAAATTTTTTTCCCTTGCTTCCGTTGTGAAGCACTGAAATAAAGCGCCGCTAGAGGAGAAAGAGAAAATCATAGCCAAAGAGAAGTCTGATGCCGCTGTTATAGGAAGGGAACCCACTCCAGAAAAGGAAGGCCATAAATGTTGTTGTTGCTGAAGAGAGAGATTAAGTCAAGGTTACAGAAAGGATACAGCCGCTATCACCATAGGTTGTCATTGTGCCAGAGAGTCCATCAGTTGAACTGTGTGCACGAGCAGAGGTAGAAAGAGTTGTTGTTTCATAAAGAGGCCTTTGATCAACAGAAAGAATCTAGGTAATTAATTTTATATTTTTTTAACACCAGAAATATGATTTTTGTTGAGCATTGTTAAGCGCTGGTGAATTTGAGAAAAAATAGGGTTTAAAGTTTTTGGAAACTTTTTCCTTTGTTTTTGGGTCAATTTCAAGAAGTTTTAAAAGAATCTGTGGAGGAAGTTTGAAGAGAAATTCTGGAAGTTAATTAAGAGAATTTTGAAAATTTCTTAAGAGTTAAAAAAGGGGGCAACATAATCAATTTTTTTGTGGAAAATCAAAATCAAAAAGAAATTTCTAAAAACTCTCACTAGAAGAACGAAAATCAGAATATTTTAGTTGAAAGACTGAAACCCTAGCAGGAAATAAATGGCCAAGATGACAAATTCAAAGTTCGAGTTGGAGAAGTTCACTGGCAAGAACAAGTTTTCTCTATGGAAACTGAAAGTTAGGGATTTTTTGGTGCATCAATGGTTGCACAAAGCATTAGATGGGCCAAATAAGAAACTTGGTAGCATGACAGATTTGGACTGGGAGGAATTGGATGCCCGAGCTTTCAGTACCATCAAGTTATTCCTAGCGGATGAAGTTCTCTTCAACATTATTAAGAGAGTACACCGGCAGGTTTATGGGAAAAACTGAAAAAACTATATATGACAAAATCGTTAACCAATAGAATTTATTTGAAAATGAAATTATACGGTCTACAGATGAAGGAGGGTACAAATGTTGCAGAACATTTAAATATTTTTAATACACTTATATGCCAATTATCAAATATGGAAGTTAATATTCAGGAGGAAGACAAAGATATAACCTTGTTGTGTTCTCTTCTCGAGTGGTGGGACCACTTCGTAACTTCAATCGATTTGAGCACTACTTATTCTTTGAAATTTGAATCACTTGTGGGACCTCTCTTGTCTGAAGAAGTACGAAAGAAATCTAGTACTGAAATAAATACACCACAAGCCATGATAGCCAAAGGACGGTCAAAAGAAAGAGGAGAAAAAACAAGGGGTTCTTCTAGATAAAAATCAAAGGGAAAGAAGTGTAAGGCAAAATGTTGGCACTGAACAAAATTGGACACCTTAAGAAAGACTGTTGGAAACGAAAAGAGTCTAATAACCCGAAGAAGGAAGAAAATCAGGTTGATTCAAGTATGATATACGAAGTTTTATCTGCTGAAGAGTTATGTATGACAGATGAAACTTTACTTGTATGTAATGTCTCTCAAGATTTTGGAAGTTGGTTGTTAGGTTCTGGTGCTTCTCATTACATGTGTCCACAAAGAAATTGGCTTACTTCATATGAAGATGTAAATGGTAGTTCTATGTTTATGGGTAATAATGTATCATGTCAGAATGTTGGGATGGTGAATATTAGGATTAAAATGTATGATAACACAGTTAAAACATTAACTAGTGTTAGACATGTACCTGAATTGAAGAAAAAACTGATTCCTTTGGGAGTGTTGGATTCATATGGTTATAAGTTTACAGGTCAGAATGGAGTGTTGAAAGTCCCTAAAGGCACCCTAGTTGTTATGAATGCAAAAAAGGTCGGAAATCATTACAGACTCAAAGGAATTACTCCGGTTAGTGAAGCAGTGATTGTGTCAGAGAAAGAAGAAGAAGGTACTTGCATATGGCATTAACGATTGGGTTACATGAGCGAGAAAGGACGTTAGGTACTGATGAAACGTAAATTACTTCTTGTTTTGAAATCCTTGAAGTTTGATTTCTGTAAACATTGAGTGTATGGAAAATAGTGTAAATAGAGGTTTAAAACTGGAAGTCATAATAGTAAAGAAATTTTGGACTATATTCATTCTGATCTGTGGGGACCATCTCCTATTGTATCATATGGAGATGCTTTATATTTTTTAATGTTTATTGATGATTTCTCCTGGAAAGTTTGGGTCTTTATTCTAAAAAGGAAATTTGATGTATTCAATGTCTTTAAACAATTTAAAGCAATGGTAGAAAAAAGAATAGGCAAATCAATTAAATGTTTAAGAAATGACAACGGTGGTGAATTTACTTCTCTAGAATTTGAACAATAGTAGACACAAAATGGTTGTTTATACTCCTCAGCAAAATGGCATTGTTCAATGTACAAATTAGACTCTTATGGAAAGAGCGAGAAGCATGATCAACAATGCTAACATGCAAAAGGAGTTGTGGGTAGAAGCAGTATCCACTACTTGTTATTTAGTTAACAGATCACCTTCAGTAGCAATAAATTGTAAAATTCCATAAGAAATTTGGTCAGGTCAGTCTTTTGATTTTTCACATTTAAGCATATTTGGTTTTGATGCCTATGCTCTTATTCCTAAAAATCAGCGTTCAAAATTAGATCCAGAATCGAAATGTTATGTGTTTGTTGGGTATGACTATGCGGTGAAAGGATACAAGTTGTGGGTTCCTACGTCGCGGAAGATAGTCATTAGTAGAAATGTAACATTTGATGAATCTTCTCTTTTAATACCAAATGTTGAAAGAATTGAATAGAAACAGGTATCACCAAATAAGAAAATTTAGTTGGAGGCTAGACATTCTTTTGAAAGTCAAACGAAATGAGAAAATTTGAGAGGAAAAGGCCTTGAAGATACAAAGGAAGTTGTTGAAGTTTGTGAACCAGTTCAATAACCAGTCACTCTAAGAAGGTCTACAAGGGAAATAAAAACTCCCAAAAGGTATGAAGATTATGCTTCATCTTTTGCTTTGATTACTGAAAATGGGAAAACTTCTTGTTATCAGGAAACAATAGATGATATAGATAGCAAAAAATGGAAAACGGCTATGGAAGAAGAAATGGATTCCTTAGCCAAGAACAATACCTGGGATCTTGTAGAACTTCCTAAAGGGAGAAGTGTTGTTGGGTGCAAATGGGTCTTCAAATTGAAACGAAAATTTGATGGAAGTATTTAAAGGTATAAGGCAAGACTGGTAGCAAAAGGGTATTCTCAGGTTGATGGTATTGACTTTCATGAGACTTTTTCACTAGTTGTAAAACTTGTTTCTATTCATACTGTGTTGGCACTAACTGCATTACTTAACCTTGAGTTAGAATAGTTAGATATTAAAACAAGTTTTCCACATGGTGATTTGGATGAAGAGATATATATGGAACAACCAGAAGGTTTTGTATAAGGTCACAGTAGAAGATTAGTTTGCAAGCTCAGGAAATCATTGTATGGCCTGAGGCAGTCTCCGAGGCAATGGTACAAGAAGTTTGACTCCTTCATGGTGAGCCAGAACCTTATTAGAAGTGAGTATGATCATTGTGTATACTTTAAGAGTTTCAATGGCATATTCATTATCTTATTTTTGTATGTTTATGATATACTTAAAGCAAGCAAAAGAATGGAAGAGATCAACAGGTTAAAGGCTCAGCTCTCTAGGACATTGGATATGAAGGATCTTGGAGCAGCAAAACATATCTTCGGCATGTAGATACACAGAGACAGGAAAAATTGTAAGCTTTGGTTATCACAACAGAAGTATGTGGAAAGAGTACTTGAAAATTTCTGTATGCATATTGTGAAGCTTGTTAATGTTCCATTAGCTTCCCATTTCAAGATTTCTTCAGTTTTAAGTCCTAGAACTGATGACGAAAAGCAGTATATGTCTCATGTACCATATGAAATTATTGTAGGAAACTTAATGTATGCGATGGTATCTACAAGACCTGACATTTCACATGTAGTTGGAGTTGTCAGCAGGTTCATGGAAAATCAAGGTGAAGAACATTGGTGAGCAATGAAATGTGTGCTTCAATATCTAAGAGGCACAAGTGACCATTGCATCATCTTTAATGGTAGTGAAGGATCAGTTTGCAAATATGTATATGCTGATTATGCAGGTGATTTCGACAAAAGGACATCTAATATAGGATATGTCTTTACTCTTCCAGGCGGAGAAATTAGTTGGACGTCAAAGCTTCAAGAAACAGTTGCATTGTCCACCACCGAAGAAAAATATATAGCTGCTTCAGATGCCAGTAAAGAAGCAATCTGGTTAAAGGGTTTACTTGATGAGATTGGAAGGATGTAAGAGAGAGTGAATGTACTCTATGACAGTCAGAGTGCTATTCAATTGGCTACAAATCCAACTTATCACAACAAGACCAAGCTCATTGATGTAAGGTATCATTTTCTAAGACATGTGATCGATGGTGGAAAAGTAGCTCTTAAGAAGGTCCATACACAGGAAAATTGTGCAAACATATTTATGAAGCCAGTTTAGTAGAGAAGTTGCAATGGTGATTATCTTCTCTTGGCTTGCAGAAGAGATGATGAATGGGCATGGGCAGGGGATTAGGAAAATTGTTGTCAAGATGGAGTTTGTTGGAATTTGACAACTAATTATGTAAATATGTGTAAAATTGTATTAGTTACTGCCAAGTTAGTTTTATACCGAAATAGCAGTTATGTAATGAAGAAGGCTTTTATAAAACTGATGAATTCTCAAACTGTTGTAATCATGGAGAACCATTGTTGATTTAATAAAGAATTCAATCTCTTTCCCCATGGATGTTTCCTTTACACCCTATCAAGGTTTTACTACATAAAAATCTGATGTTTTTACTTGTATCTTTGTGTTTGGTTTCCATTCAATTTCAGTTATATCCTTCTTGTTAAATTAATACCTATAGTGTATCATGCACTCGCCAGTTGAATATGAAGTCGTGATTTGAGATTTTGCACCATAAAACTATGGCACACATTAAGAGAGTGGGACTTGTAGTGTTTTCATGGGAAAATATAAGAGGTTAGGAAATTCAAAGCAATGTGGCTGATTTGAAAGAGTTGGAAGTTAAAAGGCAAAAAAACACCTTGGCATTAAAATTCATAAAGGAATCCATAGGTGGGAGCATTCTTCCCCTGATTACATATATATCCTTGAAAGGACTTTTGGTGCAAAGGGGAGTAATCAAGTCGAAGATAGTAGTGTTGTTTATATTGTTGTAGCACTGCTTGAAGATGAAAATGAAGATGGATCTTTAGCAACAAATCTATAGAAAGATGAAGAGTTTGGTGAATCTCAATTGAAAGTGGTTCACAATGTTGATGGTGTGTTTCGAGTGGGAGCTGATTTTGACATATATAATGTTGCCAATGGAGAAGTAACTCAATTAGTCGGTCCAGCTATTGAAATTGTTGATGTTAACTTAGATGAAGAACTATTAACTAGTGATGAGTGGTTTTTGATCTTATTGATATGATGTTATATTATGAGAGAAGACCACTTGTAGGTAGAGAATCAAGTTTATGAGAGGAAGAAGAAGAGAATAAAGATCTCAATCTAGAGAAAAATGAACAAAACCAATATGATGTTGAAGATGTTTTTTCATATAAACTTAACCTTCATTTTGTGTTTTTAGATGTTAGAATCAACCGAGATGAAACAAAAAAGTATGAAGAAGAATTAAATTTTCTTGAAGAATGGCTTGAAACACTATGTATCGATGATGCCTACATAGAAGTTGCAGCTATGAATGTTGAATGTAGCATGAACAATATTGAAAATGAAAATTTCAATGAAATTTTCATGTATTAGAGCCCTAAAGATATAAAATTCAATTATGATCTTATGTTGCAGCAAATTGATAATCTGAAGATTGATGATGAAGAAGAAACTATAGAAGATGACATGTGGCAACAATCCACATACAACCAAATTTTTGAAGACATAAAGGACATCCATGGACATGTTGAAATGATTTTCTATGTTTATATCATAAATAAATATATATCGTTGGTAGAGTTTCAACAACTAATGAAGAAATTGAAATTTGGAACTTACACCGAAAAGACAAAGATGAAGGAGTTCAGAGGACAAGATTAGTAAGAAAAGGAAAAAAAAATCTAGCACAAGCACTGATGCCAATGTTTTGAATCTTTGTAAGCCTAGTTGAGACTTAGACCAACATGCATGTTTAAGTTATGTTGAGTCATGGTTTAGATGCCATTCATAATTAAGAGGGAGTGTTAAATAATTACGCTTGCCAATTCGCCGATGCACCGTGAGTGCCATGACTTGCCCAAACAGGCCTGCAATGATGTGTTCAACTTTTGAATAGTCATCACTCCCTTAACCTATTCGGCGTCGAAGAGACAATAACCGACTTAATAATTTTGTATAAATATAGTTGCTATGGGTTAAAAGTACTACACATAGTCTAGATGCATAGTTCAAATATTTGTATGCAGTTGTAATTATTGCTTTGTTGTTTCAATAATATAAATATTTTTTTTTGTTAGCAATCAAACTTATGTGTTTGAGTTATGTACACTACAATGTACTCTCATCAATGTTTCAATATTTACATTGTTGGACGAATTTTAAATCTTAAATATAAGACAAACATATAAATATAATAAACATGAAAAAAATAAATATAAAAAATTGTTTAACGATATTTAGCATAAAAACCAATGCTTACATTTATATAAGTAATTTTTTGTCGAAAAGATATGAAAATAAAAATAAAAACCTTGAGAAACATTCCATTGCTTTATATTTCTTTAACCGATACAGAGTACTTAATGGGCCTTAGTTGGAACACTTTATATTAAATAACTATTTAACAATATCCAATGGGACTTAAATTAATGTGAGTGGTCACATGCAAAAAATCATTGTATCCTCGTAGTATATAGTGGAGAGGTTACATTAGGATCTTTTAAATTATTGTTGGTATGTTTTTATGTAGATATTTAGGCGTGTTTTGAGGTGTTCCTATGTTGAAGTTGGTTGAATAGGAATTAGTTTCATTTTACATGAGGTAGGTTAGGGAAATTTACGGGTGTATTTTAACTAAAGTGATAGTACAACGAGGTTATCAAAATTCTATATGTGGGGAAAGATAGTACCACATGACTTAAAGTGGTAGAATGGATTTTGGAAAAATTTAAGTTGGAAAAAAGAGTGGACTCTGGAAAAATTCAAGTTGGAAAAAAGAGAGGAGAATATATGTTTATCATAATGATAGGGGGATGGTAATAGCATACTTCTCTTATAAAATGGTATCTTGTATGTATATGTTTTTTCTTTTGATGGAACACATTATGTTTTGATAGTGCAATGGCTGAAGTGTTCTCACAATCGATTGTTGTTGATCTTTTTTGTTTTTGTTGAAGTCCATCCAAAAATCTATGTAATCATACTACTTGACATCTTGTTGAGGTCACTGCTATATTATGCTTCTAGCGATGAAAGCATCACAATAGACTTCTTACTAGATGCACATGATATTACACCTGAACTAAGATGAAACACATAACCAGCAGTGTTTTTACTATCATCCAAACTTCTTGCAAAATCAGTATTAGTATATCCGAGCAAATCATTATTTTCATCAATTCATTAGGGGCAAATGAAGTCTCCATTTGGACTACCTTACTCAAGGATTTCTTCCCCTACCTGTAGACTATGCTACTGTACATCTACAATGTCAAATGAACTCAATGAAAATTTACATTTTCATGAGGGTATTTCAATTTATCTTAAAATGCTATCTTGTATCTATATCTTTTCTCTTTGGATGGAACACATCGTGCTTTGATAATGCAATGGTTGAGGTGCTGTCAAAATAGAATGTTGTTGATCTTTCTTGTTTCTACTGAAGTCCATCCAAAACTCTCAGTGACCATATTGCTTGACATGATGTTGATGTTGCTACCACATTTTTTGCTTCTGCTAATGAGAGTGTCATAATAGGCTACTTCGTAGATCCTCATGATATTACACCTGAGCTAAGATGAAACAAATAACCAAAAATGCTTTTTCTATCATCCAAACTTCGTGAAAAAACACTGTCACTATATCCAACCAAATCTTTCTTTTCTACCATTCATTAAAGGAAATTGAATTCCCCATTTGGATTGCCTTGATCAAGGATTGCTTCACATACATCTAGAATATGCTACCATGCATTACAGTGTTGAGATGAACTAGATGACAATTTACAGTTTCATGAGGGAAATTCAATTTATCTTCTACTATTCTAATTTGCAGTTGTATAGTTGCAAGAGACACAAGAAGAAATGTTCACAGATAGGAGGGTTGTTAGCGATTATGTGTTCATATATAATAAATGGTGCTAATCTCTATATCTGTTCCTAATGGTCGAAGCAAAACATTTTCCTTTGTTATGAGTTAATTGGAAGGATAATGGAAGGGGAGAAATGAAGAATTCAAAAATCATCATTTTCATTTAACTAACAGTTTCTCTTATTAAACAGAGCTTCTGGAAATATTTTCACATTTAACATGGTGTACAGTACAAGTGGAAATCATGCATTGTTAAACAATTCTTTCTCGAAACCTTAAACATGGGTTGATTTTCTTATCAGATATGTTTGCGGAAAGGTTGATTTTACATTACTAGCTAATAAAGATGATAGCGGTAAAAGTTACTAGCGAGACCCATTGCTTCTGAAAAGCCCAAATAACATTTGAAAATATTCTCTCCTCAAAAATATTCTTTGAATACAGTGAAAATGGAGCACACTTTTGGGTGCAAGAGACAAACCATTAAATATTGTTTATCATATCCTATCCACGTATTTAGCTGGATGATAGGTTGGATAGTTTCATATTTGTAGAACTATCATACACCAGTCAATGGTATCATTTTATACTTATTAGTGTCTACCGGGTAGGGACTATTGTAAACAACGAGGGACTATTGTAATCAACGTGCTTCCTTTTATTAGACATCGCACATAGAAAAATAAACAATCAACCTTTTAACATATGGTTTGTTTGATATTGTGTCCCCACAGTTTGTTGGAATATTAATTCCAACTGCTGTGTAGCAGCAGCGAGCCGCAATAGAGAACTTACAAAAGAGTCGGTGTATCTGCAGTAGAACTGCAGTGAACAGTTGAACAACAGCAGCTATTTTATTCATTTGTCCTGATCCGGCACCCCACATTTATTCCTGATCTTTTAAGCCACCGCCATTACCATCTTTTCACTCTTTAATTATTTTTGAGTTCCCGAAGGAGGAAAGATAAGATCCAGGGCTACACCATTACTTCTCAACAACTCTATTAATGAGCAGAATGGCTGAAGCATGTCCGAGAAGGAAAGTACCAGCCTCGAGCCGACGCAACATTTATCAGTTATGGGTTTCCACATAACCGACTCAAGAAGCACAACAGAATGTCAGAAAGATCAGATTTTATTCATTATGAGCAGCAGAGTACAACAGAAACTTCATCAGCAAGTTAAAGCGGTGATGACCCTTTCCCGTACTATAAAATGCAGACACAGCAGTGAAGAAAGAACAGAAGCAAATACAGAAATAGAAATAGAAACAGGGGAAATATAGAAAGAGCATATGAGAGCACGCAGCAGCGTGAAGAAAAATATTTCTAGAATAATGAAAAGCACAACAGTGCAGATTTTAATGTTTTTTGTTTTAAGATTGTTTGCTGTGAGACAGAGATGCTGAAATAGTAGCGCTGTGATAGAGTTGCTGAGATAGAGTTGCTTAAACAGAGTGCTGAGACAGAGATGCTGAAACAGCAGTACTGAGACACAGTGCTGAGACAGCAGTGCTGAGAGAAAGAGTTGCTGAGACAGCTGTATATGCAACAACATAAATGTATTGAAAGTTTTACACACAGTAGTGTAAAATATCAGACAGACACAGCAATGTCAATTTGGACAGATTGAAGTGCCTCTGAAGCAGGCATGGTGGAATTCCTCTGTTAAGAGCTAAATGTTATTTGTGTGGAATAGAAGTGTTCCTTGGTGAATCCCTCTGTCAAGAGGAAGGTGCTTTTTAAGCATAGTGTTTGGTGAATCCTTCTATCAATAGGAAGATGCTTTTCAGCATAGACTGGTAAATCCCTCTATTAATGAGGAAGATGCTCTTTAGCATAGATTGATAAATCCCTCTGTTAAAGAGGAAGATGTTTGTAATAGGAGTTGTGGAAATCCCTCTATGTGAGGAAGACTTAGTTTTAGCTCTTAGTTTATTTTTATAAATAGAAGTTTCATTTTGAGTGTTGTTGTTACACCGTAAGTCGAAAAATACTTGACGTCAAAAATCACCGTTGCTGTTACATCGTAACTCAAAAAATACTTGACGTCAAAAATTTACGTTGCCGCAACACCACGAACAGCGTTGCTGCAACACAAGTTACAGCAACTGAAAAAAGCTCCGTTGCTGCAACACCAGTTACAACAAAGTGATTTTTTTCTGTTTTCTCTATATTGAAACAGAGTATTATTTTGATCAGTTTTTGATCCTGAGGCAAAGTAGAGTATTATTTTATGCTCTGTTTTTGTGTTTTTGAATTATCAGAAATCCTGAAAACAGAGTATTACTCTCTGTTCATATTTTTTTTTGTTGTTTTGGAATTTATCGAAAAATTCCCAACAGTGGAAACAGAGGATTTTTCCACTGTATTTTGTTTGGAATAACCAGAAATTCCCAACATGGTATTAGAGCTTGTCCAGGCTCTTTGAAGACATCAAAGAAGCTGAAAGAAGATTTCTTGTTGCAGCAAATTATCCAGCAAATTATCCAGCATAGTGAAAACGTTGACCAGGTATTTCTCAGATTAATTTTCTGTGTTGTTGTTGAAGAAACAGTCAGTTATTTTAAGATACTCAGTCAAATGGCAAGGTCAAAGAAGAAAGTCACCAATCCTACTAAGAATGTGTCTCCCTCTACTCCCAAAATAGAAGACAATCAACTTGAAAGCATTCTATTTGAGGCTTCAAGGTTTAATGGAAATTTTGATATGTGGGAAATAAAAATGAGGACTGTCTTACAGTCTCAAGGGATTGAAATTTGGGAATCAATGATTGATGATAGCAAGATGGATAAAGAATCTAAGGAGCACAATGCAAAAGCAGCAAAGACAATCTTGGATGGGCTGCCTGATTTTTTAAAGAAGAATATAGGAAAATATTCATCAGCAAAGGATATATGGGACAGACTTCATGATCTTCATGCAAAGGGAGCACTGACCATGACAATCAGTCAAGAAGGAAATTCTGAACCCATCATAGAAGCTGAAAATGAGAAGGTTGACCTCATCAAGCTTCAAGTAAAAGAAAGGGATGAAGAGCTCACCAAGCTTAAGAAGGAACTTGATCAATGAAAAAGGAAGCATCATGAAGAATTCATATCCATGACAAATCAGTTGAATAAAGCAAGGAAGCAGGAAGATATCTTGTCAAATCAACTTGAACAAAGGCACAAGAGAGTGAACAAACTTGTAGAAGAGATTGGACAGTACAAGGTAGAGGTCTCCTCCCTTAAGGCTGAATTACAAGAAGCGAGGAAGCAGGCACAAGAAGCTGAGAAGAGAATGGAGAGCAGTCAAGCAAAAGATGAAGAAATCTCCAAAATGAAGACAGATATCATCTCTCTTAAAATAGTAGCAGTTGAAGCTACTTGTAGTAAGGAAGAAACTGAGGAACAACTTACAAAGAAGAATGATGAGTGTGAAAGATTGGAAGAAGAGATTGTCCTCCTTAGAAAAAAGGTTGAAGGGATGAACAAAATCTTGAAGAGCTCTCAAGCCTTGGATGATATGCTCAGCTATCACAGATCTCCATATGATAAATCAGGACTCGGGTATGTATGTGAACCCACAAACAAGAATGAAAATGCTTTAAGCAAAGGAGATGTGAAGAAGGCAGAAAGAAATTGTGATGCCCCTAGTTCCAGCAAAGGCAATGAGCAAAATCAAGGCTGCAATAGAAGAAATCCTACTCCAAGTAGAAAACCAACTCCAAGAAGAAATGTTGATGACGACAATGATGCGAGAGGCAATGGTTATCAGCAAAGAATCTCAAGGCAGAAAGGCTTCGGAAGTACATCAAGGAAACCTCCATATACCAGGTATCAAAGTTCATTTTTTGGTTATTGTTATTCTTGTTCAAACTTTGGTCATATGGAAAAAGACTGCAGAGGATTTCATAGAGATAGATGTTGTAGTCTTCGACAATCTCCAAGCAACAATTTTGCAAGAAGAAATCATGAATTTTTATTCATGAACAATGTTGAATGTTTCAAGTGTCATAACATTGGGCATATGGCATGTGACTGTAGCTTGACATGGGCCTTTACACAAGCTAGACCCATGCAAAAGAAGAAAGTTACACAAGTATGGAGAAGGAAGAAAATACAGTCCGAAAGTCCCTTGAGCTCTCCAGCCGATCTAAGTTTCTTTTGAGAAGATTTTGCCGAAAGAAGATAATGCATACACTAAAGGGGAGCCTGTAATTTTTTATCATTATTGTTGAACTGTATTAACAATCATTCTTTGATGAAGATCTTCTTATAAGGAAGAGATATCGAATTAAATCTCCCATGAGAGCAGAGAAGGAGCAGGTTGCTGATATTCTGACAAAACCATTGGACCAGAAAAGTTTTGAGTTTTTTGATGAAATGTTTGGGTATGATTGAACGCCCAACAGTTGAAATTAAAAGGGGAGTGTTGGAATATTAATTACAACTGCTGTGCAGCAGCAACGAGCCGCAATAGAGGACTTACAAAAGAGTCGGCGTATCTGCGGTAGAACTGCAGTGAACAGTTGAACAGCAGCAGCTATTTTATTCATTTGTCCTGATCCGGCACCCCACATTTATTCCTGATCTTTTAAGCCACCGCCATTACCATCTTTTCACTCTTTAATTATTTTTGAGTTCCCGAAGGAGGAAAGATCAGATCCAGCGCTACACCATTACTTCTCAACAACTCTATTAATGAGCAGAACGGCTGAAGCATGGCCGAGAAGGAAAGTACCAGCCTCGAGCCGACGCAACATTTATCAGTTATGGGTTTCCACATAACCGACTCAAGAAGCACAACAGAATGTCAGAAAGATCAGATTTTATTCATTATGAGCAGCAGAGTACAACAGAAACTTCATCAGCAAGTTAAAGTGGTGATGACCCTTTCCCGCACTATAAAATGCAGACACAGCAGTGAAGAAAGAATAGAAGCAGATACAGAAATAGAAATAGAAACAGGGGAAATATAGAGAGAGCAGATGAGAGCACGCAGCAGCGTGAAGAAAAATATTTCCAGAATAATGAAAAGCACAGCAGTGCAGATTTGAATGTTTTTTGTTTTAAGATTGTTTGCTGTGAGACAGAGATGCTGAAACAGCAGCGCTGAGATAGAGTTGCTGAGATAGAGTTGCTGAAATAGAGTGCTGAGACAGAGATGCTGAAACAACAGCACTGAGACACAGTGCTGAGAGAAAGAGTTGCTGAGACAACAGTGTTGAGACAGTTGTATATGCAGCAGCATAAATGTATTGAAAGTTTTACACACAGTAGTGTAAAATATCAGACAGACACAGTAATGTCAATTTGGACAGATTGAAGTGCCTCTGAAGCAGGCATGGTGGAATTCCTCTGTTAAGAGCTAAATGTTATTTGTGTGGAACAGAAGTGTTCCTTGGTGAATCCCTCTGTCAAGAGGAAGGTGCTTTTTAAGCATAGTGTTTGGTGAATCCTTCTATCAATAGGAAGATGCTTTTCAGCATAGACTGGTAAATCCCTCTATTAAAGAGGAAGATGCTCTTTAGCATAGATTGATAAATCCCTCTGTTAAAGAGGAAGATGTTTGTAATAGGAGTTGTGGAAATCCCTCTATGTGAGGAAGACTTAGTTTTAGCACTTAGTTTATTTTTATAAATAGATTTTTCATTTTGAGTGTTGTTGTTACACCGTAAGTCGAAAAATACTTGACGTCAAAAATCACCGTTGCTGTTACACTGTAACTCAAAAAATACTTGACGTAAAAAATTTACGTTGCTGCAACACCACGAACAGCGTTGTTGCGACACAAGTTACAGCAACTGAAAAAAACTCCGTTGCTGCAACACCAGTTACAGCAAAGCGATTTTTTTTCTGTTTTCTCTATATTGAAACAGAGTATTATTTTGATCAGTTTTTGATCCTGAAGCAAAGTAGAGTATTATTTTATGCTCTATTTTTGTGTTTTTGAATTATTAGAAATCCCAAAAACAGAGTATTACTCTCGGTTCATATTTTTTTTGTTGTTTCAGAATTTATTAGAAAATTCCCAACAGTGGAAACAGAGGATTTTTCCACTGTATTTTGTTTGGAATAACCAGAAATTCCCAACACAATTTTTCCTAAACAAATCAGGTATGTCTAGTTTTTTTATTTGAAGAATTCACAAAGTCATCTTCTTATTTGGCCTCATAAGGAGGGAAAAAATAGATAAGCATAAGCAATGAGTAGTTTCAAATGAACTAGTCAAATAATGTTGCACTTAACTTAGCATAATGCTGAAACATTTTATGCAAAGAAAATTTAGCTCAAACAATATACTTGTTTAAAAGCTGGTAGACACATGTGGCAGCACTTAGATGCATGGTATGGTGTGTTGTTAATTATCATGGAATTAGGTAGGCACATGTGTGGATAAACCGTTGTCCTTCTCAAGTGGGCTTCTCGTCTTTGTTCTGCTCTGATAATTTTTCTTGATCAAACTCCTTCCCAAAGAGCATTTTTGTGGGGCAAAACCCTTATAATGGCAATTACAATAAATTCTTACAGAGCCAATTCTATAATAATCATGGAACTTTCAAACATGCATGATAATTAAACTGGAAAGGGGTGCAAGAAAACTAAATTTCGAGGATTGCATTCAAAGACTGTAAGATCTACAATCTCTGAGGACTCACGAATTAATCCTCGTCATACAAATTATTCTTCCTTGCAAGCACTCTGATATTTGGATTGGATCACCTTCCAAGGAAGATGCATCCATGGATGATGAGGATGATGAGGTAGTGAAGGGGAGTCAAAGGCTGGAACTTCTATGATGAAGGCATCAATCAGGGATTTTGATTCTATTTGGTGTTTTGTTCAGAACGCGGACCATGAGATTTTGTTGTTGGTTTTTATGAGAACAAATTATAGTCATATCAAGAGTTTTGTGCGCATGTTATGTGTAAATTTTCTCTAAATTCTCATTGTTTGTTTATGTGATCCATCATGGCAACAAAGTAGAACTGAAATTTTTGGTTTCGATGAAGGCATTGAAATTTATTGTTTCCCAAGAATCTGTAATTCCCTACGTAGCATTTATATTACTTTTTTATTGCCAGATAGACTAGATTATCGTTTTGATTCTATATTTTCCTCCCGTTTTCCCATTGAGGCTGAATTGGAGTCCGATGACATGGGTTCCTTACATTGATCATCTTCTGAAAACCCATTTTTTCTTAAAGTAAATGTAATGGACGGTTCATGGTGTGGGTTTCTTTATGTGAAATATATTCTGGCAATTTCTGAGTATTCATTTGCCTTTGTTTCAAGAGAAATATCTATGACTGACAACCTAATAGTCGATGTGAAGTTGTGTCAAACAAATATTTACATTTCAACAGATCACTTTCTGGAGCCACTTGCAATGACGCTAGAAGAACTTGTTGGAACTAAACAAAAATATTTTCAACCTACTAATGGCTATAAGGCCCCTCCTATAAATTGAATTCGGGGATTTTTTTCCTGTATTGCTTTTAGTTTTGAAGAAGCTAGTGATAAAATGGTGATTGATGTTAGGGTTCAAGAGAAATAAATATAAAAATCAAGAAATACACATTCAAACCATGTACACCATGATTATCACGAAAACTCCAATTGGGGAAAAACCAACCCACAATAGATCTATTATTGCCTTTGGCTAAAACACAGCCAAGCCGGCCAACAACCTGAGCTTTCACCACTCAACCATGGCTACCTACATTGGAGAATACACACCCCTTTTAAGGGCTTCAACTACATGTAATACCCTGAGTCACCAATACTAGGCGCGCAAAACAACAACTGTTAACCATAACTGCTGACATAACTTCAACTCCACGATAGGGTTAAGTTTATCAAACAATCCCCTCTTTTAACTTAACTTTGGGTTCTCCTTGGCCAAATCTAGCGAAATCTGCCAAGTGAGCCAGCCACCACTCACCTCCAGGCCCTATCCAGTCAATGTTAGGGTATTTGATAATCTCACAAGCTGCCCTAGTTCAACGTGCTTCATCATACCACCACATACATCCCTATATCACACAAGTGGACATTCAAACTTTGTCAATGATTTACTGGGTACACATGTCTTACCAAGTCATACAGTCATATACCATTTACATGAAAATTTTCACCTTCAACAGAGATTTGGCAGACTCTTCATGCTCTACTCATGCAGCACTTCACGTAGAGATGGGGTTTGCCCTTCCTTCATAGAATACATGGCACCTTCACGCAGCAAAGGGTACTCCTCGTTGTCGTGGCTCCGCTGGAGCTCATACTGACCCTTCGGCATGCAGAATGACGAGACAAAGATGTCCAGCGGCCCGCACTCCGCTGGAAAAGCCATTAGCTATGACCCGCGTGACCACGACCTCGAAGACTTCGCAGACGAGGGACTCATAGCGCAACCAGAATGTGACGTACATTGTTCCACTCAAGATCTCCCCCGCGCCCAAGCTCTTCAGCCCCGTCACTGTGACCACGTAGCCATACTTGCTGCTGCATTTTCCCTCCGCATCGCGGATGAGCTACGCCGCTACTTTTTCACGGAGTTTCGGCCCCAAGTCCCGCGGGTGGAGCCTTATGTTCCGCTCCATCTCCACCACCATAAACATCCTATTTTTTTTGGTGGGGGAGGGGGGGTTGGGTTGGGCGGTTGTCTGACTCTTTTTTTTCGTTGTTGTTTGTTGGTGAGGAGTGTTACTGTTTGTTGCATGGTGAGGAGCGGCGAGGTGAGGTGATGATTTCGTCATTGTTCTTCCCGGCCACGTTCCGGCAGGATCCTGTCCGGCAGTGCCCACCCCGTCTGACAAATTTTCCGCATTTTCTTTTAATGTCTCTGTGTTATTCCTCTTCTTCCCCATGGTTTCTTTTTAGCCTGCGACACTTTGCTGGTGCTTCCGCTGCCTCCTCCGTGGTCACTACCTCTGCGTTTAATTCTTCATTTTCTTTTTGCTCTTCATCGAACCAGGCCTTGGCAAAGCCTTCAAACTCCATTTTCTTTTTGCTCTTCATCGAACCATCACCCAACGAACACTGTTGGTTTGTGCAAAGAGCTATTGCTTCAACCAGCGCCACTACTTTGATGGGAACATTTTGAATAGCTAACGAGGGCCCTTGCCAACCAAAGCTTTGATACCACTTGGTAGGGTTCAAGAGAAATAAATATAACAATCAAGAAATACACATTGAAACCATGTACACCATGATTATCTGGAAAACCACAATTGGGGAAAAACCAACCAACCACAGATCTGTTATTGTCGTTGGCTAAAACACAGCAAAGCCGGCCAACAACTTGAGCTTTCACTGTTCAACCATGGCTACCTACATCGGAGAATACACAAGCCTTTTAAGGGCTTCAACTACATGTAATACCATGAGCTCAATACCATGAGTCACCAATACTAGGTGCCGAAAACCACAACTCTTAACCATAACTGTTGACATAACCTCAACTCCACCATAGGGTCAAGTTTATCTAACAATTGAAACATGCCTATTGTCTTTTTCGAGGATTCGAGGATTGTAATGTGGGTAGACGACAAAGGAGATAAACTCGAGGAGAATTCTCAAATGAAACTGCAATTTCTAGTTGTTCAATTGTCTCGTAGGTTTTATGAAAATTTTTAACCTCATCACTGTCATGCTTTCACTTAGGTTACCATGTTGCAGATCTAGTAATATTTTTAATCTCATATATGAGCTGCAAAACCTTTCTTGCTTGGCTATTAAGTACTTTCTTTTTTCTACCATTGCAGCTGTCATGGACATTAACACTAGTGGAATACATACCTTGGAAGAATTGCACAAGGTGTTTAAGAAAAGAGACCTACATGTGAGCTCCCTCACGCAAGTGACAAAAATATGAAATTTTGTTATTAGCTGGAAAATTAAGTGGAAATAGTACAAAAAAACCATCTCTGTTTTTTCTTATTCTTTTCGTCATCTTTTGACACTAAGGTTTTGTTCTCTTATTGCCGTGACGTTAAGCAAGGTTTCTTTGGTCCCAAATTGACAAAATTGTGCTAATTTACCACTCCATGTATGAACTTTCGTAGCTTCATTCAAGCAGTCAGAGTTCACAGGTTATTGGCATGACTCTTGTGATGGATCTCGTGAAAATTCATGCACTCTTAGCCTTTGTAACAACCCAAGTTTTAGAAAAGTTTTAGTTGCACAGGATGTGCTTTCTGAGAGCGAGAGCTTTAGGGTGCTACCCAAATACCTTTTAGATATTTAACCTTGTTCACGAAAATTTAACAATGCATCAATTGAAGGATGCAAAGGCCACAAGTTAAGCTCTGCGGCTTCCGTCCCAAGAAGTGAATACCATGATATCCTTGGTTGAATGATGCAAAACCAAAGTTATTGGTCAATAGTCGGTTATTGGTCAATAGTCGAAGCATACTTAAGGAGGCTCAACAGGTGACTAGAGATATTGGGAAGTCTCTTGACCTTTTATCATTAGAAAAATGAACAGAAAGAACATAAAGACTGCAAGATCCACATACTTGGAGCATCTGACTGGATCAGAAGCAGGGATAGGTACCTTGGGAGAAGGCTCTGAACATCTATGTGAACAAAATATCAGAGAGTAATCCAATGTAGATGGTTACTATGAACTGAAAATTTAAATGCAAAATAATGAATAATTACTATTAATGTTTTTCAGGACATTATCTTAATTGGCTTATTTAATGCTAAAGGCCTTGCCTAAGAAGCCACAAATGTGTATGGAAGTAGAGACGTGAAGGCTAACCTGTCAAATTTAGTGAAATTTTTATTTTGCAGGTTAATGTGTTTCAGATGCCGCATTTCTTTGCAAATATTTTCTCACTGTCGATTGTTTAGATTCTCAACTGTTTAGAAATGTTCACTTAAAAACAATTTTTAGGGTCTTTTCTCCAAATAATTGGTTGTTTTGCTTCTTTTGTTTACTGTAGCTAACTAATAACCACATCTTTTAAAAATGATACTGAGTTTTCGTACAAATATAACGTAAAGAACAAATTTATTTTTTTTCATTTTAAGTAAGTTCGTGTCACCATAACTAGCACCTCTCAATGAAAAATATATTTTCAACTATAACAACATCAAATGAATTTTTCAGAAAAAAGTGCAATAAATCGCTCTTAGAACAATTAGTTTTAGTTTTCCATTTATAAGAGATTAAAGTCATCTTGCTAGTTCTTGTTTTTCTATTTAATGTAGAAGAGCAAAAGGGTAGGACGGTGTTGCTACAAATCCCACAAAGTCCATTAGGAGATGTAGCAATTGCAAACACTCCACATGGCTAGATATGATTATTATATTATGCCCTCACCTTGTTAATAAAAATATATTAAATATATGTTGCTCATACTCTCCATGGCGACGAAAGTTACGTACACACCCCACTACCAACTTGAGTAATCCACCAAATCTATTGATGGACCTTTTGTTAATGGCCATCCCTCATAGTAGATTATTATATTATGCCCTCACCTCTTTAATAGAAATATATTAAATATATGTTGCTCATACTTTCGATGGCGACCAAAGTTACGTACACACATCTACGAACTTGAGTAATGCACCAAATCTATTGATGGTCCTTTTTTTTAATGGCCATCCCTCATAGTAGAACCTATTCAAGACTAAACAAGTTCTTTTGTATTTATGTGGGCATAAAGACAAATGTTGATGCAGATAAAGCAAGGGTAGCAGATGACAGATCACGTTAGCATATCCAGTAGCAAAGATAGGTGCATATGTAGATGTAGTTGTTCTTAATTCTATTTTAGTGACGAAATATGTGTTCTCCAATATATTTGCATAATTTTTCATGATGTTCAGAGGTAGGGGCTCTTAATTGATATATTTGGTGAATATGGATCTGGAAGTAACCTGAGATATGAAACGAATTATATTCCCTCACTTCCCCAATAAAAAGCGAGCCAAGAGCTATAGAGTAGTGCGAGCATTAAAGAAATAATTAGTTGAAATTATTCTCTCTATGGTCGATGACCATTAAAGAAATAGCCTGTTTAAATTCATATTGTCCCAACACGATACAGAGAGATTCCAAACACGATAAAGAGAGATTCCAAACATAGAGATCTTTAGGTTCTGAATTGGCTTCCATGGAGAGAGTGATTCATCGCAAAAATCAAATATATGTATAGGTTTAATTTAGGGCTATGAGAGAATATCAAAGATTGAGGCTCCTATGAAATGCAGCCTATTCATAAATTGATCCCTAACTATCTTTATGAATTTAGTTATAAGGTAAAAAATATTTTGGGTTGTTGGGGAGTTCTTCCTCATGTATCATCTGCATTTTATAGAACACAACTTTCTCATTCATTAAGTGCATCATATTCCCATGCATAAGAAGAAAACATTTGCAATAACCTTTTGGGTGATGTGGCACAAGTGAGGCTATTATCAACTTTCTAAAAAAATATTATCCTCAATTTGAAATCTTTATTTCTTTTAATCGATGCGTGCATCCTATTACTAAAAACAAGGATTTGCGGTTTTGGACTTGATGTAGTGTTGACGGTGCTGGCACTACCAACATTCAGGGGATCTCCCTGATATGAGTTTCCAACTCGACCTCACATGGTTTACCGTAGGAGTCCCATCTGGTATAATTGGCCTAATTTCCATTATCTTTGAGATTTTTCTTAGCTCTTTCTATTTAGCACATGAGAGTGTTATACTTGTAACTTCAAGAGAGCCAAGTGAGTATTCATGGTGAGTGCATAATGTAACTTTGCGTCTGGGTTCTCTCACTGTAAAAGGGGAAAGTGAGGTGAGCCTCTTGATGAGAGGGAATAGTCCCAGCACATGAAGAAACAGACGTGAACAACAACAAGGCTCTGTCCAACATCCAGCGGAATAGTGCACAATGGGTGCAGCTGTCATGAAAACGAAAGTTGAAGGGAAAATATGTATGCTGTCCAACGGAGTAATCCACATGGGGGTGACGGTCGTTAAAACCAAGAGAACGCCAGGATGTTCTATCTAGTGTCTGACGAAGTAGTTGACACAGGTGAGACAACAGTGATAAAAAATACAACACATCTATCAACAATGCAAGTACTAAAATAACCGAAGTAGTTATCGTATCTTAGTACATGTTAAGAAAACATGCATTACAAATGTTTAAAGAATAGTTTTACAAACTGATACAAAACATGCGTCAAAATGTACTGGCCTGAGACATGCTTTTGAATCAAGAAAAAGTCCCAAGACACATTTGTACACCATACATCACTAAACCTAGTAGTGAGACATTGGAGCCACTCCTCACTCCTCAAAGAATAGACTGCAAAGTATCAACGCTATGTGGGAGGAGCAAAAGAAAAAAGTCATTTGCTTAGATCCTTGTGACTCTTGGACATCGCTCATGATTGTTTTAATTCCTACGAATTTTCAATTTATGTGACTGTTCAACTTCATATGTCCGTCTCTTGGACTTTCACATTACATTACATTTGATTACAACATGTATGGCCCATATTAATGATGTGGCTAGGAAAACTGATGACTCAACTCGACATGACATTGCTGACATGTACTGGTTGATTGTGGTGTCTGTGTCAAGTTGTTGTGTTGTTGAGTGATGGTGTGCTCTCGGTGTAACATGTCTTCACCTCTGCATGGCAAAGTGCATAGGGTCTTTGATGGCCTTGGTCTTTGCTTGATGGTGCATGTGTATGTGTCCCTTTCTCTCATTACTCGATGTACTTCGTGTGGTCGTTCAACTGCGAGAAAGATTTCTAGCATGCGCTACTTTAGCTTGTTCATTTTCACGCCATGTTTCATAAATGTACATGTTCCTCTGATTAGTTATGATGAGATGACGTCAAATCTAGAAATATCTTATTCTAAAATGATGCATTGTTTTCTATTTTGGTGTAGGTGATTAAGAGAGGGAGAAGGCATTGAAGTTGTGTAGAGCACAACTTAGTTAGGAATGCGAGGTTCTGAAGCACTGGCAGGGAAAACTGCGTGGATGTCACCGGGTGGTAGATTTGTGCAATTTGAGATAGCAGTGATAGCTACAAGGAAGGACCCATTTGGGAGGTAGAATTGCGCAGTTTCTAGGAGGAATATCAGGTAGGTGTTGGGGAACTACTAGGAGATTCTCCACAGTTTTCAAGGTGAGGACTGGGTAGTTCCTTTAGGTGTCCAGCTGGGGATCTGCATAATTTCTATGAGGGAAGAGAGGGTAACAAATAGGCACTTGCAGGAAAATCTATGCAATTTTCTAGAGGAGGTCAGGATCAGGCTGTAGGAGCTACTAGTAAAAACTATGTAATACTCGAAAAGAGTCTAGGATAGGTAGTGGGGGCCCCTAGACATAACTACATAGTTTCTGGGCTGAATGCAGAGTAGGGCAACAGCCAGTTAATAGTCCAAACCATGTAATTTTTTGAGGGAGAGCAGAGTAGGCCAACAGGGGGCTTGCATGTCATATCTTCTTAATTTCCGGGGACATTGTAGTCACATGCAGTAGAGGCCTGTCCCACATGTCTACATAGTTTCTATCGATAGTGCAAGACAGGCACACTAGACAATATCTGTGTACTTTTAGAGATCAGTGCAACCCTGCGTCAAAAATCAAGTTAGTTTTTCCGGTTGACTAAAGGGAGGTTTGATGGGTGATGTTGCGGGAAGCATGAATTCGATCAGACATGGGGACAAATTCAACGCAGTTTGGTAGACAATTGGTTTTCTCACATTCATGATTGCGTAGTGTAGGCTACCCTAGAGGATAACCTCAAGCTCTGCGTAGTCTGGGCAGCAGAGCGAGGTCGTTGAGATCGAGGACTAGTTGGAGGGATGTCTGGTCGACATACTTTCATGGAAAATGAGTAAGTTTGAAAGAAAGTGAACTTTTGCATTAACAAAAATTATGATCACACACTTATCATGACTTGATGACGAGACACCTCAAACCAACAAGACAAGCATCTTCTTAGTGAGACTAACTTAAAGGTGAGGAGTGACAAGTGCGACACTTGAGATAGATATGCGAATGACCATGATGACGCTTGTGCGAAAGTACATACAACCTTGTGTGTCATTATGACTGATTTTCATAGAGTGAAAGCAACTCATGCACATAAAGAACAAACTTGCAAGCATGACATAGCAATCAACTTGCCAAAAGATGGTTGGTGGTTGATGGTCGATCAACCAAAATGGGTGTAAATTCTCGACGAGAGCTCATGGGATGATCCTAAGTGTTTGTAACCATCAAGGGGAAAAACCAAGGAAGGCTCCGAAGTTTGGATGAAGGCTAAAATTTTGGAGGGTGTTCCAATTGCTACAACACTTGGAGACACACTAGTTCAATACCAGCGTCTCTCTTTTGTTTCATTTATAGCACAGGGAATTTTCCTTTCAAGGAGTATTGATTCATTCCATAGGTTACATTGGTTTTCCCACTTACCCCATGGACATAGATGGTTCACCTTGTACCAACTAAGTCAAAGACAACAAAATTTTCAGCTAGATCACAGTGTCTCAAAATATGGAAGGGTAGTTTGGTTTGCGAACTTAAGTTTTGCAGAGTATAAGTTTTCATTTCTAGTGTTCCTTTGCTACTAGCAGGCCTGGAAAGTACCCCAACAGAGTCATGCAGGAACACAAGAATTTATCCACTATTAGTGAGCCTGGTCAATACCATGGTGGAGTTTCCTGCTTCACCTCTCTGCATAGGAAGTCTTTCTCTTCTTTCAACTTTGTATTTTTTTTAAGCAGGGTTGTGCATAGGAACTTATTTATTTTTGGGTAGAAGAGGGATCCCGACTTATTGAGAGCCGAAGAGGTTGTTATTTCATAGAAGCATGTACTACCTCTGATTTAGGTTTTCTCATTTAGATTTTTCCCCTTCTCCATTTTTATTAGTTGGATAAGCTTGATCATAAAGAATAGAAGACTGAGTACATGCACGAGGTTTCCTAGTTTGGCTACAAGTTCATGGTTTGACAAGAGCTTCCCTTATAGACGTATCATATTTTTCATCCATGCTTCATCACCTAAAGGTTACAACAAAGCATATAGAAGATGAACACAGGACTCACCAAGTCTTGTAGTGTCACAAGACACCTTAAATTCAGCCACATACTCATTCAAAATATAGAACACGATATAGAAGAACACTTATTCGCAAAACAAAATGAGAATCAAATAAAAGAAATAAAAATGAAGTGAAGCAAAAATAACAAAGTAAAACAACAGAACAAAAATAAGCATGCTATGTACATAGGGTGGGGCATGTCCCAGATCATTGAAAATAACATTTTAAATCTTGGCCATTGACAGGAATGTTTTCAATCCTCCCGTCAAGTTATTGTAATTGCTACCTGTGTTGGCCAAGCTTTTTCTGAACCATGTACAGACCAATCCACAGGGACTGGAAATTCATATCTTTTCCTTTGTCTTCATGGGTTTGTCCCACTTCAAGAATAAGTCACTCAAAACGAAGCTAGTGTTCCCTGCAAACTTTTGATCGAACCATCTCTTGATACAGTTTGGTTGGAGTCAAATTTTTTCTTTTTCTTTCATATGTTCTTCCTATAACTTGTGTAATGTGTCCATTCTACACTAAACCAATAGACATGGCTTGCCTCGAGATTCTTGGGATAGGTGGAGAGCAGGCAGGTAGATATTGGGTTGAAGGATGACTTCTTTTCCGTATACAATGAAGTATGAAGATGTGTTCATAGAGGGATCATGTGTAACTTTGTCAGCGGAAACTACATTCACCATAGTGGAATGCCAATTTCACTGCTCAGAGTAGATGATATTTTTTATGATGCAAATGAAATTGTGTATATTATCTTTCGGATATATCGCATTAGGTTTCTTGTTGATCGACGTTTCGAACCAACAACGGTGGTTCATCTTCAGGATGTGAAAGATTATTGAAAGACTGGTCTTATTTTTCAATTTAATATATATAGAGATGTATGAGATGCTTTGCCGACATCCTGAAGATGAACCACCGTTGCTAGTTTGAAACGTCAATCAACAAGAAACCTAATGTGATGTATCCGGAAGATAATCTACACAATCATGAAGCTTGCAGAAACCTCAAAGACAAAATGAGATTCTATTTTGTAAATTTGGCACAATTATTTCCCTACGGGTAGTAGTTACTTGAATGTTTAAGAACAATACCATATTGCAATGAAAAAGCCTAAAGTTTTAATGAAGATAAGTAAGTGCCATTGTAAAAAAAAGTGATACGGGAATGCTAAACCTCGAAATGATGTTCAGCTAAAGGAAGATGATGACGTCTTCATCATTCACTTGTTTGAGTAGAAGTGGTTGTGTCCACTAGATGAAGTAATATATATCAGTCACGATGTAGCGGTGCTGCTTTGACGAATGCAGGAATATTTTCCCAATGATTTCTAAGCCCCAATATTGGATGGTTTCTACACTACAACAGGTTGCTGACCTTCGAGTTTTCATCGCTGACAGACTCGGCACTTGCAGGCATAAGGATGTGCATCTTTAAAAAATGCGGGCCAATAGAAATCGACTCTGATAAATTTGTGCGTAGTTCTTTTGCTCGCAAAGTGACCTTTGACTGGTCCATCATGCATATAACATAACACTCTCTTTGAATCTTGTTCCTCTAGGCACCTGAGAAAAATGACATTGTTGTGCTTTCTGTAAAGCACTCCATGCACCAATTAGTAAGGTAAGGGTTCGAGTCGATGTGCCCTCTTCTTCCACATGAAAAATTGAGAGGGCATGTTGTCGTGCTCAAGGTATTGTTGCACTTATTCATACAAAGAGTTTCTATGGAAAGTGGGTGGTGTTCTCTCTACATTGTACAAGTTGATTTCTTGCTCCCAATTGGCGAGCTCTTCCTCTTGCATGTGTACCGCTTCTACCACTAGTTTTCAGAGACCATAACCCTTCACAATGTGAAATGGTTTGATATCAAGATCATACTCTTGTAGTCCTGTCATCCAGATCGCACGTCTTTCACTGAAATCTTGTTGAACAAGCAACGATCTAACTGCTGGGTGTGAGACAAACACTATGCAATGATTTTTCATTAGGTATATTACAGATCCATTTGGGCACATCACTCCCATCATCTAGATCAGTGTTTTAGGGCTCATCAAACCCTAATTTTATTTGCTACATGCCCTAAACAAATAACCCTTTTGAATTCCTCCTTCCCAGATAGTTTCATGATAGGAAGACATCCTGAAATGACCTCTAGAGGGACCAGCGCAGGTAGGTCCATGTAAGGGTGCGCTGCAGAGCAGTTGAGTCCATGTCAAGGTTCTCTTTAGAGCACTTAGGCCTCCTTTTACCTGCGCTGGGTGAGTTTGAGCGAAATTCACATAGGGTTTTGGGAATATTCTTATCTTTTGGAGTCATCTAGAAGGTTCCCTCACTTATCAACTCCTATGAGCTCAAAAATGGATGAGGAATGAGTTAAGATGCATCCTATCCTCTCGTCCCTTCCTCCATGGAACTAATTCTAAGTATGGAAGGCCATTCAATACCACCATTTATGACAACACCTCCTTCATCTCCCTATAAATTGGCCACTAATATAAGTGATCAGGGGCTGGACTATTTCGAATTGTAATGAGATAACGTTTCTATGAGAATTGGCTTTGAAGTAAATATTGTAATGCTACAAGTTTGTCATGCTTTTGATGTGATGTGGATGGGATCCAAGCTAGAGGAATGACATTGAATCAGACACAATGCTTGTAATTCCTTCTTCTATTCAATAAAGTATTTGAACCTTTCTCACATATGTGTGTATTGTCTTATGATGCTTATATGTGTGAAATGTAACTAATTCCATTCACTTGTATTCAATATATATTTTGCTTTGATCGGTTCTTTGTTTTCTGTTTGTGTTTACATGTACTTCTCAAGTGTGTTAAGTACGTGAAGGAGTGACATGATCGATACAAAGGAGACAAGAGGAAAGTGGAACTACAAGTATGTGATATCATCTTCTTTGTCTTATTTATTTCTTATAGGAAAAGGGTAAAGTGCTTTAAACTGTTGTTCTAGATATGGCTACTTATCTAGGGAATTAGTATCTATCCGTAGTTACCAAATTCTCCAAAACAAATTGGTGACTTTGCTGGGGAATATCATCCTTCCTAGTAGCTTATCCACCTCCTAGCACACTCTTGTAGACCCTACTTCTATTGATTGATTGTATTTCAGCTCTTTTGCATTGAATTTTTGCTCAAAATTGTGTCAAATTGGCTTTTGAAATGGCTCACTGTCACTAGCGCAGGTTTGTGAGGGACCTAATGCACTGCAGAGCATCCATAGCTTAGGGATATTTCTCTAAAGCACACTGTCTCCCATTTAGGGTTGTGCTGACCCTCCTAGGGTCAGTTTCCCACCTTCGGAATGAGTTTTTGCCAACTTTTCTCTGTTTGTTTTCTTACTGATTGATCCATGAATGTCATGTCGCAGAGAACAAGTTTCTATCTCCTTTTCTAGCCCTACTTTGACTTGATTGATTAATGTTTCTTAAATGTTTTCTTTGTCATTATGAATCCATAGTCAAAGTTAGAATATAGTTGATTAATCTTTCGTCGAAAGAAAGTGTTGTAACAGTATTATTTTCCTTCGAAATAGAACTGTTGTAAAGTCTTCGTTCTTGTTAAAGATTGATTGATTTTATGTGCATTAGTTTCCTTTTCTTCATATTCACATTAAGGAAATCGAAAAGAAATACATGCATTTTGCATTGAACAGTTTGTGTGTGCTCATAGGAATAGTATAGGGAAATTGCATTAGATTGTGTTGTTTTCTCTTTGATCGAAAGAAATCTAATTGCTCTATCCCATTAGCTAAGGTTTTCATTGTTCAAATTGAAAGAAAGGAATGTTTATCATGATAGTTTCATTTTAGGAATTACAAACATACATCACGCGGTGAACCTTGAAAGGAAAATTCTGAAGAAGATCAACTTAAAATTCATCTGAATTAACCTAATGGAGCATTGTCACCTAACGAAGAAAATTTACAGGTTCTAGGCTAGAGACGTATTCTGGTGTCGTAAAACATAGCACTTGTCGCTAACTTGTATGCAATACATCCCGAGTGTGATACCTCATTCCACGTACGTGAGTATATCGTATCTCCTCCATGTACCTTCAGGGATATAGGGCATTGTTACAGTACGTAAAGTATAGGGTAATGCTCTCACTGTGCAGTTTTGCACCAGACAATGCTAATACAGATTGGGCCTCCCCACACTTTCAGGTATATATGGTAGGACAACACTCGGTTTCTATCCATCGTAAGGTAACCGAGTTGGTCACCTTGTATACTATGATACACCGAACATAGCATTAGGGGAGATTGCCTTCCCATACTTCTTGGTTCGCTGGGAGGTATTTTATAGTTCACAGTTGCTTGGTAATCCTTTTTCTAGATTATCCCCCTTTTGTTTTGTTATGTTACTTTGATTAAAATAAAATTAATTGACCATGGATAACATCCTCCACGCTTGCTTCTTATTTGATCTTAGGTTGAGACATATGGCAACAAATATGGAGTCCACCGATCAAGGAATTCCTTTTGATGGGAATCCTTCACTAGTTACAGGAAAATCTCCCTAAATCCTTCACTAGTTGATGAATTGACTGACCAAAATCGATCGTCAGTCAAAGTCACTCTCCTTGAAAGTGAATCCTATGATTCTATACCCAACCCAAATCAACAAGTCAAGGTAACAGTTGACCCAATTTCACCTTCAGCTAATCCTACCTTTCCCGAAGAGAGTGAATATGATACCACTTAGGTTATTTTTGTTTCTTCAGATTCAGATGAGCTTGGGGGAAATCCTCCTCTTCCATCAAGAAAGGAAGAAAATCCTCCCATTCTCGTAACTCAAGGATTTAATTCTCTTGTTTCTATGGTACCCCCTCCAAGTATGTTATAGACATTTTTGTGCCTTACAACTATAAGCATGAAATGTCCATAAACCAAGGGATCCTAAGTCCATAAAGATGTTGTTCCAGCTCCTAAAGAAACAAGGTCAACAAATTACAGCTTCTCCCAGAAGTTCTCCACCAGAAACTGCTCAAAACTAGTCAAATCAGGATCAATTCAGATGTTCCACTAGCTGGCTGCGTTGCAAAGCACCCAAATACACTGGCTAGGTGCATTGGAACGCACTTGAATGCACTACCAGGGTGCGTTGAGCGGGAAATGACAAGTGGCAGAGTCATTTAACGAGGTGGAGAGACAATGGAAGCTTCCAGAATCTTCTCCAATGACACTTGCCTCACTGAATTCGACCAGTGATGAGTAAGAGGCTCTCAGTCTCCAAGTGGAAGCAAGAACTGACAGAGAGGAGCCACTAATCAACTCATGGGATGACTCATCCTCTTTGCATACATCTATATATGGATCCCTCACCAAGAGATCCAGAGGCTGGAATTTTGTATATTGCAGAGAATTGCTGTTGGTTTTGTGATTGACACCAGAGTATTGCATGATTTATGTTTTGTTGGAGGTGAAGAAGGGATTCTATGCTGGGAGGCTGATGCTGGATCAGGACTCATCGGTTGTAACTCCTCCTGGATCTTCTTGTTTTATCAATAAAACTACTTGAGTTTCTCCTACATGCTTGTATATCTGATGTGTGTTATATTTGTATGTTTAGCTTAAATCTGATCCTAAGCTTTTTATGAACATAAATATATGTCTTTGTGTAGTTTCTCTCTTCTGTGAACTTGCAGGAACTTGGTGACGCTGGGCAAGTGAGGAAGTAGATCGGTGGAAGCTGACAAAGAGAGGATAGATTGGATCGAACAACTAGCGCAAGACACAGGTCGGTTCATCTTAATCATCTTCGTTTATAGTTCATAAAGAAGAATAAAAGAGTAGTTTTCCTTGTTTGTTTCTGAGGTCACTGTCACAACCCTGTGGGATAGGGTCATTCTGAATAGACACTTTTCCTGAAAACAAAATGGCGACTCCACTGGGGAGCGTGTCTAGTTAGTTTATTTGTGTTTCTATTGTTGTTCATCTCATAAACTTAGGAGTGGCGAATCGAACTGCATTTGCCATTTACAAATGCAAAGTAGACATCTGCTACTCTAGTCCATTCACTGGGCCTGTTTATGATCTGAACAGTTGACTCACAAATGATCTAATTACCCTTTGTGATAGCTCTCAAACCTCTTGTAAATCAACCCTCTGATTGTGCACATTTGATTGCTTTTATCCAGCCAAAACCAATAGATTAAACTACAAACCGTGACCCAGAACCCAGAGAAAATTCTCGTTTCTGCTTCAGCGCAGGCTCTGTGAAGAGACTCTGCATTTCAGTGCAGTTCCTGAGAGGGCTACCTGCGTTGCAATTCAATTTCTCTATGTAACAGGTGCGTTGATCAGCCTAGCCCTGCCTAGCTGAGGTTCTTTGCTCACTTTTTCCAGTTTTGCCTCTGTTTTTTGCAGCCTGTGATCAGTGTGTTTGTCTGTCTGAAAGCCCCTTTTCTTTGCCTTAATTCCGCCTCAGTTGTATAAAAGAAACTGTATTTGTTTTTGTGTATTTGTTACGTCATTTACAGTTTCCCATTGCAAAAGTAAACTGATCATACTGTTGCCCTTAGATCTAGATCTGTCGTAAGTGTCGTTTTTGATCTTAGGAGAAATTTTATTTACTGTTGACAGTTGATTACGCTTTTATTTTTTCCTTTGGCTTGAATTTGTGAATTTCTAGTGTCGAAACAAGTGTTTACTTCAAAATCATAAGGTGTCGTAATCGTCTCTACCTTTTGATTTCGAAAAGAAGCTTGTTTGTGTTTTTCACTTGAAATCGAATTGAAATTTGTACAACAACTTTCTTTTTAGGCATCAATATTAAGAAAGTGAAAAACAAATACATGCACAAGTGCATTTGCATATTGACAGTTTGTATGGCTTGATTTAGGAAAAGTGCATTTACAGTGTGCTCTTTGCTCTTTGAGAAAAGATTGTGTCTTTCTTTTCCCCTTGTAGCTAGGATTTTCATTGCTGAAAAGAGAAAAGCTTGCTTATCATCTTTAGACTGCATTTTAGGAATTACATCTACATCTCGTGGTGAACCCAAAAGGCAAACTTCATAAGAAAGATCAACCTAAAATAAATTCAATGAACTTAACAACGCTTTGTAACTTAACGCACAACATGTAGAGGTCTAGGCTAGAGACGTATTCCGGCGTCGTAAAGCCTGGTAACTGTTGTCCTCACTGTTGGTTGGGTGATTCCTCCACTTTGAGACGATAAGTGCCAGTACGGACTTGTGCTCCCACGTACCGTCGAGTATATATTGGGAGACCCCTATAGGCATAAAACCTTTATCCATAGGAAGCTGTGTCGACCGCCCTACTGATCGGAATGCACTGAACACAGCATTCGGGAAGATTGATCGCCCGTACCCTAAAAAGTATTCTGCGGTTTTGCGATTGGTTTGGCACTCCCTCTACCTAGACCTCCAGAGCAGTCCCTTTCGTTCCTTTTCAGACTCCTTAACGGAAAAGGTCCATCTGAGCACTTGTCACTTCAGGCTCATTAAAAATCGAAGGAGACTAGAGTCATCTTTTGTTTTTTCTCGACTCTTTAAAACTGAAAAAACAAAGTTGTGTCAAAGCGTGTTAAAATTTATTTTAAGCAGAATATTCATACCCTTTTCCTGAGTTGATCTTTAGGTTGAGAAAATGGAGCCTACCAACCAAGGAATTCCCCTTGGTGGAAATCCTAGTCCCTTCTCCTCTTGGGGAGATGTTGGTGCGCCCCATATGGCCACATTGTCGCTTCCAGGACTAACAATTGGCTTGCCAGTTTGGCTCTTCTCAACCAATGTCGTTCAGACCACCACCATTCCTGAGCAATCGAATCAGCAGTTAGACGAGTCCAGAGTTACCCACCAACCTTCTACTTCTTCTAATTCTTCTTCTCTTCCTTCCTCTTCGCTTGACGGGACTGGTAAAGCTAAAAACCAAGTTCCTAAGGAGAAGAAAGAAAAGAAGAAGAAAGAGAAAAAGAAGAAGGAGCCGAAGGCGAATAAGGGAAAACGAGTGTCTCCACACACAGCACTGACCAGGCCTAAATCGCCATGTGTCATTTGTAGAGGAGACCACTTTCACGGAGATTGTCCTTGCATCCCCCGGATACTAAGGGACTGGTCTCCTCGTTTGCACAATCCGGTGTCATCAACCTCTGGAGATCATGTTGAAAGCACACCGTCAACTAGTGAAAGTGAAGCCCCAGGACAAAAAGGGAAAGCTAGATTTCCCTGTAGACTGTGCGAAGGTGATCATGCCCTCCACCATTGTCCCTTCTTAGACGAGGCTAAAAGAGTTTTGGATGATCGTCCGGTTTCATCGTTACGACTTCCTCCTGGATATAAAAAACTCTTGCCGAGTCTGTCACTAGTTGAGAACCCAGCTGGCCCACTCAAGTGGTCGGCTGAAGCGTCTATCATTGAGGATAAACCAACTGAATCCATACCACACGAAAGTCAAAAGGTTGAGGCGGCAGTTGACCCGGTCTTGCCTTCAGAGGTTTTATCTTCGAATGATACAGTCACTGAAGAGAACAAAGATGACACCGTCCAAATTCTCTTCATCAACACAGACTCCGACGAACATGGGGGCAATCTACCCATTCCTTTACCGCAGGAAGGAAGTTCATCAAATCCGTACCCGGCCGTCTACTCGGTCCCCCCTCCAAGCAACCTAATTGTCTCCTTCGACTGGAATCAACTAGGCAGACCCCGTTTGCCAGCAAGCATACCATTCCAAATTATCGTTCAAATATATAGAATGGTCATGGCTGGCACCATCATAGATGAGGGGGCTTCTGTGAGTATCCTTTCCTCTATTGCTTGGAAAGCGCTTGGTTCGCCATCGCTGTTGCTTGAGATGAGAAATCTGACAGGCTTTGATAAAGGAACCAGTCGACCTTTAGGGATCCTTCCTGATGTGCCCATAACATTGAGAGGGAAGACAGTTCGCCTGAACGTCATGGTCGTTCAAGGACCCTTAGATTATAACCTACTCCTTGGACGAGACTATATTTATTACATGGGAGCCATCGTCTCCTCACTCTTTAGAGTAATGTGTTTTTCGCACGAAGGAAGAGTGGTCAAGCTCGTAGACCAGCTTTCATTTCCCAGATCACGCATCGCAAATAGTCATATACCATCCCTAAATGGTCTCTTCATGCAAGAAATGTCTCAAGTCCCAGTCCGTCCTCCCGATGAGCACGAGTAATCCGGAAGGATATGACTGAAACCCAGGGGGCATGCGTCCTGGTCTGCTTCGGCAGGAAAACTTCGGGTATAGAGTAGGTTTCCGCGGGAGAATATGACTAGTCCGTACCCCGTCCGTGATTGGAAGAGGGGTTGTTCTAGAATAAGATTCTCTTGTCAAAGTTATGAGAGTTGGTTGATCTCGCCACTCACCTTTGTCTATTTCGGTAGACATCGCCGAAGAAGTGTTTTGTTTGCACCGCGAATAGAGCAATCTTTGGGTAACCTGTAAGAGGTAGGCCTCTCCTGATAGAACAAATGTTTTGTCTGCAAATTGAGGGGTAACTTTGAAACTCTGTTTTATACCTGGGGGCATGCAAACCTTTTGGAGTGCAAGCAAAGGGCGACTATTTATTTTTTAAATTTTTAGGTCCTCCCTTTAAACCCGTAGGCTAACCCTTTAAACTCGTAGGATTAGTTGTCACTTAACTTGCATGAAGAAAGGATGCGGGGCAAAGCTTTGTAAGGTGCAAGCTCCATAAAAAATGGCATCTTCGGTGAGACATTCTTATCATATGACTGGATTAATCGAGCAGTTTTAGCACATAGTTCAAGCTCGTTAAAAAATAAACATAAGATCGAGCAAATGTTTCCACCCGCGTTTAAGCTCGTTAAAAAATGAACTATCCTGCGGTAAATAACCATCATGAATGAAACATTTTCAGCCATTAAAGCCTTGGTCGTGTTTGCACCATCACCTCCACTTTTCCATTGGCCGATCATTCACCTCCATTTGATTTTTTACCCATTTTGAGAAACAGCTGCGAAGAGTGATTTCACTAGCCATCCTTGTGACACTGCCGTGATTGGAAAATTCCAAACCTTACCTGGAATCAGCTGCTACCCGTTTTATCACTCGTTCCTCAAAAGACGAGTCTTCTTTAAGCTCTTTTCATCTGACTCGTAAAATATGAAAAGATTGCCGAGTTTTGGCCTTCCAGCTTGTTAAAGCGACCGGAAGCGCTATCCCTCCTCTAGATTTTAATCTTTTTGGACCTGAGGGATTATTGCACAAAAAGATCGAGTGCTTGTTTTATTCGGCTCGTTAAAATTATCGAAAATTCATCCCTTCTGTATTATTTTATAATTTTTCGGACTTAAGGGATTAGATGATGAAAAAGGAATTCCGGAGTTAACTTTACGTACCTTTTCAGACTCCCTAAAAAGGAAAAGGACCGAGTTATCCTTGTCGTTAGGCTCGTTAAAAAGATTAATAGCGACAAACTTGTCTTTAGACAAGAACGAGTTTCACTATCGCTAGGCTCGTTAAAACATAGCGATGGGTTTGCCCGAAGGGCAAATTATAGAACAAGCATATGTTATCCTCCTCAAGCTTGACAAAAATAAAGAGGTACTGGTCAGAAATGACTAGGGAAAAATTGGGAAGAAAACTCAAAGAAAATTTATTGGTAGCAAGTCGCTCTTGAACATGACACTTCCACTCCATGCCAGAGTCGGGTTGGGTTGTTTCATTCACCGGCCACATCACCATGGTCACGCCATACCATCCACATTTGGGGTAAATGCTACCGATCCATCACATAAGTGTCGCCGACATGTTCAAGAGAAGTCATCCAGAGAAGTCACCCGTGTTCCATCCACTACCATACATTATACTTCATTCCTTCATGACCGCCATCCTGAACCATATATCATCAGATCGTTTTCACCTCCATCAAAATCATTTACTCCGTTCTGTGTCATTGATGTGGGATTCATTAAGGCCCTCCTTTGATGGATCGCTTCTTGTTGACATCAGCTCATTATCTGAGAAGTTGATCTAGGAACACCCCTCCAGTACTTTGAAGCTTGCATGCCTCAATGGCAAGTTTCTCACTTCCGGCGACAGGTATACATCAATGACCTTCGACCGAAAGATTTTGTGTGGTGTTCGACGGCAAGTCCTTTATTCACACCACGTGAATTGTACTGCAGCACCTTGAGGATCATTATCTTTATCGGTGATTCCTCTCGTGCTTGTTAACAATTTACATCATTAACTGGTAATCAAGCGATGTCTTTCCATGTTCGACTTCAAAACATTTCTCACATGGATCGACTTGTACTTAGAGTGAAGATCGGACGAGATTGAAGACCCCGGATCTAGTTTCATCCATCCGGGCTGCGATATATATTCGGGAAAAATAAAGACATTGAAATGTACAACATTGCAACACAGATAATCATCCTACCAAAAGGATGATGACTTCACCAGAATCATCAGTCTACCATCAGACGATTGTCTGTCCTATGTACATGAAAATGAATTTATAAAGCTGAGCATGGGAATGCCCGCCTCAGCTAGATCACGAAAACAATATGAAAATAATGTATTGTATTGTATCTCATTACAGGTCTCCTCTCCAACATTAGAAGAATTTCAGATCCTCCTAATAAAGCATTAAACCCGATAAACGGCCTCATACTTTAGGGGGCAACTGTTATAGACATTTTTGTGCCTTACAGCTATAAGCATGAAATGTCCATAAACCAAGGGATCCTAAGTCCCTAAAGATGTTGTTCCAGCTCCTAAAGAAACAAGGTCAACAAATTACAGCTTCTCCCAGAAGTTCTCCACCAGAAACTGCTCAAAACTAGTCAAATCAAGATCAATTCAGATGCTCCACTAGCTGGTTGCGTTGCAAAGCAGCCAAATACATTGGCTAGGTGCGTTGCAATGCACTTGAATGCACTACCAGGGTGCGTTGAGCGGGAAATGACAAGTGGCAGAGTCATTCAACGAGGTGGAGAGACAATGGAAGCTTCCAGAATCTTCTCCAATGACACTTGCCTCACTGAATTCGACCAGTGATGAGTAAGAGGCTCTCAGTCTCCAAGTGGAAGCAAGAATTGACAGAGAGGAGCCACTAATCAACTCATGGGCTGACTCATCCTCTTTGCATACATCTATATATGGATCCCTCACCAAGAGATCCAGAGGCTGGAATTTTGTATATTGCAGAGAATTGTTGTTGGTTTTGTGATTGACACCAGAGTATTGGGTGATTTATGCTTTGTTGGAGGTGAAGAAGGGATTCTATGCTGGGAGGATGATGCTGGATCAAGACTCATCGGTTGTAACTCCTCCTGGATCTTCTTGTTTTATCAATAAAACTACTTGAGTTTCTCCTACATGCTTGTATATCTGATGTGTGTTATATTTGTATGTTTAGCTTAAATCTGATCCTAAGCTTTTTATGAACATAAATCTATGTCTTTGTGTAGTTTCTCTCTTTTGTGAACTTGCAGGAACTTGGTGACGCTGGGCAAGTGAGGGAGCAGATCGGTGGAAGCTGACAAAGAGAGGATAGATTGGATCGAACAACTAGCGCAAGACACAGGTCGGTTCATCTTAATCATCTTCGTTTATAGTTCATAAAGAATAATACAAGAGTAGCTTTCCTTGTTTGTTTCTGAGGTCACTGTCACAACCCTGTGGGATAGGGTCGTTCTGAATAGACACTTTTCCCAAAAACAAAGTAGTCTAGTCACTTCCTTTGATTGGAACCGACTCGTAAGATTATGTCTTCCTCCTTATGTGCCTTTCCAGATCATAGTACAAGTTTGTAATATGATTGTATATGGCACTATTATAGATGAATGTGCATCAGAGAGTATCCTTTCCTTAACTACTTGGGAGGCACTCGGTTCATCACCACTTGTTCCTGCTACTCAGAATCTGTTGGCTTTTAATAGAGGAACTAGTCAACCATTAGGGATCCTCCCTCAGTTACCTATTACTTCGGGAGGAAAAATCATTTATTTGAATGTGATGGTAATCCCATGCCCTTTAGATTATAATTTACTACTTTGGTACGACTCTGTTTATGACATGGGAGCTATTGTTTCAACACTCTTTCAAGTGATTTGTTTCCCGCATGAAGGCAGAATTGTCACCGTTGACTAGGTTTCATTTCCCAGTCCAAATATGGTTTCCGGTCAACCATCTTCCCTAAATGGTACTTCTGTACCAATGGTATCATCCCCACCAAAGGTTAATTATGTGGCAACCCATTCCATACCTACATCAACTAACGGTCAATTCAGTGATGTTGTACATCATGTACTGGGGGCATTGGAACCAGATGTCTCCTTCATGACTTCTTATGAGTTGTGATCGAAGGCCCATGAGGATAGTTTTTTTTCTTGTGTCAACCTCATTAAAAAATGAAACAAGGAGTATAAGGATACTTCTCTTACCGTGTCAACCTCGTTAAGAAATGAAACAGGCCAACGAGGATAGATCTTTTACTGTGTCAACCTCATTAAAATATGAAACAGGTCCATGAGGATAGTTCCTTGTCTTATGTCAACCTTGTTAAAAAATGAAACTAAGGATATGAGGATAGTTCTTTTACTGTGTCAACATTGTTAAAATATGAGACAGTTTAATGAGGATAGTTCCTTGTCTTGTGTCAACCTCATTAAAAAATGAAACCAAGGAATGTGAGCAGAGTTCTCGGTCTTGTGTCAACCTCATTAAAAAATGAAACCAAGGAATATGAGGATAGTTCCTTGTCTTGTGTCAACCTCGTTAAAAAATGAACCAAGGATATGAGGATAGTTCCTTATTTTGTGTCAACCTCATTAAACAATGAAACCAAGGATATGAGGATAGTTCCTTGCCTTGTGTCAACCTCGTTAAAAAATGAAACAAAGGGTGAGGATAGTTCCTAGTCTTGCGTCAACCTCATTAAAAAATGAAATAAGGAATATGAGGATAGTTCTTTTACTATGTCAACCTCATTAAGAAATGAAACAACTCCCATGAGGATACTTCCTAGTCTTGTGTTAACCTCATTAAAAAACTAAACAAGGAGTATGAGCATATTTCCTGGTCTTGTGTGAAGCTCGTTAAAAAGTTAAACAAGGAATTTGAGCATAGTTCCTTGTCTTGTGCCAATCTGATTAAAAAATGAAACAAGGTCGAAAGTTCCAAGTCGAGTCTTTGATTAGATCTCGTAAAATCCAAGTCGAGTCTTTCACTTGAACTCGTAAATGAACCTTCATTCCATCCACCTGATAGCTACGAGTAGTCTACTTAGGTGAATGTAATGAAGCTTTGAGAGCATGCACCTAGTCGTAAAGTTAAGTTTCCCTATAGGTTATGTGAAGTGAATCACCCCATTCACCTTTGTCCCTATCTGGACAAAGCCCAAAAGGTGTTGGATAACCATCCTGCTTCACCACAACAACTTCCATCTGGTTACAGGAGACTCTCCCTTTCATCATACTGGTGGCATGTAAACTAATCTGGAGCATAGTTCTTCATTTCAAGCTTGTGTAAAAATGAAACTGAATCCAAGCATAGTTTTTTTGTTTCAAGCTTGTGTAAACACAAAACTGAATCCAAGAATAGTTCCCTGTGGTTCAAGCTTCTGTAAAAATGAACTCATTTCCATTTTTAACCCTTGTGATTGCCATTCTATTAGCCTCTTTCGTTAGATGAGCCTTGGTTGTTTTCATCCCATCGCCACCATCCCTTTGGCTGATCATACACTTTCACTTAGTTGTTCTACCTTTTCGAGGAACAATTTCAATTAGTGGTCTTATTAGCCAGCCTCTTCACATAGATCAACATGTTTTGAGAAGTTCCATAAATCATTAGAACTAGTTTCTACCCTAGACACCACTCATTCCTCAGAATTGGGGTCCTCTTTAATCTCTTCTTAGACTCTCTAAAGTTGAAATCATTATTGAGTGCTTGTCCTTTCCAGCTCGTTAATGGATTGGAAAAGATATCTCTCTTGTATTATTTTACACTTTTTTAGACTTGAGAGATTAGTTTACGAAAAAGAACTTGTGGATTTTTCTTTTTGTACCTTTACAAACTCATTAAACTCATTAAAAACATCAAATAGCGACAAACTTCTCCATCTAGACAACACCGAGTTTCATCTTCGCTAGACTCGTTAAGATATCAAATAGCGATGAATTCACCCAAAGGGTGAAATTATACAACAAGCATATGTTATCCTCCTCAGGCTTGATAAAAATAAATATGTACTGGTCAACAATGACTAGGGAAAATGGAAAAAGGGGAAAACCATTTTATGGTAGCAAGTCACTCTTGAACATGACACTTTCACTCCATCACGTGACTATCTGGGTTGGGTTATTAGCTTGGTGGTTATCATGCCATCCATCGCTTTGTTTTGGGTCAGTGCTACCAATTCACTTTAGTGTCATTGACATGCTCAAGAGAAGTCATTCAGTTAAAATCCATCTTTTGCAATACCATAAACCTTCATTTTCATAACCTCCATTCTTGAACCTTATGTCGTCAATCAAATTCCATCTCTAGAATCACTACACTCGTTTCATGTTGTTCATGTGGGATACATCAAAGCCCTCCTATGATGAGTCGCTTCTTGTCGACATCAACTCATTATGCAAGAAGTTGACTTAGAAACACTCATTCAGTACCTTGAGGCTTGCATGCATCAATGGCAGGTTTCTCACTTTCAGCGACAGGCATACATCAATGGCCTTCAACCAAAATACTTTGTATGGTGTTAAACATCAAATCGGCCATTCACACGATGCAGAATATACTGCAGTAGCTTGAGGATCATTATCATTATCGATGATTTCTCTCACATATTTTAACAACTTACATCATTGGCTGGTAATCAAATGGTGTCATCCCATGTTCGATTTCAGATCACATATTCAAATGGTTAGACTCATACTTCAACGAATGGTTGAACGAGATTGAAGACCCTGGATCTAGTTTCATCCATCTGGGTTGCGATTTCAGGAGTACTAAATCATATGTAAAATGGCTTTACATTGATGGTCATCCCGATCATGGGTCTATATCTGTAGACAACTGTTTATGTACATGTAATGAAAGTTTATAAGCAAAGCATGGGTATGCCTTCCCTAAAAAATTCATGTAAAATTAAATATCATGATATATGTATTGTAATTGATGTAGGTCACCTTCCACTTTGATACCTCCTCATCACATCATAAAGCATTTCATTCGACATTAGCATTTTTCCGACTTCATGCTTTAGGGGGCAGCTGTTACAGATCCAGTTGGGCACATCAAATCCCAACATCTAGATCAGTGTTTTAGGGTTCATCAAACCCTAATTTCCATTGCGTCATGCCCTAAGCAAGTCACCCCTTTGAATTCCTCCTTCCCAGACAGTTTCATGACTTGATGACATCCAGAAATAACCTCTAGAGGGACCAGTGGAGGTAAGTGTTGAGTCTTGAAAATCTCATTCATTTCCATTACACTTTCACTATTATGTCCATTATATCACCTCCATTTCACCTCCATTTCACTACTATGTCACCACATTCATCCCACTTTCATTATCATTGGGCCATATTTATGTTTTTCCAATCTTTATTAATTCTAAGCCTTTTAAGTGAATTTGTGGTTAAAAATTAGAAAATAATGTGCATATACTTATACCTAACAAATGGGTTGAGGTTGTTGACATGTGTAGGTTGAAAGGAGACTTCTAGAAAATCCTTATGTGGCACTCTAAGGCCAAATTCGAATTTGGTTGGAAAGAATCATGGGATCATGAGGATATGTGTCACATCTCCTAATTGTATTGTAACTCTAAGAAGACATGTGTTTAATCAGTTCTTATTTTGATTAGGACTCTAGAGGTAGAGGGAGAAATTCATGGACTCTCATTAATGAAATGGCTTCTCATCTTTTTGTATAAATAGGAGATCTCTCTCCTTCATTTGGGAGCTTAGCTTATTAGACTTTTAGCTTGTGAGTTCTTTAGCTTGGAGTTTGTAGTTCTTCCTTGATGGCTTTTGAAAGCTTTGGGGAGCTTTGTTGTACTTTGTAATATTGAAGAATTTGAATAAAGCTTTGATGTTCTCAACATGGAAGGAGATGTGAAGTAGATTTCATGGAGCATATTAGAATGTAAGGTAGAGTAGATTTCATTTTGTAATTTTGCTTTGATTTTATTATGTCATTTGATTGCTTTCAAGTTGGTAGATTAGATTTTTCATTCATGCAATTTTAATTCATGCAAGTGTGTTCAACCGGTTGATTGTAGGTTAGTAATGCACATAGATTTTTAATGACTAATGACATGACGGAATCATCTTGTCCTTCTGCTGATTTTTTTTTTTGAGTTCTAATTCCAGCATTGTTATTTCAATCAGTTTTTTTTTTCTCATTTACTTTCCTGCAATTTAGATATCATATTGCTTAACTTCATGATTTCTTCCCATAAGGTAGATTGAGCTGAAGGGTAAAGGATTAAAAGTGTTGAAGTAGTGTGATTAGTTTCCTTTATGCAATTTAATTTCTTGCAATTTAGATATCATATTGCTTAACTTGTTCATGATTGGTTCCCATAAGGTAGATTGAGCTGAAGGGTAAAGGATCAGAAGAGTTGAAGTAGTGTGATTAGTTTCCTTTATGCAATTTAATTTCTTGCAATTTAGATATCATATTGCTTAACTTGTTCATGATTGCTTCCCATAAGGTAGATTGAGCTGAAGGGTAAAGGATCAGAAGAGTTGAAGTAGTGTGATGAATTAGTTGCCTTGCTTTCAGTCTTTGAGTTGCTTTAAGTTCAGTTTTTATTTTCTTTTTCATACAGCAGCAAGGATACTGGGTTTCATAGTCACTAGCTCATTGATTGGTTGTTGCATTCCATTTTGATTGAAGTAGCTGCATATTTACACTTTTGTTCAAGTACTAATTCTACCAATAACATGTTTTGAGATCTTTTGAAGTGCTAAGTTTTGGAAGTTACCATTAGGGACATAGGCCTTGTCTTGAAATCTCTATCCATACTTGTCCTTTAAAAGTATTCTTAAGACCTTAGAATAGGATTTCCATTTGCATTAGACACTTTAGGAAACCAACAAAAACAAAACCGCAAAACAAAATAAAATCTATAAAACAACGAAGTAAGAAAAAGGTTAACTAAGCACATATGGTGCACCACACTTCATCAGTTTACGATACCCGGATTGATAATTTATGTAGAGAAATTTAAGACGTTAAATTGACTATACATTTTGGCGCCATTGCCGGGGAAGTGTAATTAGGAGACCTTATTTCTTACATCTGAAAAAAATTTAATAATTCTTGAGTATGCTCTCCTCTTGCACTTCGTGTGATCTGGAGAATTAGAAAAAGGATTGTTAAGTAAAAAAAAAAATTAATTAATAATTCTTGAGTATGCTCTCCTCCTGCACTTTGTGTGATATGGAGGATTAGAAAAGGATTGTTATGTAAAAAAAGAAAAAGAAAAAAAAAGGAGACAAAATAAACTTCATCATTTCATTTGATTCAAAAAATAAATATATAAAAAAAAATAAAAAAAATGGAACTCAACTGCTTTGATAGGTTCAAATTGTCCAAAATTGACAGGTTATGGTTTGTAGTGGTCTTCAAAATATTGTATCCCATTTTAATAAGGTTTTGCAACTTAGCTGCGGAAAGTGCCCTGATTCCGCAGCGAGTTGAGAATTCCGCAGTTGTTTCAATGTTTAGCGAGTTACAAGCGTCCAATGAAAAAACTGATCACATGGGCATCTCCAGAATTGTCTCGACATGGATCCTATCCCAGACACCCAGCTTAGATCAATGGAAAACCAGCCTAGGACCTCAGTCAAAGTCCTGTTTTTAGCATGTTTTTCTTGAAGTATTTGCTGCCTGAAATTGAAAATCATGAATCCTTTTTATAAAATTTTACAATTTCAGAGAAAAAAAAAAAGAAAAAAGAAAAACAATCTATGGCTATCTTCAATCCTAACTGGCCTCAATAAGAAATCTGCATCCCTGTTCAAGTTTTGGCCTTAAAACAAACCTGCAAGAACATTTAAAAAAAAAATAGATCGAATTGCATGGACTGCTGTGTTAAAATAAAAACTCTGTGTTTTTGGGATTTGGTTGGACTCTTGCTGATATGGCTTTCAAAGAAAGACTGGATATCTTGTAGAATATAATAACAATGAGCCAAGGAAAACGATTAATTTTAATGAGTTTGAATTTTTTTAGAATCTAAGAGAAGATGAACTCTGTATGAGAGATTCTCTTGCTGCTGTTCACATTACTACTGAGGCAGCAGCAAGATTCAAGTTGCATTTCAAGAACACTCATTTAAATTAAGAGTAAAGACATTTGAATCAGCTGGCAATTGTCTAACCAAAGAAGAAACTTTTGAAGTGATCACTGTCCTTAGGATTTAAAAGGCATTTCGGAAACACCATGAAAAGAAGTAGATTGTTGCAGTCAGGCGTATACCATACAAATTCTGCAATTGGAAGACTCGCAAAGATTTTTTTTATAGCATCTCCTCCCCTGACTGATTCATTTGTTATTGACTGCATCTGAAAACAATTCTTCCCCCTCTGAGATTGATCTTAAGGCCGAATGCAACAATTCGTAATAATGCAGAACAAAAAAAAAGAAAAAGAAAAATTAACTCAGGAAAAACGTAAACAGCTGAAAAAATGTCTAACTTCAAACGCTCGATTTGCCCAAACGGAGGTGAATTTCAAGAAAAGAAAACATGGGTTTTTTTGCTAGCTAGGTCAGTTAGATAACCCAGAAACCATCTGAAGAAATTTCTGGCGGTCTGGGAGAAATCCTCAGTTCTTTGGAGCCTCTTTTTGCCTTCCGCGTGTGAAAAAACAGTGTTTTTTTTAACAGTTGCGGCCATATGTCAATTTCTTTGAGAAATCCGCTCAGATCCGATTTCCTTGGCTGCCAGGTCATCCACAGTGTCACTGAATGTGTGAGAGGAAAATATTTTTATTAAATGAATAGGAAATAGTTTGAACACGTCTTCCGCCACCCGTCTGCCCATTTAACAGTAAGATAATCAAATACGGCACTTCTCCAACAGCTATTCCTATGACTCGGCGTTTTACTTGCTAAAATATCGGCACAGTGCTACTACTCATGGATCTTGTCTTCATTAACATGTTTTGTGTATGTGTTTAATTTTATTATGACGTGCAGTTTGATCATATTTTCAGCCACAAACTCTGCATTGTTTTTCTATCCACTTTTCACAACATCTTGGCCTCTAATACGTCTAAGATTGATCTCAATCTCATTAGTGCAAAAATACATGTTCAAGACCGTATAGTAGGGGCACATTTTTTCAGTCCTGCGCATGTGATGCCACTCCTTGAAATTGTTCGAACAGAGAAAACTTCACCGCAGATTATTGTTGACCTTATAAATGTTGGAAAGAATATAAAGAAAGTCCCTAGAGTGGTGGGAAATTGCACCGGCTTTGCTGTCAATCAAATGTTCTTTCCATACACTCAATCGGCTCATATGTTGGCAATTCTTGGTGTAGATATTTATAGGATAGACAAAGTCATCACAAGTTTTGGAATGCTAATGTGCTCCATCATACCTTCAGAACGGTCCAATCATATGATGATGGAGGTTTGGAATCCTCTTGGCATAGTCGGAGTAATTACTGCATTCAACTTTCCATGTGTTGTACTTGGGTGGAATGCATGCATCGCTTTGGGTGGAATGCATGAATCCTCTTTCCTCCACGTTTAACTCAAAGTTTGGAAATATTCTCACACTCCATTTGTGATTATGGATCGTGGTTAATTTGACTACGGCTTCATTTCCACTGTGCTCACATAAGCCTTCACTCCTCCACATTTTTTTTTTCCACGCACACAGCCACTCCATTTCACAGTATTTTCTACACTCTGTTTTCATTAGCTGTGGAAACAAGCCACTTTCCGCAGCTGATCCAACTTTCCGCAGCTGATCCAACTTTCCGCAGCTGTTTTGTTAAACTCTAGGTTGCAGGTGTCATCAAGCAAAACAAGCCACATGGGTAGCTGGGGGAATGTCAGTACATGGATGGTGTCCTATTCATTCGGTCAAATTTGATGAAACAAACCCGGTCAAAGGGAAGTCAAGTTGGGTGTTATCACAAAGTTGCCACACTGAGTCGCCACACTAAGTCGCTGCATGTCAAGAAAAAATAATAATTTTTGAATCAATGAAATGAATAAGTTATTTGCTCACTTTTATGAAGGTATTGATTAATTTTGGATTGATGATGAAATATGAATGGCTAACTTTGTATCCAAGATTTTTAGCTACATAACTGTGCACATTCCGCAGCTAAAGTCCAATTCCACAGCTGTTCTTTAATTCCGCAGCCAGAAAAACCTCATTGTTCAAATCAGCCTAAATTTTTCATACAAAATCAGATTTTGATGATTTAAGTACCATTGGAAAGATCTCAACAAGATCTACACAATGAGAAATCCATCATTTGGGTTTCAAATTGCAAATAATGAAATAAATTGCTGAAAAGAAGCAACATCGACTTGAGGCACTAATTCCAAATCAGGTATAAATTCTTTTGATTTTTACTTTGAGAACTTGTTTCACTAATACAAATTCTTAGTTTTGTGTGTAAATATCATAACTAGAGAGATTGACCATCTCTCTCCTTTGATAATATTACATTCCATTGCAGAAGAAGTATTAGTTTTTTTTGTAGGTTCCAGGAGGAAGGAAAAATGACTACAAGGGAATGGTGTCTCTCTAAGAGACCAATTTGTTTCATAAGAGGATGATCAGTAACATAGAGGAAATATGCTAATACAAAATCAGATCCAAACACTTGAAAAAAAAAAAAACTTTCAGATATTATTGTCTCCATCACATCCATCCATCACATCCATACTTCATAATAAACATTCACCTCATTCCACTCCATATTTTCCATTTACATTCGCATACACTTTCCATCTCTTTTTGTCCATTCATAACCCACAAATAAAGCAAGAGGCTCATTCATATGCTTATTTCCCATTGTCATTTCTACTCTCCATTGCCATCTTCCATTTTCATCTTCCATTTCCTGTCATTTTCATTCTGCAAATAAGCCCTGCTTCAATACAAATTAATGAGTCCATAGTCCTTTGAGTCTAAGTTCTTTGTAAAAACACCTTGAGGCTTGCATTCCTTAATGGCAAGTCCTCATGCTGACAAAAAATGGGAATATATTAATGTCCCTTGTTCGTTAGATCTTCTAGGTGACTCGACATCGACAAATTCATTCGTACCTAGCAAGATGTGTTTGGGCATCTTGACTCTCATTGTCATCAATGGTGAGAGTTCTCGTGTTGACTAGTGACATCCATTAATGGCCACTAAGCCAACAATTTCCTACTATGATCGACATCAGAACATCTTTTCACATAGTAGGAATTGTACCAATGAGTTTTGAAGACATGGAGACTATTATTTTCAGCATTTTGGAGTAGATTCAACAAGTTTTAGTAGAAGTAATAAAAAGTCATCTTATTTCTCTATCCATGACTCCTCTTGTTCAGCCACTTGAAGAAGAATATGATTAGAAATTTTCAGCCACTACACATACAACTCATCCATTCCAAGGGTAAGTGAAGGTACGTCATTTTCTAACTTTTGACCATTAAATTCCATGAAAAGCTAGAATGATAATTGTTGGAAAAACATTTCTCTTCCTCATTTCATAAAATTGCCAATACCATCAGTTGGGGGGGGGGGATACATTCATATTCATATCTTGCCATGTCCATATTATATTCAGGAGCTCACATACTTCCAACATATATGAATTATTACATTGCTATTATGAGCATACAATGGCTTTTGAAAAAAGCGCTTAAAGGATAAATTAGATACAAACAAAATCATGGTTGTCACACAAGAACCAACCATCATGCAATCCAATAAAGATATACTTTGCAACAATAATCAAAATATCATTATGCAAAGTTCAAAGATCAAAAAAACAAAAACAAAAAAGGTTGTAACACAAGAACCAACCATGTTGCAATTCAAGTGAAACACTTTGTAGAAATATGAAGTTATCAAATGATATCATGCAAAGTTAAGCCAAAGCTCAAGGATCAAAAGAGTTAATGTAATATATATTGCATGAAGACATGCAATAGCTTTAGTTGGGGGGTATGTTGAGTCTTGAAAATGTCATTCATTTCCATTACACTTTCACTATTATGTCCATTATATCACCTCTATTTCACCTCCATTTCACTACTATGTCACCACATTCATCCCACTTTCATTATCATTGGGCCACATTTATGTTTTTCCAATATTTATTAACTCTAAGCCTTTTAAGTGAATTTGTGGTTAAAAATTAGAAAATAATGTGCATATACTTATACCTAACAAATGGGTTGAGGTTGTTGACATGTTTAGGTTGAAAGGAGACTTCTAAAAGACCCTTATGTGGCACTCTAAGGCCAAATTCGAATTTGGTTGGAAAGAATCATCGGATCATGAGGATATGTGTCACATCTCCTAATTGTATTGTAACTCTAAGATGACATGTGTCTAATCAGTTCCTATTTTGATTAGGACTCTAGAGGTAGAGGGAGAAATTCATGGACTCTCATTAATGAGATGGCTTCTCATCTTTTTGTATAAATAGGAGATCTCTCTCCTTCATTTGGGAGCTTAGCTTATTAGTCTTTTAGCTTGCGAGTTCTTTAGCTTGGAGTTTGTAGTTCTTCCTTGATGGCTTTTGAAAGCTTTGAGGAGCTTTGTTGTACTTTGTAATATTGAAGAATTTGAATAAAGCTTTGATGTTCTCAACATGGAAGGAGATGTGAAGTAGATTTCATGGAGCATATTAGAATGTAAGGTAGAGTAGATTTCATTTTGTAATTTTGCTTTGATTTCATTATGTCATTTGATTGCTTTCAAGTTGGTAGATTAGATTTTTCATTCATGCAATTTTAATTCATGCAAGTGTGTTCAACCGGTTGATTGTAGGTTAGTAATGCACATAGCTTTTTAATGACTAATGGCATGACGGAATCATCCTGTCCTTCTGCTGATTTTTTTTTTTTTGAGTTCTAATTCCAGCATTGTTATTTCAATCAGTTTTGTTTTGCTCATTTACTTTCCTGCAATTTGGATATCATATTGCTTAACTTGTTCATGATTGCTTCCCATAAGGTAGATTGAGTTGAAGGGTAAAGGATCAGAAGAGTTGAAGTAGTGTGATTAGTTTCCTTTATGCAATTTAATTTCTTGCAATTTAGATATCATATTGCTTAACTTGTTCATGATTGCTTCCCATAAGGTAGATTGAGCTGAAGGGTAAAGGATCAGAGGAGTTGAAGTAGTGTGATTAGTTTCCTTTATGCAATTTAATTTCTTGCAATTTAGATATCATATTGCTTAACTTGTTCATGATTGCTTCCCATAAGGTAGATTGAGCTGAAGGGTAAAGGATCAGAAGAGTTGAAGTAGTGTGATGAATTAGTTTCTTTGCTTTCAGTCTTTGAGTTGCTTTAAGTTCAGTTTTTACTTTCTTTTTCATACAGCAACAAGGATACTGGGTTTCATAGTCACTAGCTCATTGATTGGTTGTTGCATTCCATTTTGATTGAAGTAGCTGCATATTTACACTTTTGTTCAAGTCCTAATTCCACCAATAACATGTTTTGAGATCTTTTGAAGTGCTAAGTTTTGGAAGTTACCATTAGGGACATAGGCCTTGTCTTGAAATCTCTATCCATACTTGTCCTTCAAAAGTATTCTTAAGACCTTAGAATAGGATTTCCATTTGCATTAGACACTTTAGGAAACCAAAACACAGCCCTAAAACAAAATAAAATCTATAAAACAACGAAGTAAGAAAAAGGTTAACTAAGCACATATGGTGCACCACACTTCATCAGTTTACGATACCCGGATTGATAATTTATGTAGAGCAATTTAAGACGTTAAATTGACTAGACAGTAAGCCCTTATGAAGGTGCACTACAAAGTAGTTAAGTTCACTGCCAGGGTTCTCTGCAGAGCACTTAGGCTTCCTTTCACCTGCGTTGGGCAAGAATGAGTGAAATTCACATAGGGTTTGGGGAATATTCTTATCTTCTGGAGTCATCTAGAAGTTTCCCTCACTTATCAACTCCTACGAGCTCGAAAATGGATGAGGAATGAGTTAAGGTGCATCCTTTCCTCTCATCCCTTCCTCCATGGAACTAATTCTAAGTATGGAAGGCCATTCAATGCCACCATTAATGAAAAACCTCCTTCATCTTCCTACAAATTGACCACTCACCTAAGTGATCAGGGGTTGGATTATGTTGAATTGCAAGGAGATAATGCTGCTATGAGACTTGACTTTGGAGCAAATGATGTAATTCCACAAGCTTGTCTTGCTTTTTATGTGACGTGGATTGGATCCAAGTTGAACGAATGACTTTGAATCTTTACACTGATGGTTGTAATTCGTTCTTCTATCTAATAAAGTGTTTGAAGCTTTTTCCATATGTTGTGTTCTTTCATAATTCTTATATGTATGAATTTGTTTTGATTCCTTTCATTTATATTCAATGGATCATACCCTTTGATTGGGTTTTGTCTTTTGTTGTGTTTACAAGGTGCTTCTGAAGTGGATTAAGTACGGGAGGGAGCGACAGAATCAATACAAGGGAGACGAGAGGAAAGTGGAACTACACGTAGGCCTTCTATATTCTCATCTTATCTATTGTTTATAGGAGAAGTCTAAAACACTTTAAACTGTCATTCTAGGCACAACTACTTGTCTAGAGAATTAGTGGTTATCTCTAGATGCTAAATTATCCAAAACAAAGAGGTATAGTTGACCATCCGTCAAGCCTCACAAAGTTTGATATCCATGAAAACTTTGTGCGGGAGACCATCTTCTTCGAAATTGTTCTGGTATTGCTCAGATCTTAGAGGAGTGGTCTTTCCATTCACATCATCTTATGTCATCAACTTTTGGAGATCATGTTGGTCACACACCATCAACTAGTGGTAATAAAGTCCATGGAAATAAGGGTAGAGTTAAGTTTCCCTGTAGGGTATGTGAATGGAATCACCCCATTCACCTTTGTCCCTATTTGGATGAAGCCAAGAAGTGTTCGATAACCATCCTACTTCTCCACAGTGACTTCCATATGGCTACAGGAGACTCTCCCTTAATCCTTCACTAGCTGATGAATTGACTGACCTAAATCAACCATCAGTCAAACCGACTCTCTCTGAATGTGAATCCCATGAGTCTATACCTAACCCGTCATAGGTCAAGGAAACAGTTGACTTGATTTCACATTTTGTTAATTGTACCTTTCCTGTAGAAAGTGAATATGATACCGCTCAGGTTCTTTTTGTTTATTCAGATTCCAATGAGCTTGGAGGCAACCCTCCTGTTCCATCAAGACAAGAGGAAAATCCTCCCATTCTCTTAACTCGAGGGGATAATTCTCTCGTTCTTATGGTACCCCCTTCAAGTAGTCTGGTCACTTCCTTTGATTAGAATCGACTAGGAGGATTCTATCTTCCTTCTTATTTGCCTTTCTAGATCAAGGTACAGGATTGTAATATGATTGTACCTAGAACTATTATAGATTAAGGTGCATCTGTGGATATCCTTTCCTCCACTACTTGGCAAGCGCTTGGTTCACCACCACTTGTGCCTGTTACCTAGAATCTGTTGGCTTTTAACAGAGGAGCCAGTAAAGCATTAGGGATCCTTCCTTAGTTTCCTATTACTTTGGGAGGAAATTTTTTTTATCTCAATGTGATGGTAGTCCCAAGCCCTTTAGATTACAATTTACTTCTCGGGCGCAACTATGTTTATGACATGGGAGCTATTGTTTCAACACTCTTTCGAGTGATGTGTTTCCCTCATGAAGTCATAATTGTCACCATTGACCAGCTTTCATTTCCCAGTCCAAATATGGCTTCCAGTCAACCATCTTCCCTAAATTGTCCTTTTGTACCAATGGTATCATCCCCACCAAGGGTTAATTATGTGGAAACCCATCCCATGCCTACATCAACTGACGATCAATTCAGTGATGTTGTACATTTTGTACTCGGGGGATTGGAACTAGATCTATCTAATGGATTCCTTACTATGGATCCCTTCTAGAGCATTGTTCTCCCGTCTAATGAGAATGTCTTGGAAGTCATGACCTCGTATGGGTCATAATCAAATGGTACGAGGACAGTTCCTTGCCTTGTTTCAACCTCATTAAAAAATGAAATAAAGGATATGAGGATAGTTCTTTGTCTTATGTCAGCCTTGTTAAAAAATGAAACAAAGGGTATGAAGATAATTCCTTGTCTTGTGTCAACCTCATTAAAAAATGAAACAAAGGTGTATGAGGATAGTTCTTGGTCTTATGTCAACCTCATTAAAAGATGAAACAAGGAATATGAGCATAGTTCCTTCTATTGTGTCAAGCTCATTAAAAAATGAAACAAGGAATACGAGCATAGTTCCTTGCCTTGTGCCAAGCTCGTTAAAAAATGAAACAAGCAATACGAGCATAGTTCCTTGTCTTTTGTCGAGCTTGTTAAAAAATGAAACAAGGAATATGAGGATAGTTCCTAGTCTTGTGTCAACCTCATTAAAAAAATGAAACAACCTCCCCTGGAGCAAAGTTCCAATTCAAGTCTTTGAATAGATCTCGTAAAATCCTAGTCGAGTCTTTCAATTGATCTCGTATATGAACCTTCATTCCATTGACCTCATAGCCACAATTAGTCTACTTAGGTGAATGTGATGAAGCTTGGGGGGCATGCACCTAGCAGTAAATTTAAGTTTCCCTATAGGTTATGTTAAGGGAATCACCCCATTCATTTTTTCCCATATCTGGATGAAGCCAAAAAGGTGTTGGATAACCATCTTGATTCACCACAGTCACTTCCATCTGGTTACAAGAGACTCTCCCTTTCATCATTTTGGGGGCATGTAAACCAATCTCAAGCAGATTTTTTTCATTTCAAGCTTGTGTAGAAATGAAACTGAATCCAAGCATAGTTTTTTGTTTCAAGCTTCTGTAAACATGAAACTGAATCCAATCATAGTTTCCTATGGTTCAATATTTTTTAAAAATGAACCCATCTCCATTTTAACCCTCATGATTTCCATTTTGTCAGCCTCTTTCGTCAGATGAGGCTTGTTTTTTCTCCTTCCATCATCACTGTCTGCTTGGTTGATCATACACATTCACTTGGTTGTTTTACCATTTTTGAGGAATAGTTTCAATGAGTGGTCTTATTAACCATATTGTTCATATAAATCAACATGTTTTGAGAAGTTTCAACATCACCAGAACCAGTTGCTACCCTAGACACCACTCATTCCTCAAAGTGGAGTCCTCTTTAAGCTCTTTTCAAACTCCTAAAATATGAAAAGATTGATGAGCGCTTATCCTTTTCATCTCATTAACGGATTGGAAATGACATCTAATCAGTATATGTTAACCCTTTTTTAGGCTGAGATATATTATTTATGAAAAAGGAATACGTTGATCGAACATGATCAATAGGTTCTCTCTCATATTCTTTTATGCTTTTTCAAACTTGAGAGACAAATCTATGAAAAAGAACTTGGGGAGTTTTCTTTTTGTCCCTTTTAAAACTCTCTAAACATGAAAAGGATCGAGTTATCTTTGTTGTTAAACTCACTAAAACATCAAATAGTGACAAACTTGTCCATCTAGACAAGACCGAGTGTCACCTTCGCTAGACTCATTAAGACATCACATAGTGATAGATTCACCTAAACGGTGGAATTATACAACAAGCATATGTTATCCTCCTCAAGTTTAATAAAAAATAAAGAGGTACTAGTCAGCAATGACTGGGGAAAATGGGAAAAAGGGGAAAACCACTTTATGGTAGCAGGTTTCTTTGAAACATGACACTTTCACTTCATCACCGTGACTACTTGGGTTGGATTATCAACTTGATGGTTGTCATACCATTGGTCTATCATACCAACCATCACTTTGTTTTGGTTCAATGCTACCAATTCATTTCAGTGTCGCCGACATGTTCAAGAGAATTCATTCAGTTAAAATTCATCCTTTGCAATTCATCCTTGTGTCGTCAGTCAAATTTCGTCTCCAAAATCATTACACCCGCTTCATGTCATTGATGTGGGATACATCAAGGCCCTCCTGTAGCGAGTCACTTCTTGTCAACATCAGCGCATTGTTCAAGAAGTTGACTTAGAAACACCCTTTTAGTACCTTGAGGCTTGCATATATCAATGGTAGGTTTCTCGCTTCCGGCGATATGTTCAAAATCAATGGCCGTTGACTCAAAAGAATTTGTATCGTGTTCAACATCAAATCATCCATTCACAGCATGCAAAATGTACTACAGTACCTTGAGGATCATTATCATTATTGGTGATTTCTCTCGTGTCTATTAACAACTTACATCATCGACTGGTAATCAGATGATGTCTTCCCATGTTCGACTTCAGATCACATATTCACATGGCTAGATTCATACTTGAGTGAACGATTGAACGAGATAGAAGACCCTAGGTCTAGTTTCATCCATCCGGGCGGCGATTTCAGGAGTGCTAAATCATGTGTACAATGGATTCACATTGATGCTCATTCCGATAATGGGTCTATATCTGTACATGACTCTATGTGTACATGTAATGAAAGTTTACATGCTGAGCATGGGTATTCCTTCTCTCAACAATTCATGAGAAAAAAATCAAAATATCATGACATTATGTATTGTAATTAATGGAGGTCACCTTTCACTTTGAAACCTCCTCATCACATCGTAAAGCATTTCATTTGACATTTGGGCACATCAATCCCATCATCCAAATCAGTGTTTTAGTGGTCATAAAACCCTAATTTCAGTTGCTACATGCCCTAAACAGGTCACCCTTTTGAATGCCTCCTTCCTAGATAGTTTCATGACATGAAGACATCCAGAAATGACCTCTAGAGGGACCAGTGCAGGTAGGCCCATGTAAGGGTGCACTGCAGAGCAGTTGAGTCCATGCAAGGGTGCTCTACAAAGAACTTAGGCCTCCTTTCACCTGTACTGGGTGAGTTTGAGCGAAATTCACATAGGTTTTAGGGAATATTCTTATCTTTTGGAGTCATCTAGAAGGTTCCCTCACTTATCAACTCCAATGAGCTCAAAAATAGATGAGGAATGAGTTAAGATGCATCCTATCCTCTCATCCCTTCCTCCATGGAGCTAATTTTAAGTATGGAAGGCCATTCAAGACCACCATTTATGACAAAACCTCCTTCATCTCCCTATAAATTGTAGAATGAAAACATCATGCTTACTCAGATTGACAGTTGTGGCATTTAACAGATAAATATCCTTGCATAGCAAGAGAAATTTGTAGGCTACCTAGCACACAAAGCAAACTCAGTCCAAAGATCGACACAGAGACAAAAACTTCTAAAATGATTTAGCCACTTTAGGTTCTTACCAGTGCCAAGCACACTGGTACGCAGGCTCCCAAATCACCTAAAGACTTGAGCTCTTCTCGTGATGCAAGCAGATTAGACTGAATGTTTGCAGTTGCAGAGCAGGAGAAATCTCTCAACACAATGACTCTCAAAACCTTCCTCGCCCATACCAACCCCCCTCCCAAAATGAGCTCCTCTTTATTTTATAGACCAGAGGTCTTGATGACTCAAATGTAAAACAATTGTCACCAAAAGATTGCCCAGATTCAGATGTGAATGGACTAATTCACATTATCTCGTCCCTTTTCCTTTCGGAAAGCCATCTAGCATATGGGGACTGAATCCAGGATGACTCAATGTGATCGATCTTGCAAAGTAGATATTGGGATCGATTCAAGGATGACTCGATCTTACAAAGTAGATACTTTTACTCAAAAGCCTACGAGAAAATGGAAATATACAGATGCATATTTCATTTTACGAAGAAATATACAAACAAACATACTTACACCACTGTCGGTAAGAAAAGACATGATACATTTAGAGTACGAATGAGAAATCTAAGGATGAGTATAGTGCTGATGTCGGAATCTTTCCAGAAGATAATTTGTGAAGTACTGCACATGCACTTCTTTTTCGGATTCTCAAATCTCATTCCCATGATTTCCGGGTGGTTGTAAAAAGTTAATAGATATGAAAGGATTTTGTTCTGGATCTGATTGTAGGTGGAATTCATTGTATTCCATTTGAGTCCCATCTATAATCGGAGTCAGCATTTGTGTAGTGAATTCATGAGTGACAAACCAATAAATATGTCCAAACCTTCTTAGTGCATTGATAAAATCAGCATCTCCAATTCTGACAATGTCTTCGACATGCTTGTACAAGATTCTTGTCAGGTGTGCATGTGGTTCTGAGAACCCATCAATCTTTAGTCAACATAAGGCATATGGCTTTATCAGGAGAGCACTAAGTCCATAGATTTTCCACCACCTGATAAACCAGGCCGGAAAAGGATCTTCATGATTCATTCAAGAAGTTGGCCAATCTTCATACCTGAAATCAAACTGTAGATGATAAAAGAAGTTAGAGAAAATATTTTCTAAATTCATGCATTGGAAAAAAGAAGTCTCCTACCTTTCTAGATCAAAGTCAGTCCTCTACAGAGGATTATTGAACTGCCTGATAATAATCCTGCAATTTCCAATTTTGTCATCTTCTTCGTAAAAGAGTTCATAGGAGATGTTGCCTATATGGACCAGATAATCTAGTTCACTAATTGCCAAATCATTTTCAATTTCTTGGTCATGCCAGGTCCAAAGATTGGGAACTCCTTCTCTCCAGCGAATTTTAGATACTGGATACCATGTTTCATCATGGTCTAAAATGCTTTTTCTCATATCATATCTTACCCATCCTTTTCTGCCTTCTATTTCAAATTGTTCTTCAAATCTTCTAATAAAATTGCATGATAAAGAGTGAATAGAATTTTTCTCTAAAAATTCCCTTTACAACATGTCAGCAAAAGAATTTTTATGTCCAGGAATGTGTTACACAAAAATATCGTCACCATGATTATTTGCATTCAGTATGGGTCTATCATAACTTGTACTATCCTCCTAAGCAAGTCTCAGACCTCAGCTCTTCAAATCAAGCTTTGGAAATGAGAGAAAGACATCAAAAATCAATGTAACTCTAGTTCCGCACTTTCTCCCATGATCACCTGCGGTCCCGCACCTTCTGTGTACAAAAACTGCGGACCTACCCGCTCTGTCCCTAACGGTGTAGGTGCGGACCCCTGTGAAAGTCAAAAGGCGCAAGTTTTATCTTTAAAAAACTCACTTTGGGTTAATTCTAGAGGTTTCTAGAAGGAATTTTGACGTGGATTGTTCGCTCTGAGGTGGTTCATGCATCCCAAAAGAGAAGGAGCTAATCCCTTGATGAGAGGAGCTATCCCTTTGAAGGAGGGCTTTATCCCTTTGAAGGAGGACCTAGTAAACTCCCTCCATTGCACTATAAATACAGGCATTGGGCTGGTTGCTGGGGAGGTTGGAAGTTGAACATTTTTGAGGGTAAATGCTAGTGAAATCAAGACTTCCTAGTTGAGCCTAAGAGGAGAGATCACACATCTTTTTGGCTTCATTGGGGAGTGAGTGAAACTTGTCAAAGTAGAGGAGACTTCTTGTTGGATCCTGGGAGGAGCTTGTACAGTGTCAAGGCAAAGGTTGTAAAGTTCTTCTTCTTTTGAATTAATACAATCAAACTAATTTTTCTCAACAAGTATCTTATGTTATTTGTTTCATGGACTCCTTGACTTTCATGTTAAATATGTTTTATGCAATTGGCTTTTCAGGTGCTATTTAATTTGTTTGCCTTGTTTGTGTTTGCAGATTCGCGAAAAGGAGCTCATTTGGATCAAAGGAGCGAGGGCATCCACAAGCTTGCGTTGGACCTAAAAGCACTTGTTTTCTATTGTTTATCAAAGCATATTTAGAGAAAGATAGTGTCTGGTTGGTTTGCTTGTCATTAGGTATTCTTTAGATTCTAAGAAGGTCTATCTTGTCCGCAAGATCGAATTATTCCGCATGACAAAATGGCGACCATACTGGGGACTTGATTGTTTTCCTTGTTTTTACTTTGACCTGAGAAACTCTATTTTTGTTTCTGTTTTTGGCTTGTTGTGTGTAAAATTGGTTAGAGTTTGTAGATCTAGGGTTATTTTTCGTTTTTCATAGCTTTGGGAGAGGACCGCACCCTAGCCGTTTGACACAGTGCATACCTACCCGCAACTTGGCTTTTAGCACAGAGCGGGACCGCACCTGTGCCAATTGTGGGCCTGCGGACCCTGTCAAAATTTTGAAAACCCTAAGTTTTCCTCTGTTAGTCAGCTTAGTTTGTGTTTAGAAATTGTTATCCACTGCCCAGACCTGCATATAACTTGTCAGAAGCTTTTCTTGGATTGATTTCATTAGTGTTAGGGTTTTAGGTGAAATTCCTAGGAGTTTTGCTTGTTGGGTTTGTTTTTCATTGTGGTTGTGTAGTGGCTCTGAGCTTAGAAGCTGTAGGCACTTCAGATCACCTTAGTGTCTACCAGCCTTCTTATGAGTCTGACCATTGATGAAATCTCCCCTTGTTTGAGGAATCCGCTTTGAGTTTTCTCTTTACAAAACTTAGAAAAGCTTGTGTTTGAAAGTTTGGATTTTCATTTTAAAAAAGAAAACAAAATTGGTTGTTCTTGACTTATTTGTGATTCTGCATAAATTAGTCCTTAGCTTACATCTAGCTAAGTAAAACATCCTTTAAAAAGACGTTTAGTAGGCTTCGACTTCAAATAGGTTTTTATAGTTTGTAAATCTCAAAGTTAGTCATTTTCATAGTTTTGAGTGTTTTATTAAAAAAATATAAAAATCTCTTTTGAAAAAAGTTTGTTTTGTAGTGTTTGAGTGCTTTGAAACAAAAAAGGGAAATTTTTGCGAAATAACTAGTTGTCTCATTTTGAGTGCTTTGGAAAAGAAAAAGCTCTTCTTTTAATTTGTTTGATTGAGAAAGATTTGTGTTTACAAATTATTTGCATTCTCAAACTCTTTCTTAGTTTAGAAGTTCATCGAAGAGAAAAAGATTGTTTAGATCATCTTAGGTGCATTTTTAGTGATTTTGAGTCAAGTCTTCATACCACGAGTTTCATCTCCGCACCTTTGGACTTAAACAAAAACCACTAAAATTAACGCTTAAAGTAAAATTCACCCAGTAACATTTTTATTTCTAGGGCTCTGATACACCAACTTAGCTTAGGCTAGTGTCTTGGAGTAGGACAGTAATTAACTCTCCAAGACAGTAAAAATAAACAAGTAGCTGTATGTATCTTGTGGTAGGGAAGAAATCCAATTGTTGCATTTATGCTCTGGGAAAGCTCCTCATAAAGGAGAAGCACGAGATCGTGTTCGAACCAGTGTGGGAATCAATCCTTCCTCATTGGGAACGATGCTAGATATTCACGTATTAAAAACGGTAAACCTCGGATTAACCATTGTCGAGGAGCCTGGGGTCACTTGTTGGTAAACCTTGGATTATGTCAAGGAGCCTTCAAGGGGATTGAGCTTGCTACTCTGCCCTTGCGTGCGTATCGGATCGTAGACTATTCCCCCAGGTGTATTTGTCAAAGTTGGTAACCTTAGTGGCCATATTCTTTAGGACTCTTCCTGAGGTGACAGTGGTGGGGAAGATCCCACTGTACCTGGAGCAGACGTCGGCTAGACTCACTTGGATTTTCTGGGGGGTTCTCTTCACTCGAGACGGTTAAGTGGACAAGCTTGTGCCAGTCTATTCATTAAGCAGGTTTCCGGGGTAACTGTTCCAACCGCCATTTCTGTATTGAACTCTGCAACGTTGGATTTCATCACCAACTAGTGTTTTCGGTACGGAAAGCTACTGTTTGTGTGTGTTTGATCTACTAGATTCTTTAGGCATGTGATTCAAATTTGTTTGGTTCTTTAGAGACTTTAGGTGCTTTTCATTGAGATTTTACTTTGTTTGCGTGTGAAGTAGTTAAAAGTTTTCAACTGTGGCTGAATTACCAAGACAGTCCCGTAGACTTCGGGGCCAACCTCCTGAGGAAGTACTGAGCCAGCTCGAAGGCTTGAAAGTCCTCGTAACTCCTAGAGACAGTAGAGTTGGATCACCTGAGGAAGGAGAATCTTCTTTGATAGTACATCCTGATTTTCAACCATTAGTAGCAAATTATAATCCACAGTCAGTGTCTGTTTCTGAAATTGCTGGTAGCTTTTCGTCTACTAGTGATATAGGTGAAGAACCTGAAATATCCGAGCCTGAAAGTGAATTTGCTGCTACTCCGACATCGGGGTTTGTTTCTCCAACTTCTAGTGGTCCTGGTTCACCTAGGGTAGAAAGAGTAATCACCCAAGATCTTCCTTCTGGACTTATTGCTATTGAAGAACTTGCTCTGCAAGAAGAAGTAGGCATCCCTATCCCTGAAAATCAACCAGTTATTGAATTAAGGGAGCGTGAATCAATTTTTTACAGTCCACCTAGGAGTAGTTCTTGGTATCTTTCTTTGACTAATTTTCTAGAAAACTTAGGGTTAAGTTTTTCACCACCTCGTGCTCCTTATCATCCAACACCTAGAGGTTTTTATACTCCCGTCAATATGGTAGGACAGTCATCCATGTTTACTCAATCGCCCAAATCTTTTTTGTATGGCGGTCCTTTTGTTCCCTCCGGGTATCAGTCACTTTCTGGTACTTTTTCGGGAGCATCTCCTCAACCCATTGAGCAAGGGTTATTAACTGGAAACAATGGTATTAAGCCGTTGAGCGTAGAAGGCATTCTTATGATGTCAGGTTCTATTCCCAATCCTCAACCTCAAGGTGGCGAGTTACCACCTGGGGGGCAGCCTCAATTAACGCCTGGGGGGCAACCTCAAGGTACACAATTTGCATCTGGGGGGCAACCTCAAGGACAGTACATACCTATGGGACAGTACGTTCCTCAAGGTTAGCCCCAGACTCAATATGTACCCCAAGGTCAACCCCAGTATCAATTTATACCTCAAGGTCAACCCCAATATCAATATGTGCCTCAAGGGTATCAACCCCAAGGTCAATACTCGAACCAAGGTTTCCAACCACCCCAAGGTCAAATGTATTATCAAGGAACAGGAAATATACCTTTCAATTATCAATCATACCCTCAATCCGGTTATGGTCCTCAGTATTCTCAACCAGTTATGGGTCAATACCCCAGAATGAATATAGTGTGGGATTCATCGCAAACCCAACAGGTGTTGCAGCCAAGTGTACAGTTGTCATCTCAAACTGGAAAACCCCTAGTTTCTGGTTCACCCCAGCAACCAGTCCAGTCTAACATTCAAACTTCTGTACCTTCGGTAGTTTCCCAGTCGGGCCTAGTACACCTCGTACTCCGCCTCAAACGACTGCTACAACTGTCGCAACATCTGTTCAATCTACCCCACCTACTTCTGGAGTATCGACAGCTCCAGTTTCTACTGTTCCTGTATCTACTCCTCAGACATCTTTACCACCGTCTGGATCTATGATTCAAACTTCGGTTCAGATGCCTGTAGGACAACCTGGTTTAAGTACGGTTGTCACAAGTCAACCACAATTCACCTATCAACCGTACCACGGACAGTACCAATTCGGTCCTGCTGTGCAGCAGCCAGACTATCAGTATCAACTGTATCCTGGGTACACTTATCAACAACCCCAACAACCCCAGTATGGTCCGGTTAATCCTAGTTTTCCGGGAGGATACAATATCCCAAACGCAATTCCTATCCCTAGTTATCTTGGATATCTAGCTCCTGGGGCTGGTCTCATGAACCAGAATTTTAGGGATCCTAATCAGCAGTTACCATTTATCGCAACTTTGGACTTACTTGACTTGTCGCGCCTAACGAACAATCCTAATAATTAACTTCCGTTTTAGCCACCAATGCCGAATAAGTTGCCCAGTGACATTCCCAAGTTCGAAGGTAATCAGGAGAGGACTCGTCGAACCATGTGACGACTTATCACCTCTGGTGTACGTCTAACTCCATCACAGATGATTCAATCCATCTTATATTTTTCCAGCGCACTCTAATTGGTCTCGCGGCCAAGTGGTACAATGAGTTACCGCGAGGCACTTTTTATAATTTTAGTCAGTTAGCTACCTCATTTTTAACTCATTTTCAGTTGCCAGTCCAATATGACAATGGCACGGAATTGTTAACTTCGCTAAAACAATCGACATCCACTTACATTTCAGATCATATTCATGAGTGGAGACATCGACGACATTTAGTGAAGGTATTTATTCCGGATCAGATCTTGGCTGAGTGGTTTGTAAAATCTTTGTTGCCAAAGATCACTGAAGATGTTGCTAAAGCCGGAGTTGTTACTGGGGAGCAACTAATTACTCAAGCACAGTACCTTGACTTGGTTTATACTCAGTCAGGTACGTTACACGAAAAAATCCCCGATCTTCCCAAGCAAAATCAAATTGCTGCAGCTCCTTCGGGATCTCATGCCGCCGATGGTATGATTGGTACGGTTAACACTAAAAGTAAGAAGGAGTATTCCAAGAATTCTTCCCCTATCATAACCTTGCCTGATTCCCCAACAGGAGATTCTTCTACAGAGATCTCTGCCGATATTCACGTTGTAGAGTCATCTACAACCAAATCAAAATCTGGTGGGAAGAAGAAAGGAAAGAAGAAGAATAAAACAGACAAAAGTTCAAAGGAGAAACCTGAAAAGGCGGAATCCAATGATGAAAAGTGCAAACCTCGTTATCCTTGTCTCATTTGTGACGATGAACATTTTACAAGAGACTGCCCTCATCGTGTAGAGGTTGTGAAGATTGTCAAGGGTTCCCAAACTCCTGTTGTTTTGAAGGATCCTTTTCCGGCTCAAGACAGTAAGATGATAGGTTCATCCTCGAATGCCAATGAAGAACCCATACTGATGATGTCCCATGTTAGGATTGTGACTTGATCGCAAGATTATGGTAGTAAAAGTCCTGTTGATGGTAAAGAAGCAGAATCTTCTCATTCTAATCCATCAACCTCAGCTCCTGGTTATGATCCACTACAGGTCGAGAAACCTAATCCAGACTTGGTAATCAAACCGCCTGCCAAGGGTATACTTCGAAAGTCAGCTTTCAATCCACATGCGAGAGCAGCTCGGAATTATAACATTGTTGAGGATTTAGCTGTTCCACCCTCAGCAATGTCTGCTTTGGAAGTGCTGCAATCATGTCTAGCACAACGTAAATTACTTTTGTCGGCTATAGGAGTTGTTGATGTTCAGGACCCGAACCTAATAATCTTCGATCTAGAAAATAGTACACCGCGTTTGCCGCATCAAATGGCTTTCCAGATTCCAGTGATAGTCAAAAACAGGCCTATTCATTAGACTGTAATTGATGAGGGAGCCTCAACGTGTATTATGTCGATACAGTGTTGGAGATCGCTTGGTTCTCCTTCGCTAAATCAATCCCCGACGATTCTAAAGGCCTTTGATGGCCCTGGGTTTCATCCTTTTGGAATTCTACAGGATTTGCCTATAGGGATTGAAGGAAAAACCATTAGTCTAGATGTGGAGGTGGTTGATGCCCCTCTAGATTACAACCTTCTCTTGGGTCAAAGTTGGTCTTACGCTATGACAGTGGTCATTTCATCGGTCTTTCGAGTAATAAAGTTTCCACACTATGGAAAGATCGTAAAAATAGACCAGCTGGCTTACTTTTCATCCGACCCAGCCTCTTCAGAGAGTATTCAGCATGTCGGTAAAATGACTATCCCATATAAGGATGTTGGAGTAGGATTAGTTAAAGATGTCAGTTTACTGGGAACTTTTCCTTTTCCTCCAATCAACACATCATCTTTATTTTCAACCATTCACATGATTACATCAGACACCATTATTTATGATGATCGTTGGATTATCCCTTTTGAATCTGAGATAGACTCATTTGGTAATGCCATGCCTTTGAGTCCATATGAAATTGCCTATGAAGCCGTGCAGTGGTTTGCCGACCCATGTTCAGCCAAAAATGACTTAATGAATGTGGTCCGTGAGGAATCACTTTTCACATCAACCTCGGATTTAACCACGTTTTCTGAACTTGTTCACTCTGATGAGCAAATTCGTGAAATCCTATGTGTAGATGATTTACCATGGGAAGATCTCCATCACAGATCTTCGTTTTTACCTGAGGATGATCATTTTAAAAATGATTTCTCATCAATTTTTACAACTGAATATGTCAAGAAACCTCAAAATCAAATGAAACATCCCGATTCAGAGTTAAATTTGGGAAACATCTCTCGAACTATTCCTATTGACATTTTGGTTAAGCCCGGAATTGTTGAGAACATTCGTATAGGTGCCTCATGTACAGATGACGAAATTCAAATATATAAGGCCCTATTTCAAGAATTTTGCGACGTGTTTGCCTAGTCCTATGAGGAAATGCCAGGAATTGATCCCGCGATTGTTGTTCATGAGATCAAGACTTACCCGGACGCTAAACCCATCCGGCAATGTTTGTGTCAGATCCACCCACGAAAAGCTGCTTCAATCAAAGCAGAAGTTGAAAAATTATTGAAAGCAGGTTTCATTTATCCGATCCCATTAACGGATTGGGTATCGAATATTGTTCTGGTTAACAAAAAGCAGGGAACCATAAGAATATGCATCGACTATAGGGACATTAATCGAGCTTGTCCAAAGGACAATTACCCAACTCCCTATATCGATCAAATCATTGATGATTGTGCCGACAGTGAAATCTTTTCCTTTATGGACGGTTTTCTCGGATACAATAAAATCAATATTCTACCTGCCGATCAACCAAAAACGGATTTCATTTGTCCATGGGGGACATTTGCTTATTGTAAATTACCTTTTGGGCTTAAGAATGCCGGAGTAACTTTTCAAAGGGCGATGTCTTATGCGTTTCATGACATCATATCTTGATGACTTGCCTGTTCATTCATTACATCGAGCTGATCACCTCGTCCATTTACGAGCAATCTTTATGAGGTTTAGGCATTATCGTATTCGATTGAACCAACACAAATGTGTCTTCTATATAGAAACGGGTCGATTGCTGGGGTTTGTAGTTTCGAAAGCCAACATTCGCATTGATCCCTCAAAGGTCGAAGCTATCATCAAATTGCCTCCTCCTTCGAGTCTTCGCCAACTCCAAAGTTTGCAGGGGAAAGCAAACTTTTTACGACGATTCATTCCTAACTATGCCGAGGTTACAAAGGGTTTTACCTGGTTGTTGAAGCAAAATACTCCATTCTATTGGGATGAGATAGCTCAGAAATCTTTTGATGCACTCAAACACGCATTGACCCATGCACCGTTGTTGCATCCTCCCAATTACAACCAGGATTACTTCTTGTATCTCGCTGCCTCTCATTCCACCATTGGAATGCTCTTAGTTCAGGAAGATGAATTCGGAACAGAACATGTGATATATTACCTTAGTCAAACATTAAATCCAGCTGAGCTAAAATACTCACATGTGGAGAAATTGGCATTGGCAGCTGTTTAAGCTGTCCAACGTTTTCGTCACTACATTTTACTACGTAAAACTATAGTAATTTCGGATTGCAACCCTATGATCTACATATTGACCAAGCAATTGCTAGGGGGAAAGTACTCTAAATGGATCGTTATCCTACAAGAGTTCGACTTGGAATTTGAGAAATCTAAGTCTAAGAAATCTTTAGTTTTTGTGTAGTTAATGTGTGATTTCCTGCTTGCTGACACAGAAACTGTGGCAGAGGAGCCCATTGCGGACGAATCCTTGTTTCTAATCAGCACTTTAGATCCGTGGTATGGGGATATCATCGTTTATCTCCAAACCCAATCCTTTCAGCCGGAAATTTCAAAGGTCAGAACGTCGGAAAATTCGATTCCAGTCCCAACAATTCATGATTATTGGAGATACTCTTTATCGCCGTGGGGCAGACTCTGTTTTTCGACGTTGCTTAACTCACGAGGAAGCTGAAAGGGTTCTAAATGACTGTCACTCTAGAGCGTGTGGCGGTCATATGTCTGGGTATGCCACAGCCCAAAGGATATTGCGCGCTGGCTACTTCTGGCCGTCTTTATTTAAAGATTGTATTACGGCGGTCCGAAAATGCCACAACTGCCAAATTTTTTATTGTAAGATGCGCGCTCCACCTGCTCCTCTCCACCTTATAATTTCCATTGGTCCTTTTTCCAAATGGGGTATCGATTTTATTACATGTAACCCTCACTCGGCCGGGGGGCATGTGTATATCATTCTTGCGGTAGATTATTTTACTAAGTGGGCCGAGGCGATGCCTACATTTGAGGTAGACAGCAAGACAGCTGCAATTTTCGTGTTCAATCATATAATTCCTAGGTTTGGTGTCCCGCAAGTGATAATCACTGATCATGGACGTCATTTTCAAAATGTTATGATGACCGAACTCACAGGCCAGCTTGGTTTACGTCACGATAGTTCAACCCCTTATTATCCACAAGCGAATGGTCTGGTTGAATCCATCAACAAAGTTTTAGTTATCATGATCCGACGAATCATTGGGATTCATCGGTCGAATTGACACAACATGCTATTTTCAGCGGTTTGGGCGTACCAAACTTCAGTAAAAACATCAACAAGGTTCACTCCTTTCCAACTAGTTTATGGTTTGGAAGCTGTGTTACCCATTGAATGCGAAATCCCGTCACTGCAAATGGCCATCGAGTTACTTCCAGCCACTTCCGAAGAGGAGAAGCGTTTGTTATACTTGGCTCAATTAGATGAGAATCGACGTGATGCTGCATTGGCGATCGAGACTCACGCAAAATGAATGAAAGCTCAGTATGATCGGAATGTGACCCCTCGAAATTTTTCGGAAGGAGATCTAGTCTTAGTTTACGATCAAGCTAATGATAAATTAGGCGCTGGAAAATTCGTTCCTATGTGGCATGGTCCCTATGTTGTCAAGCGAAAGCTAGCCAAAGGGGCCTATGAATTGGTAGACTTTGACGGGGACTCTTTGGGTAAACCTAGAAATGGCCTTTACTTGAAGAGGTATTATGCTTAAAAGAATGGGTATGGAGATTTTTAGTTAGGATAGTTTTTCTTTCTAGCTGGTGTGTTTTAGTTTAAACAGTGTGCTTAGCTTAGAGAGTGTTTTTCGTCATTATTCCTGCTTATCTTGGTTTTACTCTTGATATTGCAGATGTCAATGCCTCTCCAAACATACGTTGGTTTCGCTGATGGTGCTTGTCGTAATACACGGAACATCTCTTCCGCAGCTTGGGTTATCTATTCACCCTCTGACGAGTTAGTATCTATGCATGGGGTAAGCCTCGATCAAACAACGAACAACATTGTTGAGTATAGTGCAGTTATTGAGTTATTATCTGAATCTATTTCATTTGGGATTCGGAGTTTGATAGTGAGGTTAGATTCTGAACTCGTTGTATTACAACTTTATAGAGTGTACGCCATTAGAAATCCAGTGTTATTAAGATTATTTTTGAGAGTGCGTCTCTTGGAATGTCAATTTGATTATATTGAATATCAGCATATTCCAAGGTATTTAAATACATTAGCAGATGCAATTGATTCTCGAATGTTAAATAGACATTTGCAATAATCATACATGTAAATTTAAAACCATTCCATCACATGATTTACAAGATAAGCCGGTAATAGTGATATATATATATGAGTGTGTCAAAAAATACATCGTCCTCGATCATAGGTTGAAAAGCACCTTATGATTAGCAAAAATGATAAGTACAAAAAACAAAAATGTCACATGTTCCCATAATAGGGGATCATCCTATCACTGGTGGTGATCTCTATAAGAAACCACTGCATGGGCCACCTTGCAAAGGAACCTCCTAAAAGGTCCCGAGACCCCAATCACATAGCGCTGAAGTCGACGAGGAATGTCTTCTATAGTGGTCTCAGGAATATCTCCTGTCAAGCACTCGAGATGACCCTCTAACTCGGCCAAAACCTCTGCTAATTCGTCCTGTGGGGCTGGCACAGATGCAACTGGTTGCCTCCTCTCGTAAGGTCAGAGAGCGGCTGGTCACTGTGGACCCACATCTGCATTTGAAATTTTTACTATCAGTTTTGAGACGATGGAAAAATAAAAAAATTAAAATAGAAAAAATGTTGAAAAGGATTTTACCTGACTCGTCCCACTGCTCTCCTGGTGGAAGAACCATGTCTGGGTCACCACGAAAATCTATCCCAGCGTAAGGGAAGTCCTGAATGGAAAAGACCTGGTTTTCCAACCATTGGAAATACTCACGTTTGAATCGAGCAGCCTCCGTCCTCTCGTCTGGCTGACGGGCCATGACTACAACCCATCGCATCAGTTTGGGCTCTCGAGGAAGCCCAACTCCGACAGTAAGGTGCTGTGGGATCAGCATAGGAACCCTTTCTAGGCCAAAACTCACAACCAAAGCCCCATAACCAAGGGTATTTAGTTGTCCATTTTTGGCCCTGGTCAGTTGGCCTTTCAGATTGGCCAACACGGCATCGCACCAGTTGAAGATGGTACCTCGAAAGCAATCAACTGCCATACGCATCTGGGATCCGGTGGCAATATGTAATGCGGCAGCTCTGTAAATTCTGGTGACAGTGAATGCAATCACCATGAGCTCAGGATGGGATATGGTCTTTATGTCTATCCCTTTGTCTCTAGCCTGGCTGTTGCAGTACTCTAGCCTGAGGCTATCGACAGACTGGCCACCTAGCCCAGCCCCAAACAGAGTCAAGTCTTCACCTATCTTAGGCAAACCAGTCAAGAAATATATGTCCGCCAGCTCGATTTCGAGCTGGTGGCCACCAATGAAGAAGCACTAGTCCTGTATGCTCCATCTGTCAACCAACCACTGTAAGAAATCCACCTGAGCCCTCATGCCAGGAATGGCCCAGTATTTGTACAATCCGCACACCCTTAAAGCATCATGTGAAGGTTGATGATTCCATGCAGTAGCATCCACGTCCTCATGCTCTCGTTCACGCCAATCTAGCATGATGTACTCTCTGGATCAAGTATAAAGACAAATTAAAATGCTAGAGAATATTTTGTGTGGTCCATTTTTGAGGATTTTTGGGTTAAAAACCCTTGCGGCGGGGACCGCACCCTCCGGGTTAGACACAGTGCGTGGGACCACACTTTGTCTACATGGAAGGTGCGGACCCCGAGCTTTTTCCCAATGGAGAAAAAGTCGGGGTCCGCAGGCCCGCAATGGTAAACCTGCAAACCCCCGCACGCGGGTTTTGTGCCTAAAAACCCTCCCAAAAATGAAATAAAAGACTAAAGCAAGAAATTAAACGGTTAAAAATGAAGAGTGGGATGATGTGGATTACCTGGAGAAGACAGCATTCAATTCTGATGGTTGGATTTTCCGCAATCTTCACGGGAAGTTTTCTAAGCAAAAGCACTATTTTCTCACCCAAACTCAAACAGTAAAAATGAATTGACAAAACCCCTTTTTATAAGTTTTTTGAGTAAATAAATTGCAAATTTGTTTATGTTTCACTTTGAAAAGGTATTTGCGACATTTTTATCCATTTCAAACAGGTATGAGTAATGTTTGTGTTTTTGTGCAGAATAACGGATTATTCAGGTGAAATCTATCATTTTCGACGGAAAAAACATCTAGAGTCACTTTTAAGCTCTTTTTTGACTCCTGAAACATGAAAAGATTGCCGAGTGTTTCTTTTAAACACGTTAAAACGGAATTAAAAGATGGTCCACTTACATCTCTTTTCCGACCATAAAAACATGAAAAGATTGCCGCATTTTTGTCGTTTCAAATTCGATATTGGTTATAAAACGACGTGTCATTGATCGTTTTTTTACTTTTTCGAGTCAAGGGCACTAATAATGAAAAATACTCCTTTGTCGTAAAAGATCAAGAGGTTCTCTCAGTTATTATTTTATACTTTTTCAGGCTTGGGAGACACAAATTTACGAAAAAGGTCAACCCTGGAGTCTTCTTAATTTTTTCGAGACTCTCTAAAATTGAAAAACGCCGAGTTTCTCCTATACTGGACTCTTTAAAATTTCACAGTAAAGGACCAGTTCAATTACAAACAGGAACGAACCACTACTTCTTAGAGTTCGAATTTAAACTAAGTTGGACTCATCCGAAGGATGAGCTTATAATCAAGCAAATGTTATCCTCCTCAAGCTTGTCAAAAATAAAGAGCTACTTGCCAGAAATGGTGAGGGAAAAGAGAGAAAAATGAGCCTGTTTGTCATACTTTGTAACCACTCTTGAACATGACACTTTCATTCACCTGGGTTGGGAAATCCTTTACCTAACAGTTGATCAAACCACATTGAAAGTCTTCAACCTGTTTCTGGGTATTAACTTTGGGTCAATTGTCACCAAGCCATCTGTCGTGTCGTTATGTGTTCAAGAGGTCACTGCCAATAAGCCATTCATTTGCAAAATATCTGTCATCCATCTTGACCATCCCTGAGTCAGTCCTTGCAACTAAATTTCTTCAACTTGATCTATGATTTCGTGTTGTGGACTTTCCTACGATGGATCGCTTTCTATCAACAGCAGCTCATTATCTGGGAAGATGATCTAGAAATCGTCAGTACCTTGAGATCTGCATGCCTCAATGGCAGGTTTCTCTCCTTTGACGACAGTTTACATCATTGACTTTTGATCAAAGGATTCTGTGACATGTTCGACATCAATACATTTATTCGCATCTCATGGATTGTACTGGGTACTTTGAGAACCATTGACACCACTGGTGGTTTCTCTCACACTTGTTAACAGTTTACATCATTGACTGGTAATCAAGTGGTTTCTACCATGTTCGACATCAACACATTCATTCGCATGGATAGAATTGTACTGTTTCGGGAAGTAGAAATGAAGACCCTGGATCAAGTTTCCACAATCCAGGCTGCGAGGAATTTTGTATTCATTATATAGTGGACTATTCATAAACAGATGGCTGCATCCATACTGTGTCCACATGAGTCTTTACTTGTGATGTTTTACAAGATCATTCCTATATCAGAGCAGTAGTTAGTTTTTCTAGTTAGTTTTGATCTGAGTATGGGAATGCCTACCTCAGCGATGATATGATCTCATATATATATCTTGCATTGAATGTTTTTACAGCTTCCAACCGGGCTCTCCACAAGATGATCCTCGAAATGATAAAGTACTTCACGCTTCCTAAATGATAAGAAATCCTCATCTACTACAGACTTCGCACTTTAGGGGGCAATCTGTTACACAAAAATATCGTCACCATGATTATTTGCAGTCAGTATGGGTCTATCATCACTTGTACTGTCCTCCTAAGCAAGTCTTAGACCTCAGCTCTTCAAATCAAGCTTTGGAAATGAGAGAAAGACATAAAAAATCAATGTAACCCTGGTTCTGCACTTTCTCCTATGATCATCTGCGGTCTCGCACCTTCTGTGTACAAAAACTGCAGACCTGCCCGCTCTGTCCCTAATGGTGTAGGTGCAGACCCCTGTGAAAGTCAAAAGGCGCAAGTTTTATCTTTAAAACACTCACTTTTGGTTAATTCTAGAGGATTCTAGAAGGAATTTTGACGTGGATTGTTTGCTCTGAGGTGGTTCATGCATCCCAAAAGAGAAGGAGCTAATCCCTTGATGAGAGGAGCTATCCCTTTGAAGGAGGGCTTTATCCCTTTGAAGGAGGACCTATTAACCTCCCTCCATTGCACTATAAATACAGGCATTGGGCCGGTTGCTGGGGAGGTTGGAAGCTGAACATTTTTGAGGGTAAATGCTAGTGAAATCAAGACTTCCTAGTTGAGCTTAAGAGGAGAGATCACACATCTTTTTGGCTTCATTGGGGAGTGAGTGAAACTTGTCAAAGTAGAGGAGACTTCTTGCTGGACCCTGGGAGGAGCTTGTACAACGTCAAGGCAAAGGTTGTAAAGTTCTTCTTCTTTTGAATTAATACAATCCAACTCATTTTTCTCAACAAGTATCTTATGTTATTTGTTTCATGGACTCCTTGACTTTCATGCTAAATATGTTTTATGCAATTGGCTTTTCAGGTGCTATTTAATTTGTTTGCCTTGTTTGTGTTTGCAGATTCGCGAAAAGGAGCTCATTTGGATCAAAGGAGCGAGGGCATCCACAAGCTTGCGTTGGACCTAAGGTAGGCCCTAAAAACACTTGTTTGCTATTGTTTATCAAAGCATATTTAGAGAAAGATAATGTCTAGTTGGTTTGCTTGTCATTAGGTCTTCTTTAGATTCTAGGAAGGTCTATCTTGTTTGCAGGATCAACTTATTCCATGTGACAGAATGAATTCAATTTCAAAATCATACTGACTGAGAGTCATTACCCATCTTACGATAGTAGCATCTTCAAATTCACACTTGTGAATATTAAACTTTAAAGCTTGGCAATCTGTCTTAACCAGGAACTTAGTGTAAATAACAAAGTCTTTAAACTTTTCTATTCCCAAACAAACTGCTCTGAGCTCTTTCTTGAGGCTGGACCAATTTTCTCGAGATTTCGACCATAGTCCAGAAGCATATTGACAAATTTCCTATGAGCTTTTATTTTCTGGATCTTCTTGACAAAGAACAGCTCCCCATCCAATATTACTGGCATCTTTCATAATTACTTTCTTCCATTGTTCTTGGATTAGACACAGAGGCTGAATTCTGCGAATCCTATCCTTGATTTTCTTGACTGCATTTGTGCAATCTTCATTCTAGGGAATGGGATCTTTCTGTAATCTCTTATTCAGTAATTTCCTTTCTTGTGCACAATGATGAAGAAATTTGGAGACATAATTTAAGCTCCCTAAGAATCTTTGCAACTGTGTTTTGTCCAAAATTTCATCAGGAAAATTATCTATGAAATCTAGACTTCTTTGGATTACTTGATATGAACCATACTGGATATTATATCCAAGAAAATCTATCATAGTTTTGAACAATTTCATCTTAGTTTCAGAGAGGACTATCCCTTTTTCTTTTATCCTTTGGAGAAATAGTTTCAGATGCTTAATATGAGATGGTATATCATCTGAATGTACAAGAATATCATCAATGTATTTTTTTATAAATTCCTCCATACCTTCAAATGTCTCATCCATTATGCGTTGGACGGCTAATGGAGCATTGATGAGTCTGAATGACATTATGTTCCTCTCAAAATGACCTTCAGGAACATAAAAAGTTGTTTTCCATTTGTCAGATTCCTTGATGCCTAGCTACCAAAATCCTGATTTCAAATCAAATTTTGAGAAAATCTTTGATTTTGAGATTTGTGTTAGGATTGCGGAGGCTTTGGAAGGGGATAAGCATCATAATCCAATAGATTATTTAGTGGTTTGTAGTTTACCACCAACCTTGGTTTTCCTCTAGCAATCTCTGCATGTTTGTTTACATAAAAAGCAAAGCAGGCTATTGGACTTTTGCTTTTTCTGATCAGGACTTTCTGTAAAAGACTCTTGATCTCTTCTCTACAGTGAACCATCTGTTCTTGGTTCATCGGAACAACTTTTGATCTTCTTAATTTACCACTAAAGTAATTTTTCAATGGTAACTCAACTTCATGCTTATGCACATGCCAAAAGGCATTTGGGTCTTCAGAGCAGCATTCCAGAAATTTATTTTTCAGATTGGCTATCTCCCTATCAAACTTTCCTTATTCAATGTTTTCATAAATTTTTAAAATCTCCTTCTTCTTTTCCATTTTTGACAATAAGGTTTCTAGCTGTTCAATCCTTCTAATTCTATTGGGTGAGCTGAAATTTATAAAAGGAAAAAACAGCTCTTTACCTTTCAGTTCAAGAAAATAGCCATATCTCCTTGTTTGCTGATCAAATTTCACTCCATGATTTTGGAAATTTTGGAAGAAAGGTGTTCCTAAGTACATTGCGCAATCCATCCCTATAACAATTGGGCAAACCACATTTATTCCAATAGAATCAGTTAGGAAAATATCAATTGGAACTTCTGAAGTAGTGATGATATCTCCACTGGCTGTTGTAACCTTTGGACAACTAGTTGGCCTTCTGAGATGAGTATCAACTACTATATTATTTATAATATTTAATCTTGAACCAGTATCCATAAGGACTTTCCAGTATTCCACTTTGGAACCAATTCTGACTTTTAATTTGATGCAATACATTACATCTCTGTTAATCTGATTACAACCTAATCCTACCCTTCCATCATCATTCTCATCATCAATGTTGGGTTCTTGAATCTGTATACCTGGAAAGGGTTTCTGATGGAATGTCCAATTCTTTGTCTATGCAGAAGTTGAAGGTTGTTCTGCTTTCATTTTACTGAGTTGGAAATCTTGGTGACTTTCAATACAAAGCCTTCTATTTTCTTTTACTGTCTTCCTTAGATCTTTTATTGCCTGGTGGATACTGGGAAAAGTCTAGGGAAGATCTTCTCCAAAATCTTCCTACCTCAATTTCCTGGTCAAGGCTTCTACTGAGAAAAGAGAAGATGGAGGAACATATCCTCTGTTAGGATTGCTTTGCTTGGCTGTCTAAGAATTTAAGTGATTGATTAGAAACTCTTTATACATATCGTTTAATTGTGGGTTTGCTGCTTTTGTCATTTGCATGAAAATATTTCTAGCCTGTTCATCAGATTCGCCATTCTTCATCATATTCAAGGAATGACACTGGTAGACATCTGGGTTGCTGTATTCACAATTATCTTTGAAACATTCTGCACAATGTGGATCATTGCAACATTCTTCTTCCAAGTCAGAAGTATTAGAATCAAAATTAAATTTATTGATGTAATCTGATTCTTCTCCACTTGTTATTTCCTCACAGCTATCAGGAAGATTTAAACAATTTACCTTACCAGATTTATTTCTGTAAAATACTTTCCTCTTGCCTTTCTCTGGTTCCTTTTTTTCTTTCCCCAACTTTGGACAGTTTGGAGAAATGTGTCCTTTTTTGTTGCAGTGGTAACATTGAACTTCCTTTTTTCTTGTAAATAGTTGTGTCTGTTTGTAGTCTTTCGGCTTCTTTTGGTGGATGATCTTTTTGCCTGAAAAATTCTTTGTTGCGTGCTTCTTTTTCCTGTAAGCACGCACATCTCTCCCCTCTGAATTTTTTGGAGCAGAAAGGTGCCATTGCTTGCACAATTGCTGGTAACCATGCGGCTTCTTTGGATTCGTGGCTGCTTTGGCTATCTTCATTTGGGAGCAAAGTTCAACAATTATGGCTTTGACTGCCTGCCTAATTACTCCAAATTTGTAGTCACCAATGCTTCCTGGCAATTTGCTGACTATTGTTGTTGACACCCATAATGGTAATGATGAAACAAATATTTCCTTCCATTTGGGTTCAAGAATGAGTTCTGGTGACAAAGTATGCAATCTATGTAGGAACTCATTAAAGTATTCATCAAAATGCTTCATATTATGAAGTTTCATAGCAACAAGAGTAATAACAGTCAGATCATTATTTATCTGTGGGAAGCCAATAAAGTTAACAGTAATGCCATAAAGTAAACAACCAATCATATTGTTTATTGGAAGTGAGGTAAACGGATCCATGTAAGTACTTCCATCGGCATTCTTTGCCTATGAATTTTCCCAATTAGTCAACAATAGAGGATCTTTGGTTGTTTCTGCTTTTAGCCAAGAATCTAAAGATCCTTAAAACTCGCAAATGATTCTCCTTGTAGAATTTATGGGTCCAATATCATCATCCAGATAGGTCCTATAGCATACTAAAATGGAGTGCATGACTGACAATACTTCTGCTTCTGTGCAGTTGTCAATATTCCAACAATATGTCAAGGAGGCTAACCAATCTTTGTGATACTCGGACTTCATCGTATCCCTCTTGTCTGGAGCAGGGGACCAAGTGGAATTCCATGTGGATCTGGAAGTAGTTGCATGAACTGCTTCTTCAATTGGAATATTAAAAATGACCTTTGTCTTGAGTAGAAAAATTCTGTACAAATTCCTCAAGGCTTTCTAGTGAAGGCTCATCATTGTTTATTTCAAGTTTGTTCAATCCTGTCTCTTTGTCTTCTTCTAAGTTTTCATACCATTTCTTTTCTTCTTTGTCTTCTTCATCTTCTAAAGCATTTTTCTTTATCCATTCTATGAAAGAAGAGCTAGCTGATGGATCTGTTTTTGAAGAAACACAGGGATTTGGCTTTAGATGGCCAAAGAAACTAGGTGTAGCAAAAGGTGCATAAGAATATGAAATCCCTAGTTTTGGAAACTCAATCTCTGCTGGCTGTCTTATGAGACTAGAGAAGGAGGATGAAATATTATAAGGGATTTGAGAGTGAGGTTCACTAAAAAGAGTGGTAGATTTGTATGAATATGTAGGATGTCTCTTTTTGAGTGAATCAACAAAAATAGAGACATTCGAGACTTGCCTTTTGAGTATGTCAAGGCTAGAATTAACCTTAACAATTTCTCTTCCTTGGATAATTACACTGTAAGGCGTTCCCCTCTAAAATCAACTCCCCTCTTGCGTTACATGTCTTACTATGATCCCTTCGATCTCATGTTAAACAATTAAAATGTTTGCCATCGTTGGATCAATTCTTTGTGCATTTCTTATTGTTGTTGTAGGACTATGGGGAAGATGATATTCAACAGGTGAAACGATGGTGAACACTGGGAAGAACTGCCGACAACACAGTATGTGATTTCCAAGGGACGAACCAAAGGTTTTTCTGAAAAAACCATGGGGTCTTCGATTTCGCCATATCCATGGACGAATGCTGAGCTCTCATGGCAGCGAAAGGGGTTTCATTTTCAGCCTGACAACCCCTCTGAAATCAAATCCCCTCTGGTCTTACGTGCCTTACTATGATCCCTCTGATCTGATGCTAGACGATTAAAATGTTTTCCACCATTGGATCAAAGCTCTTGTTATAATTGAAACACTACCGATCTTTCGCCCATACACATAGCTTAGCCCTACAATTCTTTGTGTGTTTCTTATTGTTGTTGTAGGACTCTGCAGGAAGTTGATATTCAATAGGCCAAACGATGGCGAACACTGGGAAGAACTGCCGGTAGCAAAGTATGTGATTTCCAGGGGACGAATCAGAGGTGTTTCTGAAGAAACCATGGGGTTTTCGATTTCGCATATCCATGGATGAATGTTGAGCTCTCATGGCAGCGAATGGGGTTTCATTTCAGCCCGAGAAGAATTGGATGAATGGTACTGTGTTAGAAGAAATTTAATACATTTTGATTTACTGTTACTTTTATTTAATTTCTTCGGGTTATTTGGATTCTTATCTATTGTTGTGTGTGGGATTGGCACTAGAGTTTGTCATAGTCAATTCCATTTGTCAATTGGTGAGAAAGTTTTTATCTGTTGTTTCCACTGGTTCTTTTGCCTTTAGTCCCAGCAATTTCCTTGTTTTGTGGTAGGTTCTCTGTAATCTTGTGACATACTCTTTTCCCAAAACTCATAAAATTTGAATTTCAGAGCAAAATATAGCTGACTACATAGATATTCACAGGTACTCTCATTTCCCTTGATCAGATTATCACAAATCTGAGAGTTGCTCTAGAAATCTACAAGTATTTTGTTTGAGTTTGTTTTGATCACGTGGATGGAGAATGAATGGGAGCCATCATGGTGTATGCTGGGTAGAAATTACATGCAGTTTGTCTTGAACGAATCACCATTCTATGTGAATGGCTTTAATGCATACTCGTTGATGGTCCTTGTCATTGATCCTTCCCACCATCACAAAATTAGCTCAGTCCTTGGAGAGGTTGCTTCGGTAGGACTTACTGTAGGCCGAACTTGGGCTTTCAATGACAGATGTTTGAGGGCTTTGCAAATATCTCCTGGCGTTTATGATAAACAAGTGTTCCAAGCATGAGGAAGAACTATACCTTTCAAATTTGAGACATATAGGGTAGGTGGTTCACATTTATAAAATTGTATTCTTTTCATTTTTGGGCTCTAGATTTCATTGTAAGCGAAATAAAATTTCACTGATATTGAGTTTGGTCAATAACCAGGACACATATGGAGGCAAAGCACAATATGCAACGTGGGGGTGAAATGCTGGTTTGAATCTCCCCTCCAATGATGCATTCTTCTTTGATCCAACCTTAAAAAATTACTTCAAATCCTATATTAAGGTCTATAGCTCGAACCCCAGGAGGGAGTATGTTATTTTTATAGTAAATATACCTTTTTATTTCACTATCAATTTAATTAGAACTAGTTAGAAATTTCAAGCTACATTACTTTCATTTAATTTCTTCGGTTTATTCTGATTCTTCTCTACTGATGAGTGTGGGATTGGTGATGGAGTTTGTCACAGTCAATTCCATTTGTCAATTGGTGAGAAAGTTTTTATCTGGTGTTTCCACTGGTTCTTTTCCCTTTGGTCCCAACAGTTTCCTTGTTTTGTGGTAGGTTTTTTGTAATCTTGTGACATACTCTTTTCCCAAAACTCATAAAATTTGAATTTCAGAGCAAAATATAGTTGACTACAGAGATATTCACAGGTACCCTTGTTTCCCTTGATCAAATTATCAATGGCATGTAGTTTGTCTTGAACAGATCACTATTCTATGTGAATGGTTTTAATGCACACTCGCTGATGGTCCTTGCCATTGATCCTTCCACCGGACACAAAATTAACTTAGTCCTTGAAGCGGCTACTTCGGTAGGACTTACTGTAGGCCGAACGTGGGCTTTCAATGAAGGATGTTGGAGGGCTATGAAAATATATCCTCGTGTTTATGATAAACAAGTGTTCCAAGTATGAGGAAGAAGTACACCTTTCAGATTTGAGACATATAGGGTAGGTGGTTCACATTTATAAAATCATATTCTTTTCATTTTCAGGCTATGGATTTTGTCATAAGCGAAGCCAAGAGAAATAAAATTTGACCGATATTGAGTATGGTCAATAACTTGGATGCATATGGAGGCAAAGCACAGTATGTAACGTGGGGGTGAAATGCTGGTTTGAATCTCGCCTCCAATGATGCATTCTTCTCTGATCGAACCTTAAAAAAATACTTCAAATCCTATATTAAGGTCTATAACTCGAACCCCATGAGGGAGTAAGTTATTTGAATAATAAATATATTGTTTTCTTTCACTATCAATTTAATTAGAACTGGTTAGAAATTTCAAGCATAATTACTTTTATTTAATTTCTTCGGTTTATTTTGATTCTTGTCTACTGTTGTGTGTGGGATTGGCACTGGAGTTTTTCATAGTCAATTCCATTTGTCAATTGGTGAGCCAGTTTTTATCTGGTGTTTCCACTGGTTCTTTTGCCTTTGGTCCAAGCAATTTCCTTCTTTTGTGGTAGGTTGTTTGTAATCTTGTGACATACTCTTTTCCCAAAACTCATAAAATTTGAATTTTAGAGAAAAATATAGCTGAATACATAGATATTCACACGTACCCTCATTTCCCTTGATCAGGTTATCACAAATCTGAGAGTTGTTCTTGAAATATACCAGTTTTATGTTTGAGTTTGTTTTGATCACGCGGATGGAGAATGAATGGGAGCCGTCATGGAGTATGGTGGGAAGAAATGGCATGTTGTTTGTCTTGAACGGATCACCATTCTTTGTGAATGGCTTTAACGCATACTCGCTGATGGTTCTTTTCGTTGATCCTTCCACCCAACACAAAATTAGCTCAGTTTCAAGCTACAAATTTGATTAGAATAGAGTGGAAATTTTAAATAGCAGAGATTTTCAATAATCCAAGATTCATACATGATGTAACGATGACATTTTGAGTTTTTCTCAATACTATATCAATCTAGATTAGTTTTTCCTAATGCTGTATCAATTCAGATCCTCAAATATTCATTTATAATTATGGATTATCTAACTTTTTATATTACCAAATTCTCACCATTTAAAAACATTTTTACAGAATTACATCACTTCCAGACCTGTTAATTTATTTTTGAATCCAGAGAAGCAATAGCTTTTCACTTTGTATAAACTCTTTTTTTATTTGAATTTTATACTTCGACTGGATTTATCTCAATTCGTCAAAGGAGTATATATATATATATATATATATATTTGTGTATATATTCCATGGCTTTAACACTACTACTATGTTATTTTGTCAATTAAATTATTGCAACAACCTATGGAAAAATGAGATAGGAAACTCTGTTATAGGGTATAAGTACAAAGCTTAAATCAATAAATGACAGTTGAAACATGTGGCAGCCAAAAATAAATACATCCACACTATCAAGTACCAATCTTCTTTTATATCTTTGTGCTTTGCATTATTTTACACAAAATGCAAGATTAGAATATCTCTTGTGCCCTAATGCCAACACCAAGGATCTTATATCCTTTTCTCTAATACTTGTTCTGTCTTCTCTTGTTGTGTGAACATACTTCTTCTAACTCGTGATGCATTGTATTGACTGTAGCATCCTCTCCCCATTTGCAAGCTATTTGTGCATCTTTGAACTCTCCTACCAAAGCAATGCACCACAACTGCCCTGTGTATTTTGAGGTAGGTCACACTTATCTGCATAGTGTAGTAATTGTAGTTTTCTTTTTATAGCATAATTTAGACTGAAGTTATTTAGATATCTGAACCCTCGTCTATTGACTCCTTTGCAGTATTTATTCGTCTCTACAAAGCTTATCAGCGTATTTCCTTGTGGTCACACTATTCACATGCATTGCTTGAAAGAGATGCACGAGCATCTTCAGTAAGTTTCATATGTGGCCTGTTTTCTGCCCTAGCTCACAACCTCTTGTTATGACTTCTAATTGACTGGGTTGACTCGAGCTAATTGTAGTTGCTTTCTGTGAACAATGAGTAATTGTGTGCTACTGTAATCCAGTACAAGTCATGGGGTAGCCTCTTTGTGTCCATGACCGAGCAATAAATTTATGTTGGCACCCTTTAATGCAGTCGGTTTTGTTTCAAATTTCTCTGTAAGAGCGAGGTCTATAGAACAACACTTGTGTCAAAACGAAGCTGTCCTGGCTATCAACTACCTTTCTTTATGATTTAGTTCTTTCATTATACTAAGTATAGTTCTCTGTTGAAGGAGGGGAAACTTTGGGCATTCTCCTTAATTGAAGGAGGAGAAACTTTGGGCATTCTCCTTAATTGGTAAAAAAAATGGAGTGGATTCCGTCTGTTGCTAACGTTGGAAACCTATAGTTGGTGCATGTGTTCTTTATGTGGAACTAATTTCAATTCTTAACCTTATCTTCTTTAGAGCTGAAAAGCTATTACATATTATACGGGGCTATGGTATCCCACATATTTGTTCTATTTGTCCGAAATTTTGGCCATAAGCAAACCTATCTCATCTCATAGAACAAGAAAAGAGGTTGTGCCAAAGTGACCTCTTTGTATTGCTAACATGAGAAGTGTATTTCTGTGTGTCTCTCTATTTTCTTCAGCTTAATTTACTTTCTACTAAGACAATGAATCTTAGGGAATTGAAGTGTGAAAAAATAGAATTCATTAACGTGGGGCCATGACATTTCTGTTTTTAACTGTGAAGGAATTCATCCTGGTCATTTGTTGTCCTTAACATAAATATTTAAGGTAGTGAGTGTCCACATTGTTTGACATGCATACCCATATTGTATTTGGTATTTCCTCTTTGAAATAGAATGGAGATGTTAAATACACTATTCTCTAATGTAACATTTATACCTTTTATTTATTATATATAATTTTGATATATTCTTATTGGTATCTCCATGCATCTTACAAAGTGGTGAAAAATGTGCCATACAGGGATGATTTTACTGATGTGTGTTTTCTTGATACTGATAATTGATGGTAGATGTTCACACTACCGCCGGAGATGCCAAATAAGGGCTTCGTGCTGTAATGAAGTCTTTGACTATACGCATTGTCATAATGAGGCAAAAGTATGCTTCTTTTTCTTTACTTCATTCGTAGCTATTTCGAGTTCAACGATTGTGTTTGGTTTATATACTTGTTAAAATAGAACTAGAAAATTACGTCTCTTCTAATTTCATTTGTGAGGGTATAGTATGGATTGATCTCGTATATGCACAGATTCAATGGATGTCCATCCGCTTTACATACATGATGTATTGCGCCATGAATTTCGAAAGGTAAGGTTCTATCTTGTTTTCCAGTTAGATGTTATTCATTATGATGTTTGTCTTAATGCTCTAGACAATATGTATTCTTTGTAATTAGTAAAGATTTTTTAGGTTGTAACATCGTAATATTTTCTGAAGGTAGATTTGAAAGATGTAAATATTTAACTTTTATTCTTCTCAAAAGATAAATGGTCAATTATCTAGCAAATTTTATCTAACTTGCTGGATTACTATATTGCTTTCGTTTATTTATAGTTATTCTCGTATGTTTGTAGTATATTACTCTTGTTATTTATAGTTATTCTTGTATGTATGCAGGTTATCTGTTCACATTGTAGAACTGAACAAGATGTAAGAGCTGAGCCTTTTTAATTTTATGTACCTTTTTCTAGGATGTTGCTACTCTATCCGCTTGAAGGATTGCCCCCCTTGTGTGGAATAAGCAATGCACCACAACTGCCCTGTGCGTTTTGAAGTAGGTCACACTTATCTGCATAGTGTAGTAATTGTAGTTTTCTTTTTATAGCATAATTTAGACTGAAGTTATTTAGATATCTGAACCCTCGTCTGTTGACTCCTCTGCAGTATTTATTCGACTCTACAAAGCTTGTCAGCGTATTGCCTTGTGGTCACACTATTCACATGCATTGCTTGAAAGAGATGCACGAGCATCTTCAGTAAGTTTCATATGTGGCCTGTTTTGTGCCCTGGCTCACAACCTCTTGTTATGACTTCTAATTGAATGGGTCGACTCGAGCTAATTGTAGCTGCTTTCTGTGAACAATGAGTAATTGTGTGCTACTGTAATCCAGTAGAAGTCGTGGGGTAGCCTCTTTGTGTCCATGACCCAACAATAAATTTATGTTGGCACCCTTTAATGCAGTCGATTTTATTTCAAATTTCTCTCTAACAGCGAGGTCTATAGAACAACACTTGTGTCAAAACGAAGCTGTCCTGGCTATCAACTACCTTTCTTTATGATTTAGTTCTTTCATTATACTAAGTATAGTTCTCTATTGAAGGAGGGGAAACTTTGGGCATTCTCCTTAATTGAAGGAGGAGAAACTTTGGGCATTCTCCTTAATTGGTAAAAAAAAATGGAGTGGATTCTCTCTGTTGCTAATGTTGGAAACCTATAGTTGGTGCATGTGTTCTTTATGTGGAACTAATTTCAATTCTTAACTTTATCTTCTTTAGAGCTAAAAAACTATTACATATTATGCAGGGCTATGGTATCCGACATATTTTTTCTATTTATCCCAAATTTTGACCATAAGCAAACCTATCTCATCTCATAGAACAAGAAAAGAGGTTGTGCCAAAGTGACCTCTTTGTATTGCTAACATGAGAAGATATTTCTATGTGTCTCTCTATTTTCTTCAGCTTAATTTACTTTCTACTAAGACAATGAATCTCAGGGAATTGAAGTGTGCAAAAATAGCATTCATTAATGTGGGGCTATGACATTTTTGTTTTTAACTGTGAAGGAATTCATCCTGGTCATTTGTTGTCCTTAACATAAATATTTAAGGTAGTGAGTTCTTGTGCTCCATTGATTGAACATAATGCACAAAATACAAATGATCTTGATCAGACATATCAGATCGGCAATTATTTAACTACATTGTGTGCCCATGCAGAAGAAGTTTTAGATGATTTGGGATGTCAAAGTGAATTAATTCTGGCAAATCTTAAACTTCTACATGATGAGCAAACAGCTGATCAACAACGCAAAGAACAAAAAGAAAGAAGAAGAAGAGAGAGAAAGAAAAAAGAGTCACAGCCTCCAAAGTTTACTAAAACTATGGAGATTCCTCAGAAATGGGAAACTAGTGATTCCCAAGAAGAAGTAGTTGAGTCTAGCAGTATCCAAATTGGTTTCAGAGTAGATAAGCCAAAATCCACCATAGTTCACAGAAACAAAAGTGAATTGGCTACTTTTGAAAATGCTGCTACTCTATTTCCATCATTCATAATGCCCTCCCTGCAAAAAGCTAATATGTATAAAGAACCAAAATATCCAAGTGTTGAGGAAGATTTGTTTGCTACTAATTCATCGGGATATGTTGTAGATTTAGATAAATCAAAAAATCCAGCTGAATCAATCAGAATATGGATTGGTGCTTTATATCAAATGCAAGTAGTGTCCAAATTGAATAATTTCTCAATCTTCTTGCTAGCAGAAAAACGTATGGCAGGTATTGTATGGGATTGGTGGATGGCTGGTTCAAATGAAGAAACACAGAATGTTGCAACATTGGGTCTAGCTACTTTAGAAGTTTTGTTGCTTACTCAGTTTGTTCCCGAACCCACTGATGAAAGAAAGCAAATAATTACTGATCTAACTAGAATGGAATTAAAAGATCTCAAAGATTTAGATTAGTTTGGGTCTGAATACATGGCTAAAGTGTTTAAAGCAGGTTTAAATAATGACCCTACTCAGAAAGTTGCTTTCTTATCAAAATTACCAGGAAATTTAGGAGACATGATTATGAAAGATATTGAAGTTCAAGGTAAAAAGATTGAACAAATCTATTGGATAGATCTCCTATTCAGATGTCAAGAAAAAGTTAAGTATTTGTGCTGGCAAAAACAAGTTCATAATGTTTCTCCAAATCTGAATGTTTGTCATTCTGTATTACCCTGGACTCCCTTTAGAAAACGAAGAACAAAGAAATATGGTAAGTACAGACCAAAAAAGGTTGCTAATCCTAGAAGACCATTCAGAAAATATAGATATGTTAAGAAGAGGAAACAACCAAAAAGAGATAATGCTTGCTTTATTTGTAAGCAAGAAGGACATTTTGCTCACAAATGTCCCAAAAGTTGCTCCGGTAAACTGAAAGCCTGTTTTGAGATTGATGAATTTGCAGATGATTGGTCAGTGGTCGAGTCCAATGATGAAGTATCTGATGTATATATTTTGACTGATGCTTCATTATCTGACACTGAATCTCTTAAAGATGTTAGCCAAAAGATGAATATTTGTTACTCTGGTTTTGAAAGTGAACCAAGTGAATTTGAACAAGATGATGAGAAGCATTACAGTGATGAAACAGATACTGAAGACTTTACAGAAGAATACTCAGATAGTTCTTCTATTGAAACTGTTACTATAGCAGACTTAAAGGACTCATTTCCCAGTTTAAATTCCTTGCCTCCACAGCCACTGGTGAGTTCTTTCTATCCATATCCTAAAACAGTTGCGTCTTCATCATCATCATCACTCCCTGTAAATAATACTGCTCTAGATGAAGAAAATGGTTTTTTGAAAAAGATGGTCAAATCCAATAACCTTTTGTACATTCCAGTTGAGGTCCAAGTCCGTGGTGAATGGATTAGTGTTGATGCTTTTATTGATACTGGTGGTTCCAATAATCTTGCACGACCATCTCTGTTCAAAGGTTTATGGAAACCTTTGCAGCATATTATTGTTTCCGAAACTATTGGTGGATCTGTTAACCTTACCCATTATGTTGATAACATTTATTTGAGATTTGGGTGGGTTACTATTAAAATCTCTGCTATTTAGCATTATGATGCTTCTGCAAGTCTATTTTTAGGCATGCCATTTATTAATTCAGTACTGCCCGTTACAATAAGTGAAGACAAAATCATTTGCAATGTTAAAAAGAAAGTAGTAGCAGTTCCAAGGTTAACAGTGGCGAACTTAGAAGCTAGAAGAGAGCAGAGCCAAAAGAAGGTAGGTTCCAGGAAAACAAAAAATGAGTCTCATGATTGCAAAGAAGTGTTAATGATATATGAGGCTAAATCACAGCCTACCCAAAAAGCCAATAGAGATCCCAATTGTTCTTCTGAACAAATCAGTCTGTATGAGGAATTGTTAAAATGTTGCTCAAACAATCCTCAAGCATTTTGGACTACAGAAAGTCCACAACAAGGAATTAAGACACTGCATGATAATGGGGTAACCGGTAAATTGATACCATGCACTCCTGCTGAAGAAGAAGAAATGAGAAAGCAGATTCAAGAATTCCTAGATCTTCAGTTGATTGAAAGAAGTGAATCTCACTATTCCTATTCTACATTTCTTGTCAGAAATCATTCAGAAATTGTTCGTGGCAAAGATAGGATGGTTATTAACTACAAGCCATTAAATGCAATAACAAAAAGCGTTAGTTATCCTATGCCTAGACAAGGAACCATTATGCAGAAAATTCAAGGAAGTAAAATTTTTAGCAAATTTGATATGAAATCAGGCTATTATCAGATTCAGATTGCAGAAGAAGATCGCCACAAAACTGCTTTCACATGTCCTGCAGGTTTCTTCCAGTGGAAAGTTGTTCCTTTCGGATTGAAGAATGCTCCTGCCTTCTTTCAGAGAAGAATGGATCATATCTTCAGTAAATATGATTTCATTGTTGTATATATTGATGATATTCTTGTACATAGCTCCGACTTAGAATATCATTTAAAACACTTGCATATATTTCTTGAAGAGGCCAAAGCACATGGTCTGGTGTTGTCTGAAAAGAAAATGCTGCTCTTTCAAGAAAATATTGATTTTCTTGGAATTCATATCAGTAATGGGAAAATTCAGATGCAGCCGCATGTTTTAACAAAATTGTCTGAATTTCCTGATCAATTGACAGATAAACACATGATTCAGAGATTTATAGGGATTTTAAATTATGTACATAAATATATCCCAAATCTCTCTGAAAAAACTTCTCCAATTCGTCAACACATTAATGGTGGATGGTCAGATGAAGCTACCGAAGCGGTTCAGTTGTTGAAGAAAGAATGCCAGAATTTACCAGCATTAAAACCGCCAGGTACTGGATTTCTAATTCTACAAACAGATGCTTCAGATAATTTTTGGGCAGCTACACTGCTTGAAATAAAAGGAGAAGGAAAAGAGATTGAAGAAGTTCTTTGTGCATATGCCTCGGGAGAATGCTAGAAACATCAAAAAGGTTATTTTCCTGCAGAGAAAGAAACCCTTGCTATTTTCAATGGAATTCAGAAGTTCGAAATTTATTTAGCTCCTGCAAAATTTTTAATTCGCACTGATTCCATGAATTTTAAATACTTCTTGAATGCAAAGATTTCAAAACAGTTAGCTCATGGAAGATTGCTAGCATGGCAGATGTGGTTTCAAATGTATGAATTTGATGTCGAATGGATCCCAGCAAATTCTAACTTTTTGGCAGATGCATTAACAAGAGAAATGAATAAAGTTCATGTACATAAACAGAGTATGTTTGATATTTCAGGAAAATCTGCTTCTGATGATAATTTTGAAACTTTTGTACAGCGTTTCAAAATTTTAGAATTTCTCTTATCTGATATTGCTGAACAGATAAAGAAGGTAGTGGGTTTGAGATTAAGGAGAAATCAATGGATTCAACGATGCCAGGCTTGGCAACACAAAAATGTTGGTATTTTTCTTAATCTGGATGAAGAATTGGTAAAGGTTTATCCTCTGCCAAATTTAAAGGTGAAGGTTTATTTCAAATTGCTGGATAACACTTGGGACAATCATTTTACAGATGCTATGATACAAGTCCTTAGAATTTTGAATTATTATCAAATAATCGGAGGAATAGATTTTTCAGTGGCCGTATATGTATGTGCAAAAATGTTGGACCTTGAAGAAATTAATATGAACAGAGGAGTTCAAAATTTTTTAAAATCTTTAAGGATCCCTGATTTATTTGAAGAATTGGATGTAGCTTTTCTACAACAGCCTGATGAAAACTTTGTATCTACAGACTCCTTCCCACAGTATGAACTGTTCCAGCCTTTTGCTGATTGGGAGATAAAGAATGGCAGATGTCAAAAGAAAGTTCAACTAAGAGCATCTCAGTGTGTTTTAAGGACTTTTCAATATCTCAGAACATTTACAGAGCCTTGGGATTATCAGAGTATGGAATTCCGCAATCCAATAGAGCCTAATCTGTTTGCACAAATGTATGGTACGGATAGTGTGTTAGAATCCACATTGGCAGAAAACCCAGAGGAAATAAAAAAGATTTCTATGTGGCTTCAAGAATTCCATTCATTAAAATTAACAGAAAAAATCTCAATGATCAAAACACTGGAACCAATGCAAGGAAAACACGGAGTGATAAGAATGGTTATAAATCAAAAGGCATTAATAACAATTAGTGTTTCTTCAGGAAATTTGACAGAAGATTCTGTATGTCTTATAAATCTGCTATTATCAAACAGGGTATGCTCATCAATGATATTTGAAGTTGGATGGAAAGATCAAGGACATGTCAGTCATCAGTGTAAATTATGGGTTCAGACAGCAATTGAACAATCTGTTAGCATGTTTCAAATCTTCAAATGGGATTTGTTAGATGGGGTTGAGCTGGCAGTACAGTCCTTGCCAAATTTCAGAAAAAGTAAGAAAGATTCTTTTCTAGGAATTGAAATTGATCCATTTGCATATGTGAATAGATGGAATAAAGATGATTATCTCTTTCCATCAAAGAGTCTACAGAAAACCGCAGATTCGATAAAATTTTCTTATGACACGGGACAGAGTTGACAGGCTCCACAAAAAGAAGAATCTTCAATAGCAATCCATGATCCAAAAGGAAAAGCAAAAGTGGGAGAAGAAAAGGAAACAGTATTCGTTGATGTATATCAAGATGCTCAGGTACAAAATGACCCCACTTGGGAGAAAGAATATCTATCGTGGCTTATGTCTTCATGGAAGAAGCCACAAGACATATTGCCAAAACTAACATATTCATGGGAAAGAGAAAAGACTCCACCTGATTCGGATTTTGAATTAGATTATGATAGTGATAGGAGTCTGAAAGGTTCTTGGTAAAGAATCTTGTGTCAGCAATGTGACACTGTTGGTCACATGTTGTGACAGAACTCTTTGTACAAAAGAAAGATTGAGTAGACACCGTCGGTGGAAAAAGATACCGACAGGACACTCAATTATTTCTATCTTATGTCATGTCTTAGGTAAGTTAGATTCTGTTTTTAGTCTATTTAAGAACGAACTCTTAGATAGTTCAGGGATTTTAAGGTGCGTTGGAGAAGCGAAAGGGTCGCGTTAGTCCGCGCATTTCTTAGATTGATGTGAGGAAATCTGCCTTAAGCGTCCACTTCAATTGATTCAAGTAAGTTATGAAGTCCATCATTTATTTGGTATCAGAGCCTTGTTCTAGTCCTGAGTCTGTAATCTATAGACAGAGCCTAGAGAAATCCAGGCAGCCTTCGAAAGGAATCTCTGTTATACATTGTGCTGAGTAGATAAACACTTTCTTTAGTCAATCTCTGGTTTAGATTATAAATGGCAAATCTCTTACGCTCATTCTCTACTATTGATAGAAAAGTTATTACTGAAGTTTCATCCCGATCTGTTGAGTCCGAACATAATGAAAATGAAAACCATGAGGTCGTAGAAGATCCATCAAAATGGACTCCTCCTGCTTTGCATGCTACTGATGTTTATAAGCTTCCCATGACCTTTGTTCTTAAAAGAAAGACTTTTTTGAAAGAAGTAGAGATAACTATTAAGATCTCTGGTCCGTCTACCCAAATTCTGGCTTTAAAATTGTTCTCTGATGATGAAATCAAAAAATTTCGTCAGTATGCTAAAGAGGGAAAATACTTTTATCTTCATTTTGGAGGTATAAGGATAGGCCTTGCACCGTTGTTCCGCCATGGAATAAACACCCCTTGCATTGCTGAATTATTCGACACCCGTCATAAGAATTATGATCATGCTAGGATTGGAACTATTATGGGAAACCTGTCAACAGGTTGTCAATATGGGACAATCTATCCTGACTATGCCATCAGCTTAAATGATGTCCATTTAAAAGATTGTTGGAAATTATTAACTAGGGTTCAAGGGTTAACTATGGCAGAAGAAAGTGAATATCTCTCTGTGATAGGGCAAGCTTCATTCCAGCTTACCAATACTGCACATCCAAAACTAAAACATCCTGTATTGAAAGATTGTGTAACTGTTGGTTTATCAAATGCCCAAGTTGAAGGTGTATTGTATGACCCTACTGAGTTACCTGGAAATTGGTATTTCCAATATAAATCCATCGCTGATGAAAAGAAGCCTGAACTAAAAGTAAAACGAGTTGCTATTGATAATGGCCAAGTAAAATTGATTCCTCCCCGGCCATAGGTACCTCGTCCAATTAGCAGGCAGAAAAGATATGTGTTCCCTATTGCTCCAACTGATGTGCCTTCTAGCAGTAATAATTTGTCTACTATTCAAGAAGTCAGTCAGATAGAACCTGTGTTATCGTCTACTGAATTGTATATACCAGAGTCTAAACCTTTTTTACCCACTGTAAATAAAATGCATCGTATAGGACATTTTCCTCCTGTTGAAGAATGGCAATATGCTAATCGTAGATATGTCAAAGGTGGCAAATGGCCTCCTCGTACAAAGTTCTGTACCACCTCTTCATCTTCTCGGCAACCAGCTACTCGTGCCGATTGTGCTCCATTGATTGAACATAATGCACAAAATACAAATGATCTTGATCAGACATATCAGATCGGCAATTATTTAACTACATGGTGTGCCCATGCAGAAGAAGTTTTAGATGATTTGGGATGTCAAAGTGAATTAATTCTGGCAAATCTTAAACTTCTACATGATGAGCAAACAGCTGATCAACAACGCAGAGAGGAAAAAGAAAGAAGAAGAAGAGAGAGAAAGAAAAAAGAGTCACAGCCTCCAAAGTTTACTAAAACTATGGAGATTCCTCAGAAATGGGAAACTAGTGATTCCCAAGAAGAAGTAGCTGAGTCTAGCAGTAGCCAAATTGGTTTCAGAGTAGATAAGCCAAAATCCACCATAGTTCATAGAAATAAAAGTGAATTGGCTACTTTTGAAAATGCTGCTACTCTATTTCCATCATTCATAATGCCCTCCCTGCAAAAAGCTAATATGTATAAAGAACCAAAATATCCAAGAGTTGAGGAAGATTTGTTTGCTACTAATTCATCGGGATATGTTCTAGATTTAGATAAATAAAAAACTCCAGCTGAATCAATCAGAATATGGATTGGTTCTTTATATCAAATGCAAGTAGTGTCCAAATTGGATAATTTCTCAATCTTCTTGCTAGCAGGAAAACATATGGCAGGTATTGTATGGGATTGGTGGATGGCTGGTTCAAATGAAGAAAGACAGAATGTTGCAGCATTGGGTCTAGCTACTTTAGAAGTTTTGTTGCTTACTCAGTTTGTTCCCGAACCCACTGATGAAAGAAAGCAAATAATTACTGATCTAACTAGAATGGAATTAAAAGATCTCAAAGATCTAGATCAGTTTGGGTCTGAATACATGGCTAAAGTGTTTAAAGCAAGTTTAAATAATGACCCTACTCAGAAAGTTGCTTTCTTATCAAAATTACCAGGAAATTTAGGAGACATGATTATGAAAGATATTGAAGTTCAAGGTAAAAAGATTGAACAAATCTATTGGATAGATCTCCTATTCAGATGTCAAGAAAAAGTTAAGTATTTGCGCTGGCAAAAACAGGTTCATAATGTTTCTCCAAATCTGAATGTTTGTCGTTCTGTATTACCCTGGACTCCCTTTAGAAAACGAAGAACAAGGAAATATGGTAAGTACAGACCAAAAAAGGTTGCTAATCCTAGAAGACCATTCAGAAAATATAGATATGTTAAGAAGAGGAAACAACCAAAAAGAGATAATGCTTACTTTATTTGTAAGCAAGAAGGACATTTTGCTCGCAAATGTCCCAAAAGTTCCTCCGGTAAACTGAAAGCCTGTTTTGAGATTGATGAATTTGCAGATGATTGGTCAGTGGTCGAGTCCAATGATGAAGTATCTGATGTATATATTTTGACTGATGCTTCATTATCTGACACTGAATCTCTTAAAGATGTCAGCCAAAAGATGAATATTTGTTACTTTGGTTTTGAAAGTGAACCAAGTGAATTTGAACAAGATGATGAGAAGCATTACAGTGATGAAACAGATACTGAAGACTTTACAGAAGAATACTCAGATAGTTCTTCTATTGAAACTGTTACTATAGCAGACTTAAAGGACTCATTTCCCAGTTTAAATTCCTTGCCTCCACATCCATTGGTGAGTTCTTTCTGTCCATATCCTAAAACAATTGCGTCTTCATCATCATCATCACTCCCTGTAAATAATACTGCTCTAGATGAAGAAAATGATTTTTTGAAAAAGATGGTCAAATCCAATAACCTTTTGTACATTCCAGTTGAGGTCCAAGTCCGTGGTGAATGGATTAGTGTTGATGCTTTTATTGATACTGGTGGTTCCAATAATCTTGCACGACCATCTCTGTTCAAATGTTTATGGAAACCTTTGCAGCATATTATTGTTTCCGAAACTATTGGTGGATCTGTTAACCTTACCCATTATGTTGATAACATTTCTTTGAGACTTGGGGGGGTTACTATTAAAATCTCTGCTATTCAGCATTATGATGCTTCTGCAAGTCTATTTTTAGGCATGCCATTTATTAATTCAGTACTGCCCATTACAATAAGTGAAGACAAAATCATTTGCAATGTTAAAAAGAAAGCAGTAGCAGTTCCAAGGTTAACAATGGCAAACTCAGAAGCTAGAAGAGAGCAGAGCCAAAAGAAGGTAGGTTCCAGGAAAACAAAAAATGAGTCTCATGATTGGAAAGAAGTGTTAATGATATATGAGGCTAAATCACAGCCTACCCAAAAAGCCAATAGAGATCCCAATTGGTCTTCTGAACAAATCAGTCTGTATGAGGAATTGTTAAAATGTTGCTCAAACAATCCTCAAGCATTTTGGACTACAAAAAGTCCACAACAAGAAATTAAGACACTGCATGATAATGGGGTAACCGGTAAATTGATACCGTGCACTCCTGCTGAAGAAAAAGAAATGAGAAAGCAGATTCAAGAATTGCTAGATCTTCAGTTGATTGAAAGAAGTGAATCTCACTATTCCTGTTCTGCATTTCTTGTCAGAAATCATTCAGAAATTGTTCGTGGCAAAGATAGGACGGTTATTAACTACAAGCCATTAAATGCAATAACAAAAATCTTTAGTTATCCTATGCCTAGACAAGAAACCATTATGCAGAAAATTCAAGGAAGTAAAAATTTTAGCAAATTTGATATGAAATCAGGCTATTATCAGATTCAGATTGCAGAAGAAGATCACCACAAAACTGCTTTCACATGTCCTGCGGGTTTCTTCCAGTGGAAAGTTGTTCCTTTCGGATTGAAGAATGCTCCTGCCTTCTTTCAGAGAAGAATGGATCATATCTTCAGTAAATATGATTTCATTGTTGTATATATTGATGATATTCTTGTACATAGCTCTGACTTAGAATCTCATTTAAAACACTTGCATATATTTCTTGAAGAGGCCAAAGCACATGGTCTGGTGTTGTCTGAAAAGAAAATGCTCCTCTTTCAAGAAAATATTGATTTTCTTGGAATTCATATCAGTAATGGGAAAATTCAGATGCAGCCGCATGTTTTAACAAAATTGTCTGAATTTCCTGATCAATTGACAGATAAACACATGATTCAGAGATTTATAGGGATTTTAAATTATGTACATAAATATATCCCAAATCTCTCTGAAAAAACTTCTCCAATTCGTCAACACATTAATGGTGGATGGTCAGATGAAGCTACCAAAGCGGTTCAGTTGCTGAAGAAAGAATGCCAGAATTTACCAGCATTAAAACCGCCAGGTAATGGATTTCTAATTCTACAAAGAGATGCTTCAGATAATTTTTGGGCAGCTACACTGCTTGAAATAAAAGGAGAAGGAAAAGAGATTGAAGAAGTTCTTTGTGCATATGCCTCGGGAGAATTCCAGAAACATCAAAAAGGTTATTTTCCTACAGAGAAAGAAACCCTTGCTATTTTCAATGGAATTCAGAAGTTCGAAATTTATTTAGCTCCTACAAAATTTTTAATTCGCACTGATTCCATGAATTTTAAATACTTCTTGAATGCAAAGATTTCAAAACAGTTAGCTCGTGGAGGATTGCTAGCATGGCAGATGTGGTTTCAAATGTATGAATTTGATGTCGAATGGATCCCAGGAAATTCTAACTTTTTGGCAGATGCATTAACAAGAGAAATGAATAAAGTTCATGTACATAAACAGAGTATGTTTGATATTTCAGGAAAATCTGCTTCTGATGATAATTTTGAAACTTTTGTACATCGTTTCAAAATTTTAGAATTTCTCTTATCTGATATTGCTGAATAGATAAAGAAGGTAGTGGGTTTGAGATTACGGAGAAATCAATGGATTCAACGATGCCAGGCTTGGCAACACAAAAATGTTGGTATTTTTCTTAATCTGGATGAAGAATTGGTAAAGGTTTATCCTCTGCCAAATTTAAAGGTGAAGGTTTATTTCAAATTGCTAGATAACACTTGGGACAATCATTTTACAGATGCTATGATACAAGTCCTCAGAATTTTGAATTATTATCAAATAATCGGAGGAATAGATTTTTTAGTGGCCATATATGTATGTGCAAAAATGTTGGACCTTGAAGAAATTAATATGAACAGAGGAGTTCAAAATTTTTTAAAATCTTTAAGGATCCCTGATTTATTTGAAGAATTGGATGTAGCTTTTCTACAGCAGCCTGATGAAAACTTTGTATCTACAGACCCCTTCCCACAGTATGAACTGTTCCAGCCTTTTGCTGATTGGGAGATAAAGAATGGCAGATGTCAAAAGAAAGTTCAACTAAGAGCATCTCAGTGTGTTTTAAGGACTCTTCAATATCTCAGAACATTTACAGAGCCTTGGGATTATCAGAGTATGGAATTCCGCAATCCAATAGAGCCTAATCCGTTTGCACAAATGTATGGTACGGATAGTGTGTTAGAATGCACATTGGCAGAAAACGCAGAGAAAATAAAAAAGATTTCTATGTGGCTTCAAGAATTCCATTCATTAAAATTACCAGAAAAAATCTCAATGATCAAAACACTGGAACCAATGCAAGGAAAACACGGAGTGATAAGAATGGTTATAAATCAAAAGGCATTAATAACAATTAGTGTTTCTTCAGGAAATTGGACAGAAGATTCTGTATGTCTTATAAATCTGCTATTATCAAACAGGGTATGCTCATCAATGATATTTGAAGTTGGATGACAAGATCAAGGACATGTCAGTCATCAGTGTAAATTATGGGTTCAGAAAGCAATTGAACAATCTGTTAGCATGTTTCAAATCTTCAAATGGGATTTGTTAGATGGGGTTGAGCTGGCAGTACAGTCCTTGCCAGATTTCAGAAAAAGTAAGAAAGATTCTTTTCTAGGAATTGAAATTGATCCATTTGCATATGTGAATAGATGGAATAAAGATGATTATCTCTTTCCATCAAAGAGTCTACGGAAAACTGCAGATTCGATAAAATTTTCTTATGACACGGGACAGAGTTCACAGGCTCCACAAAAAGAAGAATCTTCAATAGCAATCCATGATCCAAAAGGAAAAGCAAAAGTGGGAGAAGAAAAGGAAACAATATTCATTGATGTATATCAAGATGCTCAGGTACAAAATGACCCCACTTGGGAGAAAGAATATCTATCGTGGCTTACGTCGTCATGGGAAAAGCCACAAGACATATTGTGAAAACTTACATATTCATGGGAAAGAGAAAAGACTCCACCTGATTCGGATTTTGAATTAGATTATGATAGTGATAGGAGTCCGAAAGGTTCTTGGTAAAGAATCTTGTGTCAACAATGTGACACTGTTGGTCACATGTTGTGACAGAATTCTTTGTACAAAAGAAAGATTGAGTAGACATTGTCGGTGGAAAAAGATACCGACAGGACCCTCAATTATTTCTATCTTATGTTATGTCTTAGGTAAGTTAGATTCTGTTTTTAGTCTATTTAAGAACGAACTCTTAGAGAGTTCAGGGATCGAGTATTTTGAGTGTGAGTGTGTGTGTTGTAATCAGAGCTCTCTACTTGAGGCTATCTATGGTGTGTAATCTTATTTTGAATTAATATGGAAGCCTGCTGGGCCGCCAGTCTGAGGACTATTCTGTTCCAAGATCATCGCGGTAGAGTGAGATTGTAAGGCGCGTTGGAGAAGCGAAAGGGTCGCGTTAGTCCGTGCATTTCTCAGATTGATGTGAGGAAATCTGCCTTAAGCTTCCACTTCAATTGATTCAAGTAAGTTACGAAGTCCATCATCTACTCATGATTGGAAATCAGTGTTAATGATATATGAGGCTAAATCACAGCCTACCCAAAAAGCCAATAGAGATCCCAATTGGTCTTCTGAACAAATCAGTCTGTATGAGGAATTGTTAAAATGTTGCTCAAACAATCCTCAAGCATTTTGGGCTACAGAAAGTCCACAACAAGAAATTAAGACACTGCATGATAATGGGGTAACCGGTAAATTGATACCGTGCACTCCTGCTGAAGAAAGAGAAATGAGAAAGAAGATTCAAGAATTGCTAGATCTTCAGTTGATTGAAAGAAGTGAATCTCACTATTGCTGTTCTGCATGTCTTCTAGGATAGGATGGTTATTAACTACAAGCCATTAAATGCAATAACAAAAAGCTTTAGTTATCCTATGCCTAGACAAGAAACCATTATGCAGAAAATTCGAGGAAGTAAAATTTTTTGCAAATTTGATATGAAATCAGGCTATTATCAGATTCAAATTGCAGAAGAAGATCACCACAAAACTGCTTTCACATGTCCTGCAGGTTTCTTCCAATGGAAAGTTGTTCCTTTCGGATTGAAGAATGCTCCTGCCTTCTTTCAGAGAAGAATGGATCATATCTTCAGTAAATATGATTTCATTGTTGTATATATTGATGATATTCTTGTACATAGCTCCGACTTAGAATCTCATTTAAAACACTTGCATATATTTCTTGAAGAGGCCAAAGCACATGATCTGGTGTTGTCTGAAAAGAAAATGCTGCTCTTTCAAGAAAATATTGATTTTCTTGGAATTCATATCAGTAATAGGAAAATTCAGATGCAACCGCATGTTTTAAAAAAATTGTCTGAATTTCCTGATCAATTGACAGATAAACACATGATTCAGAGATTTATAGGGATTTTAAATTATGTACATAAATATATCCCAAATCTCTCTGAAAAAACTTCTCCAATCCGTCAACACATTAATGGTGGATGGTCAGATGAAGCTACCAAAGTGGTTCAGTTGCTGAAGAAAGAATGCCAGAATTTACCAGCATTAAAACCGCCAAGTAATGGATTTCTAATTCTACAAACAGATGCTTCAGATAATTTTTGGGCAGCTACACTGCTTGAAAGAAAAGGAGAACGAAAAGAGATTGAAGAAGTTCTTTGTGCATATGCCTCAGGAGAATTCCAGAAACATCAAAAAGGTTATTTTCCTGCAGAGAAAGAAACCCTTGCTATTTTCAATGGAATTCAGAAGTTCGAAATTTATTTAGCTCCTACAAAATTTTTAATTCGCAATGATTCCATGAATTTTAAATACTTCTTGAATGCAAAGATTTCAAAACAGTTAGCTCATGGAAGATTGCTAGCATGGCAGATGTGGTTTCAAATGTATGAATTTGATGTCGAATGGATCCCAGCAAATTCTAACTTTTTGGCAGATGCATTAACAAGAGAAATGAATAAAGTTCATGTACATAAACAGAGTATGTTTGATATTTCAGGAAAATCTGTTTCTGATGATAATTTTGAAACTTTTGTACATCGTTTCAAAATTTTAGAATTTCTCTTATCTGATATTGCTGAACAGATAAAGAAGGTAGTGTGTTTGAGATTAAGGAGAAATCAATGGATTCAATGATGCTAGGCTTGGCAACACAAAAATGTTGGTATTTTTCTTAATCTGGATGAAGAATTGGTAAAGGTTTATCCTCTGCCAAATTTAAAGGTGAAGGTTTATTTCAAATTGCTGGATAACACTTGGGACAATCATTTTACAGATGCTATGATACAAGTCCTCAGAATTTTGAATTATTATCAAATAATCGAAGGAATAGATTTTTTAGTGGCCGTATATGTATGTGCAAAAATGTTGGACCTTGAAGAAATTAATATGAACAGAGGAGTTCAAAAAATTTTAAAATCTTTAAGGATCCCTGATTTATTTGAAGAATTGGATGTAGCTTTTCTACAGCAGCCTGATGAAAACTTTGTATCTACAGACTCCTTCCCACAGTATGAACTGTTCTAGCCTTTTGCTGATTGGGAGATAAAGAATGGCAGATGTCAGAAGAAAGTTCAACTAAGAGCATCTCAGTGTGTTTTAAGGACTCTTCAATATTTCAGAACATTTACAGAGGCTTGGGATTATCATAGTATGGAATTCCGCAATCCAATAGAGCCTAATCCATTTGCACAAATGTATGGTACGGATAGTGTGTTAGAATCCACATTGGCAGAAAACCCAGAGCAAATAAAAAAGATTTCTATGTGGCTTCAAGAATTCCATTCATTAAAATTACCAGAAAAAATCTCAATGATCAAAACACTGGAACCAATGCAAGGAAAACACAGAGTGATAAGAATGGTTATAAATCAAATGGCATTAATAACAATTAGTGTTTCTTCAGGAAATTGGACAGAAGATTCTGTATGTCTTATAAATCTACTATTATCAAACAGGGTATGCTCATCAATGATATTTGAAGTTGGATGACAAGATCAAGGACATGTCAGTCATCAGTGTAAATTATGGGTTCAGACAGCAATTGAACAATCTGTTAGCATGTTTCAAATCTTCAAATGGGATTTGTTAGATGGGGTTGAGCTGGCAGTACAGTCCTTGCCAGATTTCAGAAAAAGTAAGAAAGGTTCTTTTCTAGGAATTGAAATTGATCCATTTGCATATGTGAACAGATGGAATAAAGATGATTATCTCTTTCCATCAAAGAGTCTACAGAAAATTGCAGATTCGATAAAATTTTCTTATGACACGGGACAGAGTTCACAGGCTCCACAAAAAGAAGAATCTTCAATAGCAATCCATGATCCAAAAGGAAAAGTAAAAGTGGGAGAAGAAAAGGAAACAATATTCGTTGATGTATATCAAGATGCTCAGGTACAAAATGACCCCACTTGGGAGAAAGAATATCTATCGTGGCTTACGTCTTCATGGGAAAAGCCACAAGACATATTGTCAAAACTGACATATTCATGGGAAAGAGAAAAGACTCCACCTGATTCGGATTTTGAATTAGATTATGATAGTGATAGGAGTCCGAAAGGTTCTTGGTAAAGAATCTTGTGTCAGCAATGTGACACTGTTGGTCACATGTTGTGACAAAACTCTTTGTACAAAAGAAAGATTGAGTAGACACCGTCGGTGGAAAAAGATACCGACAGAACCCTCAATTATTTCTATCTTATGTCATGTCTTATGTAAGTTAGATTCTGTTTTTAGTCTATTTAAGAACGAACTCTTAGAGAGTTCACGCATCGAGTATTTTGAGTGTGAGTGTGTGTGTTGTAATCAGAGCTCTCTACTTGAGGCTATCTATGGTGTGTAATCTTATTTTGAATTAATATTGAAGCCTGCTGGGCCGCCAGTCTGAGGACTGTTCTGTTCCAAGATCATCGCGGTAGAGTGAGATTGTAAGGCGCGTTGGAGAAGCGAAAGGGTCGCGTTAGTCTGCGCATTTCTCAGATTGATGTGAGGAAATCTGCCTTAAGCGTCCACTTCAATTGATTCAAGTAAGTTACGAAGTCTATCATCTATTACATTGTTTGATATGCATACCCATACTGTATTTGGTATTTCTTCTTTGAAATAGAATGGAGATGTTAAATACACTATTCTTTAATGTAACATTTATACCTTTTATTTATTATATATAATTTTGATATATTCTTATTGGTATCTCCATGCATCTTACAAAGTGGTGAAAAATGTGCCATACAGGGATGATTTTACTGATGTGTGTTTTCTTAATACTGATAATTGATGGCAGATGTTCACACTACCGCTAGAGATGCCAAATAAGGGCTCTGTGTTGTAGTCAATTCTTTGACTGTAGGCATTGTCATAATGAGGCCAAAGTATGCTTCTTTTTCTTTACTTCATTCGTAGCTATTTCAAGTTCAACGGTTGTGTTTGGTTTATATACTTGTTAAAATAGAACTAGAAAATTACGTCTCTTCTAATTTCATTTGTGAGGGTATAGTATGGACTGATCTCATATCTGAACAGAATTCAATGGATGTCCATCCACTTGACAGACATGATGTACCATGCCATGAAGTTCGAAAGGTAAGGTTCTATCTTGTTTTCCAGTTAGATGTTATTCATTATGATGTTTGTCTTAATGCTCTGAACAATATGTATTCTTTGTAATTAGTAAAGATTTTTTAGGTTGTAACATCATAATATTTTCTGAAGGTAGATTTGAAAGATGTAAAGATTTAACTTTTATTCTTCTCAAAAGATAAATGGTCAATTATCTAGCAAATTTTATATTCCCTTCACTCGCCGGATGCAGCCCCTGACACACTGCAGATTTGTTCCGCTGCAGGTTTTTCTCCAGGGCACCGGAGTCCGCCATTGCTGCAGAACGACAGTCAAACTCTCTCCAGGCTTCATCACTCGAGGGCTTTCCGAGTAAGCGAGATCTTCCATGATGACTTTAGAACTGGAAGACAGGGTCCGCTGGTTATTCGGAGCTGGGGTTCCATCCCTAGGCACTTGTCGGGGTCTGATTTCTTTTGTTTATTTTTCTTTTAGAAAGAGAATTTGGTTCTGTAACAGTTTTATGGTATGAGACCGAGAGTCAAATTAGTCCAGCTCGGCATATATTTTTGAGTTTTCTCCAAGGGTTTAGTTTTTGGCTTCCGAATCGCAAGCTGAGGTCGTGTCGGTATCATTCTAATCTGTAGATGTAATTTCCTTTTTCCTTAAGCTTTAGACTGGACGGTTCTGCGGATTAATTCCAGAGATGGAACTTGTTTTCTCGAATTTATCCAGCGAGATCTTTTGAAATGTTTGTGTACCAATCCTGATGATGAATCATTTCTCATGTTTGTGTACCAATCCTGATGATGTATCCGAATTTATCCAGCGAGATCTTTTTGAAATGTTTGTGTACTAATCCTGATGTATCATTTCTCTTATTTCCGGTTAAGGGTTTTGTTTTCCCCATGAGAAGAGTTTATCATAAAACTGTGATGTTGAAATTACCGCTTGCATGCAGTTATTGTTCACTGAATAACTTAGACAGAGCTTCTCCCATTTAGCTGTAAGTCGAGATTCTTACATGTCTCTACTGGTTTGCTAATTCATGTTACATATATTTTATTGCGCAAAGTATTACGTTTCTGGGTATCACGTCTAATACAGGGTTTTCTGGGTTTCTCATTGCTATTACGGAGTTTCACTCTAAATTAATTTATGTCTGTTAATTCAATCTTACTGCAATGTGTTAGAAACCCTACCCCTCTCAAACAATTCTTGTGGCTTCTGCTATTGTCTTTTGTCTTGAACAGGGGTTTAAAATGATTACTACGGCTCTTTAAGTTAGTAAATTTTCCCTTTCAGAGTGGATGTTAATACTCGCCAGCAAACATTGATTCCTGAAATTGTTCTACTTTCTTTACCTCTTCTGTGGGCACATTTAGTAAATAATATTTCTACAGGCATTCACCCAAGAATCTGAACACTGTGATTATAACTGTGTTTAATTAACTCCTGTCATTATTTTCCAGAACCCTGTTCTCTGAGACTATAAACATGAATAATAATTTTCTGTCTTTATTTCCCAGAATCTATTCTTTGGGGTTATAAACAGGAATAATTAACTTCCGTAATTATTTTCCATAATTTGTTCTGAGTTCATAGACATGAATGTTTAACTACTGTAAACAACATAACTAGTCTTGCTAAGCTCAACAGTTTGATTCCATACCTGTGTTCATATTTTTCCTGTAAGAAATAACTCCAAGGGTAAGGACCACCCCTGTTCCTGGCGCTTGTCAACCACCCAACCTTAGGAGGGTCCTTCTCAACCCAACCACCCCCAAGCACTCTTGCAAGACCTCGATCTTCTGCAATATTCTGGCACTCTAAGCCTGTGCTATTTGGTACTTACCCGACTTAGCGTCTTCTTCAAGATTCCGGCTTTGTCTCTATACTGATCGGGATCGTTTGGGACTGTTTTTAACTATCCGTAGTGAAGTTTCACCATTTGAAATTAGATGTCTCTTTAATGGAGGTACTTGGCAGAGTTTGAGGTATTACCTTCCACTGACTTAAAAATTTGGGTATTTTAACATTTAAATGATTGGTATATCCTACTTGCATATCTTATTGCCATGACCAGATGGCCCTTCTTGCCTCTCATAAGCAGGATTTATGGCCTTCATACCCTACTATGTTTTTATTTTACATGTTAAAGTAACCAAAGTTGGTTGAAATAAAATTAAGGGAGTTGAAACCCACAGCGAGAGAAAAAAATATAGGAACACTGCTACTGTTATGGCTACAAAAATTGAAGGATTCAACAGCTGCCATGATATTGAATCATTTTACTGCGACAAAATCTTTTATGTTGAAGGAGGCAGAGAAGCAGGGGGAGAGCTATCATGCTTCAAGGAAGGTGTTAGGGTTGGTATGGGAATAGGTCTGGGGATGTGTCTTGGAATCGGCATTGGAGCCGGCTTGATGATCAGGACCTATCAGGCGACTGTGGGGCCTTTTAGAAGGTGCCTGCCCTGAGCAATTTGTGCTACTTCACTCACAAGTTGTCAATAAAAGGAGATTTAATATGCCCGTCTGCAAGGAATTTCTTCAGTCTCCCTATTGACAAAACGACACATTTTCCGAGAAAGGAATCCGGCTGGCAGCTCAAATATGATCATCGGTTTGTAAATTTTTGGTCCGTGAATAAAGAATTCTGTACAGAACCTCCAGAACTAGCTTGGTTTGTAAATTTTTGGTCTGTGAATAATGAATTCTGCACATAATATCTCCAGAGCCACTCTAGAACTGCCTTATACTCAGAGCGAGGAGAAATTGAGAGGTTGTACTTTACTAGCCAAAAATCTGTAAATAGATGGATACTTTTCGCTAGGGAATCTGGTAACGTGGAGGTCTATATCCTTCACAGGTAAACATAACAATAATAAAACCATGTAACCATACACGGATTCGACTGAAGTATTGAATTTTCATATGTATTAGTTTGGAGGGGATTTTGGTTTTCCGTTTTAAAACTATCTATATCAATTAATTATTTGGGAATTATTTAAATTTCCAAATGAATAGAGAAAAAAAATAACAGAATGTATTATTTAAATTTCCAAATGAATAGAGGAAAAAAATAATAGAATGTATTGTCCTTCCCGTGTCCTTACGGGAAGGAAGTATGTTTAAGATGTATACTATCTAAATTTTTTTATTTTTCATTATCCTTACGGGAAGGAAGTATGTTTAAGATGTATACTATCTAATAGAGAGGAGTATGAGACTGAGATTGAGCCCTGGGGCTACTCAGAAAGATGTCAAGAGTGGTTTTGGTCGCCTTGCTTTGCAGGTATATGGAATTGCCCTCTTGAATGTTATAAAGTTTCCATATCTGAAAGCAAAAGAGCCTACTACAATTCATAGATAGAAAGTAGACATGCAAGGATCTAAAAATTAGAATGCTTGGAAGCAACAATCTCACTGATTCTAAGAATTTCCAATAAATATTTTTTTTGGCTATGTATATGTTCATAGTAGTTGTTAGGAAAAATCATGATCCATATTCAACAATAAATTTTTCGATAAATTCTTAGTGTACTGCTGTGTTGATATGATCAGTTTACAGTATCATCTAGATTTCTGCAAAGGAGATAACTGTGGAGTTCAATTTCAGAAGATCAATCAGGCTCGTCAGGTAACTTGCTCTGTCTCCGGACAATTTTTATTTATTTATTCGTTCAGTTTTAACGACATTGCCGCATGTTAGAGTATATAACCCTTTTTTATCTCAGATGTGTTCATGTTATTGATTATGTTATTTTTGTGATAAATGTGCAGACTGTAATGTCCAGTTTGGCACAAGCAAAGCAGAAAAATGGTTCCGAGGATTGATTCAGATGAGCAACATCTTTTTGAGATTTCTCAATCTTGACGACTAATTTGCTCTGCTCAAGAGTTCTGATCTTGTACATATGCTCTATTTATTTTAATCTCTCATCTACTGGCAGGTACCTTTGGATCTCTCTCCATCATGCCAGAGGATCTGCTCTTAAATGAAGAGCTGAATATTCTTGTTGTAATTGCAGTGGTGTTCAATGAATGGAAACCATTTATTTGATCCAGAGAAATTTTTGTCAGTGATCTGAATGTTGTTGTTTACTTCCACAAATGTACTTTTCTATGGTATATCATAATGAGCATACACTTATTGAAATAAGATATTAAATATTGACAAATTTTGCCTTTACAGATGTCAACATTAATGTTGATTTTTTTAGTTTTCTTTGTTAACCAGAATATAAGTAATCTCAATTAGTTTAAAGGATGTGGGAGGGTTGAACTTCACAGATTTGATGGTCCAATCATAGGAAAAACTAGATATGTCTGAGTTACTTCAAGCTCCAAGCTCCATTTCTTAAGTTGAAAAAAAAACAACCTCACTAGCTTTGTACCTTTGAATTATAGGTTGCAAAAATTGTTATTAGGACAATGTTGGGGTAGACCGTAAGAAATTATGCTCTGAAGTTTAACTGTGAGGCTGTTCAGGGGATCGCTGATGCCCAGATCTTGCCACAAGGGAGTTCTGAACTATTCAATGCCAGAAAAGTTGAAAAGGGGAATTCAAGTGGGGGAATTGGCCGATTCAAAGATGTAGGGAACGAGTGGACAACAATGGGAAGGCCCTCAGGTGTTTCAAATGGATTTTATCCCTTTTTAGATTTGGTTTAAAACCTTTTGATTTGTAATTTTAGGAAGGATTTTAGCTTTTTTTGATTGGGATTTAAAACCTTTTGGTTTGTAATTTGTAATTAATTATGTGCATGTTGTGAATTGTGTACAGGATTTGAGTGAAAAATGTTTTGAAGTGTATACTTTTCCATTCTTTCTGGAGCTAGAAAGACTAAATGTTTTTGGCTGTATAAGATTGGTATATAAAAAATTCTAACATAGTTGAAATCCTCAAATTTGAGTTTCTTTGTTTAGTTAATAAAAAAATTGAAGTGGACCAGCCTAAGGGGAAGAAAAAGCATGGGAGTTTGCCAAAGTATTTGATAAATGCTAATAAAGCTGTTAAGATAAGACTCTATTAAAAGAACAATGTTGCAAATTAAGAACTAAATAATTGTTTCCAGAGAATTTCCAAGTGATAAAGACAATTTGTCATGTTGGAGTCTTGGGATGTATATTATACATAGGTCACACAGACTCTGCACACTGTGTTTGTAAGTGCCACCACCAAGCAACATGAATGACATCGATCAGACATAAAGAATAGGGCTCTCTTAAAATAGGAGACAACATAGATTACATGATTTCTTTGTCAACTGCAAAGCAAGGGACAGTACTAAGTTTCACAACATTGAGATCTTCAAGACCAAAATATGATGATAGCCTTTAAATTTTCAACTCTAAATTTCCAGAGAAGGTGTAACCTTTTACATAACGATCAAGCAATGAAATACATGGGGCTTTTACATAACCAAATGAAATCATTAAGATCAGGCAATGAAATACATGGGGTTTGGCAGCGTGAAGGTCCTAATCTCCTTGGTACTAGTGGTAATGCTTCTGAGGACAAGGGCAGTCCTTTAACAATAGCTCATATACAAAGGTTTCAAAGCTTCTGTATCTTAAATGGCTAAACAAGATAGCTTCTATATCTTAAATGGCTAAAGAAGATTTGTTAGACCTGTGGATTTTAATATATGAAACCATTTATACTTATGTTGCCTGACTAATTGGCTCTCTCATGTAGCAATGTTCTTGGATCATATGCCCATTTCATATGGAATGTCTACTAAGTGGTTCCAGTTAATGGGGCATTGATTTGAGTGTTCAATCTATTTTTATTCTTTATGAAAGTATTTTTTTTCTCTATTTGCTTTCTTCAATTTATACCTTACGGCATTTCCTTTGCAACATCTGATGCAAATGCTAGTTGTTACATCTTGAATTTTCTTCTTTGTGGATAACTTGAACTTATCCAGGCTTTCAGCTATATATTTATCATTTTCTACAAGAGTCTTGACATTCTGATTTAAACATACAGTAGCATAGTCCTGTTTCCGATGCATTCTAATCATCATTTCTTTTAGAATATTACTCATGTCCTCAATAGACTTATTCTGTGTTCTTAGAAATTTTTCCAAACTGGAAAGAGCAAGATTCGTCCAGTTTGTAGCTAAGACAGATTCTTTGGTTGAATCTTTTGTTTGAACTAGAGACAGTTTATAAATTTTTCCATCCTCTTGTCTAATAACAAAGTTTTCCAATGGTGAAAAATAATTTTCTGTTTGATAGATCTGTCCATCAAAAAGTTCCCATTTGTGTTTTGTAGGGGAACCAGATTTAATCATGTTTATCTGCAGACTGCTACAAATTTCTTTCACCAACTTTTCTCCTTTTATCCTTATGACCTGCAAATTTTTGGGCAGGTTTGGTTTAGACAACATTTTCTGTATTTTGGGAGAAAAGTCAGGACTTAGTAAAGGAGATGGAATTATGACAGCATTAGATTCCATCTTTCCTTTAATGAAACTATCAACATCAAGAATCCTTTTTTGTTTTGCCTGATTTTTTAATTGTTTTCTTAAGGATTCTTCTATCTGATTCGAGGAAGGGTAATACCATTCATAAAAAGAAATCCACTGGTTATTAGATTTCATCCAATTTCTCCATTCCTCATTCTTGTGTTTATTGAAACTTTTCTTTTCGGATTTGGGAATAAGCTTTAGTTCTTCAACATATATGTTTTCTGACTTGTGTGTGAAAATGTCCCAATTGAACATTTTCTTCTTCCACATATCATCTGGATCGTACGGACTAATTCCTTTAAAGATATTCAAGAATGCAATGATCTCATTATTTGAAGGTATTTCCACACTGTTTGGAATTTTATTCATAGGATTTTTCCTGTATGATGGGATTTCAGATCCATCATTAAATCCTACGCCTTTATGAGTATTATGTTGTGCTAACTGTATGATTATCTCTTCCTGAATATTGAAGAGACGAGTTTTGGTATATTCCTCTTCAGATTTACTTTTATATTGTATAAAAGTAATCATGTTTATCCTATTTCTATCTTCTTGATTATCTCCATGCGGGGTAGGTGGCTGTGAAGAAAATTGACAGTATGTTTTGGAACAGTGAGGATGGTCACAAACAGTAGCTAAAGGGTTGTTAGATGAGGCAACACGATTCATAACCAGATTTTTGATTGATTCTAAAAATGCAGGGTCTACTGAGTAAATGGGAGGCAGAGTATGTACAGAGTTGGAAATGGATATAGATGGTCCACCACGCTCAGCTCGTGACTCTGGGAAGATGGTATGAACATTTCCATCTTTAGAAGTAAAAATTGTGGAGGAATTTACAGGTGATGGTCAAGTAGAATTTCTAATAGATTCCCATTTTGTAACCCATTATGCAGGGGATTTTAAGGTGGATCTGGGAATCATCTGTGATGCTATGAGATTCATTCCATAATCATGAGTGATTAATGTCGTGAACTCTGACTAAGAGGAGATAGATTTAACTACTGAAGGAGTAGTTTTTTTGTAAAATTTTACCAAAGAGGACCACCAGATGGCAATATTTTTGCTATCATCATCAAAGTCATCATATCTATGTGTTTGCAATCCTAGCATAAGAGAATTGATTGCATTGGGATCTGATAGGGATATGGAAAAGTTAGGGACACATGACCATGATGCAGGGCCTTAGGCAAGAGTACCTTGGCATCCATCAATGGGAGATTTTAGAAAAGATTTCCATCGTTGATCAAATATAGAGGAAAAGAAGGCCACATCTTGTCCTTTCCTGTGTAGAGGTTGAATTCCCACTTGGACATGTCCAAAGTGGGCGAAATTATAACCTGCTTTCCGGGCAATGTCAAATTCAGCTTGGTTGATAATGTTTAAAGAATGAAGGATATTATTGTTAGAGGTAGTTTGCAGGACTTCCTCTTTCACCTTATATCTCCAAAACTGGATAGTGTCCAGTAATCCTAAATTCTTATAAACATTTTTCGGATCTATCTTTGGAAGAGACCAAGATCCAGAAGGAACAGGTTCAGAAAATAAATTAACAGACTTTTCTTGTATAACAGATGCATGTGTAATAGAATTTTGTCTTTCAATATCTGCATCTTCATGTTCCTTTAAAATTTCTTCAAATGATTTATCACCAAATTCATGACGAGAACTAGTAGAAGGATGAGAATCCATAACAGCGTGAAGAATTTAGTATAGCGGAAGACAATTTACTTATGCAACTTCAGAGTAATAGATATAAATCTTCAGAATGTTGTGTACCAGATTTATCAGTATTGTGATCGTAAACAGAGCAGGTTTCGCGGCTCCTCCTGGAAAGAAGTTCTAATCTCCTAGTCTTCAAATGCCATAGACGCCATCCTCGGCTTTAACAGGCAACAGACATTATCAAGACTCAAGCAAACTCAGATGTTCACAACAGTATACTCAAATGAAATGCAACTTGGCCCTGATACCATTTTATTACTAATAGAAAAACTGGTAATTACAAGAACACTCAAAGAGTCATCTCTTATTACTGATAGAAAAACTGGTAATTACAAGAACACTCAAAGAGTCATCTGCCACTCATATAAGTGATCAGGGGCTGGACTATGTTCAATTTTAAGGAGATAATGATGCTATGAGAATTGGCTTTGAAGCAAGTATTGTAATGCTACAAGTTTGTCATGATTTTGATGTGATGTCGATGGGATCCAAGCTAGAGGAATGACTTTGAATCAGACACAATGGTTGTATTTCCTTCTTCTATTCAATAAAGTACATGAACCTTTCTCCCATATGTTTGTATTGTCTTATGATGCTTATATGTGTGAAATGTATCTGATTACATTCACTTGTATTCAATAAATCTTCTGCTTTGATTGATTCTTTGTCTTTTGTTTGTGTTTACATGTACTTCTCAAGCGTGCTAAGTATGGAAGGAGCGACAGGATCGATACAATGGAGACAAGAGGAAAGCAAAACTACATGTAGGTCTTCTCATATTCTTTTTCTTATCTATTGCTTATAGGAAAAGGCTAATGTGCTTTACACTGTTGTTCTAGATATGGCTACTTATCTATGGAATTAGTATTTATCCGTAGATATCAAATTCTCCAAAATAATGTAGAGTTTGAAATGTTTCACCACCTTGTATACAACATATTATTATTTATCCATGGCGTGATACTTGAGCTCAGCTCCCTACATGATCGTGCTCATGAAGGATATGGGACATTTGTGATTCATCTCATCCTTTTGTGTGAGCATCACAATGAGTGAATTGTCGGAAGAGAATGTATAAAGAAAGAAATCTTTTTTGAAATTTAGGTTGTATAACATAGGTGCATCTGCAATCTCCTACTCGATATGGTCGAATGCATCATTTTCCTTATTTCCCTAGTTGTAGATGACATCCTTCTTGACCATATCATTGATAGGCTTGAAAATTTGAGCATAATCTGAGATGAACTTCTGGAGGAAGTTCGTATTCCCCAAGAAGGAGTGAATAGCCTGCTTGTTGACTGGGTGAGGAATCTGCATGGTAGTCCAAACTCAGTTTGGATCAGCATTGATCACACTCTTGACGATGATATGAGCAAGGTGGTTCCCCTCAGACAATGCAAATACACTCTTCTTGGCATTTAAGCATATCTCATACATTCAACATTGCTCAAAGATATTCCTAAGATGGCGTAGGTGATCTAAACTTTTTTTGGAAAAGATTGTCACATTTGTTATAGACACTTTTGTGCCCTACAACCCCAAGCATGGAATGTCCAAAACCAATGGCTCCTATGTCCCTAAAAGTGTTGTTCTAACCCCTAAAGGAACAAGATCAACAGATTACAGCTTCTCCCAGAAGTTCTCCATGAGAAACTACTCAGAATTGGTCAAAACAGGATCATTGCAGCTACTCCACTGGCTAAGTGCGTTGCATCTCATCTAAATACACTGTGAGGGTGCGTTGCATTTCAAAAGTCCCTTCTGTGGGGTGCGATGGGCGAGAAATGACAAATGGAAGTGTCATTCCGCGAGGTGGAGAGGCAATGGAAGCTTCCAGAATCTTCTCCTGTGACACTTGCCTCACTGAATTTGACCAAGGATGAGTAAGAGGCCCTCAGTCTCCAAGTGGAAGCAAGAACTGTCAGAGAGAAGACACTAATCAAATCACAAGCTGACTCATCCCCCTTACAGATATCTATATATGGATCCCTCATCCCAGAGATCCAGAGGCTGGAATTTTGGATATTGTAAGGAATTGTTGTTGGTTTCTAGAGACAAACATCAGATTGTTGGGTGATATAAGCTTTGTTTGAGGTGAAGAGGGGCTTCTTTGCTGGGAGGTTGATGCTGGGTCGGAACAACTGGCTGTAACTCCTCCTGGATCTTTTCTTGTTTATCAATAAAAGCTATTTGAGTCTTCCTCCATGCTTTTGTATCATTGATGCTTGTTACATTTGTATGGTCAATTTACATCTGATCCTAGATTTCTTATGATTATAGATCCATGTCTTTGTATAGTGCTATGCTTCTGTGATCTTACAGGTACTTTGTGAAGCTGGGCGTGCAAGGGAGCAGGTAGCTGGGGACTATCAAAGAAGAGAGGGATTGAATCGAAATATTAGCGCAAGACAGAGGTTGGTCTTTCTGTTCCTCTCTATCTATAATTCATAAAGGAATAACAAAAGTAGTTTTTCTCTGTTTGTTTCTAAGGCAGCTGTCACAGCTTAGTGGGATAGAGCAGTTCTAAATAGACACTTTTCCCTGTAACAACATCATCAAGGTAGACCACCATGCTCCATCCAATGAGCCCACAGAAGGACATGTCCATAGAGAACTGAAAAGTTGCGCCTATGTTTACCAGCCCAAATGGCATTCTTTGGTAAGTGAACATACACCACTTGGTACGAAAAGTAGCTTTAAGTCTATCAAGTTCCACTACCCAAAGTTGGTTATATGAGGAAAAAACATCATGGAGAGAAAATAGTTTTTCTCCAGATACTTTCTGCAAGATGTAGTCCATAGATGGCATATGGTAGTTGTCCTTGTCTGAGGCCCTATTAAGATTTTAGAAATCTATGCACAGGTGGATTTCCCTTAACTTCCTCCTGACAGGAACTAATTTTGAAACCCAAATAGAATGAAGAATCGTGTATATGATCCAAGGATCCAACAATTTAGTCAATTTTTTCTATATGAGGGATTCAAGTGAGGGATGGACTTTTTTGGGCTTCTGCTGAAATGGCTTGGCCCCTTCTTTGATAGGAATGATGTGTTGGATTATTCATGTTTCATTTGTTTTCAAATCATTGTATGTCCATGCGAATACATCATGGTATTGTCTGAACAAGCAGACATAGGCTTGCCTCTCTTCTGGTGTGCAACACGTACTGAGATTTATGAACTTCAGAAATCTTTTTGTTCCCAAGTTAATATGTTTGCGCATAAGTGTGGAATTGTTGATTTTTGTGTTATTGGGCCCTTTAAAGTAGTTCTACAAGTCATATAGCTTCTCAAGTGAAACCACACCCTTGGGGATGAGGTTGTGTTTACTGTCATCAGTTGTGTCTTACAGAGACTTCTCATGCACATCTTCATCTATTTCTGCATCTTTGAAGACATCACCATTGGTCATGAAATGCATTATCTGTTCATCATCATAAAAAACACACAAATTAGTCATGTTTTTAGGGATAGATGGCTTATACAAAATTTCAATAGTAAATCTATCCCTAAGCAATGTCATCCTATCAACTGCATTTTCCAGAGAGTCTGCAGTTGCATTGCAGATTCTTGGTACATATACGATATTAAAAGCTTTGAAATTAGAGATAAGCCTCCATACCTCTTGTTGGTAACTCTTAAGACGAAGTGAGACACATTTTATGGTGTTGTGTTCCTTTCATACCACAATCTTTGAATCACCTACCACTTTCAGCAAGGTAACGTTGAGGCTGAGGGATTTCTGTAAACCCAAGATGAGTGCCTCATATCCGGCAGTATTGTTCGTGCACTTGAACTCTCATCGACTCGAGACTAAGTTTTTTTTTTCCTTGGGTTGATGGAAACATACCCAACTGCAGAGCCATCGTGTGTTTTGGATCCATCAAAATACAAGGTCCACAAGTCATTTATACAAGGACCGATTTCTGTGCTAGTATTTCTAGTGCTACTACTACTATTGTTACAAAATACAGTACAACCTTCATTTCCACTAGTTGAGAAAGGAAGGAGAGAAAATTGTGTATCTAGTGGGGTGGGGCTTGGCTATGCAAGATAACACCCTACATGTGTTGGGGACGGGATCCCACAAGGGAATTTTTGGGGCTTAAAGCCCATATTTTAACTAAATCCGATGTAAAGACTCCACATTTTGTGGGCACGGAGTGCGAGCTTGTAAATGAGTCATAGGGTTGTCCGCCCTCATTTTTTGTAATGCAATGTCAGATTTAGAGATCTACCCATGGTTTGCGGACCATGGGATGGTATAAATAGATAGAGGCTCTAAGTTGTAAAGAAAAGGGTAGAGAAGTCATGAATGAATGATCAAGAATTGAGTCTTATCTAAGTGTAGAGTCGAGTCTTTGGGTTGTAGAGTAGGAGAAGGCTCTACAAATGAGTGCGCAGAGGCCTCGTAGTCCACAAGTGAGTGCACAGACCCCTGCACCTGAGTGCACACAGTAGGTTGAGTCGGTAACCACTGAAGCAATAATAAGGAGAAGGTTTATACCAAATTTGTGTATTCATTTACTATTTTATGGTTTGAGTATATTGGGTATGAATTCCATTTTCATTGTTTATATGATGCGCAAACATATATGATTGAGCTGATTAAGTAAATGTGAGATAAAGTATATGTTTAAAGGAATTTAACTAACATATGTAAGAAGATAAGTAAGATATGCAGTGTAACTTGGGGAAATAGCGTACCTCAATGCCTTAGTAGCACGAAAGCACCTCAGCCCCTGGGTAGGGTTGCGCGAAGGTGATTATAATAGATCACAAAGGTATCACAGGTCAGGATAGTGCGTGAAGTGACCTACGTGAAGGTATTCACAGTTGGACCAAATCGAACCCTCAGACATCTCCACGGTGCACAAACTTGGTTCTAGCATCCCCCCATACTGCTTCGGGTGAGATCTCAGTCCGTGTACCTCAGGCTATTGCCGAATGGGCTAGTAGTGTAGGGATTTGTTTGGCTAATTAACTCTGGACTTGGGATAGGCCCCCTCAAGCCAACAAATGGTCTCGTTTCCAGGACTGGAATCTGCATAGAGATGTTTGATGTCGTATCATTGGAATCCAACTAAGAAGGAAATTGAAGGTTGGTTGGACAGTAGGATTCATGAGTTTGCAGTGTAGGAGAATAGGAATCTGCGACTGAGAAAATAAGAGTGGTTAGATTGCTACCTATACACAGAGATCAACTAAATCTTCTTCGCATCTTTTCCTACTGAGCTATACAAGTGGATCACGAAGCTAGTAGATAGCCAAGGAAGGTGGAAGCTCGAAGGTCCTATTATGTGGACCCCAGAATTGGTGCACAGATTAGAAGCATCGGGAGATATCATCGCACATGCTGTTGATCACTGGCTCGATTGGATTATGGAATAACCTTGATATCGAGAGCTACGCGAAGTGGAAAAACCTACAGAAACGAAGGAAGTAAGGGACTAGAGAATAGCCCTTTGATTTCACCTCTGCAAGGGGATGAGGAAGAGCTCGCAAAGGTCTAACCATGAAGTCCAATCCATTTGATAAGGAAAATAATTTCGTGCATACCACCCCCACCCACACCGCCACCACCTTCACCTCCATCTTCACCTGTACCACCTCCGCCACCACCGTGAGTCAATATGGCAAGCACGATAAAGTTGCCAGTGTTCAAGGGACTGGGCAATGAGGATCTAGACCAATTTTGGTTCATGATAAGAGCCGTAAGGGAAGCGGAAGGAGTTATAGATGAAAATATAAAGAAAGTGACACTGGTTAGCACCCTACAGGACTGCACACTGACCTAGTATATTAATCATTCTAATGACAATCCGAATGCAGGAATTGCGGATATCCAAGTAGCGATAAACGAAGAATTTAGCAGGCCGAAGTCAGAGGCATAGTCGATCATTGGATTGAAAGAGATCATAATGCTACCAGGAAAAAATATTTTGGAGCTGGATCAGAGGTTGAAGTGTATGATTAACCAAGCTAATATGAATCTGACGGATGGACAACATCGCCAACGGTTTGTACCATTGTTAACGCCACATCTTAGGAGCACGTTATCACAACAGAAGTTAACGACTCCAGCAGAGGCCTTAGAGATCACGATGAGGCTCCATGAGACCCCAATGTAGGATCCTAACTTGATAGTTTAGCAGATCCACACGCAGTTGAAAAACTTATGCCTTGGGATGTAGAGTCTGAAACAAGACAGGACAACTTGGCTTGGAAGTGTGTGAAGAGGTGTGATGCTTAAAATGCAAGGGTCAAGGTCATGATAAGGACCACTTCCCTATGTTCATAAATTACCTCGTCGGACGAGGACCGATGCCATTAATATCGCAAACACAAGTAGGACCTAGCGCGATGCCTGCTTTGTGGTGTGTGATTTTCCAAATAGGAGGGAAACATGCTAGGGACAATTGCCATTTGCTACAAAAGAATACATGAAATTTGCAGTAATTGTTCTGTAACTTTTGTAGGTCAGTGGGACACGATGAGCACACTTGTAGAAGCTATGAGTTAATGATGGATAGAAATCCCACCTAAAGAGTTCAGGCCAAAACACAGCCCCTAGACCAGAATGAAGGAGTGGCGTGAACATGATTTCAGGGGCATAGACAAGGCTGAGGTGGAGGAGGACCTAGAAGAGGTCGCAGACAGCTGATATGCTACAATTGCAGAGGGCCGGGACATTATACCCGCAATTGTACGAACCCAATGTGTCCATCGTTTCTGTATTGTACCTTGTTCAATCATGAGACAGAGGATTTTCATACGCTAATAGATAGGATATGCGACAAGGGAGTGCTACTGCCTCCCCTGACTCAGAACTTGCAAATGATGAGGTTTGAGCCATGCGAGGAAGATCCAAATGTCAAAATTGTGCTCTGAAGTGGCATTACAATGGGAGATGACAAAGGCAAACAACCTAAAGATAGTACTTGGGTTCACAAAGCTCTAGCAAAAGAAGCAGAGTTTGATTTGAAGTGGACCAAGGAAACCTTCATGGTAGCTAAGAAGAGCTTCACTAATGCCTCCACTTTAGGAAGCAAAGATAGATCCGAGCCAAAAATGGAACCATCTATGCTTACGATGTTCTTGGAAACATGCATGAAGCTACTACACAACTATAAGGTTGTAAAAGGATTGTAGGAACTCATTAACAGATGCACTAGGACCGTGCCAGGAGAACTGCTCATAGTCTAGAAGATTGGAAAGCATAAGACTTGGACAGGAAGAGAAATGAGGTTAACCGCGTAGATTAGAGAATATGATATGGACCAAGTAATCCTAGATTTAGGATCGGATGCGAATGTTTTGCCGAAGTAGACATGGGAGCGAATGGGGAAACCTATGCTACAATGGTCTCCTATTCAGTTGTGAATGGTGAACCAACAAAAGTTAGTACCCATGGGGCAATTGCAGGAAATCACTATGGATATTGAGGGAGCGAGCACGCTAGCAAACTTTTAAGTAATAGAGATTGTTGATGACAACAATCCCTACCCTGCGCTCTTAGGAATTGATTGGGCCACTGACATGAATGGGGTGATTAATCTGATAAAGTTCAAGATGATTTTTTAAAATAAGTCACTACACGTAGTTATACCATTGGACCCTACTAAAGGATCATGCGATATAGAGCTGGTGCATGACTATGAAAGTGATGATGATTTGAAATGGATCTATATGATAACAACGTGAAATGACGACTAGTTTAATCCTGCCATGGAAGGACGGATCTCATGCGAGCACGAAAGCTCCTGTACATCAGATTGTGATGAGGAAATAGAGTGATAGGAGAATCAGTTACATGAGGTAACCACGTTGAACTGTAATATGATGACAAGGTTTATGCGCTGCGTATTGACAGAAGTAAGCGACCTACCAACTTATTATGGGTTAAGTGAGGTATATACCTTCTTGGATAGATTTGAAAGAGAAGTGCTGGAAAAGAAATGCTTCCAAGCTTTGAATTGGGTACTGCGCGTTATGCCCATGAGGTGGTGGGGTATGCAGAAAGGGAGATTTGAGGACTAGCGCGAATGCAGGAGAATGATGCGTACATGGTTTGGGAAGCCTAGAGTGTGCTTAACAGATAAATACAATGGGCATGATAATCCACGTACACATCTATCTAGGTGGATGCCAACATATGGAAAAAAACCTATGCAGATGCACATGAACTCTGCACTGAGTAGTATGGTCCATAAGCTTGTTCTGGGAAGACAAATGTGCAGTTGTCTCTTAAGGCTAGACAGGCGGTACATAGGAAGAATAATCGCGCAGAAGGTTATCCACATGAAAGAATTTGACAAGGTATGCAACACGCAATGAAGTGATTGGGACCTTCATGTACTTGGATAGATTCCTTTTCGATTCATTGATAGAGTAGAGACCGTAATGCCTATGGAGTCTATCGTGTCTAGTCTATGAATAGTGGCACTCGCAGGGGTAATAGACCACGAAGCCCTGGAAGAAAGGCTCACACCATTAGAAGAGTGTGACGACAAATGGTTTAGACTGGATGAGAAGATCCAACAGGGTTATCTTAGGCTCCAAGAACTCATGAATGAAAGAGTTTGGTTGAGGGAAAAAAGAGCCATGGTGGAAGCAGAAGTCAGGAAGCTTGAGGAAGTAATAAAGAAGGACTTTCTTGATAGAAAGACTGTAGTGATAAAGCAGGATGATCTTGACTACAATGGTAGACTTAGGGACCACCAATGAGAGTTTCTTAGTTTGTTGCATGGGATTGGACCATACGTTATTAAGGAAATCACAGATGGCAGTGCGATACAGCTGGAGAAGTTAAATAGTGAACTCTTCATAGGGAAAGTAAATGGCTATCATTTGAAGTTGTACATAGGTGGCTCGGCCAACTGACTAGCTGCAGGAAGCATAGTCTTAGTGCACGAGGCAGTTGAATGGAGGCGCAGGACTATAAACTACTCTGCTCGAGAGCTACGCGATGTTAGGACTGCGTGCAGGAGTGGAGTGTCATAGGATTCACGATAGCACAAGAGTAGCTATGCTGCCACTTAGGTTGGCTGGAATGTGACTGTTAAAGTCACTATTCATGATGTGATGTTTGGCTTGAGATCAAATGGAGCAGGCGGCAGGCATTTGAGGAAAACTTTATGGGCTAGATTTGGGAAAATCTGCCAGCAAGGGAGCATTAATGGACTAGATTTGGGGGGAACTGTTGAATTCAAATCCAAAAGGTGTTATAAATTACAAAGGGCTGCCGAGCAAACAACACTTGGCCATGTTGGGTTGTGTTATATTCTTTCCACGACTAGCCCACGTAGATAACTAGGGGGTTAGAAGGGGAGCAGAGCCCCTCCTTTTGTTGCGTCAATTGCGTAGTGGAGAGTCAAAGGTTGTTTGAGGGGTGCAGGTAACCCCACTCTATGCGGTCTGGGATAGCACCTTGAAAAATTTTGGTTTTGGACCCTATATTAGGTTGGGCGGACCTACCTATGGTTTTGTGCATGTTTTTGACACATGGTTTTGGACGCGATGGTTTTCGGTCCATGGTTTTCAACGTGATGGCTTTTGGTCCATGGCATAGGATGCTTCAGCATTTATAAATATGTATCTTGACATTGAAATGAACATAATGAAAAAATCAATATTGTAGTCCCAGTTTTGGGATCCAGGGGAAAATCTCTATGTATATGTGTTTTATGTGTTATGCTCTCGCATTGTTTATTTTCTGTGTTTTAGAATTCGTATGCAGGCAATTTTTGTACGGGGTTAAAACCTACAATCCATTTGAGAATTGAGCTATTGCATGCCCACAGATTCATGAACCTCGATTTGTTCGATATTTTGAAGTCAAAACAATTATTTGGGCACCTATCTGAACCGTTGAGAGATTTGTGGACTACCAGTATGACCATGCCAGAGGAAGCCATGGATATCAGAGAGATGACCGTTGAAGAGGTTGTGGAGGCCATGATGATAGGAGATGCCCCAGAAAGCATCAGGATAGTTGCAGAGGTCCCTAAATCTCCGCACACGCTGAGACCCAAGAAAGATAAGCAGCCTATGGTACCGGTGCATGTGTCCCCTAGAAACCCATTGACAATTAAACTTACCATGGAAGAAAAATGGGAAGGTGATCAATCTGGAAGCTGATGACGAGGAGGAAGACCTTGAGGAAATCCTAGTGGAAGAAGAGGAAGACAAAGGAATGGAGGAAGAAACCTAGGGTCCGGACCCTCTAACCAAGTTTCCCGCATGTTTTTCTCTGTGAAAGGGGAAAGCAAGGGTGCCCAAGGACCTAGATGAGAGCAAGAGCTCTATACAGGTTCCATTGCTCCCCAATAATATCATTTTTCAAGGAGTGCATGTAGGATGGGTGCCGGTTCTAATGTTTGAAGATTGGGATCTCACAGATCACGTGAAATTCCCACATCTGGAAACTGCACAACTAATGTGGCTGAAGAAAAGCACAACGGTTGGAGTCATAGAGTTGGAGCCGCACAAGTGGTTGCGGGGAGTAGAGAAAGTAGGGTTGTTAAACATATTCTAGGCGCCAGATTACCATCACACCCCAGTAACTATCTTTGTCATTAGGCAGCTGCTCTGTCTGGTGCATGATGGGTGTTTGTGGTAAGAGGAGCCCATCCCCATCACAGAGCACCTAATTCATACTATTACCTCACTCCCTTGCAAGGGGCAGGACCAAGCGGATATTTTGGATGACAAAAGCAATGATTTGGCCATCGCGGAGTCCATGAAGAAAAAATTCAAGCTGGAGAAGAAGAAGAGGGGGTACACGATCTCCAGTATCAACAATAATGTAGTCATAGTTGCAACCTAGATACTCATTGGAAAGGTTATGTGGAAGTTCCATGCGGATGAGGTGCCCACACCAGTGGTAGCACTTGCCACACAATGCACAGAGGGGGTCTAGTTTAACTGGTTAGAGTACTTGTGCAAGGAGTTCCTGGAAAATTGCCATGAGGCACAAGAATAGGGGAAGACTTTTCACTATGCATGGCTTCTACTGTCCATAGTGCTGGTGGCATGGGAATTGCCTGAGCACAACCAATTCTCCATGATTGCGAAGGATCTTCCTAAGGCAGCAAAGTACGCTTCGCTGTGGGAAAATAAAGATGCGTAGAGGATCAGAAACAACAAGATATTATGGGTGTTCATGGAGATGAACATCAGAATGGGGATTAACCGCAAGCCACTATTATCGCCCACTCTCTATAACAGTCTACAGAGCTTTACGAAGTTCAAGGTGGACTTCCATCATGTATATATTAGGGCGCGCAAGGACCCCATGAAGAAATGGAACGAGCTCCCCTACCTAGCCATGTACGATGTCATATTTTCCATGCTTCAGTTGTGGCCACCAGAGTGGCACGCTCCAGCCAGCTCCATGGTGGAATCAGAGAAGTCCGCTGCACAAAGGAAAAAGGAGGAGGAAAAACTGTAGATGGCACAATTGACAGAGAAGAGAAGGAATGAAATGGAAACAAAAATGGCGTAGGTGGCACAGGATGCTGAGAAGGTAGCAGCAGAACAACAAAAGGTAGCAGAAAAGAGGCATGAGGTCTAGAAGTCACCTTCACCTAAACAGGAGCCCGAAACAGAGGAAGGTGGTGTGGAACCATAGACAACGTCCACAAAGATGAAGTTGCAGTGCCCGAGAGAGTAGGTGGGGAGGCGAAAGAAGTCAAAAGCCTCCAAGACTTCTTTCGACTTGATCACCATGACTGAGGGGGATCTGCATGACATAGGGGAAATGGTGTGTGACATCACCATGGAGGCCCTCCAGCAGTTTGCGGAGGAACATCAAATGGTGTTGGGGGGCCTCTGGACACAGATACATGAGTTGTAGGTGCGCACTCCCCAGGCTGGTACTCTATCGACAGGCCTTGTAGTAGGCATGGCCATGGCTAAGGAAATGTTGCACGCCCGTAAGATGAACACTATAGTGCTGCCAGAGGGGGAACTAGTTTCAAAAAATGAGGCCGACAGGTTTACGGTCAATGAGCTGAAGGAAGTGGGGATAAACATGGTTGCGCTCCCTTAGGAGATGCTCTATGTTCTACATGACATAGTGACTGCTGAACTACAGGCCAGGGAGAGCCACGCACTCCAGCTGACGAGCGAACAACGAATTAACATGGAAAAATTGATCTTGTAGTGTGATGAGGTAGTGGCACAGAACCGGAAGATTGTCTAGGTGGTTGAAGAAGCCTGCCAGATGGTCGCTAGGTTGGCCATCCCAACAGAGGCACCAGAAGAGGCGCCTGTTTAGAGGCTAGCAGCAGGGGTACATGAAGCGAAGGAAGAGATGGATAAGGTTCATCTAGAGTTGAACCTTCAAATAACTGAGCTGTAGTTGAAGCCGCAACCTTCAACTACACTAGAGGTGAGGAAATAGCACGTCAGTGCCATTATAATGGGAATAGAGAATATAAGCAGTGCATTGAAGGATTGCAACAAATTACTTGAAGAGTTGTTCGAGGTCCTCACCACTTTGCAGGAGGACCCAAACATACAACGTGCAAAAACAGAGGCACATGAGCTGTAGCAAAATTATGATGCCATAAAAGGGACCACGCAGATAGTGGCCCTTACATAGAGGCTCACGCAGATACAACAGGAAAAAGTACTTAAAGAGAAGGTAGATGCAGCATGACATAGGGAAGTAGTTTTGAAGGCATGCGTACAACCTTCGATCAATGAGGCATTCTTCATTACAGCCTTGATCGAAGCTGAGCTTGTGCAGATGCATGGAAGCAGTTCAGGTACCGCATCTCTAAACAATGCATCTAGGAGGTACATCAGGTAGTCGTTCAGTGCACTCCCGACCTTGCAGTAGTCTAGGCAGATTTGGGAGGGCTCCACATGAAAATCTCTACACTTACAATGTGACTTGAGGGCGAGTCATGATGTGTGTGTTGGGGGCCTGTTCAGCACAGGATCCCACAAGAGAAGTTTTGGGGCTTAAAGCCGAGAGTTTAACTAAATCCGATGTAAAGACTCTGCATTTTGTGGGTGTGGAGCACAACCTTGTAAATGATTCATAGGGTTGTCTGCCATCATTTTTGTAATGTAATTTTAGCTTTAGAGATCTACCCATGGTCTACAGACCATGGGATTGTATAAATAGAGCAAGGCTCTAAGTTGTAAAGAAAAGGGGAGAGAAGTCATGAATGAATGATGAAGAATTGAGTCTTATATAATTGTAGAGTCGAGTCTTTGGGTCATAGAGTAGGAGAAGGCTCTGCAGCTAAGTGCGTAGAGGCCTAGTAGTCCGCAGCTGAGTGTGCAGACCCCTGCAACTGAGTGTGTAGCAGGTTGAGTTTGTAACTAATGAGGCATTAATAAAGAGAAGTTTTATGCCAATTTTGTGTATTCATTTACTATTTTATGCTTTGAGTATATTGGGTATGAATTCCATTTTCACTGTTTATATGATGCGCGAACATATATGATTGAGTTGATTAAGTAAATGTGAGATAAAGTATTTGTTTACGCAAAGTTATCTAACATCTATAAGAAGATAAGTAAGATACGTGGTGTAACTTGAGGAAATAGCACAGCTTACTGCCTTAGCAGCACCAAAGCACCTTAGCCCCTGGGGAGGGCTACACGAAGGTGATTATAATAGAATGAGAAGGTATGGCAGGTTAGGATAGTGCATGAAGTGACCTTCGCATAGGTATTCACAGTTGGACTAAATCGACAACTTGGACATCTCCAGGGTGGGGAAACTTGGTTCCAGCATCCCCCCATACTGCTTCAGGTGAGACTTCAGTTCGCGAACTACGGGCTTTTTCCGAAAGGGCCAGTAGTGAAGGGATTTGTTTGGCTAATTAACTCCGAACTTGGGTCAGGCCCCCTCAAGCCAACAAGATGCATTTCTAGAAAGAAATTTCCTAACATAAGTTTTGTGAAAGACAACAGTTCATTTTGAACATCCAAGGGAGTAATGTTTTGTTTCATGTATCTCTCCGACAACAGCCAAATCTAGTTATTTCTACCTTGGTACAGAAGCCATAATTCTGACCAATCTGTAGCAAAATATCCTTGTAACTTGTTGGACCAGTCTCTTCTCCATAGTAGACGATATGCTTCCGAGATGTCGACGATCACAATGTTGATGCATTATTGAACTTGTCCATCGGATCATAACCAAATGATCACATCCTGGAGTTCACTAATGGCTAGTGCACATGTTCAGTCAAGTTGGATGATCTGCAAAGTTGTACTGCTCCATTGCACATTGATCTCTTTAGTAATGGAGAGTGGCATGACATTGACAAATGTGCCATAGTCAATCAAACAATTGTGGAATTGAAGTTGAATATTTCGAATGATAACAAAAATGGTGGGCGGAGCGAGTTCGCTTATTGATTGTGAAGCATGTTGAGTACAAATGTGACTAATTCCGGACAGTTGCTTGGTCCCTTGCTGGAAGAGGCAACATTACCTATGGAGGTTTCCCCAATGTGCACAATTGAATATCTTGTTGACTCGTGAACTTGGTAAGCTAGTAAATGGAAATGTCTTCTTCATATCTTCAAAAATATTATAGTCGAATGCGAGAAGACTCACCAAGTTTTCCGATGGAAAACTTGTATTTGTACTCTTCAATGGAGTGTTTTAGAGTTTGTTGCTCATGGACATATCTTTCATTGTAAGTATCTTCCCATACTTGCTTTGTGTTTTCTATGTTGAGGATGCCTGTAGATCAACTTTTCTAACTAGTTGTTTGAGTTTCTCTTTCGGCATCTCAATCACAGCAGGGGCCACTTGACTTATCAATTTGTATCGACTGTTCAACTTTTGAGGATCCTTCTCGATGGTTGTTTTATTCTGGGCAACATCAAGGCATTAGTAAATGTTAACTACGTGCCTAGAACTTGGAGCTTCATCAGATGCAGCATCGTCTTCATCATCGTCATCTTGCATCTGAGCTTGCTCATTGGCACTAAAATGATCATCCAACCTTGAAGCCATCGTGCCCATAATCTGTTTCCAATATTGACAGGTCTTATCTGAATGTCGTTCTTTGTGGATCACACAGAATTTATCCTACAAAAATAATCCACTTTGAACACAACATTGGAGCTCTATGAAAATTTAGCCAGGTGACCACTTCTGATTGTTGATGTTGGATTATTCCTTAACATAAAACTGGGAGGTTTGTGATTTTCTATTGTCTTGGTTGTCTATAGCTCGAGTTCTTCTATTTAGCTGTTTAAGGACTTGAGGAGATGAGTAAGGGTCTTAATTTCACTTCTTTCTTTTTCCCTTTACCTTACTCACAGTAGTCTCAGACCTCCTACTCATGTCTTTGGAGTCTTTATTTGGTTCATCATCTACAATGACTGCAATCGCATGCAACTCTTTCTCTGCATGAATTACTTCTTGGTAGTTTTCTATAAGTGTTGGTTTTGCAGCTCGCTTCACGAGTTGTGTAATGTTTGTTGGTAGTGTAGACATGTATTAGTTGACTGTGATGGAGTTGTGAGGTTTAATGTATGTAGTGGACTTCTTCAAAATATGATTAAACCTCTAGTTAAAATCCTTCACTTTCTCTTTCTGCTCCATCTTAAGACTACCCAATTCTTTCAACAACATGGCAAGGGTTTTGTCATCAGCAGATTTCTCAAGGAAACTTTCTTGAACATCCTCCAGTTTTGAATGGAGTTGAAAGGAAGGCTATGGTACCATACAACTGATCTACCATCCAAGGTACATGGAAAATGTCTACATACAACATCGTAATAATGTAACTCAAGTGCCTTTAGATATAGGTAGAATGTGTCTAGATGGTCTTCTACCTTCACTGATCTATTTGGGTCATACTTCATTAATAACTTCTTTGTGTGTCTTGGCATCTTCTGCAAGAAACCTTGGAGTTCCAATGAGCCATGTGTCATCCATTCTAGATTTTTATCATCCATATTTTCATCTTCTTCGCACGCCTCCTCTTCTTCTGAATTAGATGGTTCTACATCTGAATCTATTAATTCATCTCTATCTCCGCCTCCTGTGATGCCTTCCCATCCACTGGAACATGAACCCAAGAATATGTTGTTAATTCGTCTCCTTGTAGGAAAATGGCAGGTTCCTCTTCATTCTCAACAACTTCTGCCAGCTCTGCTAGAGTGGCAAGGTCTACTTCTTCAACAGATGACACTACCACTCCTTTGGGTGTAGTAGTAGTAGTTTTCTTCATATACGAAGAGGAAAGATTTTGTACTTATGGAATCAGTGCAACAACTTTGGAAAACTGATGGGCAATGGGATGGATAGTGCAAAGCTGGTCATATGAAATTTCTTGTTTGGTTCTGGGAGGCTAGGAGTAACCAACTTCAGAGTTTCACGTGGGAGACGGGGAGTTCATGTTACTACCTTGACCAGATGATGGATACATTGGGTTGAGAGGACATTCAACCGTAAACCACTAGTGACCCTCCTTCCAGCACTAGAAATGTTCACTGTGCTTGATCCGGAAACATTTAGGGGATCTCTCTGGTATGAAGTCCCAATTAGACCTCACACCATTTGGTGTAGAAGTCCCATCTAGTACGATGGCATGGTTGCCATATCTTAGATATATCCCTTAGATCTTTCTATTCATCACATGAGTGTTTTATGCTTATAAATTCAAGAAAGATAGGTGAGTATGCTTGTTGACTATATCATGTAATTCTGTGTCAGGGTTGTATTACTCTCAAAGGGGGTAGTGAAGTGAGACTCTTGGTGAGAGGGAATATACCCAACCTAGGCAGAAACACAGGCAAACAACAAGAAGGGTCTTTCCAGCATCAACCAGAATAGTCCATAGTCAGCATGGCAGTCGTGAAAGAAGATGCTCATGGGAAAACACATACACCATCCAACGGAGTAGTCCGCACAGGGGTTACAGTCGTTAAAACCAAGAAAACACAAGGATGGTTTGTTTAGTGTCCGACAGAGTAGTCCACATAGGTAATAAAACAATGATAAACAATACAACAGATCTTCAACAATCTAAGTACTAAAATAACCGAAGTAGTTCAACTATATTAGTACAGGTTTAGCAAACATGCATTACAAACACTTAAAGAATAGTCTTATAAACGGACACAAAACATGCATGAAAACATGTTGTCTTGACATAGGCTTTTGAATTAAGAAAAAGTCCCAAGACACATCTTTACACCATGCATCATTGGCCCTAGTAGTGGGACAATGCAGGCACTTCTCGCTCCTCAAAGAATAGACTATAGACTCTCAAGGCCATATGGGAGGAGCTAAGGTGAAAAGTCCTTTACTCATACAATGAGGGGGTATATGTATCCAAGGGGGATAACTGACCCTTCTGACTCTTTGACTTCACTCATGATTGTTTGACTTCCTATGAGTTTTCAACTCACGTGACTCTTCAACTTCATGTGTGCGTCTCTGGGACTTTCACATTATATTACATTTTATTATAACATGTATGGCCCATAATAGTGATGTAGCCGAGACAACTCATGACAGAACTCGACATGACACTACCAACATGTACTAGCTGACTATGGTGTCTTCGCCAAGTTGTTGTGTTGTTAAGTGATGGTGTGCTCTTGGTGTAACATGTCTTCACCTCTGCATGGAAAAGTGGATTGGTTCTTCAATGGTCTTGGTCATTCCTTGATGGTGCATGCATATGTATCCCTTTCGCTCGCTGCTTGATGTGTTTTGTGCATTCACTCAATTACGAGCCAGTCTTCTAGCATTCGCTCCTTCATCTCGTTCGTCATCACGCCATGTTTCATTAATGTACCTATTCTTGCAATCATTCATGATAAGACAACATCAAATATAGAAATCTCCTAGTTTGACATGATGGATTGTTTTCCATTTCATGCAGGTGATTGGGAGAGGGACAAGGAACTAAAACTGCATAGAGAAAAACTCAGGCCAGGATGCGATGCTTTGGAGCATAGTTAGGAAAAACTACATAGATGTCACTGGGATGCAAATTTGCGCAACCTGGGACAATAGTGGCAGGTGCAAGGAAGGATCCACTAAAAAGGTAGAATTACGCAATTTTCGGGAGGACTGGACAGGTCATCAAGTGGTCCAACTAGGGATCTATGCAATTTATTCATAGAGGACAGAGCGGGTAGCAGAGAGGCACTGGCACAAAAATCTACGCAGTTTTCCAGAGGAGGACAAGATGAGGCTGCAAGAGCTTCTGGTCAAAATTGTGTAATTCTGCGAGACAGTAAGGGATAGGTACTAGGGCTTCTTGGACGTAAATGCGTAGTTTCTAGGCTGAGTATAGAGTGGGGGAGCAGGGCAAGTGAGAGTCAAAACTACACGATTTTCTAATTGAGTGAAGAGCAGGCCAGTAGGGGGCCTACCTATCAGATCTGCGCAATTTCTCGGAATAGTGCAGTGAGAGGCCTATCCCAACTATCTACAAATTTTCTGCAGGCAGTGCAAGGTAGGCAGGCTGGACAAGCTCTCCATAGTTTTGGAAATCAGTGCAACCCTGGGTCATAGCTCAAGTCAGTTTTTCTCGTTGACAAGAGGGAAGCTTAATGGGATATGTTAAGGGAAGCGCGGAGTGGATCAGACTTAGGGACAACATTTGTGCAGTTGTGGGAGAAAGTACGTTGACTCACTTTCAAGATTGGCAATGCAAGCTGCCCTAGAGGACAACCTCAAGATTTGCGAAGTTCTAGGTAGCAGAGCAAGGTCACCACGTTTGGGTTCAGGTTCAAGGAGGGTTTTCTCAGGAAAAATGAGTAAGTGTGAAAGCAAGTGAACTTGTACATTCATGACATTTTGATCACACACTTAGCATGACTTGATGACAAGACACCTCAAACGAACAAGACAAGCATGTGCTTAGTGACAATAACTCAAATGTTAAGAGCGACAATTGTGACACTTGAGATGGATCTTCAAACAACCGTGACGACACTTGCCTGATAGTGCATGCACACAAAGACAAACCTTCAAAATTTCCAAAACAAACTCACAAGCATGACATAGAAATCAACATGCCAAAAGACGACTGGTGGTCGATCAACCAAAAGGGGTGTAAAGACTTGACAAGCGCTCATGGGATGAGCCCGAGTGTTTGCACCATCAAGGAGAAAAAACCAAGGAAGGCTCTGAAATTTGGATGCAGGCAAAAATTTTGGAGGGTGTTGTAGCCGCTACAGCATGTAGGGAGCATATTCCTTTAAAAAGGAACGTGTATGTAGGGAGCTTATTCCTAAAAACAAGGATTTGCAAGTTTGGGTTTGATGTATGGAACCTATTCCTAAAAACCGAGATTTGTAGAGAGCTAGTCTGTTCTTAAAAACAAGGATCCCGGTCCAAGGATTGCAAGTTTGGGCTTGATGTATGGAGTCTATTTTTGAAAACCTAGATTTGAAAGTAGCAAGCCTATCCTTAAAAAAAATGATTTACCAATAGGGACTCACTGCGTTGCAACCTCCCTAGTTTTACTTTTGAAGGATATAAGTTTAATGGTATCTATTGATATAAGTGTAAAGGATCTATTAACCTTTGTAATATGAACTCTCAAGGTTTAATATATTTATATAAAAAACTATTAAACTTTTAATAACATTTATGTTAAATAAAAGAAATAAATTAAAAATATAGCTATAGTAAATTCCGAGATATTCAAGGCTAAACCTAGAATCCAGGTTAAAAAATGATCCTTCTTCCGTCAAAAGAAAAAAAAAATCCCAAACAATAAAATTTGGATACCTACCCTAAACATAAGGCCGTACTATAGACCTTGAAATTTAAACATACGACCTACGTAAACATTGTTAACTTAACTCATGTTAAAAAGTGATCCTTCTCCCGACAAGAGAAAAAAATATATCTCAGCAATGAAATTTGGATACATACCCTAAACATAAGACCGTACTCTGGACCTTGAAATTTAAACATACAACCTACGTAAACATTGTTAACAAATGGCTTATAATTTTCCAAACAAACCTTAAAAACCATTTTGGACGTTTTTGGATATAACATTTAACGGCAACTAAAAGCAATGGATAACTAGATTTAATTCCTAAAAATTTGACCAGAAAAAATCAAAACTATGGTCAAAAAATCAAAACTATGTTAATGACATTTGTTGTAAATAAAAGAACTCAATAATGAGATTGCGAGATGACACTTATTTCTTATAATAATAAGATTTGGCCTATGACAGTCGTTTACGATGACGTCGTGGATAATAAAATTTACACGTGAAAATCATATTTTTGGAAATGCTGGTTAAAGTAATTTGCATGTTAAAATCTGTTTTTAGGAGGTCTCTATTAACGTCACTGTAATTGGATTTTTTTAATGATATTAAATAATAAATCATGTTATTTAAAAAATTTTAAACATGGAAAACATTGAGAAATACGTTGTTAAAAAAATATATCAGATTGTTTGGATGGTTACGCGAGTTATAATGTAAAACCTAAAACAAACCCGCAAGAATAATAAAGATAAAAAATTAAATATAAAAATTTGAGATAAAATATATAGATTGATTTTGTATTAATGATAACTTTAAGGGTTAATTTAATTGATTGAGTTATTATTGTTAAAGCACATTTGCTATTTAGAGGTTACCAATTCAATTTTCTCGACACTCTCGGGATCACGCTTCATGGTTGACCTGATAGGAACTGATCGCATATGCCTTCTACATGATCTGCATGGTACAAATATTCCATAGACATAGTGATCACCAATGTCTGTGGCCCATGAAACACACAAAAAGAAAAACAAAACAAGCAAACCAAAATAAAACTTCGTGTTAATGATATTTAGTATAAAAAATAATGTTCACTTGCATTTTGAGAAGTATCATTTTACTAAAAACAATATCAAAACAAGAAAAATATTGAGTAACATTTCATGGTTTTATGTCTTTAATAGCTATACATAATGCACCTTGAGTGGACGACTTTACATTGAATAGTTATTTAATACAATCTAATGGGCCTTACTTGAGTGTAAATCGTGACATTCAAAAATTCACTATATCCTCGTAGTATAAAATCGGGAAGTTATCATAGGATATTTTAAAGAATTGTTGGGATGTCTTTATGGACAAATTTAGATGTGTTTATCGACAAATTTGGAGGTGTCCTATATTGAAGTTTGTTTGGTAAGACTTAATTGCATTTCACACAAGTAGTTAGGTTAAGGAAACTTATAGGTGTATCTTAACTGAAGTGGTATAGTTTGGCGATAGTAAAATTTGGTTAGTGAAAAACCCATTTCTGGGGAAGGTAGTACTACATGACCTTATGTGTTGGAATGGGCTTTGAAAAACTCAAGTTTTCAAAACAAAGAAAAGGTAGACTCTATATGTATGAGAGGTGGGACTATTTTAATTTGTTATAGGGGAATGTAATATGGTAATATCATTAGGAAGTGTTTGCTACATTATTAAGCTTTGGGATATATTAGTGGGCAAACTAGACTTGTTTTTTTTGGGTACAATTACTGTATGTATGTCCAATGCTGGATATGTTGGAATAGCTAGGTCAGAAACATAAACATGTTTGTTTCATAGAGGGATGTGGATTTTATAGAAGTCTTTTATTTCTATTTATCTCTAGATGGAAAATATGTTCCATCTTCTCCTCAATTACTAATGCTAAAAAATATTGTGCGATGTCGTTGATTAGTATTGGGATGGTATTCCATGATATATGTCTTGTGGATCGAGTAGATCATGTTAATCTATAGTTTTTTTTACTTGAGTAGATGATGGATCATGAGATAATAGTTCAATATGGTTGAGGAGGTATGCATAGACATCCAATGAGGGATGAAAATATTAAATATATTGTACCTTAATTTTCTATTTACTATTTATTCTACAAGGATTAATATTGAAGGATGATGATCTGCCATGGTTGTTATAAACCTCACATTTGTTTTTTTTTTTGTAAGAAAGCATATCTACATTATGTTAACATGGGAAAAATACAAAATGTGCAACCATGAGAGAATCCTCTAGCTCTAAGCAAGGAAAGTAGAGAAATAAACCAAAAATTCTCTTCCCCTTGAAGGGAAAACTAAAGTTCAAGTTCTTGAGGCAATTCACTATTATAAACATGCTGAGAGTTAAAAAAAATTGAAGTAATGTGCCTCACAACTCCATGTCACTTGCATGCATACTAGTATTTATAAAAAATAAAATTATGATGGTCACCATCATGTCTCCATTCAAAGTGCATAAAGAACATGCCAAAATGACTGTTGCTAGTGAATCAAACCAGATTGAAGCTAATGGATATGTTACGTGTCATGATCCCTAAGAGGTTGGTTCCTACTACAATAAAGTTGCATTGAATTTATGTTGGAGTCACTTTAAACTTGGGAACTTTTGTGAGCGTACACATTGCTAGAGTTTGTTGGAGCTTCTTTCGGGTGGGGAGGGGGGAGCATTGATCACTAGAGGGTGGGGGGGTTGGGGGGGGGGGGGGGGGGGGGGGGGGGGGGGGGGGGGGGGAGGGGGAGTGTGGAGTCGGAGGAGGGGTCGTCAAAGTTGTCTTAAGAGGTGGGAGGATGTGGGCAGGATGAGTCAAGTGGAGAGGAATACGATGGAGACACAGTGGGGGAGGTGGATGAAGGGGTGTGCAGGGGATAGTAAATTTTGAGGTCTTTGGCCAAATGCTTGAGATAAGAGGAGGAGTGGTTGTTCTAGATACTTGAGAGGGAATTAGACCTTATCGGTGATTCATAGCTAAAGAAAAATTATTGACACTTAGATATGCATTCATCCTCTATATCTTACATGTTAACCATGTCTTTAAATAAATTCCTAATATCTTATGCTCTATCTAGGTCAAGATTTTTACTCAAGTATGTATGTTTAGAGATTTTATTATGTAATTAATCATTCAAATAACTTATAGGCACTTATTGGAAGTGGTCAGGATGCAGACCTAGAAAGGTGGCTCAAATCTTGGGGCCACACTCCTCAAACTAAATATTTTTGGCATTAACCACACACAGGCCTTGTCATGCATGCGGCTGGGGCTCTAGCTTAGTGAAACAAGGTTCCAAGCTTCTTCACCTCCTGGGTGGTCTGTAGTCCCTTATCTGGAACTAGGAGTTCGGTCATGACATAATGGCACTCTGCTTCACATTTAACTAGAGGGCTTGTGAAGGCGGGTAAATATGGGAGGGGGTGTAGTACATAATTATATTAGAGCTTCCAGGTTCAAACATTTGGACTGGATGGGCTAAATGTGTATGGTTATGCATGCATAGTAGGTCCTATATGCATTGTGGCGGTAATTATGTGGCTTGTGTCATCAGGATGTTGTTGATATCTTATGATGTTGACTTGTTGGTTGAGATAGAGTAAGAGATGCATATTATTAGAGCAAGGTTGCAGCACTAGACCTCGTGGTAAAATAAGATCATCATAAATTCTTGTATGTTTGGAATATAGGTATGATGATTATGGTTAGTACAATTAAGTTCTTCATATTATTATGTATTATGTTAATTTGGATCAACTTGTACAGATGATTATGGTTATGATATTCAGGTACAAGTCAATATATTTATGATAGTGTCATAATAATATGGACTAAATTGTGAAAATGTGATAGCCTCCCTTGAGATACATTGACCTATGAGTTTGATTATATTGTATATTTCCTTTATCTAACATGGTATGTTTAAAGGTTGTTTGAATATTTGATTAATTGTATGATATGACTATATGTCTATAAGATTGGATTAGGGAATGATCTTGTTTTAAGATAGTTGTACTAACATAATATGTGTTGAGAGAACTGACACCCACTAGAGTGAATAATGAATATGAATTGATTATGACATGGTTGTTAGTCTTGGTAAAGGTTGATTTCAAATTAATTAACATGATTTCTTGATTTTTGCAACATATGACTCACATCTATGAAGATTTGTAGGGAAACATGCTTGGTATTAGTGTGACAAGGTAACACTTGATTTTATTATATAATTAACAACTGGGTGATGTGATAGGACATAATAAGATTCAATTGTGGTAAGGAAAAAGGTAAAAGAAAGAAATTGGGTGAGAATTCCTTTAGCTATGTTTGGAAATCACAATTCCAAATGAATGAGTGCCTTGGATGAATACAGGAATTCTTCTTAACCTTGATTTGGTCTAACGTTATGTGGACATGTGCTATATTCATGAACATCTATTTGATAGGTTGTTATCACAAGGCTGATATTTGAGATAATATGCTCAATTTTAATCTTATAAAGGGCATGGATAAAGGCATAAACTAATTCTACGTGATGCAAGCATAATAGCCAGTTTCACATTATTTTTGGATTTTTCAAGGAATTGGAGTCCCTCGACAAATGATATATGTTTAGGTGTTTTGTTGTAGGGAATCATAGTGGGTACAATAAGGTCATATAACTAGTATATTGTTATATTTATCTAAGCATTGACGTTTATCTCTTTATGGCAATATGATGCAAGGAATTGCATGGCCAAAGAGACTGCCATGAAATCGTAAAGAAGGCTCAACTTGAGCTTGCCTTTGGGAGCATACAGCACCATGGTGATTGAGTCATGGTGTATGTTGAATTTTTTTTTCTTTCGAAGTTTTGTGACTTCTTTTTACTTGATTTGTAGTTTTGTTTATATATTTTGCACAAGCATGCCACTTTGTCTATGGTGTGGTATTGTTTATGGTTCTTCATGGTTTTATTCTTGTTTTCTTTTTGTTCTTGCCTTTTATGTTTTGAGTGTATTTAGAATTGGTTGGGAAAGAGGAAATTTAATGGACCTCTGGGGGAGCTGAATGAAACCCAATAGGTAGTGTAAGACTTAGAAGAATGTTGGTGCATGAGTAAAGGGAAATTGAAGGCAAGAGTATGATATATGGTGGAGTTGGTTGGGTCCACTGGGATAAATGGACAGTGGAAAGATAGTCATGGGAAAGGTAAATAGGAAAGGTAAAGTATGTGGATTTGAGGCATCATAAACCTTTGCTATAGTGGGAACTATTGTTATCAATACTATGCATAATTTGCACAGATAAAGGGAGTTCTCTTCCTTGACCTTATCCTATCTGATAATTATGTTGTGATCATGATTTTTCATATATATATATATATATATATATATATATATATATATATATATATATATATATATATGAATTCTTGTATGTCATTTTCTGACAAGGACGTCAGGGATCATTCTTGTGGAAGAATTCTTGCTTATGTAGGTGAATGGCATAACTACGTTCCTGGTATTATGATAAATCAAGTAGTTAGATTATCCCTAATATATCTATAAGTTAATTATCATGTGGATATGAATGAATATTATGTTCTTATACTATGCCTATGTTTATGCTATGGTAGGTAATGCTGAGAGATACATCACTGAAATGAATGTAGTGTGATCTGTGACATGTTGGGACAAGCATGGATAGCAAAAGAAGCCACAAACCTAGGATTTGGGTTGTGGATGCAACCAGTAAGGCATGGGAAAGACACTAGAAGAAAAGTTTCTTGGTATATATAGTGTGTTAATGAACAAAGTCTGTATACTTAGAGGAATTCTATGATACTAATGTAATGAAAAAAATTCGTATACTCAAAAGTTAAATACTTTAGAAGACTTATAATATGAAGATATCCATTGAAGGTACAAAAGCATATATTAAAAAGTATAAATGGGAATGTACAAATGAGAGTGAGGGTAAGCTCATATACCCTAGGTAGGTACCCTTTTACGTATGGTCATGTCCTTGGATACATGCCTCTTAATCATTAACTACTAGATAATTAATCATTATTTAGGTTTATTATTATGTACATTTGTATTATAAATTATATTCATAACAGTGTCTTTCTATTCGAAAATCTTTGTCGTCAAAGATTACTAATGAAAGAGCTTCATCTATTTTCCATTTCGAATATCTTCTTATCTCATAAATTTCATATTCGTTGATACAATGCAATATGATCCTTCGAGTGATATATAAAATTCTTGCACACAGAAAGGATATGAACATCCTAAATTAATCTGATGTGGAATGTTGTGGTTATTGGAAACTTGTGATCAATTGTTATCACATGACTAGATTGCATAAAATTTAGTATTCCTTGGAAATAAGTTTGTTGTTTATGTTTTGAGTGATATGGATACATAGATTGATTGAAAAGTGTTCTCTCGTGATTTGGGTATCGAGAAGGAGTTCTTTTGTTTTGACTTTCCCTTATCATGCATGTCACAATTTCTTGACTGATTTCAAGTACTGATGTTGCTGAATTGGTTACAGAATATTCACTTGGAATTTCCAAGGTTTGAACTGTAACATCTTTTCTCTTCAATTAATTTGTTATTTTCTCAAGCTATGATAGTGATTCGATCGATGTTCGTATATTTTTCTTGAACTTGGACTAAAGAATTTGACACTTTGTGATAAATTCTTCTATTTTGTTTCTTAATGATCTCATATCATTTTTCAGTTTATTAATTTAAGTGAGTAGACTCTCATTATGATTTTTGAGGCATAAGAGTTCCTCATTTTCTGAGTCAAGTTTATTTTGGCATCCAAGATTCTCCTCTCTTAAACACTTGTTTTTCTTTAATAATTTTTTATTAAGGTCCTTTAAGCATAGATTTATTCTTTTTTCTGATAGAATTCCATTGAGCTTCTTGTAAGAACTTTCATTTTTTTTGTTCTTGTTCTTCTTAATTTTACACCTTTTACACGAGAATTTTCTTTATTTTTATTGGATATGACCTTGTGAAGCTCATTTTTATTTTCCAATATTGTGTTTTGATTCTTTTTAGGAATCAATTTCATAACATATTTAAATTCTTTTGATCATGGAATTATTGATTCTCACTTGACTGTCATGTCTTAGAATGTGGTTTTCTTTCCCTTATGAGAAACCATCAAAAGAAAATTCTCTATGTTTAACATGAACATATGAAATTATTTAAACCAATGTCGACCAAGAATTATGTCAACCTATCTGTGATATACATTTACATAAAATTTTTATATATGTACTGATAATGGTATATTGTCATTTCCAAATCATTAACTTCATATTTTTTACGAAAAATATATATTGTTTCCCCTACATTGGCATCTGAAATGAATAGTTTATCTGCCATATTAATATTTATGTAATTTTCATTATTTGTTGTATTGATAATGATATTAAATTTTTTACCTTGGATGTTCCCTTTTAATGTAATTCATGTGTAATCTATGATCAAAAAACCTTTATATGAAAATCTTCCTTCCTTTGTCATTTTCAATTTTATTGTACTTGGTGATTGTCCTGAAAAATAAAAGATCTATATACTCAGAATTTGTTTTTCTTTTATCTCCATTTTCTCCACAATAACATATTTCATCCCTTTATACACACCCACACACGCACGCACGCATGCACACACACACACACACACAGATGCAGGAGCACCCAGACTTAGCCAGCAATGTGATTCTATCTTCACATGTTGTGGCTAACAAGAGATGGATTTTATTGACTTGAGTGGTCAAAATAAATTATTAGGAGAGAGGGTTGGATCTCTCGAATTGATCTTTACTTCAATTATTGTAGCAATTAAATCATTGTATTATTTTTAGAATAGGGGATAAGTTGTTAGTATAGGTGTATAGTATGAGAGCTTGAGAATAGGTATTTAATGGTTGAGTTGATAAAAGTAGAGACTGAGTTGTCAATGCAGTTAGGATAGGATTTGATTCATAAAGAGGAAAGAATGTAATGACAGAGGGATGAGATAATCGAGAATAGAGTGAGTAAGCGAGAGTTTGCAGGAGAGATAGGGTTTGAGATTGAAAGAGAGGTCAGACAAACTGTTGTAATCAAGTGGAGAGGGCCAAGACTCTGTAATTTCCATTTTGTTGAATAATTGAATGAAGTGTGGTATGGATGCACAGTTTTGGTGCAGAAATTCATTTGTATATTTGTATCGGCGTTCTAGGCCTTAATTGGGTTTTTTTCTCTGTTTATACATTTTATTGAATATCATAGTTGCTTAATATTAATGATTAATATTGAGCTTAAGTGTTAAACTTCCCTTAAGCATATTTATTAAGATTATGAATTAAGCATGTGGTAGCATTCGATAAGTGGGAAGTGGTATCTCGTGTGCCCTAAAGGTGGTAAGCAGTATTCCTAAATTTCACGCGATTAGCCTAAGTGGGTGACACATAGCACAAGAAAACTACTTTTCTAGTGCACTCTTGACCTAATATTGGTTGTGAAATAATCTGCATGAGATTGCATGATAATCATTCGATTTTACGGGTCACATCGATGGTGGAGATGGTCTGGGTTAGTTGGTGAGCAGACAACGCGATATTTGTTGGATCTAGAGAAGTGAGGTCAATGACGCAGATTGAAGCACTTGATAAAAGGAGAAGCCAACAAGGGACTGACAGTGATTAGTCAAATAAGCGGGACCATCATGGGGAAAATTCACGTACAAGATCTATTAGTGTGTACCTAATTCGTTACAAGGTTAAGCAGTAGTCTAATTCTAGACTACCACCCCATTTTCATCAACCTCCTACGTCATTTTTGGTATCAGAGAACAAAGATTAATTTTTTCTAAAGTAAACATGGCATGGAGGAGAGAAGGAGGCATTGGTTGGGGAAGACATGTAGTGAATGCATTTCTGCTGGATGAGATCTAGAATCTGCGTACAAGGATGGAGACAATGGAGACTACTTAGAGGACAGCACCTGATGAAGGCGATGCCAGTGCTGCAGAGGAATTTCCAGAGGAAGAAGAAGAGGATGAAAGTGAAGTTGCCAAAGTTTTCAAGATATTGGCCAAAGGAAGTGGAAGACCAAAGCTGGAAATACCTTTGTATGATGGGAATCTTAATGTAGAAGAGTTGATTGACTGGATCAATTCAGTGGACAAGTATTTCGACTATGAGGAGGTTGATGATAAAAAGAAGGTGAAATTTGTAGTTACCAGATTGAAGGGTCATGCAGCTATCTAGTGGGATAAATTACAAACATCCAGAGAGAGAAAGGGAAATCCCAAGATCAAAAAATGGGATAAAATGGTAAGTAGATTGAAACATAAATTTAAGCCAAAAGATTATTAGTTAAATCTTTTCAGGCAGTTACAAAATTTGAGGCAAAAAGGAATGACTATCAAAGAATACACAGAAGAGTTTTATAAGCTGACCATTAGAGCAAGACATCCAGAGCATGATGTATAAAAGATAGCTAGATACATAAATGGGTTGAGATATGACATACAGGATGAAATCAGCTTGTCGAGTCTGAAGACAATTAAAGATGCCTATCAAGTAGCTTTGAAAGCAGAAGAGAAGATATTGAGGAAGAAAAATTAGAGGAATAGAGGAAACGTTTGGGAAGAGGTAGAGGAACTACCAGATCAAGATTTCAGCACCCTCAGGGTGAAGCAGGATGTTCAAGTAGTAGATCACCACAAGGAGGATATTTTAGTAGAGGAAGATTTGCAGCTAGAGGAAAAGGCCTAGGAAGAGAAATTCGGTGTTACACATGTGGGGAATGGGGACATGGATCATGGGACTGTCCTCATAATAAAGTAACAAATCAGAGGAATGTGAATGTGGATAAGGCAAGGGAAGAAAAACCTCAAATTGCAAATAAGGAAGAATCAGCTGAAGTAGGAGAATCTTTGTTGTTGAAAAGGGTATTTCTTAAGGCAGAGAAAGAGATAGGAGAACCAGCTTAGAGGAAGCGTTTATTCACAACTACATGCAAGTCCAAAGGAAAATGTTGTAAAGTGATAATTGATAGTGGAAGCATTGATAACCTTGTTTCTACAGAAATGGTGGACAAGTTAGGATTAGTGAAAACAATACACCCTACTCCTTACAAAGTATCATGTTTGCAAAAAGGACATCAACTTATTGTGATAGAACAATGCAAGGTAGAGATACAGATTGGTACTTACAAGGATGTGATATTGTGTGATTTAATGCCAATGGATGTATGCCATGTTTTGCTAGGAAGACCTTGGCAGTTTGATCAGAAAGCTATTCATGATGGGAGAAAAAATACCTACACTTTGGAGAAGGATGGAAATAAACACACAGTGCTACCATTGAAGGATGAGGTAGGCAAAGAAGCGCCTAGAAACAGTGTTATGCTGATGAGTGGGAAAGAATTGCTACAAGAATTCAAGAAGAATGAATAGATGCATTTTGTTGTCATAAGGATACCTAAGGTAATTTTAACTTCCACAAACTTGGATGATTTATATGAAGAAATCAAAATTCTATTGAATGATTTTGTTGATATTATTGTGGATGAGTTTCCAAATGCATTACCACCCATAAGGAGTATTAGTCATCAATTGATCTAATACCTGGAGGAAGTTTGCCAAAAAAAACAACATACAGGTTAAGTCCTCAATAAAATGCAGAAGTTGGAAGATAAGTGTAGGAATTGATGGATAAGGGATTGATCAGAGAGAGTCTTAGTCCATGTGCTGTACCAAGAGTAATGAGTCCAAAGAAAGGTGGTGAATGGCATATGTGTACAGATTCCATAGCCATAAATAAGATTACTATCAGGTATATATTTCCTTTACCATGCATGGATGATTTGATGGATATTTTAAGTGGGTCAAAGTGTTTTTCTAAAATAGATCTGAAGAGTGGATATCATCGAATAAGGATTAGAGAGGGAGATGAATGGAAGACTGCATTTAAAACAAATAGTGGGTTGTATGAATGGTTATTGATGCCTTTTGGACTCAGTAATGCACCTAGCACATTCATGAGATTAATGAATGAAGTCTTGAAAGAATATGCAGGAAATATTGTCATTGTTTATCTTGATGATATTCTAGTTTTCAGTAGAAGCAAAGAAGAACATCTGGAGCATCTTAAGCTGGTTTTAAGAACTCTACAGAAAGAGAAAATGCTGATAAATCTTAAGAAATGTAGTTTCATGAAAGAAGAACTAATCTATTTGGGATTTGTAGTTTCTAAAGAGGTTTGAAAATTGATCTAGAGAAAGCCAAAGCAATTTGGAACTAGCCTACTCCAAGAATCATATTTCAGGTAGGAAGATTTCATTGTCTTGGATGTTTTTATAGAAAATTTATCAGAAGTTTTTGTCAGATTTGTGCATCAATTATTGAAACAATGAAAGAAAGTAATCAGCCATTCAAGTGGATAGAAGCAGCAGACCGAAATTTTAGGTTCCGCGAGAAGAAAATTACAGAGAAACCAGTTTTAGCTTTACCTGATTTTGGAAAAGTTTTCCAAGTTGAAACTGATGCTAGTGGAGTTGCGATTGGAGCAATTTTGAGTCTGGAATAGAGACCAATAGCCTACTTTAGTGAGAAACTAAATGAATCTAAGAAGAAGTATTCTTCTTATGATAAAGAATTTTATGTTGTTGTGCAAGATTTAAAAAAATGGAGACATTATTTGCTACCAAAGGAGTTTGTATTATATTCTGACAATCATGCATTAGAGTTCGTAAACAACCAACCAAAATTGAACCAGAAACATGCCAAGCGGGTAGATTTTTTACAGAGTGTTACTTTTGTGATAAAACACACAAGTGGGAAGTTGAACAAAGTTGTTGAGCTTTGAGCAGGTAAATTTCATTGTAGAAGAATTAAGAGTTGGTGTTGTAGGCTTTGAAGAAATGGTTGATATGTATAAAGATGATGCAGAATTGAAAGATATTTATGGAGTTGTACAAAATCCAATAGTGATTAGATTATCTTATCGAAAGAGGTTTACTATTTAAAGGTAACAAATTGTGCATTCCCAAATGTTCTATGAGGGAAAACATAATGAAGGAGAAACATAGTGGAGGATTATCTGGTCACTTTGGAGAAGGCAAATCCTTTGCTTAGGTAAATGCTTTTTACTATTGACCAAAGATGCAAACTGATGTTAAGAAATTTGTTGAGAACTGCAGGATTTATTAGCATGTTAAGAAAGAAGCCAAAATATAGAATTGTACCATGCATTACCAATACCAGACCGACCATGTGATGCAATTAGTATGGACTTTGCTTTGGGGTTACCTAGAACTCAAAGAGGGAATGATTCCATTTATGTTGTGGTAGATAGATTTCTCAAAATGGCACATTTCATTGCATGTAAAAAGACTATTGATGCAACACATATTGCTAATCTGTTTTTTTAGAGTTTGTAAGGTTACATGGATTTCCTATAAGTATTGTGTCTGATAGGGATACAAATTCTGTTAGGCATTTCTAGATAACTCTTTGGAAGAGACTAGGTGCCAAGCTTAGTTTGAGTTCATCATATCACCCTAAAATAGATGGATAGACCAAAGTGGTAAACAGAAGCTTGGGAAACATATTGACAAGTTTAGTGTATCAAAATCCTAAGTAGTGGAATTTAGCACTTGCTCAAGATGAGTTTGCTTATAATGACACTCCAAAACAAGGTACTAGGATGAGTACATTTCAGATTGTTTTTGGAATGAATCCAAGAGGTGTGTATGAACTTAGAAATTTGGGTAAACAGGAGACACGAAGTGCAAAATATGAAGAGTTTGTAGAGCAAATGCAGAGATCACAGGAAGATGTCAAAGGCAAATTGCAGGAAAACAAAGGAAAATATAAACAGAGAGCTGATATGAGGAGAGAAAAATAATTCCAAATGGGAGATCTAGTGATGGTATACTTAAAAAAAGAAAGATTTTCTGTTGGGACTTACAATAAACTAAAGATGAAAAAGATAGGGCCATGCAGAATTGCGAGGAAGTTTTCAACTAATGCTTATGAAATTGAATTGCCAAAAGGGATTGGAATATCACCTATCTTCAATGTCGCATATTTGTATCCATACAAGGAGACAGAGTTAGAGCTATAGAAGGAACCTGCAGGAGATGAAGCTAAAACTTTAAATTGGGAATAACAAATGCCAAAGACAGTCAACAAAGAGGTGGAAGCTATTTCAGAGAAAAGACTATCCAAAAGAACCAGAGGACAAGTTCATTTTCATTATCTAGTCAAATGGAAGGGACAACGAGTGGAGGATGCTAGTTGGATAACAACATCTTAATTATAGAAGTATGGAGTCAATCCTGAAAGTTTGATGAAGAATTCTTTCTTCCCCAGGAGTCTGATGTAGGAGAATCCAGGCTTAGCTAGCAATGTGATTGTATGTTCACATGTTGTGGCTAAAAAGAGATGGATTTTATTGACCTGAGTGGTCAAAATCAATTCTTAGGAGAGAGGGTTGGATCTCTCTAATTGATCTTTACTTCAATTATTGTAACAATTAAATCATTGTATTATTTTTAGAATAGGAGATAAGTTGTTAGTATAGGTGTGTATCAAAGCTTGAGAATAGGGATTTAATGGTTGAATTGATAAAAATGGAGATCGAGTTGTCAATGTAGTTAGGATAGAATTTGATTCACAAAGAGGAAAGAATGTAATGACATAGGGATGAGATAATCGAGAATAGAGTGAGTAAGTGAGAGTTTGAGTGAGAGATAGGGTTTGAGATTGAAACAAAGGTCAGAAAAATTGTTGTAATCAAGCTGAAAGGGCCATGACTCTATAATTTCCATTTTGTTGAATAATTGATCCAAGTGTGGTGTGGATACATTGTTCTGGTGAAGGAATTCATTTGTATCTGTGTATTGGTGTTCTGGACCCTAATCGGTTATTTTTGTCTGTTTATACATTTTATTGAATATCATAGTTGATTAATATTAATGATTAATATTGAGCTTAAGCATTAAACTTTCCTTAAGCACCTTTATTAATATTGTGAATTAGGTACGTGGTAGTATTCGATAAGTGGGAAGTGGTAACTTGTGTGCCCTAAAGGTGGTGACCGGTATTCCTAAATTTCAAGCGACTAGCCTAAGTGGGTGACACATAGCATGAGAAAACTACTTTTCTCATGCGCTCTCGACCTGATATTGGTCGTGTGATAATTTGCATGAGATTGTGCTATAATCATTCGATTCGACGGGTCACATCGATGGTTGAGAACGTCTTGGTTAGTTGTTGACCGAGCGACGCGATATCCATTGGATCTGGAGAAGTGAGATCAATGACGCAGATTGAAGCGCTTGATAAAAGGAGAAGTCAACGAGGGACCGATAGTGATTGGTCAAATAAGTGGGACCCTCAGGGGGAAAATTCACATATAGAATCTATTAGTGCATAGTTGATTGGTTACAAAGACAACCAATAGTCTGATTCCAGACTACCACCCCATTTTTTTCAACCTCCTACGTCACAAACACACACACATACATATGACATCAGACCTTTTCAATACTTTAAAATTTGAATTAAAGATGCATAAAAGGTCACAAAAGCTGTCACGACTCTTTTATTCACATGGAATGATTTGAACAAGCATTCAATATTTGTTGCATGAATAGAGGAGAGACAACGACAAAATGTGTAAACAAGATAGTAGTTGCACAATGGTGTTTTGTGTTTCTGGAGGCAAAAATGAAAGGCTCAGGGTGAAGTAATGGTGATTGGAAGGATGAAAAAGGATGAAATGGAGACAAAAAACTAAGGCTTGTCACTGTGTGTGTGACTTGTTGTTGAAAAGATGCAATGGAGAAGGGTGGGTGACAATAAATGCATGGGTCGAATGTGCATGTTGAAAAGATGCAATGGAGAAGGGTGGGTGACAATAAATTCATGGGTCGAGTCTGCATGATAGAATGTGATTGACAGATATGGGCAACAGAGTGATGACATTTGGACATTATGGTTGCTCGAACTCAGCGTAGAATATGGCAGTCATGTGGGAGAGTTAACAGGTTGTCACAATGGTCATCGGTTGTTTAGATATTGTTTTAGGTGGGATGTCGATGTTCCTGTGGGTGCACTGGCTTGTGAATGTCCCAATCGATAACAAGAATCCACATAAGTTGTGGCGAGAAAGAAACTATTACAATGGCATTTTGGCTAGGTTATGGGTGATCGATAGTTGTGGTAGGTGGAAGACTGTTGTCGATGGGTAATTTAATTTAATTTATTATTCTTTTCTTTTTGTAAGTAAAGGTAGTACCATTCTTTCTATTCATGTTAAACAAGGAAACTTGATACATCGTTCTGGTGGCCTCAACCTGCCCGGAAGGGAAACCAGGTCTGTTGGCCACCTTAATTTGCTATAAGCGTTCCAAAAACAAAACTTGACAAGTCTTTCCATATTGGCTATATGCACTATGCAGCTGAAACTACTTATTAAACTACTATTACGCATGCAACTGTAAAGTGGAGAAATTCAAAAAACACCAGCCGATCCTCAAGAAGCTCATTCCTTTTTGGTTCCCACATTCTAGTCCGTATCCATGGGGATATCCATTTGTTCTTCCTGGCTAGGGCCGTTGCCAGCCATCCTGGATAGCAATTGAGACATCTCCTCCAACTTGTTGTTCTGATTGATCATGATGACTTGGAAGTTCTTCATTTCCTTCTGTAAGTTTGGCACCCCCTTAGCGATTTCTGCCATTTCTTTTGCAACCCGTTCTAGTACTTTTTCTAGGAGGTGTTTTACGACCCAGTAAATATGTAGAGACTGTCTATACAGGGTCAGCCTTCCTCTTGTATTTCCTGGATCTATAACCATTTCTGCCCATTCTTCCATCTCAGAATCTGACTGTTCCTCCAAAACGTTGGATTCCATGTTTTGGATGATTCTACGGATATCCTCATCCGTGCCTTCCTGGTAAGCATGAGCCGCTTCCTGGACCGCAGATAGGGTCGATCTTCTTCCTCAGCGCTGATTATCTGGTGCTTTCGTCGGCCTGCCATCCCGGTTCACTTGCCTTGGGCGGCCCCTGCCTCCTTGTCCTCTTCCCCGGCCCGATCGCGCCATCCCTTTTCCTGCTCTCACCTATAGACATTCATCAATCACAAGTGTCAGTTTCTCAAGGTTCTCATCATCATCTTCAGTTGCTAAATTGTCTTTGGTAATTCTTCTACTTCTGCTGCAATCCCATATGTTTATTTAGGTCTGGCACTTCTCTCTCGTCTCCAGATACAGAAGATCTATTAAGCCTTCTGTCATGTAGACTAGATGGTGGGCTAATGGCCTAATATTTGAGTCCCCATTCTCAGACTTCACCTCTTCACTTGCCTGGGGGTACTTGTCTCGGTTTTCATCATAATTTCTCCTACTATGCTCACTGCTACAATTGCCCTTTTTATCTAGTTTCCGTACTTGCGATAATCCCATAATATCTTCTCCATGAATTGCTGGGGGACGGTCATGTTTATCATCCTCCTAAGTTTCATATAAGCTAAATATATCCATTATGTCTACTGTGATGTATGATAAGGAGACAGAGTTCTCAGATTGCACATACCCGTAGACGTGATCCTCCCTGATGGTTTCTCCTAGTTGTGTCTTCAGCTCTTGCTTCACTCCGTTTGGAATGACCTTAAATGTACCCTCCACCCTCTTCATATAATGGCTCTTCATCACCTTCCTCTCTCTGCCACTACCGTCGCCACTCCTGCTACTCATTTGCAATCCACCACCCCCACTTCGGTTTCTTGAAACTTGAGCTGTCATGTTACTCATTAATTTTTTTGGAAGGGCTGCCTCTACCCTGAACTCACATCCAACAACCCTCCCATTGAAATGATTACTCGTACCATTCTTACCTGCCCTACTCCTCATCCCAATCGGGAGCCATCTATCTCTACTACCTTTGAGTTGTGTCTTCATGATTATCTTGATTGAGGATCATGCTTAACTGCTCAAATCCTGAGTCTTTTGAATGCACCGCCCATATACTATCTGTTTTCCTCCCTTGTTCCCGGCATCCCTAGTTCGCATTGAAATCAGCTGCTTTGTTGGCCTCTCTTCTAGCATGCTTGATAATCATGTAATCAAATCTTCTCATAATGATTTCCAATTCTTGGATCAGGTTGGCCATCCTCCAGCTCTGCGTTACTTTGTCCCATGAGGTCCCATTATTAAGTTTTTTGAGATCTTGTATCACCATTAGGGAATTGTCTTCCACTTCCAGATTATTATAACCATTTCTAATTGCTATCTTTAGGCCTTGACATACTGCCATCAGTTCCGCCTCATTGTTGGTCATAATACCTCCATTGTCTGTGTATATCCATTTCGTTCTTCCCTGGTCGTCCCTAAAAAGACCTCCAAACCTAGTTGGGCCTGGGTTTCCTTTAGAGGCACTGTCGAAATTTAGCTTTATGAAGCCATTCGATGGATGGGAGAAATGGAGGGTTCCATTATCTCCCATCCTGGGCTCCTTCAACAGCTGAGGGGCTACCATTCCCTGATTCAGATTGAGTTTCTTTAGAAGTTGCTCCTCTTCCTGCGTCACTTCCCAATCCTCTTCCTTCCAAGTATTCGCTAGTATAGCTTCCCAGATATGGCTCAAGGTTTTTCCCCAAAGTTGGTCTTGTGTCATCTCTTTATTTTGGAAGATAATTCTATTTCTTTCCTTCCAGATCATCCACATATTCATCCCAGCTGCCAGGTTCCAAGCACGCCTTACCACCGAACTAGTAAATTGTCCCCCTCCCAAAATTTTAGTAGTGTTTTTAATGCTCTATTGATCTCTATGTGTTTTTCCGAAGAGTCTCCTAACCTCTTCCCACTATTTCTGAGCTTTCGTGCATGAGTTAAGGAGGTGCTCTTATGTTTCCTTTTCCTGTTTACATAGAGGACATCTGGGAGGGCCATGAATGCCTCTCTTTCGGAGTTGGTCCCAGGTTAGAATACAGTCGTTGATGACCAGCCATATGAAATGGGCCACTTTTAGCCACCAGTTGCTATTCCATATTTGTTTCTAGGTACTTGTCATATCCTCTTGTTCTCTAGTGTTGAAAATACGATAAGCCTCTTTAATTGAAAATTTTCCTTTTATTGTATGTCCCCATCTCAGAATGTCCGGCCTGGATCTTAGGGGGATTCTTCTTGTCTGCATTTCCTTGTGATATAACTCTTTTTTCTCTCCATCTATTTGCTCCATCCATTCTTTCGGACTCTTCCAGATTCTCCATGCTTCATGTTGGCTCTCCCTCCTCAAAAAGTCTCTTACTAGATTCATTCCTTTCTCAGTTGCTTTTTGACCTATATCCCTTAGGACTTGCATTCTATTCATTCTTTCCCTTTGTTGCCAGGCCTCCTCCCAAAATCTTGCTAAACTGCCATCCGTGATTTCCCAGAAAGCATGTCTAGTTATCATTTCTTTATTGAGACTGGCTAGATTCCATACTGTCGACCATTTCGGTGTGTCCCTTATCCTTAATATTTCCTCTGGTTTTGTGGGCATGTTATATTTTTTTGTCCATATCTGTTTCCATAGGTCTATTCCTCCATTCAACCAGTGCCACCATAGCTTTGCACCCATTGCTTGATTCAGAACATAGGGGTCTTTAAGGCCTAATCCTCCTTCCATCTTGCTTTTCACTACATCTTTCTAGGATACCAATGCCCACTTTCTTTGGTCCTTTTGCCCTCCCCATATAAATTTTTTGAAGATCTCTGTCATCCTTGTGCATGCTCCTTTCGGGGCTGCCATTGCCGATAGTTGATATATAGGTATAGATTGGAGTACTTCCTTAACTAAAACTTTTCTGCATGCAAAATTCAGAGTTCTGAAAGACCAATTTGCTAATTTTCTAGTAATCTTCTCCAGTGTATGCTGCCAGTTTTCCATCCTCAGGGGGTTTAGGGCTAACGGAGTTCCAAGATACCTGGTTGGGAGTTCCCCTTTCCAGAATCCCAATGTTCTGGTCAAGAAATTTCTGATATTTCTAGCTGTGTTGAAAAAATATGTACAAGATTTGTCATTGTTAATTTGGGTACCAGAAGCTATCATGAAAAGGTCTAGAATTGCTTTGATTCTACGGGCTTCTTTGAGAGACACATTACAAAACAACATGATGTCATCAACAAATTGTTGATGTGTAATAGGCAGGTTATTACCCCAGATTTGGATTCCTTTGAGATATTTCCCTCTAACTTCTTTTTTGATATATCTCCCTAAGCCTTCTACTACTATGATGAACAGGAAAGGAGACAGAGGGTCTCCCTATTGGAGACCTCTGGTCGCTTTAAAGGGCTGAGAGGGTGTTCCATTCACCAGGATAGAGAAATTAGTTGATGAGATCATTGATGAGATCCAATCAATCCATCTATTACAGAAGCCGAAGGATTTTAAAATTTCTTTCAAGTACTTCCAATTCAAACGGTCGTAGGCTTTTGAGAGGTCTAGTTTGATCATCATACCTACTTCCCTTTTAGCTTTTAGAGAGTGCACCACTTCTTGGGCGACCACTAGCCCATCCAGGATTTGCCGACCTTCAACAAAGCCTGTTTGCTCTGGGGAGATAATGCTAGGTAAGAGCAGCTTTAGTCTTTTAGCTATTAAGGTTGCTATTATCTTATATATCACATTACAGAGGGCAATAGGTCTGAAGCCCTAAGGGACTTATGACTTATTATCTTTAGGAATAAGAGATAAGAGAGTTGAGTTTAGCCTTGAACTTACCTTTTTATTCCTTCTTTATTCCTCTACTACACCCAAGATGTCTTCGCCTAGGAAGTTCCAAACTACTTGATATAATTCCACTATGAATCCATCAGGGCCTGGGGCTTTATTCTTTTTCATTCCCTTCACTATCTCTTCTACTTCTTCCAGAGTAGCTGCCCTCATCAAGGCGAGGTTTTGATCTCTAGTGATTCTGCCTGGAATCACATTACACATTCTTCCAAGAGCTTCTTCTCTCTCAACATTAGGTTCCATAATAAGATCCTTGAAATGCTTTACCAGTACTTGCTCTATTTCCTCATGTTGCGTGACTCTTATCCCTGCTTCATTTCTGATAGAGAAAATTCTTTTTCTCTGTCCCCTTTGGATCATAGCTTGATGGAAGAACTTTGTATTCCTTTCCCCTTCCCTTAGCCAATTTACCCTAGATTTTTTCCTCCACAATATTTGTTCTTGTTTTCACCTCTCTTTTAGTTTCCCTATCAGGATCCCTTCCTCTTTGGCCAGGTCATCACTTCTACCTGTGTTTATTATTTCTTGTTGGATTTGTTTCATCTTCTGCTCTAACATCTGCTGATCTTTGATTATATTTCCGAATTCTTCCTTATTCCATTTCTTGATGTTCCCTTTCAGTTCTTTTAGTTTCAGCTGGAAAGTTTCATTTTGTTTCTTCCTCTCTGCCTGCTTTGTCTCCACCATTCTTCTACTTTCTTCATAAAATTTTTGTCTCTGAGCCAAAAGGCTTCAAATCTGAAGGGTTTTCTCTTAGGGATGGCTTTTATGTCTAGTTTAGCCTTGATCAGCCAATGATCTGATCCCATTCCGTGGAGAATCACTTCTTCAATGAAAATATCCCAATTTATGATCTGTTCTGATAGTAGGAATCAGTCTAATCTGGATGCTATCTGATGTCTGCCTCCCCTCGTGTTATTCCATGTATATGTTCTATTTGTTGTCTGTATGTCCACAAGCCTTTGAGTTGCTATCCAATCCCCGAAGGCTTCCATGTCTATCTCTATTCTTCTCAGTCCTCCCTCTTTTTCATTTAGAGATTTTATCATATTGAAATCTCCTCCCACTATCCAAGGTGAAGCTAGATAGAGGGAACACATGACTGCCAGGTTCTGAAGAAAAATTCTACGTTCATTCTATATATGGGGTCTGTAAATGTTTGATAATAGGATCCATTCTTGGGAACCTAGTATTCTAAATCTCCCAGTGAGGATATGTGGTATGCTGGTCCAATCCTCAAATTGGACCTCCTCTGGGTTCCAAAGTATTGCTACTCCTCCTGCACTACCTGTCGCATCTTGACCCATGATCTCATAATGTGGCTTGAAGTTGTTCATCACTTCTTTTAGTTTTCTCTCCCATAATTTTGTTTCTTGGATTAGCATTATATTTGGCTTATCCCTCTTGAGTCTCTCTTTTAGATATCTTTGCTTTCCCTTATTGTTCAGTCCTCTGATATTCCAGGTTGTGATAATCATTTCAAAAGTTTTAGGGGTTGTTGGAAGATCTCTGACAATGGTACAACTTTCCCTGAATTCACCAGTATATCTCCTACCATTTGAATGGTCTCACTCATAGGTCTCCTTCCTCTTTTCCTTCCACTTTTCCCAATGGTTCCTATTTCTGTGTTCTGATCCCCTTGTGATCCAAGTTGCTCAGGTTGCTTTGCTGTCCATCTTCCTCATTTTTCCTTGTATATTTTGAACATGTCCTTGTAGAGTTTTTTCTGGTCATTGGGTATGAACCGCTCATCCAAATGCTTCCATTCTTGTAGGAGTTTTCTCATGATCTTTTCTTCTTCTCCTTCTTGTTCCTGTTGCAGATCTATTTCCATTTGTATTTGTTCTTGGGTTTCTTCTTGTTCTCGATCTCCCTACTCTCCCTCGTTTTCCAATATTATTTTATTCTTTTCCTTGACTTCCTTCCTGTTTTCTTTCTGGACTTCTCTTGTTCCTTCTTCCTCTTCTTCTCCTTCTGCTTCCATTTCTAGATCTCGCAGGGCTTCGAACTAGTTCTGGCTTTTCTGGTTGCCTTCTGGGTAGGAAGGGTTAGATCTGGTTTTTCCTTTTTGGGGTCTTCTCCTTCTCTTTACATCCGTAAACCCTCCTCTGCTTCCTTCGTTCATCTTTCCTTCCTGCTCTGTACTTTTCTTTTCGTCGCCTTGGTTTGTTGAGGTGTTGCCTTCATTCATCAGGCAGTGTTTAAACAGATGGCCATACTCATGGCACCGTATGCACCTAAATGGGATGTGTTCATAATCAACTGGTTGCTGCCAGACTTCATCGTGATATTCTATTTCAATGTGGTCTGGCAGGGGTTCTGTGATATTCATATAGACACAGATCCTGGCATATGATGTATATTTGCCTCTCTTGGTTGTCTCTGGTACCTTCACAAAAGTTCCTGTTGAGTTCCCAATTCCTTCTAGAATCTCCGAGTCCCAAAAATCTATTGGAAGTTCGAATAGTCTGACCCAAATTGGTGCTGCTAAAATCCTTTCTTTTTTCGGGTTATAACACCCTTCCCATTGCCTCATAAATACTCCTGCGTTGTTGAAGAAATATGGTCCTTCTTCAAATATCCTCTCCTTATCCTCCAGATTTGTAAATACTACTGTGAAAAAACCCTTTGCCCCCAATTTATGATCAATATGACCTTTGGGTTTCCACTTTTGTTGTATCCATTTCATCAGATCTTTCACAGACGACCAATTTCCTATAATTTTGCAAATAAGTGCATGATCTTTCATATAACCTTTGTAATCTTCTAGTTTATTATTCGAGATTCTGAACCCAGGTTTTTTGGTCGCCCGCGACAAGCATTTGTTCCCTGTCCTCGCCTGCCATACTTCTCCCATCACCGGCATGTTCTTGCCACGATTTCCAGGTCCACCGTTTGCCTCAATTCGGCTTGACTCCCCTCCTGTGATCTCCTCGTAGGAGGGGATCTCTCCCCCCCCGCTTGCTTCCATCATTCCTTTGCAGTCTCACCTATTTTCAGTGATTTCTGTTCTTATTTTGATTACTACTAATCTATTTTGTGGTTCTGCAGGTGAGCACGAGGTCTCCTACACCTACCCAGGAGCGGATCCACCTAGGGACGCCTATTCGCAATCCTAATTTAATTTATAATCTTATTATTATTATTATTATTTTATTTATTTTTTTTAAATTTTTAAATACTTATTATTATTTTTTTTCACTCTTTTTTTATTTTTAGTTTTCTCACTTTTTTAAAATTATATATATATATCTATATATATATATATATATATATATATATATATAATTTATATTTTTTGCTTTGTATTCCAAAATATATAATTTTCCCTTTTTTTACTATCCTCTTTTCTCTTCTTTTTTTGGTTTACCTTTTTTTTAAGTACTTTCTTTATAATTTTTTTTAAACCTTTTTTTTATAATTTATTTTTTCCAAATTTATTTTTACTTTCTTTTTTCTTTTTTCTTCTTCCATTTTTTTTTAACTGAAGGGCTAATATGGGAAATGGAGAATCTCCAAAAAATTTATGAAGTGAAATGCTTGACTTGTCGTGAAAACAAAGTTGACAAGAATTAAAGGCCAAAGGTCGGGATTAGACGTTACTCTAATACCAATGTAATGAACATAGGTCATATACTCAGAGGAATGCTCTGATACCAATGTATCAAACAATATCCATATACTCAGAATTTAAATACACTAGAAGAGTTGGAATATGAATACCTTCACTGAATATACAAGAATATATAATAAAATGTGTGAATGAAAATAATGATACAAATGAGAGTGAGGTCCTACTTACATACTCGATGCAGGTACCCTTTCATGTACGATAATGTTCTTAGAGACATCACTCTTCATTATTAACTACTAGTTAATTAATGAATAGTTATGTTTATTATTGTTTACATTTTTATTATAAATTATATTCATAATATTGTGGTCTTCAGATGTGCAACACTAGTGCTTTGTACATGTTGTACATAAGGTGTTTTGTAAATTTGCTACTGTGATATGTGTATTGTGTAGTCATTGTATTGTGATTTGTATTCATTTTATTGTACTGTGTGCACCTATTTGTGTGGTATTGTACACCAGATGTAGGTTTATATGTTGTGTTGTACATCAGGTATAGGAGTATGTATGATGTTGTATGTCAGGTGTAGGTTTATATCTTGTGTTGTACATTTTGTATGTCTATATGTTGTACATTGTGATAGGTCATGTAGGTATGGGATTTTCTGGGCCCTTTTTGCTAACATTGAGGGTTGAGACGATTTAATCTATAAATGCATTTTTTGCTAATATTCAAGGTTGAGGTGGTTTCATCTATGGATTACCTTGTTGTTGATATTGAGGATTGAGGTGGTTTGGTCTCTCGATGCACTTGTCACTGATATAGAGGGTTGAGGCAATTTAGTCTTGGGATGCCCTTTTTGTTGATATTGAGGGTTGAGATAATTTAGTCTATGTATGCTCTTCTTAATGATATTGAGGGAGGAGACAATGTAGTTACTAAATTCCCTTGTCGCTTTGAAGGAAAAGAAGGCACTATGTGCTTCCCAGGTTCGGAATTGATTCACCGTGTGTACGAAAAGGACAAAGAATAAAGGCAGAAATAAAGAACTTATAGCAACCTTGAGTTCAAAGTTCATGTAATAAAGTTAGTAAAGGGAAAAATAAGAAGAAGTTCATGGGACATATATTCTAGGGTGAATGTTGGGAAAAACATCTTAGTGGGTGTTCATTTGGTTTATTATGCCTACCATAAATTGGCAAAGGAATTCGTAAAGGCTTTGAAAAGGAAAATAAACATTAATTAGAATTGTATTTATGAAAATAATGGAAAATATGAGAAAATGAAGGTGAAAGGTCACAGGTTTCATGTGAGGACGAAATTGAAGGAAAAATAGAGGGAATTGAAAAAAGTAGAGGCCTCAATAATAAAAAGGCTTAGGAGGATCAATTCATAGCTTTTGTCAGATTTATTTTGGATCTCTCTCTCCATTCTCTCCCCTACTCTTGCACACATAGAGAATTATGGGAACACTCTAGCATTCGAGAAAGGAAGTCAAATGAAGTACGAGAAAGTAAAGGAAGGTAAGGATCAAGTAAGGAAGCATTGGATCAAGTGACTACAACAGGATTAATTTATAGGTATCGATTTGCATGTATGATTCCCTTGCTATTTTTGGCATTAATGGTGCATTCATGTGTGTATTTGGTTCTCTTGTTCCCATTGGCATGGGTTTTTCTAAGTGTGACAGTGGTTTCATCCTTGCCTTGCCATTTTCAGATCACCATGGTGTGACAAGGAACTTTCATTTTGTTGAGCTTTGGATTTTCAGATGGTTTTAGAACCAGGTGAGGGGGTCTCAGGAAAATTCCCAAAGGCCTAAGAATATCTTGATTGGTAATGGACGGGTTGAAGTAAAGTCTAAGGGTGGAGACAAAAAAATTCCTCAAGCTATTGTTGAAGAAGTATAGAGGCATCGAATATTTTTTAAGGCCCAGTGATTCCTTGACTGGTTTTGGCAGGAATGCAGTAAACCCTGGTAGTGTCTTTGCTTTTTTGGTTTGGGCCTAGGAATTCTTTGACAAGTAATGGTGGGATTGCGGTAAAGCCTCATTGTGTAGGTGCTTGTTTTGGGCCTAGGATTCCCTTAACCGATTTTGGTAGGATTGAGGTAAAGCCTGAGGAAGCATTAGTTGTTTTGTTGTGAGTCCTACATTCATGCTTGGAATATGGCACAAGGGTGATTTGATGAAAGAAAGGTTTGGTTCAACCCAATCTATGGTTATGTGTTATGTGGAAGTCCCTAACATGGTTTGTTTTTCATATGTTAATAAAATCTCTTCTCTTGTTTTTTATGAGTAAATTTACTTGTCATGATGTGGCTTTAAAGATTTGCGTACCATTGTTATTATTTTGGTTATATGATGGTTATAAGAATGGTTTTATGACAAATTCTAGTTATGGTTCTTATCATGTTTCTATTGGTAAGTGATTGGTTATTGAATGCATGACCTAATAGATGTTATTGAAGCTATTATGAGAGGGAGTTAGACCTTCTTAATCATTTTTAAATAAGTATGAGACCCCTATGTTCATATATGTATTTATGACCTATTCATTACATCTACATAATGTGTTTGAGGAAATCACTATCATGGTTAGGCCTCGTTAGGTCAATTTCTTGAGTACATTTAGCACTAATTTATTTTTCCTTATGCCATTCATCATTTTGGAAATTTGCATCGTCTTGGGAAGAGGTTTGGATACTATCCTTAAAAACGTGGCTCAAATTTTGGGGTTCCATGCCTAAAACTAGGAAATATTGACTGCAATGGTTAGGAGTCACGGTTATCCATGCGACTGGAGGGTCAATACCATTGTATTGCCTTTATGTAAGAATATGGGAATTCATATCACTAAAAAGGTAAGTTAGCATAGGGTTTGGGCACTTGGAGTGGTTGTTTAACTCTTGTGGATCTTGTAGCTCTTGAGGAAGGCCAGTAAGGTTTCAATTTGTTTACTCAATTTCCTTAATATGATCTAGGAGGTTGATTGATGTCATAGTAGCCCTCAAATCATGTTTACCATGGAAACCTTGTGAAATTTTGTAGATACGGGAGTGGTGGTTATAGAGTGGTATCAAAGCATGATTGAATACTTGGACTGTATCCATGGAATGTGTTTGTCATGCATGCATAAGACTTATCTATGTGGTTTTTATGTATGCATTATCATGATTATGGTTTTCGTGAATGAGTTCATGGTATGCAGTTGGTATTTTCATGCATGAGGTTGATATATTGATGTGATTATGGTTAAACATGTATTGTGCTAATCTGGATAGATTTTGGAGACAAGATAGCCTCCCATCAACTTCACTGAGGTATGTTGATTATGTTTATATTTTGGTTTAGATGACATGGTATACATGCAGTAAGAATGGGATCAAAGATTACTAGAAAAATTATGGATTACAGTTTAGGAGACGCCACTTACAGATCAGATGAGAAGCTAAGATATAAGAAGACATGGTAGACACTTTGACAAGATTAAAGGAAGAAATTAGAGGTTGTAAAGTAGATAATTATATAATCATTCAGCCACAAAATTTACATTCCATTGCATAGGAGAAACAAGAAGAGGTCAATTTAGTTATCATTAATAGTTTTTCAAACTTGCAGAAACATCGAAAACCATGAATCAGTTATAGACAGGTGGACATGACTAATGGGGCATATGGAAGTAGGTCTCACAATTTGCACAAATTGGATAGATATGACATGATTAGAGATGGAAAGTTCTTGGATACACTTGATACAAGAGGATATTTGCTAGATGAGTTCAAGAAAGCCAAGCCACTTATTTCATGGAGAGTTGAAGAAGCCATAACATTTATGTGCATGTTTACTTGGGATGAATATGTCCTTTCATATGCATTATTACACAAAGAACATGAAGGCTAAGATATCTATTTTAAGCCTCAAAGGAAAAGTATACATCTAGTATAAAGATTTTAAGTGTGTTAGAGACACCATGAAAAAGATGTTAAGTTGGCATGAATTAAAGGGACTCTTTAGGAAGAAGTACTTGTTAGAGAGGTACTATGATAATAAATCCAAGGAATTCTATGAGTTGAAGATGGGATATATGGAATACGAGGAGTACATGGCTAAGTTCCTGTATTTATTAATGTATGTACTATATCTTAACAATGAGAAGGCCAAAGTTTAGATATTTTGCAGTATATTTCCATTAACATTCAAGGATCGGATTGAGTATGACGAGCCATGATCACTAGAAGAAGTTGTTGGGATGTTGAAACACTATTACGATAAGTGAAAGCATAAGACTGAGTCTAATCAAGGTTGAAAAGGGAATGAAAAGATTAAAAGTAAATGTCTACCAAAGTGAATAGGACCTAAGGATGCAGGTCAGATAGATAATTTTTCTCCTTATAAGAATTTTAATTTAGTTAATATGGGAAATGGGTCCTAGCCTGGAGAGCAGCAGAATAGAGGAGATGGTAGAAGACAATTGTAATGTTGGATATACTCATTATATAAGGGTGGTAGGCTTCATACGTATAGTTCTTAGGAGGCGTATATAGTTAGGGATGTTGGACAAAGCATTCCTTGGGGAAATGCAGCTTTGGATAACAAGTGAGTAGATATCTAGGCATCTATTAGTGATATGGACAATAAGCTTTGTGATCAATTTGTTTCTATTTTGGTTGGTCCTCTAGATCTAATTATAGTTATGTTAACCCTGACCTACTTGATAAGTGTGGATTGAGAAAATAAGTGCATGCAAAGTCTTTGCTAGTGTGCTTGGCTATAAGTACTAATAAAAGAGTTCATCATTGGGTAATAGCTTGTGACTTTGAACTGAATGGTATGCCTATATCAACGCATCTTAATGTACATCTATTGGGATCATACAATATGCTTCTCGGTATGGATTGGTTGTATCTTCACATGACTAAGGTGGGTTGTAGGGTAAGAAGAAGACAACATAAGTTAGAGTTGTTACAACTATGTAGGCAAAGCACAGTCACAGGAAAGGGTGTCTGTTTATTACAGTGCATGTTTTTAGTGATAAAGATAAGGATGTTGAGGATTCATAAGTCTTCAAGAACTATCCAGTTTTGCAACAATTTCAGGATGTATTCCCAGCAGAGATTTTAGAGTTACCTCCTTAGCGGGAAGTGGACTTTTGTATTGAGTTGGCACAAGGAGTAATGGCAACATCAAAGGCACCTTACAAGATGAGCACTCTAGAGCTAGTGGAACTAAATTTGTAGTTGAAGGAAATCCTTAACAAGGGGTACATTAGGCCAAGAGTGTCATCTTGGAGTGCACCAATATTGTTTGTAAATAAGAAGGATGGTACTCTGAAGTTGTGCATTTATTATAGGAAGTTGAACAAGGTGACAATTAAGAGCAGATATCCATCACAGAGGATCGATGAATTATGTGATCAGTTAAAGGGAGCAATAGTGTTCTCGAATATTGACTTGAGATTAGGACATCATTAGGTATGCATCAAAGAAGAGGACATCTACAAGACTACTTTCTAGAAAAGGTATGGCCATTATGAGTTTGTTGTAGTTCCTTTTGGTTCGACTAATGCTTGAGATAATTTCATGTGTTTGATGAATAGTGTGTTGCATCCCTATCTAGACAAGTTTGTGATTATATTAATTGATAATATATTGATATATTCTAAGAATGAGGAAGAGCATGCATAACATCTATAAGAAATGTTAAAATTGCTAAGAGAACATCAGTTCTATGCCAAGCTTAGTAAATGAAGTTTCTTTTAGATAGAGGTTCATTATTTGGGGCATGTTGTTTCCAAGGAACGCATAGTAGTGGATATGGAAAAGATCAAAGCTATCATGGAATGGGAAACTCTTAGGAATGTTGATAGGTTAGATCGTTCATAGGGTTAGTAGGCTATTATAAGAGGTTCATGAGGAAATTATTATAGATTTCCTATCCTATTACATCATTGCAACAAAAACAAAATAAATTTTAATGGAGGGAGGAAGTTGGAATGAGTTTTGAGCAGTTGATACAATTGCTTTCAAATGCTCTAGTTCTAAAGAATGCAGATCCAGAAAAAATAGTTTTTCGTATGTGTATATGCTTGCAAGAGAGGACTTGGAGGGGATCTAATGTAGGGAGGATAGGTGGTGTGATATGAATCAAGGAAATTGAATGAACTTGAACAAAAATATGTGACATATGATCTTGGGTTGGAAGTGATCAGTCCTGCAACGAAGATGTGGAGGCACTATCTTCCATGTAGGAGGTTTTTGTTGATGAGTGGTCACAGTGGGTTGAGGTACTTATTTGAACCACCTAATTTGAATGCCAAGAAAGCTTGATGGTTGGCCACACCTATTGAGTTCAACTTCATGATCAGGTACATTAATGGTAAGGAGAATAGGGTTGTAGATTCTATTAGAAGAAGAGTGCAAGTAAATCACATAGCAACTATGAGTTCATATGGGAAAGGTTTACAAGATCGAATATTGCAGGCAGGACAACTGGGTGACAAGTGCAGGGAGCTTGGGCATAGGTTTCAACAACAGGATATAGGTGATCAAGATGTGGATGATCATTTCACGGTAGATGGTTTTGTGAGATTTAGGGACAAGATCTATTTGACAGACAACGATGAACTCAAGAAGATTATCATGTTAAGTAATATTCAGGTCATCTAAGATGTCCTAAGACATTGATAGTGCTGAGGAAGGTCTACTACTTGCCTAAAATGAATAAAGAGGTAATCAAGTTTGTACCCAAGTGTTTAGATTGTCAATAGGTAAAGGAAGAGTGTAAGCATCGAGGTGGTCTATTAGAACCAATTTTGATTCCAGAATGGAAATGGGAGGTAATTTCCATGGACTTTCTTACAGATTTGTTGAGGACTAAGGTAAGTCACTTCATAGCAGTCAAGTCTACCTATTCAGCTAGTGAAGTAGCATAGGTCTTCATTAGAGAAATAGTGAGATTACATGATATTTCTAGGAAGATTGTGTCAGATAGAGAAGCTAATTTTACTTCTAGGTTTTGGAAGGAGTTATTTATAGTTTACAGATAGAGTTTTCCTTTAGTACAACTTATCATCTACAGATAGATGGAAAAATATGGAGGGTCAACAGAATTCTAGATGAAATGTTGAGAATGTACATTATGCACCAACAAAGGAGGTGGGAGGATGTTGGGGTCCAAGTATGAATGATTTATTCACCCTATTCCTACATTAATTTATCAATCTGGATGCATATCCTTTCAAGGAAATGTGTAAGGTATATGTAGGGGCAAAAGCACAATACGTTCTGACCAAGGGTTCACGATTAAGATTCAAAACATTGTTGTAATATTAAACTAAATACAAAACTCCAGAAAAGTGATTACAAGAATTAAAGAACTGTCACAGAAAGCACAAACTAATAAATAACACATAGAGAAGGATGCAGCACCTGATCAGAAGAGCGAGCCCAACTCTCTCATCAGGGCTATGTTAGTCACAGTGAAGATTAGAACAGCAAAATAAATGATGCTTTATTAATCTAAAAAGGGTTATTACTATATAAATGGGGGGATCCCCATTTACAGGAACAACCTGTCTTTTATACACAGCGCAAGAGAACAACATCTTTCCCCAAAACATGGTAATCGTATATCCAGAAATGTACATTAGCTGGAAGGGCACCAACACCAGATAGACCAGATTAGCAACAGCTCCAAGAATGGTTCAGGGATCTGTGACTCCAGCTACACATCCTCCTTATGGTTGGTCATTGTTGTGAATCACGGATCTACTGCGGGATGCTAAAGCATTAGTTCCTGTTCTCCAAAAGCTGTGGTCAAACATACATTTTAGTGTTGCGAATAGGCAAAACCCCGCGACTTTACTTCATTAATAAAATATTCCAATAGACAAGACAAGGGTATTTACCTTACAAAATTATCATGGTAAACATTAGTAAATAAGTGCAAAATGGTCAAAAAGTGTGATGGAAATGCAACAGAAAGATAGCCTGATTTGGTGCCCAACATCTCCCCCTAACTAGCCTTCTGCATGCCCTCATGTAGTTTGCCACCTCCGCAGGTCTCGATTTTGTATACTTTAGGCTTTTTGAAGCTGAGTGAGATCATATTCTTCAGCCATCTCTGTCCCTAGAACTTTAAACCCATTTGAAAGGAGGACTTCCTTCCTCCAATCTCCCAGAACATTATACACTGGAGTGTAATTTTCTACAGTCAACCAAATAGTAGGAAACTGAAACCGGATTCCCATCCACCAAACCCTACATGTTCGGACACATGCCACATACCTAGGCATTCTGGGAAATACTCGAGCAAAATTTGGTGCCCCAAAATGTTCCCTGTTCCAGACAGCTGTAGGTGACATCATCCACCTTTCTAACAATAATGAAGGGCCTCATCTTGAAATGTGACTAATTGCCTGATACAAAGATCAAGGCACCAATTTTGTGTCCTTAGTATTCTGTCTCTATTCCCCTCAATTCCCAAAAAGTTGTTGTGTTTACTGAACATGATGATTGACATCTCATGTTCTCCTCTTACTATAAATGGCTTTGTAACCTGATTGGATTCAAATGTGTTAAAAGCCTTCTGCCAGCTGATCTGATTGAAAGTGCAAGAGGCGAGGGCCCTTAAATGAATGTCCCCCACATATGGGACTGGGTTGAATTCTCTGTCCAGGCACAGTAGATACCTGTGCAAGTAAAACTCACACATCAAATGTTGAGTTGGCATGTCATGACTCCTTATTATTCGGAGAAATTGTACACCGTATTCTATTTCATAACTAATCTTGTTTTTTATGCTCTCCATGCAAAATAAAAGAAAAATTTCATGCAAAATTAAAGAATAACAAGAAGTAGGGGGGCGACATGCCATCACCTCTTGCACCAAACTAAACATCTACTCCTTATCTCTTTTCACCTTGGCCACTTGCTTTTCCAGCTACTCCATCTTGAGCCTACTTTGCATGCCTTAATCTCATGATATCTATGTGCTCCACATATTCAAAAATGGTTGTGGAGGCTCGTTCTTGAGTTTTTCTAACCTCATTTTGATACCGAGCCACAGTAGATTTCAAAGTCTACACTTTAGCCGTTAAGGCATACTCACGGTCTTCAAACAATCATTCGACCGGGTTTGTTTGAGTGGCAGTAGAGGTTGTGGCCATCTGGTCCACCCGAGTCTCTGCGTCTACTCCTATGGCCTTGGGGTTTTGAGCTTGCCGCTTGTATTTCTTCATCCGCTTCTACATTTTCTGTACCTTCTTCCTTGGTTTCCTGACCTCCATCTTAAGCCACATTCTCTCTTTAAATTACAACTGGTACTTTTTCTTGATAGGGAGTCTTTGTTGTTCACACAGCTCTACCCATTCCTGTTTAACCAGAACTTCCTCAGCTTCGATAGTTGGAGGTAAATCCCTGGGATAGCTTCTGCTATGGCGAATGTCGGGTTTTCCTCCATTGCTTGTTCTTCTTTGATTATCTCTTGCTTCGTGACCTTCTCGCTTCGCTTTTCCATTGGCTCATTCGTCAGGACTTCTTCGCTTCGTCCCTCCTCTTCGCCAATGGCTACTTCCTCTTGTTGCGTGCTCATTGTGATCGATGATGCCCTTGCGAGATGCGATATTGCTAATGTGTGTTGGAATCCTTCCCAATTCCCCAGCCTCACTGGTCTCTGTCTCTTTTCTCCTCTCAAGCTCCGAAGTGCCTGTTGCTTGAGTAGCATCCACCCCACATGGTTGTGGCCTTTGTGATAAATTCAAATCTAGAGGAATGGCGAGATCTTCTTCTTCATGTCGAGGGGAACAAGTTACCCTTGCTCCTCTTGGGATAGAGGGGGAAAAGGAGAACTGGCAGGAATATTTAGTGTTCAGTCCCGAGGTCGACGCTGGTTCTTGTGGGTAAGCGCCAACCTCATGCCCTAGTTCTCCCAGAGCTTTCTCCATGGGTTCCATGGCTTCTCCAGCTCCGAGCCCCTCTTGTCCTTGTTCCTCCTCTTCCATTGGTTCAATGGTCGGGGTGGTCACGACCTCTTCTTCCTTCAGTTTGTCCTCTTCCATTAGCTCCATGGTGGCAGGAGGTCCTTGTGGGGTACCCTCGGTCGCAATATCAACCAATTCACCCACTCTTTCTTTTTGTGGTCCTGCCTCTATGGTTCTCATGCTATGAAATTGCTCTGCTAGTTCCACAGGTGAGGCTAGTTCTTGTGGGACAACCTCAGCCATGGTACTAGTGGGTCCTTCTGTGTCAACTCCTGCATCTTCCATTGGCTCCACGGTTTCGGCTTTCCCTTTGGGAGTAGCCCCTTCTTCAAATTCTTTAGCTTCCATATCCATCTCTTCTAGTTCCTCTTAGTCAACATAATCATTTTCTCTTACATTTTCTTCCTCCATGGCTTCTGGTTCATCTCCCCTTGTAGCCACAATGGTTGCTACTTCTTCCTCTGTGGAATCCCAAAACAGTTCCCATGGGATCGGGATTCGTCTGATGGCATTCATTACTAACAACTGGACGAGCCCATGGTGGGTGATGACCGCCAATACCTGTCACAACCCTTGAGCTAAATGTGCCATCAGGTGAAGGCTTCTCAGTAAGAAATAAGGCAACTTCAATGAAAAAGCCTCTACTTGGGGAAATCGCAGGTGAGCTAGTATTCAGGGATGGTATTTGAATATTGTGATTATCTCCCTTCACAAGTCATATATTTTAGGACAAACTCTGCTACTTCTCCACATGGATGTGGTATTCAGTTTCAGTCATATCCCCAACCCTTCTGCATGATGCTTTCTCCCGCCTGTAAAAGGCTTCAGGAAACTTTGGAAGGGCAGTCCTTCTTGAAAACCATCGCTATTTGTTTTGAGGGAGTCCACTGACTTCTGCAATGGCTTCCTCTGTCACAAGGATTTTAATTCCTTGGACCTGAGAGCTTCCTTCTCCCAAGATGAGTGCAAATTCTGCTGCAATTTCTTCGTTCAACCCTCTCAACCTGTCAAAGTAAACATTCTAGCCTGCATTCTCAAAGATTGCTGAAAAATGTGCAACAAGAAATGCTAAATTTAGAAAGTGCTAAAAATAGATCTGCTAAAAATAGCATGTCTAAAAATAGTAGTTTGACCAGTGAGGTCATTGGCCACATTGGGTGAGAGGTGAAACTCCTAAAAATAAAAACTTCTAAAAATAGCATTTCTGGGTCCCTTCCTATTTTTAGCAGTCCCTGGTCTAACTATAGGAAGTAAAAATGAATTTGGTCTTACCAGCAGTTTAAAATATTAATGAGTTATTCTCCATGAGTTAATTAGTTATGGAAAATTAAACTTGATGTCTTTGTGAGATCATGCAATTATTTACTCCCTTGATTTAGGAATTTATCCCTTGATTAAAGGAGATAAGGTTCAGTTCTATATTGAAAGGATCAATTGAATTAGTTTAACTTAGTCAAGTCCAGTTAGATTATTTAACAAGTTGTTAAATTTTCTATATTCAGTTTGTTAATGCTTGCATGCATGTGACAACTGATAACTGAGTATTTTCTCATGGATAACTGATGCATGGCAGTTCAGACAAAGACCTAGTTGAGATCAGATGAGTGACAATGTAATATTACATGCTTGGATATTTCTAGGAAGTATTCCTTGCATGACGAAGGAATCTATTTTCTTCTATGACTACGTAGTTGGACCTGAGGTGACACCAGGTATGATTAGGCCAACTTACAACCTATATATTGAGGCCTAGGTAGTCCATGATTTTTATCTTCTGATTACATAGAGAGCAGGATAGCTATTGAGATGATTCTTTTTGTATGTGGTTGAGGATCTCCACATGCTTGATAATATAGTGATGGGGTTTTATGCTGGTGATTTCCCCAGTGATATATTCTGCGTTATGTGATTGATTCGTTCTTATCAGTTATATGTGTTCATGATTAATGTTGCTCATGGTTGACTAAGCTTTCGCTAAATTGTTTGTAGAGGTAGATCAAGTGTTTTTCTTTAGTACATTGCATTACTAGGTTGATCTACAGGTGGGAAATTTCTACATGGTATCAGAGCTATCTAGGGAAGGATATGAAGGTGAGGCACTTGCTTCACAGTTTGTGTTGGATTTCACACTCTTTGCATGCATGGTATCATCCATGGTGGGAGGTGGTTGGTTTCTTGACAGTGGAGCTTCTTTCCACATGACCAGCGGCAAGAGTTTGTTCAATACTTTGGATGAGAAAGATCTCCAGATACTCATAGTGATGGGTGATAATGAAAAGTATAGTGTCTCGGGTGTAGGCATGGTTTTTTTTCAGAGGGAGCATGGAGCTTTCCTTACCTTGACTGATGTCAAGTATGTACCAGGACTGAAGAGAAACTTGGTGTTGATCACAATGCTGGAAGATAGAGGCTATGATGTAGTCTTCGGTAAGGGAAAGGTTTTCCTTAGACACATCATCACTAGACAGGTGAAGCAGATTGGTTCATGGGTCGAGAACCTATATGCTCTTGACGTTCAAGATGCATGCAAAGCCTTAAGCAGCAAGGAAATTGATGGAGACATGGTGGTTGAGAGGGAGGCTATATTACCTCTCAACATGTAGCGCCAGAATAAGTCTCAGATGACTATGGAGGAGCCATGATTGGTGCATCAGCTTCAGGTGGTTGTGGAGCAGCCACAATAGGGGAAGTTGAGTAGAGATTGAGTAGAGACATCTACTCATGCAGAGACCTCCAATATGGGGAAACTTCAAGCTAGGTGGGTTGAGCGATTGCATGTAGCCATACCTCCAGGTAGGAGGTGGGGCGATGTAGGGTGATTGTCCAAAGGAGGAGGGGTAGGATCCTTGAGGTACCCAACCTCTTGGATGAGACCTTGCTACGGGAGCCCCATTTGGAGTAGCAGGAACTGACTGATTGGGTAGAGACAGAGGTGGATGGAGTGGCAAAGAGAGCTACAGTGTAGGGAATCCCATGACAGTGCATAGCATGCAGGCAGTAGCAATGAAAGAGGCACAAGTGCGTTGCATAGTGCTAGGTGGCATAAAGAGGTGTGCAATGGTGCGAGATGCATGGAGATGTTGTAGTAGCGCAGATGTCAAGGAGGGAGCACTTGTCAGTAGTAGGTTGAGTTTTAGCATCAGAGTATGTTTCTAACCCAATAAAGAGGTTAGTTGAGAGTGTTTTTGTTCTGAGAGTTTTAGGAGCAATCGGGTCGGGTAGATGTGTTGCATGCAGAACATTCCAGAGTTACATGATCGGGTTCGAGAGGAATCCTTTCTTGTTAGGAGAGAGTGTTGAAAAATGTGCAACAACAAATGCCAAATTTAGAAAGATCTAAAAATAAATCTGCTAAAAATAGCATGTCTAAAAATAGTAGTTTGGCCAGTGAGGTCATTGGCCACATTGGGTGAGACGTGAAACTGCTAAAAATAGAAACTTCTAAAAATAGCATTTCTGGGTCACTTCCTATTTTCACCAGTCCATGGTCTAACTATAGGAAGTAAAAATGAATTTTGCCTTACCAACAGTTTAAAATATTAATTAGTTAATCTCCATGAGTTAATTAGTTATGGAAAATTAAACTTGAAGTCTTTGTGAGATCATGCAATTATTTCCTCCCTTGATTTAGGAATTTATCCCTTGATTAAAGGAGATAAGGTTAAATTCTATATTGAGAGGATTAGTTGACTTAGTCTAACTTAGTCAAGGCCAGTTAGATTATTTAACAAGTTGTTAAATTTTCTATATTTAGTTTGTTAATGCTTGCATGCATGTGACAACTGATAACTGAGTATTTTCTCATGGATAACTAATGCATGGCAGTTCAGACAGGGACCTAGTTGAGATCAGATGAGGGACAATGTACTATCAGATGATTGGATATTTCTAGTAAGTATTCCATGCATGAGGAAGGAATCTTTTTTCTTCTATGACTACATAGTTGGACCTGAGGTGACAGTAGGTATGATTAGGCCAACTTACAGCCTATATACTGAGGCCTAGGTAGTCCATGATTTTCATCTTCGGATTACAGAGAGAGTAGGATAGCTATTGAGCTTAATCTTTTTGTATGTTGTTGAGGATCTCCACTCGATTGATAATACAATGCTAGGGTTTTATTCTAGTGTGTTCTCCAGTGATGTATTCTGTGTTATGTGATTGATTCCTTCTTCTCAATTATATGTGTTCATGCTTGATGTTGCTCATGGTTATTTAAGCTTCTGCTAAATTGCTTGTAGAAGTAGATCAAGTGTTTTGCTTTAGTACATTGCATTAACAAGTTGATCTACAGGTGGGAAATGTCTACATGGTATTAGAGCTAGCTTATTTGTAGAAAAATTTCTACATGGTATCAAAGCTAGTTGAATTGTATAAAAAAATTTGCAAAATTCTACAAAGACTTGCCATACTTCCTGATTGTTTTGAACTCTCGTTATATCTTCAAGCTCATGCCTCATAGACTGTCCACCCATCGCTATAGAGGCAAGATCAGTACGACGAATGCAATTAATTGGCAGGGGAGAACGACAGGACTCTAAACTGTTAGCAGCTGAAATAACGTCACGCTTGCTTTTGGGGACAACAGATGAAACAATATTGGTACGTTTGAAAATGATGACAGATTATGGTGGTATTGTTAGATATTTTAGTGATTTATTGCAGCATGTTGGGGAGGTGACTGGTTATGATTCTACGCATACGAGTACGCATTCCAACACATCAAAGTTATGATTACGAAGTATCATAATCATTAAATTCTATTTGGTCAGGATCATGTGACATAAATGCTTTTTCCTGGTACGCCATCATTTTTTATGATGGTTCCCCCCCAACTTAATTATGGTCATCCATGGCACGTTTTGATGTCTTTTTGGAATATTTTAATTAAATCAGTAAAAGTTACTGGAGAAGTACCTAGGGATCTACCTTGTGGTGGAGTAACAATAAAATGTCTGACGGAGTAATAGCAGCAGGGAGTAACAGCAATGGGGAGTAACAGCAACAATGGAGTAACGACAACGATGGAGTAATCACAATGGCATAGTAACGACAGTTATAGAGTAACAACAATTGCAGAGTAACAACAATTGCAGAGTAACAACAATTGCAGAGTAACAGAAATTGTGGAGTAACAGCACCGGCGGAGTAACAATACCGGCGGAGTAATGGCAGTTGCAGAGTAACAATAGTTGTGGATTAACAACACTGGCAAAGTAATGGCACCGAGTGTTACATTTCTCCTGGCCATATTCCTTTGTTATTCCTGCAAAATACAAACAAGTAGGTAATAACAATATTATATATATATATATATATATATATATATATATATATATATATATATATATATATATATATATATATATATATATATATATAGATATATTACTTTATTTTTTTTTTAGAGAAGAGTGACAGTGTCCTCTATTCCAACAACCATTAAGTCAGATAAATCAGAACGGTGTTTGACAAAGGCATCTTTAGAGGCTAGACGGTGGTATAGTTTTAGACGGTGTCCATTTACTAAGAATGATGTATGATTCTCATCTATTGTAATTAATCGAACCATTCCATTGTCAAACACTGCATCCACTTGATATGGTCCCATCTAGTGAGTGTGAAGCTTGACTTTGAAATCCTTAAATTGGGAGTCATAAAGTAATGCCCAATCCCCCACATGAAACACTTTACTTTTGATAAATTTATCATGCCATTTCATTCACTGCTATTGAACATCATTAGTCTTCTAGACAACTACTGATCGAATCTCGTCCAACTCATTCAGTTGTTCCAGTCAGTGTTTCTATGCTTCTGATAGGTCTAGGCCTACATCTATAGCTGTTCTAAGTGTACTGATCTCAAATTCCACCGAAAATAGGGGGACTTCCCATAGACTAATTCAAATGGATAAAACCCAGTTGTGTTCCGCCATATTGTTCTGTATGCCCATAAAGCTTCTGGATGTTTCTGTGCCCAATCTTAGCGATGACTTGCTACTGCCTTTGTCAAGATATTTTCCAATATCTTGTTTGTGGTTTCTACTTGTCTGTTCGCCTGGGGGTGATAGGGGGTTGTCACTCTATGTTTGACCCCATATTTCTGCATTAGCTTCCATATCATGTGAGATGTGAACTATGATCCTCCATTCGACACAATTTCCCTTGGAGTACCGTATCAGGCAAATATTTCTTGAAAAAGAAAGTCTGCCACTACTTGCTCTGTTACTCTCGTGACCGCTCTAGCTTCCACCCATTTAGTCACATAATCGGTGCAGACCAGGATGTAATATTTTTTATGAGAAGGTGGGTTGAAGGGTCCAACAAAATCAATGGCCGATTTCTCGAACGGTTTAAGGACTATCTGGGGCTATAGAGGCATTTCATCTGCTTTCCCAAGTTGTCCCATACGTTAGCAGCTATCACACCTTTAGACCTAATCCCAAGCATCACGAAATATGGAGGGCCAGTAATATCCCATTTGCAGCACATTATGACCTATTCTTTTATCTGTAAAATGTCCTCCACAGGGTCCATCATGTGTAGCCTTTAATATCTCATAGATATCATCTTCTGCCAAACAATGCTCAATCTATTGGTCAACCCCTATATGAAAGAGATATCCTGCCATCCATGAATATCAGGTACTCTGGTGAATAATCTTCCTTTGCTCCTTATATGACAGATGAGGAGGCACCTTCCCTGTATCAAGATAATTAGCAATATCTACATAACACGGGGTGTTAGCAAAAATTGCAAAAAGATGTTCATCTGGAAAATTATCTCGAATTCATGTATTCTTACGATCATGTTCTATCCTAGACAAGAAATCTGCAACCACATTTTCCTTCCCTGGTTTATCTACTATAGTAATATCAAATTCCTGAAGTAGTAAAAGCCATCTTGTAATGCGGCCAGGGGTAACAGGTTTATTCATTAAATACTTGATAGTTGCATGATCAGTATGTACAAAGGTAGGATACCCAGTAATGTAGTGCCAGAATTTGTTGATGTCATAAATGACAGCAAGGAACGCTTTTTCAGTCACTGTGTAATTTAATTTAGCAGGAGCCAAATTCTTACTAACATAGTAAACTATGTATGGTATTCTATCCTCTTGCTATCCTAACACTACACCAATCGATGTTTGGGAAGCATCCATATGAATATGGAAAGGTAATGTTGAGTCTGGCCCTCTAAGGATCGGAGCACTACAAACCAATTCCTTAATTTTCGTAAAGGCTGCATCATAGTCACCTGTACACACAAAATCTAAATCTTTTGTTAGCAATTGAAAAAGTGGATGTGCTACTTTAGAAAATTTTTCTATAAAACACCTGTAATAAACAGCACAACCAATAAAACTGCGTACCTGCATGGGCGTTTTGGGTGTCGGGAAATGCAGAATTACCTTTGTCTTTGCTAGGCCCATCCAGATTCCTTTAGCTGAGAGCAAATGTCCCAGAACAATTCCCTCCTCCATCATCATATGGCATTTTACTGTACTCAGAGAGACACGCACTTGTATACACCTTTCGAGAACTTTTTCTAAATTTTTCAGCCCTTCTACAAATGAATCCCCATATGGAGTAAAGTCATCCATGTGAATTTCAACACTGTCATCTAATAAAACCAGGAAATCTATGGGATAGTGCCATGAATCCACTGAAATTGTTAGATCTTCCAACTTCCCTATAGGTTTGACTGTAGATTGGTCCGCCAATTCCAATACTGTAGGTGTATGGTTCAAGTTACGAAGACCTAATGCATGCATGGTTTTAGTGGTGATAACATTGATGGCAGCACCCAGGTCTACCAACACTTTCGTAATCTCTACCCCTTTAATTTGTATTGTCAGAATTGGGTTCCTTGTATCTCCATACTTTTCAGGCATTGACTTTCCCATCATGAAATATGATAACTTTCCCATAACATCTATGGTAAGGGGGTCTTTATATTTATTTACAGGTTTCTTTGAACAATATTCCCTAAGAGTTTTTGCATATATTGGCACATCCCTCATAGCCTGTAATAGTGGACTTTTAACAAATAAGTTTTGTAATTCTCCTAATAAATCAAATTTAGCTTGAGGGATTGACTTATTCAAAGTTAGTCTCTCCAGGTAAGGTGGTTCAGATTGATGATGTTTTGTAGGAGGCACCTAGTTTCTATCAGTTTTCTTTGGATCTTTAATTAATTTCAATTCCTTACCTTCATTATCGAGTTGTTCAATAATAACTAGAGGAGATTGAACATTAACTGTTCGCCTCACTCGTAGATTCATTTCATACAACTCTGCAGTGGAAATGCTACATGAAGGTAGGTTAAGAATGTAAGCTTGATGAGCTCCTTTATTATTGGGATTTGGACTGGGTTTGATTGGAAGCTGAGGATGGGCAGATTGATTACCAAGAGGCACATTAGAGAGTAGTTGGAGTTGTTTTTGTGGAATCGGCTGAGGAAACTGCCCACGAGAGGATCCTCACCAAGTTGGAGACCATGGGGAGCTTGAAGTGACTTGAGGGTTCCACTACTACCAAGGTGGAAACTGGTATTGTGGCCAAATGGGAGGATAGGGCATTGACTGAGGATTCATACTAAAATTATTGAAATATTGAGATGGATTTGAGTACATACCTAGATTTCCCATTGGTGGTTGAGGCTATCATGGCTTTCTAGACCCCATGAGGTATAGTTGCTCCGTGTCTTCCACTGTCCCTTGAAATACTACTTTCAGGCCTGGCAAGGAGGGCCATGAGCTTGTTGCATGATTTAGCTCACAGATTGCACATTCCTCTTTGGAGTTTAATTGACATTCCCTTTTTGGATGCTTCTTTCTACACTTTTGGCGGAATATCACCATGGTCCTGTCCAATTCCAGTTGCTTATGTTTTACTTGTAACATATCCATCTGTGCCGATAGAGTACTAAGGATATCCGTTCTCAAGTTGTCTAGTAGGTTCCCAATTTCTGCCTTTGTAACACCCCCGCCAGACCCCTTTGATGAGCGAACCCCTTGTCTATTTCTTGCAAGACCCCTTGAGAACTAGATGCATACTTCACAAATAACGTCAAAGGTCTCCTTAGAGATGTCTCCCTTTCCCACAATGTTAAATAGTTCCATCGAGTCTTCACGGAAAGATCGGAGGAGGATAATTTTTAAAATTTCCTTATCCAGGTCAGAGTGACTTGACCTCTGTAAGGTGTACTTGAATCGTTCCACACAATCTTCCAAGCTCTCATATTCTTTTTGTGTGAACTTAAAAATTTCCTCCTTGATGTTCCGATATTTTCAGTAGTCCTAGTATTTTTCTAGAAAAGTTGTCCGCATGTCATCCCATGTGGAAATTGAGCTTCCTCCAAGGCCCATGAACCATCGCAAAGTTGTCCCTTTTAATGTAGCAGGGAAAACCTTCAACTTCTAGGCATCTGTCATGTAGTCGTACCCCTAACATAATATGTCAAATTCAAATGAAAATGTGTTAGGGTATTCTGAAACCAACCCATGAAAGCTTGGTAAGACTGCTAATGGAGTAGGCTTTATGGGCACACCAGTTCCCAGATCCCCGATCAGAAACTCAATGGTGGAAGTTGTGGGAGCCATAAATATCTTCCAATAACCACTGGGAATTTAAACAGGCTCTGTGGAAGATGGATGAGGATTCCTTACCACTTGGACTTGAGTTACTATAGCAGCACTTCCTCGGTCCCTTGGTGATGCAAGTACTCCTTCATTTCCTTCTCTTGTGTTTTCATGGCTTGATCCCTTGGCTACAACCTCCTTTCCATTACTGGAGTGCTCTAACCCTGCCGATGTTCTGCTTGCGACCTCTTCTCCTTCTATTACCAGCGTATCGTTTCCCTTGTCAGGGATACTCCTGGATGATTCCTTAACTGCTGGAGGGACCTGCTATGTCGAATCACCAAAGAATGTTGTAAATAGCACTGGTTGTTCTACTGATTGTCCCTCAGATTTCACTCTTTGTGCCCCTGGTCTCATGGCTGTGCTAGAGGATGCTTCTGATTCATCCTTTACTATAATTTGCTAGATATAGGTGTTCCTTCCCAGATCTGGTCCTCCCCTCTTTGGGGCTCTCCCTCTGCCCCTCTTATTTGGTTCTTTGTTCATACAAATTTTGGTATATTGGTATCAACCTACAATGCTTTAGTCTTGAAGTAAGGTGTCAAAGCACCATTCCTTCCCCAAGACGAAAAAACTCACAAAAAGAGAGACAAAAAAAAGGAATCTAGGGCAGGGAAAATTTTAAGAACCCCCCCTAAATTTACATGTATAATAAATGGGCGAATCTCCATGGTATATAGGAAAAATGGAAGGCGATTTTATCAATAATATGATATGTATATATAACTTTTTGGCAAATCCCTCACCAGGCATGGCGAATATTTTACTCAATTATAAAATCTTGTGTTTATTGAATACACAAATGAAATCATTGAATTCCTTTAAAATATCTTTTGAAATCAAAATTACCGAAATTACATATCGATATCCTAGTGGGTGTAGGATAAAATTCACCCGTGCCATTCACAGAAATCATGAGAAAAAACCTAATACTATATATAAAACCAAGAAAAATTCAAATTCCTCACCTCTAGGGACCTCGTAACCACCCTACCAATACACAAGTATGTTCTTATTTGCAATTAGAAAAATTACGCAAAATACAATTTGTTTACTCCAGCATATGTCGGAAAGTTAAAGAAGGATGACTAGTGCAATCAATCCATTACTTTTAGCCCTGGATTTGTTTCAGTTTAAAACAGAAGTATACAAATATACTTGTCCAATGTCTATGCTTTAACCATTCACCTTAAGATGTTTTTACAATATAATTTCCTAAGTCTATTTAATATCTTCATTATCATAAAAACCAACCTATATCCATCTTAACTCCACATCTACCACTCTTAGGGGGATGAAATCTATTTATCCCTCTGAGCACTTGGTAGACCGAGAATTAAGATGGATCTAAGATGATAGAATTTCCCCTTTAAATAGTTTATGCTCACATGAATACCATCGGTCAATACCATGGGTTATCATAAACCTGGTGCTTAAAAATTACTATTAGTAATTTATAAAAAGTAATAGTTGATTTTTATTTTATTTTTTATTTTAACCAAGCTAAAATGTTTAACATACATTAAATTACAACATCCATTTTTACTCTTGATCGGATCAAATATTTTTTCACTCTATGTTAGTTTTCATATCACGATATTTGATACCTCTCGGGGGTTAGTAGATCCAGAGTAAAGATGGATCTATGCTCATTTAATTCCCCCATTTAAATATGCTACATTCCAGGTGAATACCATGGGTCAATACCATGTGCCATTTGGTTGAATACCATGGGTCAATACCATGTGCCATTTTCATTTTATTAATACTAATATTAGGGTTAATAATGTTTTTTTGCATGGTATTAATAACAATCTAGTCCATGGTATTTGTCCCATAGTATTTTTCCCATAGGTTTCACCTAAATATAATGCATTTTTTGAGTGTTCGTAAATATAAGGTGACTTATGGAGTAAATATAACATGTTTTCATGCATGTTTTGTATCTGTTTGTAAGACTATTCTTTAAGTTTTTCTAATGCATGTTTGCTAAACCTATACAAAGATAGTTGAAGTACTTCAGTTATTTTAGTACTTAGATTGTTGAAGATCTATTGTATTGTTTATCATTGTTTTCTTACTTGTGTGGACTTCTCTGTCGGACACTAGACAAGCCATCCTTGTGTTTTCTTGGTTTTAACGACTGTAACCCCTTTGTGGACTACTCCATTGGACAGTGTATGTGTTTTCCCATGAACAGATTTTTTCATGACTGCCACACCCACTATGGACTATTCTGGTTGATGCTGGACAAACCCCTCTTGTTGTTCACATGTGTTTCTTCTTGGGTTGGGTCTATTCCCTCTCTTCAAGAGTATCACTTCACTGTCCCCTTTGAGAGTAATAGAACTCTGACACAGAGTTACATGATATAGTCACCAAGCATACTCACTTCTCTTTCTTGAATTTATAAGCATAAGACTCTCATGTGATGAATAGAAAGATCCAAGGAAAACATCTAAGATATGGCAATCGGGCCATCATACTGGATCGGACTTCTACACCAAACGGTGTGAGGTCTAGTTGGGACTTCATATCGGGGAGATCCCCTGAATGTTGGCAGATCTGGCACGGTGAACATTTGTAGTGCTGGAAGGAGGTTCGTCAGTGGTTTTGGTTGAATTATCTCTCAACCCCATGTATCCATCATCTGGTCAAGGTAGTAACATGAACTCCCTGTCTCCCACGTGAAACTCTGAAGTTGGTTACTCCTAGCCTCCCAGAACCAAACAAGAAATTTCATATGACCACCTTCGCACTATCCATACCATCAGCCATCAATTTTCCAAAGTTGTTGGGTTGATTCCATGAGTACACAATCTTTCCTTTTCATATAGGAAGAAAACTACTACACCGAAAGGAGTGGTAGTGTCATCTGTTGAAGAAGTAGACCTCGCCACTCTTGAAGTGCTGGCAGAAGTCGTTGAGAACAAAGAGGAACCTGCCATTTTCCTACAATGAGAAGAATTAACAACATACTCTTGGGTTCATGTTCCAGCGGAGGGGAAGGCATCAGAGGAGGTGGAGGCGAAGATGAATTAATAGATTTAGAGGTTGAACCATCTAATTCAGAAGAAGAGGAGGAGTATTAAGAAGACGAAAATATGGATGATAAAAATCTGTAATGGATGACACATGACTCATTGGAACTCCAAGGTGTCTTACACAATATGCCAAGACACGCAAAGAAGTTATTAATGAAGTTTGACCCAGATAGATCAGTGAAGGAAGAAGACCATCTAGACATGTTCTACCTACATCTAAAGGCACTTGGGTTAGTTATTATGATGTTGTATGTAGATTTTTTCCATGTACCTTGGATGGTAGATCAACTGTATGGTACCATAGCCTTTCTGTCAACTCCATTCAGAACTGGAGGATGTTCAAGAAAATTTCCTTCAGAAATTTGCTGATGACAAAACCCCTACCATGTTGTTGAAAGAATTGGGTAGCCTTAAGATGGAGTAGAAAGAGCAAGTGAAGGATTTTAATTAGAGTTTTAATCATAATTTTAACAAGTTCACTACATACACTAAACCTCATGACTCCGTCACAGTCAACTACTACACGTCTGCACTACCAACAAACATTACGCAATTCGTTAAGCGAGCTGTGAAACCAACATTTACATAAAACTACCAAGAAGCAATTCATGTGGAGAAAGAGTTGTGTGCAATTGCAGTCATTGTAGATGATGAACCAACTAAAGACTCCAAAGACATGAGCAGGAGGTTTGAGACTACTGTGATTAAGGTGAAGGAAAAAGAAAGAAGTGTAATTAAGACTGTTACTCGTCTCCTCAAGTCCTTGACAACTGAATAGAAGAACTCAAGTAACGAATAACCGAGACAACAAAAAATCACAAACCTCTCAGTTTTGTGTTAAGAAAGAATCCAACATCAAGAAGCAGAAGTGGTCACATGGCTAAATTTTCATAGTGCTCCAATGTTTTATTCAAAGTGGACTAGTTTGTGAAGGATAAATTTTGCGTGATCCACAAAGAACGACATTCAGATAAGACTTGTCAATATTGGAAACAGATTATGGGCACAATGGCTCCAAGGCTGGATGATCATTTTAACACCAATAAGCAAGTTCATCTGGAAGATGACGATGATGAAGAGGATGCTGCATCTGATGAAGCTCCAATTTCTAGGCACGTAGTTAACATTTACCAATGCCTTGATGTTACCCATAATAAAAAACCACTGAGAAGGAGATCCAAAACCAGAACAATTGATAGAACTTGACAAGTCAAGTGGCTCCTCCTATGATTGAGATGCTGAAAGAGAAATTCAAACAACTAGTCAGAAAAGTTGATCTACAGGCATCCTCAACACAGAAAACACAAAGCACGTATGGGAAGATAGTTACAATGAAATATATTTCCATTAGCAAAAAACTCTAAAACGATCCACCGCAGAGTACAAATACAATTTTTCCGTCGGAAAAACTCGGTGAGTCTTCCTGGATTTGACTACAATATTGTTGAAGATATGAAGAAGACATTTCCCTTTACTAGATTACCAAGTTCACGGGTCAACAAGATATTCAATTGCATGCATTGGGGAAACCTCCACAGATAAGGTTGCCTCTTCGAGCAAGGGACCAAGCAAGTGTCCCAAATTAGTCGCATTTGTACTCAACATGCTTCACATTGAAGAAGTGAACTCGCTTCGCCCACCATTTTTGTTATAATTCGAAATTTTCAACTTCAATGTCCACAATTGTTTGATTGACTATGGCACATCGGTCAATGTCAAGCCACTCTCCATTAATAAATAGATCAATGTGCAATGGAGTAGTAAAATTACACAGATCATCCCACTTGACCAAACATGTATACTAGCCATTAGCGAACTCCGGGATGTGATCATCTGGTTATGATCCGATGGACAAGTTCAACAGTGCATCAACATCTTGATTGTCGACATCTCAAAAGCATATGGTTTACTACGGAGAAGAGACTGGTCCAACAAGTTGCAAGGATATTTTGCTACAGATTGGTCAGAATTATGGCTTCTATACCAGGGTAGAAATAACCAGATTTGGCTATTGTTGGAGAGATACATGAAACAAAACATTACTCCCTTGGAAGTTCAGAATGAACCGTTCTCTTTCACAAAACTTATCTTAGGAATTTTTTTTTCTAGAAACGCATCTTGTTGGCTTGGGAGGGCCTAGCCCAAGTTCGGAGGTAATTAGCCAAAAAAATCCCTACACTACTAGCCCTTTCAGCAATAGCCTACGGTGCGCAGACTGAGGTCTCACCCGAAGTAGTATGGGCAGATGCTAGAACCAGGTTTCTGCAACCTGGAGATGTCCGAGGGGTTGATTTAGTCCAACTATGAATACCTTCGGGAAGGTCACTTCATGCACTATCTTAACTTGCCATACCTTCTCGATCTATTCTAATCACCTTCGTGTAGTCCTACCCAGCGGCTGAGGTGCTTTGGTGGTGCTAAGGTACCAATTTGTGCTATTTCCCCAAGTTACACCGCGTATCTTACTTATCTTCTTACAGATGTTAGTTAACTTTATGTAAACAGATACTTTATCTAACATTTACTTAATCAACTCAATCATATATGTTCACGCATCATATAAACGGTGAAAATGAAATTCATACCCAATATACTCAGAGCATAAAAAAATAAATGAATACACAGAATCCATATAAAACTTCTCTTTATTAATGCCTCAACGGTTACAAACTCAACCTGCCCTGCGCACTCAGTTGCAGGGGTCTATGCACTCAGCTGCGGACTAGTAGGCCTCTGCGCACTCAGCTGGAGAGGCTTCTCCTACCCTATGACCCAAAGACTCGACTCTACACTTAGATAAGACTCAATTCTTCATCATTCATTCATGACATCTCTCCCCAAAACTTCCCACGGGGGATCCCGTGCCCAACAGGCCCCCAACACAATCATCGTGACTCGCCCTTGAGTCACTCTGTCGGTGCAGAGATCTTCACACGAACACCTCCCAACTCTGCCTGGACCACTGCAAGGTCGGCAGCTCACTGAGCGGTTGCCTACTGTACCTCCTAGATGCATTGTTCAAAGACACGGTACCTGAACTGCTTCCCTACATTTGCTGAGGTTGGCTTCGATCGAGGCTATAATGAAGAATTCCTCATCGATCCAAGGTTGTACGCGCACCTTCAAAACTTCTTCCTTATGTCATGCCGCGTCTACCTTCTCTTTGAGTGCTTTTGCATGTTGCATCTATGTGAGCCTCTGTGTAAGGGCCATTGTCTGCACAGTCCCTTTTATGTCATCATACTTTTGCTACAGTTCATGCACCTCTATTTCTAAGTGTTATATGTTCAGGTCCTCTTGTAGAGTGGTGAGGACCTCAAACAACTCTTCGAGTAATTTGGTGCAACCATTTACTGCATTGTTGATCTCCTCTACTCATGTTGTAGTGGAGCTGGCGCATTGTTTCCTCAACTCTAGTGTAGTTGAAGGTTTCACCTTCAACTACAGCTCAGCTTTCTGAAGGTTCAGCTCTAGCAGAACCTTAGCCATCTCTTCCTTCACCTCATGAAGCCTTGCTGCTAGCCTCCAGATGCAAGCCTCTGCTAGTGCCTTTGCTGGGATGGCAAACTTAGGCACCATCTAGCAGGCTTCTTCAACCACCTGCACAATCTTCTGGTTCTCTGCCACTACCTCGTTGCACTGTAGGCTCAGTTGTTCGATGTTAATTCATTGTTCGCTCATCACCTAGACTGTGCATCTCTCCCTAGCCCATAGTTCTGCAGTCAGTCCGTCCTGTAGAACATAGAGCATCTCTCGAGGGAATGCAAGCATGTTTATCCCCACTCCCTTCAGTGCACTAACCATAGGCCTATCAGCCTCATTTTTTAGAACCAGTTCCCCCTTTGGTAGCACTATAGTGTTGGTCATGCGGTTGCACAACATTTCCTTAGTTGTAGCCATGCCTACTGCAAGGCTGGTCAATAGAGCACTAGGGTAAGGAGTGCACACCTGCAACTCATGTATCTCTGTCCGAAGGCCCCCGAACACCATCTGATGTTCCTCCGCGAATTTTCGGAGGGCCTTCGCAGTGACGTTGTGCACCATTTCCCCTGTGTCGTGTAGATCCCCCTCAGTGAGGGTGATCAAGTCGAAAGAAGTCTTGGAGGCTTTTGACTTCTTTCGCTACCCCACCTATTCTCTTGGGCACTACCACTTTAGCTCTGTGGACTCTGTCGATGGGTTCGTGCCACCTTCCTCTATTTTGTGCTCCTATTCTGGTGAAGGCGACTTCTAGCCCTCATGCTCCTTTTTTGCTACCTTCTATTGTTCTACTACTGCCTTCTCAGTGTCCTATGCTACCTACACCTTTGTTTTTGCCACTTCATTCCTTCTCTTATCTGTCAGTTGTGCCATCCACAGTTTTTGCTCCTCCTTTTTCCTCTGTGGAGTGGACTTCTCTGATTCCACCGTAGAACTGGCTAGAGCGTGCCACTCCAGCGGCCACGACTCAAGCACGAAAAATATGACATTGTACATGGCCAGGTAGGTGAGCTCGTTCCATTTCTTCGTGGGGTTCTTATGCACCTTGATAAATACATTATGGAAGTCCACCTTTAACTCCACAAAGCTCTATAGACTGTTATAGAGAGTGGGCAATAATCGCAGCTTGTGCTTAATCCCCATTCTGATGTTCATCTCCATGAACACCCATAATATCTTGCTGTTTCTGATCCTCTGTGCATCCTTAGTTTCCCACAACGATGTGAAATTCATTACCTCTGGAAGATCCTTCACAATCATGGAGAATTGGCTATCCTCAGTCAATTCCCAAGCCACCAGCACTATGAATAGCAGAAGCCATGCATAGCAAAAAGTCCTCCCCTGTTCCTGTGCCTCGCAGCAATTTTCCAGGAACTCCTTACACAATTACTCTGACCAGTTAAAATGCACCCCCTCTGTGCACTACGTGGCAAGTGCTACCACTAGCGTGGGAACCTCATCCATGCAGCACTTCCGCATAACCTTGCCAGTGAGTATCTGGGTCGCAACTCTGATTGCATTATTGTTGATACTGGAGATCATGTACCCCATCTTCTTCTTCTCCAGCTTGAATTTTTTCTTCATGGCCTCCACGATGGCCAAATCATTTCTTTTCTTGTTCAAAATATCTGCTTGGTCCTCCCCCTTGCAATGGAGTGAGGTAATACTATGGATTAGGTGGTCCATGATGGGGGTGGGCTCCTTCAGCCACAAACACCCATCATGGACCAGGTAGAGTAGCTGCCTGATGACAAAGATAGTTATTGGGGTGTGATTGTAATATGGCACCCAGAGCAGGTTTAACAACCCTACTTTCTCTACTCCTCGCAAACACTTGTGCAACTCCAACTCTATGACTCCCACCATTGTGTTTTTCTTTGGCTGCATTAGTTGCAGAGTTTCCAGATGTGGGAATTTCGCATGATCCGCGAGATCCCAATATTCAAAAATTAGAACCAATGCTCGTCCTAAGTATGCTCCTTCAAAAATGATATCATTGGGGAGAAACAGAATCTGTAGAGAGATCTTGCTCTCATCTAGATCCTTGAGCACCCTTTCTTTCCCCTTCAGTGGAGGAAAATACGTGGGCAACCTTGTCAGAGGGTCTGTACCCTAGGTTTCCTCCTCCATTCCTTCATCTTCCTCTTCTTCCACCAGGATTTCCTCAATGTCTTCCTCCTCGTCATTGGCTTCCATATTGATCGCCTTCCCCTTTTATTTGATGGTAAGTTTAGTTCTCAGTGGGTTTCTAGGGGACACGTGCACCGATACCATAGGCTTCTTATCGTTATTGGGTGTCGGCGTGCGCAGCGATTTGGGGACCTCTGCAGCTATCCTGATGCTTTCTGGGGAATCTCTTATCATCATGGCCTCCACAACCTCTTCAATGGTCATCTCTCTGATATCCATGGCTTCCTCTAGCGTGGCCATACTGTTGTTCCACAAATCTCTCAATAGTTCAGGTAGGTGCTCAAATAATTCTTTTGACTTCAAAATATCGAACAAATTGAGGTTCATGAATATCTGGGAACGCAATAGCTCAATTCTCAAATGGGTTTTAGCTTTTAACCCTGTACAGAAATTACCTACATATGAATTCTAAAACACATAAAATAAACAAAGTGAGAGCATAACACATAAAACAAATATGCACAGAGATTTTCCGTTGGATCCCAAAACCGGGACTATCAGCTTGATTTTTTCATTATGTTCCTTTCAATGTTACAATACATATTTATACATGCTGAAGCATCCAATACCATGGACCGAAAACCATCGCGTCCAAAACCATGGACCGAAAACCATCCATCCAAAACCATGTGCGAAAAACATGTGCAAAACCATAGGTAGGTGCACCCAACCTAATGTAAGGTCCAAAACCAAAATTTTTCTAGGGCGCTGCCTCGGACCACATGTTGACATGCCCTAGGATAGCATATCACTCCCCTATCATGTGCTGGCATGCCCTGTAGTCCCTGGCATGCCTTGGAACACCTTCACATAATATTGCATTGTCGAAACTAGCACTTGGCACACATTGGCACTTGGCATGTATTGGAACATATTATTAGTGCACCTAGCATGCCCCTTTCAAAAATTTAAAGTCCTCACTTATTAACCCTCTTATGTGTTCATTTCCTTACATTTTAGCTTGCTTATTCATTTTTTTGCCTTCAAACTCCTTGACGCATATTGGCATACTCTAGCACCCTACACATCCTAGCATGTCTTAACACCTTCCATTCCTTGGCACTATTTGACACTTGTTAACACACCCCAGAACTACCTAGCACACTATAGCACTTCTTGACATGCCCTGATATTCTTTGGCATGCGTTACCTATGCTTAGCATACCTTTTCGCTCCCTCCTTGGCATGAAAACTAGCACTCATTGACACTCCCTGACACACCCTCATATTCATTCACTTCAATGCATTTTGACCTAGTGCTCCCTTGTGTTTTTATAGTACTTCCTAACACTCCTCAGCATGCATTGGCCCTCTCGCACACCTTAGCATTCCTTGATATGCTCTGCCACCTCATAGCATGCATCACACTCCTTGGCGCACATTGGCACTTGGCACATGTTGGCATTTGGGAAGTCTTAGCATGTTTTGCATGTGTTGATATGAGTTGGTATGCCTTGGCATGGTTTAATATTAAAGTTATTTGAGATCAGTTATTGGAAACTATATGAGAAGAAACAGAGGAATATTTGGCACTTAGAATGCATTGACACTTGGCACTTGGCACCTATTGGCACCTAGTGTTGGTGTGCCTAGCATGCCCCACATGGAAAAGGTAAATTGATGACTTATTAACCTTATTATGTTCTCATTTCCTTTTAGTTTAACTTGTTCCTCCCTTTTGTTGCCTTGACAATGCTTGGCATGCATTGTCATATCCTTGTACATCTTGGCATTCCTTAGCACTTGGCACATCTAAACTTGTTTGACATGTCTTCGTACTATCTGGGACATGTTAGCATGCCCTAGCTTTCCCTAATAGACATTGGAAGTCATGACCTCCAATTAGCATTACATATTTCCATGACTTGGGAACCTTACATTCACTAGAACACCTTGGAACTCCCTAGTTTTCATGCCCTCTATTATCCTCCACAATGTCCCAGGCTAATGAGGAGATCGACAGAGGTAACCACAAGCCAAGGTTTTAGTTTGGTAGCTAGCCCTACTAAACCAGAGAGGGATCTCTCTATGAAATCATAGCCAAGAGATGACTGGAATGTAAAGTATTTTAGGCTAGATAGCTAGGCTCATGTTGGTTTTGGAAAATTTAGGGTTTTGTTGTTGGATAAGGGATAAAAACTAGGTAGCTAAGTCATAGGATCAAAGGACAATAGGATTCACGAGTTTGCAGTGCAGGAGAATAGGAATCCGCAACTGGAAAAAGAAGAGTGGTTAGATTGCTACTTGTACACAGAGATCCACGAAATCTTCTTCGCATCTTTCCCTACTGAGCTGTATGAGTGGATCACGAAGCTAGCAGATAGCTAAGGAAGGTGGAAGCTTGATAGTCCTATTGTGTGGACCCCAGAATTGGTGCACAGATTGGAAGCATCAGGAGATAACATTGTGTGCGCTATTGATCACTGGCTTGATCAGATTATAGGAGGATTCATTACTGAGTTTGCAGTAGACACTCCAGTTAGGTACAACAAGGCAGAATGACGCTTTCTCAAAGGACCACGAGGAAAGTACGTAAAGTATCTGAATACTTGGATTAAAATGCTATTGTGTGAAAATAGGATTATGAAATTACCTTGATATCCAGAGCTACCGGAAGTGGAAAAACCTACAGAAATGATGGAAGTAATCGATTAGAGAATAGTCCTTTGATTTCACCTCCATGAGGGGATGAGGAAGAGCTCGTGGAGGTATCGCCACAAAGTGAGATCCATTTGATAAGAAAAAGGATTCCGTGCATACCACCCCCACCCACACCACCACCACCTTGACCACCTTCACCTCCATCTTCACCTCTACCACCTCCACCACAACCATGAGTCAATATGGAAAGCACGATAAAGTTGCCTGTCTTCGAGGATCCAAACCAATTTTGGTTGATGATAAGAGCCATATGGGATGCGTAGGGAGTTATAGATGACAATATAAAGAAAGAGACACTAGTTATCACCCTGCAGGACTGTGCGCTGAGCTGGTATATTAAGCATTCTAATGACAATCCGAATGCAGGAATCGCGGATATCCAAGTAGTGCTAAATAGAGAATTTAGCAGGTCGAAGTTAGAGGCATAGTCGATCATTGGATTCAAAGAGATCACAATTCTACCAGGAAAAAATATTTGGGAGTTGGATCAGACGTTGAATTGTATGATTCACCAAGCTAATATGAATCAGACGGATGGACAACATCGCCAATGGTTTGTAGCATCGTTAATGCCACATATGAGGAGCGCACTATCATAGAAGAATTTAACGACTTAGGTAGAGGCCTTAGAGATCGTGATGAGGCTCCATGAGACCACAATGCAAGATCCTAACTTGAGAGTTTAGCAGATCGACATGTAGTTGAAAAACTTATGCCTTGAGATGCAGATTCTAAAACAGGATAGAACAACTTGCTTGGAAGTGCAAAAAGAGGTGTGACACATAAAATGCAAGGGTCAGGGTCATCATAAGGACCACTGCCCTATGTTCACAAATTACCTCATGGGATGAGGATCGATGCTGTTAAGACCGCAAGCACAGGCAGGACCTAGCGCGATGCCTGCTTTGTGGTGTGTGATTTGTCAAATAGGAGAGAAACACACTAGGGTCAACTGCCATTTGTTACAGAAGTATACACAAAAATCAAAGTAATTGTTCTGTAACTTTTGTAGTTTAGTGGGACACGATGAGCACACTTGTAGAAGCTATGAGTTAATGATAGATAGAACTCCTACCTACAGAGTTCAGGCTGAAACACGACCCCTAGAATAGAATGCAGGAGTGGTGTGAACAGGATTTCATGGGTGCAAATGAGGCCAAGGTGGAGGAGGACCTGGAAGAGGTCGTAGACAGCTAATATGCTACAATTGCGGAGGGCCAGGACATTATGCCCGCAATTGTACGAACCTAACACGTCCATCATTTCTGTACTGTACCTTGTTCAATCATGAGACAGAGGATTGTCATATGCTGATAGCTAGGATAAGCAACAAGGGAGCACTATGGCCTCCCCCGACTCAGAACCTGCAGATGATGATGTCTGAGCCATGCGAGGAAGATCCAAATGTCAACATTGTGCTCTAACGTGGCATTACAATGGGAGATGACAAAGGAAAACAACTTGAAGATAGTACTTGGGTTTGCAAAGATTTGGCAAAAGAAGCAGAGTTTGATTTGGAGCGCACCAAGGAAAACTTCATGGAACCTAAGAAGAGCTTCGTTGATGCATCCACTTCAGGAAGAAAAGATAGACCAAAGTCGAAAATGGACCCATCTATGCTTATGATGTTCCTGGAAACATGCATGAAGCTACTACACAACTATAAGGCTATAAAAAGATTGCAGGAACTCATTAACAGATGCGCTGGGACCACGCCAGGAGAACTCCACATAGTCTAGATGATTGGAAAGCATAATACTAGGACAGGAAGAGAAGTGAGGTTAACCACGTAGATTGGAGAATATGAGATGGACCAAGTAATCATAGATTTGAGATCGAACATGAATGTTCTGTCGAAACAGACATGGGAGCGAATGGGGAAACCTATGCTATAATGGTCTCCTATTCAGTTGTGAATGCAAACTAGCAGAAGATAGTGTCCATGGGGCGATTGCAGGGAATCACTATGGGTATTGATGGAGTGAGCGCGCTAGAAGACTTTGAAGTAATAGAGATTATTGATGACAACTGGGTGATTAATCTAATAAAGTGCAAGACGATTTTTGAAAACAAGTCACTCTGCATAGTTATACCCTTGGACCCTACTGAAGGATCACGCGATACAGAGCTGGTGCGTGATTATGAAAGTGATGATGATTTGGACTGCATCTATATGATAACAGTGTGAAACAAGGATTAGGTGAATCCCACCATGGACAGATGGATCTCATGGGAGCGCGAAAGCTCCTATATGTCAGATTTTGATGGGGAAACAGAGTGATGGTACAATCAGTTACACGAGGTAACCACTTTGAACTATAATATGATGACAAGGTCGTTGCACTGCGTATTAATAGAAGTAGGGGACCTACCTACTTATGATGGGTTAAGTGAGGTAGATACCTTCTTGGATATATTTGAAAGAGAAGTGCCGGAAAGGAAACACTTCTAGGCTTTGAATTGGGTACTACATGCTACACCCACAAGGTGGTGGGGTATGCACAAAGGGAGATTTGAGGACTAGAGTGAATGCAGGAGAATGATCCGCACACAGTTTGGGAAGCCTAGAGTGTGGTTAACAGAGAAATACAATTCACAAGATAATCCCCATGCACATCTATCTAGGGGGATGCCGACATATGGAAAATAACCTATGCGGATGCACATGAACTCCCTGCTGAGCGGTATGGTGCATAAGATTGTGCTGGGGGGACAAATGTGTAGTTGGCTCTTAAGGCTAGAGAGACAGTATGTGGGAAGAATAATTGCACAGAAGGTTATCCACGTGGAAGCATTAACAAGGTATGCAATGTGCAATGAAGTGATCGGGACCTTCACGTACCCGGAAAGATGTCTTTTTGGTTCGTTGATAGAGTAGAGGCCATAATGCTTATGGAGTCTATTGCGTCTAGTCCGTGCATAGTGGCACTCACAGGGATAATGGACCGTGAAGCCCTGGAAGAAAGGCTCGTGCCGTTAGAAGAGCGCGAAGATGAATGTTTGGGACTTGATGAGGAGATCCAACACGTTGATCTTAGGCTCTAGGAACTCATGAATGAAAGAGTTTATTTGAGGGAAAAAGGCACCATGGCGGAAGCAGAAGTCAAGAAGCTTGAGGAAGTAATAAAGAAGGACTTTGTTCATAGAAAGATTGTAGTGATAAAGCAGGATGATCTCTACTATATTGGTAGACTAAGGGACCACCGATGAGAGTTTCTCAGTTTACTACATGGGATGGGACCGTATGTTATTAAGGAAATCACAGATGTTGGCGCAGTACAGCTAGAGAAGTTAAATAGTGAACTCTTCATAGGGAAAGTAAATGGTTTTCATTTGAAGTTGTACATAGGTGGCCTAGCCAGCTGACTAGCCATAGGAAGCATAGTCTTAGTGCTTTAGGAAGTTGAATGGAGGCGTAGGACTATAAAATACTCTGCCCAGGAGCTGTGCAATGTCAGGACTGCACATAGGAGTGGAGTGTCACAGGGTCCACGATAGCACAAGGGTAGCTATGCTTCCGCTTAGGTTTACTGGAAAATGATTGTCATAGTCACTATTCATGATGTGATGCTTGGTTTGAGACAAAATGGAGTGGGCCACAGGCATTTAAGGCAAACTTTATGGGCTAGATTTGGGAAAATCTGCCACTAAGGGAGCATTAATGGACCGGATTTGGGGGGAACTATTGAATTTGAATCCAAAAGGCACTATAAATTGAAAAGGGTTGCCCAGCAAACAATACTTCGCCATGTTGGGTTGTGTTATATTCTTTCCACAATTAGCTAATGTACTTAACAAGGGGGTTAGAAAGGGGATGGAGCCCCACTTTTTCTTTCTCTGATTACATAGCGGAGATTCACAGGGGGTTTGTGGGGTGTAGGTAACCCCAGTCTATGGGGTCTGGGGTAGCGCCCTGAATTCTTTTTGTTTTGGACCCTATATTAGGATGGGTGGACCTAAGATAGGGTCCAAAAATTCTCGATTTAGCCCTGCTTGGATATCCGCAATTCCCACATTTGGATTGTCATTAGAATGCTTAATATACCAGGTCATGGCGCATTCCTACATGGCACTAACCAGTGTTTCTTTCTTTATATTGTCATCTATAACTCCCTACGCTTCCCATATGGCTCTTATGACGAACCAAAATTGGTCTACATCCTCATTGCCGAGTCCCTTAAGCACTGGCAATTTTATCCTACTTGCTATATTAACTCATAGTGGTGGCGGAGGTGGTGCGGGTCAAGATGGAGATGAAGGTGGTGAAGGTGGTGGCAGTGTGGGTGGGGATGGTATGCGTGGAATCCTTTGCCTTATCAAATGGATCACACTTCATGGCGAGACCTTCGTGAGCTCTTCCTCATCCCCTCGCAGAGGTCAAATCAAAGGGTTATTCTCTAGTCCCTTACTTCCTTCATTTCTGTAGGTTTTTCTGCTTCACATAGCTCTAGATATCAAGGTAATTACATAAACCTATTTTCACACAATAGCATTTTAATCCAAGCATTTAAATACTTTACCTACTTACCTCATGGTCCTTTGAGAAAGCGTCATTCTGGCTCGTTGTACCTAACTGAAGTGTCTACTGCAACCTCAATAATGAATCCTCCTATAATCCCATCGAGCCAGTGACCAACAGTGTGCGCAATGTTATCTGCTGATGCTTCCTATCTGTGGACCAATTCTGGGGTCCACACAATAGGACCGTCGAGCTTCCACCTTCCTTGGCTATCTGCTAGCTTCGCGATCCACTCATACAGCTCAGTAGGGAAATATACGAAGAAGATTTTGTGGATCTTTGTGTACAGGTAGCAATCTAAGCACTCTTCTTTTGTCAGTCGTGGATTCCTATTCTCCCACACCGCGAACTCGTGAATGCTACTGTCCTTTGATCTTATGACCTAGCTACCTGGTTTTCCCCCTTATCCAGCAACAAAACCCTAAATTTTCCAAAAGCAACATGAGCCTAGCTATCTAGCCTAAAATACTTTACATCCCAGTCATCTCTTGGATATGATTTCATATAGAGATCCCTCTCTGGTTTGGTAGGGCTAGCTAACAAACTAAAATCTTGGCCTATGGTTACATCCATCGATCTCCTCATTAGCCTGGGACATTGTGGAGGATAATAGAGGGCATGACAACTAGGAGTTCCAAGGTGTTCTAGTGAATGTAAGGTTCCCAAGTCATAGAAAAATGTAACGCTAGTTGTGAGGTCATGACTTCTAAGGTCTATTAGGGAGAGCTAAGGCATGCTAACATGTCCCAGATAGTACAAAGAGATGTTAAACAAGCTAAGATGTGCCAAGTGCTAAGGAATGCCAAGATGTATAAGGATATGACAATACATGCCGGGCACTATTAAGGTAGCAAAAGGGAGGAACAAGTTAAACTAAAAGGAAATGAGAACATAATAGGGTTAATAAGTCATCAATTTACCCTTTCCATGTGGGGCATGCTAGGCACACCAACACTAGGTGCCAATAGGTGCCAAGTGCCAAGTGTCAATGCATTCTAAGTGACAAATATTCCTCTATTTCTTCTCATCTAGTTTCCAATAATTGATCTCAAATAACCTTAATATTAAACCATGCCAAAGCATACCAACTCATATGAATGCATGCAAAACATGCTAAGACTTCCCAAGTGCCAACACATGCCAAGTGCCAATGTGCACCAGGAGTGTGATGCATGATATGAAGTGGAAAAGCATATAAAAGAGTGCTAAGGTGTGCTAGAGGGTTCCAATGCATGTTCAGGAGTGTTAGGGAGTACTAGAAAAACACAAGGGAGCACTAGGTCAAAATGCATGGAAGTGAATGAATATGAGGGTGTTTCAGGGAGTTTCAATGAGTACTAGTTGTCATGCTAAGGAGGGAGTGACAAGGTATGCTAACCATAGGTAAGGCATGCCAGGGAATATCAGGGCATTTCAAGAAGTGCTAGAGTCTTCTAGGTAGTTCTAGGGTGTGCTAACAAGTGCCAAATAGTGCCAAGGCATGCCAAGTTCTAAGACATGCTAAGATGTGCAGGGTGCTAGAATATGCCAATATGCGTCAAGGAGTTTGAAGGCAACAAAATGAATAAGCAAGCTAAAATGTAAGGAAATGAACAAATAAGAGGGTTAATAAGTCAAAAATTTAAATTTTTGAAAAGGGGCATGCTAGGTGCACTAATAATATGTTCCAATACATGCCAAGTGACATTGTGTGCAAAGTGCTAATGTTTGACAATGCAATACTATGCCAAGGTGTTCTAGGGCATGCCAACACATGATAGGGGAGTGATATGCTATCCTAGGGCATGCCAACATGTGCTTGGGCGTCCTAGTCATGGCAAGATGTTCTAGGTACAAAGATGTTCCAAATACAAACATGTTCCAAGACATGTGAGGTGCCAAGGAATGTTAGTGTACTATTCCAAAGCATGTTATGCTATGCCATGAGTATTGAGGAGTGCTAGGTCTCTCTCATTAATAGAATTGACAGAGCTTTATTATGCATTACATAATATAATTCCTACACACACTAGTGGAGCTTTATTTAAAGGAATTCTTCTAGATAATAACCCTAATAGAGTTGAATCATTTGTTGACTCATAGGAAAACTATATTCTTATGACTTGAGGGAAATGATACACATTAATCACTTCTTAAAAAATTGACTGATTATAAAACCTATGACCTTGGACACATAATGAAAAAGACTCCACAACGATGGTCTTAAATTGTTATCTTTTGACAGAAAATATAGTAACAGGTACATAGCATAATCAAAAACTTATTGGAATGACCAGTGATGATGAACACTTTTTACTGTCACCAAAAGTAACCAAAAAACATTGGTGAGGGTCAATAAAATATCATCAGTAGAAGTGTCACCAAAGAGATAATTAGTGGTGGGCCTTTAACGAGACTCCAAAAGTGTCACCAAAGAGAGAATTAGTGATGGGCATTTAACGATCCTCACCAAAAGTGTCATTGAAAATGGATTTGGGGACAAAACTTAAAGGACCACCACTATATATACTTACAACAATGTTTTTTAAAGACCGTCACCATATCTGACATTGGTGACAGACCTTAAAGGTCCATCACAGGCATGACCCTCACCAATGACATTTTTTCTTATAGTGCTACAAACTCCACCCTCCAAGCAATAACAAGATTCATCTCCTTCTGAGGAAATATATAACCCAATCCCAAAGTGAAACCTGCATCCAATGTCTAGCACTATGATGCTTATGCTACATGTTTTCTCAATGAAGACTTATGAGCTCATTACTCTAGGGAACGCTTGTAATGTACTTATGATTCCATATGGAAATGTTAATAACCAAAACAAAGTCATTCCCTGACCTTGCCTTCTATGCTACACAGTTCCTCTGGTAATCCAGTCACCCCCTTCCATACAATCATTGACCCTCCAAGTTATTGGGCATCCCCTTCTCAGTTACAAAATCCCTCAGACGATCCATCCCTTGGAATGGTTTCCTCACATCGGAAGGTGCCAAAAACCAAGCCATATCCCCACCTCAAAACCATCTTTCTAGTCATAGCATGCTCATGGAAATTAATTGACAATATTGGGTAGTAGTGTCCCACAATAAGCCCGCTCTTGAAGCGCTTTACCTAAATATTTTTACATCTTCCAATTCCTTTTGTTTCTACTAATTCCTGTAGCTAGTTTTAGCCACCCAAATTAGGCATTTCCCTATTTTCATGTACGAAGCTCATAATTTACATTATATGGAAAGGAATTGAAATAAATTCAAATCATACCTAATTGGTGGACCATCAATAAGGTACACTTGCAATTCTATTTACTTCCTATCATAGCAAGTCAAACTAGCTCTTCAACCAAATTAGCATGCATAAGCATATCACATCGTATTAGCTCAAAAATAAACCACCATAAATCAAAATATTAAATCACATGAAACCATAATAAATCAGAATCATAGATCACGTGCACAATTAAAAACTAAAATAAAATATTGATACATATCTTTCATTTAGTTTTGTAATCAACCCTCTCATATTTACCCACTTTCATTGGTTTTATCGGGTAAACATGAGCTGAGGGATACTATGACATGACTCAACCTCCTAGATCACATTAATTAAATGGAGTTGAGAAACTAAAATTTTATTGACCTTCCTTCGGAGCTACAAGACGCTCATGAGCTAAACACCCACTCAGTCTACCCAGATGTTGAGCTAACTTCCCTTTTAGAGCGATATGGACTCCCATTCACTTTCATAAAAAAATAAATCCACTAGCTATGACCCTCTAGTCACATGGACAACCTTGCCTCCTAGAGACTACAGTCTATATTTCCCAGTTCTAAGCATGTGACCTCAAAATTTGAGATACGTTTTCAAGGCTAGTATCCATAGCTCAACCCAAAACATGACAAAAGTTTCTAGAATGAATAATGACACAAGGACACAACCATTCATGAAAAATGTTGCCAATAACTTGACCTGACCAGGCCTATCCATGACAAGAATTTTTTCAAACACATTGGATACATGTAATCTATAGGTCATAAATGTAGATCTGAACATAGGTGTATCATGCTTATCTTAAAATCGTCAAGAAGTTATAAGTCCCTCTAATAATTTTTTCAATAACATCTATTATGTCATGCATTCAATAACCAATCACTTACTAATAAAAAATGATAAGATCCATAAGTAGAATTTGTCATAAAACCATGCTTATAAGTAGCATATTGTTAAACACACACATGGTAGAAAGAATATGAAAGATCAAACATGAGAGTACAATTTTTATTAACAAGAGATATACATTTATAGTACAACATGTGACCATTGGGTTCCACATCCCAAGGTCTCTTGGACTACTTAGTCTATTCAACTTCCACACTAATCCATTTAGGATTAGGTGTCCAACATTCCCCACCTTAATCCGAAGGGTTATGTATGAGTCCAAGAAGAGAGCTGTAATACAAAATGTGCAAAAAATGCATCGTAGCACTAGGCTGAATGTGCTCTATGAAATGTTGGTATAAATGGCAGCGGTTTAAGGATGACCACCAACACTAGAATGCTTAGTGCAGTTCCCGGAACTCTTCCAAAACTGGCAAGAAGCTGAAGTCTTCTACTAGAGGAAGTGCTCCTATTGTTTTGAAGAGGGAAACCTTCAACCAATAAAGGAAGGTCTCACCCCGCATAAAAGGGAAAACTTCAACCTGAAAAGAGAAGTCTCAACCTGTGATGGTTTAAGGATGACCAACAACTCTGGAATGCTTAATGCAATTCCTAGAACTCTTCCAAAACTGGCAAGAAGCTGGAGTCTTCTGCTAGAGGAAGTGTCCCCTATTTTGTTCTTGGAATTCTTCCAAAGCTGGCAAGAAGCTGAAGTCTTCTGCTAGAGGAAGTGTCCCAGATTGCCAACTGAAGGCATGTTTAGGGGCATCTTTGCTTCTGGCTACAACTCTGAAACTGGTGTGGCAAGTTGTGGCTCAGGCTCGCTTGATGTGACTTTGAAGCTTGTAGATGACCATCATTTCCCCCCTTGTCAGATACAAGGTGAGATGATGGAGAAAACTCAACTGAAAGACTGTTCAATACTCTGGAACAAGTTCTGACATGTGATTGGAATATCTTCTTGGCTGTTGATGCCCATTGCCAAGAAGCAATCCATCCAAGATGAATCTTTTTTCTTGCAGGACGTTTATTTCTGAAGCATGTGTGTGAAGAATGACTGGTTTTATGATAGTCCTTACATGGATGAACATCAAAACAGTGATCTTTCAAATGGCCAACTCGGTCACAGTGTTGGCATTTCACAATCTGTTGTTGTTGTTGTTGTGGAAGAGGGGCAGAATCTGGAACAGCTCGATATGAACTGTCATGAGGAGCATCTAAACTATCATGAATGAATCGAGCACTCTGAAACTGAATGGGCTTTGAGTAGTCTAGAATATGAAAGGACAAGTCCTTGTCATATCCAAGACCAGTTCTGTGCTTGTTGTGGACAAGCTGTTCCCAAGGTTTGATGATGGGCTTGGGAAGTGCAGACTGAGTTTCTGCATCTGTATGTACAACAGCTACTTTATCTGAATGAACTGTAACATTATTGACTTGCTGTTTATGGGAGTCTGTTTCATTATTCTGAATAGAAACAGGCTCAGAATGATAACTCCTCTGTTTTAATTCTTCCTGATGTAGTTTTGTCTCAAGCTGCAAAAAATCAATATTCTCCTGTTCATTTTGTAGACATATTTTCATATTGAATAAAGAGGTTTTGTTGATCTTAACCATCTCATCAACAGTGCAATGTATCAGAGTATTTAACAACTCTAATGCATTATCAATTCTGGTCATTTTCTTCATCATCTTATACATTAAAGAAACGGATCACAACTATCAACCAGTGAAGAAGAAGCAACAATCATTCACAATTCAATGTCACTGGAATATCCTTTATAAATGTCAGCAAATGATCACTGTGCAACATAAAAGATTACAATCAGCTCACCAAAATCTTTATGCAGCAGTGGAATCAAGGAATCAATGCGCTATAATGAGTTTTAAATATAATGCCACAATTGGGGCAGCAGCAACTACAAACTTGCTTGGATCCTTCAAGTACTCCTTCACTTTCAAATAAGAAATGATGGCTATCAAAACTTCAATAATTATAACACCATGTCATGGGCATTGGAATGAATCTCTAGCATGCTGAAACAGCAGTGATAGACCTCCTTACGTGTCGAAATACTTAGCAAACTGTATAGTGCTGGTCATATATACCATAGCATTTGACCATGACCTTTAAAGAGCCTTCCAACTATGCATAGTTTCAGGAAAACCTCCAGGAGATTAGAGAATACTCGCCACTACTTCAGATGTATATGCAGCCAATTATTAAGGAGATTTGACTCTTTGACACTGATAAAATCTTCCCACAAAGGACAACTCGAACACAAACTGATAGAACTTGATTTGAAGATGCTTTTAAAACATTTGATTTTAATAATATATCGGCCTGCAACGTATATTATTTTTCATATGATACCAATAAGTCTTCTAACAAACGTAGAGCATACACTGTCTAGTACCACAATCTAACAGAAATTGTTAAGACACCGTATTCACCATACTATTGCATATATGCCACTTTTTCACTGCAAATTTTACATCAGAGGCAACACTCCAGGGACTGAGAATCACTACAACACATTATCAATACAGCCCTCAAAAGTTCAACAGACTTTCCAACAAATATATACCACTGCTTGCATCAAAGATGAAATATTTGATGCCTATGACCGAAATACATCGACTTTCAATGTCGCTGGTTAACCCTTCTCAATCTATGCTATCGAATTCAGATTTATTACATCAACCGACAATCTTTTATCAATCCTACAAACACTGTACTTCTGAATCGATTTAACTCACCTCTGTCAAGTACGATTATTCTTACCAACGCTGGAAATGTCATTCCATCTGCATTCCAGAGCAGTTCTACTCTGCAAGACAATTCATGAAAATACCCACAGATTTCTGCAATTTCCTATTACTTCAATTCACGATTTCTGGGCATATTAGAGCTGAGCTTCAACAAACTTCTGAATCGAATTCAACAGATTCAAATTACCTCTGGCAATACCCTGCGTCCTTCATTAAAACATTCAATCGATTCCTTCACGTGAATCTGGAACCCAACAATTAAATTCGTTTTATTTGAATTCCAAATAGAATAACCAGTGTTTGAAACAACGCCTTACATTTTCTACATCTCAGCTGAAACACAAGTCGACTTTTGAAAACTCCCCTCTGCACATCTGCATTAAACAATTACTGTTTCATCGATTCAGGACAGACAGAATCCAGGTTCTTTAAAATGGACTAGTAGTTACCAAAATTGATGCAGGGCCAACCCTCCACGATGGACAATCTGGCCCACACAATTCTTTTCAAACCTGCATCCGTTTTTGAACATTCCGCTTGCAACCTCTTTACAAATACTCTGGCATTAACTGCGTCTTCAACACTTCCGTCCACGCTATCAATTCAGATTTATTGCATCAATCTTTTATCAATTCTGGATCGCACCTTCCGGCATATCACTTCATTGTCCATCTTTATTCAGGAAACCTTGGTCTATCTTACAAGCATAAATGCATGTCGTCTATGTACAGGAACAAAATTCAAAGCTTCCCTCCGCTCGATTCATCTCTTTCATTAAAAGAATGGTTGTCTTCATATTCCACTGCCATCCAGATAGTATTGCATCGCCATCTACAGAATGTGGTCTCCAAACACGAAAAAAACCACACGAAAAACACGAAAAGTCCCACCGTGATCGCCAAAGGACGTACCGCCCAGGCAAAGTCTCGGCATTCAAATGGAAACCATTCAATATATACCATTCAATATATACGCTGGACCATTCAACGCATATACCACTGTAGTTCAACGCAAAGACAAACTCTGATATAACGCACAGCGTTAATATTATTCAACACCAACAGAGCATTGTATAGTTCAACACCATTCAAATGTCGATACCACTTCCATACCACATTCAACAGTTACCATGGTAGGAAACGCAGCGTTAATACCATTCTATACATACCGCATTCAACATATTCAAATGTTGTGTTAAAATGTTGATACCACAAAAATTCAAATGCATTCAACATGACATTTGAACAACGCATATACCAAAGTCAGTTTCAACGCATACCATGTCAGTTTCAACGCATATACCATTCTAACGCACAACGTTAATATTCCACAGTGCACAACATTTCAACAGCCATTCAATAACGCATTCAATACCACAGCGTTAATATTCAAAATGCATTCAACACATGATTCCAAGTGTTAATATGATTCAATACCGCATACCAGGAGCTGGACCTTCATCGATGGTGGCGTATCTCTGCTTTACTTTGATTCCATGTCAGCCTCAGCGCTAAAACAGGAAATGACAGTGCTATAAAAATTGACAGTATGGACAGATGTGCAGCGCTGGCAGAGGTAGGTTATTTCAGGACAGAGGGGAATAAGGCAGAGGCAGAGGCCAGGACAGAGCACATGCAGTGTTAGGAGCAGCTAATTATATGGAGAGCAGACACCAGCAGCAGTATAATCAGGTTGTAGCTAAAATTGAGCTGAAGAAATATTCATGAGGAAATATTCATGAATTTCATGGTAGAAATAAACTGCACAGAAAGGCCATAAAACAAATGGCTCAAATTAATTATGCAGGGCAGGAATACGCTTGCTCTGATACCATGTTAAACACACACATGGCAGAAAGAATATGAAAGATCAAACATGAGAGTACAATTTTTATTAACAAGAGATATACATTTATAGTACAACATGTGACCATTGGGTTCCACATCCCAAGGTGTCTTGGACTACTTAGTCTATTCAACTTCCACACTAACCTTCAAATCCAGATCATAAAAATTATATTCTTATAAGATACATGAGGAAAAGAGCTCTTATTAACATATGATAATCCAACCATGTCAGTGACTTCCATGTACCACCCAACCATAGATTGGGTTGAAACAAATATTTCTTTCAGTCAATAACCCCCATTCCATGTTCAAATCATTAATATGAAACTCATAATAAAATAATTAGGGATTCCTCAAGCTTTACTGTAATCCTTCCAAAATTGGTCAAGGGATTCCTAGGCCTGAAACAACCTCACACACAATAAGGCTTTACTGCAATCGCACCTTTACTAGTCAAGGGATTCATAGGCCCAAAGAAAAAAAAAATACACTATCAGGCTTTATTGCAATCTTGCCAAAAGAGATTAAGGCATCACTATGCCCTAAACAAGCATGGATGGCTCCATATTTCTTCACCAATACCTTGTGTAATTTTCTTGTATCCACCCTCATTATTTACTTCAATCCCACAATTATCAGTCAATGGATTCCTAAGCCCTTTTTAAGTTCCCTGAGATCACCTCACCCAGTTACAAAACCATATGACAATCCAAATATCAAGAAAATGAAAGAACCTTGTCATGCCATGGCTATCTAGGAATGGCAAGGCAAGGATGAAATCACTATCACACCTGACAAAACCCATGCTAGTGACAACAAGAGAACTAAATATACACATGCATGTACCATACATTCAAAATTAGCAAGAGAATCATACATGCAACTTGATACCTACAAAATAATCCAAATGTAGCCGCTTGATCCAACTATTCCTTGCTTGATCCTTTCTTTCCATTGCTTTAATTTCCTTCCCTTTCCTTCCTTTCTCCAATGCTATAGTTCTCCAATAATTCTATAATTGTGCAAGAGTATAAGAGGGAGAATAGATAGAGAGATCGAAGCTCAAACTGACAAAACCTATGAACTAATCCTCAGAAGCCTTTTTATTATTGAAGAATCTATTTTCTTCAATTTCGTGTGGTTTTCCTTCAATTTCCTCCTCACATGCAACCTTTCACCTTCCTTTTCTCATATTTTCCATTATTTTCATAAATAATGGAAAAATTAATGCCTCTTTTCCTTTTCAAATCCTTTGCCAATGTCTTTTCCAATTTCCCTATAACAAACCAAATGAACACCCACTCGAATGTTTTTTCGAACATTCATCTTGGAATACATGTCCCATGGCCTTGGTCTTGTTTTTTCCTTTATTAACCTTATTAGATGAAATTTTAACCTAGGGCTATTAGAGACCCCTCCCCCTCAAAAGAAATCCCATGCTTAGTTTTATATCACACCTATAACCAACAAGACTGTTGAAAGAGAAACATACTGCCCATGGAGCTTTATATCTTAACTCGATTCAATATTTGCAATGAGCCTACTTCAAATAAAAATGAACATGACAACCGTATCACATATTGCAGCCTTATATTACAACTTGTTGTAGTATTTCCAATAAAAACCATACATAAATATATACATATATCGAAACTCCTTTTCCTCAATTGGAAAACAATGAAGGATCCCACATTTGATCAGTCATCTCCCATGTAGCTTCATCGAGCCCAAAGTGCTTCCGGTACACTTTAACTTACTCCATTTCTCGATTCCACAACATGATTTGTTTCCATTGCAAAATGTACTAAGGTTTCATTTGAAATTCTCCTTTTAGCTCCACTTGCAATACGTACCAATCAACCACATGATCAACATATTTCACATATGTTTTAAGAAATGACTTTCACTATCAGAGGCAATGCAAGTCTCTAGTCCACTGGTCCAATCTTCCCAAGGATTTCAAAAGGCTTGCAATACTCAGGTGACAACTTCTAAGATGACCCAATCCTCAAATAGGTCTTCTTGGGCTTGATGTGAAAGTGCACCAGTTCCCCAACATAAACATCCTTAAACACCCTATGTCAATGTACATAACTCTTTTTTCTATCTTTTGTTTCCTTTCGATTCTTCTTCATAACCCATATTTCCTATTCCATCTCTACCAACATGTCTGGTCCCATCAACACCATGTTCACTGTATCACTCCAGTTTAAGGGAGTGTTACAACTCCGCCCATAAAGTTCCTAAAATAGAGGCATCCTCAATCACTCCTGATACCAATTTTTGTAAGAAAATTCAACTAGTGGAAGATACTCCTCTGTTGGGTACCAAATCAGGCTATCTTTCTATTACATTTTCATCACCCTTTTTGACCTTTTTGCACTTATTTACCCATGTTTACCATGCTAAATCTATAAGGTAAATACCCCTATCTTTTCTAGTGGAATATTTTATTAATGAAGTAAAGTCGCGGGGTTTTGCTTATTTGCAACGCTAAAATGTATGTTTGACTATAGCTTCTGGAGAACAGGAACCAATGCTTCAGCATCCTGCAGTAGATCTGTGATTCACAACAACAACCAGCCATAAGGAGGTTGCACAGCTAGAGTCACAGATCCCTGAACCATTCTTGGACTTCTTGCTTATCTAGTCTATCTAGTGTTGGTGCCATTCCAACTAATGTACATTTCTGGATATACGGTTACCATGTTTTGGGGAAAGATGTTGTTCTCCTGCACTGTGTATAAAAGACAGGTTGTTCCTGTAAATTTGGATATCCCCATCGATATTGTAATAACCCTTTTCAGATTAATAAAGTATCATCTATTTTGTTGTTATAATCTTCACTGTGACTAATGCAGCCCTGATCAGAGAGTTGGGTCCGCTATTTCGATCAGGTGCTACATCCTTCTTGTATGTTATTTATTAGTTTATGATTGTTGTTATAGTTCTTTAATTGTTGTAATCACTTTTCTGGAGTTCTGTATTTAGTTTAATCTCACAAAAATGTTTTGAATCTTAATTGTGAACCCTTGGTTGGAACGGATTGTGTTTTTGCCCCTGCATATACCTTGCGCATTGCCTTGAAAGGATACTCACCCAGATTAATAAATTAACGTAGGAATAGGGTGAATAAATCATTCATACCTAGACCCCAACATTTTGGCGCCATTTCCGGGGAGGCTAACAATGTGCAAGAGAGCGATCCGGACGAACCAGAGGGTCAACCTCTCATCCTAGGGAGAGAACGCGTTTTCTCACTCTGCTTGAGGTCCTGAGCATAGGTTTCCTTTTTGCCTATTTTTATTTCATTTTTTTGTTTGATTTGGGCCGCTCTCTTGTCCTGGGAGGGAGTATACTTTTGACGCCCTGCTCCAGGCCCTAAGTTAGATTTATTTCTTTAAACCCTTGTGTGTTTCTTTTGGGAAACCCTAGCTTTTTCCCTAGGCAGGGAGGAGTCTTTTGACGCCCTACTTCAGATCTTGAAGTATTAGGTCTTCTTGAGGTGTGTGCTTCTTCTAGTTGTTATCTTGGGGAGGGAGGAGTCCTTTGTCGCCCTTCTTCGGGCCCTAAACCCTAGATCATAGAAAATTTTCGGGGTGAATGTTCGCCCTTTGGCGAAATTAAGGGGTTTTAAATTTTTAGTGGGCGAATATTTTGTATCATAGTACATTTTTACAAATCACCTCAAATAGCCCACCTTATTTTAAGGGAGAGGGTAAAAAAGGTAAATTTAGCCGTTGAAATTAGGAGTTACAACCTTCCATTCACCCATTTTCAAGAATAGGTTTTATTTAAGTGAATCCTATGGGCCAAAGGCCCAAATACCATATTTATAAAAGAGGTATGGTAAATTAAAAAATATATAAATAAATGAGAGGTATGGTAATAGCTTTTATCTAAGTGAATCCATTCGCCCATTTTCAAGAATAGGTTTTATTTAAGTGAATCCTATGGGCCAAAGGCCCAAATACCATATTTATAAAAGAGGTATGGTAGATTAATAAAAATATAAATAAATGAGAGGTATGGTAAATAAGTAAAACATTTTTTATATTTACTCCATAAGTCACCTTATATACATGCAAGAGTGTAAACAAATAAAAATATAAGTAAAGTGGAGGTATGGTAAATAAATAAAATGTCTTTTTATTACTCAAAAGGTATGGTAAATAAATAAAAATATAAATAAACTAGATGCATGGTAAATAAATAAAACCTCTTTTTATATTTAGTCCATAACCCTCGTTATATTTATGAAGGCTCAAGAAAGAGGTTTTATTTAAGTGAATCCTATGGGCCAAATACCATATTTGTAAAAGAGGTATGGTAAATTAATAAAAATATAAATAAATGAGGGGTATGGTAAACAAATAAAACATTTTTGGCTTGAGACAGGCTTTTGAATTAAGAAAAAGTCCCAAGACACATCTTCACACCATACATCACTGGCCCTAGTAGTGGGACAATGGAGGCACTCCTCGCTCCTCAAAGATTAGACTATAGACTCTCAAGGCTATATGGGAGGAGCTAAGGTGAAAAGTGCTTTGCTCATATAATGAGGGGGTATATGTATCGAAAGGGGGATAACTAACCCTTTTGACTCTTTGACTTCAGTCATGATTGTTTGACTTCCTATGATTTTTCAACTTAGGTGACTCTTCAACTTCATTTGTGCATCTACTGGACTTTCACATTACATTACATTTGATTATAACATGTATGGCCCATAGTAGTGATGTTGTTGAGACAACTCATGAGACAACTCGAGATGACACTACTAATATGTACTGGATGACTGTGGTGTCTTTGTCGAGTTGTTGTGTTGTTAAGTGATGGTTTACTCTTGGTGTAACATGTCTTCACCTTCGCATGGAAAAGTGGATTGCTTCTTCAATGGTCTTGGTCTTTCCTTGATGGTGCATGTGTATGTATCCCTTTCGCTCACTGCTTGATGTGCTTTGTGCATTCATTCAATTGTAAGCCAGTCTTCTAGCATCCGCTCCTTCTTCATCTCATTCATCGTCACGCCATGTTTCATTAATGTACCTATTCTTGCAATCATTCATGATAAGACAACATCAAATCTAGAAATCTCCTAGTCTGACATGATGGATTGTTTTCCATTTCATGCAAGTGACTAGGAGAGGGACAAGGCACTGAAACTGCATAGAGAAAAACTCAGTCCGGGATGCGATGCTCTAGTGCATTGTTGGGAAAAACTACACAGATGTCACTGGGAGGCAGATTTGCGCAATCAGGGACAACAGTGGCAAGTGCAGGGAAAGACCCACTAAGGAGGTAGAATTACGCAATTTTCGGGAGGAAGACAGGGCAGTGCATCAGGGAAGTACTGGGAAATTCTACACATTTTTCAAGGTGAGGACTGGACAGGTCATTGGGGGCTCCAACTAGGGATCTACGTAATTTCTTCATGGAGGCTAGAGCGGGTAGCAAAGAGGCATTGTCATGAAAATTTGTGTAGTTTTTGAGAGGAGGACAAGATGAAGCTGCAGGAGCTTCTGCTCAAAATTTTGTAATTCTGCGAGATAGTAAGGGATAGGAAATGGGGCCTCTCCGACGTAAATGCATAGGTTCTGGGCCGAGTACAAAGTGGGGTAGCAGGGCAGGTGAGAATCAAAACTACATAATTTTCTAAGGGAGTGTAGAGCAGGTGAGTAGGGGGCCAACCTATAAAATCTGCGCAATTTCCGGGAATAGTGTAGTGAGAGGAAGTAGAGGCTTGTCCCAACTACCTGCACATTTTCTGCAGGCAGTGCAAGGTAGGCAAGCTGGACAAGCTCTCCGTAGTTTTGGAGATCAGTGCAACCATAGGTCATAGCTCAAGTCAGTTTTTCTAGTTGTCGAGAGGGAGGCTTAATGGGATATGTTGCGGGAAGCACAGAGTGGATCGGACTTGGGGACAAATTTTGCGCAGTTGTGGGAGAAAGTGGGCTGACTCACTTTCAAGATTGGTAGTGTAGGCTACCTCAGAGGAGAACCTCAAGATCTGCATAGTTCTAGGTAGCAGAGCAAGGTCACCATATTCAGGGTCAAGTTCAAGGAGGGTTTTTCGGTTGATAGATTTCAGGAAAAATGACGAAGTGTGAAAGCAAGTGAACTTGTTCATTCATGACATTTTGATCACACACATAGCACGACTCAACAACAAGATACCTCAAACGAACAAGACAAGCATGTGCTTAGTGATAATAACTCAAAGGTTAAGAGTGACAAGTGTGACACTTGAGATGGATCTTCAAACGACCGTGATGCCTGATAGTGCACGCAACCTTGTGTGTGAGTACGACTGATGGTCACAGAGAAAAAACAATTCATGCACACAAAGACAAACCTTCAAAATTTCCAAAACAGACTCACAAGCATGAAATAGCAATTAACATGCCAAAAGACGACTAGTGGTTGATCAACCAAAAGGGGTGTAAAGACTTGATGAGAGCTCATGGCATGAGCCTGAGTGTTTGCACCAGCAAGGAGAAAAAACCAAGGAAGGCTCTGAAATTTGGATGCAGGCCAAAATTTTGGAGGGTGTTGCAGCCGCATGTAGGAGCTTATTCCTTAAAAAAGAATGTGTATGTAGGGAGCATATTCCTAAAAACAAGGATTTGCAAGTTTGGGTTTGATGTATGGAACCTATTCGTAAAAACCGAGATTTGTGGAGAGTGAGCCTGTTCCTAAAAACAGGGATCCCGGTGCAAGGATTGCAAGTTTGGGCTTGATGTATGGAGTCTATTTCTAAAAACCTAGATTTGAAAGTAGCAAGCCTATTCTTAAAAAAAAGGATTTACCAATAGGGACTCAATGCATTGCAACCTCCCTAGTTTTACTTTTGAAGGATATAAGTTTAATAGTATCTATTGATATAAGTGTAAAGGATCTCTTCACCTTTGTAATATGAACTCTCAATGTTTAATATATTTTTATAAAAAACCATTAGACTTTTAATAACATTTATGTTAAATAAAAGAAATAAATTAAAAATATAGCTATAGTAAATTCCGAGATATTCAAGGCTAAACCTAGAATCCATGTTAAAAAATGATCCTTCTTCCCACCAATCGAAAAAAAAAATCTTAACAATAAAATTTGGATACCTACCCTAAACATAAGGCCGTACTGTGGACCTAGAAATTTAAACACACGACCTACGTAAACATTGTTAACTTACTCATGTTAAAAAGTGATCCTTCTCCCCAACAAAAGAAAAAAATATATCTCAGCAATGAAATTTGGATACCTACCCTAAACATAAGGCCGTACTCTGGACCTTGAAATTTAAACATACGACCTACGTAAACATTGTTAACTCCTCTAAACAAATCTTAAAATCCATTTTGGACGTTTTTGGATGTAACATTTAACGGCAACTAAAAGCAATGGATAACTAGATTTACGTATACATAACCCTATGTTAATTCCTAAAAATTTGACGAGAAAAAATCAAAACTACGTTAATGACATATGTTGTAAATAAAAGTACTCAATAATGGGATTGCAAAATGACACTTATTTTTTATAACAATAAGAATTGGCCTATGACAGTCGTTTCTGATGACGTCGTGGATAATAAAATTTAGACGTGAAAATCGTATTTTTGGAAATGCTGGTTAAAGTAATTTGCATGTTAAAATCTGTTTTTAGGAGGTCTCTTTTAAGGTCACTGTAATTGGATTTTTTTTAATGATATTAAATAATAAATCATGTTATTTAAAAAAATTTAAACATGGAAAACATTGAGAAATACGTTGTTAAAAAAAATATCAGATTATTTGGATGGTTACGCCAGTTATAATGTAAAACCTGAAACAAACCTACAAGAATAATAAAGATAAAAAATTAAATATAAAACTTTGAGATAAAATATATAGATTGATTTTGTGTTAATGATAGTTTTAAGGGTTAGTTTAATTGATTGAGTTACCATGGTTAAAGTACATTTGCTATTTAGGGGTTACCAATTCAATTTTCTCGACACTCTCGGGATCATGCTTCATGGTTGACCTAATAGGAAGTGATCCCATATGCCTTCCACAGGATCTGTGTGGTACCAATATTCCATAGACATAGTGATCACCAATATCTGCGACCCATGAAACACACAAAAGGAAAAACAAAACAAACAAACCAAAATAAAACTTAAAACTTTGTGTTAATGATATCTAGTATAAAAGAATAATGTTCACTTGCATTTTGAGAAGTATCATTTTACTAAAAACAATATCAAAACAAGAAAAATATTGAGTAACATTTCATGGTTTTATGTCTTTAATGGGTATACATAATGCACCTCAAGTGAATGTCTTTACAGTGAATAATTATTTAATACAACCTAATGGGCCTTACTTGAGTGTAAATGGTGACATTCAAAAAATCACTATATCCTTGTAGTATAAAATGGGGAGGTTACCATAGGATATGTTAGCACCTAAATTTGCCTTAGGCTGAAGGAAGGCAACACTCAGGGTAACCACAAACCATGCTCAGTCTGGTAGCTAGCCCTACCAGAACAGGAGAGGGCTCTCTCCGGGTCACACTCAGGAAAATAAACAATAGGGTCTGAGATGACGCAAAAATGGATACTGATTTTAGGCAAGGTAAATAAATATGATGGAGGTATTTTGATAAATGACTGAGTTTTTTGGGATGTGTGGGGCCAAGGAACAGCATAAGCAGAGAAATTAACTCAAAGACATAGGTTATTTCGTGAGGTAAGACAGGTAGAAAGTCTAGCAATTAGATTTGAAATAATATGAAGTGGACAGGTTGTTTGAGAGTGTGAAAAGGGCATAAATACATGAATCCTTTTCAACAGAAGAAAACATAGAACATGAAAACTATCCCAAGGTAGAGCAACACACTGAATTCTACCTTTTTACTTAGAAAGCTTTCACTGGAAATGAATATGAATGAAATATGAAACATAACGAAATACATATAAAACATAAAGAAGATACATTTTCTAAACTCACGCCACATGAATCTCATGAACCAGAGCTGCATCTTTCATTAATTCTCTGTCAAAATGTACAGTGAGTGACTGGGTTTATCTCCCACAGTTTCCCAGAAATTCCAACCCTTTACAAAATGACTCTCAATACAATAAATAAGCTTTGCCATGGGAAGGTTGATCAACCCAAGAAGTGAAGAGCCAACCATCAGCAGTTACATTCAATTTTCTATGAAGACCAATTAGAAAAAAGTAAATATGAGCATAGATTTTGTGGGTGGTTGTTTGCCTTCATTTGGCCACTTGGATAGAAGCCAAAAATGCTTTTTAAACTTTGACTTTGATGCCTGGAAAAGCTTATTGCAAATGAGCGGACCCAGTTGGAGAAAATTGTGAATCAAAATTTCGCGAAGCGGGCGCGATTTTGGCCTTTGGGTGTCTGTGCGCCGCACCAAAAACTGTATGCGTTGTGCTACTTTGGAGCAGGTTTTAAGGCCCTTGCCGAAGTCCAAATTGGGCCTAAGTGTACTTTTTGGAAATCCCTACCTGTCTGCTCTCCAACCCAAGTGGAATTTCTAAATTTGGTGCCCATTTGCCCCTCCAAAGTTGCAATCTCCCAAGACTGCATCCTGTGTGACAAAATAGGGGCAGAGAGGTCATTTTTTGTGTGTTTTTGACCTCCTGAGGACTCAAAACTAGCCCAAACTTCTGGGAAATGCACCAATAGTCATGATTTTCCATGGAAAATCCAAAAGTGCAAACCTTTTGTCATTTGGAGCTCCCTATTGTAAGCGCACGCCAGGTGGCGCGACGCACAGGGAGAAAAACCATGTTTTTTACACAAAAATTTCCAAAAACACCAAGAATGCCCCAAATTTCTTGAAATTTGGGCTGGAGATACCTTATCAAGTGTTATGGTGGGCCAAAGAGGCTTCGGCCAACATCTAAAGTTGATCGAGCTCCCTTTGCCTCTTTTGCTTCTTGATTGCCTTCCTCAATTTCGCCTTCAAATTCTTGATTCGGGCCTTGCACACTTTGTTTCGCACCATGTAGTGGAAAGCCATGTGTCTCAGCAATGCATGGTCCTTGTCGGCCTTGTCTAACAGCCTCTCTAAGTGCATGTTAACTCTCTTGAGATTGGCCTCCCGATCCTCATTAATCTCTTGCTCCAATGACGTGACCTCAACTCTTCTCCTTTGTGCAGCTTGGCGATGCTCACGAATGTTTTGTAGCTCCATATTCGCTTGCTGATCCTCCAGCTCTTTGTTCCTCTGCTCCAGATATTTCATGTTCCATTTGGATCTTTCCAAATCAACAGACAAGGCTTGAGTCTTTGCTTGCTGCTCCTGGATGATCTCTTTAAGCTGTGCACTTGTCGGTTCTATATATGTATCATCATCATGAAGGAGAACGAATTCGGTCTCTCATTCACCTGATGGCTCACCTGAAGGTCCCTCATCCTGCATTGGCTCCTTGCCTTTCTCCTGTTCCTGTGATGTTGATGGAGGAAGCGACACCCCTTCCACCCCGGGTGGAGATAACACTCGCTTTGCCGCTGCAAACAAACGTCTGGTGCCTTTCTGATATGTGATGAAAACTAGCACACTAGCAGTCTCATGATGCTCATACCGATGAGAAGGTTCACCCTCATGCTTAATCTCTGTCACTCTCCGTGAAGCTCTGAAGAAATCACGCGAGATGAAATCATCCCAAGTGATGCCCTGCAATCCAAGCTGATGAACCACAAAAATCTTGATAAGAGCAAAATGATAGACACTGTTAAGTTGCTGCTCAGGTGCTTTTCACTGTATAAGGGTGGTCATCCTCTCTATGTTCCGGAAAATGAAATATGGAATGTTCATCATCCGTACCCTAGTGAAATGCATGAGCAACCTGATGTGATAAGAATAAAGACGAGAGAATCACCCCTCACAGCTGAAATATTTCATAATCAATCTCATTAGTGGAGCATATTCGTCTTTCAGATACCGAAATGGGAACACTCTCTTGAGATGCCTTAAGAAACTAGTTTTGATGTATGGCTCATAATGCTGCCGGTCAATCTTCTTTTTCTTGTGCCATGGTTCAACAATGTTCGGTATACCGGTTGCCAATGAGTCAGATTCTAGTGTAAGTGTGAACGTGACACCAGCCAAGATAGCTTGATCTTCGCGCAAGTGCAGCATAATAAGACGAGCCAACTCCTTATGAAATTTTACACTTTCCACCTTTTGACAAAACTCACAGCATGACTGATGCTTAAAACATGACATAGCAAGAGGGCAGGCCTGCAATTCTGTAAGGGTGGTTGGTTCCTCTCTAACATGTCTGCCACTTTTATGAGGCCTCTTGGGTGCCTGTTCTTCCAAGGGGGAGTCACTTTTGGTTTCTACCTCATAGTCCGATGAATGCTCACATGCCATGACTGCTATACAAAATACCTTGAAGACAAGATGACTGAAGTGTATGAACTGTGCTTCAACTGCCCTTTTTGATATGTTGAAATCTGCCACCAAGGGGAAAATGCAACAAGGGACTGTTAGGAAGGGGAATAATATGAAGGGATTAGGGACTATGAGGAGGAATTTTATTTAGGGAGTAGGGAGTTTAGGAGATTTTATATAGGGTAGGGTTTGGGGTGTTAGGAAAATTTATATGGGCTAGGGTTTGGGTTTTACCTTTGACAAATGTGAGGAGGGGATAGGGAATAGGATTTTAGTAGCATTTTAGGATAGGGAGAAATGGAAAAAGTGGAATAGGGAAGAAGGGAATGAGGGCAAGAAGGAAAAATGAAATGGGGGAAGAACCTTGGCACCAACACAATGATTTTGTAACCCTAACAGCATTTGCTTTGATGATTTTAAGTGGTACGGTTTAAGAGTATTGGTGTAACCATAAGCCGCCATTTATTGTCATCATGCTAACATAAAAATGGATGAAACACTAAGAGATTGACCCCACTTGGTAATTTCAAGGGATTGAGGGCGATTAGTTGCAAGTTCTGAGAAAAATCGGGCTTCTGTGTATATGCGTCGCGATCCTCCACCTGTGCACCGCGCCCTTTATGTGCTTCGCGCCCATGTTGTTTAATAGTGTGTGGTCGCACCCAGTGCGCCGCGCTCCCTATGTGCGCCATCCTACTCCACCTGTGCGCTGCACTCCAATTCTTAACACAGTTCGCCCTTTCCAAACAGTTGTTTGCTCTCCAACCTTCAAACTCGACTTTGCTATGATATTTATGAATGTAACTTGACCCAAATGATTTATATAACTTGGAGAAATATGTTGCAAGAGTTGGATTTGATTTTTCCTTCTTCCAAAACCCATTTTGTAATGTTTTCACTTTGGCACTTTTTCACAACTAATACAATTCTGCTTTTCACACTTCTTTTTGATTTCTTTGACTAAAATGATGAAATTTTTTGGTGATTTTTTGCAGGGGTAGCCGACATGGAATTTGGCTAAGGAGACCAAGGTTGCACTTGGAGAAATCCACTGAGAAACTTTTGAATTTTTTTACAAATGACAAACTGTTGACTTTTCTTCAAAACAGAGTTTTGAAGAACAATCGTATTCTATCAACATGACGATGAAAATCTTTGAATCAAAACTTTATAAGAGCCTCCCTCTGGCCTTGCTAGCTTTATTGGACCTTGTTTGAAGACCAAATGACCAATCCCTAGACTTAATGACCGAAATGACTCCTGCCCATTAAAAGATCAAACATTGACTTTCATGGACTTTAATACACATTGGTGAAAGGACCTAAGCCAGCAGGTGCAAGACATGAGGGGAATGAATGGTAAGGCCCTTCTATCAGGTTATGGGATGCCACTAGTGGAATGCAATTGAGTGAATGGAGCGAGACTCCTAAAAATGAAATGCAGAAAGAGTTTTGATCTCTAAAGGAGGACTAACCAGACCGACTCTTACATTGGCTCCAATGGGGGATGGTAGCTCCTTGGAGGTGCCAAGAATGACAGATCTTTGGGAGAGTAGATAGTGCCTTCGTCCATTGGGCTATGCACTCATCATTTCGACAAACGACATGCAACTCTTGACTCATTTATTGACTGAAACTTGACTCGGACTGGCTCAAATATCGACTTAAAATGGCTCAAAAACTGACCAAACAAACTCAAACCAAAACTGAAATAAAATGGTATTTACGGTAACAATGGAAACAGTAGAAACGACTCAGAAGTGGTACTGCTTGGGCAGCCGACCATTGATCGGCCCTCCTGGACAATCTTCCCAGTTCATTTCCTTCAGAAGAAAGGCATTTTGACCCCGATATGCTGCAATCTTGAAGGGACCTTTCCAGAGATTATCAAATTTATTGTGCTTACCCTTTTACTCATTCCTGGCATCCCACTTCAGTACTACATCATCCAGCTGAAATTTGTCCGCCTTTGCTTTTCTGTCATAAATTTTCTTAATTTTCTCCTGCAACTTGGATGTGTTTTGGAAGACTTCTTCTCTGGTCTGCTGCAAATGGATCATCTGATTCAATCTTCTCTGCATAGGATCATCTTCACTGCCGGCTTCCTGAAGGAGTTTGACTACCGGGGCTGCAAGAGAGGTAGGAAACAAGGCATCAACTCCATACACAAGCTCAAAGGGCGACATACCAATGGATTTCTTCTGACTAACTGTTATAGACAAATTTGTGCCTTACAGCAACAAGCATGAATTGTCAATAATCCAAGGGATCCAAAGTTCCCTAAACATGATGTTCCTACCCCTAGAGGAACAAGGTGAGCAAACCAACAGCTCTCAGATCAGTTCTCCACCTGAAAACACTCAAAAACAAGCAATCCTGAAATCAAAGCAGGTGCTCCACTAGGTTTCTGCACTGAAACTCAGTTGCTCCATGGTGTACCTGCGTTACAAAGCAAGTGGAACAAAGGCCACCTGCACTGAACGAGATGAGACAAGTGGCACACTGAGTCATTGCTCTGGAATCTTCCAAAAATGACACTTGGATTAGGTATTTCACCTTGTGATGAGTCAGAGGCTCTGTTTCTCCAAGTGGAAGCAAGGTTCTCCAAGTGGACTCAAGAACTGAAGATCAACTGAAGATTAACTGAAGAGAGAAAGGACACAAGGCAGCTACACATCAGTTGCAAGCTGACTCATCCTTTCTCAATTCATCTATATATTGAGCTCTCTCCTATGAGCTCAAGGGGCTGGAATTTTGTGCAAAGTAATGATATGCTGTTGGTTTCACTATAGAACTATTGGGTGATTGTTTGAGAGAGGTGAAGAGGAGAAATTCTTTCTGCTGGGAGGTGTTGCTGGGTTGGAGCCTTCAATGGTTGTAATACTCTCAGAACCTTTACTTCTTCATTAATAAAAGCTATTGAGGTTCTTCTATGTGCTCTTGTTTCAATAATATATTGTGATGATTGCATGTTTGGTTTACACTAATCCATGAACCAGTTATGATTGCATGCCTCTTGTAGTTTCCTTCTTTGTTATTTTGCAGGATCTCATTGTAGCTGGGCAAGCAAAAGAACAGGGAGCTAGGAGCAAGCGGCCAAAGAGAAGAGTTTGGATTCGACATTAAGCGCAAGGCAACGGTTAGTGCATTTCTCCATTCTCTTTTGCTTTCATAAAGAAGTAAACCTTAAGTAGTTTGTTTTATAGTTGTTGCTAAGGAACTATCACCCTTAGAGTGGGATAGGGTCATCCGAGTCGGATACTTTTCCCTACAACAAACTGGCGACTCCGCTGGGGATCGTATCCGTTTGATTGTGTTTGTAGTATCTTGCTATTCATTTCCTGAACAAGAGAGTACCAAATCGAAAAGCTTTTGACTATATCAAAAGCGAAGTAGAGGGCAGCTACTCTGGCTCATTTCTGAGCAAGTTCATGATTTGAAGAGCTGATCTACAAGGATCCTTGTAAGCTCTTAGTGATAGATTTTCATCTTCCTAATCATCCCTTTGAGTGTGCTTGACTGATTGCTTCTGATTTGAGCAAAAACTGTGCATTTTTGAGAAAATTGTGACCCGGAAACTGAGAAAACGCAACTTTCGTTTTCCAAAGCAGGTAGTACACAGGCTACCTGCTTTGCAACGCAGGTCTCGAAGGGGCTACCTGCGCTGAGAGCCAGACTGGCTATGCAGCACCTGCGTTGGCCCAAATTTGCCTAGTGCATTTGGGGTTTCCTCCCTTTTTCTTGGCTGTTTTCACTATTGATTTGGCTGCCAGTTACCAGTCTTGCACCTGTTCTGAAACCAATATTACTTGCCATCATTCCGCCTCTGTTATATAACGAAATTGTACTTGTTCTTTTGTATTTCTTATTCATTTACAATTTCCCATAACGAAGAGTAAACTAGTCTTGCTTTTGGCCTCTTAGATCTGAACCTGTGTTAGGCATTTTGCTGGTCTAAAGAGTTAGCTTGTTTGCTGTCCATAGCTGATTAGTCATTTACTTTCGTCATTATGGTTTGATTTCATGTATTTCCAGTGATTAAACAAGTAAATCTTAAGGTGTCTTTTGATTTTGGACAAGCTTGTTTACTTTCGCTTTAAATCGAAATCAAAGTTATATAACAACTTTCTTTTTGTAACCCATCCACATTAAGAAAGGGAAAAGAAAATACATGCATTGTGCATTTTGCATTTGAAAAAGTTTGCATGATGATTTAGGAGAAAGTGCATTAGTTCGTGCTATATGAACTGTGTGAAAAGATTTGCCTTTCTTCTCCCTCAGTAGTTAAGATTTTCATTAGTCAAAAAGATTTGAAAAAGCTTGCTTCTCATCTTAGGCTGCATTTAGGAATTGTTTATATACATCTCGTGGTGAACCTCGAAAGGCAAACTTTAAAAAGATCAACTTAAAATATACTGAATGAACCTAACAACGCATTTGAAACATAACGCAAACACATAGAGGTCTAGGTAGAGACGTGTTCCGGCGTCGTTAAACATAGTGACTGTCGATCTCTACGAAGGTGGGTGATTCCTCCTGAGAGTCGGTGGCACTAATATGGACTTGTGCTCCCACGTACCGTCGCGTATATATTGGGAGACCCCTATAGGCATTTATCCTTTATCCTTAGGAAGCCGTGTCGGCCGCCCTACTGATCGCGATGCAGTGAACACAGCATTCACGAAGATCGACCACCCGTACCGTAAAACGTATTCTGTGGTTTCGCGAAAGGTTCGGCACACCCTCTGCCTAGATCTCCAAAGCAGTTTCTTTTGGCCCTTTTCAAACTCTATAACTGAAAAGGTCCAACCGAGCATTTGTCACTTCAGGCTCGTTAATACATCGAAGGAGACTAGAGTCATATTTAGCTTTTTCTCGACTCTTAAAACATGAAAAAGCAAAGTTATGTTTAAAAGCGTCTAATAAAATTCATTCAAATCGGAAACACAAATTTCCCCCTTTATATTTTAGTTGATCGAGTAATCCGCAATCGTGGAAGAAAGTCAATTGAATATCCGTCGTTCTCGGAGGCTTGCGAGTCGACCATCTTTGTCTCCGGAATCGAAAACAATCCGGACAAAGCGAGCTCGTCGAACCAGTTCAAAATCTCCTTTAAAAGTTAGAACAAGTGTTCCGACAACATCTGAGATTCTGGTTACTCCAAACATTTCCGGAAATCCTGCCTCTATAGAAGAAGTTCAACCGCCACAAAAGGACAGTAATACTGATCCTAGTCTAGGGGCAAATACTTGTATAACTGAACCAGTTCCATCTGTAACTGGTCCAGAGAGTTTTGTTCCTCAAACATCTGTCGCTGTTGATACAACCCCTTCTTCGGCACCGGAAATCTTTTACGGACCTGACGGTCTTCCTCTTCCACCTGGTCTGATTGCGATAGAGGAAATTATAGAGGAATCGCAAGTATCCACTCCAATTCATTTTGGAGTAGAGGTCACTCTATTTCCTGCTACAACAGAAGTTTGTCCATCACCAGTGGAAGTTCCTGTAGAATCACTAGGCAATCAATTGGATAGACTCAAAATGTCTGAACAACCGTCGACATCTAGGACTGTGTCAAATGACAGGGCGACAGCAAAATTACCTGCTGCAAATCCAACAATGTTCGCCGGCATACCATCTATCCCAACTAGCTCTCAATCGCTAGAAGGAGTCCACCAAGGGACTATCTCGACAGTATGGTCTGTTCCTGTCTGTTCCGGAGTAATGTCTGGTAACTCTTATGGTGAGACTCATCAAATTGACCCTTTTGGGAATCAATTTAGGCCATCCAGTCCTCCAGGACAATCAATTGCCTTGAGTTCTGGATTACCACCGTATGGGGGGCAGTATGCCTTTTCATTACCCCCTCCGGGAGGGTACCCATACGGGAGTTCTCAACCTTACTCAAGTTATGGTGGAATTGCAACGAGTAGTTGGGTACCTATGCTATCCCAGCCACCAAGAGTTGTATATTCTATGCAACAGTGTGTACCTGTGACGAACATCCCAACTACACCGGCTATTGTAACCGTGTCGCAAGTTCAAACGATGCCTGTTGTATGTCAACCTCAGATTTCTCAGGTTCTCACGCAACAGCCCCTTGACCCTGCGACCCAACCACAATTGCCTACTGGTGGGGAAACACAAGTACAATCGGGTACAAGTACCCCACGTCTTGGTCCAATGGTTAGTGTAGCACAACAACCCATGGTATCGCAACCATGGATAGTGCAATACCAACAGCCACAATTCCAGCAAGTGTACCAAGGTTCTGAACAGCAAATCTTTGCGAATACTGGACAACCATATACCCAAAATGGTCAAAATCAACCACTTTATAGTGGTCAAGTCCATCAACCGTATCAGTCATACCAACATCAACTCCATTATGCTGGTATGCAAAGACCAACTGTTCAGGCGATTCCATCGTACCCTGGTTACGATTCACCTAACTTGAATCAACAATTACCATTCGTGGCGACTTTAGAGTTGCCTGATTTACATCGGTTAACCAATGATCCAATTGCTTATGCCCCATGGTGGCCAGCGATCCCACACAAACTTCCATCCGACATTCCTAAATTCAATGGAAATCCAGGTGAAGACCCGTCGAATCATGTGATGACATTTCATCTGTGGTGTTCGTCGAACACTCTAAATGATGATTCGATAAGGCTTCGCCTCTTTCAGAGGAAATTGACAAGTCCAGGGGCAAAATGTTATATAGAATTGCCAAGAGCTTCGTTCGACAATTTTAGCTCCCTCGCCACGACATTCTTAACCCACTTTCAATTACCAATAAGGTATGAAACGGGAACAGAAATATTGACTAACTTCAAACATACAACTGCAACTCATATATCAGATCATATACATGAGTGGCGACGTCGACGAAGAATGGTTAAAACATACGTTCCTGATCAGCTTTTAACTGAGTGGTTTATAAAGTCGTTACTTCCGGCCATAACGAAAGATGTGGCAAAGGGGGGAGTCATAACAGAAGAGCAGGTTATTGCTCGTGCACAATATTTGGACTTAGTATATACTCAGTCCGGCATGCTCTATGACAAAATACCAGACGCCCCTAGACCAGAGTTTTCAATCCCTCCTCCTCCTAAATCAAATAGTGACTCTCATGCCGGAGATGGTGTGATTGGCACGGCAAACTCGAATCCGAAAAAGGCCAATCAAAAGAAGGCCCGTAAAGATTCGAATCAAAATGCGCATGAAGAAGTTCTTGCTTCAGAAGTAAATGCCGTATCGACAGATAAGGGCAATGAAACCAATCAACCAGGAAGCAAGAAGAAGCAAAACAAAGGGAAGAAGAAAGAATGAGGAGAGTCATCTCCTCGAAGAACTTCTCCTGGAAAAGGGAAACCATTTTCGGGGTGTCGGATATGTGAAGAGGATCACTGGACAACAGACTGTCCGTACAAAGCTGAGTTTAAAAAATTCATAAAGAATTCACAAACCCCGGCTGTGTTAACTGATCCATTTCCCGATCCAAGTCAAAATCTGGTTGATAGTGGAAATGCTTCCCCATCGCAAGTTATGATGTTGTCAAGTTCTAAACGCCAAGATGATACTTGGACTTCAACATTAAACAACAGCTATGGCAATCCACAGTTATTGAATGGCGAGAGAAAAGGTCGATCAGGCAGTTCGACGACAACTTCGACAGAAGTTGTGTCGCTATCCAATACAAGAAATATTCCAACGATCCATGGAGGCAATCATCCTCTCCAAAATATTGGAGTGATTTTCCTAAAAGGCCCTGCTTTAATGGGTACTTTTTCCCCACCACCACCAAGTAATCTGGCGGAAATGGGTGCAGTGGAATATGAAGCCTTCTATTTTTAATGGATCTAAAGCAACGAGGATAGTTCTTATATCATGTCAACCTCGTTAAAAAATGAAATAAGGAGTTAAGAGGATAGTTCTTTACGATGTCAACCTCGTTAAAAAATGAACTGCCCCTTAAAGTTTAGGGGGGCATATACCTCGGCTGCATTATTATGCTGGGGGCACCCATGTTCGAGCAGTTTTAGCACACAGTTAATGCTCGTTAAAAAATAAACGCAAGATCCGAGCAGTTTTAGCACATAGTTCATGCTCGTTAAAAAATAAACATAAGTTGTGAGCAATCTTCCCCTAGAGTTCAAGCTCACCCAGAAAAAATGAACCGGTAAATAACCTTGGTAAATGTAACCTTTGACAGCCATATTAAAGCCCTTGGTCATGTTCTTGCAGTCTCACCTCCATCCGTTCATTTGGCCAATCGTTCATCTCCATATGTTTGTTTACCCATTTTGAGGAATAGCTGCGAAGAGTGATTTCACTAAGCCATCCTTGTGACACTGCCGTGATTGGAATATTCCAACCTGTACCTGGAATCTGCTGCTGCCCTGTTAATCACTCGTTCCTCGAAAGACGAGTCGTCTTTAAGCTCTTTTCACTAACTCGTAAAATATGAAAAGATTGCCGAGTTTTGGCCTTCCAGCTCGTTAAAGCGACCGGAAAGCTATCCCTCCTCTAGATTTTAATCTTTTTGGACCTGAGGGATTATTGCACAAAAAGATCGAGCGCTTGTTTTGTTCGGCTCGTTAAAGAAATCGAAAATTCATCCCTTCTGTATTGTTTTATACTTTTTCGGACTAAAGGGATTAGAAGACGAAAAAGGAATTTTGGAGTTAACTTTCCGTACCTTTTCAGACTCTCTAAAAATGAAAAGGACCGAGTTTTCCTTGTCGTTAGACTCGTTAAAATGATTAAATAGCGACAAACTTGTCTTTAGACGAGAACGAGTTTCCCTATCGCTAGGCTCGTTAAAACATAGCGATGGGCTTGCCCGAAGGGCAATTTATAGAACAAGCATATGTTATCCTCCTCAAGCTTGACAAAAATAAAGAGGTACTGGTCAGCAATGACTGGGGAAAAATTGGGAGAACCTCACAGCATTAATGGTAGCAAGTCGCTCTTGAACATGACACTTTGTCCTCCGTATCACATCGGGTTGGGTTGTTTCATTCACCGGTCTCATAACCATGGTCCTCGCCACACCATCCACAATTGGGGTAATGCTACCGATCCATCACATCAGTGTCATTATATGTTCAAGAGATGTGGTTCTACAAAGAGTCAACCGTGTCCCATCCACTGCCATACATTATCCTTCATCCATTTCATGACCGCCACCCTGAATCATACATCACAGTTTGTTTTCACCTCATCACAGTCACTAGCTCCGTTCCGTGTCCCTCATGTGGGATTCATTAAGGCCCTCCTTTGACGGATCGCTCCTTGTCGACATCAGCTCATTATCCAAGGAGTTGATCTAGGAACAACCCCTTCAGTACTTTGAAGCTTGCATGCCTCAATGGCAAGTTTCTCACTTCCGGCGACAGGTATACATCAATGACCTTCGACCAGAGGATTTTGCATGGTGGTCGACGCCAAGTCCTTTATTCCCACCATGTGAATTGTACTGCTATACCTTGAGGGTCATCATCCTTATCGGTGATTCCTCTCGCGCTTGTTAACGGTTTACATCATTGGCCGGTAATCAAGCGATGTCTTTCCATGTTCGACTTCAAGAAATTCTCACATGGATCGACTTGTACATCGAGTGAAGATCGGAAGAGATTGAAGACCCCGGATCTAGTTTCATCCATCCGGGCTGCGATATATATTCAGGATATAAAGACATTTGATATGTACATCATTGCAGCAGATGATCATCCTTCTCAAAGGATGATAATTTCAGCAGAGAATTATCAGTCTACAATCAGACGATCGTCTGTTCTATGTACCAAAATGTATTTATAAAGCTGAGCATGGGAATGCCCGCCTCAGCTAGATCATGAAAATGTATGAAAAATAATGTATCGTATTGTATCTTATTACAGGACACTTCTCAGCAGATTGAATGAACTTCGGATCCTCTCAATAAAGCATTTCACCCGATAAACGACCTCATACTTTAGGGGGCATCTGTTATAGACAAATTTGTGCCTTACAGCAACAAGCATGAATTGTCAATAATCCAAGGGATCCAAAGTTCCCTAAACATGATGTTCCTACCCCTAGAGGAACAAGGTCAGCAAACCAACAGCTCTCAGATCAGTTCTCCACCTGAAAACACTCAAAAACAAGCAATCCTGAAATCAAAGCAGGTGCTCCACTAGGTTTCTGCGCTGAAACTCAGTTGCTCCATGGTGTACCTGCATTACAAAGCAAGTGGAACAAAGGCCACCTGCGCTGAACGAGATGAGACAAGTGGCACACTGATTCATTGCTCTGGAATCTTCCAAAAATGACACTTGGATCAGGTATTTCACCTTGTGATGAGTCAGAGGCTCTGTTTCTCCAAGTGGAAGCAAGGTTCTCCAAGTGGACTCAAGAACTGAAGATCAACTGAAGATTAACTGAAGAGAGAAAGGACACAAGGCAGCTACACATCAGTTGCAAGATGACTCATCCTTTCTCAATTCATCTATATATTGAGCTCTCTCCTATGAGCTCAAGGGGCTGGAATTTTGTGCAAAGTAATGATATGCTGTTGGTTTCACTATAGAACTATTGGGTGATTGTTTGAGAGAGGTGAAGAGGAGAAATTCTTTCTGCTGGGAGGTGTTGCTGGGTTGGAGCCTTCAATGGTTGTAATACTCTCAGAACCTTTACTTCTTCATTAATAAAAGCTATTGAGGTTCTTCTATGTGCTCTTGTTTCAATAATATATTGTGATGATTGCATGTTTGATTTACACTAATCCATGAACCAGTTATGATTGCATGCCTCCTGTAGTTTCCTTCTTTGTTATTTTGCAGGATCTCATTGTAGCTGGGCAAGCAAAAGAACAGGGAGCTAGGAGCAAGCGGCCAAAGAGAAGAGTTTGGATTCGACATTAAGCGCAAGGCAACGGTTAGTGCATTTCTCCATTCTCTTTTGCTTTCATAAAGAAGTAAACCTTAAGTAGTTTGTTTTACAGTTGTTGCTAAGGAACTATCACCCTTAGAGTGGGATAGGGTCATCCGAGTCGGATACTTTTCCCTACAACACTAACCCGATCTGCCCAATGTCCATTTACCAACTTCTTATGCCAGCTCTTCTTGTTGATTTCTAGCAGCTTCTTAATGATATTGACCAAAGTTTTGTTAGAGGACTTTGCCAATCGATTGCCTTGCAGATGATAGGCAATTGAGTGACCCAAAATGATGTGATATTTATGACAAAACTCTACCATCATTTTCGATTTGAAAGTTGTTGCGTTATCAGTGATTAATTTATTCGGGCAACCAAAGCGAGACAAGATGTTATTTTCAAGGAATGAAATAATTACCATATCTGTAGCTTGTCTAGTGGGAATTTCTTCGATCCATTTCGTGAAGTAATCTATTGCTGTGAGAATCCATCGATGTTGACCGGAAGAAGCGGGATGAATTTCACCAACGAACTCCAACCCCCATTGCTGAAAAGGGGCACTCGCCTCAATGGGCTTAAGCGGCAAAGGCTATAATTTCTGCCTTCCTTCAAAAATGTGGCATATATGACAGCTCTTGACAACCTTATACACATCAGCAAACAATGTCGGCCAATAGTATCCCCCTCTCAAAACTTTATTTTCTATTGTTTTCCAAAAAAGGTGACCACCACAATCCCCTTCGTGGAAATCCTCCATGACCTGCTTTGCTTCTTCTTCCACCAAACAATTCAAAAGAACATCACCGGGATCTTTCCAATAAAGTGCAGAATTTAGAATGCAAAACTTGGCAGCCTTTAATTTGAGAGTTCTAGCTTTGTTTCTAGTCATGCTGGGTGGTGGTGACAAATTTTGAAGCACATATATGATGTCTAAATACCACGGGGAAAGAGAAAACATTTTAGATACTTGAATTGACGAACCTTCCTCATTCTCATCGGACATAGCAGTGATCAGATTTATGTCCAAGGCGTGCAAGTTTGATTCAGCCATTAACTTTGCTAATCCCCGTCCTTTAACTAGATTTGTGGGCTTTATCTCCACATCATATTCTAACAAAGCTGCAATCCACTTGCCTCGTGTTCTTTCTGGATCGGTTTGCAATAAAACATCTTTGACAGCAGCATTGGGAACATAAGCGAAAATATGAGAATGCAGAATGTATACCCAAAAGTCTTTCAATGCTTTCACGAGTGCAAGAGCTTTCTTCTCAATGATATTGTATTTTAAGGCTGCATCTCTTATAGTTCGGTTGAAGAAAGCAATTGGTCTTTCGTGATCATCTCTTTTCTGCATCAACACCGCTGCCATAGTATGCTCCGAAGCGAATGAAAACAATATAAAATCCTGAGTGTATTCTGGGCTGATTAGAACTGGAGCTGATGAAAGGGCCAATTTGACAAAATTGAAAGATTTTACAGCCTCTTCCGTCCACTTCACTTGGCTATCCTTATTAAGCATGTTTGTGATCTCTCTTAGGTGCTCAGCAATATTAGGTGCAAAGCAGCATAAAAAATACATTTTACCATTGAACGATTGAATCTCCTTCTTATTCCGGGGCAAATCAATTTTCCGACTTGCTTGTACACGTGCAGGATCGAAACGAATGCCATATTTTGAGATAATGTGCCCAAGTAGTTTTCCCTCCTCCATGTAAAACAAGCTCTTTTTTGGATTCAGCGATAGACCATATTTTGTGTACTTTTGAAAGAGAGTTTTCAGATGATACATGTGTTCTTCATCAGATTTGGAAAACACCATCAGATCATCAAGGTATACAATAAAAAAGACATCCTTCTCATTTGTGAAAGCCAAGTCCATTTCCCGCTGAAAGGTGGCACCTACATTCTTCAAACCGAAAGGAATTTTAGCATAATGAAAAGTTCCCCATGGAGTAGTGAATGTTGTCTTGTCTCAGTCGTCTTCATGGACTGAAATTTGGTTATATCCAGAATAACCATCAAGTAGTGACATACGAGATGCCCCAACTACTCGCTGAAGTATGTGATCCATTTTGGGTAGTGGATAGTTATCGTTCAATGAAACTTTATTGAGATTCCTAAAATCGATGCACAAGCGAATCTCACCTGTCTTCTTCCGTACAGGCACCAAATTGGAGACCCAATCCGGAAATCTGATGGGAACAATGATTCCTGATTTGTATAACCTGTTTATTTCCTTTTCAATTGATAGTAGCAGTTTTGGATTTAGCCTTCTCAACTTTTGTCTGAAAGGTTTCTGATTAGGCTTAATGGGTATAGTGTGCTGAATGATATTAGTATCGTATGTCTTCAAGTCAGAATAATCCCAAGCAAACACGTCAACAAATGAAGACAGCAAACTAATATATTTGGCTTCCATCTTTTGTGGCAATGCTTTAGATAGTTTTACCATTTTAGGATTAGAATTTGTTCCGATATTGACCTCTTCAACACCCTTCTCTGTTGGTTGCATTGTTGGTTTGCGGGCTACGTCATCTTGATCAAAGAGTTCTTCTAAAGGTATCAAGCCTTTAGGGATGATGTTATCCTTCAGCTGTAATACGTTCATTTGATTGATCTACACGTCATCTTTGCCATCATCATTTTCTTCATCAATCGAGGTCTCTTTGAACTTACCTTTGTTTTGCAGAAAATCATCAATCTCCTCATCATATTGGAAGACTTGCCAATACCTGTAATTGTCGGGGACAGTGGGACGATGCTTGACATGGATTTCAAATTTATTACTGGAGTTCATTGGAATCTTCAAACTACTGGCTGCCTTAGCAAGAGCATCAGCAATGCTGTTTTGAACAGGAGGCACACATGTCAAGGTATATTCTGAAAATAATCTCAGGATGTCTAGGACTGCATTCTGGTAAGCTCGCATCTGAGGATGCTTTGCTTGATATTCGCCTTTGACCTTCTTAATCACCAACTCGGAGTCACCATAGACTACAATCCTTTTAGCATTCATCTTTCTTAGAATCTTTAGGCCAGCAATCAGAGCTTCATACTCAGCCTCATTGTTTGAACAATCAAAAGCTAATTTGTAAGAGCATACCCGCACATTACTAGGCACCTTGTTCGGGGCGGAGAAAGGACTGCATACCCAAATACCAATTCCAGCACCATCATTTCCCACTGCACTATCGAAATCCATGGTCCACAAACCTTCTTCCTCTTCTTCCAAGTGCCGAAATTCTGCTGGCTCTGTTTTTCCGGCTTGCTGTCCATTATCTTCAGCTGATTTCTCAATGGTGTTTTGCTGTTCTCGTCCTTCTTTCTTCAAAACTTCTCTGAAATTTTCTACTATTTCTGGAATGCTTTCTGCTTCAACTAACTGACTATCTACATCATTAAAACTATCTGAATACAAAACAAAAGACTCTAGATCTGTATGTACATAATTAATTGGATGATTAACGGGTTTCTCCTTGCTTGTAATCATGTATTTCATTTTTTGTTCCCGATACAGTTTTCAAATCTGGCCAAACACCGGAATTGTTGCATAGGAGAAATCTAGTTGTAGTGTCCCTTTTAATTTTGCTTCCCAAGACCTGGAAAGAGGCATGCCAAACCTGGGAGGAATATCTGCTACCACAATATCCATGAAAACATTCTTCAATGGGATTTGATCTAGACTTACAACCAAGTCTTTGATGAGCCTGATACATCTTACTCTGCTCGAATCAAATGAATAGAGATCATGGTATTTCTGGGTGACATCCACACCCAGCTTATCCATGATAGCCTTGGGCATGAGATTGTGAGAAGCTCCAGAATCGAACATGGCATTGTGTAACACAAAATCATGCAATCTTAAACTGATATAAAATGGTGGCACATCATTATCTGGAGACTCACCATTCAATATTGGCCCAAAAATCATTTCGGGTTGATCATCTTCGACATTCACCATATCATACATTGGATCACAATTTAAAATTTTAGAAACTTTCCCTCTATAACTGTTCTTCTTCATTATTTCAGTCAAGGGAATGGATACCTTCAATTTAGAAATTTCATTCTCTAAACTAAAGACGGAAGTCTTTTCTACCTCTTTGACCGAGACTTCTTTCCTCTCCTTTTCTCTTGATACAATTTTCTGATTTGATTTTTCTGCTGATGGTGGATTGCTGCTATCAGGTCCAACTGCATCTTTGCCTTTCTTTTGTGCAACTGACGAATCATTCTTTGATGCCAAAACTTCCTTCCTCTTCTGAATTGGGTTAACTGGCACATCTCTGTTCCTAAGCGAGTATTGTCGCTGCTGAGCAGATAGAGCATTCATATAGCCCCTTTGATACTTCTCTGATTCTTCTTCCAAAACTGTGTCACTTGCTAGAATGAAATCTGCGTCTTTGTGTGCAGCTAAACTTTCTGCATACTCCTCCTCTTCAGTAATGTAAGTAGGCAAATCATCAGGAGTAAAGAAGTGGTTCTCTTCCCCTATTACCTTCCCTTCCTCATTAGACTCTGGTCCATTGACAAAATTTTGCTGAAGAGGCCTCTGTACTGGCTGTTGTGCTGTTTGATCTTGGGCTTGTTGATCTCTCTGCCTTATCCTATATTGTGGCTGCTGCTAGCCACGAAAGTTGGGATTTCTAACTTGTGGCTCATGTTTGTCCTATTTCACCCTTTCAAGCATCTGCTCTACCTTCTTGAGTAATTGATCCATCGAGGAAGACTCTTCCTTGACTGTGACCTTCTTTTCTGCTTTTGCTCTAGCCCTCTTGGACAATAGATTTTCTTCAACACTGATCACGATTTTCTGCATGTCTTCCATTGTGGCTGGCTCTCTCTCTCTCAATTGATAAGCCATGTCAGCATCAACACCATCCGGAAATTTCATCATAGCTAGTCCCACAGGTGGCCTTAGATGATCAGGAATTTCATTATAAACGAAATTGAATCTAACGCAATGGTCTTGGACCGACTCACCAACGTTTCGTTTGATCAACTCATACTCAGCAAGAATTTGAAAAGGATTCTTTTTCACTTCCCAGCGGTCTAAAAATTTTCTTTGTAGTTCGGCCAAGGTAGCGATACATGCAACCAGCAAACCTCTGAACCATTTCCTAACTTCACCTACACATGTCTATACAAAGAGTCTCATTGCTACATTTTCTGCATCGATCTCATGAAGGTCATAGAAATCTGCCATTTTGTCCACATGTTGCTGAGCGGTAGCGCTGTGAAGGGCACCACCAAACAAAGGGATTTTTCTTTGATAATCTGCGGCCATATCATCTAGAGCTTGAGGCAGCACAAGAGGTGCAAAACAGGCAGCCATCACTCTTGGTGGATTTGGTCTTGGAGGTGTTGGATTAGTGTGTGCAGTTTGTAGGGAATTAATAATTCGAGTTTGAAGCTGTGTCGCAATATAATTATCAATTGACCGGTTAGCCCTTTTAGTTTCTAGGTGTACAAGAAACTGTGGATTGGGGACAGTATAGTCAACAACCCTTTCGTATTTTGTCTCGAACAATGATATTTCAAACCTCTCATCAAACTCAAGCTCTTCAAGATACTCAAAAATGTCAGGAGATGAATGGGATTTGAACACGAGAGTTATAGTGCTCTCTTGAAGAATGAGTCTTGGAATCAAGTTGGGGTTTTTGTAGATATGAGGAGGATCCGGATTTGGATTGGCTCTGGTATATCATCTCGAAGCCAGCGTGCTATTTTCGAAAAAATCAGAAGGACAGGAACAACTTACTCAGCCTATCAAATCCTAAACTTATCATCAGGAAGCTTATAATTATCAGAAGTATGGGGTGTTCGTAGGTTAAGCTTTCCATTTACGCAACGGAGAAGACTAACAAACAAATAATTTCTTCCCCAGTGGAGTCGCCACTATGTTAGCACCTAAATTGGCCTTAGGTTGAAGGAAGGCAACATTCAGGGTAACCATAAACCACGCTCGGTCTGGTAGCTAGCCCTACCAGAACAGGAGAGGGCTCTCTCCGGGTCACACTCAGGAAAATAAACAATAGGGTCTGAGATGACTCAAAAATGGATACTAATTTTATGCTAGGTAAATAAATATGATGGAGGTATTTTAATAAATGACTGAGTTTTCTAGGATGTGTGGAGCCAAGGAACAACATAAGCAGAGAATTTAACTCAAAGACATAGGTTATTTCGTGAGGCAAGATAGGTGGAAAGTCTAGCAATTAGATTTGAAATAATATGAAGTGGAGAGGTTGTTTGAGAGTGTGAAAAGGGCATAAATACATGAATCCTTTTCAACAGAAGAAAACATAGAACGTGAAAACTATCCCAAGGCAGAGAAACACACTGAATTCTACCTTTTTACTTAGAAATCTTTCACTGGAAATGAATATGAATGAAAATATGAAACATAACAAAATACATATGAAACATAAAGAAGATACATTTTCTAAACTCACGCCACAGGAATCTCATGAACCAGAGCTACAATCTTTCATTAATTCTTTGTCAAAATGTACAGTGAGTGACTGGGTTTATCTCCCACAGTTTCCCAGAAAATCCAACCCTTTACAAAATGACTCTGAATACAATAAATAAGCTTTTCCATGGGAAGGTTGATCAACCTAGGAAGTGAAGAGCCAACCATCAGCCGTTACATTAAATTTTCTATGAAGACCAATTAGAAAAAAGTGAATATGAGCATAGATTTTGTGGGTGGTTGTTTGCCTTCATTTGGCCACTTGGATAGAAGCCAAAAATGTTTTTTAAACTTTTCCTTTGATGCTCGGAAAAGCTTAATGCAAATGAGCGGGCCCACTTGGAGAAAATTGCGAATCGAAATTTCGCGAAGCGGGCGCGATTTTGGCCTTTGGGTGTCTGTACGTCGCGCCAAAAGCTGTATGCGTCGTGCTACTTTGGAGCAGGTTTTGAGGCCCTTGCCGAAGTCCAAATTGAGCCCAAGTGTGCTTGTTGGAAAGCCCTGCTTGTCTACTCTCCAAACCAAGTGGAATTTTTGGTGCCCTTTCCCCCTCCAAAACTGCAATCTCCCAAGACTGCTTCCTATCTGTCAAAATAGGGGCAGAGAGGTCATTTTTTGGGTGTTTTTGACCTCCCGACGACTCAAACCTGGCCCAAACTTCTGGGAAATGCACCAAGAGTCATGATTTTCCATGGAAAATCCAAAAATCCAAACCTTTTGTCATTTGGAGCTCCCTATTGTAAGTGCGCGCCAGGTGGCGTGGCGTACAGGGAGAAAAGCCCTGTTTTTTGCACAAAAATTTCCAAAAATGCCAAAAATGCCCCAAATTTCTTGAAATTTGGGATGGAGCTACCTTATCAAGTTCTTTGCTGGGCCAAAGAGGCTTTGGCCAATATTTGAAGTCGGTCAAGCTCCCTTTGGCTCTTTTGCTTCTTGATTGCCTTCCTCAATTTCGCCTTCAAATTCCTAATTCTAGCCTTCCACACGTTGCTTCACGCCATGTAGTGGAAAGCCATGTGTCTCACCAATGCATGGTCCTTGTCTGCCTTGTCCAGTAGCCTCTCTATGTGCATGTTAACTCTCTTGAGATTGGCCTCCCGATCCTCATTAATCTCTTGCTCCAATGACGTGAGCTCAACTCTTCTTCTTTGTGCAGCTTGGTGATGCTCACGAATGTTTTGTAGCTCCATGATCGCTTTCTGATACTCCAGCTATTTTTTCCTCTACTCCAGATATTTCATGTTCCATTTGGCTCTTTCCAAATCAAGGGACAAGGATTGAATCTTTGCTTGCTACTCCTGGATGATCTCTTTAAGCTGTGCACTTATCGGTTATGTATCTGTATCATCATCATGAAGGAGAACGAATTCGGTCTCTCGTTCACCTGATGACTCACTTGAAGGCCCCTCATCCTACATTGGTTCTTGCCTTTGTCCTATTCCTGTGATTCTGATGGAGGAAGCGAGGCCCCTTCCACCCCAGGTGGAGATAACACTCGCTTTGCTGCTGCAAACAAATGTCTAGTGCCTTTCTGATAAGTGATGAAAACCGACAAACTAGCAGTCTCATGGCACTCATACTGATGAGAAGGTTCACCCTCATGCTTAACCTTTGTCACTCTCTGTGAAGCTCTGAAGAAATCACGTGAGATGAAGTCATCCCAAGTGATGCCCTGCAATCCAAGCTGATAAACCACCAAAATCTTGATAAGAGCAAAATGATAGACACTATTAAGTTACTGTTGAGGTGTTTTGCATTGTATAAAGGTGGTCATCCTCTCTATGTTCCGACAAATGAAATACGGAATGTTCATCATTCGTACCCTGGTGAAATGCATGAGCAACCTGATGTGATAAGCATAAAGACGAGAGAATCGCCCCTCACACCTGAAATATTTCATAATCAATCTCATTAGTGGAGCATATTCATCTTTTAGATACCAGAATGGGAACACTCTCTTGAGATGCCTTAAGAAACTGGTTTTGATGTATGGCTCATAATGCTGCCGGTAAATCTTCCTTTTCTTGTGTCATGGTTCACCAATGTTCGGTATACCAGTTGCCAATGAGATGGATTCTGGTGTAAGTGTGAAGGTGACACCAGCCAAGATAGCTTGATCTCTGTGCAAGTGCAGCACAAAAAGACGAGCCAACTCATGATGAAATTGTACACTTGCCACCTTTTGACAAAACTCATAGCATGACTGATGCTGAAAACATGACATATCCAGAGGGCAGGCCTACAATTCTGTAAGGGCGATCGGTTCCTCTCTAACATGTCTGCCACTTTTATGAGGCCTCCGAGGTGCCTGTTCTTCCAAGCGAGAGTCACTTTTGGTTTCTACCTCATAGTCCAATGAATCCTTTGATGCCATGACTACTATACAAAATACCCTGAAGGCAAGATGACTGTTGTGTATGAACTTTGCTTGAACTGCCCTTTTTGATGTGTTGAAATATGCCACCAAGGGGAAAATGCAATAAGGGACTATTAGGAAGGGGAATAATATGAAGGGATTAGGGACCATGAGGAGGAATTTTATTTAGGGAGTAGGGAGTTTAGGAGATTTTATATAGGGTATGGTTTGGGGTGTTAGGAAAAATTATATGGGCTAGGGTTTGGGTTTTACGTTTGACAAATGTGCGGAGGGGATAGGGAATAGGATTTTAGTAGCATTTTAGGATAGGGAGAAATGGAAAAAGTGGAATAGAGAAGAAGGGAATGAGGGGAAGAAGGAAAAATGAAATGGGGGGAAGAACCTTGGCACCAACACAATGATTTTGTAACCCTAACAACATTTGCTTTGATGATTTTAAGTGGTAGGGTTTAAGAGTATTGGTGTAACCATAATCCACCATTTACTATCACCATGCTAACATAAAAATGGATGAAACACTGAGAGATTGACCCCACTTCGCAATTTCAAGGGATTGAAGGCAATTGGTTGCAAGTTTTGAGCAAAATCGGGCTTCTGTGTATATGCGCCACACTCCTCCACCTGTGCGCCGCACCCTTTATTGGCGTTGCACCCATGTTGTTTAACATTGTACGGTCATGCCCAGTGCACCGCACTCCCTATGTGCATCGTGCTACTCCACCTATGTGTTGCGCTCCATTTCTTAACACAGTCTGGCCTTTCCAAACAACAGTTTGCTCTCCAACCTTCAAACTTGACTTTGCTATGAGATTTATGAATGTAACTTGACCCAAATGATTTATATAACTTGGAGAAATATGTTGCGAGAGTTGGATTTGATTTTTCCTTCTTCCAAAACCCATTTTGTAATGTTTTCACTTTGCCACTTTTTCACAACTAATACAATTATGCGTTTCACACTTCTTTTTGATTTCTTTGACTAAAATGATGAAATTTTTTGGCATTTTTTGCAGAGGTAGCTGACATGGAATTTTTCTAAGGAGACCAAGGCTGCGCTTGGAGAAATCCACCGAGAAACTTTTGAAATTTTTTACAAATGATAAACTGTTGACTTTTCTTCAAAACAGAGTTTTGAAAAACAGTTGTATTCTATCAACATGACGATGAAAATTTTTGAATCAAAACTTTATAAGAGCCTCCCTCTGGCCTTGTTGGCTTTATTAGACCTTGTTTGAAGACCAAATGACCAATCCCTAGACTTAATGACCTAAATGAATCCTGCCCATTAAAAGATCAAACATTGACTGTCATGGACTTTAATACACATTGGTGAAAGGACCTAAGCCAGTAGATGCAATACATGAGGGGAATGAATGGTAAGGCCCTTCCGTCAGGTTATGGGATGCCCCTAGTGGAATGCAGCTGAGTGAATGGAGCGAGACTCCTAAAAATGAAATGCAGAAAGAGTTTTGATCTCTGACGGAGGACTGACCAGACCGACTCTAACAGGATATTTTAAAGAATTGTTGGGATGTCTTTATGGACAAATTTAGATGTGTTTATCTACAAATTTGGAGGTGTTCCTATATTGAAGTTGGTTTGGTAGGACTTAATTGCATTTCAAAAAGTTAGTTAGGTTAAGGAAACTTATAGGTGTATCTTAACTGAAGTGGTATAGTTTGGTGATAGTAAAATTTTGTTAGTGAAAAACCCATCTCTGGGGAAGGTAGTACTACATGACCTAAAGTGTTGGAATGTGCTTTGGAAAAACTCAAGTTTTCAAAACGAAAAAAAGGTAGACTCTATATGTATGATAGGTGGGACTAATTTAATTTGCTATAGGGGAATGTAATATGGTAATATCATTAGGAAGTGTTTACTACATTATTAAGCTTTACGATATATTAGTGGGTGAACTAGACTCGTATTTTATGGTACAATTACTCTATGTATGTCCAATGTTGGATATGTTGGAATAGCTAGGTTAGAAACATAAACATGTTTGTTTCATAGAGGGATGCGGATTTTATAGAAGTATTTTGTTTTTATTTATCTCCGGATGGAAAATATGTTTTGTCTTCTCCTCAATTACTAATTCTAAAAAATATTGTGCGATGTCGTTGATTAGTATTGGGATGGTATTCCATGATATATGTTTTGTGGATAGAGTAGATCATGTTAATCTATAGTTTTTTTTTACTTGAATAGATGACGGATCATGAGATAATAGTGCAATATGGTTGAGAAGGTATGCATAGACATCCAATGAGGGATGAAAATATATCATATATTGTATCTTAATTTTCTATTTACTGTTTATTCTACAAGGATTAATATTGAAGGATGACGATCTGCCATGGTTGTTATAAACCTCACATTTGTATTTTTTGTTGTAAGAAAGCATATCTACATTATGTTAATAGGGGAAAAATACATAATGTGCAACCATGAGATAATCCTCTAGCTCTAAACAAGGAAAGTCGAGAAAGAAACCAAAAATTCTCTTCGCCTTGAAGGGAAAACTAAAGTTCAAGTTCTTGAGGCAGTTCACTATTATAAACATGTTGACAGCTAGAAAAGATTGAAGTAATGTGCCTCATGGCTCCATGTCACTTGCATGTATGCTAGTATTTATAAACAAGAAAAATTAAGATGATTAGCCTCATGTCTCCATTCAAAGTGCATACAGAACAAGCCAAAATGAGAGTTGCTAGTGAATCAAACCAGATTGAAGTTAACGGACCTGCTACGTGTCATGATCCCTAAGAGGTTGGTTCCTACTATAGTAAAGTTGCATTGAATTTATGTTGTAGTCACTTTAACAATGGGAACTTCTGTGAGTCTGCACATTGCCAGAGTTCGTTGGAGCTTCTTCTTGGGGGTGGAGTATTGATCACTAGAGGGGAGGGGAAGTGTGGAGTCGGAGGAGGGGTCGTCAAAGTTGTCTTAAGTGGTGGGGAGGATGTGGGCGGGATGAGTCAAGTGGAGAGGAAAACGATGGAGACACAGTGAGGGAGGTGGATGAAGGGGTGTTCAGGGGATAGTAAATTTTAAGGTCTTTTGCCAGACGCTTGAAGGAAGAGGAGGAGTGGTTGTTCTGGATACTTGATAGGGAATTAGACCTTCTCAGTGATTCAAAACTAATGAAAAATGACTGACACTTAGATATGCATTCATCCTCTATAGCTTACATGTTAACCATGTGTTTAAATAAATTCGTAATCTGTTATGCTCTATCTAGGTCAACCTTTTTACTCAAGTTTTTATGTTTAGACATTTTATTATGTAATTTATCATTCAAAGAACTTACATGCACTTCTTGGAAGTGGTCAGGATGCGGACCTAGAAAGGTGGCTCAAATCTCGGGGCCACACTCCTCAAACTAAAGATTTTGGGCATTAACCACACACAGGCCTTGTCATGCATGCGATTGGGGCTCTAGCTTAGTGAAACAAGGTTCCAACTTAGGGATTGAATACTTGGGGTGTTTCTTCCCCTCCTGGGTGGTCTGTAGTCCCTTATCTAGAACTAGGAGTTTGGTCATGTCATAATGGCACTCTGCTTCACATTTACCCAGAGTGCTTGTAAAAGTGGGTAAATATGGGAGGGGGTGTATTACATAATTATATTAGAGCTTCCAGGTTCAAACATTTGGACTGGATGGGATAAATGTGTATGGTTATGCATGCATAGTAGGGCATATATGCAATTTTGTGGTAATTATGTGGTTTGTGTCATCAAGATCTTGTTGATATGTTATGATGTTGATTTGTTGGTTGAGATGGAGTAGGAGATGCATATTATTATAGCGAGGTTGTAGCAGTACACCTCATGGTAAAATAAGGTCATCATAAATGCTTGTATGTTTGGAATATAGGTATGATGATTATGGTTAGTACAATGAAGTTCTTCATATTATTATGTATCATGTTAATCTGGATCAACGTGTACAGATAATTATGGTTATGATATTCAGGTACCAGTCAATATATTTATGATAGTGTCATAATAATATCGACTAAATTGTGAAAATGTGATAGCCTCCCTTGAGATACATTGACCTATGAGTTTGATTATATGTATATTTCCTTTATCTAACATTGTATGTTTAAAGGTTGTTTGAATGTTTGATTAATTGTATGATATGACTAGATGTCTATAAGATTGCATCACGGAATGACCTTGTTTTAAGATAGTTGTACTAACATAATATGTGTTGAGAGAACTGATACCCACCAGAGTGAATAATGACTATGAATGGATTATGACATGGTTGTTAGTCTTGGTAAAGGTTGATTTCAAATTAATTGACATGATTTTTTGATTTTTGAAACATATGACTCACATCTATGAAGATTTGTAGGGAAACATGCTTGGTATTAGTGTGACAATGTAGCAATTGATTTTCTTATATAATTAACAACTAGGTGATGTGATAGGACATAATAAGACTCAATTGCAATAAGGAAAAGGGTAAAACAAAGAAACTGGGTGAGAATTCCCTTAGCTATGTTTGGAAATCACAATTCCAAATGAATGAGTGCCTTGGATGAATACAATAATTCTTCTTAACCTTGATTTGGATTGACATTATGAGGACATGTGCTAAATTAATGAACATCTATTTGATAGTTTGTTATCAAAAAGCTATTATTTGAGATAATATGCTCAATTTTAATCTTATAGATGGCATGGATAAAGGCATAAAGTAATGCTACGTGATGCAAGCATAATAGCTAGTTTCACATTGTTTTTGGACTCTTCAAGGAATTGGATCCCCTCGACAAATGATATATGTTTAGGTGTTTACTTGCAAGGAATCATACTGGGTACAACAAGGTCATATAACTAGTATATTGTTATATTTATTTATGCACTGATGATTATATGTTTGTGGTGTGGTATTGTTTATGGTTTTTGATTGTTTTATTCTTTTTTTCTTTCTTCTCTTGCCTTCCATGTTTTGAGGGTATTTGGAATTGGTTGGGGAAGAGGAAATTTAATGGAGCTCGGGGGGAGCTGAATGAAACCCAATAGGTAGTGTAAGACTTGGATGAATCTTGGTGCATGAGTAAAGGGAAACTGAAGGCAAGAGTATGATATACGGTGGAGTTGGTTGGGTCCACTGGGATAAATGGACAGTGGAAAGGTAATCATGAGAAAGGTAACTAGGAAAGGTAAAGTATGTGGATTTGAGTCATCATAAACCTTGGCTATAGTGGGAACTGTTGTCATCAATACTGTGCATATTTTGCATGGTTAAAGGGAGTTCTCTTAACCTTGACCTTATGCTATCTGGTAATTATGTTGTGATCATGATTAATGCATACATACATATATATGAATTCTTGTATGTCATTGTCTGACAAGGATGTCAGTGATCATTATTGTGGAAGAATTCTTGCTTATGTAGGTGAATGGCATGACGAGGTTCCTAGTATTATGATAAATCAAGTGGCTATATTATCCCTGATATATCTATAAGTTAATTATCATGTGGATATGAATGAATATTATGTTCTTATACTATGCCTATGTTTATGCTATGGTAGGTAATGCTGAGAGATACATCACTGAAATGAAAGTAGTGTGATTTGTGACATGTTGGGACAAACATGGATAGAAAAAAAAGCCACAAACCTAGGATTTGGGTTGTGGATGCAACCAGTAAGTCATGTGAAAGACACTAGAAGAAAAGCTTCCTGGTATACATAGTGTGTTAATGAACAAAATCTGTATACTCAGAGGAATTCTATGATACCAATGTAATGAAAAAAAATTGTATACTCAAAAGTTAAATACTTTAGAAGACTTATAATATGAAGATATCCATTGAGGGTACAAGAATATATATTAAAAAGTATGAATGGGAATGTACAATGAGAGTGAGGGTAAGCTCATATACCCTAGGTAGGTAGCCTTTTACGTATGGTCATGTCCTTGGATACATGCCCCTTCATTATTAACTACTAGATAATTAATCACTATTTATGTTTATTATTATTTACAATTGTATTATAAATTATATTCATAACATTGTCTTTCTATTCGAAAATCTTTGTCCTCAAAGATTACTAATGAAAGGGCTTCATCTATTTTCCATTTCAAATATCTTCTTATCTCATAAATTTCATATTCGTTAATATAATGCAATATGATCCTTGGAGTGATATATAAAATTCTCGCACAGAGAAAGGATATGAACATCCTAAATTAATCTGATGTGGAATGTTGTGGTTATTGGAAACTTGTGATCGATTGTTATCACATGACTGGATTGCATAAAATTTATTATTCCTTGGAAATAAGGTTGTTGTTTATCTTTTGAGTGATATGGATACATAGATTGATTGAAAAGTATTCTCTCATGATTTGGGTATCGAGAAGGAGTTCTTTTGTTTTGACTTTCCCTTATCATGCATGTCACAATTTCTTGATTGATTTCAAGTACTGATGTTACTGAATCGGTTACAGAATATTCACTTGGAATTTCCAACGTTCGAACTGTAACATTTGAATATTTTTTCTCTTCAATTAGTTTCTTATTTTCTCAAGTTATGATAGTGATTCGATCGATGTTCGTATATATTTCTTGAACTTGGACTAAAGAATTTGACACTTCGCGATGAATTCTTCTATTTTGTTTCTCAATGATCTTATATCATTTTTAATTTTATTAATTTGAGTGAGTAGACTCTCATTATGATTTTTGAGGCATAAGAGTTCCTCATTTTCTGAGTCAAGTTTATTTTGGCATCCAAGATTCTCCTCTCTTAAACACTTGTCTTTCTTTAATAAATTTTTATTAAGGTCTTTTAAGCATAAATTTATTCTTTTTTCTGATAGAATTCCATTGAGCTTCTTGTAAGAACTTTCATTTTTTTTCTTACTTGTGCTTCTTAGTTTTACACCTTTTACATGAGAATTTTCTTTATTTTTATTGGATATGACCTTGTGAAGCTCATTTTTATTTTCCAATGTTGTGTTTTGATTCCTTTTAGGAACCAATTTCATAACATATTTAAATTCTTTTGATCATGGAATTATTGATTCTCACTTCACTATCAAGTCTTAGAATGTGATTTTCTTTCCCTTATGAGAAACCATCAAAAAAAAAATTCTCTATGTTTAACATGAACATATGAAATTCTTTAAACCAATGTCGACCAAGAATTATGTCAACCTGTCTGTGATATACATTTACAATAAAAATTTTATATATGTATTGATAATGGTATATTGTCATTTCAAAATCATTAATTTCATATTTTTTATGAAAAATATCTATTGTTTCCCCTACATTGGCATCTGAAATGAATAGTTTATTTGTGAGATTAATATTTATGTACTTTTCATTATTTGTTGTATTTATGATGATATGAAATTTTTTTCCTTGGATGTTCCCTTTTAATGTAGCTGATGTGTAATCTACGATCAAAATACCTTTATAGGAAAATCTTCCTTCCTTCGTCATTTTCAATTTTATTGTATTTGGTGATTGTCTTGAAAAATAAAAGATCTATATACTCAGACTTTGCTTTTCATTTATCTCCATTTTCTCTACAATAACATATTTCATCCCTTTACACACAGACACAGACAGACACACACACACATGCACGCACACACACAAACACACACACACACACACACACATGCACGCACACACACAAACACACACACACACACACACATTGATGCAGGAGCATCCGGACTTAGCCAGCAATGTGATTGTATGTTCACATGTTTTGGATAGCAAGAGATGGATTTTATTGACTTGATTGGTCAAAATAAATTCTTAGGAGAGAGGGTTGGATCTCTCGAATTGATCTTTAATTCAATTATTGTAACAATTAAATCATTATATTACTTTTAGAATAGGAGATAAGTTGTTAGTATAGGTGTGTACGAGAGCTTGAGAATAGGGATTTAATCATTGAGTTGTTAATGCAGTTAGGATAGGATTTGATTCATAAAGAGGAAAGAATGTAATGACAGAGGGATGAGATAATCAATAATATAGTGAGTAAGCGAGAGATAGGGTTTGAGTAAGAGACAGGGTTTGAGATTGAAACAGAGGTCAGACAAACTATTGTAATCGAGCTGAGAGGGCCAAGACTTTGTAATTTCCATTTTGTTGAATAATTTTTTGACGTGTGGTGTGGATGCATTGTTATAGTGTAGAAATTCATTTGTATATGTGTATTGGCATTCTCGGCTTTAATTGGGTATTTTTCTCTCTTTATACATTTTTTTGAATATCACGGTCATTTAATATTAATGATTAATATTTAGTTTAAGCATTAAACTTTCCTTAAGCATCTTTATTAAGATTTTGAATTAAGCACATGGTAATATTCGATAAGTGGGAAGTGGTATCCCACACACCCTAAAGGTGGTAAGTTGTATTCCTAAATTTCACGTGATTAGCCTAAGTGGGTGACACGTAGCATGAGAAAACTACTTTTCTCATGCACTCTCGATCTTATATTGGTTGTGCAAGAATCTCCGGGAGATTGAATGATAGTCATTCAATTTGATGGGTCACATCGATAGTGGAGATCATCTAGTTAATTGGTGAGCGGACGACGCGATATCTGTTGGATCTGGAGAAGTGAGATAAATGACGTGGATTGAGGGACTTCATAAAAGAAGAAGTCAATGAGGGACCGAGAATGAGTGGTCAAATAAGTGGGACTGTCAAGGGGAAAATTCACATACAAAATCTATTAGTGCATAGCTGATTGGTTACAAAGTTAAGTAGTAGTCTAATTCCAGACTACCACCCCATTTTCATCAACCTCCTACGTCATTTTTGATATCAGAGAATAGATATTAATTTTTGCTATAGTAAACATGCCACGGGGGAGAGAAGAAGGCATAGGTCAGGGAAGACCTATAGCGAATGCAGTTCTGCTGGATGAGATCTAGAATCTACGTACAAGGATGGAGACAATGGAGGCTACTCAGAGGAGAGCACTTGATGAAGGAAATTCTAGTGGTGCAGAGGAATCTTCCGAGGAAGAAGAAGAGGATGAAAGTGATGTTGCTAAAGTTCTCAAGATATTGGCCAAAGCAAGTGGAATACCAAAGGTGGAAATACCTTTGTATGATGGGAATCTTAATGTAGAAGAGTCGATTGACTGGATCAATTTAGTGGACAAGTATTTCGACTATAAGGAGGTTGATGATAAAAAGAAGGCAAAATTTGCGGTTACTAGATTGAAGGGTCATCCAGCTATCTGGTGGGATGAATTAAAAACATCCAGAAAGAGAAAGGGAAATCCTAAGATCAAACAATAAGATAAAATGGTAAGTAGATTGAAAGCCAAATTTATGCCAAAATATTATCAGTTAAATATTTTCAGGGAGTTACAAAATTTGAGGCAAAAAGGAATGACTATCAAAGAATACACATAAGAGTTTTATAAGCTGAGCATTAGAGCAGGACATGCAGAGGATGATGTAGAAAAGGTAGCTACATACATAAATGGGTTAAGATATGACATACAGGATGAAATCAGCTTGTTGAGTCTGAAGACAATTGAAGATGCCTATCAAGTAGCTTTGAATGCAGAAGAGAATATGCTGAGGAAGCAGAATCAGAGGAATAGAGGAAAAGTTCAGCAAGAGGTAGAGGAACTACTAGATCAAGATTTCAACACCCTCAGGGTGAAGTAGGAGGTTCAAGTAGTAGATCACCATGGAGAGGATATTTTAGTAGAGGAATATTTGCACGCAAAGGAATAGGCCGAGGAAGAGAAATTCGGTGTTACATATGTGGAGAATGGGGACATGGATCATGGAATTGTCCTCATAATAAAGTAACAAATCAGAGGAATGTGAATGTTGCTAAGGCAAAGGAAGAAAAACCTCAAATTGAAAATAAGGAAGAATCACCTGAAGTAGGAGAATCTTTGTTGTTGAAAAGGGTACTGCTTAAGGTAGAGAAAGAGACAGGAAACCTAGCTCAAAGAAAGAGTTTATTCAGAACTACATGCAAGTCCAAAGGAGAATGTTCTAAAGTGATAATTGATAGTGGAAGCACTGATAACCTTGCTTCTACAGAAATGGCGGACAAGTTAGGATTAGTGAAAATAGTACACCCTACTCCTTACAAAGTATCATGACTGCAAAAAGGACATCAACTCATTATGACAGAACAATGCAAGGTAGAGATACAGATTGGTACTTACAAGGATGTGATATTGTGTGATGTAATTCCAATGGATGTATGCCATGTGTTGTTGGGAAGACCTTGGCAGTTTGATCGGAAAGCTATTCATGATGGGAGAAAAAATACTTACACTTTGGAGAAGGATGGAAATAAACACACACTGCTACCATTAAAGGATGAGGCAGGCAAAGAAGCACCTAGAAATAGTGTTATGTTGATCAGTGGGAAAGAATTGCTACAGGGAGTCAAGAAGGATGAACAGATGCATTTTGTTGTCACAAGGAGACCTAAGGTAATTTTAACTTCCACAAACTTGGATGGTTTATGTGAAGAAATCAAAACTCTGTTGAATGATTTTGTCGATATTACTATGGATGAGTTTCCAAATGCATTACCACCCATCAGGAGTATTAGTCATCATATTGATCTAATATTTGGAGCAAGTTTTCCAAACAAAGAAGCATAGAGTTTAAGTCCTCAATAAAATGCAAAAGTTGGAAGACAAGTGGAGGAATTGATGGATAAGGGATTGATCAGAGAGAGTCTTAGTCCATGTGTTTTACCAAGAGTACTCAGTCCAAAGAAAGGTTGTGAATGGCATATGTGTACAAATTCCAGAGCCATAAATAAGATTACTATTCGGTATATATTTCCCTTACCATGCATGGATGATTTGATGGATTGTTTAAATGGGTCAAAGTATTTTTCTAAAATAGATCTAAAGAGTGGATATCATCAAATAAGGATTAGAGAGGGAGATGAATGGAAGACTGAATTTAAAACAAATAGTGGGTTGTATGAATGGTTAGTGATGCATTTTGGACTCACTAATGCACCTAGCACATTCATGAAAGAATATGCAGGCAAGTTTGTCATTGTTTATCTTGATGATATTCTAGTTTTCAGTGGAAGCAAAGAAGAACATCTGGAGCATATTAAGTTGGTTTTAAGAACTCTGCAGAAAGAGAAACTGCTGATAAATCTTAAGAAATTTAGTTTCATGAAAGAAGAATTAATCTATTTGGGATTTGTAGTTTCTAAAGAGGTTTGAAAATTGATCCAGGGAAAGTCCAAGCAATTTGGAATTGGCCTACTCCAAGAAACATATTTGAGGTAAGAAGCTTTCATGGTCTTGGAAGTTTTTAAATAAAATTTATTAGAAGTTTTTGTCTGATTTGTGCACCAATTATTGAAACCATCAAAGAGACTTATCAGCCATTCAAGTGGACAGAAGCATCCAACCAAAATTTTAAGTTGCTTGAGAAGAAAATTATAGAGAAACTAATTTTAGCTTTATCTGATTTTCGAAAGTTTTCCAAGTTGAAACTGATGCTAGTGGAGTTGCAATCAGTTTTGAGTCAGGAGCAGAGACCAATAGCATACTTTTGTAAGAAACTAAATGAATCTAAGAAGATGTATTCTTCTGATGATAAATAATTTTATATTGTTGTGCAAAGTTTAAAAAAATGGAGACATTATTTGCTACCAAAGGAGTTCGTATTATATTTTGACAATCATGCTTTAGAGTTCATAAACAACCAACCAAAATTGAACTAGAAAAATGCCAAGTGGGTAGAGTTTTTACAGAGTTTTAATTTTGCGATGAAAGACACAAGTGGTAAGTTGAAAAAAGTTGCTAATGCTTTGAGCAAGGTAAGTTTCATTATAGTGGTGTTGTAGGATTTGAATAAATGGTTGATATGTATAAAGATGATGCAGAATTCAAAGATATTTATGCTCCAAGGACGTTTACTATTTAAAGGTAATAAATTGTGCATTCCCAAATGTTCTATGAGGGAAAACATAATCAAGGAGAAACATAGTGGAGGATTATCTGGTCACTTTAGACAAGACAAAACCTTTTCTCAGGTAAATGCTTTTTACTATTGGCCAAAGATGCAAACTGATGTTAAGAAATTTGCTGAGAACTGCAGGATTTGTCAGTACGCTAAGGAAAGAAGCCAAAATATAGGATTGTACCATCCATTACCAATACCAGACTGACCATGTGATGCAATTAGTATGGACTTTGTTTTGGGGTTACCTAGAACTCAAAGAGGGAATGATTCCATGTATGTTGTGGTAGATAGATTTTTCAAAATGGCACATTCATTGCATGTAGAAAGACTAATGATGCAACACATGTTGCTAATTTGTTTTTTCAAAGGTTGTAAGGTTACATGGATTTCCTGTAAGTATTGTGTCTGATAGGGATACAAATTTTGTTGGGCATTTTCGGAGAAATCTTTGGAAGAAACTAGGTGCCAACCTTAGTTTCAGTTCAACATATCACCCTCAAATAGATGGATAGACCGAGGTGGTAAACAGAAGCTTGGGAAACATATTGAGAAGTTTAGTGTATCAAAATCCTAAGCAGTGGGATCTGGCACTTCCATTACCAATACCAGACTGACCATGTGATGCAATTAGTATGGAATTTGTTTTGGGGTTACCTAGAACTCAAAGAGGGAATGATTCCATTTATGTTGTGGTAGATAAATTTTTGAAAATGGCACAATTCATTGCATGTAAAAACACTAGTGATGCAACACATATTGCTAATTTGTATTTTTAGAGGTTGAAAGGTTACATGGATTTCTTGTAAGTATTGTGTCTGATAGGGATACAAAGTTTGTTGGGCATTTCTGGAGAAATATTTGGTAGAAACTAAGTGCCAACCTTAGTTTTAGTTCAGCATATCACCCTCAAATAGAAGGATAGACCGAAGTGGTAAATAGAAGCTTGGGAAACATATTTAGAAGTTTAGTGTATCAAAATCCTAAGCAGTGGGATTTAGCACTTGCTCAAGCTGAGTTTGCTTATAATGACACTCCAAACTGAAGTACTAGGATGAGTCCATTTCATATTGTTTTTGGAATGAATCCAAGAGTTGTGTATGAGATTAGAAATTTGGTTAAACAAGAGATAAGAAGTGAAAAAGATGAAGAGTTCACAGAGAAAATGCAGAGACTACAAGAAGATGTCAAAGGAAGATTGCAGGAAAACAATGGAAAATACAAACAGAGAGCTAATATGAGGAGGAGAGAAAAATAATTCCAAGTGGGAGTTCTAGTGATGGTATACTTGAGAAAAGAAAGATTTCCTGTTGGGACTTACAATAAACTAAAGATGAAAAAGACATGGCCATGCAGAATTGTGAGGAAGTTTTCAACTAATGCTTATGAAATTGAATTGCCAGAAGGGATTGGAATATCAACTACCTTCAATGTTGCATATTTGTATCCATACAAGGAGACAGAGTCAGAGCTACAGAAGGAACTTGCAGGTGATGAAGCTAAAACTTTAAATTGTGAATAAAAAATGCCAAAGACAATCAACAAAGAGGTGGAAGCTATTTTGGAGAAAAGACTATCCAAAAGAACCAGAGGACAAGTTTATTTTCGGTATCTAGTCAAATGGAAGGGACAACGAGTGGATGATGCTAGTTGGGTAACAGCATCATAATTACAGAAGTATGGAGTAAATCTTGAAAGTTTGATGAAGAATTCTTTTCTTCCTCGGGAGTCTGATGCAGGAGCATTCAGGCTTCGCTAGCAATGTGATTGTATGTTCACATGTTGTGGCTAACAAGAGATGGATTTTATTCACCCGAGTGGTCAAAATCAATTCTTAGGAGAGGGGGTTGGATCTCTCTAATTGATATTTACTTCAATTATTGTAACAATTAAATCATTGTATTATTATTAGAATAGGCGATATGTTGTTAGTATAGGTGTGTATCAGAGCTTGAGAATAGGGACTTAATGGTTGAGTTGATAAAAATAGAGATTGAGTTGTCAATGCATTTAGGATAGGATTTGATTCATAAAGAGGAAAGAATGTAATGACAGAGGGATGAGATAATCGAGAATAGAGTGAGTAAGTGAGATTTTGAGTGAGAGATAGGGTTTAAGATTGAAACAGAGGTCAGACAAACTGTTGTAATCGAGCTGAGAGGGCCAAGACTCTGTCATTTCCATTTTGTTGAATAATTGATTCAAGTGTGGTGTGGATGCATTGTTCCGGTGTAGAAATTCATTTGTATCTGTGTATCGGTGTTTTGGACCCTAATCAGGTATTTTTCTCTATTTATACATTTTATTAAATATCACAGTCGATTAATATTAAAGATTAATATTGAGCTTAAGTCTTAAACTTTCCTTAAGCATATTTATTAAGATTGTGATTAAGTACATGGTAGTATACGATAAGTGGGAAGCGGTATCTCACATGCCTTAAAGGTGGTAAGCGATATTCCTAAATTTCAAGTGATTAGCCTAAGTGGGTGACACATAGCATGAGAAATCTACTTTTCTCACGTGCTCTCGACCTGATATTGGTCGTGCAAGAATCTGTGCGAGATTGAGCGATAATCGTTCGATTGGATGGGTCACATCGATGGTGGAGATTGTCTTGATTAGTTGGTGAATGGGTGACGTGATATCCATTGGATTTAGAGAAGTGAGATCAACAACACGGATTGAAGCACTTGATAAAAGGAGAAGTCAATGAGGGACCGATAGTGATTGGTCAGATAAGCGGGACACTCAATGGAAAAATTCACATACAGAATCTGTTAGTGCGTAGTTGATTGGTTACAAGGTTAACCTGTAGTCAAATTCCAGACTATCACCCCATTTTCGTCAACCTCCTACGTCATACACACACACACACATATGACATCAGACCTTTTCAACACTTTAAAATTTGAATTAAACATGCATAAAAGGTCACAAAAGCTGTCACGACCCTTTTATTTGCATGGGATGATTTGAACAAGTGCTCAATATTTGTTGCACGAATAGAGGAGAGACAACGACAAAATGTGTAAACAAGATAGTAGTTGCGTGATGGTGTTTGTGTTTCTGGAGGAAAAAACAGAAGGCTTAGGGTGAAGTAATGGCGATTGGAAGGATGAACAAAGGATGAATTAGAGACATACAACTAAGGCTTGTCATTGTGTGTGCGACTTCTTCTTGAAAATATGCAATGGAGAAGGGTGGGTGACAATAAATGCATGGGTCGAGTCTGCATGACAGAATGTGACTAACAGATGGGAGCGACAGAGCGATGACATTTGGACATTGTGGTTGCCCGAACTTACCATAGAATATGGCAGTCATGTGGGAGAGTTAACAAGTTGTCACAACGGTCATCGGTTGTTTAGATATTGTTTCAAGTGGGACATCGATGTTCTTGTGGGTGCACTAGCTTGTGAATGTCGCGGTCGATAACGAGAATCCACATAAGTCATGGCGAGAAAGAAACTATTGCAATAGCGTTGTGGCCAGGTTATGGGAGATCAACAGTTGTGGTGGGTGCAAGCCTGTCATCGATGGGTAATTTAATTTAATTTATTATTCTTATTATTACTTTATTTATTTATTTATTTATTTATTTATTTAATTTTTAATTTTTAAATACTTATTATTTTTTTTCACTCTTTTTTTTAAATTTTTAGTTTTCTCACTTTTTTAAAATTATTTTTAAATAGATATATATATTTTTAATTTACTTTTTTTTTTCTTTGTATTCGAGAATATATAATTTTACCTTTTTTGCTATCCTCTTTTCTCTTCTTTTTTTTGTTTACCTTTTTTTTAAGTCTTTTCTTTATAAATTTTTTAACCTTTTTTTTATAATTTATTTTTTCCATATTTATTTTTACTTTCTTTTTTCTTTTTTCTTCTTCCATTTTTTTTTAACTGAAGAACCAATATGGGAAATGGAGAATCTCCAAAATATTTATGAAGTGAAATGCTTGACTTGTCATGAAAACAAAGTTGACAAAGACTTAAAGGCCAAAAGTTGGGATTAGACGTTACTCTAATACCAATGTAATGAACATAGTTCATATACTCAGAGGAATGCTCTGATACCATCAAACAATATTCATATACTCAAAATTTAAATACACTAGAAGAGTTAGAATATGAAGACCTTCATTGAATATACAAGAATATATAATAAAATGTGTGAATGAAAATAATGATACAAATGAGAGTGAGGCCTTGTTTATATACTCGATGCTGGTACCCTTTCATGTACGATAATGTTCTTAGAGACATGCCTATTAATTATTAACTACTAGTTAATTAATCATAATTTATGTTTATTATTGTTTACATTTTTATTATAAATTATATTCATAATATTGTGGTCTTCAGATGTGCAACACTAGTGCTTTGTACATGTTGTACTTAAGATGTTGCATAAATGTGGTACTATGATATGTGTATTGTGTAGTCATTGTATTCTGATGTGTATTCATTTTATTGTACTGTGTGCACCTATTTGTGTGGTATCATACACTAGATGTAGGTTTATATGTTGTGTTGTACATTGGGTGTAGGAGTATGTATGATGTTGTATGTCAGGTGTAGGTTTATATCTTGCATTGTACGTTTTGTATATCTATTGTTGTACAATGTGATAGGTCATGTAGTTATGGGATTTTCTGGGCCCTTTTTGCTAACATTGAGGGTTGAGATGGTTTAGTCTATGAATGCATTTTTTTCTAATATTCAGGGTTGCGATAGTTTCATCTATGGATTCCATTGTTGTTGATATTGAGGATTGAGGCAGTTTGGTCTCTCGATGCACTTGTCACTGATATAGAGGGTTGAGGCAATTTAGTCTTGGGATGCCCTTTTTGTTGATATTGAGGGTTGAGATAATTTAGTCTATGTATGCTCTTGTTAATGATATTGAGGGAGGAGGCAATATAGTTTCTAAATTCCCTTGTCATTTTGAAGGAAGAGAAGGCACTATGTGCTTCCAAGGTTCATAATTGATTCAATGTGTGTACGAAAAGGACAAAGATTAAAGGCAGAAACAAATAACTTATAACAACCCTGAGTTGAAAGTTCATGTAATAAAGTTAATAAAGGAGAAAATAAGAACAAGTTCATGGGACACATATTGTAGGCTGAATGTTGGGAAAAACATCTTAGTGGGTGTTCATTTGGTTTATTATGCCTAACATAAATTGGCAAAGGAATTCGTAAAGGCTTTGAAAAGGAAAATAAACATTAATAGGAATTTTATTTATGAAAATAATGGAAAATATGAGAAAACGAAGGTTGCATGTGAGGACGAAATTGAATGAAAAATAAAGGGAATTGAAGAAAGTATAGGCCTCAATAATAAAAATGCTTATGACGATCAATTCATAGCCTTTGTCAAATTTATTTTGGAGCTCTCTCTCTATTCTCTTCCATACTCTTGCACACTTAGAGAATTATTGGAACACTCTAGAAAGGAAGTCGAAGGAAGTACAAGAAAGTAAAGGAAAGCAAGGATCAAGTAAGGAAGCATTGGATCAAGAGACTACAACGGGATTAATTTATAGTTATCGATTTGCATGTATGATTCCCTTGCTATTTTTGGCATTCATGGTGCATGCATGTGTATATTTGGTTCTCATGTTCGCATTGGCATGGGTTTCCTCAAGTGTGATAGTGGTTTCGTTCTTGCCTTGCCATTTTCAGATAGCCATGGTGTGACAAGGTTCTTTCATTTTGTTGATCTTTGGATTTTCAGATGGTTTTAGAACCAAGTGAGGGAGTCTCAGGAAAATTCCCAAAGGCTAAAGAATTTATTGATTAGTAATGGAGGGGTTCAAGTAAGTTCTAAGGGTGGAGACAAAAAAATTTCTCAAGCTATTGTTGAAGAAATACAGAGGCATCCAATATTTTTTAAGGCCCGGTGATTCCTTGACTGGTTTTGGTGGGAATGCGGTAAACCCTGGTAGTGTCTTTTTTTTTGTTTAGGCCTAGGAATTCATCGACAGGTAATGGTGGGATTGCGGTAAATCCTCGTTATGTAGGTACTTGTTTTTGGCCTAGGAGTCCCTTGATCGATTTTCGTAGGATTGTGGTAGTGCTTAAGGAAGCATTAGTTGTTTTGTTGTGAGTCCCACATTCATGCTTGGAATATGGAACAAGGGTGATTCGATGAAAGAAAGGTTTGGTTCAACCGAATCTATGGTCATGTGTTATGTGGAAGTCCCTAACTTGGTTTGTTTTTCATATGTTAATAAAATCTCTCCTCCTCTTGTTTTTTATGAGTAAATGTACTTCTCATGATGTGGCTTTAAAGGATTGTCTACCATTGTTATTATTCTGGTTGTATGATGGCTATAAGAATGGTTTTATGACAAATTCTAGTTATGGCTCTTATCATGGTTTTATTAGTAAGTGATTGGTTATTGAATTCATGACCTAATAGATGTTATTAAAGCTATTATCAGAGGGAGTTAGACCTTATTAATGATTTTTAGATAAGTATGAGACCCCTTTGTTCATAAATGTATTTATGGCCTGTTGATTACATGTACATAATGTGTTTGATGAAATCACTATCATGGTTAGGCTTGGTTACATCAATTTATTGAGTAGATTTAGCACTAACTTATTTTTTGTTATGTCATTCATCATTCCAGAAATTTGAATCAAGTCTTGGGAAGAGGTTTGGATACTATCCTTAAAAACATGGCTCAAATTTTGGGGTTCCATGCCAAAAACTAGAAAATTTTGACTGCAGTGGTTGGGAGGCATGGTTATCCATGCAACTGGAGGATCAATACCATTGTAATTCCTTATTCTGTAATAATATGGGAATTCATATCACTAAAAAGGTAATTTAGCATAGGGTTTGGGCACCTAGAGTGGTTGTTTAACTCTTATGGATCTTGTAGCTCCTGAGGAAGGCCAGTAAAGTTTCAGTTTGTTTACTCAATTTCCTCAACATGATCTAGGAGGTTGAGTCATGTCATAGTAGCCCTCAAATCATGTTTACCATGGAAACCTCGTGAAAGTGGGTAGATACGGGAGTGGTGGTTATAGATTGGTATCAGAGAATGATTCAACACTTGGATTGTATCCACAGAATGTGTTTTTCATGCATGCATAAGACTTATATATGTGGTTTTTATGTATGCATTATCATGGTTATGGTTTTCGTGAATGAGGTCATGGCATGTAGTTGGTATTTTCATGCATGAGGTTGATATATTGATGTGATTATGATTAAACATGTATCATGCTAATTTGGACAGATTTTGGAGACGAGATAGCCTCCCATCAACTTCACTGAGGTATGATGATTATGTTTATATTTTGGTTTAGATGACATGGTATACATGCAATAAGAATGGGATCAAAGATTACTAGAAAAATTATGGACTACAGTTCACAAGACTCCCCTTACAGATCATATGAGAAGCTAAGATATAAGAAGACATGATAGACACTTTGACAAGTTTAAAGGAAGAAATTAGAAGTTGTAAAGTAGATAGTTATATAATCATTCAGTCACAGAAGATACATTCCATTGCATAGGAGAAACAGGAAGAGGTCAATTTAGTTATAGTTGATAGTTTTTCAGACTTACAGAAACATGGAAAACCATGAATCAGTTATAGACAAGTGGACATGACTAATGGGGCATATGGAAGTAGGTCTCACAATGGGCACAAATCAGATAGATATGACATGGTTAGAGATGGAAAGTTATTAGATACACTTGATACAAGAGGAGTGGACGTCGGTTCTACTCTAGTTCTAGTTTAGACATATATCAGGGTCATCATCACTATCATCCTTACATGAGGAGGGATAGGGGATATTTGCTAGATGAGTTCAATAAAGCCAAGCCACCTACATTTCATGGAGAGTTGAAGAAGCCATAACATTTATGGGCATGTTTACTTGGGATTAAGATTTCCTTTGATATGCATGATTACGCAAAGAACATGAAGGCTATAATATCTATTTTAAGCCTCAATGTAAAAGTATAAATCTAGTATAAATATGTTAGGCATGTTAGAGACACCATGACAAAGGTGTTAAGTTGGCATGAATTAAAGGGACTCTTTAGGAAGAATTACTTGTTATAGAGGTACTATGACAATAAATCCAAGGACTTCTATGAGCTGAAGATGGGATATATGAAAAACGAGGAGTACATGGATAAGTTCCTAGATTTATTAACGTATGTACTATATCTTAACGATGAGAAGGCCAAATTTTAGATATTTTATAGTAGATTTCCATTAACATTCAAGGATCAGATTGAGTATGATGAGCCGTGATCACTGGAAGAAATTGATGGGATGTTGAAGCACTATTATGATAAGTGAAAGCATAAGACCGAGTTTAATCAAGGTTGAAAAGGGAATGGAAAGACTAAAGGTAAATGTCCACCAAAGTGAATAGGACCTGAGGATGCAGGTGAGAAAGATATTTTTTCTCCATATAAGAGTTTTAATTTAGTTAATATGGGAAATGAGTCGTAGCCTGGAGAGCAGCAGAATAGAGGAGATGGTAGAAGATAGTTGTAGTGTTGGATATGCTCATTATATAAGGGTTGTAGCCCTTGTTGAGCATTGGAAAAGGTATGTATTTGCCATTTATTTATTTATCTTTTCCTTTGAATCATAAATTCTTTACATTCTAAGATGGTATTATGTTAAATAATTATGATAGAATTAAGGAGATTTGTGATTGCTAAAAAATAAGTAATTATTGTCTTTTTCTATACAAAAAGTGAAGGAAATAGAAAATCTCTATTCGGGAGGAAAAGACTAAGCAGAAGAAACTTTTGTCCCTTTGACAGGAGGTTGTATCCAAACGAGGAGATCAAGATCGAAGCACATGGTCTAGGAAAAGGAAAAGAAAACGTGGCATCAACGCAAGAAGACAAAACAATAACTGGAGATCAAAGGTATAATGATTCCCTCAGGATCCCTTGATCCTGAGGGATCGCTACTTCAAGACTTATCAATACTCTTGATACTTCTTCCTGGCCATTATAAAAAGGGATAGCAATGGTAGCCCTGGAGGGGGGTATTATTGTCAATTTGTAGAACTTACTATTGTAAACTTAACTTTGAGCATCGATTCCCTTTGAAGAGCGATAGCTATAAGTTTTCCATTTATGATTAATATATAACTCAGTCACTGTTCCATTATCTGATCCTAGAGTAAATGCAGCAATGCTTCCCTGGTGGCTAAGGGCCCGTCCCTAGTGGATCCACTTGCTTCTTGTATCATTATTTTACAATTATAGTCGTGTGTGGTTTGATTTCCTTTGCATTTGCTTAATTTTCTTTATTCAGTAATCTTCTGTTTCTCAACGTTTCCCTGAATTGCTCTATTTTATTTTAATTGTAATTGGATAGTGAGATTATTATTCACAACTTAAAATGTCATCCTATTCATTCTGAAACGATATTGCACTGTCTAATTCGGATTCTGCTGTTCATTTATAGTTGCAATTATTGTTCATTTAACTACGGTTCACTTACAATTGCGATTTCTATTCCTTTAATTGTGATTCAATTATAACTACAATTGTCATTCCTTTATACTTGTGGTTAATGTCCATTATGCTAGAACACGATTACTAATTCAATTATTCTATATTCACTGTGTGGTTACACTTAATTCGGTTTGTTGTTGCTTTCTTAGATTGTTGTTCAATTCCTTTATTAGTTAATATTGTTGTTCAATTCATTTCAATTAGGATTGCTGCTCAATTCAGTTCTGTAGATTAAGCTTTGTTGTTCGACTTTTTCAATAGATTCAGTTGTTGTTCCTTTTCTGTTAATTGAATTGTTATTTCTAGTATTTGCTTTGGTGTGGATAGAAAGATCTACAACTGTAACGAACATTGACTACTGCTGTCTAAGTTCTCAGATTGGAGATCTTGTCTGTGATTGATTTTCATTTACATTAGTTTACAGAGGAAAGAGTTATCATTACTGCATCCTTGACTGATAATTGTTGTAGTTTCTTGAGTGAATGATTTAGTTATAGAGTATTTAAATTTCTTGCCATTACAATTAGATTTTGTTTGCAGCATTCATTTACTTTTGTAAGCACTATACTGCAAACATTACTCTTGAACAAGTGACCGCCTCAGACTGAGTACACTCTTGAGATAAATAATCATGTCTAGATTGATAATTAATGTAAGGTAAAAAGGGGTTAAAAGACACCTTTTTATCATTCAACATTTTGGCACCATTGTCGGGGAGAGTGTAGCCATTTCTTTCTTTTGGAAAGAGAGTAGTGTAAGTACCTCCTAGGAGAGAGTTTGGTTTTAAAAATGGAAGGTAGGAACCTACGTACAATGCATGTAATAGCCCTACTCCCTCACCCACTTTCCTATAGATTTGTTCATTATTTTGAGTAGAAATAAGTATTTGATTTGTGTGCATGACTAAGTAGAAAAATCCTGAAAAGAATCCAAAACCACTACCCAAGCTTCATAAAGCTAAGGGACCAGTGACCCTTGGCCTATCGACTTTTATAGACGATATCCTTAAAATAATAGGATCTTAGCCATCTGTAGGCCCTAGAAAAGCTACTTCTATACAACCTACTAGTTCCCTTCGAGCCATAGAATCACCATCTAAAGCCTTTGCTGAGGTGCACAACCAAAAAGAGGAGCCATATTTTCAAGAAATTGAGAATTCTAGCCCAAAATCATTACAAGAAGGGAACCTTAGCAATCTCTGCGAAGGAGGAGGAGAAACAGGGGAAACCGAGGAACCAAGATGTCCTCTTGGAATAGTTCAGCCACTGAATAGCCCCGATAAGGGAAGTGCTGTCAAGATCATTCAAAATAAAGTTGAAGAACCTGAAGAGCTAAGATCCCCCTAGACATTAGTTCAACAAGGAACTCTCATCATTCCAGACAAAGGAAGTGCTGTTAACTCCATTCCTGCTCCTTCTAACAAACTTAGGAATACACCCCTAGAAATCCCAGAAGGATATTGGCAAATATTTGAACAAATGGCCCAGAACCAGCAAACACCTCAAACCTCCACACTGCCATATCCCATTGTAGATACTGTAGTTAATGCACCTATGAAGGCCATTCCTCTCCAACATATTTCTACATTCCATGGTTTAACATCAGAAGATCCAGACGCATTCTTGTTTGAATTCGATGTGCTATGCCGGGGGTATGACTATACCACCAATAACCAAAAGCTAAAATTATTTCCTTCCACATTAAAAGGAGAAGCTTTACGATGGTTTATGGGGTTAGGTGGAGGTGTTATAAATGATTGGGATCCGATGAATGGTACTTTTGTAAAGAAATATCAGGATTATTGTCAGCCTAGAGAATTAAATGATGAAATATTTCAGATGGTAGCCATACCTAATGAGACACTAGGAGAGTATGTTGAATGTTTTTATTATAATCTTCAGAGATCTCCTTATGCATCATTTCCCTTACCTGACAATGTATTAAAAATGAAATTAATTAAAGTGATGAAGGAACAATGGGTTGAAACACTAAACATTATGGGAAAAGGTGACATCTATCAAGAAAATTTTGCTAACATTATTGATTTGTGTATCAGGAGTTCCAGAGGCAATACAAGGCTAAAACCAGCAGAACATGACATGCTCGCAAGGGACAAGAAGATCTCTAGTGGAGGAGTAACCCACGTAGAAATCAGAAATTTACTGGAGAATTTCAAAACTGATATATTGGGGACTCTAACAATGCAGCTTGATATTATGCAAGCTAAATAGAAACAAGAAGAAGCAGAGCAAAACCTGGCAATATTTTGCCCTAGATGCAGAACGAAACACAACCATAAAGTGTGCCCACTGGATGTAGTTCAAGTATATGCTTTTTTCACAAAGGATCACTCCACAGAGAACTTCCCCTCAATTCTGAGTTTGAAAGTAATGTACAAAGAAGTGGAAGAAGAATCAGAACTAGTGTACCTACTCAATCGATGCCATAAATGGCAGCCACGACAACCAGGTATGCCCTCCAATCCATCTTCTTCTTTCCAACATCCACAATATCATGCTCAACAATATAATACAATGTGGCAAAATCAGCCACCCTATCCAAACTAGTCACAAAAACCATTTCCTTCGTCACCATGGCAAAATCAAATAAGCCAAACTAATTGGCCAAATTTTCCCTACTCTCCACCATATTGGCAAAACAATGCATATCCAACACAATAGTCCCCTCCCACTTCACAGAGTTGAGCCTGGAAAAGTCAAACTAGCAAAGACCGATGAATCAGCCAGCTGGAACCATTCCTATCCCTCAACCCACACTACCAGTGCCATATACACTACAACAAAATCCCCAGTCCAACTTAACACCGCAACTCCCAACCCAACCCAACCCGAACTATTATGAAACCGGCTCACAAAAAGATAGAAAATATAGATGAACGCCTTAGAATTCAGCCTTCTTGAGGGGGCAACCTCCTTTACATTACACAAATGAATGATTCCTTGATGATTCAAATGACAAAACCTCTTTTCTATATATAGGAGTCTAAGGAGTCACAATATAACCCAGCCGGCTTAACAATAATAATATAAAGCCACAAAAATAACAATAGAGGGATTCTATGGGGCACAGTAATAACAATATGGGGACAATAGGGGCACAACAATATTAATAAGGAATACAACTACAATAGTAATGGGGTAATCACTAGTATTATAGGGACCTAACATGCCCCTCTCCTTCAAAAAAGTGTTGTCCTCAATGCTTGAGTAGTTATAGATGCTTCTGTATAAAATTCTCATCCTCCCATGTGGAATCCTCAACGGATAAGTTCTTCCACTTGATGAGATACTCTGAAATTAATCGATTTCACAGCTCTCAAGATCTTGTTTCTGTGACTGCTTTCGGTTCCAATATAATTTTTCCTTCCTCATCAAGTTCTTGAAATATTATTTCAACTAGGAGCTTGTCACCTATAACCTTCTTTAAACATGAAACATGGAAAACTCGGTGCACTTGAGAAGCTGTAGGAAGCTCCAATTTGTATGCCATAGTACCAATATTTTTCAGCACCTTGTATGGACCATAATACTTTGGTGATAATTTATTATCCTTCATAGCTTGCTTGAGGGACATTTGTTTATATGGTTGCACCCATAGGAATACCCAATCACCTACATTAGAACTTCTTTCACTGCGATGTTGATCTGCCTGATGTTTCATTCTATTATGTGCCAACAGTAGGTTATCCTTTAAGAGTTGGAGGACATGTTGTTGATGTTCGATGTGATTTTCCACTGCTTGAGCCTTAGAATTTTCTCTTAAATATGATGTGATGGATGGTGGTTGATATCCATAAAGTGCCATAAATGGGGTCATTTTTGTTGCTATATGGAAGGACGTGTTATACCACCATTCAGTCAAAGGCAACCATTTGACCCATTGTGTTTGTTTATCAGATACAAAGCAATGAAGATATCCTTCCAAACATTCGTTTACTATCTTAGTTTGCCCATCAAATTGAGGATGATAGGATGAGCTATGAGCTAACTGAGTACCAAGAAAAGAAAATAATTTTGTCCAAAAATTTCCAGTGAAAATGGGATCTCTGTCACATACAATAATGTTTGGGTTTCCATGTAGCTTTTGAATTGTTTCCATAAATGCAGTAGAAATTGTACTGGCTCTAAATGGATGTGATAATGCACAAAAGTGTGCATACTTGGTAAGTCTATTAAATACCACCATGATGACACTCTTTCCCTCAGACTTGGGTAAACCTGTGATAAAATCCATTGAAACCTCCTCCCAACATTGGCTCGGAATGAATAAAGATTGTAATAGACCCAGGGTCTTAATTGTTTCAACTTTATTTTGTTGGCAAACCAAACATTCTGCCACAAACTTTTGAATATCTGATTTAAGGCCATCCCAAGAAAATTCCTTCTTAAACCTATGGTAAGTTTTTAAAAATCTCGAGTGCCCTCCTAAGGGAGATGTGTGCAATTCCATAAGAATCTTTTGTTTGAGTTGGGAATTGTTACAGAGGTATAAGCAATCTTTGCACCATAATGAATCATTTTTCCAGCTAAATGTATCATATGTACTGGAATCTTGTTGTAACTTTCGAATAAGTGCACACACTTCTTCATCATTTTTCCATTCCTCCCTTGCCTTGTTTATCCAATCTGGTTGGATAATAGAAATGGTGTGCAACAATGCTTCCACATCCTCATCCTTTCTTGAGAGTGCATCTGCCACCACATTTTGCTTCCCTTTTTTGTAGATGATTTTAAAGTCATAACCCAACATCTTTGTGACCCAATTTTGTTGCTCTTTAGAGGATAATCTTTGTTCTAAAAGTATTTAAGGCTATCATGATCTGTTTTTACCTTGAAGTGTCTTCCCATTAGGTAGGGTCGCCATTTCCTAAATGAATGTAGCATTGCCAACATTTTCTTCTCGTAAATAGCTTTGTGTAAAAACTTTCCCTTGATTGGACGACTTTCAAAAGTAATGGGTCTTTCATCTTGCATTAAAACAGCACCAATTCCATTTCTTGAAGCATCACATTCCATAATAAAAATTTTTATGAAGTCTGGTGTAGCTAATACCGGTGCTTGGCACATTTCCTCTTTAAGAAGTTCGAAGGCCTTTGTTGCTTTTGGAGTCCATGAAAATGCATCTTTCTTCAATAATGTTGTTAGAGGTGCTGCTATTCTCGAGAATACCCTGTCAACCTAAGAAATCCTCACAGATGCTTTATGGATGTGGGGATTTTCCATTCCTTAATGGCTTTAATTTTGTTAGGGTCTACCTTAACTCTTTCATGAGATACAATATGACCTAGATATTCCACCTCTTGTACTCCAAAGAAACATTTGGATTGTTTTGCATATAATTGTTTCTCCTCCAATAGTTGTAGCACCCTGTCAACATGTTCAACATGATCCTTCCAAGACTTGTTGTAGATTAGTATATCATCAAATAATACTAACACAAATTTTCTAAGGAATGGTTTGAAAATGGAATTCATCAAACCTTGAAATGTAGAAGGTGCATTGGTAAGGCCAAAAGGCATGACAAAAAATTCATAATGACGCTCATGAGTTCTAAATGTTGTTTTTGGAATGTCTTCAGTCTTCATTCTAATTTGATGACATCCTCAACGAAGATCCAACTTGGTGAAGCAAATTGGTCCATGCAATTCATCCAGTAATTCATCAATGACCGGAATGGGAAAATTATCTTTAATAGTGAGCTTGTTGAGCTCCCTATAATCTGGACACATGCACCATGATCCATCGTTCTTATGCACCAATACTACTGGAGCTGAGAAAGAAGTTTGACTAGGTTGAATTATACCAACCTCTAGTATTTCTATAGCCATACGTTCAATTTCACTCTTTTTGGCATAGGGATATCTGTACGGCCTGATGTTTGGAGGAACACTTCTTGGAATCAGATGAATAGCATGATCATGATCACGAATAGGTGGGGACCTTTGCGAGTCTCAAATACCTTGGAATGATTGTCCAAAACCTTTTTGAGATCTAAAGAAATAGATGATTCCGATGTGGAAACATCTAGCAAACATAATTGTGCAATTTAACCTCTTTCTTCCTTTTTTAGAAGCTTTGTCATACCATTAGAGTTGATTATCTTTCCCGGTTTCCCTGCAATACCCCTTAATTCAACTTCCATTCCTTTTGTAGAAAATTTCATACAAATTTCTTGAAAATTAAAAGCTATTGTACCCAAGGATTGTAGCCATTGGACTCCTAGTACAACATCAGCACCTCCCATTGGAATGGAAAGCATTGGGCTAGTCAATACATATTCTCCCATGGATAGCATGATATTATGGCACTTTCCAAAGAAATTTATCGTTCTTCCATTTGCAACCATCGCTTGACACTCTCGTGTTGGATATAGGAAGCAATTCAATTATTTTGCTATCTTACAATGAATAAAATTGTGGGTACTTCCCGAATCAATCAACACTATTACCTTTTTCTTCTTGATTTGTCCTTCTATCTTGATGGTTTGAGGAGTGGTAATTCCAGCCAATACATTACAAGATATGGTCGAATTCATTTCTTCTTTATCTAGGCTTTGTTCCTACAATATATCCTCTTCTTTTGACCTTTCTTGCTCCTTTTCTTCTTCCTCTTCACAATCTATGTAGACTAATTTCTTCTCAACACACTTATGACCTTTAGTGTATTTGCTATCACAACTGTAACAAAGCCCTTTTTCTCTTTTTTCTTCCAATTGTTGTGGTGTCAACCTTATAGGTTGTGGAAGACTACGGGCAACAACATTTACATCTTTATAGTTGTGAGTGGTATGCTTCCTGGTTGCCATAATTTTGCTTTCAATTTTTGTTGCTAACCTGAATGCCTTCTCTAATAAATCAAGTTCCCAAAGGAGAACATCATGTTGGATTTTATCCTTTAAAGTCCATATGAACACATCAATCCTATGCTCCCCTAGAATTTTTTTACCCTTATGTTAAATTTTTGGAACTCCTCAATGTGCTCCATTATTGAACCATTTTGTTTAAGACTTATGAATTGGCTAGAAAAGGTGTTGCTTTTTGTGTCCTCATAATGTGCTATTAATTCTTCCATAAAAATTTCTCAAGTGATATTTTGTTTACGAGAGAAAAGCCATTGATACCATACAAACTAATTTGGTTCCAAATATAAAGTTGCAATATGTACCTTTTGTGTGTTTTGCACATTATTGAGATCGAAAAATTGCTCCATCTGTAATATCCATGTTGTGGGATCCTTGCCATCAAACTTCCTCATATCGATTTTTGGAATATGGTGGGTCTTCGGTCCAGCATTCGAGTCTATGAAATCATGATTAACATTTCTTTTGTTCTCATCATGAGTTTCCTTTACTACCCTTTCACCATTAGTAAGCATTTCTTGTAAAAACTTTGTCAAATCTGTCTTCAAATCTATCTTCAAATCTTCCAAGCCTGTCTTCAAATCTGTCTTCAAATTTATCTTCAAAATCCATCTTAGCTTCCATGTCATTCATCTTAGCTTCTACGCCTTTCTTTAAATAATCCATCTTAGCTTCTACACCTCCCTTTAAACCATCCATCTTAGCTTCTACATATTTCTTTAAAACATCCATCTTAGATTCTGTTACTTTTTGTGGAAGTGACACTTGTTGCACTTGGTCTCGTAATTTTGATATGTCATGTTGCATTTCTTCCTCTTCTTCATGAGTCATGTTAGAGCTTTCAGGTTTCTTACTAGGTGTTTGCATTTTCTTTCCTCGGGGCATGAATTACTGATAATAATGCTTTACTATGCCCTTTGAATTCCTTCAAACTAATTTTTCAAACCAAGCTTATGTAAAAATTTAAAAAACTACACACCTTTTTTCACTTTGTAGGAGCTTGATATTGAATTTGATGTATCTCTGTAATTTCTGATCATCTAGTTATAAAATTACGACCTGCAGTAACCCTCTGCGTCCTCTTTCCAATGCCACCAGTCTAATCCAAATTGGATTCTCCAGGGAAGAGTTATGCCAAATCTCCCACAGTGACCTGATTATAGACTAGTTCAGTAGAGTGAACTTGTACAACATGCCACGAGTCACTGCTCCAACCTCTGGCTTTGAAAAATATATACAAGAAACTACAGACTGTCCTCTTTCTGTACCTTCTTATGAAATTTCAATTTGATGCTCAGAGAGAAAGTTATGATGATTTTCCCCAGGTCACCTAGTTGGAATGTAATTCAGGAGTCTACAAAAAGACCAACTTCATCAGATCATATCTCTGCAAATATAATGTGAAAAGCTCTAAAATTCAGACACGAGGTTTAGTGCAATTTCATCTCAAATGGGTTTTTCTAGCTTCTGAAACATCTTAGAAAAAAAGCTATAGCGAAAATGCCACGATGACCTATTTGGAGCAGCGAAACCCTAGAATCCAAAGCTTTGACATGAAATGTTATGAAACCAGCTCGCAAAAAGATAGAAAAGATAGATCAACGCCTTAGAATTCAGCCTCTTCGAGGGGGAAACCTCCTTTACATTACACAAATGAATGATTCTTTGATGATTCAAATGACAAAACCTCCTTTCTATATATAGGAGTCTAAGGAGTCACAATATAATCCAGCCAACCTAACAATAATAATATAAAGCCACAAAAATAACAATAGAGGGATTCTATGGGGCATATTAATAACAATATGGGGACAATAGGGTCACAACAATATTAATAAGGGATACAAATACAATATTAATGGGGTAATCACTAGTATTATAGGGACCTAGCACGAACCCTAGTAATAGACTGGTTCAATCTATTCAAATAATCGAAACACCAGAACTAGAAACTGATGTAAGAGAGTGCAACGACCTTCAATTAAGGTCTGGGTGCATAATAGAAACTCAGGGAGATAAAAATGCTCAAGTTGGAAATTAGTTACCCATATAATAGCCACTACAAGAAGCAAATGTGGTTAGAAAACAATCTCATGACCGAGCAACCACATCTTCTCCCCCATTCCCAGAACAATTAATCATACCACACGCTATAGAACATCCTGACTTTGATATTCTGGGAGAACTAAGAAATTTTTGTATAAAAATCCCACTCCTCCAAGCTATCCAAGATATCACAATATATGCAAAAACCATCAAAGAGTTATGTATAAGAAAGTCAAAGAGGAGAATAACAACTAACCCAACTGTCCAAGTAGTTGGAACCCTATCTGACCTGTTATCAGGAAGAGAAGCACTTGTCAAATATGAAGACCCAGGGAATCCTATAGTGATGGTGCAAATCAATGGAAAAACCTTTTCAAATGCCCTAGTTGATTTAGGGGCTCCAATTAATATTTTAGCAACCACCACTTGTCAAAAACTTTGCATTACATCAGTGGAACCAACCACCACCTTATTGGAACTGGCTGACCGATCGGTAGTCAAGCCAGAAGGTATACTACATGATGTAATGGTATCCGTAGATTCCTGGGAATACCCTACTAACTTTCTGATAATCAACTCCAAAACTGACTTGATGGACACCCTTTAATCTTAGGTAGACCTTGGCTTGTGACTGTTGATGCTTACATTGGCTGCGACAAGGCAGTATGACCATAATTAGAGGGAGTAATATCAAGAATCTAGCTCTGTAACCGCCAATCTAGCCAAGTGTAGCAATAATAAAAATTAACAAACAACCTATATCATACCTCACAGAAAACATTAAGTCCCCATTAACCATAAGAGATGCCCTTGATTTTAAAGACCAAATAGAGGATGATGTTATTAACAACTTCATTAACCAATCTGAATCTAGATCCCATGTACAATATCACATGATAGAGGTAGCATTTGAAAATGAACTAGAAGAAGATCCCCTCAAAGACACTCATGATCAATCAATACCCACTACCTCTATTTCAAACAACAAAACTATAGAGATTAAGCCAGGAAAAAAACTTGAACATCAACAAAAACTTGACTCTTGAACAAGAAGAAAAGATGGTCCAACTACTGAGAAAATATAAGGAAGCTTTTGCATGGGATTATTCGGACATGAAGGGAATTGATCCTAGCTGTGTACACACCACATTTATACAGAAAAATATGTTGGACCCATTCGCCAACCCCAACGGAGACTCAACCCTCACCTCAAAGATATTGTGAAAGCTGAATTACAAAAACTTTTGGATGTAAACTTTATTTATCCAATCTCCAATAGCAAATGGGTCTCTCCACTAGTACTAGTGCCAAAGAAGAATGGAAAGTGGAGGATTTGTGTAGATTACATAGAATTAAATAAAAAAACCCAGAAAGACCACTTTCCCCTTCCATTCATTGATTAGGTATTAGACACATTAGTAGGAAAGAAATTCTTTTCTTTCTTGGATGGATTCAGTGGATACAATCAGATTTAGATTGCCCCTGAAGACCATGATAAAACTACTTTTATCTGTCGTTGGGGAACATTCACTTACAAAGTCCTACCCTTTGCCCTATGCAATGCCCCTGCCACATTTTAGAGGGCCATCCTCAACATCTTTTCAAATTTAATAAATGAATGGCTCAAAGTATATATGGATGATTTCACACCATATGGAGATGATTTTGAGCCAACACTAGATGTATTGGAAAAGGTGTTGCAACGATGTATTGCCACTAGGATTTGCTTGAGCCATGAAAAGTGCCATATGATGATGACCGAAGGGCTCATCCTAGGTCATTATATCACAGTGGCTGGAATACAGGTAGATCTGGCCAAAATTCAAATAATCCTGTTAATACCTACTCCTACCACACAGACAGAAGTACGCAGTTTTCTAGGATTTTCTCGCTATTATAGGAGATTCATGGAGCATTTTTTTCAAATAGTTGCACCTCTATATGCACTGACAAGGAATGTTGATTTTGTTTGGACAGATAAATGTGACCATGATTTTGAGGATCTGAAAAATCTTGTGTCAACAACCCTAGTGCTCTGAGGCCCAAATATGGACCTGCCATTTCAAATTTCATCGGATGCTTCAGACACAGCTATTGGAGCAATCATTGGGCAGGAAGAAGACAAAAAGCCATATGCAATCTATTATATTAGCAAGAATTTGTCTCCTGCTGAGCTAAACTATATCGTAACTGAAAAAAAGTCTTAGCTATAATACATGTTGTAAATAAATTTAGGCATTATATCACTGGATATCCTATTGTTTTATATACAGATCACTCTGCCATAAAATACTTAGCAAATAGGCCTATTACAAATGGTAGAGTAACAACATGGTTGATTTTATTGTAGGAATTTGACATCACAATAAAAGATTGACCTGGGAAAGAGAATCCTGTAGCTAATTTTCTCTCATGAATGCCGAAGCCAGCGGACGCAGTAGTAGTCAAAGATCAATTCCCAGATGAACATTTGTTTGCTATCAATGTCAAGACACCCTGGTATGCTGATGTTGCAAATTATTTAGCAGTAGGAAAATTACCAAATCATCTAACCCCCAATGAACAAAAATAGATTGTGCAACATAGTACCCGATTTTCTTGGATTGGGGGCTACCTATTTCATACAGGGGCATATATGCACATTAGAAGATGCGTCCGCGAAGACGAAATATTTGACATTCTGAAAGCTTGTCATGACAGACCATGTGGCAGACATTTAGCAGATCACAGGACTGGTCACAAGGTTTTAGAAACAAGTTATTGCTAGCCCACAATCTTTAAATACGTTAAGAAATTTGTTTAAGCCTATGACAGTTGCCAAACAGTAGGACACCTTGGATAGTTCGACGAAATGCCTTTAAACCCACAGCTAGTAATCGAACCATTTGAGCGTTGGGCGCTCAATTTTTTTGGTCCGATCAACCCATCATCAAATTAGAAAACATATATTCTAGTAGCAACAGAGTATGTTACCAAATGGGTTGAAGCAGAGACACTTCCAAGAGCTACAGAGGACTCTGTGATTCATTTCCTGTTCCAAATATTTGTGTGATATGGCCTCCCGAGGGACATAATAACGGATGGAGGACCGTAGTTTGTAGGTAATAAAATCACTGCAACATTAAAAAAGTATCACATTCAGCATAAAATACCACTCCGTACCACCCACAAGCAAATGGCCAAGTAGAGAGCACGAATAAGGTGATAGAGGCAATATTAACAAAAACCGCTGCATCACATAGACGTGATTGGGCTTCAATATTGCCCGAAGCCTTGTGGGCATATCGAACAACGTGGAGAAACACCACCGTTATTCACCATATCAGCTAGTATTTGGAAAAGAACCCATCTTTCCAATAGAGTTTGAAATACAAACATTAAGAGCAACACAAGAGACCGGTCTGAATTTAAATGAGGCCCAGACTAACATATTACAACAAATTAATGAGCTAGATGAAATTAGGCTCTCGGATCTTCAACACACTACAATAATTCAACAACAGAGAGAAAAATGGCACAACGCCCTGATCAAAAATAAAATCTTCCATGAAGGAGATTGGTCACTCCTATATGACTCCAGGCTTCAGGATTTTCCGGGAAAACTTTAGACTCGATGGCTTGGACCGTATGAAATACAGAAAGTGCATGACAATGGAACCATTACTTTGACTACTATTGACAAATCTGGACATACCTTTAAAGCAAATGGCCACCGAATGCGACTGTACCATAAATAGCTTACTCGGAAATCCTTTTACCACTGGCTCTGAGAAGATTCTAATATTCAGATTCTTGCTAAGGAAAATAATCCTTCCTCAACATTGGTTCACTAAATAATTCCATTGTTCTTAAATTTTATACATATGTTTTATTTTTTGCTTAAAGTACTTTGTATACAGATTTTTTCGTTTCTGTTTTTTTTTGCATTTTGCTGCTCCTTTTTGAAGGAAAAACATTTCCACCTTTTTGTTGTTCCTTTCCGAAGGAACAACACTTTTGCATTTTGTTTTTCCTTTCCAAAGGAACATAATTTCCACATTTTTGTTGTTCATTTCCAAAGGAACAACACTTTTGTATTTTGTTGTTCCTTTCCGAATGAAAAACATTTCCATTCTTTTGTTGTTCCTTTCTGAAGGAACAACACTTTTGCATTTTACTATTCCTTTCCAAAGGAATAGCATTTCTGCCTTTTTTGTTATTCCTTTTCAAAGGAACAACACTTTTGCATTTTGCTGTTCTTTTCCGAAGGAACAGCATTTCTGTTTTTTGTTGTTCCTTTCTGAAGGAACAACATCTTTGCATTTTTTTGTTCCTTTCCAAAGGAATAGCATTTCTGCCTTTTTGCTGTTCCTTTCTAAAGGAACAACATTTTTCCATTTTGTTGTTCCTTTCCGAAGGAACAACATTTCCGCTTTTTTTGCTATTCCTTTCCGAAGGAACAACACTTTTTCATTTTGTTGTTCCTTTTCGAAGGAACAACATTTCCACCTTTTTGTTGTTCCTTTCCGAAAGAATAGCACTTTCTTTCCTTTGTTATTCCTTTCCGAAGGAACATCATTTCCACATTTTTGTTGTTCCTTTCCAAAGGAACAACACTTTTGATTTTTGCTGTTCCGTTCCGAAGGAACAACATTTCCACAATTTTGTTGTTCCTTTTTGAAGGAACAGCATTCCTGCATTTTTTGCCATTCCATTCCGAGGAAACAACACTTCTGCCAGATTATTTTGTTATTCCTTTCCGAAGGAACAACACTTCCGCCATATTTTTTTGCCATTCCTTTTAAAGGAACGACCTTCTTTCGCATTTTTTTTCCTTTTGTTGTTCTTTCCGAAGGAACAACAGTTTCGATTTCGGATGATCTTAGGATGTTCTGGCAAAGGATCAGTATTTTATTTTATTCTTGCTTTATTTGTTGTTTTGTTTAAGGAATAGTTGTTGTTCCTCTTAAGGAATAACAATTTCGAGTGTATTTTCTCTTTTGTTTTCTATTCCTTTTAAAGAAACCATGGTTTTTCGTACATATGTTCTTTTGCTGTCCCTCTTGAGGAACAACACTTCTTGAGTGCATTTTTTTGTGTGTGTGTGTGTTTCTTAAAGAACATAATTTGGAGGATTTTTGTGAATGATGGTTCACTGTTTATGATCCCTTTAAAGGCACAGGTATACATTTATGCAATAATACAAAAACTAGAGGATACTAAAATTGGAAAACCAAAGAAAAATCGTTATCTTTAGAGAAATTGCCTTGTATCGATAAGAAAAAAGAGGAAAAGGACACAACTATTTATATCACTTTGCTGTGTTTATTTTCACTAAAACCAATTTGATTGATTATTTTTATCATGTTGGTTCTTTTTTAAAAAAACTTCATAATTCTCTTTGATCATTATTATTGAATAAGAATAAAGGCATATTTTCCTCTATTGAGATGTTCAAACTTATTCCACCATCCCTACTCTTAAGGAGTGTTGATCCATCCTTTGTATATAAATAGGAAAGTGCTATAGAAAAGAGCAGAAAAAGAAAGAGAAAAATGTATATCTATACGATTACTAACATGATTTGTCAGATGAAGCATAGGGGGTCTCATCAAGGGCTAGCCTACCATGATCATATGAAAACAGTGAAGTGGCATTCCCACTATGGCCACCACACCTAGGATATGATCCAAGAGGCATATCAGAAAAATAAAAAATTCCTTGGAACAGGATGTCTCATCACAAGCCGGCCTGCCCACCTTTCACTCCTTCCTGTTGAATGGCATTGTGATTCATCTGGTTACCAAGCCAGCACAACGGCCTCCACTCTGACATCACACAACACTTTCCTAGGCATACATGAAGGATTACGGTTCCAAGGGTGAAACAAGTAACTCTGTCAAGGTTATGAACACCTATGGGCAACAGAGCTCTGGTGATGGTATTGAAGTCATACTTTCATAGACCAATAGTCATTATAAACCCTTTTCTTATATCTCTATCTTGATTTCGAATGAGATTATGTTATATAACCTTTTCGAACCTCTTACACAAGAAAAATCATTTATAAATCAATCATAATGGTTAAAGTGGATAATGACCGCATAAGAATTTTTACTTACGTCAGTTGTCCTCTCCTCTATTTTTTGCATCATTTCACAGCATTTCCATATCTATTCACGATTTCCATCATAAGCCTCGATTTCAGTAATCCGCTTATTTTTGTAATCATGTCTTGGATATATACGCCGTTCCTTAATTTTACTGTATGACTGCAGTCCAGCATGCTGCTCCTTTATTTACCAGCTAAGGATGGGCTATCACATTTCAGGGGAGTGCAGGTGACCTCCATAATACACTGGCATACGTGTCAACTCCTTATTTGGAGGTACTATGACTCCTTCAGAACTCAGGAATAGCAAGTTTAACGGTATTGATATTTCCCAATATGCACACAGCTTGCTATTCCATCGTCATTTCTGTGTTTTTTCTCTGTAAAAATTAATAGTGTGCTAAGCTTGAACAAAATGGGAGGCAGATCAATACACAACGAACTGCAGGTGTTAGTAATCTCCGACGCTGCACGTGAAATTTTACTGAGAGCAGGATGGATCACCTACCTTAACCAACTACAATAGTCTCATGAAACGGTGGCCATTGTAGAATTTGCAAGAAGATCGTTCAATGGTGAGGGGGAGGAAAATAACAGTGACAGATGCGATAATTGTTGAAGTATTGAGACTACCAACTATTGGACTAATATGGACCTAGAAAAAATGAGACTTCAAGACACCATAACCATTTTCTGGGATGAAGGACAGATCCTTACTGTCAAAGGAAAAGGAGTCCTGCCTGCAACCATAGGAGAACCATGGGCAGAATTAGCCAGAATTGTGTAAAGCTACATCACATGCAATGGGAGAAAAGATGTGGTAAGGCCACGTCATCTCAAATTGTTAGCAGTATTAAAACACAAATGTTTTGTAAATTTGCTTACATGTTTAAATTTTTTATTGCACGTTGCTGCTCGAAGCATAAGAAAATCTTGTCATGTAGAAACGATAGTAAGTCATCACGGCTTAATTTGGCTAATAGTCAGTTATAGTCTCGCTCAACAATAGATTAGTTGGGAAGAATTGGTATTCTCAATAGATGGGGGATTGGCCTTACCAGCCTCAAAACGAAAAAGCACTGCTAGCACATCAGTTAGACCACAGAAACACGGACAGTCTACCAGATTGGGGAGAAGTAAAGGAATGTCAGGAAGTCCCCAAGAAAACAGTAGCCAACCATGAGATATATATGACTCAGAGGATGAGAAACCCCCACAACTTGAAGGAGGGGAAATGAAGAAGAAGAATTAGAAGAAAATAAAAAAGAGGAACCAGAAGAGGAAATTGAGCACTCCGGTGAGGAAGAATGGGAGGAGGCAGAGCCACCCAGTGGGAGCCCATTACGAAACCCTCTGTAAGAAGACGAATTGGCCTAAATTTTGGCCAATATGGGTGAGTACATCGAGCCTCACAGCCCACTCAACCTCGATATTAAAGCAGGAAAATCACAGGAACACTCTGCACACAGTAAGAGTGCTTCTGAGGAGATGAATGATGAGGAAGAAGAAGAAGGGAAATCACAGGAACACTCTGCTCATAGTAAGCGTGCATCTGAAGAAAGAAATGATGAGGAAGAAGTAGAAGAATAAGCCACCTGGGAAATAGCAGATCAAACCAGGGTTACCTCCCCTAAGAAACCTAATAAGGAGGATGAGAACACTGAAGAAGTGTTCCAAATAGAAAATATGGAAATAAGCTAGGGCAAGGGCACAATCCCTAAAGAACAAAGCCCATACCCAAGAAAAGAAACACCTATTCCTTTGATGAAAACAAATGAAATCAAAAGGCTGCAAAAGGAACAACAAAGGCTACTAAATGTAGCAAAACAGCTCAGACAACAAATAAGGGTCCTAAAAATGGGGAGAATCTCAAAAGTAACACCTAGAACAAGGGATGTAGCCACCCAGATGAAACCCCATAAAATGAAGATCAAAAGAACTCAAACTAAACCCATTATCGTTCAGGACCACAAGGAACAATAGGTGACTGTTACAAACGTAGAGGCCCAAATATAAGACACACTAGTCTGTAATAAGGACATCCAGACAAAGGCATTGACCTCTAGCATCATTAATGACCGAACAGTTCATGAGAAGGAAATGCAGACTATAGGAACTAGATATCGCAATAAGGAGATCCAAATAGATCTCCAGCCCAAAAATGTTTTGATGGACAATGAAACTAGGATAGTGATACTTCAAAAGGATCTGGCACAAGCCCAATAGACTATAGAAAAGCTCATAGGGGAAACTATTCCTTAGGAGAAATATCAGAAGTTACAGCAACAAGTAAAGAACATCAATGCATCAGAGAACGAGGCCTTCGATAGATGTCAGAGTGTAGAGGAAAAAGTTAAAAAGGTAACCAATGGACTAGACATAGTTATGAATCAAATGGATATTCTCTGTTCTCTATATACTGAGGCTCTAGCATGTAGGGCACCTGCCAAAAATTATTCTTTGTTTTCGATGGAAAGGTACTCACAGTTAAAAATTAAGGTTGTCAAGGTAGGGGTGCCTATAGAGTTAAAAACTATTGATGATTTTATAAACTGCTGTAAACATTATGGGGTGAAAGTCTAGTGATTTCTATGTGAGTTTTATTTGCATAATTTTGTCTTGGACAGTGAAACAGAGGAGAACCTTAGTCCTTTTGTGGGTGATATCTAGCTTCAGGCATTCATCTCTTTTGTCGTTAACCAGATAAAGTGGCTTAAGGCCCATAATACCTTTCAGAGACAAGAAAATGGGTTAGACATTTGGGTAAGCAGCAAACCAAGAAACCCATTACAATTGTGGGATAAGCATAAAAGCTTAATGAGAAAGAAAGGTGTGATCCATACATTGGGAACCATTCAGAAATCAGTTGTCCAGCAAGGGGTAGAATACTTCCTATCCATCAAAGACCTTGCCATAGCAGCAGCTAAACTCTGATGGAAGACTTCCAATCAGAATGTGTAGGACAGAGAGCCATTCAATTACGAAAATTTTAAGTTTGTTGTTGGACACCTAGTTACCTATAGCAACATCATCTTGAGAGCATGCCCATATTGGCTAGGTTGTAGGTTTCGAAGTCCAATTATCTAGTATCCTACAGCATGGTATAAGGCCCTATATGAATTGCCAGAAGGCCAGACAAGACATATTTTTGAAGTTTTAGCTACACATCATGGTTTAGACCACTTCATGAGAATCCCTCTCCAGCCTATTCCCTAACTACCTTGCATGTAAATTACAATGTTTTCATGAGGGCATGAAAAAGGGTAAGTAAGGGGGTGTGTTGAGCATTGGAAAGGGTATGTATTTACCATTTATTTCTTTATCTTTTCCTTTGAATCATAACTTTTTTACATTCTAAGATGGTAATATGTTAAAGAATTATGATAGAATTAAGGAGATTTGTGATTGATACAAAATAACTAATTATTGTCTTTTTCTATACAAAAAGTGAAGGAAATAGAAAATCACTATTCGAGAAGAAAAGACAAAGTAGAAGAAACTGTTATCCCTTTGATAGGAGGACGTATCTAGATGAGGAGATCAAGATTGGAGCGCATGGTCCAGGAAAAGGAAGAGAAAATGTGGTATCAGTGCAAGAAGACAAAACAATAACTGGAGATCAAAGGTATAGCAAATCCCTCAGGATCCTCTAAAACTGAGGGATTACTACTTCAAGACTTATCGATACTCTTGATACTTCCGCCTGACCATTATAAAAAGGGATAGTGTTGGTAGCCTGGGCGGGGATATTATTGTCAATTTGTAGAACTTGATATTGTAAACTTAATTTTGATCTACGATTCCATTTGAAGAGCGATAACTATAACTCTGCCATTTATATTTTAATATATAACTCAGTTGTTGTTCCATTATCTGATCCTGGAGTAAACGCAATAGTGCTTCCTTTGTGGCTAAGGGTCTGGCCCTAGTGGATCCACTTGCTTCTTGTATCATTATTTTACAATTATAGTCGTGTGTGGTTTGATTTCCTTTGAATTTCCTTAATTCGCTTTATTTAGTAATCTTCTGTTTCTGAACATTTCCCTGAATTTCTCTATTGTATTGGAATCATAATTTGATAGCGAGATTATTATTCACAACTTAAAATGTCATGCTGTTCATTTTGAAACAATATTGCACTGTCTAATTCAGATTCTACTGTTCATTTAGAGTTGCAATTATTGTTCATTTAACTACGGTTAACTTACAATTTCGATTGATTTTCCTTTAACTATCGTTCAATTATAACTGCAATTGTTGTTCCTTTATACCTATGGTTAATGTCCATTATGCTAGAGTAAGATTACTGATTCAATTACTCTATATTTTTCGTGTGGTTACACTTAATTTAGTTTGTTGTTCCTTTCCTAGATTGTTGTTCAATTCCTTTATTAGTTAATATTACTGTTCAATTCATTTCGATTAGGATTGCTGCTCAATTCTGTTCTGTAGATTAAGCTTTGTTGTTCAAATTTTTCAATAGATTTAGTTGTTGTTCCTTTTCTGTTAATCGAATTGTTATTTCCAATATTTGCTTTGGTGCGGATAGAAATATCTACAACTATAACGAACATTGACTACTGCTGTCTAAGTTCTTAGATTGGAGATCTTGTCTGTGAATGATTTTTATTTACATCAGTTTATAGAGGAAAGAGTTATCATTACTGCATCCTTGACTAATAATTATTGTAGTTTCTTGAGTGAATGATTTAGTTACAGAGCATTTAAGTTTCTTGCCATTACAATTAGATTTTGTTTCCAGCATTCATTTACTTTTGTAAGCACTATAACGCAAACATTACTCTTGAACAAGTGACCACCTTAGACTGAGTACACTCTTGAGACAAAAAATCATGCCTAGATTGATAATTAATGTAGGGTAAATAGGGGTTAAAAGACACCTTTTTATCACTCAACAAGCCTCATACCTATAGTTCTTAGGAGGCGTAGATAGTCGGGGATGTCGAACAAAGCATTCCTTGAGGCTATGCAGCATTGGATAACAAGCGAGCATATCTCCAGGCATCTATTAGCGATATGGACAGTAATCTTTGTGATCAATTTGTTTCTATTTTGGTTGACCCTAGATCTAGTTATAGTTATGTTAACCCTGACTTGCTTGATAAGTGTGGATTGAGAAAATAAGTGCATGCAAAGTCTTTGTTAGCGTGCTTGGTTACAAGTACCAATAAAATAGTTCATCATTGGGTAATAGCTTGTGACTTTGAACTGAATGGTATCCCTACATTAGAACATATTAATGTACATCTATTGGGATCATACAATATGCTTCTATGTATGGATTGGTTGTATCTTCACATGACTAAGGTGGGTTGTTATGAAAAGGGTATTGAGTGCTTAGATGACAATGGGGATCAAATAAACTTGTAGTGTAAGAAGAAGACAACATAAGTTAGAGTTGTTACAACTATATAGGCAAAGCACAGTCACAAGAAAGGGTGTGTATTTCTTACAGTGCATTTTTTTAGTGATAAAGATAAGGATGTTGAGGATTCATAAGTCTTCAAGAACTATCCAGTTTTGCAGTAGTTTCAAGATGTATTCCCAGCAGAGATTTTAGAGTTACCTCCTCAGGGGGAAGTAGACTTTTCTATTGAGTTGGTACAAGGAGTAAAGCCAACATCAAAGGCACCTTACAAGATGAGCACTTTAGAGCTAGTGGAACTAAATTTGTGGTTGAAGGAAATTCTTAACAAGGGGTGCATTAGGCCAAGAGTGTCACCTTCGAGTGCACCAATGTTGTTTGTAAATAAGAAGGATGGTACTCTCAAGTTGTGCATTTATTATAGGAAGTTGAACAAGGTGACAGTCAAGAGCAGATATCCATCGCAGAGGAACAATGAATTATTTGAGCAGTTAAAGGGAGCAACAATGTTCTCGAATATTGACTTGAGATCAGGATATCATTAGGTATGCATCAAAGAAGAGGACATCTACAAGACCACTTTCTAGAAAAGGTATAGGCATTATGAGTTTGTTGTAGTTCCTTTTTGTTTGACTAATGCTTGAGCTAATTTCATGTGTTTGATGAATAGTGTGTTGTATCCCTATCTACACAAGTTTGTGATTATATTCATTGATAATACATTGATATATTCTAAGAATGAGGAAGAGCACGAATAACATCTAAAAGAAATGTTAAAATTGCTAAGAGAGCATTAGTTCTATGCCAAGCTTAGTAAATGAAGTTTCTTTTAGACATAGGTTCATTATTTGGGGCATGTCATTTCCAAGGAACACATAGTAGTCGATATGGAAAAGATCAGAGCTATCATGGGAAACTTTTAGGAATGTGGATGAGGTTAGGTCATTCATGGGGTTGGTTGGCTATTATAGGAGGTTCATGAGGAACTTCGTATAGATTTCCTATCCTATTACATCATTGCAGTAAAAAAAAAAAAAAATTAATGGAGGGAGGAATGTGGAGTGAGTTTTGAGTAGTTGATGTAATTTCCTTCAAATGCTCCAGTTCTAAAGATTGCATATCCAGGAAAATAGTTTTTGGTATGTGTAGATGCTTGCAAGAGAGGACTTGGTGGGGTTCTAATGTACGGAGGATAGGTGGTCTGCTATGAATCAAGGAAATTGAATGAGCATGAACAAAAATATGTGACATATGATCTTGGGTTGGAAGTGATCATTCCTACAATGAAGGTGTGGATGCATTATCTTCCTTGTAGGAGGTTTTTGTTGATGAGTGGTCACAGTGGGCTGAGGTACTTATTTGAACCACCTAATTTGAATGCGAAGAAAGCTATATGGTTGGCCACACCTAGTGAGTTCAGCTTCATGATCAAGTACATTAATGGTAAGGAGAATAGGGTTGTAGATTCTATTAGAAGAAGAGTGCAAGTAAATCACATAGCAACTATGAGTTCATATGGGAAAGGTTTACAGGATCAAATCTCATAGGAAGGACAACTAGGTGACAAGTACAAGGAGGTTAGGAACAATTTTCAACAACAGGATAAAGGCGATCAGGATATGGATGATCATTTCACGATAGATGGTTTGGTGAGAATTAGGGACAAGATCTATTTGACGGAAAACAATGAACTCAAGAAGATTATATTGAGGGAATTTCATGTTAAGTAATATTCAGGTCACCTAAGATGTCCTAAGACATTTATAGTGCCGAGGAAGGTCAACTACTTGCCTAAAATGAGGAAAGAGGTAGCCAAGTTTGTACCCAAGTGTTCACATTGTCAATAGGTAAAGGAAGAGTGTAAGCATCGAGGTGGTCTATTAGAACCAATTTTGATTCCAGTGTGGAAATGGGAGGTAATTTCCATGGAATTTCTTATAGGTTTGTCGAGGAATAATGTAAGTCACTTCATAGCAGTCAAGTCTACTTATTTGGCTAGTGAAGTAACACATGTCTTCTTTAGAGAAATAGTGATATTGCATTGTATTTCTAGGAAGATTGTGTCAAATAGAGAAGCTAATTTTGCTTCTAGGTTTTAGAAGGAGATATTTATGGGTTTACAGATAGAGTTTGACTTCAATATAGATTATCATCTACAGATAGATGGAAAAATATGGAGAGTCAATAGAATTCTAGATGAAATGTTGAGAATGTACATTATGCGCCAACAAAGGAGGTGGGAGGAGTATCTTCCACTAGTTGAATTTTCTTACAAAAATTGGTATCAGGAGAGATTGAGGATGCATCTATTTGAGGAACTTTATGGGAAGAGTTTTAACACTTACTTAAACTGGAGTGATCCAGTGAACATGGTGTTGATGGGACCAGACATGTTGTTAGAGATGGAATAGGAAATATGGGTTATGAAGAAGAATCCAAAGGAAACACAAGATAGAAAAAAGAGTTATGCACATTGACATAGGGTGTTTAAGGAGGTTTATGTTGAGGAACTAGTGCACATTCACATCAAGCCCAAGATGACCTATTTAAGGATTGGGTCATGTTAGAAGTTGTCACCTGAGTATTGCAAGCCTTTCAAAATCCTTGGGAGGATTGGACCAGTGGCCTACAGACTTGCATTACCTCTGACAATGAAAGTCATTTTATAAAACATATGTGAAATATTTTGATCATGTGATTGATTGGTATGTATTGCAAGTGGAGTTGAAAGGAGAATTTCAAATGAGACCTTAGTACATTTTCCAATGGAAATAAATCATACTCTGGAACCAAGAAATAGAGTAAGTTAAAGTGTACTGAAAGCACTTTGGCCCCGATGAAGCTACATGGGAGATGGCTGATCAAATGTAGGATCGTTCATTTCTTTCCAATTGAGGAAAAGGAGTTTCAATATATGTATAGATTTATGTATGGTTGTTATTGTAAATACTGCAACAAGTTGTAATATAAGGCTAAAATAAGTGATATGGTTTTCATGTTCTTTTTTCCTTTAAGTAGGTTCATTGTAAGTATTGAATCGAGCTAAGTTATAAAACTCCATTGGCATTATGTTTTTATTTCAACGGTCTTGTTGGTTATAGGTGTGATAGAAAACTAAGGATGGGCTTTCCCTAAGGGGGAGGGGTTTGTAATACCCCGAGGTTAAAAGTTCATCTAATAAGGTCAATAAAGGAAAAAACAAGACCAAGGTCACGGGACATGTATTCCAAGGTGAATGTTCAAAAAAACATTCGAGTGGGTGTTCATTTGGTTTATTATAGGGAAATTGGCAAAGACATTAGGTAAGGATTTGAAAAGGAGAAGAGGCATTAATGTTTCCATTATTTATGAAAATAATGGAAAATATGAGAACAGGAAGGTCAAAGGTTGCATGTGAGGAGGAAATTGAAGGAAAACTACACAAAATTGAAAAAAATAGATTCTTTAATAGTAAAAAGGCTTCCGAGGATCAGTTCACAGTTTTTGTCAGTTTTAGCTTGGAGCTCTCCATCTATTATCTCTCTTATACTCTTGCACAATTATAGAATTACTGGAGAACTATAGCATTGGAGAAAGGAAGGAAAAGGAAAGAAAATAAAGTAAAGGAAAGAAACGATCAAGAAAGGAATAGTTGGATCAAGCAGCTACATTGGGATTATTTTGTAGGTATCGAATTGCATGTATGATTCTCTTGCTAGTTTTGAATGAATGGTACATGCATGTGTATATATTTAGTTCTCTTGTTGTCACTAGCATGGGTTTTGTCAGGTGTGATAGTGCTTTCAGCCTCGCCTTGCCATTCCTAGATAGCCATGGTGTGACAAGGTTCTTTCATTTGGTTGATATTTGGATTGTCATATGGTTTTGTAACTCGGTGAGGTGATCTCAGGAAACTTAAAAAGGGCTTAGGAATCTGTTGGCCAATAATTGTGGGATTGAATTAAATATTGAGGGTGGATACAAGAAAATTACACAAGGTATTGGTGAAGAAATATGGAGGCATCCATGCTTGTTTAGGGCATAGTGATTCCTTGTTCGCTTTTGGCAAGATTGCGATAAAGCTTGATAGTGTATTTTTTTTTCTTTGCGCCTATGAATCCCTTGACTAGTAATGGTGGCATTACAGTAAAGCCTTTTTGTGTATGAGGTTGTTTCATGCCTAGGAATCCCTTGACCAATTTTGGCAGGATTAAAGTAAAGATTGAGGAATCCCTAACTATTTTATTGTGTGTTTCATATTAATGATTTGAATATGGAACGGGGGTGATTGACTGAAAGAAAGATTTGTTTAAACCCAATATATGGTTGGGTGGTACATGGAAGTCCCATACATGCTTGGATTTTCATATGTTAATAAGAGCTCTTTTCCTCATGTATCCTATAAGAATATAATTTTTATGATCTAGATTTGAATGTTATTCTGCCATTGTTATTATTTTGGTTATATGCTAGTTATAAGAATGTTTTTATGACAAATTCTAGTTATGGATCTTATCATTTGCTATGGGTAAGTGATTGGTTATTGAATGCATGACATAATTGATGTTACTGAAAATATTATTAGAGGGAATTAGACCTTCTTGATGATTTTAGGATAAGCATGATACAACTATGTTCAAATCTGCATTTATGACCTATAGATTACATGTATCTAATGTGTTTGAAAAAATTCTTGTCATGGATAGGCCTGGTTAGGCCAAGTTTTTGGCAACATTTTTCATTAATGGCCATGTCCTTGTGTCATTATTCATTCCAGAAACTTTTGTCAAGTTTTGGGTTGAGGTATGGATACTAGCCTTGAAAAAGTGTCTCAAATTCTAATGTCACATGCTTAGAACTGGGAAATATAGACTGTAGTCACTTGGAGGCAAGGTTGTCCATGAGACTAGAGGGTCATAGCCAGTGGCCTTCCTTTTTCATGAAAGTGAATGGAAGTCCATATCACTCTAAAAGGGAAGTTAGCTCAACATTTGGGTAGATGGAGTGGGTGTTTAGCTCTTGAGGATCTTGTAGCTCTGGAGGAAAGTCAATAAAATTTTAGTTTCTCGACTCCATTTTATTAATGTGATCTAGGAGGTTGAGTCATGTCAAGGTATCCCTTAGCTCATGTTTACCCGATAAAACTAGTGAAAGTGGCTTAGTATGAGAGGGTTGGTTACAAAACCAAATGAAAGATATGTATTAATATTTTATTTTAGTTTTTAATTATTCACGTGATCTATAATTTTGATTTATTATGGTTTCATGTGATTTAATATTTTGATTTATGGTGGTTGATTTCTGACCTAATATGATGTGATATGCTTATACATGCTAATTTGATTGAAGAGCTAGTTTGACTTGCTGTGACAGGAAGTAAATAGAATTGCAATTTTACCTTATTGATGGTCCACCAATCAGGTATGATTTGAATTTATTTCAATTCGTTTCAGTATAATGGAAATTATGAGCTTCGTACATGAAATTAGGGAAATGCTTGATTTGGGTCATTAAAACTGGCTTCAGGAATTAGTAGAAACAAAAGGAATTGGAACATGTAAAAATATTTCCGTAAAGCACTTCAAGAGTAGGGATATTGTGGGACACTACAACCCAATATTGTCGATTAATTTCCATGAGCATTCTATGACTGGAATGATGGTTTTAAGGCAGGGATATGGCTTGGTTTTTGGGACCTTCCAATCTGAGGAAACCTTTCCAAGGGATGGATCATCCGAGGGATTTTGTAACAGAGAAGGGGATTCCCAATAACTTGGAGAGTGAGTGATTGTATGGAATGGGGTGACCAGATTACTAGAGGAACTGTGTAGCACAGAAGGGAAGTTTATGGAATGAATTTTTTTTTAATATTAACATTCCCATATGGAATCTTAAGTACATTACGAGGGTTCCCTAGAGCAATGAGTTGATAAGTATTCACTGAGAGAACACGTAGGATAAGGATCATAGTGCTAGACATTGGATGTACGTTTCACTTTGGGATTGTGTTATATATTTCTTAAGAAGGAGGTGAATCTTGTTATTACTTGGAGGGTGGAGTTTGTAGCACTATAAGAAAAAATTTCATTGGTGAGGGTCATGCCTGTGATGGACCTTTAAGGCCTTCCACCAATGTCGTTGATATTGCTTCTAGATGGACCATTCTTGTAGTTATCTTGAGGCAGGTGCAGTTGCCAATTATCGTAGATGCTCTTCTCATTATCTGTTGAGGGGAGATCCTCCTTTGTCCATGATCGAAGAAGCAGTGTTTCGTTGAGATTCCCTAGAAGCCTGTTCCAAATTTCTTCTTTTGGAGAGTGCTTGTCTTTAAAAATACGTTTATTCCTTTCCTTCCAGATGTTCCATAGGACTAATCCGGGAATGATGTTCCATAGGAAATTAAGAATCTCTCTTTTGTATGGATTTTGTGGCCATTGTCTTATGGTGTTGATGATGTCGTTCTCCCCTCTGCATTTTTTTTGGCATCTGAAGCTCACCTTTTCTCATAACCAATTGGCTAGAGGGCAAGTGTCCAAGAGGTGTTGGAGTGTTTCTTCACTTTTGGCCTTCCACCAATGTCGGATATGGTGACGGTATTTAAAAAATCATTGTTTTAAGTGTATATAGTAGTGGTCCTTTAAGTTTTGTCACCAAATACATTTTCAATAACACTTTTGGTGAGGGTCGTTAAAGGCCCATCATTAATTCTCTCTTTGGTGACACATTTGGTGAGGCTTGTTAAAGGCCCATCACTAATTATCTCTTTGGTGACACTTTTGGTGAAGGTCGTTAAAGGCCCATCACTAATTATCTCTTTGGTGACACTTCTAGTGACGATCTTTTATTGACCCTCACCAATGTTGTTTTTGGTTACTTTTGGTGATGGTAAAAAAATTTCATCATCATTGATCATTCCAATGAGTTTCTGATGATGCTATGTACCTGTTACTATATTTTTTTGTGAAAAGATAACAATTTAAGACCATTCTTGTGGAGTCTTTTTCATTATGTGTCCAAGGTCATAGTTTTTATAATCAGTCAGTTTGTTAAGAAGGAATTAGTGTGTATCATTTCCTCAAGTCATAATAATATAGTTTTCCTATGAGTCAACACATGATTCATCTCTATTAGGGTTATTATGTAGAAAAGTTCCTTTAAATAAAGTTCCACTAGTGTGTGTAGGAACTATATTATTTAATGCATAATCAAGCTCTGTCAATTCTATTAATGAGAGAGACCTAGCACTCCTTAATACTCATGGCACACCTTAACATGCTTTGGAACAGTACACTAACATTCCTTTGCACCTCCCATGTCTTGGAACATGATTGTACTTGGAACATCTGTGTACTTAGAACATCTTGCCATGAGTAAGATGCCCAAGCACATGTTGGCATGCCCTAGCATAGCATATCACTCCCTTGTCATGTGTTGGCATGCCCTGTAGTCCCTGGCATGCCTTGGAACACCTTGGCATAATATTTCATTGTCAAACATTAGCACTTGACACACATTGGCACTTGGCATGTATTGGAACATATTATTAATGCACCTAGCATGCCCCTTTTCAAAAATTTAAAGTCTTCACTTGTTAACCCTCTTATGTGTTCATTTCCTTACATTTTAGCTTGGTTATTCATTTTTTTTCCTTCAAACGCCTTGACGCATATTGGCATACTCTAGCACCCTGCACATCCTAGCATGTCTTAGCACTTGGCATGCCTTGGCACTATTTGGCACTTGTTAGCACACCCCAAAACTACCTAGCACACTTTAGCACTTCCTTACATGCTTTGATATTCCCTGGCATGCCTTACCTATGATTAGCATACCTTGGCATGACAACTAGCACTCATTAACACTCCCCGACACACCCTTATATTCATTCACTTCCATGCATTTTGACTTAGTTCTCCCTTGTGTTTTCATAGTACTCCCTAACACTCCTCAGCATGCATTGGCACCCTCTACCACACCTTAGCACTCTTTGATATGCTATGTCACTTTATAGCATGCATCACACTCCCTAGCGCAAATTAGCACTTGGCACATGTTGGCACTTGGGAAGTCTTAGCATGTTTGGCATGCATTGATATGAGTTGGTATGCTTTAGCATGGTTTAATATTAAAGTTATTTCAGATCAATTATTGGAAACTAGATGAGATGAAATAGAGGAATATTTGGCACTTATAATGCATTGACACTTTCCACTTGGAACCTACTGGAACCTAGTGTTGGTGTGCCTAGCATGCCCCACATGGAAAAGGTAAATTGATGACTTATTAACCGTATTATGTTCTCATTTCCTTTTAGTTTAACTTGTTCCTCCCTTTTGTTGCCTTCATAGTGCTTGGCATGAATTGTCATATCCTTGTACATCTTGGCATTCCTTAGCACTTGGCACATCTTAGCTTGTTTGACATGTCTTCGTACTACCTGGGACATGTTAGCATGCCCTAGCTGTCCCTAACAGACCTTGGAAGTCATGACCTCACAACTAGCATTAAATTTTTCCATGACCTGGGAACCTTACATTCACTAGAACACCTTGGAACTCCCTAGTTGTCATGCCCTCTATTATCATCCACAATGTCGCATGCTAATGAGGAGATCGACGGAGGTAACCACAGGTCAAGATTTTAGTTTGGTAGCTAGCCCTACCAAACCAGAGAGGGACCTCTCTATGAAATAAGAGCCAAGAGATGACTGGAATGTAAAGTATTTTAGGATAGATAGCTAGACTCATGTTGGTTTTGGAAAATTTAGGGTTTTGTTGCTGGATAAGGGAGAACAACCAAGTAGCTAGGTCATAGGATCAAAGGGTTACACCAGCAAAGATTTAAAGCAGAAAGGTAGCATTACTTTTGTGATGGATCTTAGGGTTTGTTGGTGTAGTGTAGTGTTTACAAGAAGCAAAAGGTATTAACGAACATGAAAAATGAATTCATTAAGAAAGAATTAAAGCAACACATAATTATTTTTCCATCAAACAGAGCTTTATACAAAGAATTTTGTTTATAAACTGTAAGGAAAACCATTGAAGAATTGATGAATGGAAGGAGAATATGAATATATTTCATATAAATCTATAATAGAGGAAAAACAACATCACGAGCTTACTGCACATGAATTCCTAGATAATAGCTGCAAACTGTGTCCTTTGATTTCCAGAAAATGTCCAAGTACAAGCTACAATAGTTCTCGCCTCTGAAGTCAAACCCATTCTATCACTGTGAAAATGATACATAAATACCAAAAAATCATCTCCCCACTCTCAGAGGTCAAATCCATGACTCTAGCAATTGTTCCATGAGGTGTTCTAGCCAAACCCTAATGTCTAGGGAAGTTACAAACAACATCTACAATTAAATTTGACTCCAACCTCTCTCATAAACGAGGTCAAATTTACATAAAAATATCTTACAAAGACCAAACACCAATTATTTAAATTTATTTTTACCCCTCACATTCATTTACTTCACCCTTTTTACTTTTACGAAAGTCAAACTAGGAATTACAAAAAATTGCACAGTGAAAATTTTACAAAAATCTCAGAAATTTCAAGGTGTGTAGTGAGCTTTTGGAGGCCATTTTTGAGTGCCTTTTTGGAGTCCAAATCTAGATTTGAAGCCTGTTTAGGAAATATGGGAGTAGCTATATGTCTTTAGAGTATTTTTTCACTCAAAAGGACCCATTTTTGTCTGAGATATGGCCATTCTCCCATGGTGTCTCCAGGTGTGCAACAAAATGGAAAAAGAAGGGCAGAAAGGTGATTTTTGGCTTGTTTTTTGCAAATTTCTCAAAAATTGAGCCCCAAAATAGGAAAGTGGGAAAATATGTTTTGAGAGGGGGTCATAATATTTCCAAAAATTCTGATTTTCCATCATTTTCAGCCCTAGGAAGAATCACAACGTGAGCTCGATGCGCCGCTGGACAGAAAATTGCCAAAAAATTGCAAGTCTGCACCAAAACACAAACGTTTCTCCAAATCCTCCCAAAATTTGCCCAGAGATGCCCGATGAGGTATGTTATGCAATCATGGATTAATTAGCAAGAAAATATAACTTACCCTTCTCCTCCTGGCTAATTAGGGTTTCCTTGAGGTTTTCCTTCAACTGCTTGATTTTGACCTTGACAACCTGATTCCTTGTGTAATAATGGATGGCCATTTTATTTTGAAAATTGTTATCCCTATTGGCCTTGTCGAGGAGCTTCTGAAGGTGGAAATTGACTTTTTCAACCCAAAAATCCTTGTCCTCATTTATTTCCATGGCAATCCTATCTACAAAGGTCAATTCTTCTGTTGGTGGCTTTTGTTCTCTTTCCCTCTAAAGTGCCTTCCTAAGACTCATAGTCCTTGGTATATTCCTTGCCACATGTCCTTCATGCTACTTAGTTTCCTTATGGTCCATAAATTCCTTACCTTTCATCTCTTGTTTCTTGGCTTTGAATTTCTCTCTCTCCATGACTAGTTGTTTTGCCTTAAGTTGACTTTTTTCTTGCTCAAGGAATCAAATAATGAATTTGGCCCTTTCCAAATTGTCCTTGAGCTCCATGATATGAGAATACTTTTCTTTTATGACTTGTTTCAAGGTTTACTGGTCATCACATGCCTCTAATTCAAATAGGTCAAATTCATGCTCAATGGGCTCCTCATCATGCAAAGAAGCCTCATGATGTGATGGTGATCCTTGTTCTGCTATTGTAATAGGCTTGGCCCCTTCCTCAATTTGTGGAGCAAACACAAACCTTATACCTCTCTAATATGTCTTTGTCACCTCAGGCCTAGGTTCCTTAGAAACCTCATCATGTTTTCTTGATGACCTAACCTCCATGGGATGTACTGACATGGTTTGGTGCTGGCTTGGTGAAGTGGTTATATGCATTTTCGAGGTTACCTCAATGAAGGTGTCCCATGTCATGTTCTTCTTTGTCAACTGATGGACTACTATAACCTTCATCAGTCTAGGGTGAAAGAGGCTAGGATAATTCAATTTTCCTTTCAATTTCATCCTTTTAGACATTTTCGTTAGGCTCCTATACGAGTAGCTGGACAAATTTAGAGACATGGCAGCTGTAAAGTGCATGAGAAGTCTTATGTGGTATTGATATAGCCTGGAAAATGTGCCCTCACATGTGAATAACTTAATGAAAACCTTTATCAATGGTGCATATCCCTCCAACAAGTATCTTAATGGGAAAACATGTGAGTGAGCTCCTTTGAATTGTGATTTCAGGTAGGGTTTGTACTCTTCTAGGTCTAGGTTCATGCCTTTGAACCTGTTTTCACCATGGTTTGGTATGCATGTAGCTTGAGACATGGCATCCATTGAAAACATAAAATCAATCCCTGTAATGGTGATCTCTTATTCCCTCAAGGTGAGGGAAAATATACTCGTGAGATGCTCATGCACTCTTTGACAAAACCCTAAACAAATGACAGCTTCAAAGAATTTCATGACAAATGGGGAGGAGGTGATTTCATTACAATTAGAGGGCTCAAACCTTAGTATATTTCACCCCTTGTTGTACTTCCTCTTCTTTGATGGTGATGGGTCAGGTTCCATACTTCAAACCCTAGGTGAAAGGCAATAAAAAACAATGAAATTTGTTGTTGTGAGGGAATGAAGTGGTATGATGGACTTAGGAGTTGCCTAAATTTGTATGGAAACTTAGGAGGGTATGGGGTGTTGTCAATGAGTAGGGTAAAAAGGAATTTTTGGAAATTAGCAAGGGGAGGGGGTGGAATGTAGGTTTTAACCATGTATAGAAATTACCTTCATATAAAATCTAAGACACAGAAAATAAACAATATGAGAGCATAACACATAAAACACATATACACAGAGATTTTCCCCTAGATCCCAAAACTGGGACTACCAGCTTGATTTTTCATTATTTCTTTCAATGTTACAATACATATTTATACATGTCGAAGCCTCCAATACCTTGGACCAAAAAACATCGCTTCCAAAACCATGGACTGAAAACCATCGCGCCCCAAACCATGTGCAAAAACCATGCACAAAACAATAGGTAGGTCTGTTGAACCTAATATAGGGTCCAAAAACAAAATTTTTCGGGGCGTTGGCTCGAACCCCATAGAGGGGGGCTACCTGCACCCCTCAAACCCCCTTTGACCCCCATGCTACGTAATCATCGCAATGAAGGGGGGAGCTCTGCCCTCCCCTCTAACCCCCCAGTTAACTACGTGGGCTAGTCGTGGAAAGAATATAACACAACCCAACATTGTCCCACTTGTTGTTTTCTTTCCATATGTGGCCACAAGAGAGCTGAGTCATTTATCCAGCCCTGTAATGCCCATTGTTTCTCTACACAAAGAGAGCTTCTCGGATCTCATAGATTTTGTCAGTGCATCTATAGTATTCTTCAATGTGTCCACCTCTACCAACAACACCTTTTTGCCTTCTATCACATCCCTCACAAAGTGATACTGAACATCAATGTGCTTTGTATTTGAATGATATGCAGGGTTCTTTACTAAGAAAATTGCACTTTGGCTGTCACAGTATATCCTTATAGCTCAATGTAGTAACCCCATACTTGAACACAATCTCTGCAACCAAACTGCTTCCTTGCTTGCATGAGTGGCTGCCATGTATTCTGCCTCTGTAGTTGATAGTGCCACTATAGATTGTTTCTTACTCATCCAACTGACTACACTGCCAAATAGGTTGAACACATACCCACTTGTAGATCTTCCTTGATCCAGCTATCTAGCCCATTCTACATCAACAAAGGCATGAATATCTAACACTTTGTCCAATCCTTGTTTTCCTTGGGAGCACAAACCATAATCACTAGTGCTACACAAATACCTGAAAACCCACTTCACTGTTGTCCAATGCTCCTTTCCTGGTTTTGACATAAGCGTGCTCAATACTCCCACTGCGTGTGCAATGTCTGGTCTAGTACAAACCATTGCATACATCAAGCTACCGACTGCACTTGCATATGGAACATGGGACATGTCCTCTTCCTTTTCTTGTGTCTTGGGACACTATTCAACAGATAACTTTACACCTATAGGAATAGGAACCTTCACCAGTTTACTATCCTACATATTAAATCTCTGCAATATTGTCTTGACATACTTCCTCTAGTTTAACCAGAGCTTCCTCTTCGCCCGATCACCATTAATTCCCATGCCCAAGATATAGTTTGCAGCACCAAGATATTTCATGTTGAATTTGGAGGAAAATTTGGTCTTCAAATCCTCAATAATTTCTTTCTCATTTCACCCCTACAACATATCATCCACATACAAGACCAAATAAATAACACAGTCACTAATTAATTTAAAATACACACAGTGATTCTCTTTCCTTCTAGTGAAGCCATGTCCCCGTATAAATGTATCAAATTTTTGATACCACATCCTTGGTCATTGTTTTAACCCATACAAAGACTTCTTTAGCTTGCATACTAGTTCTTTCTTACCCTTCACCGCAAAGCCTTCAGGTTGCTTGATGTAGATATCCTCTTCTAGATCCTTGTGAAGAAATGTTGTCTTCACATCCATCTATTCTATCTCAAAATCAAAAGCAGTAGCAACAGATAAAAGTAATATAATAGAAGTCGCCTTGGCAACAGGAGAAAAAAATATCACCAAAATCAATTCCCGGCACCTAAGAATAACCTTTTGCCACCAACTAAGCTTTGTATTTCTCCACCATTCCTTCTGCATTTGTCTTCTTCTTGAACACCCATTTGCTGCCAATGAGTTTCCTTCCAGTTGACAACTCCACCAGATCCCAAGCCTCATTTTTGTGCAAAGATGCCATTTCATCAACCATGGCCTCTTTCAAGAGTTTTCCATCCTCTAAATCTACTGCTTCCTTCAAATTTCTGGGATCATCATCAGTAACAGATAAAGCAAAATTTGAATAGAAATTAGATGGACTATACCTTTTTGGTTGCCTTCTTTCTCGAACTGATCTTCTCACACCCGGAGTTTGTGGCTCTTCATCTTCTGATTCCTCCTCTGTTGTAGAGTATGGTTCTTCCTCCTTAAGCTCAAACTCTATATTCTCAGGTTCCTTTCGTTGGATTTCATGTTTAATAACATATTTTACCTCCCTGAACACCACATCTCTGTTGTACACAACCTTCCTTGTTACTGAGTTCCAAAGCCTATAACCCATTAAACCATCCGTATACATAATAAAGATGCGCTTTTTAGATTTACTATCCAGCTTGAATCATTTTTCCTTTGGAACATGTACATATGCATCACACCTAAATACCCTCAAATGTGAAAGAGAGGGTTTCTTATGAATCCATACCTCTTGTGGAGTCTTATCCTCCAACGTTGATGCAGTTGATCTGTTGACCAGGTAACATGTTGTCTCCACCACCTAAACCACTGAGCATTCTTCTTGACCTTTCCATCAATATCTTGTTCATTCTTTCTGCAACTACATTTTGCTCAGGTGTGTATGGAGTAGTCTTCTGCTGTGCTATACCACACTTCTTACATAATTCTTCAAATTCATTACTGCAAAACTCTCCACCGTTATCTATCCTCAACACCTTTATCTTCTTCTTTGTCTGGTTTTCCACCAGAGCCTTAAATTCTTTAAACCTATCAAAGACTTCAGATTTCTTCTTCAAGAAATATATCCATGTATTCCTTGAGAAGTCATCTATAAATGATACATAGTACACATACTTACCCAGTGATGGAACCTTGACAAGTCCAAACACATCACCGTGCACAAGTTTTAATATCTTTTTCACCCTCTTACCACTAGAGGGGAAGCTCACCCGATTTTGCTTCCCATATACACAATTTTCATAGAAATCAAAATCTAGAGAGCTATTATTCATACGTTCTACCATACCTTTACCATGAAGTGTTCGAAGGCCCTTTTCTCCAACATTTCCAAGCCTTTGATGCCACAACATGGTCTTCTCTCCAGAGACCACTAGATTTTCTGCTCCACTTTCAGGAACCACATAACGGTTTCACCCATCAACAACAGTGCTACATTGTAGCTTTTACAGAGTTCCAATTAAAACTCCCCACATCAATACCAGTGCCCCCCGAATCATCCTGTAGGTATCCTTCTCGAACACTATTTTTACACCTCCATTATCCATCTTGCTTACAAAAATTAGATTTCTAGCTAATGCAGGAATATTCTGAACACCCGGAGGTGTTCTAAACCTTCCACCTTGCAACTTCAACTTCAATTTTCCTCGACCAATGATTCTATCCTTCCTGTCATCCCCCAAGAAGACATCACCACCATCATATTTCTCATACTCGCAGAACCACTCTCTATGGGGAGTGAAGTGAAAGGATGCACCTGAGTCAATCAACCATGCCTCTTGATCTACATGTGTACTTAAAGAAGCCAAGTACACATCCCCACCTCTATTTGAGGTGGTTTTCATCTCTACAAAAGGAGAATCATCAGATCCATTTCCTTTATCAGAAGCTTTATGTTTATAGTCCCTTTGGTAGTGCCCTTCCTATCCACATTTCTAGCACACCACCTTTACAGGTTTTCTTGGAGATTTAGATCTTCGTCTAGATTTAGATCTCCCACTCAATGACTTATTTTTCCTTCTGTTCTGGGACTATCCTCATACAAATAGGGCATCACCATTCTGGCTCTCCATATTTTTCCGTCTCATCTCCTCCATTAGCAAGGATGAGACTATTTCATCAAACTGTAAGGTAGTTGCATCACTACCTATTACAATAACTAGACTTTCCCACGAATCTGGTAGAGAACACAACAAAATAATGCACTTATCTTCATCTGAAATTTTAATATCAACAAATAATAACTGATCTACCATAATATGAAATGCGTTCAAACGTTCAGTCACCGAGTCTCCATATTTCATCCTCAGGTTATACAATTCTTTTTGTAGGAATAGTTTATTCACTAGAGACTTAGATTGGTACAAAGTCCCTAACTTGTCCCACAAAGCCTCCGTTGTAGCTTCCCCTGATGCATTCAACAATACTGGATTTGTGACACACAATCATATTGTGCTCTTAGCCTTTCGATCTAACTTCTTCCATTCTTCATCGAACACTCCCATTGGTTTAGTACTTGGATCTACCGCAACCCACTGATCTTTATCCACCAACATATCATCCATCTTGAGTTTCCATAACTCAAAACTTTAACCACTAAATTTCTCGATCTTTATCTTTCCACTGCTCGCCATCTTTTTCACCACCAGAATTGATCTCATAGATCCCGCACTCACTAGGGTCTACCACAGGCCCGAGCGAATCCCCTTAGCAAAAAATGTGTCCCCTTGAACCCAAAACATCTCTGACACCAAATGTAGGTTTTAACCCTGTACAAAAATTACTTGCATACGAATTCTCAAACACATAAAATAAACAATGTGAGATCATAACACATAAAACACATATACACAGAGATTTCCCCTAGATCCCAAAACTGGGACTACCAACTTGATTTTTCATTATTTCTTTCAATGTTAAAATACATATTTATACATGCCGAAGCATCTAATACCATGGACCAAAAATCATCGCGTCCAAAAACATGGACTAAAAACCATCATGCCTAAAACCATGTGTGAAAATTGTGCATAGAACCATAGGTAGGTCCAACCATCCTAATATATGGTCCGAGAACAAAATTTTCTGGGGCGCTGCCATGGACCCCATAGTGGGGGGCTACCTGCACCCCTCAAACCACCTGTGAGCCCCCTGCTACGCAATCAACGCAATGAAGGGGGGGGCTCTGCCCCCCCTCTAACCCCCCGGTTAACTACATGGGCTGGTCATGGAAAGAAAATAACACAACCCAACATGGGAAAGGCCAGAACACTAGCCTATCCTAGAAGGATATAGGGTAGATTAGGGTTTAGAGGAAAATGATAGAAAATGCAAGGATAAGGCCTTGTGATGGATGTAAATGGTGTATTAGCTGCAAACAGAGGTGTAGGGACAAGGAATCTAGGGTTTGGGGCAGAAACACATCATTTGAGAATCAAAACCATGAAAATCATGCAAACCCTAAAAGAAGAAGTATTTGATCATTTTGTTGACATATGAGGGAAAAAAGGGCATGAAAATGATCAAACTTTCTAGTTATAGAAATTGAAGGATGAAATGACTGAAGAGGAGCTTTGAAAAATGAATTTTGGTGGTCAAACAACAATTTTGGACAACTATACCTTGTGTGTAGCGAAGGCTTCATTTGCACAACGTGCTGTCTAGATGTGCAGTGAAGGCTCTCTTTGCACAACGATAGTCAATTTTTACCAGTGAGGGCTATGGAATCACAATTTTTTGCAAAGGAGAGGGGAGAGCTCAATTCTAGGATGGTAGACAAGTGCAAATGAGTGTGAATGATCTCCTCCATGTGCTTTTATAATTTACTTTTGGTGTCTAACTGATTAATGAGGTAATATGGCCCACATCACCAATTCACTTTCTTTTTCAGTTTTGTAGCCTTAGGACCTCTTCTTGTAAATTTAGAACCTTAGGAACATTATTACATCTAAAAACATAAATTACATTTGAAATCAATTGTTATTGAACAAATTTACCTATTGCTACTCCTCATTTGTCAGATTTATACATGAAATGACTGATTTAGTGACCTTAACCCTAATGACCTAATGGGGACACTGAGCTGAATGGAGACCATGATGATGTGACTGAACCGATACTAATGATGTTTTCATGATGGTAGACTGAACTTAGTGATGAAAGTGAATGACATATTAAATTCTTGAGAGAGTGGAAATGGTCCTAGACACACTAGCCAGTGACCAAATTTTTATTTTAAGACTCACTGAAATGACAAAAACTTGACTTGACATCCTAGCAACACCTTCTAAGAGCATATTTGATCGCTAGTGTTAGGTTGAACTGACTGACACTAACACCCTCACAGATAACCTTACTTTTTTTGTGACTTGGGGACCCAAGCATTTCATTTGCAAAACAATATTGTGCCCAACCCAAAGCCTCCCTTTCTGTGACATTTATTTGTCCATGCCTTATCAAAACCATAGGCTTACCTCCTGCAAGTCCTATTCTAAACTTCTCCTAGAAAAATTCATCCCTTGGACACCTGGAATTCACTGACACTCCTTCACACACACTCTTGTTTGTTCATTTCCAAGCATTTTGACCTAGTTCTCCCTTGTGTTCCCCTACCTCTCCCTAACACTCCTCCCAATCCATTGACACTATTAGCAATGTGTTAGAACACCTTTTCATTCCTTGGCATGTCATGGCACTCCTTAGCTATCATGCCAAATGATAATTCTTTTGATTTAAGATAAGATTATCTAGTCCCACTCATGGATTCTTTTCGTCATTGTTGTAAGGATGAGAAGAGGTTTTCACTGCAAACCTTAGCTAGAAGGAAGGAATTCTTTTTTTGAATCTAATCAACTAGTAGTGTAAACATCATCCCAATTGGCTAATGATATATGTAACTTGTTTGCACCCCTTGTTGGTGCTTAGCTTCTTTTATGCCTTCTATTATGCCATAATAACTTATTGTTGTCCCTTAATGGCAGACGAGTAAAACATAGATATCGAGAAAGCTCTATCTTTGCCTATCACAAAAGGTTAGAGAAAAATCCATACACACATAGGAGGAGCACATTGATCCCTAAGATATATGGTAGGGTTTCTTATGCCCAGGCCAAGGAGATACTTATTAGTGATGTAAATTGGCTTTTATGTGGAGAATATGAAAGAGAATAATATCATATGGAACATTAGACACATTGAATAGTTATAAAACCTTCGTCTTACATAGATACACATCTCTACACAAGTTGAAACCCTCATAAATCAATAGGACACCCTTAATGCCTCCGACCACCCTCCATATATCACTTGACTGGTTGAAACCCTACAGCTGGAAGGAAGGAAGTATGGGTTTGCATTTTGGTTACCGACCATCATAGTTAGATGGGGAAGGTTCAATGTCTCAATGAAAGTTTCATCGAGCCTCTAAATCGAAGGCATCTTGCCACTATTATGGAAACCCTCGGAAATGCCAATTTTCCCATTTGAGATCACCAATGTGGGATTTCCTCATTGAACCACCCAAAATTAGGTTTTCACACTATGGAAAAATGTGTGAAATGAGAGTGATTTGTTGGAGTAACTATCATTCTAACTATTTTCAAGGAAGGATGGGTTTGGATAATGAACCATAATAGTAGGAAGGAAGGAATTGGTGTTTTCATAGCCCTCAACCATAACCTCTCTCATGGTGGTGCCCTTTCATGGTGGATAGTTTAGTTTAACCACCTCATCAACTATGCGGTTACTAAAACCTCTCCTATTTGTTTTGTTGAGCTTCACTAACTTCATGGGGAACAACACATTTGGCTATCCAAACAACCATACAGAAAAGATCCATCTTTCTCGACCTCGAAGAAAGCTAAGGGGATAGGGCTCACTTAAGTCCTAACACTTATTGACCTAACATAACTACCTGATAGTCCTACTTGATAGTGCAAACAAAACACCTATGTGGTTGAACTTCCCCAACCTCATGCACAACAATATAGGTGAAAATTAAGTCCCCCATGGGGATCTCCATGGGCTCATACAACAACCTTAGACCTGGAAACATGGGGACATGAATCCTAAATAGCTATATTGCTTGCTTAGTGGAACCTCTCCTATCAGTGGTTGTGGAACCTCCTCTAGAGACACGACCTTCCTTATGGTACAGTTAGTTGACAAAGGATATACCATTTGAGGTGTTGATGTCTCGACTCCACCTTGGTTAGTACCTACCACCTCATCTTGTTTGGTCGATTTAAATGCATCACCTATTGGTTGAACTTCATCTTTAATTAAAGGAATCACAGAAATAATTGACATGTTCATAGAAAATAATCTCTACTTTATATCATCCTATGAAGAATGTGATTCATGTGACCCTGCAAAATTTGACCTTACCTCATCATAGTGATCACAATAGGGATATGGCAACTTACCCACACAGACTCTCATGTTGCTGGTAACACCCAATCAATTTACCATGGGTTCATTCAACCTTACCTGGTAAGAACCTAAATCCTGATTAGCTCTTCTCGACGATGTGGGAATTTCCTCGGAACAATCAAATTGACATAGTTTAGTCTCCCTTCGTCAGTAACCATGAGAATAGGAGAAAAATATAGAGAAAAGTATTTGGATATTTCCCATTATTCCCTTTCCATTAGATATAATGGTGATGGGATCTAGGCCATAGACCTAGTGAAAATAACAGAAGTTGGAGTTTAGGATGGGGCTTTGGAGATGGATGGAGTAACCCAACTAAACTAATTTTTATTAGTTAACTCGGATCACAATGCTAAAAAATGGCCTACTTGTGGTATGGGAAGAGGGGATCTTGGAAACTTACCATACGTATTGGTGTTTTGGAACCTCCTCATGGTGCTCCCATATGAGAAGCATCAAAGCTTAGGCCTACTTGTACACTCGTTATGGGAAACCTACTCATGTGGGAGATCCCAAGCACTAAGAATGTTTTGGGGATCTGTCTGCCCCAACCAAATGTAACATGGGGAGTACAAGGATATTGTGTCTAGTGGGTTACACTCTGTATGAATAGCTAATAAGTAATACAACCAAAATGACTAACATGAATGACTAATTCAGTCTAGGAACGAAAAGATGCCTACCTAACAAGTACTACAATAATATGAATTAGTTGTTTATTTTAATCACTTTAATTTTTTCAACAATCTAAATATAGAAGTGATAGGGGATTTAGAAGTTGTTATATATTTTATGAAAGGTTATACCTCCTTAAAAAATTCTTCATTAGATCAATAGACAATTGGAGTTATGAAGCTTATTAGAATATTCAAGGTTATATCCTTTGATTAGATTTATAGGAATTCAATTTAAAGGTTGATAAATTATCCAAAATGGGAGAGGGGTTATAGTCGAGTCACATATATTATGAAGAATACCTACAAGAAAACATGTTGGTTAGTTAGTAGATGACACATTTCCTTTAGTTGAAGACTTAACTTTTCATTCATATTTGCATTTTTTATTGTCAAGGTTATATCCATTGAACTTAAGATAATAGTTTTTAACTTGTATATATCAAGTTATTTATGTAGTTTGAATGTATATCATGAATACAACAATACTAGATTTTTATGAAATTGTTTTGAATCCTATTGAGAATATATATTATACCAAAATTACCTATGCCTTACATACTATTTTTGCACACACCTATACATATAGGCACAAACACAAGAATAAATATATCACTTAAAGACATAAACCTTAGAAGGAATAATAACACCATTTTTCTTTCATTAACTCAATTAAACATCCAATCAATAAAAAATTACTTAAAATTTTAAATCCCATTTAATATTATTAAAACTTAAAAACTCCTATAAATGATTATTGATTCTCAAATGAAAAATTAGCTAAGATTTTTCGAGAAGGCTAGGTATCTAATATGTCGAAGAAAGATAAACATGACCAAGCTCTTTCAATGACATAATCTCATCCATGTGATCTATATCTTACTCAATTCATGCTTTAAAATTGTGAATTTCCAACTAATATTACTATAAAACCATATAATCTTATAAAAAAAATCCTTTTCCTAATGATGAACCATAATTGAGGGTTCAAAACATTGACCTTAGTCCCATAAAACATTGTTGTGATTAAATTGGAAAAATTATCATTCATCATTATGAATAATAAAAGCCCAAATTCAGAAAAATTCCTTCTCATTAACAAAATTAAATATAAAACTTTAATTAAAATTAAATTATTTTGAAATTCAACAAAAGCCAACAACAGTGTTCCACCACCCACAAATTGATTACACATCAATACATCATCTTCGTTTGTGCCAAAAACATCAAATTTGTAATGTGAAAAGGAACCATTAATTAATGAGGCCCGTTGAGAACCACTCACACCTAGAGATGGAATTTGACATACATATTTCCTGTCATAGGTAATTGTTCCCGTATTTGATGTCTAGAATTTGTCAATGTCTGTTTTTCATGACATGCTTGAAACGGTGTAACCCGTATTTTTGACATTTAAATATTTTTCCAAAATGTAATTATGACCATTTATTTTCAATTTATTTTCCATCTACCAATTCAATCCCATATGAAAGCCTATAGTGGCCTATCTTTGTCTGCAATTTCTGTATATGTCATTAAATATTAAATGAAAGTCTATGTCCATGTTACTACAAGTCACGCTTCTTTTATGTTAACCTTGTTGTTGTTGTTCGATACCTAGGATTCCATGGCTTTATGATTTAAGAAAAACACATCACTTCTAATTCATTTGATGTCTTCATACTTTCTCACGTTATTGTGGTCCTGCAATGAATGATAGAGATCATATATTAATCTTGAAATTGCAGGCCTCATTTTTCTTTGGCATGTTAGGGTTTCATGCTCGATCTCTCTGCTTATAAATCCCTACAATGAAGGATAGAGATTATATATTAATCTTGAAATTGCAAGCCTCATTCTTCTTTGGCATCTTAGGGGCACATGCTCGATCACTCTACTTATGAATCTCTCAAAGAGGGAGATGTCCAATTTGTATTTCGTGCGTAATTCATATTCCGCAATAAAAGGAGGCAACTGTAAGTGATCACCAAGGAGAATGAGATGTTGACTAAAGGAGTTGATGCAAGGAAGAACATGGGCCTCCAAAACCTTGATGGCCTCTTCTATCACCACTATTTCTGCTTCCAATGCCTAGAGGAGGAAATAATTTTGAGTAGCCCCAGTGATTGTCATTCCCACAAATTTTTCTTTTCTTAAAATTTTGAGGCTGAGCTTATGATCATGTTGAACTAGCCCATCACATATTTATTTGTATCTCTCAGATAGATTATGCAGTTCCTCGTCGGCCTTTTCGTTGGATTTCTGAAACTAATGATTATGCAACTTGATCCTTATTTTTTGGGGAAATAACCATAAATACTAGGAACAAAGTATGTTTTCTATATATATCTCTACTGAAGACGATTTATTCGACACATTTTGACTCCCTTTAAATTTCTTGCCGCCTTTATCGACCACTAGTTCATCTTGCTTCCCTTTCTACCATACCTCTCAGACAGGTTGAACACCTGTTCATTTTCTCTTGCACATTGGTACAAATTAGTTCATTGTCTTTATCATGAAGTATTCTAGAAATAACATTCAACCTTGGCTTGAAAATTGAATTTTTGAATTGCCACTAATTCGAACAATATTTTTTTGTACATAATAAATGGATTCCAGGAACTAATTTAGTGCATGGTTGGTATAACAAATTACCAGAATAGGATCAAATTGTATGTTAGATAGGAGGATTCTGGAAATGGTCAAACCAACATAGGTTTTTGCAGTACCTGAAGGGCCCTGTAATGGCCAACCTCTTTGTCAGGCCCTGCTTCATGACTTCTATCTAGATTTCGTCTAAGGTGGAATTCCACTCAGGCCATTTTTGCAAAATGTGGAGTCTGCTTCTACCCAAACAATTTTGGATCCTCAAAATTGTATAATCTAAATTACACGCGTCATTCAATTTCCTCCTTTCTAGATAACCTGGCTCTATGGTTTGGAGTTGTAACGATAGAAAGTGTTCCCCAAAAGGAATATCTTTTATTTCTCATCGTTGAAGACATTTCAAAACATGGACATAGGTATGAAGACTTTCTAAAAGACAATATGAATCAAATGACCTAGAGATTGCTGTAAAATGTAAAGAAAATTCAAACAAAGAGTGAACAGGGACCCATGGATGTGCCATTTCCAAACTTCTCAATTACGTCATGAGGGCTGGCAGACCGACACTCAGTCTAAGTAATCTGCCCAATTTTCTCCACCATAGTTATCAGAGAAAGCAAATACTCAACTCTTGCTTCAATGGATTGGCCATGGTCCATTTAATTGTTTAGTCTTGTTAATTGGAAATATGTTATTGCACTTTCCAAAAGATTCAAATTTTAGTGCAAACTGTATCTTTCTAACAAAGTTTGGAGATGCATTCTAATGAATCTTGCTAACTCAGTGAAAACAATAAATTTATGTATCATTTACTAGAAGCATATGCACAACAAGCGATACAATTAATTCAATCATGAATTTGGGTTCTAACTGAGGTAGTGGCATAAGGCATATTTATCTTATTTCGATTCAACAGAATTATAGAAGAAATTCAATTTGTACTCTAAAAAATAACTAAGTTGGAATGAGATGATTAATGAAGAATGTGTCAATTGCTTTCATTTTTATTGTAATTTGTATATAATGTGTTAATTTTATAGATTGCATGTAAAATTTACCTAAAAGATTCAAATGTAAAAATTACTGTGATAATTATTAATATATTAAATTCATTGATTTTGTGTATAATTATTCTTTTATTCTCAAGGAAGTAGTTGTAATAGTGTTTTCATCCTATGAACCAAGGAAAAACCTCATGTGGGTCAGCTTATTCATGGCTGATAATATTTTTATTAGATTCCTCTCGTCGAGAGGTGTAGGATTGATATAAAGATCCTCCAATTCCGATAAGTATTCATGGAGATATGAATTTATTTTGATTATGGAATTATTATCAAGCCGACCTACAACTCATGTAGGCTCAGAAGCCCAACAGTCGCATCTATTCACCCACCAACGTTGTGTATAAATATAAGAGGACTTTTCCTCATTTGGATTCACTACTCTCATCACATCTCTCTCTCTCTACTGCGCAGATATGAGTCTCTTCTCTATTACACTAAAATGGGTCTCACTCTCCCACACATGTGAAGCCGGAAACTGCTGAATTTGAAGCTGCAACTGTAGAAGTAAAGATTGATTTGTGTGGTCTAGAAGATATCCTCTTTGGAACTACGTTGTAGGTTCATCTGAACCTCCTTTGAAATCTGCAACTTTTGGTGGTGGAATGAAGTCAATCCGACGAACGGTTTGCAAGATATCGACTGCCCTAGTTTGAATCCGAAAACTGCTCAAACTGAAGCTACAACTGTAGAAGTAAAGATTGATTTTCGTGGCCTAGAAGATCTCCTCTTTGGAACTGCGCTGTAGGTTCATCCGAACCTCCTTTGAAAGCCACAACTTTTGGTGGTGGAATGAAGTCAATCCGATGAACGGTTTGCAAGATATCGACTGCCCTAGTTTGATAATGAAGTCGCTAATGCTGATGCTACTGATCTAGGGTTTGCTACTGCTGATATGAATCAAATTTATTGTACTATTTCTCTCTGCTGAATTATTGAAGATAAAAGAAGATTTGATCAAAGGGTTTCCCCACACATTTTTCCCTGGCTAGCCGCCACATCTTGTGTCTTTTGTCTTGGCTTGTTTTCTATCGATCGTTTAATGTTCTATCTACACTTTACTTTATGCACATGTGATTGCTAATCGGTGGAATATAATAAGAAAAAGAAGTAAACTGTTATAAGCATAGAACATACCATAACTTAACATGGTATTGGAGCTGAGGTGAACACAAAGCCCGAGCAAGAGCAAGAGCAATCATTGAAGAGAAGATTGGCAAGGCTATCCTAAAAGAACTATGGGGTCCTCAACACTCTTTCCTGCTGAAGACAAGCTCCGTGGGAAAGCTGACTATCACGGATGGAAGATGTCTATCGATCTGACCCTTGAAGATCAAGGAGTGCTGGACCATGTAAGAGCCAATATTGTTGAGCCTTCATCAAATGCATCTACTGCTGCCTGGAAAAAATGGAAAAATGGAGAAGTCAAAACAAAGAAGATCATCCGGGACTCTATCGACAAGCGCTTGGTAGCCTACATCTCTGATCTAGACACCTCCAAGGAAATCTACAATAAACTGGTGAGTTTATTTAATGTTAATGATGCAAATCAAGTTTTTTTCTTAGAAATAAGCTGAGGTAAATCAAGAAGAGTAAGGATGAAAGTATGCAAGCATACTTCTTAAGAATCACCGAGATCAAGAACGATCTCCTATCTATTGGGGAAACTATGACTGACAGAGAAATGGCACTCACAACTCTTGGAGGATTACCATCTGAATGGTACGTGTTCAAGACTACTCTTCTAAACTATAATGTAATTCATGGTTTCGAGGAATTAATGGCTAGATGCATTCAAGAAGAAACAAGGGAAGCTATGCAAGGGAATGCCCTGATAGAAAGGACTCTGACCGTGACGATGATCGAAATCCCTCTGATGGCAATCAAAGGAATGACAAATTCAACAGCAAAGGTAAGAGGAGAGCTGGGAATCAAGGAAGAGGACAAGCATTCAAGAAGGCTAGAAATTCCAGGATGTATTAAATGCACCTGACCTCAAAAGGAACCTAGTGTCCATCTTGGCAATGGAAGACAGAGGCTACAAGGTAACCTTCAGCAATGGGAAGGTATGTATATGGAAAAATAATGTTTAGTGTTGATTCATTATATCAAGTCGATGGAATTCCGCTAGGTGTCATGTCTTGTGACACAACTCTTTAGTCCGAACTTTGGCATCGGAGGTTTGCCCACCTTCATTACAAAGCTCTACCCGATGTAAGACAGATGGTAACAGGGATGCCCGAATTCCAAGTAGAGAAAGAAGGTGTATGTCCGGGATGTGCCAAAGGAAAGCTCAAAAGGGGACCATTCCCCTCAAGCCAAAGCAAGACCTCCGATCTATTACAATTGGTTCACTCAGGCATACTTGAGGTTGGCATTAAGAGGGAGACTACTACACCACATACTCCTGAGCAAAATGGTGTGGTGGGAAGGAAGAACCGCACGATGATGGAAGCTGTCTGGGCCATGCTACATGATCAAAGAATTCTGAAGCTTGTATGGGCTGAAACTACAATCACCACCGTATATGTACAAAATCGATGCCCTCATCAAGCATTGGGTTCCAAGACTCTTGAAGAAAAGTTCACCACAAGGTGAACAATCTTCTGACTTTGAGGAGCTCTCAAGAAGCCGACACCAGGGAACCGAAAGAAAAGGACGATGAATCAATGCCTGATGTAGAATAACCCATGGATCTGATTGATTCTCATCCACATGAGCCTTCCTCTTCTAGGAAGAGGCCTTCATGGCTTAGGGGGATACTTGATGATTCTGAAGGACATGCTACACCCTGAGGAACCTTCCGTCAAATTAAGAAACTTAACAGGTATCAGGGATACTTGACCATCATGAGCATGATCATACAAAATGAGCCTTCATCATTCTCAGATGTCATCAAGCATTAACTATGGAAGGGTGCTATGACCATAGAATATGAGTCTATTATGGAGAAGGATGTCTGGGAAGTAGTTCCTAGACCTTGGACAAGACAATTGTTACTTCAAAATGGCTTTACAAGATAAAGCATGCAGCAAATGGAAGTATGGAAAAGTATAAGGTTCATTTTGTTGCTCGTGGTTTATCCCAGAAGGAAGGTATAGAATATGATATTTGCACTTGTTGCCAGATATACGACTATCCACTTGATCATAGCCCTTGTGACTTCACAAGGATGGAACCTACATTAGATGGATGTCAAGACTGCGTTCTTGCACGGTTTGATCAAAGAAGAGGTCTATGTGGAGCAACCTGAAGGATTTGAGATTTATGATTAAAAATCTCATGTATGCAGGTTGAAGAAGGCTCTCTATGGGCTGAAGCAAGCACCCTGAGCATGGTATGAGAGGATCGATAGCTACTTGATGAAGTTGGGATTCACTAGGAGTGAAGTCGATCCTAACCTTTACTTTAAGGTTGAAGATGACAAGCCTATCATACTGGTGTTGCATGTGGATGACCTCTTTCTACAGGTGCAAACCCTCTCATTCACAAATGTAACAGGGAGATGGCTTCTGAATTTGAAATGAAGGACCAAGGACTTGAAGTGTGGTAGAAGCCAAGGGAAATTTTCCTATCTCAAGGAAAATATGTGGTAAAGATATTGGAAAGATTTGGTATGATGGACTACAAGCCTGTGACTACCTCGAGGATCTTAACTTTTAAAAGTTATATGGTAGTGATGTCGGACCAGATTTGGGAAATGCCTCTGAGTTTCATAAACTCATTCGCATTGATGTTCTTGGTGAACCTCCGTTTGAACATATGTTTTGCAGTTAGCATTGCGAGCTCATATTTGGTTGAGCCTCACTGGATTGATGCCAAGAATCTTCTGAGATATCTTCGTGGCACAATGGGTTAAGATACAATGTCGGAGATGTGAGACTACTTGGATATACTGATGCTGATTGAGCAGGCAGTGTGGTGGACCGTAAGAGCACTTCCGAGTGCTGTTTCACCTTGGGATCTGCTTCGATATCCTGGATAAGAAGGAAACAGAAGTCGGTGAATTTGAGCACCACTGAAGCAGGATATACTATTGCTAGCATGACCTCGTGTGAGGCCGTTTGGTTGCAAAAGCTCTTTAGTGAGCTGTTTGGATTTACATTGGATACCATTGTGATTCTCTATAACAAACAGAGGTGGGATTTGATTATTGAGGAATCCAATATTCGTCGATTGCTCCAGCAGATAGACATCATCTGGGATATGGTAAGTTGATGAGCAAGGAGGCTCCATTGCATTAAGATGATGTACAGGTTGATACACCTTGTCAAAGCCTCGAGGAAAGATCTAATTTGTGATTTTCCTAGATGACTTGGAGTCATCAAGAAACCCTTGTACAAGGGTCCTGCATGTTGCATACATTGAGCTCTGGGAGCTCTGAGGGCTTGTGGTTCTTACTGGAGAAACATACAACCACAGGGTGACTCACCCTCCCTTGGTGGTGCGCACTGGAACAAGATGATTCGCTCTATTGTGGAACAAGATGATTCGCTCTCTTGTGGAACAAGATGATTCATTCTCTTGTGGGACAAGATGATTCGCTCTCTTGTGGAATAGGATGATTCGCTCTCCTGTGTAGCAGGATGATTAGTTCTCCTGTGAGGCCTGGATTGATGTGTTCTCCATGGCGATTGTAGCAGGATTGATGTGTTCTCCTGTGAGGCCTGGATTGATGTGTTCTCCATGGCGGCCTGGATTGATGTGTTCTCCATGGCGATTGTAGTAGGATTGGTGTGTTCTCCTGTGAGGACAGGATTGATTAGTTCTCCTGTCGAGACATCCTACCCATGCAGTTTGGGACTCATGGGAAGTACCTCTCATCTGATCAATGAGCAGGGAAATGAAGTTAGGGACCATAGTAGTACCGATGGACGCATCGTTGTATCTACCATACTCCCTACGCTAGGATGATCTCCATTGATCTGGGATCAATGATACTGGTCTGGGACCAGTGGTAGGAGTTGTACCATACTATGACGCTGACTTCAGGTCAGTTGAGACTGGTCTGGGATCAGTGGTACATACTCTGAGACTGACTTTGAGTCAGTGGAGGATGATATTGGTCTGGGACCATTGGAGTTGTATTCACTATGACGCTGACTATGGATTGGTTGAGACTGGTCTGGGACCAGTGGTACATACTCTGAAACTGACTTTGAGTCAGTATGATACATCCTCGATCATTTCTTCTTCTTCATAATTCAGACAAAAGCAGAGTAGAACAGAACAATGCAAGAGCAGAGCAGAACAGAACAAAATAGTACAGATCAGTGCAGGGTAGAACAAGACAAAGCAGAATAGGTAGAATAGAGCAGAGCAGGGCAAGGGTCAAGCTGTACCGGGCAGTGCATTTGATGGATGAATAGTAACGACCGATAGACAGATTGCATATGAAGTTCTCCATGGTTGAGAGGGAGTGTTAAAATTGGCAACCAGGGAAAAACTTCATGTGGGTCATCTTATTCATGGCTGATAATATTTTTATTAGATTCCTCTCATCGAGAGGTGTAGGATTGATATAAATATCATCCAATTTCGATAAGTATTCATGGAGATATGAATTTATTTTGATTATGGAATTATTATCAAGCCGACCTACAACTCATGTAGGCTCAGAAGCCCAACGGTCGCATCTATTCACCCACCAACGTTTTGTATAAATATAAGAGGACTTTTCCTCATTTGGATTCAGTACTCTCATCACATCTCTCTCTCTCTACTGCGCAGATATGAGTCTCTTCTCTACTGCGCTAAAATGGGTCTCTCTCTCTCACACATGTGAAGCCGGAAACTGCTGAATTTGAAGCTGCAACTGTAGAAGTAAAGATTGATTTGCGTGGCCTAAAAGATCTCCTCTTTGGAACTATGATGTAGGATCATCTGAGCCTCCTTTGAAAGCCACAACTTTTGGTGGTGGAATGAAGTCAATCCGACGAACGGTTTGCAAGATATGGACTGCCCTAGTTTGAAGCCGGAAACTGTTGAAACTGACGCTGCAACTGTAGAAGTAAAGATTGATTTTCGTGGCCTAGAAGATCTCCTCTTTGGAACTGGCCTGTAGGTTCATCTGAACCTCCTTTGAAAGCCACAACTTTTTGTGGTGGAATGAAGTCAATCCGACGAATCGTTTGCAAGATATCGACTGCCCTAGTTTGATAATGAAGCCGCTAATGCTAATGCTACTGATCTAGGGTTTGCTACTGCTGATATGAATCAGATTTATTGTACTATTTCTCTCTACTGAATTATTGAAGATAAAAGAAGATTTGATCAAAGGGTTTCCCCACACATTGTGGGGTTGTCCCTGGCTAGCCGCCACATCTTGTGTCTCTTGTCTTGGCTTGTTTTCTGTCGATCGTTTAATGTTCTATCTGCACTTTACTTTATGTACATGTGATTGCTAATCGGTGGAATATAATAAGAAAAAGAAGTAAACTGTTATAAGCATAGAACATACCATAACTTAACAAGAATGTGTCAATTGCTTTCATTTTTATTGTAATTTGTATATAATGTGTTAATTTTATAGATTGCATGTAAAATTTACCTAAAAGATTCAAATGTAAAAATTAGTGTGATAATTATTAATATATTAAATTCATTGATTTTGTGTATAATTATTCTTTTATTCTCAAGGAAGTAGTTGTAGTAGTGTTTTCATCCTATGTTCATCAAGTTGGTTGTTTCTTGAATAGTGTCGAATATTGCAAGTGGTGGAGGTTCAAAGGACAGACTCACACTTGGCCCAAAAACTCAAGGTTTTTATCTCTTCAAGTGGTTGTTTATTTAAGTTAGAATTTTGATATGGTAAAAAATGTAGAATTCAATTTAAAAAGACGTATTTAAAGTGTTTTATTGTTTTATTTATTTTATTTATAGGCAATTGTCTTCAATCTAAGATTATAATTTTTCTCAAAAAAATAATTATTCTCTACATCAATCAAATTAACACGAATGAAATCATTCCATTGGTGATGGTCAAAATTATGAATTAATATATATAGAATATTATGTATTAAATTTTTATTTGTTTTATTTATTTTATTTAAAATGGAATTTTAATGTAACTGAAAGGTAATTTTTTAATTCATTCAAGAGAAAAGCTTCTTGATGGGAAACATATATATACAAATTCAAACTCATGCTCCCTCCTTTTTAAGCATATTATTTACCTATTTGATGAGATCTGCTCATACCTTCTAGTTATTTTGTGAAGTGCTAGGCAAGGAGGGTTTAGGGCTCTAAGCATAGCATATCAGACTGTAGGCTCTCAGATTTTGGGGAAAAATGGCTCATAACGAATAGAAGGCATAGTCTATGTTGAACAGGTTCTTGACATTCTAGAACAAAGAGAAGAATAAACCCAAGGGGAGATGCTTGTTCCCAGCCTCAGAATGTCGCTATCTCGCGGAGGAACACAAATGGAGGCAACGAATAATACGACAGATTGGACGGAAAGTCATTGAGATTCAGAACCTGAAGCTCAGCGAACACTACCTCCCAGATGTCAATGATGAGATCAACAAGCTAATTAGGGAAACGGAGCACTGGGAAGCTCAAAACGTAGAGCTTGGCAGCCCTAATTATGCCAAAGTAGGGGTCAAGATGACAGACCTGGAAGGAAACTAGGTGGATGTGCACATTGTTGTCGGTGCTAATATTTTGCAATAGATGCAAGACGTGTTTAACTCAGGCTTCACTATATCCCTATGAATCCTGTTTTGTCCGCTATTTGCTGCCGCTTTCTCTATATTTTAAGGACAAAAGAGCCAACGTAATGTACAACATATTAAATGTGCATTCAATAGTACGATCAAATCTTGTCACCCACCTTAGGACGGAAAGCTAAAACTGAACCTATGGTGGGCACTAGGTAGTGCTACTATCTAGGCCAAATGATACCTCTCCTTCGTAATTTTCGGTCATCATTATTTATTTATGTGATCTGAGGGACAAGAATGTGAGGGATCTATATGAATTAGGGGATCCCTTGTCATGTAGTTGAATGCGAATTAGGATGGCCTCGCTTAGAGATACTTCTGCAGTGCGAAATTCCTAGTTGTCCTCAAAGAGCTATTCGATAAAACCCCCAAGGCAAAGAAGACAAGGTCTACATATGAGATTTACAAGTGAAACAATGGAAGTTATTATGGCTACAGCGATGATGAGGACGAGATCTTGGAGAATGTTGAGCAACTCATAGAGGAGGAGATGCAGGCCAGGGCATTGAGAGAGTCGTAGAGGATTGAGTCCGTTGAGAGGGAGGCTAGGCTAATGGTGAAGAGTGTGGAGGTCACTGTCGTTAAGCCAGTTCTGTTCAAGGAAGAGGGGGATGTTGCAAAATAAATTGCAGAGCAGGATAAGGGAAACCAACAAGAGAGAGAGTGAGAGTTTTTTTCCCTCACTCACATTAACTATGGCGAATGTAAACAAAGCAAGCACACCCTATGAAACAATATGGTGATGGTGGAACATTGCAGGTCACAATCTTGGAGGAATAGTTAGATATAGTGTTCAATTCATCAACGGAGTCTGCCTATTTTAGTATTCCCAAGGGAAGCATGGTAGGATCTAGTGTGAGGTTTTTTTGGAGTTTCTCACATATATCATGACCAACTGAAACTTCTGAGCTTCAACTTATCGCACTTTCTTCTTGTGTTGTCAGGGGTAGATGAATGTGATCCTCAGCTACAGGGTTTCGTGCATGAACAACTGAGACAACAAGATATGGAGCATGAAATGGGCCACATTCTAGGTTTCAGCGAGCATCATTGAGTTTGAATTTGGAGCTTTAGAAAGCAATATTTTCCAAATTATGTAAGAAAAAATATAGTTGTCTATTGAAATTATTGATGTGAAAATAATAATTTTCTATCAAAATTATTGATGTGGCTTCTTCTGCCCATGAATGTGTGTTAAAGCTCATATTTCTTTGATGCGCTTTCTTGGCATCTCACTGTGATGGTAATGGAGATCTTATTCCCACGCATAGTAATTTGGTCAAATTTCACCATTGTAGTAGATTTGATTTTTGTGCTGGTGGAGAACACAATGTCTTGAAGTTCTAAATAAAAAAATACTTTCTTTCTGATTGGTTTAAAATCAAATACCATCTGTCATATCATTTTGTAAGAGAATGTTTGAGCACATGGTTATGGAGAATAAGAAACATGAGCTTCTTAGTAAATAAATGAGTGAGGATCTTTTGAAGGAGTAGTTCCAGGCCAAGGCAATGCTTCTGTTCACACCTAATCTTCAATGGTTGGGTAAACTGGAACGTGAACAGTCATCAAGAAGATGAACTGATCCGTCCCATTTATGTATATAAATGATAGTTATCTAATGAAATAATCAATCAGTTTTCTTCTGCCCATTCTGGAGTTACCCTGGCCTGACATGGTATCAGAGCACAGGTCCCAGATTCCTTGTAACTCCTCTCATTTATTCTCTGCCCATGAATACCTGAGCGCTGCCTTTGTCCTTCATCTCAACCACGTTGATTCTCTGCACATGAATGTGTCAGTTATACCCTTTTTTTTTCACTGCCTCTCTGCACATGAATACCTGACACTGCCAATGCTGCCCCTCCATACTGTCCTAATTGTCCTAGCGTTTCATGGAAATTATTAACGCTGTCCTGGTAGTTTCCTCCACGTATTAGGTGGTAGCCTGAAACATTTCTCTGCTCTCTGGTGGCCTATGTAGGTCTCATCAATTATTGCAAGAAACCAAGAGTTGCGCTGGGAGAGTTATGCTGAACTCTGGAAGAGCTAAACACAGTCGATTGGCCTAACACAACTCTGTGACGACACTCCTCACGTCCAATAAGGATACACGAAAGAGCTTGACAAGGCTTTCAGATTATTGGGTTGGATTCTTTTCCCATCTTTTTGCATTGAACTCGTCCATAAAAGTCTCTGGTATTCATCTACGACTGTTTCAATTCCCTTTATCCATGGCCGGCTTCTAAGCAACTGGGTTATATTTGTAGCTGTTCTCTTTTCCTGGCTTTACAGAGCTGGCTTGTTCTTGTTGGGCTGTGTGCTCTTTCGCTCAATGTGCCATCTACAAATTCTTAGATTCGAGGGTTTCAGAAAATTTCTTGAAGAATACAGTTCTGATGTTAGTATAATCTTGAAGGAGCACATGAGAATCAAGCACCAGCTTTTGGTTACCAGTCATCGTTTTCGCATTTTCATTCTCGCATCCGCCAACATTTTTGTTTTTCTTGGAAATGAGATGTTAAAGAAAAGCAAAGGATTCGAAAACTCAGGTAACGATGGTGAATACAGTAAGTTCAGATGTTTAAAGAATTTTGAGAATGTTGAACAATGGTATATGTACATTGATTAGCATATGTTTTGATGCGCTGTCCCATTAAACTATATATATATTGGTGGAGATGCGGGGTATGCGTTTACAGAATAATCTATTTTGCCGTTTAGAAAACTTTGATCATATGGCATGTGAAAACTGAATGTTAGTTGTGAAAATTTGAGTTGATTGCCATGTAACAAAAAGTGCTAGCGGCTAAAAGCATTATTTGTGAAAGTACCTTGACATATATATATTAACCAGCCAGCGTTTTGAACAGCATATATATATCAACCAGCGTTTGAGTTTTGAATGCGTAGTCTGTACATATGTAATATGGTGAGGATATTTGGAGGGCTTTGAAGAAATAGTAAAGTATTTGCCATTTTTTTTTTAGTACAATTTCACTGTACATCAGTAGAAGTTTTTTTATCAGCAGAAATTTCTTATCAGCAGAAGTTTTTTTTAGCAGAAGTATTTTTTTACAGAATGCATTCAATCATATCTATGGTAGGAATAGTTCTCACTGGCAAGGAGAACTATCCTGAATGGTCCCGAATGATAAAACACACCCTCATCTTCAATGAGTTGTGGAAGGGAGTGTTTGTCGGAGAAGGAGACAATGACCCAATACAGCCTACATCAGACAAAGAGCTCGTCATTTGGGATAACAAGAACAGCAAAGCATATGCATTAATTGCAGCATCTGTAAATGAAGAAGTAAGTCGCCATATTTCAACATATTCAACTGCCTTTGAAGCTTTACAAAAGCTGAAAGAACTCTATGACTCACATTCTGCACTTGAGGTAGTCCAACTCCTGATTAAACTCTTCACTCTTGAACTGCAAAATAATGATCCTCTTGCTCTTGCATCTGAAGTAAAGTCTATAATGCATGATATAAAATCCACTAAGGTTGAGCTAGATATCCCTCTTATTGCTTTCCTCAAGGCACTCTATCCTACTTACTCCAATTATCTTGAGCCTTTACAAGCAAATGGAAATCTTAAAGATATAACCTTTGACTCTCTTGTGAAAAAGTTTGCTGAAAGAGAAAAAGCCTTTGGAAAGAAGACACCCCCTGAATCTTCTGAAGAGACTGTGTGCCTTGCTCATAAAGAAAAGCATCCTGCTCAAGAGTCTACAAGAGGAAGAGGTGGACGAACAGGAAGAGGAAGATACTTCAGAGGCAGGGGGGCAGACATTCTCAAGGAGAAAAGGCAGATCTGCATTGCATTCGCTGCAAACGAAATGGATCACATGATGCTTCTACATGCAAGCTACCATGGGACAAAATTGAGCAGAGAAGAAATCAGCAGAAAGGTAAAACTGATCACACAGACAAAGGTAAAGCACCTGAATCCGCTCACTATATTGAGGCACAATGTAACATTGGAGTAAATGAAGATTTGTTTAATGCTTCACCTGCTTCTTCGAAAAATGATTGGTTGCTTGATTCAGGAGAAACCTGTCATATGACTCATAGGAAAGATTTTTTTGAAGATTTCACTGACAATGTTGATGGAGCAGTATACTTTGCAGATCAGTCAAAAATCAAGCCATCAGGGCTTGGCACAATCAGGCTTAAACTATGTGGTCTTCCAAACTTTCTTCTGGATCATGTTCTATATCTCCCATAGCTCAAGAGAAACTTGCTGTCCTTGGTCCACATCCGCCAGCAAGGTCACTCCATTCACATGTTTGATGGAAAGCTTGAGGTAAGAAAGGCATCTGACCACTCACTTGTCATGAGGGGAATAGAAGAAGAAAGACTTCTTAAACTGCAAGGAACCTCTGCTCATGCACAACATTTCTCATATATTTCTCATCATGAAGAAGGTACACTTCCATCAAGTTTATTATGGCATGCTAGATTTGGACATTTAAACTATGACAGTCTCCGCTTATTAAAGAAAAATGGTGTTGCTGGTTTGCCTACAATTCCTAGAAAACATAAGCAATGTGATGCTTGCATTCTAGGAAAGCATAGCAAACAGTCTTTTCATGATTCACATTCAAGAGCACATAGGAAGCTTGAACTCATTCATTCAGATTTATGTGGTCCAATGCCTGTTCCTTCTGCAAATGGAAATAGATATATCATGACATTTATTGATGATTACACCAGAATGTGTTGGGTTTACTTATTGAAGAACAAATCTGATGCTTTTCAAACATTCAAGATTTTTCATAAGTGGATTGAAAATGATGCACAATCTCATATTGGGTCTATTCGCACTGATAATGGAAAAGAATATACATCAAATGAATTTTAAAATTATCTTCGACAACATGGGATCAAACATCAAACAACTGTGCCTTATAATCCCCAACAGAATGGTGTAGCTGAAAGAATGAATAGAACAATCTTGAATATGGTACGATCCATGCTTTTCTTCAAAAATGTAAAGATAATGTTTTGGGCTGATGCTGTTCTATGTGCTGCATATATAAAGAATAGATGTCCATCTAGTGCTATAAGAAACAAGACTCCTTATGAATTGTGGTATGGACATGTTCCTTCGGTAAAACATCTCAGGATCTTTGGTTCCACCTGTTATGCTTTAATACCAAAGGTAAATAGAAACAAACTTGGTGCTAGAAGTCGTAACTGTATCTTCCTGGGGTATTCAAATACCTCTAAAGCATACCGTCTCTATGATGAAGTAAATAAAAAGTTTGTTGTATCTAGAGATGTCATTTTTCTTGAATCATCCAAATCTGACAGTGTTGTTGAGCGGCAACTTGATCGCTTGGATAGATTCACAAAAATGAAATCATTTCAAGAGTTTGATAATCAGATTCCACATCTTGAAGGGGGCATTCCTATATTAGATCAACATGTGGAATCTTCTTTTGAAGAACAATCTCCCTTGCATGAAACTCCAACACCGGATGATCCTTTAAGTGATGTAATTGATAGAATTGGGAGACTCAATCTTGATTCAGTCCCAACTCAATCAACAGAGCAGCCTGGACCATCTCAGAAAGGTCCCCCAAAGTGGCTGACAAAGACACTTGAAAGTGTTCATCCTGATGAAATTGGAAAAACAGGAACCAGAAATACAAACCGACAAGATGGAGGTGATGTAGATAACTCTAATTCACCTGTTGATATGGATGTTACTTATGATTGTGAATTGAACTTGTCTACAGATTTTGAACCAACTTCCTTCAAAGAAGCTGCTTCTCATGATGAATGGAAAGAAGCGATGCAGAAGGAGTATGATGCCCTCATAAAGAATGGCACTTGGAAGCTGGTTGATCCTCCATTTGGAACCAAACCAATTGGTTGCAAGTGGGTCTACAAGAACAAGTACAAAGTTGATGTCTCACTTGACAAACACAAAGCTAGGCTTGTGGCAAAAGGTTTTGCACAGAAGGAAGGGGTCGATTATGAGGAAACTTTTGCCCCCACAGCAAAATGGGCCACCATCCGGACACTCTTTGCACTAGCTGCCCAGAACGGTTGGAAAGTCCATCAAATGGATGTAAAAACTGCATTCTTGAATGGAGATCTAAAAGAGAATGTTTTTATGTCCCAGCCTGAAGGATTTGTTGTGAAAGGACATGAACACAAAGTATGCAAACTTGTGAAATCCTTGTATGGCCTCAAACAAGCACCACGAGCCTGGTATGAAAAACTAACTGAGCATCTTCTGAAACTCAACTTCAATCATTTTGATCTTGATGATGCAACTTTATTTGTCAAGAAAGTTGGCAAAATAGTTGTATATCTTGTGGTATATTTAGATGATCTTTTAATGACAGGGAACAATGAAAGCTATATTGCAACCATAAAGAAAGAATTAGGAAAAAGTTTTGAAATGACTGATTTGGGCTATGTTCATTACTATCTTGGCATTGAAGTAACCCAACATCCAAAATCCATATTTCTGTCTCAAAAGAAATACATTGGAGATTTTTTAAATAGATTTGGCATGACAGAGTGCAATCCTCTTTCTACTCCAATGGAACAAAACTTGAAGCTCACATCTATTGAAGGAAAGGAATTTGAGGATGCAACAAAGTATAGACAGCTTGTAGGAAGTCTCATCTACCTCACTACTACCAGACCAGACATTTCATTTGCTGTTGGAATCCTCTCCAGGTTTATGCAAAAGCCTTGTGAGGGACATTGGTCTACTGCAAAAAGACTTCTAAGGTACTTGAAGGGAACTCAAGACCTTGGAATCAAGTATACACAGGTGGACGACTTCAGCTTGATTGGATACTCTGATTCAGACTTCGATGGAGACAAAGAAACTGGGATATCTACTTCAGGATATGCTATGAGTCTTGGATCAGGAGCTGTCTCCTGGAGATCACGCAAACAATCAGTTCGAGCAGATTCCACAACAGAAGCAAAATACGTGGCAGCAGCTGAAGCAACGAAAGAAATTGTGTGGCTCAGGAAAATTCTTGAAGATTTGCAGGTGAAACAAGTACAATCAACTCCACTCATGATTGATAACACCTCTGCAATAAAGTTGGCCAAGAACCCAAAGTTCCATGATCGTACTAAGCACATCAATACTAAATATCTTCTGATCCGACATTATGTTGAGGCCAAAACAATCCATCTCCGTCATTGTTCCACAAATGAGAAAATTGCAGACATCTTCACCAAAGCGCTTGGAAGAGAAAAGCTTGAAAGATTCAGAACACTGCTTGGACTCACCAACATCCCTTCAGATTAAGGGGGGGAATGTTCACACCTAATCTTCAACGGTTGGGTAAACTGGAACGTGAACAGTCATCAAGAAGATGACCTGATCCGTCCCATTTATGTATATAAATGATAGTTATCTAATGAAATAATCAATCAGTTTTCTTCTGCCCATTCTGGAGTTACCCTGGCCTGACATATTCTGTTGAAGCTTATGGATCTTTCGTTCTCTTTTTTTCAAATGAACTTTCTCCTTTTCCATGAGGGTGGGGTTGTCAATGCTACCTTTCCATGAGGGGGAATTTTTCAATGCTCCCATGAGGGTGGTGAAGAATTTGTGCATTTCATGTTTCAAAAAAAAGGGATGATGTTGAGTATATATCCTTGGTGACTTTGGAAGAATATTTTTCCTCAGACCTAACACCTAAGTGAAAAGAATATATTTTATACCCTAAAGCATGCCTTGAACAATTTCACCATTAATCTCATCTTTGAGAACAATCAGCACACAATTTACATAATAATTATTTGATAACTTGTTCAAAATTTAAAAGATTCCATCCCAAGTGCATTGGTTTAAACATGATGTTAGATTTGTTGTGATCGTCAAGTATATATCAATATAGTGTTTTAGTAGTTTTCTACTCTTAGTTTCCTTTAGTGTAGTCTATATGCTAGTGAATTGTGTCTCTTATTTGAAAGGTTAAAGTTCACATATGATGTTTCTTTTTTTATTATGATGATATGAAACCAAAAATTTCACACTACACAATTTTCCATCATTAGTAAGTTTTAATCTCTCATTTAGTTAGAAGAATTGATTTTATTTCTCATCATGGTTCTCTACTCTTGGATTATATTATTTGGTGTTATAGCTTGAATATCTGATGATGTTATTAGCTAAATTGAGGTCATCAAATCTATTGTGAAATTGGTGATTTTGTGTCATTCTTTAATGGTAAATATGAGTATGAAAGCTAAATAGTGGACATGCTTTAATTTAGATATGATTTTATTTTTTTACAATATAAGAATCAAGTTATAATTTATAAATATATATTTATGAAAAAGTAGGATTTAACACCCTATATGTCTCTTTGGACATTAATATAATAATTGTATCTTATCTTTGCTTGGGTTGTGTTGCATGCATTTGTCCAAAGAAATATCGACAAGTCTTTTCCATGTGTCATGGCATTAGTAGCCCCTATGATGGAATTTTGCTCGATGGCCCTATTTTTCCCTGGGTTGTATAGAGCTTCAACACACTCTTGATTCCTTCCTTCTTGCAAAAACCCTTGAACTCCTTGGAGGTATACTCTCTCACATTTTCCAATCTCAAGACATTGATATTCATACTTGTGTGGCTTTCAATCAGAGCTTTGAACTATTGAAAATTGATAAACACCTCATCGTTGATATTTAATAAGTATTTTATGAGAATAATCATCAATAAAGTAAAGAAAATACATGATTCCTATTATTATCACTAGTAACTACTGACTTCAGTCCAAAAAAATTATACACTAGAGCTCAAGTTTTGACAGTGACTATCCAAGGGCGGGGTAAAGATGTGCAGTCAAAATATATATCTCTATAGTTCATAGCTACCTCTAGATTACTTTTTCTCTCTTATGATGATGGTTCAACATTGATTGGAAAATTGAGTTCGGAAGGCACATCAATTAGTGAAGTATCAAGTGTTCTTGAGGGTGATCAAGATGGTATGTTAAGGTCTATTGGACTACATCATTGGAAATAGTTTCTCGATGGAAATGATTTTTTTTGTCTTCCTATTTATTTTAAAGTCAAATTCTCCACTCACTGTGTCTCTTGGTCTTATGGGTCTATCTAAACAACTTCTGTGATTTTCCAAAAATTCATCTTCTCCATGCATTGGGCACTGCAAATTACAGGTCTCTTTGTAAGGACAACAATATTGCTATTCTTTTACATGATGATGGTAGTTGGAATATATTACCATTTAGAATGGGTAGTGAAACTCAAGGAGGATTGGATTTACTAATACAGGATTGTAGTATTAATTCAGAGCAGGTGAAAAAGCTAGGTCCTTGTATCCTCAACAATACATGAAATCCAAGGATCAACCCAGAATTTACATTGGATTTCTTTAGAAAGACAACCTGTATTACTACAAATGTTAAGATTGAACGTGATGTTATTCAAAACAATCTTTTATGTGTTAAGATGAATTTAGTGTAAGAAGAAGGCTTCTTAGATAGCCCCAACCCTACTGGATTTAAGGTTTATGCACTTTTTCTTCAATCTCATATATATATATATATATATATATCATAGTTCTCCTTATTTTAGTGTAGCTCATGTTTTTCCATTGAAGAGAAAATTCTTTAATGTTATTGTAGGATGAATGAAAGTAGTTGGGAAATTAAACACATGAGCAGATTTTGATAAAGAGTTATGGATACCTGTGTTGATATATCTATGATTGCATATTTGTAGATAATTGTGTTTAATTCCAATCTAGACATTGTAATGGTAGGTTTCCATGTTAATGTGGGAAATACATCATGAAGTCAAAGGAAAATGGATGATTTAAGATTTGTCTTTGCATTTGGACTTGTAGATAAATTTCCACTTTTTCCTTTATTGAAGGCATATCTCAAGTATCAAAGGAAAGCATCAGAAGAAATAGAAAAAAAAGGAAGAGATCATGTTGGGTCACTAGTATGTTTATTCTTATTGGTGTGGTTCATGCTCCCTTGTCAGTATAAACTATGAAAATATTAACTTGTCATTAGACATATTCTCTTTTAACACTTTCATGTCTTATTGCAGAATTAAAAAATATCAAAAGAAATTCATTCATTGAACAATGTAATAAAGTGTATTGAAGTGCACAAACTTGAATCACATATGCCTACCAAAGATCTTGAAAAACGTTTGGTTCAGTTATAGAAAGACATGGAAGAGAGCAAAATATATCCACAATCCATTAGGACCGAGACTAAACGGGCTCGTCTTAATAGTGATAATGGTGGTAGTGGTGTTTGTGGTGCTAGAATTGTTGTTGGTTCACTATTCTTTAAACCTTCTACTCCCAATGCCTTCGTCCTTCCCAATTCTTCTTCACTACTCTCTAAAACTACCCCTCCTAGTACCTTTTCCCTTTCCAATTCTTCTCTGTTGCTTCCTACTAAACATACCCATCCCAGTGCTTTTGCCCCTTCAATTTTTTTTGACATACAATTTCTTTCTTAAAATTGAGTGGATTTGGTAAATGAATTAGACATATGTAGTGTTTTTAAAACGATTGTTTTATTTTACTACATGGCATCTCGTATAATCCTCCCATGATGTTTTGAAGTGTATTTTAGTACCCCTTCTCTCTTGTTTGTGCATATGCTCATGTATATCTTGTGTTACTTTGTGCATGTAAGAGACATGGAAATAAATTGGTATTCCAACTTCAAGTGCCATGTTTTCTAAGAACTTGATCCTTTACAAGAATGATTGTAATGTAACAAGTTAATTGGAGTAAAAATCACCACAAAAATTCTTATGAGAGGGATATACCAAACATGCATAGAGTTCATGGTAAGAAGAAGGCAAGGATGTTAAGAAAACAAGGAATTGACTTAAATTCAAAAAAATTCCACTTTACGAGTGAGGGACATGGGTCATGGTGGTCTCCTATGGTTGTTTGATGGAGGAATTACTACTCCAATGTTTTGCCAAGTTTCCAGGACATGGGGATATAGGAATCTAGGGATCCATTTGAGGGACATGTAGAGAGAACCCAAAATTTTTAGGGAACATCAAAAAGGACTTCAGGGTGCTGAGAACAGGTGAGTACCTGAAATACTAAAAATAGCATGCAACCTTAGGATGGGTTTGTTGGAGGTTCTAGAAGCGAAGTTGTTGTGACTTCTCGACATTCCTAATATCCTAAGGCTTAAAGCCCAACCTTGCATATTGACTCCACCCTAATCATGAGACTTAGAAGCACATACATCAAAGTTCCAAGGCACTTCTACTTAAGTTGTGACCTATGGTAGGCTTTCTGAATCTTTCTTATAGTTGGAGGTCAGTTGGACCTTGTACATTTAGTTGAATGAAATAGAATTAAGGCACACTTTGTAGTAATTTTTCTTCCCATATCTTGGACTAACGTGTGAGCCATATAAATAATCTAGTGTAATTCAACCTCTAGAAGTTATGAAATTGAGACCACCACATCTTCTTTTGTTGAAGTTGTGAAATCGAGATGGATACTTTTTGTTGAAGCTCCAACCTTTTTACATATATATTTTATGCCACAACATCCCTAGTGGTCTTTCTTTTGATGGATATTGGTAAAGCTTATTTGGTGTAATTCTTACTGTGTACTTTTGGAGAGATGGAAATTGGATCACATCCACCTTAGTTGCACTGAGAAAGAGCTCAGGTCCATGCTAATATCCTAGACATGGGTGGGCATTGTAGTGTTTGTATGTCAATGTGATGGGATGTTAAATATAGACAACGCATTCACTGCATGAATATGACATTCACACACACCTATCTTGATTCGAGTATGATATTGACCTAGGGGTTCCTCAGGTTGAGGATCCATCAAATGCACACAATGGACTGAGTTCTGAAATATAAAAATAGGAGATATGCAACTTATAGCTTCACAAGCTGGGAAGTGCATCTCATACATGGGTCTATATAAATTAGTGCTTGATGCAAGGGTAGTAGAGCATGACACACCTCTAACTTAGTGACCCATTTATGGGAGTTATTCGGTCTATTAATCACGAAGAGCTAGGGATGGATTTTGGAGCCAAATCGCAAGAAGAGAAATTACAGTGAGACCATGAAGAAAGATTTCTATGCACTGTGTAGTGGGTATCTAGGACCCAAAAAATGTGGTAGTGTTGGTATTTGGGGCTTTAGATGTATTTATTTCAAGAAATTTAGGATATAAAGATTGTAATCTCTATGTATAAGGGGAGAAGCCTACCTCTATGTAACATAGATAGAGAGATAATGTGCTCAGAGGAGCCTGAGTATGCATGTGGCATTAATCATTGGTCAGAAACCATGGTTTCAACCTGTGTGCTACATTAAATATTAGAGGAGGAGATAATAAATAAAGAGATTGTGTTTATGATGCCACATGTTGTGTATTCATATTCATTTATCTGCTAGAATTATGTGTTAAATCTCTCTTGATTCCTCCAATTATAATGATGTGTGGTAGAATATACTTCTTAGTTGTGTTGATACAGAGGGAGCAAATTGACATGATCCTAGCTCAAACATTTCCAGAAGAAATTGGTTGGTCTTTATATCTCCTAGGAAGATACACAACATGCAGATCCATAATTATATTCACTTTGCAAGGAAATATTGGAAATGGATTCAAATATTCTAGACTCGGATCTACTAGGATTCAAGTTTGTGACAAAAGTTGAAGAATTGTGTACTAAAAAGGTTATGGAACTTTATCAAGGAGACAAATACTAACTAAATATCAAAATTTGATCCACAATGTAAACAAGATTCCTTTCTTTCATGCATAGACATAAGGAAAATGAAAATATCAATTAGCTTAAAACCCTGAAATAATAAATATTTTACTTAAAAGCCTTAAAAATAGGATCATTCAAAAAAAATTCTCATGATTATCACTTACCTCACCTAATTTTTTTTGAAAAGACATAATCTCATAATTATCGTTATGACTAGCTGGAAAAATTTCAAATAATCAAACAAAAACATCAGTGTGTCTAGCTACCCAATAAAAACTCACACTCTTGTATGCACCAACATTATCATTTAGATTTATTTATTTTGTATTTTTTCTGTCCTGGTTTTGTGGTTCAATATATATTAAAAGTTAGAAATATCTTGTCACTTTTATCAGCCATTGAGTTGGGATAACTAAAATTAGTAGATACCAACCTCAAAACATTTAAAAGCCTCAACAGGTTGATAATGGTTCCACTAAAGCTGCCCTAAATTCAGTATGATATAATCTTTAGGTAACCAACCTCAGACATATCGTTGGTTAATTTATGTTGTTTGAAGTTTATTGAGTTTGAGTTTTATAATGAAAATACTAGAAGCATACTAGCATGGGTGAGTTCATTATCTTGATAACAATGTTATGTTTTGATGTAGTCCTTGGAAAGAACTTATAGTTGATGGTCAAAATTTCACATTCCTTTCATATTTTTATCTTCACATATAAAAAATATCTTTATGTTATAGCATCTAGCTAGATATGTACAGTAATTACCACTCAGAAGTTGGATGCCATCATTTTGGAGCTTGAGCTTACTCAACTTACCTTTGACTGAGTTGAAAATGTCATTAGATCTCATTATATCATCTATTGTAGAGCATGAATCGAATTTACCTTTATTTTAGTTTAAAATGTGATTAGATATTTCTATATCATCTTTTGTAGAGAATGAATCCAATTTCTCATACTCCATTTGTTTGAGGTATAACAAAGCTACTTTAATTCATTAAACTTACTTTTCATACTTACTTTGTTGATTGTGATTCTGCAAGCCACATCTGCATTGGAAAGGGGGCATATTTAATGCACTGTGGAAGGAGAGGGAAGCTTTAGTTCTGTCCTTTCAAACCTTCTAAGGTATGTAATTAAATTTCAAAAAAAATTCTCCATAGAATGTTGTGCTTTAACTTTTTATTTTGATAATGGATCATTTATGTGATATCCTCTCTCTCGCACAGAACCAGAGTCTAGACGTACATGGTTTTTTGGGATATGTGGACAATGGACAGATTTAGGCTAGCTATTTATCTAGAAATTTACACTGTAGGAGATCATGCATTTACAGCTGAATATTTCCTTGCCACTAAACTAGAGTTGCAGATTTAGGCTCCTATTTGTCAAGCATATACCTCACTTTTAAATAAATTTATTGTTGAATCTATATAGACCTTCCATGGGAGGGAAAATAGTGACCACTACCATTGCTTTATCTTTCTGCAAACCAAGTAAGTATTGCAAATGTGTTTAAATTAGTTTCTCCTTGGAGAATCCCAATAGTGGCGCTATTGTAGCAACAATAAATTTGTTTATTTTGAGTTGTTCATTAGTGCATTGATATTATATTTTTTATTCCATACAATACCTCAATAGTGTATGATCAAATTACAGTTAAGCCTATCATAATATATCGACTTACCCTCTTTTAGAGGCAAACTAGAGTGTGTGTCAAGCTTGCACGTCACAATTGTATCATGTAGAGTTTACCCGGTACAAGTTTTGTGGATCTAAGAAGCAAGATACTTGTTGGAATTCAAGAGGAAATAATACTACAAAGTGGGAAAGAGGTTTCAAAGTTAATTTGGCTTTCACATTATGGTTGGAGTCAGTTTGTTGGTGGGATGTTGGACACCCCAACTTCCTTTTTATGACTGAGTGAAAAATTGAATCCTTCAACATATTCCTCTCTGTCATTATGTGATGGGTTTTCTCAGAAGTGCTTCACACTTATAAACTTTACCAGAGATGTTCTTGAGTCTTTGGAGGTGGTTAGCTTTTCAAAGCACACACTAATAATATGCCTGACTAATTTGAAGTTATCTCCCCACGGATAGGGTGTTTCCATTCATAAACCTGACAACTCGCTCTACTTCTTTCTAGTGAAAAACTTTAGGACTTGACATGAATCCTAAGACAACTCCAACCCCATAACTATAAATTTCTTATTTAAATCTATACCGACTAGATTATAATCTGCACAAGGAGAACTCCATTCTTGTTTCAAAATAACCTACAATCGACTTGTACCATGCTATTTAATATTTTCTATACTTATTCATATCCTTGGTCTGTGACATAAAGATACAACAGGCTACCTTGCATTTTCTATACTAACACTAATAAGAAACAACAAAGTATGCCTAAATCTATCATATCAAATGATTTATGTAGCTCACCTTTTGGTTTTTCAGTTACCAAGGTGTGTTAGGGAATGCTAGGGCATGCTAACATGTGCCAGATAGTACGAAGGCATGTCAAACAAGCTAATACGTGCCAAGTGCTAAGGCATTCCAAGATGTAGAAGGGTTCCCAGTCCATGCCTCCTCTTCATCCATATGTTGTCCACTTATGACATTTCCTTTGCAATATTTGGTGCATTTGCTAGTTATAAGTCATTTATAGGTTATAAATGTCTTTAGAGTTTCACTTCTAATTGAGTATTCAACTGAACATATTGATTCTCTTATACATAACTATTTTTCCCGCCACCCACTTTTGATAATGTCAATAACCATTAGGTAGGGACCTACAACTTCGATGATGCTTTGCTTGTCTAGTAAAATATTGTTGAGACTTTAATTTATTGAAAGAAGTAGAATTTACAATTTATGAAGTTTCAAGGTCTAATTTTTAAAAGTATAATTCTTTAAAGGGTGCTAGCTCAATGGAAGAGAAATTTCTCTACAAGCAGGTGGTTGGTGGTTCGATTCCATCGTAACCTGACATTCATATGGAATGGTGATGATCATTTTTTGGTGATGAAGGATCTCCTCACCATCACCAATGAGCTTTGGTGACATTTTTCAACCGTCACCAAAAATATGAAATGGTTGGTGCATATATATGGTGACATTTGTTGACCATCACCAAAAGCTATGTTATAAAGCTCCATAGGTTATAAAAGCACCATAGGCAGTATGTTTTATTTTCAGTGGTTTAATATTCATAGGTGTCATAGAACATCGAGGATGATGTTCCCCTAATTGGGATGGGTTTGTAATAGCCCTAATTTAAGTTTCCATGTATGTATTTCAATCTAAAGGGTGCCGAAAAAAAACATTGGGGCTCACTTTTCATTTATTAATGGCTATTTAAATTGGCAAAGGAAAAGAGGCATTGATTGGTATCTATTTATAATAAATAGAGTAAAATACGAGAAAACAAAGGTGAAGAGACATATACTTTCATGCTATGAAGATTACATGAAGATTGAATGAAACTTATGAAAAGGAGAGAAAACAATGATAAAAAGGCACGTGAAAATTAGTTGACATATTTTTCCTAGTTTTAGAAAAGTTATAGAAAAGGAAAGAGAACAAGCACTTGGATAAGCAAGAACAGGAAAGAATGGAAAGTAAGGAGAAGGTTGGATCAACAGTGTGAGCAGGAATATTTTATAGGTAACATGTTACATGCCTGATTTCTTGGTTGACTTGTGAATCCATGGTACATGAATTTGTTTATATGGCTTATTTTTTGTCATGGGAATGGGTTTTCCTTGTGTGACAATGGTTTCAAACTTTCCTTTCCATTTCTTGGATAATATTCATGTGATGGGGTTAATTATTTGTTGAGCTTTGGATTGCTAGAACATTTTGGAACCATGGGAGGTGGTCTCCAGAAAATTCCCAAGGGTTGGGGGTGGATATTCTTTTCTTGATGAAGCCCTTGACAAGTTGGTAGAACAAGAAATTTCCTCAAGGTATGGTAAAAAAACTCTAAGGCATCCAACCTTGTTTTGGTTTGTGATCTCTTGACTAGTTTTGGCGAGATCACGATAGTTTGACAGTTGAGGTGGTTTAACCCCTTGATTCCTTTGGTTTATTATGTGTTGGTTTATCTCATGAGTGACCACATTCACGCTTGGAATATGACATGAGGGTTATTGGATGATACAAATATTTGGTTCAACTCATTCTGTGGCTGGGTGGTACTGGTAATTTCCTAATTTTGTTTTCGTTTGCATAAGTTAATAAGAGTTATTTTTATATTAAACTCTATGATCATTTATCATTTTTATTGTGTTTATTTGGTGGTTATTCTATCATGGTTAATATTATAGTTATATGTTATTTATAAGCATGGTTGTATAACATGTTCTAGCTATGGCTCTTGTTATGCTTTGATGGTTGTTTTCTCATGGTTAATATTTTGATTACATCATGGTTATAAGCATGGTTGTATAACATGTTCTATCTATGGATCTTGCTATTATTTGATTAGTTGATAAATCGTTGATTAATTCATTAGCTAAAAAGTGTTACTGCAGCTACTTGAGAGGGAATTACACCTTCACACTGATTTACAATGAAAGAACAAATATTTAGACTTAGATATGCATTCATGACCATTAGCTTACATGTTTGTCGTGTGTTTCATGAAATGGCTAGTATGTTTTGGTCTGACTAGGTCAAGTTTCTAACTCAAGTTTTTATGTTTATCCTTTTCGTTATTCCATTTATCATTCTAAGGATTTGCAGGAAGTTTTGCGTAGCGGTCTAGAGGTCGACCTAGAAAGGTGGCTCTAATCTTATGACTGCACACCATGAATTGGAGATTTTTGGCTATTACTACACATTAGGGGATTTTTGCGGTCTAAAATGGGCCTCCTAAGAACAATGTACAACTAAAATAAACTTTATAATAACTAATAGGATTCCATATGATAATGTCAACCATGGGGGATGCGTCACCATTTTTGGAGTAAGAAAGTAAAAAGATTAAAAAATAATAAAATAATAAAACTACTTTTTGAACTTGTATTTTCAACTTATCTCCATAAGTTTTTACTCAAATTTCAAGCAAGAGTACTCATTGGATGAAAAATTTAAATCTTGGTCCAAGGAGTACCCATGTTGCATACGTTTGATGGACCTTGCTACATGAAAAATGAAAAATACATGAGAAAACATGATTGCAATCACATTTCTTAATGTATTTCTCATTTTTTGTGTAGTAGGATCCATAGAAAGTATGCAAAATGGGTACTCCTTGGATGGGGAATTAAATTATGCATCCAACAATTCTTTCCACTTGAAATTTGACGAAACCCATAGGGAGATAAGTTGAAAATACAAATTGAAAAAATAACTTTTTCTTTTTTCCCTCTAAAATTTGATGATGCAATATAATCTTATTTTATTATTTCCACTATTATTTTATAATTTCCCTAGGAGGACCATTTTAGACATCAAAATTACCCTAATGCATAAGCATTTTCGTGCATGCAGATGTCTCTCTTGGTGAGTTAAACAAGGTTCCAGCTCAAGCATTGACCATCTAGGGTGTTTCTTAATCTCTTGGGTGATTTGTTGTGCTTGTTGGATGGCATTTTGTAGTCAATAAGTATTAGGTGTAGGCCGCACTTCATTAAATGGAGCTAGGAGGTCAGGTCATGTCATAACTTCACCTTGCTTCAAATTTACCCAAAGTTCTTGTAAAAGAGGGTAAATATCAGAGGGGGTGTGTTACATATGCGAGAAGATAGAACTCTGCATTTAATGAAGATTCCTATTGTTGGGGAACCAAATGCACTTTTTGCAAGATTTTGGAAGGGAAATATACCTCCTTTCAGGGAGTATTCTTCATCGTTAGTTTTTATAAGTACCCATTGAGTTTAGCCTCTAGGTTCATGTATTTATTAGCGTTCTTGTGGAAAAAGTTTTTTTATTTGGCAAGTCTAATTTTATTCTATCAGAGATGTACATGGATTGACTATAGTAATGAGGTTTGGTGACATTTTTAGCTTATATGTCTTCGTTTCCTTTAAATTACTCTTAGTATCCTTGGGTTTTTCCATCCTAGGAGCCTCAAATCCCTATTGTACAATTTCATTATCTTCTTTCAGTGTCTTGTTCACTTACATTTCCTATTCTTGTTTTTCCTATTTCTACAGTTAATATTCATGGTTCATTTGATATAGGTTAGATTGGTTATATTATTGAAATGTGTATTTTTGTAGTTCATTTATATAGCTACATGAATTATTCATCCTTAGGACAACTTTTCGAAGTCATATGCATCATTAACCCATATGGGTTGGTTTTCTAGTTCACAATTTTCGAATTTCTAGAAGTATCTTTTAGCAAAATAGTAATAAATTTTTGTTGACTTTTAACACATGTTAATGAGCTTCTTTCATGTTTATTTCAATTTTATTGAAGCTTAAAAAAAATCCATATTAATAACAAAATTCACCCCCTATCACTCTTATTTTATTAGTTTAGGCATTTGGGTAGTTAGATTAACTTACTAGCTCAATGTTATGAAATTTTTGGTTTTTAGAGTAGTAATTTTCTGCGAATTTTTAGTACATGTTAACAAGTGTATTTTTGATTGTTTCCACTTGGATTAGAGTATTAGGAAATGCTACTTAATAATAAAATTTAACCCATCTCATTTTCATTTTATTTTCTTGTTCATTCAATAAAATAACTCGGAGGATAGGCTAGCTAGCAATCATGTCGCAATCTTGTAGAACTTGGTAGTAGTTTGTTTCTGAGCTCTTATTCATTCCAAATTCATGGTATAAATAGATAAATAGCGAATGAATTATTTGAGTGAACTTTGACTGATATTAGGCTTTTTTACTTCACCATGTATCTCTTACAATTATTGCTTCTGAAATGTTGATTTTTGCATATAATCTAGATTTCATTTTCACAATTTACTTTAAGAAATGTGTGATTTCCTGCTTGGAAGAGTAATCTAGGAATTTCCTTTCCTGCAAAATAGAATAGATTTCCTTTAATTCAATTTAATTTCTATCAAAAGTAGAATGTTTTCTTATTGTTATTTACCTTTTGCAACTTCGGATTCACAACTTATGTAGATCTTTTCTCATTTGAAGTTGTTTCATTGTCTTATTTCACTTACATCAAAGGGAGTTAGAGTAGTAATATGAAGGTTTTTGTTGCACATACAGTGTTGGCCACTCTTAGGTATGTATGAACCTTAGTTTTATAATTAAATCCATTAGCCTTAGGAGTTCATCATTATTGTTCCAATACTAACGATCATCAATGCATGTGGTACAATGACTAAGCACTAACATATGAATGGCATGGTGATTAGGTCTGTAAATATAGTTGGTTTCGACATCCAAGTTTAAGAATTGAATCTATCCCCTTTGTAGAAATATTATACCTTTACATACAAATGATTATGATACTTAGCAGTATTAAGAACAAGGAATTTGGAAGAAAATCTCTCACATAAGGTGTGAAATTGACCATGAAGTAACATTATCAAAATATGGTAAAGGAGCATGCTATAGATCTAACTATGTATCAAACGTTGAAATGTTTAATCCCACAAAATCATTATATTAATTTAAAAACAATAATAAACCAGGTAAGAGTGTAAGATAACCCAAAAAAATGGTGTGAATTTGACGTTCATTACATGTGGTGTGAATCTAGATTACAACATGGAGGCTTATGAGCCAAATCATGCCTAGAATTTAACAAGCAAATTTTTTGTCTTACACGGTAAGGTCTGAGTAAAAAATAGTTATGGAATAACCATTTGCAATACCTCCTTATGGAGAATAACAAATATGTGTGTAGATAGTAGGTGAAGCATCACCACATACAGAGGAACTCTTAGATATTATGAAAGGTCTAAAACTAGAATTAACTATATTAAAATAAATAGCACAATGTTGTTGAAATCTAGTGTTAAGTAAGAAAGACTCATAAAATCTTTAACTGCAAAGCCAAATTTGAAAATAGTAAAATGGATCGTAAAGGGGGATGATAGGGATCTGTTAGTATGAAAATTATTAGCAAGAGTACCAAAAATGATTCACTTAAGTAAATTGTGACAACTGACACTAACAACAAAATATGGTTCTTTATACTTCAGATGTGTAATGAAAAAATAAGAAAACCCTACAACAAAAACATCATATGCAACCCAAAACATATAAAAACAAGAAATAAAGAATATAGTACCCAATGAAAGATTTCAAATGGAGAATGATTTTATTAAAATACATGGTGAGGAATATTTACAACATGGGCTTGTAGATCCCCCTCCGTGGGATGGGTCTTTTTCATTACCTTGTGCTTTAGCAAACTATTTCTCTCTAAATATGTAGAAAACCAAAAAGAAAGATGAAACTCAAGTGCAAGCACAAATGTCATAAGATTAAAATGGTGACAATGATAATTATCATCATGAAGGATTAATGGAAAAAACCTCTATTTATAAAAAACCATTGAGCTAAATTAAGAATTAGTAAATAATAAAATATTATTGACCAAATCAAAATCTAGCCGTTGGGAATTCTTCATTATATTTTGTGGAGAGGGAAAAAATATTCAAAATGGTCAAATATTTTTATTAGAAAGTGGTTGAAGTAAATAATAAATAAAAATGATTTATCAATCAGTTTGTGAGAATTAAGAGAGAAATAATTATTAAATAGTGGTTTAATAATTATCTCGTAAGTAAAATATGGAATAAATGAGGAATATTAAATAAATAGTGATATATTTAATATTCCAAGGTGATTAATTCAAAACTAACTAAGAAATAATTATTTAATAATTATTCCTATTGGAAATTAAATAAATAATGATTTATTCAATTATTCTCATGGGTATGTTGGATTTTAATGAGAAACAATTTAGGAAAAATGGTTTGCTAAAGTATTTCTCACGGTGAAATTGGTTTTAACATTGTAAAATTAATCCTATATAGTGTATTTCGATCCACCTAGTAAGAAATGGATAAGCGATTATTTTTTGGTGATAACAGGATAAGTCTTGCAAAAGGAAAAATCAAGATGGCATGGATGAGAATAACGACATTAGTCATAAAAGAGAACTAGAAAATGAACAAAATTAACTCAAAGTCCCTTGATAGTACCCAATCAAGTGAAAAAATATGGTGGAAATGTAGGGAGATTTTAAAAGGATTAGGCCTCCCATATACATTGGTGAATAAGAGAAGGAAACTAAGGCCTGCCTATAAAATATAAATAAATATTTTTAGGTGTATAAGTATCCTAAGACTCTAGAAGCTTGATTGGGAACTTGCCAGCTGTAAGGTATGCATCCATGTTGTGGGAAGAGATTAGGAATGCCCATAATATGGAGGGTAAAACTATTAGTTGGGAATATTTTCGGAAATATTTCAAAGAAAAATAACTGGTGGAAAGATATTTTAATGATAAATTTAAAGAATTGTATGAATTAAAGCTTGGTCATGTTACCATGGTTTAACTAGTTGCTAAATTTCCCTGTCTCTTGTGATATGCACTGCATTCACGATGAGAAAATCCAAAATATTGAATACAATAATCCCAATATCAGGTAAAATTTGAAGAATGGATGTTCATATCAATGTTTAGAAACCTTGGCGAATTTTACTAGTCACTAATATGCAAATTATAAAAATTTTGGTGATAATTTTGTAGAAATACTTAGGTTTACAATGATTTTATATAAGTTGATATAATATTTTAGTGATTTTTAAGGTAAGATAATGATGCACTATAAAATTTGGGCAAATCATTTTACAAAAAAATGGAAATTGGCGAATTTTTTTTGGAAAAAGCATGGAAAATTAGTCCACCTATGAATATTAGCCCCTAAAACATTCCCTGCCCAATATTATGGATGAAACTATAGAGAAAGATAATATATGTTACCAAAAATCTAAGTGAAAAATTTGTAGTTCAAAATCCTCGTAAAATAAGAAAACAAGACATATTTGTGTAAGAGAGTAAAGTGTCTAAAATATTCCTCCTTTAAGAATTATGATAAGAATCATGTTTTGTAATAAAAACGTATTCTATCTAAAATCATTTTGAAGGATGTAATGTTTTTTGTGTAGTGAGATTTTTATGGTATTATACATCTTTTGAGAATTCTAAGGGAAATATTTTTCACCTCCTTGATTAATGAATCACCAAGATTGATTTCTTGTAGCTTAAACTTCTTAAGTTTTAGAATATGTGATTGTGTGATGGGGATTTCCTTGTATAACCCATACTTGAATAAACTAACAATTATGGTCTACAACATGGCTAGTGATATTTTTAAAGAAAAAGGGACATCAGAAAATAAGTAAATGTATATTACCGACTAATTACTAGTTTAATTTTTCTTTCAAAAACGTTAGGGTGTTATTAGGTTGGGATAGAATATCACAATATTTCATGACAAAGAGAAAGATAAGTCCCAAAAACAAAGTGTGTAAAGAATACTGAAACCCTAAAAATAAAAATGACACTGATGATGGAATTAATTTGAGTACTAACAATGGGAAGAAAAATTAACAATACTTAGCTCGTATAGTAGAAACACATACAAAAAGGAAGATTACCAACTTGGTTGTAAATTATCGACAATACAGATGAAATATTTTTTATGAGGAAATGAAGAAAAAATTGTTGATGAATTAATGATGGTGTAGGATTTCAAGGATGTTTTACTGAATGGAGTTCATTATTTATGAACCAAAATATGTATTTATTTTACCATTTATCTAAGACCTAATGCAACACAAGTGTCAAGGGAACTTTATAGAATGAGTGTATAGGAGTTGATGAAACTAAAAGTGAAACTTTATGAACTATTAGATAAGGGATATATTAGCCAAAGTGTCTCACCTGCGAAGAATCAATACTTTTTGCAAGAAAGAAAGATGATACTTCTATAATGTTTATTGATTATAGACAAATAAACAAATTGATGGATGATCCATTTAATTAAGTGAGGGGAGTGGCCAAATTTTCTAAGATAGGAATGATATCTAATTATCATCAAATCAATATTCAAGATGAGGATATACAAAAATTCCTGTAGAACAATAAAGGCTACTATGAGTTTATTATTTTCCCTTGCAAATACACAAACACTCGAGTCACATTTATGTGTTTTAGGAATAGTGCTTCAACAAATAATTTGATAAGTAGTACTGAATTTCATTGATGATATTTTGGTTTATTAGAATATGCCAGAAAAAACATGAAAAGAAGTTAATCATAGGGTTTCAAACGCTCAGATAAAATCAACTTCATGCCAAATTTAGTAAGTCTGAGTTCTATTAGGATGAGGTTCAAATTTGGGGACATGAAATTTCCAGATAAGGAATTTCAGTAGACCATGAAAAGATACCAACAATCATTAATTGGTGTATCCCTAAAGATGTCAAATATATTAAACCCTTTATGGGGATCCTAGAACATACTCATAGAAAAAATAGATAAATAACTAAATTTTTCCAGACCCAAAAGTGCCAAGAATATTTTGATTAGTTGAAAAATATTCTATCTATAACTCCTATACTTCAAGATTTATTGCAGTGGATGTAGTAAGATAAGGAGGAAGGATGTTGGCCATATTTCTTGCAGCAACGTAGTAGAAATACAAAATTTTGTGAATGAGTGATGCAACCATAACCTTGAGCGTGAAACCTCCTAACCTAGCTATTACTTGTTTGATATTTTCTAAGCACATGAAATTATGCTAGGCACATACAATAATGGATGTGCATGCATAAAGCATCCAAGTAGTCTATAATCATAATATGATTCAGATCACTAATAGTGGACGATGGTAATTATGTAACGAGGAGCAAGTTAACAACTTTATTGGGAAGACAATGAAATTGTTGGATGTAGTCTTGAGGAACTGAGGCTATGGAAAATTTGGTGGTGATGAGGGAATGGCACATGACACCAATTCCTGTTGACATGCATGTTGTGAAAAAATTTTGATTGCATTAGGCAGAGGTTTGATACCGGTCAATAGTTTTCTCTAGAAAAGTACTCTAAAAATTATCGATTATGACCCTTGAACTATATGCACATTTAAAATATTATTTAAATTATTTATCAAGTGCATGATATTAGTATGTTCTTATGATATTTCATGATGAAATCAGAAGTTTTAACTTTTTTTCCTAACACTATTGAAAATGCTACAAGAAATTCTTAAATTAATTTTGTCCTTGAATTAAATTATGAATAAAATTGCAATTCCACATCGCAAGACAACTTTTACGAGTTAAATAAATCATTTTGTCTTAGATGGCCTAGTTAATTCTGGTTGAGGGTATAACTTGGGTCATTAAGAGCGTTTCCTACTTTATAGGATCCTTGATTGAGCTTATTTTGAGTTGTAATTAATTAATTCAATTTAACTGAGTTAAAGCGAGTTAAACTAGTTCCAACTAATGGAGGAACTAGTAGGAGGTTAGACAATGGGGTGTTGCTTGATGTGTTCAACCATTTAACTGATGATTCACTCATAAATAGCTCATGCATGTCACATCTGAGAGTCACCCAATTGAGATTGGAGTTCAAGGGAAGTGTACTATCAATTGTATAATCATTTTAATAGTCAAAAGTTGTGCATGTAGACATAGGAAGGCCTATGAGGATTGCACAATTCATATTGAGGAATTTACACAATTAATAGGGGGATATTTGCCAAGGAAACAACACATGGAAATAGGGACTTGGGAAAGCCAAAATTTGGTTAAGTATTGACCTAGGCTTGTCTAGGAAGATGTGAGAAAAATAGAGATAGTGCAAAGTTTACTCGGGATTGAGAAACACATTGTAATCTTCTTATATTTTGTGACTAATGCAATAAACATATAGCAGGGGTTTTTAGTTGTGTCTTCCTCCAGGAAATCATTGTGTAATATGTTGATTGAATTCTTCCTCATGTATGTCTCATGATTTGTAGATCAATTAATTGTTGCTGCTAATGAGTAGAGTAGATTCAAGTCTTTTGTTTTAGAATATTACATAAGAAGTTTAAATCCACAAGGAATTTCTACATGGTATTAGAGTAGAAATCACACTAGATTACAATAAAATGAGTTTGTCTTTTGCAGGTGAAATCAAATTTGTAGGAACATTTTTTACAGTCAACATGATGTCGTTTTACAAATTCAAACTATATTTCTTGGAAGGATGTGATAGAGGAAGTGTTGGAAGACAACGAGCTGAAGGAATTCATAGACAAAGATATTCCTCAGCCTCCAACAATAGATGGTCAATATTTGACAGAGTAGAATAAATGTTTTGAAGTGGTGAGAAGGATCATACCAGAAGGAGTTTGAAATCATATTGTCCAAAAACTCCATGGGAAGGATACACCATATACATTATGGAAATGCTTGATAAACGTATTTAAGAACAATAGTGACAATAGGAGAATAGGGACCTAATACCACAATACTTGAGTAGGTTCACCCAATGTCAGGATGAGATTGGGAGCATTGGCATGATAGTTTCGAAAGATGATTTGGTCAACGTAGAACTTCTAGGTGTTCCCAATATCTGGCACAACTACAAGGATTTGGTAAATGGGAGGGAGCATCTACCAAAGTGGGAGAATTAATTGTCTGACTTGGTTGAAGAAGAGATAAGGCACGATAACTGAGATGGGGCCTCATCCAAAGAAGTGGAAGAGGACTTTGTATTAGCAAAAAAAGGAAAGAAATCCAAAGGAAATATGTCCCAAGGTGAGAAGGGAAATAATAAATAATTGTCCAACATCAAGTGCTTTCACTTTAATGAATTCGAGTACTATGCCACGAAAATTTCAACATAATAAGGAAAGTAAGAAGGAGCTTGCAGTAGTAGCATTATGTGAAGCTCTAGCTTCACAATTCAAGCTTTATTTTACTCCCATTGCATGTATTGAAATCACATTAATGGGAAGTATGTGGTATCTCGAAAATGGTGCCTCGTTCCATATGAAGGGGAATAGAGATCTCTTTGTTGACTTGGATGAGAAAGACCTCAAGCGGAACACTAAGTTTGGAGACAACGGGAGGTATAGTGTGACCATTATTTGTACAATTAATTTTCATATGGAGTAGATATCCCATCTCAGACTCAAGGATGTGATGTATGTACCAGGTGTAAAAACTAATAGTGTTTCTGTCGTGATATTGGAAGACCGTGGCTACACTATGATATTTATAAAAGGAAAGGTTTTCCTTAGACACATCACCATGAGACATGTGAAGACGATTGGTGTGTGAGTCAGTAATATATATACACTTGAGGTCAAATATGAATCAAAATAATTGAAGAGGAAAAAAAGATTAGAGACTTAGTGGTTGAGAGGGACCATAATTTACCTCTCAAAATGGATCCTCATAAGAAACCTTCGCAAGTTTTGGAGTAATCACAATTGGAGAAGAAAAGAGGAGACATAGTGGAACGATACGCTCAAGAAAATACCTAATGTAGGGGGAAATTTTAAACTAAGTTGGAAAAGGGAGCACATGCAGCCATACCTCCAGGTTTGAGGTGTTGCGATGTGAAGCAATTGTCCCAAGAGTTGCATGAATTTGGGAAAGGTCCATTGAGGTATTTTTGTCTCATGGATCATTACCTTACTATGAGGGCCAACAACATTCAGTAGCAGGAAGATAAATGCAAGTCAAATATTGAGGAGTGAAGAGTAGTGTTGAAAACATAGTAGGGAGGAATAGTAGCAAAGACAACAACAACACAATTTTCCTAGTAGACAATTGTAGATTAATTCAGTGATTATTTTTTATTTTTTTGGATGATTTTCGATTGTAGATGTTGCACTAGCAACAATAACAGTGATAAACATTTCTTACAATACATTACAAAGGTGATAAATCAAGGTATATGTGAATACCTTTCTTTTTGTGAGGCAGTGTTGAAAATGCAGGAAGAAATTCCTGAAAAAAAATTGTCCTTGAATTAAATTAGGAATAAAATAGTAATTCCACATCACAAGATAACTTATACAAGATAGATATGTTATTTTGACTTAGTTGCTTAGTTAGTTTTATTTGAGGTGAGAGTGTATCCTATATTATTGGAACCGTGCTTGAGTTTATTTTGAGTTGTAATTAATTAATTCAGTTTAACTGAGTTAAAATGAGTTAGAATAGTTCCAACTAACAGAGGAACTAGTAGGAGGTTAGACAATGGGGTCTTTCTCGATGTGTTGAACCATTTAACTTATGATTCACTCATAAATAAATCATGAATGTCATATATGAGAGTTAACTAGTTGAGATTGGAGTTCAAGGGAAGTGTACTATCAGTTGTATAATCATTTGAATTGTCACAAGTTGTGCATCCAGATAGAGGAAGGCCTATGAGTATTGCACAATTCATATTGAGGAATTTACCTAATTAATAGGGGTATAATTCCCAAGGAAAAAACACAAGAAAATAGGGAGTTTGTGGTTGAGAGGGAGCATAATTCACCTCTCAAAATGGATCCTTAAAACGAGCCTCCACAATTTGTGGAGAAACCACAATTAGAGAAGCAAAGAGGAGATAGATTGGAAACATCCACTCAAGCATAGACCTCCAGTAGGGGGAAATTTCAATGTAATTTGGAAGAGGGATCACATGCAACCATACCTCCAGGTGTGAGGTAGGGAGACGTTAAGCAATAGTCCTAAGAGTTGCAAAAATTTGGGTAGGGCTTCATGAGCATAATCATTGAGTAATTATATGGGCCTTAATTGGCCTTAGTTCACCTCCTAGCTTAGTCAAACCAACTATTCTCACAACTTATTGCATAATTTTCATTATATTTTGTTTATGAGATGAGTTAAAGTTGGATGTTTTGCTTTGTGGTCTAATGTGCATATAATGCAGGAATAAAGGATAAAAGCAATGAAAATGCAAGCATAAAGGATAAAAGTAAGGAACTATGTCAAAGACCTTGGTCAAAACTAGAATGGGACAAGGGAGAGTAATTATAGGAGGTGAATCCACCTCATTTACTACCCCTCCATTCGAATATTCCTCCTTCATCTCAGAGTGCAAAACACCATCACTTTGAAGACTAGAAGACATCCGAGCAAGTGAAAGGGACAGAAACTAGTTTATCTTGAGTGGAGAGCCAAGCCTCCCTAATGCGAAGCAAGTCTTTAGAGACTTTAGATGTACAAATATAGAGGCTTAGGACCTTAGTAGGATTTGGAATTTCATTGAAAAACTCTACTTTATTTCTGAGCTACAAGAGACTTGTGAGTTGCAAGACACTTGTGACAATTGTTCTGTAATCCATGGTTTTCATAATGAGAATGAGTTTCGTTTAAGCTATCTCTGAGTTAACTTAGTGGGCTAAAGTTTTTGGGTTAGGGCCCGACCTGAGTAGCCAAAGCTCCTCTTTACTATACATGTATGCTATCATAGAGCTTTGTTTTGTTTATTTGCTTAAGTAGTTTTATGGTTTTCACTCTTTATTTGCTTAAGCAGTTGCACTTTCATTACAAAAATATAGCGTAGATTACTCATGGTTTCCCTATTCATTTACTTTAGTAGCTGCATTTGTTGTAGTTTACTTCCATTTATTCCTTCTTTCAATTCATAGATTAGTAAGGAGAAAAATATCACCATAAGGTTGTGCACAGGTGTATCGGCCTTATCTCCTCCCTCTATGACCATGAATTGAGGAAGAGACCCTTCAATAACCCTGAAAAATACAGGTTTCCGGTTCTCACATGAGCTATGGAGTTTTTCGTTTGATGCAGTTACTCATTCACCTCACTGTGTTTCTCTCTCATTTTCCTTAACAAACCTCCTTCAGCACGTTCTTCATGCATCACTTCCTTGCCATCTGATCCAGAACAAACCTTCATAATCACCGTCTAGTCCATTAGTTTTACCAACTGCCACTTACTTTCTACACTTTAAGTCCCCACCGTTGATTTTCCTCACCCGATCCAATGGCTGTCATTTCACCCGATTGCCAACTAGCTTGGCCGATCTCCATTGTTGATCAACCCCGCCTGATTCGACGGCTGTCACTTCACCCAATCGCCAACTAGCTTGGTCGATCTCCACCATTGATCAACCCCCCTAATCGAATGGCTATCACATAATCTCGCATGGATTAGTGCACGACTGTTATTCACCCTAGAGCACGTGAGAAAAGTGGTTTTCTTGTACTACGTGTCACTCAGTTAGGCTAATCGTGTTAAATTTCAAAATACAGCTTATAGCCTTAACAACACACGAGCAACTACTTACCACCTTAGAAACCCGCTCCATCATTTCCACATGTTTCGTTTTCCCACGATACGATCTCCGTCGTCCATCTCTTGACTTCATCCACACGATAAGATCTTAGTTGTTCATCGCGTGTGGGCATCCTGTTCACCCATCTAGTCACTTAATCCATGTGATAAGATCTCAGTCGTTCATTGCTTCATTACCCCATTTGTCCATCTCTTCACTTAATCCCTTGTGATATGATCTCCACCGTTCATCTACTTTGTTAAATTATTCGTCCATCCATTCACTTAAGCCTTCGTGATATGATCTCCATCATTCGCCCTGTTAATTCACCCCATTCATCCATTTATTCCCTTAAAGACCTGCGATAAGATATTCTTTGTCTATCTTATGGTCATTGATCGATCCAACAGTCCTTAGGCACTACTGCATCCCTATGTCCTCCTTTCAGCAATTTCAATCTCCGACTACTTTTTCTACTTGAAACCCATTTTAGCCTAAGTTTCTTTGCTACACCTTAGTATAGTTTAATGCTCTTTTCTTTGGTAACTTAGATAGTGATCAAATATTGATCCAAGAACTTAATGATAGCTTAAATTTTTAAGTGTTCAAAAGAGTGTAGACGCTGATCTAACAGATAGATCTTGTCTTCATGATTCTGGCACCGTGAACAGTTTAAAAAACTGACATTGTATGAAGGCGTTATCGCAATTTGAAATGTCTAGTAAAGTACAATTTATGGACATTTGACTTTTGGTAATATTTAAAAAAGTATATTGCAAGGAATATTCCCTAAAATATTATTTTTTTGGCGATGAATCAAGTGCCGACACATGGCAAGCCCACAGGCAGCCACGTGGTCCTGGAATGGTATTGTAAAATTTGTTGGGGTCTGACAGAATCAAAAACGTGACCTTCGGCAAGACAAGACCACGCAGTACCACCTCCGCCAACGTTGTTTCTTAACCTCTATGGGTCACATGTTATATTTATGTTATAATGGTTATATATTTGTGGGTTAGGACTACTAGCGGTCTTACCCACCAGTAGTCTTACCAGCCATCAGTCCCATACAACTGTTCACACACTACGATGTTAACCGTTGTTTGCCAACAAACTGTGCAGTTGCGTGTTGGCCGCCAAAATCATGTGGTGTTATCCCTAAACATCGGAGGATTAACCATTCACATGTGCACCCAAAATTAAATGGTAACAGTCAGTTCCGATGGTTTCATTTTGCAGAGTGGCTAAAATGTGCGGTTATGCCAATTTTAACTGCAGTTAAGTGCCAGTTCACCAAAATTGGTGGAGTATTCCCAAGAGATACTGACTAAATGCACTCCGGGAGCAGTTTTCGACAAAGGAGAGTGAAAAAAGAGGCTATATAGGCTAATTTGAGCCTTTTGAAGTGAATGGAAAAGTCTAGAGAAGCTGAAGAAGTCATCTTCAGAGAGATCTTCATGCAGGGAGATTTTGGAGCTCAGGGCCACTAGGGTTTGGAGGCAGTTGTAGAAGCTACCAATACTCATTCTTAGCAAACCAATAGTCATTCCTAACTATAATGAGCTTTATGAATCCATTTTAGGGTTGTGAAGAAACATTTGGAGACTTCTAAAGGTTGAGATGCTACAGGGAAGTTTCAGGTAGCTTAGTGCCAACCATGGAGGAAGTCCTAGTTTGGTGATACAGTGCTCATTTTTAGAAAAAGATTAGTATATTGTTGATTTTTTATATGTTATGGATACAGTAGAAGAGGTTTCAGTGATAGCTAAAGAATTATAAAGGAGTTAGTGTGATCAAGAAGCTCAGGGAAGCATAGAGCACTGACTGAAGGAATCAAGTCTAAGCGAGCTTGTATCTATTTGCAAAGTGATGAAAGACATGAGAGGTATATAGATGGTTTTCTAAGACCATTGGTTCAGTTCAATAACCTATTCAGTTAAGTGCGGAACTTGTAAAAGATACTTTTCCATAATCGCAAAGAGCCGAGTCAATATGACAAAAGCTCAAGGGGACATAGCCCATGATATTCTGGTGAAATCCTAGATTGAATTTGTTGTTATGTGTTGATGTTTATTTGTTGCATTATATGGTTGCTATGTTTGTTTAATATTAGTAGAAACAAATGGACTTAAAGCATGTAAACAATTAAAAACAAGCAAAGACGTACACTTGTTTCAAGTACTTAATTCTGCAATTGTCAACATAAGCTAGATCATATATTTGTTAAGCTTTGGAGTGGGAGGCTCTTGTAAGCATAACAAGTTGTTAAACCCTCAGATCAGATCAGGTAGAAACATTAGATTAGTGTTAATTTAGCAATTCTGCTTAGCATAGCTGTTTGGATGGTTAGTTAGGTTATGGTATGGTTTAGAATTTCATCTTTTTTTCTTCAATAATGCAGAAGAAATAGCTCTCCCTTAGGATAGATTTTCTCTTCTTCCATAAAAGAGGTAAGCTTCTTCTGACCCTATAGAAGTCTGGCTTGGAACCCCTGGGGTTTCTTTCCAGATGAGTAGTGACAACAGGCAGTACCTTCACTTTTACTTGTGCATATAGCATTGTCACCTCAAAGTTTGTATGAAGCTCGGGTTGATAAGTAAGGTTGGTATCCCTGGATGTTGCAGCATTCTAGTTGCAATACCTAGGCTCATCAATTTTTTGCATCATTGCTAGGGAGGTGTCTAAGTAGAATGTGCTTATTACTTTCTTCTATTTCTAGTCTCCAATTTTCTTACCTTAGTTTATTTTTGCAAAAGTAATCTAATTTCTTCCTTTCTTTCAGTTATCATTATCTTCTTTCCTTTCCATTTTACAAGTAGAACTTCAATTCAACAAGTAGTTTCTTTTTGTTAGTGGTTTTCATTCAATTAGCAATTTCATTCTACAAAGTAATTTCTAGCTTTAAAGAAAATCTTACAAAAACCAACCCAGAAAAATTTCCTTTCATGCCTCATAGGAATAGGTAAAATTTAGGGAAATTCTTGTCAAATAACCCCCGCCGCATCCAATAGTCATCCTTCCCTCTTCTTCAGTGATGGTGAATTGGAAGACCCTTTAGGTGAGCAACCTTACATATTTGAAGAACCTATTGAGGAATAAGAAGAGGAAGAACCCATTCCTACTGAACCAATGGCTAAAAAGCGAAATGACAGAGGGAATAGAGAGAGAGTTGAGGGTGCCTTCCCCATCAGGGAGACCAATAGGGGCACTAAGATGAAGAATATAAGCCCCTCTATTCTACCTCATTTCCATGGCTTGACCACAGAGGACCCTGACACTTTCCTATTTGAGTTTGCTATTATATGCTGAACCTATCATTATACAGATGATGAGAAAAAGTTAAAACTATTTTCATATACCCTCAAGGATGCAGCATTGCACTGGTTCATGGGTTTACTTGGAGATAGCATCACAACTTGGGCTCAGATGCAACAGACTTTTAACAACAAATATAGGGACTACTGTAGGTAAAAGGATACTAAAGAAGATATTTTCATGATGACCATAGGCCAGGATGAATCTTAGAAGACTATGAAGAAAGATTCTAGCTTAGTTACAAAAGTGTCAGGTGCACACTTGAGCCTGAGTCACTAAAGTTCGTCCTACTTAGAGAAGTAAGGGAAGATATTCTAGATATCTTACATATGATAGCACGACGAGATGTCTACAAATTACCCTATGAGGATATTAAGACTATCTTTAGAAACCATTCTAGAGCAGCCAGGAAAAGGGATATGGGTAGTCAACCTATGGCCAGTACATCATCCTCCAACTTATCCATCAAGGGTGAAATTGGAAATATTCTGGAAGATTTCAAAAGTGATATGCTCCAAACCCTTGCCTTGAAATTGGACACCATGAACATCAAAATGAAGCAGGAGGAAGTAGAAAGATTCCTAGCCATATTTTCTCCTAGATGCACCAGGAAGCATCTTAGGAATGAATGTCCATTGAACTGTATTAAGATTTGCTCAGTCTGTGAATAAAACCACTCCACAGACAAGTGCCCTTCTTTACCTAGACAGAAAGTTGCATATCAAGGAGTTAAAGGGGTCACTAAGAAGCTTTGCTACATCAATGAAAGGTGGCCTCCTAGGCCTAGACCATACCAGCAAGGTATGCAAGGGTCATCCCATGCATATTACAACCCCAAAAAAACCACAACTATACCTTCTCGAGGACCCCCTACTCATCCTTCCTGGTCTACACCCACTCCTTGGTCCTATGCATCTCATTATCATTCCCAGCCAGCAAACTAGTCATTTCAACCTTATGTTTAGCCACAGCCTCAGTGGAATACCCCACCCTAGGAGTGGAGGCCCTAATTCAATAATGTTCTAGCCCTATTGCCTCCACCACCTACCCAACCACAACGCCTGCACTCTACTCCACCTAAACTACCGAAATTCCTGCCCAACCAAATCTGAACCAAAACAATAGGCAGGCTCAGTAAGCATACAGTGGAGAGACATCATACCCAGCTTATGCTATAGAAATCTAGGAGATCAACCTAAGATCTAGGAGGATTATCCCAGAGAACCAACCTCCCTCTCCACATAGGGAGGTTGAGGAAGAAAGACAGGAAAGTAATCTTAAAGTAAATCCACCCTTTCTTGAGATATTAGCCCAACCACTCCATCCAATTAACGTATGATTGGCCAATTCGAACCCAATCCATGTCAAAACCATAGAATTTGGGCCAGAGAAAACTTTGAAAATTAATCTATCTCTTTCTGCTTTAGAAGAGGAAGAGGAAAAGCCTTCGCTTGGAGTTATAAGGAACTGAAGGGAGTACAACCCTCAGTGTGTACTCACCACAAATACATCAAAGAAGGTTGCAAGCTAGTCAGGAAACCACAGAGGAGGATGAATCTAGCTCTTAAAGACATAGTCAAAGAAGAACTACAAAAATTTCTTGATGCAGGATTCCTTTACCCTATCTTAGACAGTGAGTCGGTCTCTCCTTTAGTGTTAGTTCCCACAGAAAATGGTAAGTGGAGGATTTGTGTTGATTATAGGGAGTTGAGAAAAGCCACAAAGAAGGATCATTTCCCCCTACCCTTCGTTGACCAAGTGCTAGATGCCCTCGAAGGGAAGAAGTTTTTCTCATTAATATATGGATTCAATGGGTACAACCAAATCTGAATCTGCCTAGAACACCAAGATAAGGCCACATTCACCTATCCTTATGGTACTTTTGCCTATAGGATCCTTCCTTTTGGCCTATGCAATTCTCCTGCCACTTTCCAGAGAGCGGTCTTGAGTATTTTTACTGAATTAGTACATGATGCTGTGGAAATCTATATGGATGACTTTACACCTTATGGCGCTGACTAACCTAGGCAAAGTATTACACAAATGAATTTAAATGAATCTGTCTCTTAGTCTAGAAAAATTTGAATTCTTAACTTCTAAAGGGACTGTGCTAGGTCATTTAATATCTCAGCAAGGACTACAGGTGGACCCAAACAAAATAGCAATCATCCAAAGGGTCCCACCTCCACAAAAGCAGAGAGATGTTAGGAGTTTCTTAGGGTTACTTGAATACTATTGAAGGTTCATAAAGGACTTTACAAAGTTGACCTCTCCTTTGTTTGTGTTATTGGCCAAAGATTTTGATTTTATATGGTCAAAGAGCTGTCAAGAGACCTTAGACATTCTAAAGGGTAAGTGAACCGCTGCACCAATCATTAGAGGCCCAAACTAGGCCCTTCATTTTCATATTCATGTTGATGCCTCACACAAAGCCATAGGAGCAACCTTAGGTTAGGAAGAGGAGAAATTGACCTATGCCATCTATTTTGTCAGTAAGAACCTATCAAAGGCTGAGCTAAACTATACTGTGACCGAAAAGGAACTCCTAGCTATTGTGCATTATGTTAGGCCCCTATACTACTAGTGTAACCCCTTATTGTTATTAGTAAAACCCACTTATTATATTGGTGTACCCATGTAGTGCCCATATTGTTACTAATGTGCCCCATAGAAGCCCACTATTGTTATTATTGTGCCCTTACATTATTATTGTTATGTCGGCTCTGATTATGTTATGACCCCTTAGACTCCTATATATAGAAAGGAGGTCTTTTCATTTGTATCATCCAAGAATTGTTCATTTATGTAATGTAAAGGAGATTGCCCCCTCGAAGAGGCTGAATTCTAAGGCGTTGATCCATCTTTTCTACCTTTTCTTGAGCTGGTTTCATAACATTTGGTATTAGAGCTTTGGATTCTAGGGTTTTGCTGCTCCAAATAGGTCATTGTGGAATTTTCACTATAACTTTTTTTCTGTGATGTTTCAGAAGTCGCAAAGAAAACCCATTTGAGAATAAATCGCGCTGAACCTTGGGTCTGAATTTCGGAGCTTTTCGCGTGATATTTGCGGAGATATGATCTGAGTAAGTTGGTCTTTTTGCAGACTCCTGAGCTACATTCAAAACAGGTGACCTGGGAAAAATAGTCATAACTTTCTATCTGAGCATTGGATTGAAATTTCGTAGGACGTTACAGAAAGAGGACGGACAATAGTTTCCTGTATATCTTTTTTAGAGCCAAAGGTCGAAAATTTACATGTGGCACTTCATACAAGTTTGCTCTTCTAGAAAGGTCTATAATCAGGTCATCTTGGGAGATTGTGCATAACTCTATTTTGGAGAATCCAATCTGGATCAGACTGGTGGCATTGAAAAGAGGACACAGAGGGATACAATAGATAGCAATTTCAGAACTTAAATATCCACAAGTACAGAGTTACAGTTGTTTCAAGATCAAGGTCCTAAAATCAAGAAAAAGCAAGATGAGGAAGTTTGATGGCAAGGATCCGGTAAATTGGATACTTTAGATGGAGCAATATTTTGATCTACATGGTGTACCATTGTTACAAAAGGTATGTATTGCATCTTCATATTTAGAACCGGATCAATTTTTATGGTATAAAGGGCTTTGTTCTCGTAAACAACTTGTTACGTGGTCAATTCTCACAGAGGAAATGATAGCACATTATGAGGATACAAAGAGCAACACCTTCTTTAGAGCAACACCACAACAATTGGAAAGAGTAAAAGGGCTTTGTGACATATTTGAAAGTAAAATTATGGCAACAAGGAAGTCTACCCCTCACAACTTTAAAGATGGACGTGTTGTTTCTCCTAGCCTTCCACAACCTACAAGGGTTACACCACAACAATTGGAAGAAAAAAGAGAAAAAGGGCTTTGTTACAATTGTGATAGAAAATGCACTAAAGGTCATAAGTGTGCTGAGAAGAAATTATTTTACATAGAGTATGAAGAGGAGGAAGAAAAGGATCAAGAAACATCAAAAGAAGAGGATATAGGCCAGGACCCAACCCCAGAGAAAGAAGAAATGAATCAGAACATATCTTGTAAACTATTGGCAAGAATGACCACTCCTCAAACTCTCAAGATAGAAGGACATATAAAGAAGAAAAAGGTGCAAGAAGTGAAAGATCACATCAAGAAAGAAGAAATGAATCCAACCATATCTTGTAATTCACTGGTCAGAATTACCACTCCTCAAACTATCAAGATAGAAGGACATATCAAGAAGAAAAATGTTCAAGAAGTGAAATATCACATCGAGCGTCAAGAAATGAATCCAACCATATCTTGTAAAGGATTGGAATAAATTACCACTCCTCAAACTCTAAAGATAGAAGGACATATCAAGAAGAAAAAGGTTCAAGCAGTGAAAGATCACATCGAGCATCAACAACAAGTTCTCCAACTTTTAAAGGATAATACCACTTCGGTGCAAAATCAAATGAAACAACAGGTAGATCAACATCATAGTGAAAATTGTTTTGATGTAGGCGATTGGGTATTTTTACTGCTACATCTAAAGCAAGCTATTTATGAGAAGGAAATGTTGGCAATACTACATGCACTTAAAAAATGGCGACGTTACCGAATGGGAAGACTCTTCAAGGGTGAGGATGTGGAAGCATTGTTTTGTGCTATTTCTATTATCCAACCTGATTGGATAAATGAAGCAAGGGATGAATGGAAGAAGGACAGAGATGTATGGCCACTTATTCAAAAGTTGCAAAAGATCCCAATTCAAACAATATTGCCAGATATTTATAAGGAAGGAAAAATCATATTGGAACCTGGAGTAGTCACAGAAACAAGAACCCGACAGCTACGAAATCGATCAATTTCAGAGTATCTCATCAAGTGGAAGAACTTACTCGCTGAAGATTACACATGGGAGGACAAGAATTTTATACAGAAGCATCAAAAACTACTCAAGCGTTGAGGACAACACTTTTTGAAGGAGAGGGGCATGTTAGGCCCCTATACTACTAGTGTAACCCCTTATTGTTATTAGTAAAACCCACTTATTATATTGATGTACCCATGTAGTGCCCATATTGTTACTAATGTGCCCCATAGAAGCCCACTATTCTTATTATTGTGCCCTTACATTATTATTGTTATGTCGGCTCTGATTATGTTATGACCCCTTAGACTCCTATATATAGAAAGGAGGTCTTTTCATTTGTATCATACAAGAATTGTTCATTTATGTAATGTAAAGGAGGTTGCCCCCTCGAAGAGGCTGAATTCTAAGGCGTTGATCTATCTTTTCTATCTTTTCTTGAGCTGGTTTCATAACACATTCATTAAACAAATTTAGGCATTACATTATAGGCTATCAAACATTTGTGCATACTGATCATGTTGCAATCAAATATTTAATGAACAAGCCAGATGTAAATGCTAGAATTATAAGATGGTTTCTTTTATTGCAGCAGTTTGATCTAACTATTGTTGATAAGACTAATAAGGAAAATGTTGTTGCTGACTTTCTATCTAGAATGAATCTGCCTGCAGGTGAAGAAGGAATGGTGCATAACTAGTTACCAGATGAGAATTTGTTTGCTATATCAGTTCTCTCCCCATGGTTTGCTGATATAGGAAACTATTTGGTATCAACACAGTTCCCAACAAACTTGCCCTCCAAATAAAAGAGCAAGATAATCAAGAAAAGTGCCCCTTTCACCTAGATTGGGGGCAATCTGTTCACGCTTGGCCTAGATCAAATCTTGAGAAGGTGTGTAAGGGAAGAGGAAGTATTTCACATCCTTGTGACCTCTCATGATGGGCCTTGTGGAGGTCACTTTGTAGCAAAGAGGATTGCATTCAAAGTGTTGCAAGTAGGATATTATTGGCCTACTCTTCATCAAGATGTGAAAAAGTACATTACTTAGTGTGATCGGTGCTAGAGGATGGGAAATCCTTCCCCAAGAGATGAAATTCCCCTACAACCTCAAGTGAATTTTGAGCCATTTGACAAGTGGGGCATGGACAACACATCATTGTGTGCACTGATTATTTGACTAAGTGGGCTGAAACCAAGGCAATTATGGTAGCAACAAAAGAGAAGGTGGCTGAGTTCCCAAGGGAGAATGTATGCTACAAATTTGGGTACCCTAGAGAGGTAGTCACAGACCAAGGAAACCATAGTCACAAACCAAGGCAACCAATTTACCTCCAACATGATTGAATAACTGCTTAGCCATCACAAAATCAAGCATAGGACCTCCACTACCTATCATCCACAAACTAATGGTCAAGTGGCGTGACCAATAGGGCACTGTAGAACATATTAACCTAGGTAGTGAGTAGCAACAAGAAGGATTGGGCAGAGAGACTAGTTGAGGCAACCTAGGCCTATAATAGAACATGGAAGACCGCCACTAGATTTACACCCTATCCATTCATTACAACACCCTCACAGCACCAGCCAACAACATGATCAAGAAATTTGACACCAAACATTGCAAAGTAGTAATCTAGGAGCTCCATAGCACTAGAAACATCAAATCTAGGAGCTCCATAGCAGCAACAAAATCAGATCTTCACTCACAGACACCTGCAAAAGCTAATAAACCATCAGCAAACAATAGAGGAGGAAAAAGAATGACCATCAACATCACCTCTGATCCTTGACAACTGTAACATGGCATCAAGACCACAGGTAAGTATCCCACTCACTCACTCATATGCATCATTTGATCAAAAGTTGTAAAGGTTAAGACGTAGTTCGTTTACAAGTGAAAAGGTGGCAAACATGAAATTTTTTAATAAGTCAAAAGAGAATGCAAGAGTCCATAGATATAGAATTTTTATGGGAACCATTTGAGAATGATTTAAGAATTAAGACTTGGGGTAGAAACACTAGTTCACCAAAGACTCAGCATATCGTATTTCTTGATGCAATCAATCATAGACTCCAACAACAAAGTAAAGGAAGGGAATTCAGAGACTTACCAGCAAAAGATGACATCAAAACCCTCATCAATGATGTTAGTCCTTCTTCGGGTGAGGAGGAGGCAAAACAAGACAAAGAAGATACAAAGTTGGATGAGATGAGATGGATGAAGAAGAAACTAAAACAAAGGAACATGCTCAACACGAGGATGATGCTGAAACAGAGGAAGAAACTGATGAAGATGAGAAAGAACAGCAAAAGGAAGAAGATAAGAAAAAGAGAGAGGACAACTTCAAGAAAAGGAGAACCAACTAGCATGTATGGCCAACCTCTCCTTGGAGGCCATCCAGTGTAGGATGACAGCTAAATCCTATACTCTTTACCTTAGAGAAAAATGGATGCAATTTTAGATTGAAACATTAGCACAAAGGGGCACAATTTCATTTTAGGACTGCGGACAGATTATTGACCTATGTGATCAAAGCCCACTAGAGGATAGGGCCAAAATGGCTGAGTTTTACTTGCACAACATGGCCATCATAGACATGAATATCTGGGATCCTAATGCAGAGCCAGGATATATACAATTAAAGGCTTTGGCATTGTTAGGTCTGCTACATGTTGCTGATTTTCAAAGAATGGGAGTAAGCTCGGTCCTTGGTTTCCTGCTCAAAAGAGGTCTGTACAGGTTATCCTCCTCCTTCTCCTTCACCTCACTTACTCCCTTTCACCCCGCTGCCTCCGTTTTTTCCCTTGCGATGTGATCTGATCGCAACCGCACATTTACCCCGCCCCCTCCTTTCGCCCCTTGTCTTCCACTGCTGCGATATTGCGATGCGATCTGATGGCTATCGCATATCACATCCATGTGTGTTAAGTCTCCACCCTTTGTCTTCCGCCAATGCAATATTGTGATGTGATGTGATCGCAATCGCACATCACCTCTCTTGCAAACCAATCTCTGCCTTCCATCTATTTAATCGAACAACATTCGCTCATCCCATGCCCATAAGTTTCCCATACGTTAACTCGCGATCACAGTGGTTTTCATCCCATCCCATCTATCATGTGTCACCCGATGATTGTGATCGCTCGCCCTTGTACGATTTCCACTCACCTCCAAAAGCGGTGCGATACATACCGCTTAACGCCCATTTCGCTCTCATATCTCCCGTGTATCTTTCCTGCCCAATGGCCTTCGGATCTATCCGCTGGAGATTTGATGGCTCACGTTTGTTTGCTCCCGCTTCCGCCCAATTATGCTCCCGCTTCTGCCTGATTCCTTCTACCAAGAGATCGCTGCCATCCATTCGCCTGATCCAATGGCTGATATTTCTTCCCGTCATACTCATGCCTGTTATAGAAATTTTTGGGCACTGCAAACCCAATCATAAATGTCCATAAACCAAGGGCTCCTAAGTCCCTAAAATTGTTGTTCCAACCCCTAAAAGAACAAGGTCAACTGATTACAGCATCTCCCAGAAGTTCTCCATGAAAAACTACTCAAAACTGGTCAAAACTGGACCATCTCACCTGCTCCATGGTCAAAGGGCACTGCATCCCACCTAAATGCACACAGGAGGTGCGATTCATACTAAAAAGCCCTTCTATGGGGTGTGATGGGCGAGAGTGGACAAATGGCAGGGTTAATCTGCGAGGTGGAGGATCATGGAATCTTCCAGAAACTTCTCCTGTGACACTTGCCTCTCTGCATTCGCCCAGGGATGAGTAAGAGAGCATCAATCTACAAGTGGAATCAAGAACTATCAAAGAGAGGACACTAATCAAATCTCAGAAGCTGACTCACCCCCCTTGCAAACATCTATATATGGATCCCTCATCGCAGAGATCCAGGGGCTGGAATTTTGTATCTTGAAAGGAAGTGCTACTGGTTTCTTGGTGTAACATCATAGTGTTGGGTGATCTAAGCTTTTCATGAGGTGAAGAAGGGCTTTCTTGCTGAGAGGATGATGCTGGGTCAGAACAATTGGTTGCAATCCTCTTTGCTATTCTTGATTATTAATAAAGCTATTCGAGTTTTCCTCCACATTCTTGTATGATTGATGATATATGCATTTGTGTGGTCAATATATATATGGTCCTATACTGTTTATGATAGTAGATCTTTGTTCTTGGATAGTGTTATGCTGCTTTGATTCCATAGGTACTCTTTGAAGCAGGGTAAACGAGGAAGCAAGTGGCAAAGATCTATCAGAAGGGAGATGAATCAAGCAAGGAACCAAGCGCAAGACAAATGTTGGTCTCCTTCTTTCCCCTCTTATCTACCTCTCATAAAGGAAAACAAAAGTGGTTTTAGTTTGTTTGTTTCTAAGGTAGCTATAGGGAAAATTTTAAGAACCCCCCCCCTAAATTTATAAATATAATAAATGGGCGAATCTCCATGGTATATAGGAAAAATGGAAGGCGATTTTATCAATAATATAATATGTATATATAATTTTTTGGCGAATCTCTCACCAGGCATGGCGAATATTTTACTCAATTATAAAATCTTGTAAGATCTTGGCGAGTCTTTCACTAAATAATAAAACTTTGTAAAGTCCTAGTGAATCTTAGCATAGGCTACATGTTGGTTTCATTCCCCCATTTAAATAGGCTACATTCCAGGTGAATACCATGGGTCAATACCATGTGCCATTTTTATTTTTATTAATTCTAATATTAGGGTTAATAATGGTTTTTTGCATGGTATTAATAACAATCTAGTCCATGGTATTTGTCCCATAGTATTTTCGCCATAGGTTTTACCTAAATATAACCCATTTTTTGAGTGTTCTTAAATATAAGGTGACTTATGGAGTAAATATAAAAAAATGTTTTACTTTTTTACCATACCTCTCGTTTATTTATATTTTTATTAATTTACCATACCTCTTTTACAAATATGGTATTTTTCCCATAGGATTCACTTAAATAAAACCTCTTTCTTGAGCCTTCATAAATAGAACGAGGGTTATGGACTAAATATAAAAAGAGGTTTTATTTATTTACGATACGTCTAGTTTATTTATATTTTTATTTATTTGCCATTCCTTTTGAGTAATTATAAAAAGACGTTTTATTTATTTACCATACCTCTCATTTATTTATATTTTTATTAATTTACCATACCTCTTTTATAAATATGGTATTTGGCCCATAGGATTCACTTAAATAAAACCTATTCTTGAAAATGGGCGAATGGAAGGTTGTAAGTCCTAATTTCAAGGGCTAAATTTACCTTTTTTACCCTCTCCCTTAAAATAAGGTGGGCTATTTGAGGTGACTAGCAGCTCTGCATAGACACTAGATTTCCCGATAATAATGCCTCTGCCATACTGTCCGCGCCCATAGCCTATCCCATGCATCCGAAGGAAAGAAGGTGGCTAGTATTTAGCACTCTGCGCAGTTAATCTCCAACCACTAAATTCAAGAAACAGAATGGCTGAGAACGAGAAGGCCTAGCCTCGAGCAGATCGTAGCATTTAACAGTTATGGAACTCCTTCCATATGACACTCCACCTATTCAAGAAGGATAGCAGAGCATCTGAGAAGATCAAATCCGTCAACTAAAGCAAGCAGATTGTAGCAGAGACTCCATCAGAGAGTTAAAGCGATTGGTGGTCAATTATGACCCCTCCATGCATAGAATAGAAAAACATTTTGTAAACAAACTATATAGATACCCAGAAAACAGATGTAATCTGGGAGATGGTTGATGGTTTTAGTTTTGATGTAAGGTTCAACTTCTGGAGACTGTAACTACTTTGATACTTGCAGTGTCTGGTCTTCATTTTCATCTAATACAAGCTTCTTTTGCTGTTAATTGCTCACTTTCCACTTCTTCTTTGTTCGACGTTATGCATGTTATGCATTTTTCTTGAATTATTGATGTTTGGCATTAGAGGGGCTATCATCCCACCTTTGTGTTAAAGTCTTGTTTATTTCAGTAAATGTATTATTCAGGTTTCTATTTGCTTAGTGATAGAGAGGTATCATACTGTCTGTGCATTAAGAAACAGATTTATAGACCTTTTTAACTGGTTGCAGCCGACCATCACATGGTCTTGTGCATCTGCTGGTGTGGTTAGTATTCTCCATCTTCACCTACTCTTTAAACTGTGAGTGATTGGTGGTCTAAAGCCTTGTAGTCTGAGGGTGTTCCCCCATGTCTGGGTTCAATCATAGTAGAAGTGGTTATCTGGCTTGAATATGCAGCAGTTCTTTCATTCATCCATCATTTATCCAACATTTTGTTCAGTTTGTAATGTTCCTGAGCATCACTGATATACAACTAGGTGAGTTTCTTGGGGTGATAACATTAATTAGCGTCATTGCCGGGGAGAGGAGATCGAAGCTCAGCTTCCTTGGGAGACGACACAGTTCTAGATTTTGATGATAGACAAGGTCTGGACACATTTCTGTTTGTAATCATCTATCTGGTGACTCCACTGGAGGAAGACCAACCTTTGGCGACTCCACGTTACAGTCCTAGCTCAGTTTGTGAGGCGTACTCGGAGAAATCCTTAGTAATCATCAGTTGTTCCAGTGCATGATCCTAAAAAGATTGTTAAGCAGAAGAAAACATCACAGAAAGGAGCATCAGGATCAGGTAAGCTCGAGTTCTCTAGTGTGTCTCTGCAAGAGAAGGCTATGGTTGAGAATATACAATTTGAAGATATACAACCTAGTACTGCTAGAGAAGAATCAGCTTCGGAGATTCATAAAGCTCCTTGTTCGTTCAATTCCCCTTTGGAACTTAGTCCGATGAGAGCATACAAAGAGGGGACAAAGTATAAACCTTCTCTACCTGGTGAGATTAGATGCCCCGAAATCTTTGAGGTAGAGGATCAAATAAACCCCATTTTGTATATCTTTGATGAACCAGCTGACAGGCAGGTTCATCAGGAGAAGGGGAAATAATTTTGATGGCCCAGTAAATGGGAAGTTTTTGAAGATTTAGGTTGTTGAGGTCTTAAAGCCTCAATGTTGTTAATGTGTTCTTTTTAATATAGACTTAATTAGACTCCATGCCCAATGGAATACTAGGCAATATTTTTAAGCTGGTTTTGTATGAAGGCATTGGTCTGAAGTTCTTGAGACCTCACAGGGATGATCTCATCCCCAAAAGGAGCCAGTGTTACCTCTGCTACATGTTGCTGATTTACAAAGAATGGAAGTAAGCTCGGTCCTTGGTTTCCTACTCAGAAGAGGCCCGCATTGGTTATCCTCCTGCTTCTCCGTCACCTCACTTACTCCCTTTCACCTAGCTACCTCCATTTTTCCCCTTGCAATGTGATCTGATCATAATCGCACATTTACCCCATTGCCTCCTTTTTCCCGTTGTCTTCCACCACTACGATATTACGATGCGATCTGATCGCTATCGCATATCACATCCATGTGTGTTAAGGCTCCGCCCTTTGTCTTCCGCCGATGCGATCTGATCGCAATCGCACATCGCCTCTCTTACAAACCAATCTCTGCCTTCCATCCGTTTAATCCAATAGCATTCACTCCTCCCGCACCCATAAGCTATCCATGCATTAACTCGCGATCACAGTGGTTTTCATCCCATCCCATCTGCCATGCGTCACCCGATGATTATGATCGTTCACCCTTGTATGATTTCCACTCACCTATAAAAGTGGTGCGATACATACCGCTTACCGCCCATTTCGCTCTCATATCTCCCGTGTATCTTTCCTGCCCGATGGCCGTCGGATCTATCTGCTAGAGATCTGACGGCTCACATTTGTTTGCTCCCACTTCCGCCCAACTCTGCTCCCGCTCCTGCCCGATTCCTTCCACCAAGAGATCGCTACCATCCGTTCACCTGATCCAATGGCTAATATTTGTTCCCGTCATACTCATGCCTCTGCCATACTATCCGCGTCCATAGCCTATCCCGTGCATCCGAAGGAAAGAAGGTGGCTAGTATTCAGCACTATGCACAGTTAATCTCCAGCCACTACATTCAAGAAACAGAATGGCCAAGAACGAGAAGGACCAACCTCGAGCAAATCATAGCATTTAATGGTTGTGGAACTCCTTCCATATGACACTACACCTATTCAGGAAGGACAACAGAGCATCTGAGAAGATTAGATCCGTCCACTGAAGCAAGCAGATTGTAGCAAAGACTCCATGAGAGAGTTAAAGCGGTTGGTGGTCCATTATGACCCCTCCACCCATAGAATAACAAAACATTTTGTAAACAAACTGTATAAATACCCATAAAATAGATGTAATATGGGACATGGTTGATGGTTGTAGTTTTTATGTAAGGTTCAACTTCTGGAGACTATAACTACTTTGATACTTGCAGCGCTTGGTCTTCATTTTCAGCTAATACAAGCTTCTTTTGCTGCTAATTGCTCACTGTCCACTTCTATTCTGTTCTAGGTTGTGCCTGTTATGCATTTTTTCATGTGCTCTTGACATTTAGCATTAGAGGGTTTTGTCATCCCACCTATATCTTGAAGTATAGTATGTATCATTGAATGTGTTATGCAGGTTTCTATTTACTTAGTGCCAGAGAGCTGTCATCCTGTCTGTGTGTTAGGAAATAGATTTGCAAACCTCTTTACTGGTTGCAGCCGGCCATCACAGAGTCCTATGCATCTGCTGGTGTGGTCAGTATTCTCCATGTTCACCTAATCCTCCAACTATGAGTAATTGTTGGTCTAAAGCCTTGTAGTCTCGAGGTGTTTACCCATGTCTGGAGTTAAGCATAGTAGAAGTGGTTATCTGGCTTGGACAAGCAAAATTCCTTCCATTCATCCATTTCCAACATTTTGTTGAGTTTGTAATGTTCCCGAGCATCTCTGAGATACAACCTAGGAGAGTTTCTTAGGGTGATAACAGGCATCACCAATGAACCATGAGAAGTCAAGGGCTGTAGAGATGAAAAGGATATTGACCAGAGAGAAAAATTAACCCCTTTCCATCAAAGCTAAAAAATAAAATCCCATGGCCCTAATTAGTACCCATAATCTATTTGCAAATGATACTCAGCTGACACTTAGATATCTTGCTGCCCAAGAGCAAGCAATTTCACATTTTGAGGATATGTTTAGGCTGCTAAGAGATGACAATACACATGCCTACTAAAGGAGATGGAAAACACTGCCACACACCTTGAATACCAGATAATATCACTCCCCTCAAAGGTTGAGAGAGGAACTTAATAGGACACCTATGTATAAGCAGTCAATGCAAAGGTTGAAGGTCAATTGGATAGGCCTAAAACTCATTCCAACGCTACTCCTAGGGATGCTAGAAGGGAGAAAAGAAGAAGAGGAAAGAGGCAATGGAAAGAAGTAGAAAGGTAAGAAGGCTTCTATAAACAAGAAGAAGAGAGCACAACAGAAGCATGGGATGTCAAAGATGCTACTGGAGCCATGAAGGGCATGGACATTGACTAAGTTGCTCAAAGGATGAGCAACAATTTCAGTAGGGGGGTGATGATGAGCCTCATCATTGAGTAACTATATGGTCCTTAATTAGCCTTAATTCACCTCCTAGCTTAGTCAAACCAACTATTCTCACAACTTATTGCATACTTTTCATTATATTTTGTTTATGAGATGTGTTAGAGTTGGAGATTTTTCTTTGTGGTCTAATGTACATATAATGCAGAAATAAAGGATAAAAGCAAGGTAAATGTAGGTATAAAGGATAAAAGCAAGGAACTATGGAAAAGACCTTGGTCAAAACTCAAATGGGACAAGGGAGAGTAATTATAGGAGGTGAATCCTCCTCATTTATAGGAGGTGAATATTTCTCCTTCAGCTCGGAGTGCAGACAACCATCACTTTGAAGACTAGAAGACAACTGAGCAAGTGAAAGAGATAGAAAACCAGTTTATCTTGAGTGGAGAGCCAAGCCTCCCTAACAGGAAGGAAGTCATTAGAGACTTTAGATGTATAAATAGAGAGGCTTAGGACCCCAGTAGGATTCAGACTTTCATTGAAAAACTCTACTTTATTTATGAGGTGCAGGAGACTTGTGATAGTCGTTCTATAATCCATGGTTTTCATAATGAGAATGAGTTATGTTTAAGCCAGCTCTGAGTTAACTCAGAGGGCTGAAGCTCTTGGGTTAGGGCCCATCCCGAGCAACCAAAGCTCCTCTTTACTATACATGTATGCTATCATAGAACTATGTTCTATTTATTTTCTTAAGTAGTTTTATTGTTTTCACTATTTATTTTCTTAAGTAGTTGCACTTTCATTAAAAAAAATTAGCATAGATTATTCTTATATTTCTTGTTCATTTTCTTCAGTAGTTGCACTTTTTGTAGTTTACTTCCATTTATGCCTCCTTTCAGTTCACAGGTTAGTTAGGAGAAAACGATCACCATAAGGTTGTGCGCAGGTGTCGCGACCTCATCTCCTCCATCTGGGACCGTGACTTGAGGAAGAGACCCTTCAGCAACCCCCAAAAACATAGGTTTCTGGTTCTCGCATGAGCTATGGATTTTTTCATTTGATGCAGTTACTCGTTCACCTTACTTTGTTTTTCTGTCGTTTTCCTTTAAAAATCTCCTTCAGTAGGTTCTTCATGCATCACTTCCTCGTCATCCAATCCAAGACAAACCTTCACAATCACCATTCAATCCATTAGTTTTCTCAACAACCACTTAATTTATGTGCTTTAAGTCCCCACCATTGATTTTCCTCACCTGATCTGACGGTTGTTGCTTCACCTGATTTCCAACTAGCTTGGCCATCTCCATTTTTGATCATCCCCACCTGATCTGACAGTTGTTGCTTCACCCGATCGCCAACTAGCTTGGCCGATCTCCACTGTTGATCAACCCCGCCTGATCCAATGGATATCGCAAAATCTCATGTGGATTAGTGCATGGACATTATTCTTTCGAGACCACACGAGAAAAGTGGTTTTCTCATGCTACGTGTCTCATAGTTAGGCTAATCACATGAAATTTCAAAATACAGCTTATAGCCTGAAGGGCACACGAGAAACTACTTACCACCTTAGAAACCCACTCCATCATTTCCACACATTTCTTTTTCCCGCTATACGATCTCCACCATCGATCTCTTGAATTCATCCGTGCGATAAGATCTCAGCTGTTCATCAATTGCGTTCATCCTATTCACCCATCTAGTCACTTAATCCACGTGATAAGATCTTAGTCGTTCATCGCTTCGTTACCTCATTTTTCCATCTCTTCACTTGATACCTCACAATAGAATCTATGTCATTCATCTGCTTTGTTAACTTGTTCATCAATCCATTAGCTTAAGCCTTTGTGATACAAACTCCACCGTTGATCCTATTCATTCACCCCATTCATCCATTTATTCACTTAAAGCCCCTTGATAAGATCTGCTTCATCCATCTTCTTTTCATTGATCAATCCAACGGTTCGTAGGTGCTACTGCATCCCTACGTCCTCCTTTCACCAATTTCTATCTTCGACTGCTTTTTCTGCTTGAAACCCTATTTAGCCAAAGTTTCTTTGCTACAACTTAGTATAGGTTAATGCTCTTTTCTTCTGTAACTTAGATAGCAACATTAGATTAGTGTTAATTTAGCAATTCTTCTTAGCATAGTTGTTTGGATGGTTAGTTAGGTTATGGTATGGTTTAGAATTTCATCTTGTTTTCTTCAATACTGTAGTAGAAGTGGCTCTCCCTTAGGATATTTTTGCTCTTTTTCCATCAAAGAGTTAAGCTTCTTCTAACCCTATAGAAGTCTGGCTTGGCACCCCTGGGGTGTCTTTCCAGATGAGCAGTGATAAGAGTCAGTACCTTCAATTTCACTTGTGCATATAGAATTGTCACCTCCAAGTTTGTACGAACCCCGGGTTGATGAGTAAAGCCGGTAGCCCTGGGAGTTGGAGCATGTGTGTTGCAATACCTAGGCCCATCAGGGCCCATTTAGGCATTTTTGTATCACGGGTCATTACCTTACTATGAGCGCTCACAAAATTTAGTAGTAGGAGGATCAATTTCAGTCCGATACTGAGGAGTGTATAGTATTGTTGAAAGCAGTGCAGGAAGGATCAGTAGCAAAGTCAACAACAACACAATTTTCCCAATAGATGTTGCAAATTGATTCAATGATTGTTTTTAATTTTGTGTTGGATTATTTCCAATTGTAGATGTTGTAGTACCAACAACAACAATGAAAAGTTTTTCTTGTGTACATTCCAAAGGTGATTGATAGAGGTAGATGTGAATCCTTTCTTCATGAGAGGGTGTGTTGAAAATGTAGCAGTGAATTCCTAAATTAATTGTCCTTGGATTAAATTAGCAGTAAAATTGTAATTCCACATCACAGGAGAACTTGTATGAGTTAACTAAGTTAGTTTGACTTAGTTGTCTCAGTTGATTCGAGTTGAGGGTCTAACTTGAGTTGTATAGAGTGTCTCCTACTTTATAGGAGCCCTAGTTGAGTTTAATTTGAGATGTAATTAATTAATTCAACTTAACTTACTTAATGTCAGTTAAACTCATTCCGACTGATGGAGGAACTAGTAAGAGGTTAGGCACTCGGGTGCTGCTTCTTGTGCTCAACCAGTTAACTGATGATTCACTCATAAATAACTCATGCATGTCAGATATGAGAGTTACACAATTGGGATTGGATTTCAGGGGAAGTGCGCTATTAGTCTTATAATCATATGAACTATACAATTGGTGCATGCAATCATAGGAAGGCCTATAAGGATTACAAAATTCATATTGAGGAATTCACCTAATTAATAGGGGGCTAATTACCAAGGAAGCAACACAAGGAAAAAGTTCTTGCGAAAGCCAAAATTTGGCTAAGTATTGGCCTAGGATTGTATAGGCAGTTTTGAGACAGATATATATAGTGGAGAGTTTAATCGTGCTTGAGTGAAACATTGTAGTCTTCTCATATTTTCTGACTAATGCAATATACATATAGTAGGGGTTTTTAGCTGTGGTTTTCCCCAGGAAATCATTGTGGAATGCGTTTATTTAATTATCTCTCTTGTATGCTTCATGATTTCTCGAACTATTAATTATTTTTGTTGATGATTAGGGTAGATTAAAATATTTTGTTTTAGCATATTACATAAGTAGTTTGAATATACACGGAATTTCTACATGGTATTAGAGAAGAAATGACACTATAATAGGAGAATGCGATTTTTTCTTTTGCAAGTGAAATCAAATTTGTAGGATTATTCTTTAGAGTGAGAAGGATGTCATTCTACAGAATGAGACTCAAATACGCCCTTGAGGTTGGAAGTATGCGATGGAGGCAGTACTAGAAGACAACGGGTTGAAGGAATTCATAGACAAAGATATTCACAAGCCTCCAACAATAGAACCTCAAGATATGGTACAGTGGAAGAAATTTGTTGCAAAGGCAAGAAGGATCATAGTAAAAGGTGTTCCTGATCATATTCTCTCGAAACTCCACAGGAAGGATACACCATATGCAATAGGGCAAGCCTTGCTTGTTTTAGGGGGCCCGACCTAGGTTCAGCATTAGTTAGCCAAACAAATCCCTACACTATTTTCCCTTTCGGCATCAGTCCACGGAGCACGGACTAAAGTCTCACCCAAAGCAGTATATGGGGATGCTGGAACCAAGTTTCCACACACTTGAGATGGATGTGATGTTGGTTTATTTTGGCTATACCTGCCTTCGTGTAGGATTCTTAGACCTTTGTTACACCCTTCAGTATCGGCGCAAGATGGTACAATTGGTTTTCACGCAGCCCTAACCTATGGCTCAGGGACTTTTGCGCTACTATGGCAAAAAACTGCGATATCTCCCAAACTAGGCTAAGTGTTTTACTTATCTTATTAACGGATCTTAGTTAGCTTCACATAAACAAGTGTTATTACTTTCGTTCACTTAACCAACACATTTACATACATTCACGCATCATACAAGAATTATAAGTGAAATTCATACCCAACATAACAAGATGCACAAAAAGGAAATAAAGACAAAGAAATTGTAGAATACTTCTCTTTATTGATAATTTTGGATGATTACAGACTTGACCCACCTTGTGCACTCAGCTATAAGGTTCTGCACAGTCAACTGTGGACTTCTAGGCCTCTACACACTCAGCTGCAGAGCCTCTACCTATGCTAGAAACCAAGCTTGGACTTCTACTTCAGAGCTATCTCTCATAGATGTCGATGTCACTAACTACTTAGAGCTTAGCTCTTTTTATACAATTTGATAGTCTGTGGAACATGGTTAGATCTCTTACAGCCAACATTACATTTGCAAAATAAGGGTGGACAACCCTATGACTCTTTAACACCTACACACTCCACGACCACAAAATGCAGAGTGTTTACACTTGGATTACAAAATTTGACCAAAATATGGCCTTTTCACCCGAAAACTACCCTTGGGGGATCTAGCGCCCAACAGGCCCCCAATAGGCCCCCAACACAAACATCATGACCTGCCCTCGAGTCACTCTATAGGCACAGAGATCTTAGTGTGTAGACCTCCCAACTCCGTTTGGATGACTACAACCTCGACAATGCACTAAGCAGCCGCTTACTGGAGTTTTTCCAATCGATGCTCAGTGACTGTCGCTGAACTGCTACCCTATATCTTTTGTTGAGTTACCTACAACATCATGAGCTTTCCTTCAATGCAAAATGTGATCATATATGCCTCGTTTATCCATGGTTGTAGGTGCACTTTTAGGACTACTTCTTTGTGTTGAGTAGCATCTACCTATGGGTAAATCACCTTTGCCTCCTACATCTGTTTGAGCCTCTATGTGAGGGTGACCATATTTATAGTCCCTTTGACCTCATCATATTGTTGTTGTAGCTTGCGTGCCTCTGTCTCCAGGTGCTCTACATTTGGGTCCTCCTTCAGGGTGGTCAAGACCTCGAATGACTGTTCAAAATGTCGCATGAAGTCTACTACTGCACTATCGACCACCACAATTGTTGACGTAACAGTGGTGGCACGTTGTTCCCTTACCTCTAGTAGAGTTGAAGGCTGATCCCTCAACTACAATTCTATCATCTATAGGTTCAACTCTAGCTGAATCCTGACCATATCTGTCCGAGCATCGTGCACCCCTCTAGCCAGCTTACGGACGTGCACCTCAACCGATTCTTCTACCTGAATGTCCAACTCCAGGACCATTCGACAGGCTTCCTCCACAACCTGCATGATCTTCTTATTTTGTTCCACTACCTCATTGCACTGTAGGCCCAACTACTCGATGTTGATGCGCTTCTCACTCATCACCTATAGTGCACGACTCTCTCGGGCCCTAAGTTGCGCGGTAACTCCATCCTGCAAGAGGTGGAGTGTCTCTTGAGGGATCGTGGATATTTTCAATCCCACCCCTTTTAGGCTGCTGACTATGGGCTTAGCGACCTCCTTTTCTATAGTAAGCAACCCATCTGGTAGCACTATCGCATTGGTCACCCTTGTGCGCAACATCTCCACGACAGCTGAAGTGCCAATCATGAGGCTGGTGGACACTGTGCCAGCCTCTGGAGTGCAAGCTTGCAACTCCTGCAGCTCTATCCGGAGAGCCCCTAATACCATTTTTTTCTACTCTTCGAACTATTGGAGAGCTTCTAGGATGACATCCCTCACTGCTTATCCAATATCATGCAACTCCTCGTCAGTGAGGGTGATTGGGTTAAACGATGTCTTTGAAGCCTTGGTTTTCTTTCATGGTACTACCTTCTCTTGCAGGTGTTGATGCTTGAGTTGGGTGGATGTCTTCTCTGTTTATGTTTCAGTCTCACGTGAAGGTGACTTTTGTCCTTCGTGCTCTTCTCCTCTAGTCCTCTACTGTTCGGCCAATTTTGCGGCATCACGCGCTGCCTAGGCCTTAGCCTCCGCTTCCTCTTTCCTGTGCATTTTAGAGAGTTGCGCCATTTGGCGTTTTATTTCTTCCTTCTTATGTTGCGTGTCGGACATGTCCGTTTCCACCGCATAGCCTATTGCAGCGTGCCACTCTAGTTGCCAAGAGATGAGGACTGCGAAGATAACATCATCAGTCGCCAGATATGGTAAGTTATGCCATGTCTTTGTAGGGTCCTTCTATGCCCTGATAAAGACATGGTAGAAATCTTCTTTGAACTATGAAAAGCTCTGTAAACTAGCGTTACTATGGGCGAAAACCACAACTTGCGATTGATCCCCATCTTGATTCTCATCTGCATCAAGATCCAAAAGATCTTTCTTTCTTTTACGCACTGCACATCCTTGGTTGCCCGCAACGAAGTGTACTTTGCTGCCTCTAGAAAGTCCGGTGCGATCGAAGGGAATTGGCGATCCTCTGGTAGCTCGCATGCCACCAGCATAATCGACAGCAAGAGCCACGCGTAGTGGACCATTTTTCCCTACTCCTGTGCCTTGCGACAGTTCGCAAGGAACTCGTCGCATAGATAATTCGCCTAGTTGAACTTGACTCCCTCAACGCATTAAGATGGTAATGCAATCATCGGCGCGGGCACCTCATCCATGCGGCACTTCTACATCACCTTCCCTACTAATATTTGCACTGCTACCTTGACTGTAGGGTTGTTAATGCTAGAGATGGCATATTCCCTTTTCTTCTTCTCCAAATTGAATTTCTTCTTCATAGCTTCCGCAAGGGCCTACTCACCAAATTTTCCTTCTGATATATTAACTGGATCCTTCACTAAGTAAGGTAGTCATGTGATCTGATGGATCAAGTGGTCTGTGATGGGAATGGGCTCCTCCAGCCACAAACACCCATCATGCACCAAGCAGAGAAGCTGCCTGATGACAAAGATAGTCACTACGGCATGGTGGTAATGTGGTACCTAGAGTAGGTTGAGAAGCCCAGATTTCCCTACACCCTTGAGCCATTTCCATGTCTATAATTCGATCGTTCCATTAGTCATATCAATCCATCGATGCATTAGTTGCTCAATCGCTAAATGCGGGAATTTCTCGTGGTCTGCGAGGTCCCAATCTTCGAATTTTAGTATAGGATCCCACCCTAAGTGTGGCCCCTCAAAAATAATGTCATCTGGGAGCAATGGAGTTTGCAAGGAGTTCTTTCTCTCGTCTATGTCCTTTGGCACCTTGGCTTCACCTTTACGTGGAGGAACATATTCTGGTAACCTAGTAATAGGGTCCGCACCCTGGGTTTCAACTTCCATTTCCAATTTCTCCTCATCTGCCAGGATTTTTTCAGATTCTTCCTCGTCTGCTTCCAAATTAATGGCCATCCCCTTTTCCTGCAAGGTGAACTTGGTCCTCTATGGGTTTCTTGGTGAGACACGCACTAGTACCATATCCTGCTTATCCTTCTTTGGTCTCAGTGTTTAGGTGATTTAGGGACTTTGACTATCACTACAACACTCTCTGGGGCAGCTTCTACTACCTCAATTTCCTGTGCAGCTTCCATGGGTGTCGACATGAGTTTATTTAGGAGGTCTTGTGTCTGCTTCTACAATCTCTCAAATGCTAAACTTGCTCTCAAAGCCTCAAAATTTGCACGGCCATCCACACCTGATAGCGTAACAACTAAATTTTCAAAATGCCAAGTGTTTTTTGCTGGACAAGCACCTATGATTTATAGGGCCTTTTGAATTCAAATCCGACTGTTCCCCCCACATTTGGCTTATTAATGCTAGATTTGCAGCATATTTTGAAAACATAATCCATAAATTTCACCTTAAATTCCCGCTGTCTGCTCCTTTTGGCCACAGTTCGACCATAAAATTATGAATAATGACTTTAATGGTCACTTTTCGGTGGACCTGCGTGCTATTTCCATGAGTAGCATTGTTGCCCTTGTGCTGTCATGGACCCTGTGACACTTCACTTTTTCACAGAATCTTGAAATCATGTAGCTCCCCAACCCGAGTAGTGTAGTTTATAATCCCATGCCTCCTTTCAACTACCTGGAGTGCTAAGACTGTGCTACTTTCATTTAGTCACATGGACAGATCACTGGTGTCTGGCTTCAAGTGACCACCATTCACCTTTCCTAGGAAGGGTTCTCTATTCAACCTAACCAACTAAACCACGCCACCATTGGTAACCTCCTTAATAACATAGGGCCCCATCCAATTCATTCTAAATTTTCCTGGAAATTTATCAAGCTTACTTTCATACAACAACACTAGGTCATTCACCATAAAGGTGTGAAGCTTAATATGTTGGTCATGCCATAGTTTTTCGCGCTAATTTTGGACCTGTTCAAGAAATATAGCCAAAAATATCTCTTCTTTAAGCTCATCCAACTATGCAAACCTCTCTTCCAGGGCTCCCCGATCTGTCATACCTGTGAGGACTTCTATGCACAGACTAGGCACGATGTATTCCATAGGCATTATGGTTTCAACACTGTATACCAACGTAAAGGGTGTATGTCCCGTTAAATTCTTACACATCATCTGATAAGACCATAGAATTGTACGTATGCATAGGTCCCAATCACTTTGCTGAGCATTTCAAACCTTGGTCAGTGCATTTTCAAGAACTTTGTTGAACGCCTCCACTGTCTCATTAGCCTGCGGGTGATAAGGTGTGCTCTTTTGGTGGTACACCTGAAATTCCTCCATTAGTGCGTTGATCATCTCATTCAGGAAGTGTATACTATGATCACTAATCAAGATCCTTGGACATCCAAATTGCATCACTAGATGCTTAAATATAATCTTCGTGGCTATCGCACCCGTGCAATCCTTCACCGGCTACGCTTCTGACCAACAAGTCAAATACTCCGTCGCAGTGATAATGTACCCCGCTCATATATTTCCTTGTGGCTGAATGGGTCGTACAAAATATATTGCTCATTTTCCAAAGGGTTTCAACATCATTTGTCAATTCAAATCCATTTCATCCCTCTGCGATGGCCTACCTATTCCTTGACATACATCACATGCTTTGCAATATGCTTTTGAATCCTAAAGAAGGGTTGGCTACCACAACCCAACACGTAGAATCTTCTACACGGTTGCTCTCCCTACATAATGTCCTCCCATGGTGCACCCATGAGCGTCCGCAAAGATGCTTCTTCATTCAAACTCAGCTACATACCATCGTAATATTTCATCAGTCCCCATTTTGAAGAGATGCCCAACAATGATAGAGAAATCTACCGCGTGTACCACTAATTCCTTATTTTTCTATATAGAGTATCCTTCTGGTGTAGTTCCTGTTGTTAGGAAGTGTATTATATCCTCAAATTGACCATTCGCGACATGCACAGTAAAGAACTACACCAGATAATCCTTCTTCAAAGTTAGTAGGTTCCTCCCCCGTTTCGATGCACGACAGATGGGTTAGTCCCACATTTAATCATCTAGGCATCACAACAACCTCAAAATTGTACTCTTCGAACAATAAAAGCCATCTTCAGATCCGCCCCCCTCCCAACGCAAGCTTATTGACTAGGTACGTCAGTGTGGAATGATCCGTATACATCTTAAAGTGGCCTCCTAGCAAGTAGTGTCAGTACTTTTGGAGTGCATACACCATAGCTAGCCCCTCGTGTTCAGTTTTAGAGTAGTTTTTTTTTGCTCTGGATAATATGTAGCTTGCGAACGTGATAGGGTGGTCCAATCCTTCTTTGCCATCCTATGATAATACTACCCCCAATGTTGTACATGATGAGTTGACATGTACATGAAACTGTTTCTTCCAGTTCGGGAAGACTAAAATTGGCGCGGTAACGATATTTTATTTTAGTATATCCAAGCTTTTCTTACATTGATTGTTGCAACAGAACGTGACATCCTGCCTCAACAATTTTTCCATCGACGCAATGATCTGGGCATAGCTTTTGATAAACTTCTTGTAATATCTCGTATTCCGTAGAGTAACACGCAACTATTTCACACTCCTTCGTGCCAAGTTCAGAATCACTGCAATCTTCATGGGGTCTACCATCAGTCCTTGTCTTCAAACCACATGCCCCAATAGGTTCCCAAAGGGAACACAAAATAGACACTTCTTGAGGTTGAGCGTGATCTGGTATCTTCAACAGGTATCTAGCATCTAGCACAAGCTCGCTACATGGCACTTACCCCGCCCAAATACAGTCCAGTCATCAAAATATACCTCTAGGAACTTATGAATAAATTCCTTGAATGCCACAACAACCATGCACGAAAAGATTGCAGGTGCATTCTTCAACCCAAACGGCATTACAGTTTATTGAAAGTAACCCCACTCAGTCGCGAAGGTTGTCTTGCTCCTATCCTCTGGCACAATTTTGATTTTGTGGTACCCAGAGAACCCATTAGTGAAAGAATATGCTTCCTGGCTACCTACATTGTCCAACATTTCATCCATGAACGAAGTTGGGAAAGGATCATGCACACAAGCATCATTCAACTTTCTCAAATATACGCATATCCTTATCTCATCCTTTCTCTTCTTCTCTTTCACCACCATTGGGCTTACCCAATCGGACTCTTCCATGGGCTCAATGATGCCTGCTTCTAGAATTTTGTCTAGCTTTAAGCGAACCTTCTCCTTTAATTTTAGATTTAGGTGGTAAGGCCTTTGCTTAACTGGCTTCGCGTTGGTTCTTAACATGATCTTCATCACTCCTAGTTCTCTGATTATTCCTTTCAAATCCGTAAAATTGGTAGGGAATAAGTCATGATATTCATAGAGTAATTCAGTGACCTTATCCACCATCATGGCATCCCAATAGTCTCCAATCTTCATGAATTTGAGTTCTTCCTCCATATCAATTTTTACTTGTTTAGTATTCACCGATGCGGTTATATCAGGGTTCTCAATTTGTGGTCCTTGAACCTTGCAGTGGTCTTCTGTTTTTGGAACGATAATCTTTCGTAGATCCTTGTCCTCCTCTTCAACAGTTACATTATAAAATTATAGTGCGCGACTCAGCCGAGTAGCCCTCTCAGGCTTAATCAGGTGTAAAGGATCTGGTGGTATCCTAAAGATCGTTGCTTTCACCTCTTGCAGTGCTTCATCAATACTGTCAAACCCGTCCTCAAAACTGAATGTCGTCATGAATCCTTTGCGGAGGATATCCCATTCACCTGTCCCATGGAGGTGCTCTATTTCTATATACCAATTCATTAGGATAACATCCAGGGTATGACAGAACAAGTGCACCCACTCAGGTTGTGGCTTTTCTCCATAGGCATGCATCCATTTGGCCAGATGCATGTGCAGATCATTCTATCGATCGTACTTGTCTGTCAAACGTATCTTCGACTTCCCAAATCATGCTCTCATCATCCTTATAGATATGTGCCAATCATCAAAGCTTCTGTTGTGCGTACCCCACCATCTTGCAGGTGTAGCACACAGTGCCCAATACAAGGCCTCGAAGTGTTGCGTTTCTGGCACCTCCCTGTCAAATGCATACAAAAGATATATACCTCATTTAGACCATCATAAATAGGCAGATTTCTTTCCTCTTATGACACACAACACAGTGACTGGGTCATCATGTTGCAATTCACATAGTTACTTCGTGTAACTGATTCTTCAAGCATTCTATTTCTTCATCGTAGTTTGAAGTGCAGGAAATGTCATGATCCCACATAATCCATCCATCCGCAGTGGGATTCACCCAATATTGGTCTTGCATTGTTATCTTATAGATGGAGTAATTCATTATAGCGCGATCCCTCAGCAAGATCCAGGGGTATTATTATGCATAGTGATTTATTTTGAAAGATCATCTTTCACTTTTTGAGATTGATTACCCTGTTCATATCAGTAGCCCAGTCAATTCCCATAAGTGTAGGATAGGGATTAATGTCATCTACTATCTCTATTACTTCAAAATCTTCCAGTGCGCTTCCTCTCTCAATATCCACGGTCGCCCCCTGCAGTCGCCCCACTTGTACGAGTTTCTGGTGATTCACCTTCCTTAGCTGAATCAGAGACCATTGCAGTGCAGGTCTCCCCATTCACTCCCAAGACATCTTTAGTAGGACATTCGCATCTAACCCCATCTCGAAAATGACTTGATCCACTTCATACTCCCCTATTTGTGCGGTCAATCTCATCTCCCGTTCTTCCTTGTCTCATGCTTGCCAATCTTTTGCACTACGCATGGCTCACCTGGTGCAGTTCCAGCGCATCTATTGATGAGTTCTTATAGCCCTTTTATAGCCTTACTATCACATAATAACTTCATACAGGTTTCCAGGAAGGTTGTGAGCATAGAGGGGTCCATCTCCTGCTTAGGCTTATCCTTAATTCCTGAGGTAGAGGCCTCAACAAAGATCTTCTTAGCTTCCATGAAGGTTTCCTGAGCGCGCTCCAAAGAAAACTCAGCCCCTTTCGCTGGGGCCTTGCGAACCCATGTACAATCTTCTAGCTGTTTACCCTTGTCATCTCTCATCGTGATTCCACTCCAGAGAACTATATTTACATTCAGATCTTCCTCGCGTGGCTCAAACCTCATCATCTCGAGGTTTTGAGTTGTGGGAGGTGGTAGCGCCCCTTTGTCACATATCCTAGCTATCAGCGTAGGACAATCTTTTGTCTCATGATCAAACAACATGCAATACTTGCATGAAAGACACGTTGGATTAGTGCAATCAGGGGCATAATGTCCTGGTCCTTTACAATTGTAGCAAATCAACTATCCTTGACCTCTACCAGGTCCTCCTCTGCCTCGTCCTTGTCTGTGCCCTTGAAATCCTGTCCACACCATCCCTGCATTCTGGTCAAGGGGCCACGTTTCAGCCTGAATCCTGTAGGCAGGAGTTCTATCCATCATCGATTCATAGCTCCTACAAGTATGCTCATCATGTCCTACCAACCTACAAAAGTTGCATAATAGTTTTTGCGGTGCTTGCACATACTTCTGTAAGAAGTGACAGTTATCGTGGCTTGTTTTCCGGCTACCTCACAGATAGCGCACCATAAAGAAGGCAACACACTAGGTATTTCTTGAGCTTCTGGTCTTAAAGGCATCTGTCCTCATCCTGTGAGGTAATTTTGAAAGGCTGGGAAATGGTCTTTGTCATGGCCCTTACTCTTGCATTTCAAGAACCATACCTCCTTGCGTATCTCTAGTCGAACCATATTGTCTTGCTTTAGACTTTGCATCTCAAGGCACAGATTTTTCAGTTGCTCATGGATTTGTTGGGCTCCTAGATTAGGATCTTGCATCGAAGTCTCATATAGTCTCATGGAAATCTCCAAGGCCTCTGCTTTAGTTGTTATCTTTTGTTGCGACAATGCACTCCTTAATTGTGGTAGTAGTGAAGCCACAAACCATTCGTGATGTTCTCCATCTGTCAAATTCATGTTGGCTTCGCAGATCGTACATTTTAGCCTTTGATCTAGTTCCCAAGGCATCTCGCCTGGTTGCATCATGATCTCTTTGAATCCCACAATTGACTATGCCTCAGATTTAGGCCTGCTAAATTCCCTATTTAGTGCTGCCTAGATGTCTGCTAGTCTAACATTCAAGTTATCATTAGAGTACTTAATATACTAGGTTAGCGTGCAATCTTGCAGAGCACTAACCACTGTTTCTTTCTTTATATGATCATCTATAACACCTTCAGCTTCCATACAACCCTTGCAATGAACTAGAATTGGTTCGGGTCCTCATTTCCCAAGCCTTTGAACAATGGCAACTTCACTGTGTTTGCCATACTCAATTGCAGTGGAGGCGGAGGTGGTACGGGCGAAGTTGGAGGTGATGGTAGTGAAGTCAGAGGTGGTATTCACAGGAATCATTGTCTTATTAACTGAATAGCACTTCGTGGAGAGACCTTCGTTATTCCTTCTTCATCTCTTCACCGAGGTGAAATCAAGGAGCTATACTTCGGACCCTTATTTCCTTCGTTTCTGTAAATTTTTCTGCTTCGTGTAGTCCCGAACATCAAGGTAGCTTCATAAACCATTTTTTGCATAACAAAATTTTAATCCAAGTATTAAACGATCTTACGTAATTACCTCACGGTCCTTTGAAAAAGTGTTGCTCTACCTCACTATAGCTGAATGAGATGTCAGCCACGAATTCAGTGACAAGTTCTCCTCTAATGCAATCGAGCCAATGATCGACAATGCAGACAATCTTATCCTTTGATGCTTCCAACCTTCGCACTAGCTCTGGGGTCCACACAGTAGGACTGTCAAGTTTCCAGCTTCCTTGGCTATCTGCTAGCTTCGTGATCCACTCGTACAACTCAATTGGAAAGGAGGCGAAAAATCGTTCATGGATCTTCGTATACAGGTATCTATTGAACCATTGTTCTTTTGGCAGTCGCAGGTTTCTATTTTCTTGTGCCACAAACTCGTGGATCCTTTTGTCCAACCAGCCTTTGATTTGTTTCTTAGTTGGATTCCATTGATATGACATCATACATCTCTTATGTAGATTCTAGTCCTGGCAACATAACCATTTGTTGGATTGAGGGGGACTGACCTAGGTTCAGCATTAGTTAGCAAAAAAAATCCCTACACTACTGTCCCTTTCAGCATCACCCCGAGCGTGGACTGAAGTCTCACCCAAAGAAGTATGGGGGGGTGCTCGAACCAACTTTCCGCACCCTTGAGATGGATTTGATGTCAATTTATTTTGGTTATACCTGCCTTCGTGTAGGTTGCTTAGCCCTATGTTCCACCCTTCAGTATCTTTGCAAAAGGTTACAATTGGTTTTTGCATAGCCCTAACTTGTGGCTCAGGGACTTTCGCACTGCTAGGGCAACAAAATACGATATCTCCCAAACTAGGCTAAGTGTTTTACTTATCCTATTAACCGATCTTAGTTAGCTTCATGTAAATAGATGTTCTTACTTGCATTCACTTAACCAAGACATTTACATACATTGGCACATCATACAAGCATTATAAGTCAAATTCATACCCAACATAACAAGATGCATAAACAGGAAATAAAGACACAGAAATTGAAGAATACTTCTCTTTATTGATAATTCTGGACGATTATAGACTTGACCCACTCTACGCACTCACCTGCAAGGTTCCGCGTACTCATTTATGGACTTTTAGGCCTCTGCACACTCAGTTGCAGAGCCTCTACCCACACTACAACCCAAGCTTAGACTTCTACTTCAGAACTATCTCTCATACATATTGATGCCAATAATTACATAGAGCTTATGTCTTTTTATACAATCCCATGGTCCACGGACCATGGGCAGATCTCTTACAGATGACATTACATTTCCAAAACAACAGCAAACAACCCTATTACTCTTTAACACCTACGTGCTCTGTGGCCACAAATCTGGAGTCTTTACACTTGGATTACAAAATTTGACCAAAATATGGGCTTAGCCCAAAAATTACCCTTGGGGGATCCTACGCCCAACAAGCCTTCATCGAATTGTTTAAGAACAACAGTGATCATGGGAAGATGGCACTAAGGGAGAAGATTCAGAGGAATAAGATGGAGAAGGGTGAAACAATACCATAATACTTGAGTAGGCTCACCCAATGTTAGTGTTGGGTGCAAATTTTTTGTATACTTTAGATACCTCTTTCCTCCATTTTTTACCATTTTACCATTGAACCTATGCGATTTACATCCTAATTATCGTTTTCCTGGTTATAACAAGCAAACATTGTTGTGACATATTATTTTTCAATGGCTAACTAGGGTAACTGTGGAAGTAGTTCTCTAGCTATTTTACTTTTAGGTGTTATCCATGAATTCAAGGAAAAAGGATTGACAAATATGATATTAATTGACAAATATTCTTTGAGGATCTGTTGTTACACCGCAAGTAGTTGTTACACCTCAATTTTTTGTTACAAATCATTGTCGTTACACCTGAAGTTGATGTTACACACTGTTAAAGACCATGGGTACTATTCCATGAGACAGTTCTCGTGAAACATGGATTATCTGTGGGCGGTTAAGGAATCTAGGTAGTTATGATTTTAGAAAATGATGTAACTTTAATAGACCTTGTATTTAGGAACTAGTTGTAACAATTTATATTTACTTTTAATATTGATCATCATGAGAATCGTGAGACTCTCATGACTGATTTGTTCCCTATTTTGGGCATATAAATGTTATAAAAGAATTTAGCTCCATGGAAGGGAACAAGAATGAAACATGAGATAGTATCGTCATTTTGATTATGTAATTCACAACTATATTAATACAAGAACATCATTGGTGATGCTTTTACAGATTCTGTGTTGAATCTTTAACTAGTTCGCATTTCATTCCTATTTCCTTCCAGGGAAGAAGGGCCCTCCTCTTTAGCATGGCTTGTAGTATTTGTTACAGAAGTAGATTAATTATTTATTTCTCGTAGGCATGAAGTTATTATTGTCTTTATATAATTCACAGAGAATATTTACTTCTATTTTTCAGAGTTATGATATGATGTTACACAAGATTGATTTAAGTTGTAATATTTGATCAGCTGGTTTAGTCATTAATATGGTGTGTGGAACGCCCTTTTCATGGTAAAACATGAAGTGTGATTTCATTCTTGTATAATTCCTTTTATTTTTGCATGAGTGTTTAACTTCGGAAATTGTTTTAGTAGCACTTATTTATGTTCTTTATTTCTATCATCTGTTGTAATGTATCGACACAGATAGTGCAGACACCCTGGAAATAAACATACCTACCCTAGTTGACAATTAAATGGTTGCGTTCAGTCAATTAAACAGTGATTAGACTGACACAACATTTCGGCGTCATTGCCAAGGATGGAAATTGAGGATATAGTGAGCCAAGTGTGTTTCATTAATATAGTGTTTCTAGTGCACAAGTGTTGGGAGGCAAGACAAGAGGTAAGAACATGTGCATCTCTCTAACATACCTGGGTGGGCTAACCACTGTGATCATTAGGACACTTAGGGTGTATGAAATATTTGGATTTTTTTAGATGTGTTTCCAGCTTTGCAGGTGCTGGGCAGTAAGACGAGAGGTAAGAACCTACGCATCTTTATAATATATCTAAATGGGCTCACCATTGTAGAAGTTGAGACACTTAGGGTGTCAAATAAATACACATAGGGTGAATTTGTAAGGCGTAGGAGTAGTAGAGATACCAAAAGATAACCACTCTAATAAATAAGAAGAAAAATGGGTCATAAAAGTAACAAGAAGAGTGCATATAGTTCCTTTGTCTCCTGACCTCATCATCATCAAACTAGGGTAATGTCTCCCAAAACCGTAGGCTCAATTCAAGAACAATAGTGGGGAACTGGTGGTCAATAATTTAGGTTTGAGGGCCAAGGGAAAACTAGTGGGGAACACCAAGGGCCTGGATTATAAAAGAATTCATCTACTTATATATATCCAAATTTATGCAACGCGGTGAAATAGCCTGCCCTAGAGTAGCCTGAGCTATCATCTCACAAATCTTAATCCATGAGACAATCACCTTAATGGTTTGAAGAAGGAGTCTCATCACAACAAGAGTCAGGAGGATCAACAATGGGGATAACAATAACAATAAAAACCACAAAATATATGACATGACTACTACCTTTGAGTTCCAAATAAGTGATATAAGGGGTGAATCTCCCATGAAAAACATTACTTTTCCAATGCTTCCATCTTTTCAAGGAATGACTCTAGAAGACCCTGACACCTTCTTGTTTGAATTTGATGTCTTGAGCAGGAGATATGATTATACTTGAGATGCTAAAATGCTGAAATTTCTCCCTACTACTCTAAAAGGAGCAGCACTGAGATGGTTTATGGGACTTGGATCTACTAATATACGAACATCGAGCGACATGAAAGAAACATTCTTATCCAAGTATGAGGACTCTTGTCGGACTAGGGATGTGAGGGAAGAAATATTCAGGATGACACAGAAGGAGGAACAAAGCTTGGAGGATTATGTCGAACGATTCCATTATAAATTGCATAGATCTAAACATAGTGATTTAGATCTAGAAATATTGAAGACCATATTCATAAGGGGAATGAGAGATGATTACCTTGATACCTTCAACCTACTAGGAAAGGGAGACATATCTCAAGAATCATTTGGTGAGATAATAAAGCTATGCCTAAGATGCTTGAGATGGTCTTGAAGAGGGAGAAGCATGGTACGAGATGCCTATGTCAGAATACAGAAATCTACAAATGAAGGTGTGACCAAGGCCAAGATTGGAAATTTTGTTTGAGAACCTTAAAACTGATCTCATCTATACCTTTTATGCTCAAATAATAATGGAACTAGTAAAGAAAGCACAGGATGAAGTTGATACAACTTTAGCTGTGGTATTACCGAAATGCAGGGATAAGCATTCCCTAAAGGAATGCAGAGTAAACAACATCATCTTGTGCAACATTTTTTATCTAGAGCATTCTACAGGCCATTGCCAAGAGCTTCCCAGATTGAAAGGGATCCTCAAATAATCAAGTCACGAAGTTCAGTCTTCCTATTTTATTGGATCCAGGAAACCATGGAAACCACAACCCCTGGGTATGTCTCAAGACTTATCTTCTTTTAATCCATTGAATAATACATATAATGTTGAGAAATTCCCATGTCTGTATTCTACTCCTTCTCCAAAATAGTTTCCTTCACCTTGGAACAAATGGTCTCCCTCTCCAACTCTCTAATACCCTCAATCTTAACCATATCCTTGGACTCATAATTGAAGAGTAAATTACCTAGGTATGGCCCCTCCTATAATACTAATGCAAACAGTTACAACTATCACCTCTTTAAACACATGTTACTACACCTCCTATAGGACCCCAATTACCTATGAAACCTAACCCTAAGCTACAAAATAAGGCATCCACGAACATTGTTTCCTCCACTACCTTTTAGACTTATTATATTACTGTCGTCGGATGTAACAAAATTCATCTTCTATTACGGAAAGTGATTAACACAAAACACTCTCCTATTATCACTAAAGAAGAGTGTGAGCCACCCAGAGAAGATACCACAGATCCTGAAGTTCTTTTCACATCTATAACAGCTAACTCGGGAAGGATTGTTGTGCCTGTAATAGCCAATTCAAATAAATATGATACATCTATAACAATTGACTCAACTATGATAACTAACGATCCTCGATATCCCAAAAGATTAGCTGAAGCTAGGATGACTTCACAACTAGAATCTAATTTCCTTAGGGAGTTGAAAATGTTACACATACTGATTCCTCTACTGCAGGCTATTAATTATGTACCTATCTATGCAAAAAAAAAAAAAGAGACCTATGCATTAAAAAACTGGGGAGGAAGCCTAAGGACCCTGCTACCATTCATGTGATGGGAACGTTGTCCTAATTGATGACTGATGAACCTCTCTTAACGAAATATAATGATCTAGGAAATCCCACAATCACTGTTTACATCGATGACAAACCAGTTACCAATACATTGATTGGTTTAGGGATAACCATTAATGTAATGACTAAGAAGCTCTTCACCACCTTGGGGTTACAAAAACTAAGACAGACACCTACGTTGATGGAATTAGTAGACAGGTCCCATGTCAAACATGAGGGGGTATTAGAAGACGTGGTGATCACAATGGATTCTTTGATATATCTAGCTGGCTTCCTAATTTTACAAACTAAATGAAACCTCATGGGACATCCTTTGATTCTAGGAAGGCCTTCGCTAGCCACTACATATGCATTCGTAGGATGTATGTCTGGGTCTATGATAAATTCAGATGGCCAGGCCACAAAGAACCTTCCTCTCTACCCTAACAAAACCAAGTATGGATTCATGAAACCCCTTGTGGGATGAATTTGAACCCGAGTCAGATTACTACCATCCACTTCTCACCCTTGGAAAACCATAATACTTCAACGATGAGACAGAATATGGTATCATAAATATTTTTATTAGTAATTCACTTTTTTTTTACTTCCATTGAGGACTCGGGAGAGGAATATGTTGTAGAATACTTGAGCTTTGAACAGATGAAGACCACTCTAAACATCAATAGCGATCTAGTTGAAATAGAAGCAGGCAAATATCTAAATGTCAATCCAAACCTGACTGCTGAGAAAAATAGATTGTTTTTACAGGTATTACATAAGTACAAAAAGGTGTTTTCATGGGATTATATAGATATGATGGGGATCCATCCCATCTTGTCGAATCACTACATCTATTTAAAGGATGGCTGTAATCCAGTTAGACAACCGTAGAGATGCATGAACCCTCCACTAAAGGAGGTAGTGAAACAAGAACTGAAGAAACTCTTGAATGCCAACTTGATTTATCCAATTTCTGATAGTCAATGGGTATCCCCACTTGTCATCATCCCTAAAAAAAATGATAAGTGGAAAGTATGTGTCGATTATAGAGAAATCAACAAAGGCACTAAAAATGACAATTTCCCTCTTGATCGAGATTTAAACAGGAATGAAAAAAATTGAAGATATAACCATAAATACAAAGATGCGGTAGAAATAACACTTCATTTAATTAATATCATATACTGAAATATGCTTACAAACATAATGGAAATTAGACTAGCTCGGGTGATGGTAGCTTATGTCTAAGAGGAGATGTGGCAGCTACATGCCTCTGAACTATGTTACAATGAGGCTCAAAGGCCTATTTATTATTGGGAAACAATGGAAAAACATAAACATCCAAAAGCATAAACCCAGAAGATGAAGTGCCAAACTATGGGCCCCGTTTGGGTAAATTGGTACATCAGCTTCACAGGGTCGTAACTTTGGCATACAATCTCCATTTGACATGATTAATACCTCATTAGAAATATCTATATGAGCAGTACAAGTTTTTAATTAAACACATCAATGTATGAGCTATGTTGGTCCTGGTTTTCTGAAAAAGCATTGTTTAGGGCGTTAAAACAACTTTGAAAGTTCAGGACCCAAAAAAATGGAAAAAATAATAAATTTTGCTACAAATAAGGAAACTGAAAAACTTGAAAGAAACAATGGTGGGGGTCCAAGCGGAATAGGTGGGTTGCCACCAATATCCACCTGGATCACGTTATGAAGAATTTGGTATCTACGGATAAATACTAATTCCGTAGATAAGTAGTTATATCTAGAACAATAGTTTAAAGAACTTTAACATTTTTCTATAAATAATAGATAAGACAAAGAGAATGAAAGGACCTACTGATGAAAAATGGATTCAGTTTTTCCGCCAGATCAAAAGTCTTCAAATGTAGGTGAAACTGGGCTCATGTTGTAATGCTCGTTAATACAAATCCAATGGTGAAAACAGCGCAGAAATCCAAGTCCGAATGAAGAAATTAGAGCCAATCAAAGATTTAAGTCAAAAGATAATCCCTACATCAGCAGGACATGTGGCAACCTGGGAATGAGTCACAGGTTCTGGATGATGTAACTGTAGAAGATGACATGCAAAATCTATGATTGGTTCAGGTCACAGTCATTGGATCATCCGATGAGAGGAGATCGATGCATATAACGTCAAGACATGCAAGCAGGTTAACCTTGAAAATTAACGTGATGTGGTTATTCAAAAGAAGTTAAACTTCTTTGAGTTCTGGTAGCAAAGCAGTAAATGATTTCTCACATGCCCTAAAGGTCGGAAGTAGTTTTTTTAAATCTACATGATTCCACTCAATAGTCGACAGAAAGCACACCAAAATAACTTTCTCACATGCTTTCGGAGTCTTAACCGTCGGGGTAGTTGGAGTGTGAGATTGCGCGACAACTGTTGGATCAAGTAGGATAGATCTACGGTGGAGATCCTCCGAGTTAGTTGACGATTGTAAAATATGATATCCATCAGATCATATGGTATTGAGATCTACGCCAGGAAAATGCCATATGGTTGGAGTCAACCCCACGCCTGTTGGTCCTTTGGTTTATCCTTTGATTTTAATGTTATCATATTATTCTACGTTCACCACAATTTGTAACTATATATGGTATATCAATACCATAACATAAAAAAATAACCGACCAGAGTGGTTTTGAACCATTCCAGGGGATCTGAAGGTCATAGTGGCCAAATACAATCGAGTGTATACTCGTTTTGACTCGGAAACTCGAGGTGAACACAACGATGAGATCCATTTTCGTGTTTGAGACTCTATTTTTGAGCTCACACCTGTAACAACAATTTCAACACATAATAAAGAGGTCAGCACTAGAAGGAAAAGGACTAGGAGATGTAGCCAGGAATTCTGGTGAACACCTTTATTAAATTTGGTTGTGTTGATGTGTTTTTAATGTGTTTTCTAACTGTTTAAGCGTTTATTTTATTCGCAATCTTTTCGATCCGTTGCACTGAGTAACATGGGAAACTTCACACATAGTCTATAATACCTTTTTCATTAACTGGTGAAGTGGTATCAAAACAGTAAGGATTTTTTAAGTTTTGACAAGTTTGTGTGGAGATTTGAATGCTTACTAGTTTGAGGCTTGGATGAGGTGAAGGAGAACTTATTGAGGCAAATCCAGAGATTGGAAGGGCCTTTTCACACAGAAGGATGGCAAATGAAACTCCACTTGGGTGAGAATCCCAATTCTTGGATAATTTCATACGTGCAATGGTGGAAGATATGTATAATGAGTTTAAAAAGGGCAAAGGTGAAGGCACTTCGTCACCTAAACCAGACAAAGGAGCAGAGGAACCTTTTCTTTTTATTCCTTCAGATAAAGAAGATAAAGGAAAAGGATGAATGTGCCCTTTACCATATCCTCCATCATCACCATCATCGTCATCATCATTGTCTTCTTCTCATAAGACTAGTTCTTCTAAGAAGAAGAAAAATAAATCCTCTTTGATCAAGAAAGCACATCTAGCTAAAGTTGTTTCCGATTATGATATTATGTTTCAAGAGCCTAAAGGTCTTCCACCCAAGTGAGAGATAGAACATGAGATTTATTTACAGCAAGATGATCCACTACCTAACATTGGAATGTACAAGTTATCGGCTCTACAAAATGCAGAGATAAAGAAGTAGGTATAGGGGTTGCTCGATCAAGAATTTATTTGACCAACCAAATCACCGTCTGGATCACCTATTATGTTAGTGCAAAAGAAAGACGGTTCGTGGAGAATGGGCATTGATTTTAGAGAATTAAATAAAATCATAGTAAATAATCGTTATCCTCTTCCTTGCATTGATGAGTTGTTAGATCAGTTAAAAGAAGTAGTTTACTTCTCTAAATTGGACTTGTGAAGCGGTTACCATAAGATTAGAGTTGCACAATAGGATGTATGGAAGACTGCTTTCAAAATAAAGCAAGGACTATATGAATGGTTTGTTATTCCTTTTGGCTTAACTATTGCTCCAGCTACATTCATGAAAGTCATGAATGATGTACTTAGGCCATTCATTGATAAATTTGTAATAATCTATTTAGATGATATTCTTGTTTTTAGTAGAACATGGGATGAACGTTTAAAGCATGTAGAGCAGATTTTAGAACATGAGATGAACATTTAAAGCATGTAAAGCACATCTAGCTAAAGTTGTTTCCGATTATGATATTATGTTTCAAGAGCCTAAAGGTCTTCCACCCAAGTGAGAGATAGAACATGAGATTTATTTGCAGCAAGATGATCCACTACCTAACATTGGAATGTACAAGTTATCGGCTCTAGAGAATGCAGAGATAAAGAAGTAGGTATAGGGGTTGCTCGATCAAGAATTTATTTGATCAACCAAATCACCGTGTGGATCACCTATTGTGTTAGTGCAAAGGAAAGACAGTTCGTGGAGAATGTGCATTGGTTTTAGAGAATTAAATAAAATCACAGTAAATAATCATTATACTCTTCCTCGCATTGATGATGAGTTGTTAGATCAGTTAAAGATGTAGTTTACTTCTCTAAATTGGACTTGCGAAGCGGTTACCATAAGATCATAGTTGCATAACAGGATGTATGCAAGATTGCTTTCAACATAAAGCAAGGACTATATGAATGGTTTGTTATTCCTTTTGGCTTAACTAATGCTCCAGCTACATTCATGAAAGTCATGAATGATGTACTTAGGCCATTCATTGATAAATTTGTAATAATCTATTTAGATGATATTCTTGTTTTTAGTAGAACATGGGATGAACATTTAAAGCATGTAAAGCAGATTTTAGATGTTTTGAAAAGAGAAAATCTCTATGTAAAATTTTCAAAATGTGAATTTGGCAGAACATCTTTGAATTATTTGTGTTATATTGTATGCGGTGGTGAATTAAAGATAGATCCCTCTAAGGTCGAAGTCATTATAAATTGGCCTAAGCCCAATATTGTTACAGAGGTTAGAAATTTCTTAGCGGCATCACAATATTGGAGAAAGTTTATTTCTAACTTTTCTTTGATTGCAACTCCTTTACATGCTTTGCCAAGTGTGAAATAGGTGTTTTAGTGGGTAGGCAAACAGTAGAAAGCCTTCGACCCATTGAAAGAAAGGATCAGTACTGCGCCAATACTAACACTTCTAGATCTTCAGGATCCATATGAGATCGAGATAGATGCAAGTGAATATACCATCGGGGCAGTGTTGATGCAGCACAAAAATCCTATATGCTTTCATTTCGACACATTCACATTAGTAGTACTTAACTGTCCTACATATGATAAGGAATTATATGCATTAGTTCAGAGTGTTAAAAAGTGGAAACATTACATAATGGGTAAAGAAACAATCATACATACAGACCATCAACCACTTCAATATTTACACTCACAAACTAAATTGCAACAATCAAGGAATTAAAGGTGGATGGGTTTTCTACAACAATTTCATCTTGTTATCATATATAAGAAGGGTATGCACAATAAGGTTGCAGACATGTTATCAAGGCCAATTACAAATTCATCCACAATACTTAAGCATAATTCAGTAATTCATGAAAGTTACATTGAACAATATGCTCAAGGCATAGATTTTAAGGATGTATATGAAACTTTAAGACATGGAAAGCAGGTGGAAGAATTAGATTATTACATAAAGGAAAAATTCTTATATCATTTGGGAAGGTTATGCATTCCACAAACTGAAAGAGTTAATATAATTTGAGAAGCACATACTTATCTCATGTCAGGTCATTTTGGTGTAAGTAAAACAGTTGCGCAATTACAAAGATTCTTCTATTGGCCACGAATGAATGAGACAGTTTCTAGATATATTAGAGGATGTATTATGTGTGCTACAAGAAAGCCAACTAATAGAAAATTAGGCTTGTATACTCCACTTCCAATTCCTTCTCATCCTTGGGAAAGTATTTCCATGGATTTTTTTGGGGGATTGCCAGAGTCTAGAAAGGGTCATGATTAATTTCATGTAGTTGTGAATAGGTTGAGTAAGATGTGTATTTTGACACCATGTAATAAACAGGTCATAGCTGAACAAACTGTAAATTTGTTCTTTCAAAATGTATGGGTTCATTTTGGGTTACCCACTTCTACTGTATCTGATCAATATTTTCTATTTGTTGGCAAATTTTAGTCAAGTCTATGGAGTCTAATGGACACAAAGTTAAAGAAGAGCACTAAATTTCATCCACAGGTAGATGGTCAGACATAAGTGGTCAACAGGAGAATTATACAGCTACTTCGAGGGTATTGTAGCAAGCATCCCAAACTTTGGGATGAGCATTTGTGTTATGTGCAACATGCATACAACCATGCAAAACATTCTTCTACTCAAAGATCTACTTTTGAGACTTTTTTTGGTTTTATACAAAAGTCTACCTTGGATTTTGTCTTTGGTACAGACATAGTAGTTAATGGATACAGTGATGTGGACAAAGCAACCAAGTTCATTGAACAAATCTAGGAAATTCACCAGGTAGTACAAGAACAGCTGGAAAAGAGCCAAGAAAAGTATAAGGTATGACATGACAAGCATCGAGTTGAGCATAGTTTTCAAGTTGGTGATCAAGTTTGGTTGTATATCAACAAAGAAAGACTGCAATGGGAAGGTAAAAAGATGAAACCAAATAGATATGGTCCTTTCAAAATACTTCATAAAATTGGTGAAAATGATTTCTGCCTAGATATACCAACTTATATGCAGATCTATTCTGTCGTAAATATTGAAAACTTGCAATTGTATGAGCCATCATTAATTGAAGATCCTGAAGAGCAAGGTTAGCTACCTTCCAATGAAGATCTTTTTCCTGAGTATCTCAAGGAGTTACATGAGGACACAATTCTAGATAGGAGGATAAGAACTTTGCGACATGAAATTTTGAGTACCTTCGAGTTGTACTCAAAGGTAAAAATCCATGTAAAGCATGTTGGATAGAGATTGCAAAAGCGAAGGAACTTTATCCCCACTTACTCGATAGCTAAAACCAACTTTTGGTGGACCAAAAGCTTCCAGTGGGGAGGAGTGATCCAAAATGGATTCAGTTTTGCCTCGAAATCAAAAGTCTTCAAATGTAGGTTAAAGTGGCCATACGTTGAAGTGCTCATTAATACGAATCCAATGGCGTAAACAATGCATAAATCTGAGTCTGGATGAAGAAATTAGAGCCAATCAAAGATTTAGGTCAAAAGTCAATGCCTACATCAGCAGGACATGTTGTAACCTGGGAATGAGTCACAGGTTCTGGATGATGTTAGCGTAGAAGATGACGTGGTAATATGTGATTGGTTCACACCATAGTTGTTCGATCATCCAATCAAACGAGATCTATGCATATCGCGTCGAGACATGCAAGAAAGTTAACGTTGAAAACTGACATGATGTGGTTATTCAAAAGAAGTTAAACTTCTTTAAGTTCCGATGAGAAAGTGGTAAACGATTTCTCGCCGCCTTAAAGGTGGGAAGTGGTTTTTCAAAAATCTACACGATTCCACTCAGCAGTCAACACGTAGCACACCAAAATAGCTTTCTCGCATGCTTTTGGAGTCTTAACCATCGAGCTAGTTGGAGTGCGAGATTGTGTGACAGCTGTTGGATTGAGCATGATAGATCGACGATGGAGATCATCTGGGTTAGTTGACAATTAGATGACGTGAGAGCCGTCGGATTGTATGGTATCGAGATGTGCACTGAGAAAAGGCTGAATGGTCGGTGTCAACCGCATGCCCATCGGTCCTTTGGTTTATCCTTTGATTTTAATGTTATCGTATTATTCTACGTTCACTATAGTTTGTAACTATATATGGTATATCAATACCATAACACAAAAAATAACCAACAAGTGTGGTTTTCAACTATTCCAGAGGGTGTGAAGGTCATAGTGGCGAAGTACGGTCGATTGTATACTCGTTTTGACTTGAAAACTCAAGTTGAACACAACGATGAGATCCATTTTCATGTTTGAGACTCTGTTTTTGAGTTTACACCTATAATAACAATTTGAAGACATAATAAAGAGGTCAACACTAGAGGCGAAAGGACCAGGAGATGTAGCGAGGAAGTTTGGTTGACTCCTTTATTAAATTTGGTTGTGTTGATTTCTTTTGGATGTGTTTTCTAATTGTTTAAGTGTTTATGTTATTCTCAATCTTTCTAATCCATTGCACTAGGTGACATAGGCAACTTCACACATAGTCTATAATACCTTTTTCATTAACGGATCACCTACTTGTACTTTCTCTTTCCTCTTGTCTCCCTTGTATGTGTCATGTCACTCCTTCCCATACTTAACATGCTTGATAAGTACATGTAAACAACAACATAAGACAAATAACCAATCAAAGCAAAAGATCTATTGATTACAAGTAAATGGAATTAGATAGATTCACACATATAAGCATATGGAAAAAGGTGTAAATATTTTATTGAATAGAAGGAAGAATTACAACCATGAAGCTTGATTCAAAGTCACTCCTCCAGCTTTGGTTCCATCCACATCACATCCTAAGCATGAAATTCTGGAAGCATAATGACACTTACAATAATTTCAATTCTCAAATGAAAATTATATCCTTACAATTTATCAATGTCCAGCCCCTTGATCACTTAGATGGGTGCTCAATTTATAGGAATATGGAGGAGGTTTTGTCATCAATGAGGGTATTGAATGGCCTTCAATACTTAGAATTAGTTCCATTGAGGAAGGGATGAGAGGATAGGAGGTATCTTAAATTATTCCTCATCCATTTTCAAGCTCATATGAGATGATAAGTGTGGGAATCTTCTAGAAGGGTCGAGAAGGTAAGAATATTCCCCAAACCTTATGCGAATTTCACTCAAACTCACCAAACATAGGTTAAAGACGGCCTAAGTGCTCTGAAGAGCACACTGGCATGGACTTAACTACTCTGTAGCATACCCTTGCATGGGCCTACATGCGTTGGTCCCTCTAGAGGTCATTTCAGGATGTCTTCAGGCCATGAAACTATCCGGGAAGGAGGCATTCAAAAGGTTGACTTTTTTAGGGCATGTAGAAACTAAAATTAGGGTCTGATGAGCCCTAAAACACTGATCTAGATGATGGGAGCGATGTACCGAAATGGATCTGTAACAGATCATTCTTCCCTAGTTAGGAAGAAATGGTCCCCATTACATTGAGTTCCTCCATGAGATGAGGAAACCTCTGTTGAACTTGGTCCCTGGTGAGCCACTTGCCCTAGTGATGGTGTTGGCCTGCTTTGACAACTCGATATAGTTGGATCCTTTTTGTCAGGTTTTCTTGATCTGCATTTCCATGATTCGATCAATTATGGATTTTTCCATGCAATCCATATTTAACTATGTAGGTGTGAGAATGCTAAGCTCAAATGCATTATCTCCGACAACCTTGGTAATGGTGTAAGGACCATATAGGAGTGGTATGATTATCTGATAGGCTGCGATAGGCATTCCTTCTACAAAGGCAACCAGACTTTGTCGTCCACCTAAAACTTGTGTGGCACCTGATGTTGATCATATCGCTGCTTGTACTTGGAATTTGATTTCTCCATAATTTCATGGATCTGCTGGCAGATATGTTGGATGTTCTCAATGAATTTATTTTCCTTATCGGCTTCACATTCAACATGAGTTGAATCTGCCTGAGTAGTTTCAAATGGTATGGCCACATCAATACGACATAGTGGCTCAAATCCCAAGGCCACGTGAAAAGGTTTGTGGCTACTCGATCTATGGAGAGCCCAATTATAGCTATGGTGGACATAGGGGAGGCTCTCATACCATGTGCATGGATGATTGGAGTTGTACATGTGTAGAATGTGTATAATCATCCTAATGACAACCTCTATCTTGCAATCAGTTTGGGGATGCAAAGTTATGTACTTAGTGAGCTTGGTATCCAACATCAACCAAAGACTTGACCAAAACGTACTAAGGAACCCACTGTCTTGATATGAGATGATAGACTCTAGGATCCCAAATTATTCCCACACTCGTTCGAAGAAGAGTTTATTAGTGGCTTCTACTATGATATTCTTCTTGCAGACTGCCATAATGGCCATCTTTGAGAATCTTTCAACTACAACAAAAACACAGTCGTTTCCATGCTTAGTAGAAGGAAGGCCTAACATGTAATCGATGGAGATGGATTCCCAAGGTTGAATAGGGATAGGCAACAGAGTATAGAGGCCTTGCTTCTTGATGGTCAGTTTGGCAATAGCACAGGTAGTACAGTATCTTATGTACTTCCCAACATCATCCCAAATATTCATCCAATAGAAATACTTATGGAGTAATGCCATCATTTTATTGACCCCAAAATCCCCAGCAACATGAAAATAGTACACTTCACAAGTCATCTTCATATGCTCGCTTGAAGGAACACAAAGGTGTCCTAGGTGGTGTAACAAGTTTACCTAGAGGTGAAAGTCTAGAACATACAAACCCTCTAAGAGCATTTGGTATGTGTGGCCAAATTCTGGGTCACATTTGTAGAGAAGTGGCCAATCAGAAGTCGCGTCCCCACAAGACTTGAGCATGGTGGTTAATGCCATGATTGGTGGATGTTTGAGGAAGTCTACAACATTATTGGTGCTTCCCTTCTTATACTTGATATTCAAATGGAATTGTTGCAGGTACATGGACCACCTCTAATGGCGATCATTTTGCAACTTCCCATGCGTCTGTATGAACTAAAGGGGTTGGTGGTCTATGTGGATGATCATTTCCTTCCCTAAAATGTAATTCTTCCATTGTCGGCAAGCCTGCACAATAGAATGCATCTCTTTATCATAAGTGGGATATTTCCAAACTATGTCTGAAAGTGTGTCACTGCGATATGCCATTGAATGCCCCTATTGAGTAAGGACTATCCCAATAGCGTATTCAGAGGCATATGTCTCGATCTCAAATGGCTGTTGCAAGTTGAGTAATGTGAGAACTCGTGAAGAGTAGAGGTGATATCTCAACTTTGATTCTCTTGAGATTCACACCAAAATAATTTTCCTTTCGCTCCTCCCTTGGTGACTTGACTGAAGAGCAAAGCGATATGAGAGAATCCCAACACGCACCTGTGGTAGAAATTGGAAAGACCCGGAAAGCTGTGGAGCTCTGTTAGAGTGGTTAGGGTTGGCCAATCTTGAATGACTTGGATCTTCGTTGGATCTACATGCAGCCACCATTCATCAATAATGTATCCTAGATACTGAACCTGGGTCATGCCAAAAGTGCATTTCTCCAAATTCGAACACAACTTGTGTTGTCGCAGTGTTTGAAGAACCTGTCAAATGTGGTGGAGTTGATCTTCTAAACTCTAGCTAAATATCGAGATTCCGTCCAAGTATACCACTCTAAATGAGTTTGTGAATGGCCATAATATGTCGTCCATCAGCCTCATGAATGTTGTAGGAGTATTCGTCAACCCGAAAGGCATAACCAACAATTCGAAAAGGACCTCCTTGGCTTTGAAGGTAGACTTCCACACATTAGAGGGTTTGATTTGTACCTGCTGATATCTAGACTTCAAGTCAAACTAGATGAAATATTTCCCCCCATTGAGTTGTTCCAAAGATTCATCAATCCATGGGATGAGGTACCTATTCCAGTTGGTGATCTTGTTCAGCAAGCGATAGTCAATACAAAGTCTCCAAGTCCCATTCTTCTTATGTACCAAGAGGATCGGGCTCCAACAGGGTGATGAACTCAGTGGGATGTGACCTTTCTGCAACAGCTCCTGAATATACCTCTTGATTTTATTGTTCTTTAGAATGGAGCGCCAATATATTTCTCCATTGGGCAACGGTGCACCTTGGTTCAGATTGATGGGGTGCTTGACATGACAGTGCATAGGCATCCCTATGTGGAGGTGAAGATGTCCTCGTGCTCCTTCATGACCTTTTCCATATGTTTTTGTCATGCAGAGGGGCCCCCTCTAGAGGTCGTGGCCACCGTACTCTTCTTTCCCCAAGGGCGTATCATCAGGAAAATAAATTTCCTAGTTTTGGAAATGAGCTTACTACATTGTTTGGGAGTAACCAAAGATATTGTGGTAGGCGTTGCTAGCTTCAGTATCATGTACAACTTATTTCCAAGGTAAAAATAATAGTGCAAGGCCTTGAAACATACATAGCATGTCGCTTCCACTAGTATCGTTGGACTAATAATACATCACAAACATCAAAGTGAGTAATGTCACATAATACCTCATCCCTGAAGGGCTTGATGCTGTATGGAAGGTAGAATTGCTCGCTCACATGAATATCTCATCCCTGATGAAGCCACTCGATCGTGTATGGTTGTGGGTGTGTTGTGGTCAATAAGCCTAGCTGCTTCACGACCTATACCGAAATGAGGTTCTTTTGACTCCCGTTGTTGATAGTGAACTGTAGCGGGGAACCCTTTACCCACATTTGAGAGTGGAAAAGCCACTCCTCCTCCTATGGATCTTAAAGTTCCTCCTCCTAGATCTTCATGGTTCCAATGGTGGAATTGGGCTCTACATCGATAATATTCTTCCCTTTTTCATTCAACTTGTAAGGATCTAACTCAGAGTCGGAACATGGATCTGATTCTGAAGCCTTCAGGTTGGCCACCAGTGACTGCTTGGCCCGACACTCACTTGTGTTGTGAGTTGATCACTTATGGAACTCACACCACTTTCCCGTGTCCTTCCTCGACTTCACGGTGTTTTTCTTTTCTTGTGTCTTTGGTGGGTTGTCCTGGGCTACCCCATCTTGGCTTTGTATTTTTTGCTGTAGTTTGGGGGTACATTTCCCTTCCCTTGGATTCACAGATCCAAAGTATTTCTTCTTCTGTTTAAACTTATGATTGATCTTGAAGGCGTGTCAGTATGTCGTGCCAAGAAAGCAAATGTCCAAGAACTCCATCTCGTCCTGGATGTACCTGTGTAGGCAGTCATAGTACTTGAGTACCAAATGTTTCTCAGAATCCTTGATACCGAACCTTGTACGAAGTGTATGAAAAACATTGGCAAACTTCGACACATCTTGGTCCCTTCCCTATTATAGTGTTTTCCACTTTATGTATATATCCTTGTAGGTTTTAACCCCATAGAGAAATTACCTACATATGAATTCTAAGAACACAAAAAAATAAACAATGCGAGAGAATAATGAATAAAACACATATACACAAAGATTTTCCCCTAGATCCCAAAACCGAGACTACTAGCTTGATTTTTCATTATGTTCCTTTCAATGTTACAATACATATTTATACATGCCAAAGCATCCAATACCATGGACCAAAAAACCATCGCATCCAAAACCATGGACCAAAAACCATCGCGTCCAAAACCATGTGTAAAAGCCATGCACAAAACCATAGGTATGTCCACCAAACCTAATATAGGGTTCAAAAAAAAAATTACTGGGGCGCTGCCCCACACATGATAGAGGGGGGCTACTTGCCCCGCTTAAACCCCCTAGAGATGGGGGGATGTCGCTCCCCCTGTGACCCCCGTGCTACATAATTGGCACAAACAAGGGGGGGCTCCGCCCCCCCTCTAACCCCCCGGTTAACTATGTAGGCTAGTTGTGGAAAGAATATAACACAACTCAACAGTCTCCCACTTGTTGTTTTCCTTCCACAGGGGGCCACATGAGAGCTTAGTCATCTATCCAGCCCTGTAACACCCATTGTTTCTCTACACCAAGAGAACTTCTCAGAGTTCATAGATTTTGTCAATGCATCTACAGTATTCTTCAAAGTGTCCACCTTTATGAGCAACAACTTTTTGTCTTTTATCATATCCCTGACAAAGTGATACTGAACATCAATGTGTTTTGTCTTTGAATGGTAAGTAGGGTTATTTGCCAAGAAGACTGCACTTTGGATTTCATAGTCTATCCTTATAGCTCCTTGCACTAACCCCATACTTGAACATGATCTCTGCAACCAAACTTCTTCCTTGCTTGCATGAGTGGCTGCCATGTATTCTGCCTATGTGGTTGATAGTGCCACTACAGATTGTTTCTTACTCATCCAAATGACTACACCTCCAAATAGGTTAAACACATACCCACTTCTAGATCTTCTCTGATCTAGATCTCCAGCCAAATCTACATCAACAAAGCCACAAATATCGAAAAATATATCCAATCCTGCTCTTCTTTGGTAGCACAAACCATAATCACCAGTGCCACGAAAATACCTAAAAGCCCGCTTCACTATTGCCCAATGCTCCTTCCCTGGTTTTGACATAAACCTGCTCAATACTCCCATTGCATGTTCAATGTCTAGTCTAGTACAGACCATCGCATACATCAGACTACTGACTGCACTTGCATATGGAACACGAGACATGTCCTCTTCCTCTTCTTATCTCTTCGAAAACTGTTCGGCAGATAACTTTACACCTACAAGAATAGGAACCTTCACCGATTTACTATCCTGCATATTAAACCTCTGTACTATTGTCTTGACATACTTCCTCTAGTTTAACCAGAGCTTCCTCTTTGCCTGATCTCTTTCAATTTCCATGCCCAAAATATAGTTTACAACACGAAGATCTTTCATGTCGAATTTTGAGGACAATTGGGTCTTTAAATCCTAGATAATTTCTTTGTCATTTGCAACTGGCAACATATCATCCACATACAAGACCAGATAAACAACACAGTAACCTATTAATTTAAAATACACATAGTGATCTGCTTTTCTGGTGAAGCCAAGTCCTCGTATAAATGTATTAGATTTCTGATACCACATGCTTGGTGACTGTTTTAACCCATACAGAGACTTCTTTAACTTGCATACCAATTCTTTCTTACCCTTCACCGCAAAACCTTCAGGTTGCTTCACATAGATCTCCTCTTCTAGATCCCCATGAAGAAATGTTGTCTTCACATCCATTTATTCCACCTCAAAATCAAAAGCAGAAACAACAAATAAAAGTAATCTAATAGAAGCTACCTAGGTAACATGAGAAAAAATATCACCAAAATCAATTCTCGGCACCTGGGAATAACCTTTTGCTACCAACCAAGATTTGTATTTCTCCACATTTCCTTCTACATTTGTCTTTTTCTTGAACACCCATTTGCTGCCAATGAGTTTTCTTCCAGCCGGAAACTCCACCAGATCCGAAGCCTCATTTTTGTGCAAAGATGCCATTTCATCAACCGTGGCCTCTTTCTAGAGTTTTCCATCCTATGAATCTACTAATTCCTTCACAGTTCTTGGATCATCATCAGTAATGGATAAAGAAAAATTTGAACAGAAAGTAGATGGACTATACCTTTCTGGCTACCTTCTTTCTCGAACTGATCTTCTCACTCCCGTAGTTTGTGGCTCTTCATCTTCTAATTCCTCCTCTACTGTAGAGTCGAATTCTTCCTCCTTTAGCTCAAGATCTATCTTCTCAGGTTCCTTTGATGGGACTTCATGTTTAATAACATCATTCACCTCTCTGAACACTACATCTCGGTTGTACACAACCTTCGTTGTTACTGGGTTCCAAAGCTTATAACCGTTCAACCATCCTATACCCAACAAAGATGCACTTTTCAGATTTTCTATCCAACTTGGTTCTTTTCTCCTTTCAAACATGTATATATGCATCACATCTAAATACCCTTAGATGTGAAAGAGAGAGTTTCTTACCAGTCCATACCTCTTGTGGAGTCTTATCCTCCAATGCTGATGAAGGTGATCCGTTGACCAGGTGACATGTTGTCTCCAACACCTTTTCCCAGAATTCTTGTCTTAACCTGACACCACTAAGCATGCTTCTTGCCCTTTCCATCAACGTCTTGTTCATTCTTTCTGCAACTCCATTTTCCTCAGGTGTGTATGGAGTAGTGTTTTGCCGTGTTATACCACACTACTTACCTAATTCTTCAAATTCATTGCTGCAAAACTCTCCACCATTATCTGACCTCAACACCTTTATCTTCTTCTCTGTATGGTGTTCCATGAGAGCCTTAAATTCTTTAAACCTATCAAAGACTTCATATTTCTTCTTAAGGAAATATATCCATGTATTCCCTGAGAAGTCATCTATAAATGATACATAGTACATAGACTTACCCAATGATGGAACCATCACAGGTCCAAACACATCACTATGCACAAGCTCTAATATTTGTTTCGCCCTCTTACCACTAGAGGGGAAACTCACCTGATTCTACTTCCCATATACACAATTTTCACAAAAATCAAAATCCAGAGAGCTATTACTCATACCTTCTACCATACCTTTATCATGAAGTATTCGAAGGCCCTTCTCTCTAATATGTCCAAGCCTTTGATGCCACAACATGGTCTTCTCTCCAGAGACCACTAAATTTTCTACTCCACTTTTAGGAACCAGAGAACTATTGCACCCATCAACAACAATGCTACTTTTCAACTTATATAGAGTTCCAATCCGAACTCCATGCATCAGTAATAGTGCTCCTCGAAACATCTTGCAGGTTTCCTTCTCAAACACTATTTTTACACCTGCATCATCTAGCTTGCTTACAGAAATCAGATTTCCAGCCAATGCAAGAATATGTAGAACAACCACAAGTGTTCAAACCCTTCCACCTTGTAACTTCAACTTGACTTTTCTATGACCAATGATTCTATCCTTCCTGTCACCCCCCAAGAAGACATCACCACCATCATATTTATCATACTCACAGAACCACTATCTATGGGGAGTGAAGTGAAAGGATGCACGTGAGTCAATCAACCATGCCTCATGATATACATGTGTACTTGAAGAAGCCAAGTACACATCCCCACCTTCATTTGATGTGGTTTTCGCCTCTGTAGAAGGAGCATCATCGGATCCCTTTCCTTTGTCAGGAGCTTTAGATTTACAGTCCCTTTTGTAGTGCCCTTCCTTTCCGCATTTCTAAAAAACCACCTTTATAGGTTTTCCTGGAGATTTAGATCCCCCTCTAGATTTAGATCTCCCACTCGATGATTTATTTTTGTTTCTGTTCTGGGACCGTCCTCGTAGAGACAAGGCATCACCATTTTGGCTCTCCATATTTTTCTATCTCATCTCCTCTTTTAGCAAGGATGAGAGCATTCAATCAAACTAAAAGGTAGTTGCATTACTACCTATTGCAATAACCAGCCTATCCCACGAATCTATTAGAGAACACAAAAAATTGATACACTTGTCTTCATCTGAAATTTTAATATCAACATACAATAACTGATTTACCACAGTATCAAATGCATTCAGATGCTCTGTCACTGAATCTCCATCTTTCATCCTCAAGCTATACATCTTCTTCCGTAGGAACAATTTATTCACCAGAGACTTAGATTGGTATAATGTCCCTAACTTGTCCCACAAAGCCTTCGTCGTAGCTTCCCCTGATACATTCAGCAATACTGAATCTCAGACACACAATCATATTGTGCTCTTTGCCTTCCGATCCAACTTCTTCCATTCTTCATCGGATAATCCTGTTGGCTTAGTACCTAGATCTACCGCGATCCACTGATCTTTATCCACTAATAGATCCTGCATCTTTAGTTTACACAACTCAAAACTCTAACCATTAAATTTATTGATCCCTATCTTTCCACTGCTTACCATTTTCTTTCACCACTAGAATCGATCTCGCAGATCTCCCACTGAATAGGTTCTACCACAAGCCTAAGCGAAACCCCTCAGCAACAAAGGCATCCCCTTGAAGCTAAAAAATATGTGATACCAAATGTAGGTTTTTACCCCATACAGAAATTACCTGCATACGAATTATAAGAAAACCGAAAAACAAACAATGCGAGAGCATAACACATATACACAGAGATTTTCCCCTGGATCCCAAAATTGGAACTACCAGCTTGATTTTTCATTATGTTCCTTTTAATGTTACAATACATATTTATATATGCCGAAGCATCCAATGCCATTGACAGAAAAAACACTGCGTCCAAAACCATGGATCGAAAACCATCGCGTCCAAAACCATGTGCAAAAACCATGCACAAAACCATAGGTAGGTCCGCCCAACCTAATATAAGGTCCAATTTTTTTTCATAGGTTAGTCGTGAAAAGAATATAGCACAGCCCAACAATCCTCATAGCTCTTGATAGCGAAGTACTACTCCCTGATGGCATCCCGGAATGAATTCCAAGTGGGTGTAGTTGAAAACAATGAGGTCATACTTTCATCATTCTACTCACAGTAGGTTTCCCATGAGTCCTTGATGTGGGGGCCATCTTGAGAAGAGAAAAAGTAATCTTTTCTCATTTGTAAAAATCATGAACAAAAAAAAATCCTTCTAGCATATTTAACCATTTATGTAAGGCATATGCATCTATTTTTCCCTCAAATATGGGAATGTCAAAGTTTAGTTGTACCTAAAAAGGAGTTGAGCCTCCAGAGTGGTTGCTGGATGTGGATGTGCCACCATTGGGCAACTGTTGAAGGATCTAGGTAAAGTTATCCATCATCGCATTGTTTTGTTTCTGGAGGGCCTCCTCGACCAATATTTTGATAGGACATCCTTCCACCTCTTCTTTCTTTTCTTGCCGCATGGGTAGCTGTCAGGGTTTGCGAGGCTAATCTTGCAAAGGTTCAACCAGATTGAGCCCTAACTCCTTATATCCTGATCTCGTTGGGGGCACGCAAAGAAAAACAAATAAAGAGCAGACCGCTCTGATACCACTGATCCAGATTTAAGAATGAACGCAACAAATTACATATATAACCATAAATACAAAATTTTAGTAGAAATAACACTTCATTTCATTAATATCAAATACTGAAATATGCTTACAAACAAAATGGAAATAAGACTACCTTGGGTGATGGTATCTTATCCCTAAGAAGAGATGTGGTAGCTACATGCCTCTGAACTATGTTACAATGAGGCTCAAAGGCCTATTTATTATTTAAAAACAATGGAAAACCCTAAAAATCCAAAAACCTAACCCTAGGAGATGAAGCACCAAACTATGGGCCCCATTTGTGAAAATTGGTACATCAACTTCTTGGGGTTGTAACTTTGGTATATGATCTTCTTTTGATGCATATAATACCTCCGTAGAAATATTTGTCTGAGTACTACAATTTTTCAATGACCAACAAAAATTTACGCCCCGTGTTGGTCCCACTTTTCCCAAAGAACATCCTTTAGGGCCTCAAAACGACTCTCAAAGTTCACGACCCAAAAAAAATGCCAAAAATAGTAAATTGTGCTACAAATAAGGAAACTAAAAAAATGAGGGAAACAATGGTGGGGGTCCAACTACAATAGATGGGTGGCCACCAATTTCCATATGGATCACCTCTGCCATTTATAGAGCAGGTCCTTGATACCCTGTCCTGGAAGAAGGTTTTTTCATTTTTAGACGGGTTTAATGGTTACAACTAGATATAGATTTCCCCCAAAGACCAAGATAAAATTACCTTTACCTGACCTTGGGGAACCTTGGCATACAAGGTTCTTCCTTTTGGACTCTTTAATGTTCCAGAAAAATTCGAAAGGGAAATACTGGGAATTTTCTTGGATCTATTGAATGACTGTCTAGAAATCTTCATCGATGAATTTACACCTTATGCTGATGCCTTTGAAAAAAAATTAGTTAATTTAGAATAAGTATTAGAACAGTGTGTGCAAACTAATGTTTCTTTAATTACTATAAAGTGTCACATGATGATGAATGAAGGGATTGTGATGTGACATCTTATTTCTACAGACGAGATTAAAGTAGACCCTGCTAAGATAGTTGTAATCATGAAAAGTCCAATTCCCAAGATACATAAAGAGGTACATAGTTTTTTCGGTCATGCAGGGTACTATAGGAGGTTTATAGAAAAAATTCAATGATCACATCTCCTCTATTATCCTTACTTACGAAATATGTGGAATTTGTATGGACAAGGAAGTGTGAGCAGGCCTTTATGGAATTAAAAATTGTGTAACAACAGCTCCTATCTTGCAAGTACCAAACTAGAGTATATCGTTTCACATAGCTATAGATGAATTTGATACTGCTATGGGAGTTGTTTTGGGTTAGTTGGAGGACATAAATTTGTATGTTATCTATTATCTATTACATAAGCAAGAACTTGACTTCAATTGTACTCAATTACTCTATGATAGAAAAAGAGTTCCTTGCGGTAGTGCATGCCATCAACAAATTTCGACATTACATCATAGGATATCAAGTGTTTGTACACAATAACCACTTTGCCATTTTCTTTTTAATGAATAAACCAATCACTAATGGTAGGATTACATGGTGGTTATTGTTGTTACAAGAATTTGATATAACAATCCTAGATAAACCTGGGAAAGATAATGTAGTGGATGATTGTCTTTCTACGCTAACTGTTGGTGATGAATGCATGCCTATATAAGATTGTTTTCTTAATGAATACCATTTTGCTATTTCAAATTACTCACCGTGATATGCATACATAACTAATTATTTTTTTGTAGGGATATTTCCACAGTACCTATCCTCCAGACAAAAGAGAAGAATTGTCTAGAAAAGTGCTAGATATTCATGGATTGAGGGAAATCTCTATCACACCTGGCTAGACCATCAGATCAAGCATTCTATGAGGGAGGATGAAATATCTAATATATCTAGACTTTGTCACGCGTAACCTTGCAGAGGAAACTTTGCATATAAGAGGATATGGTACAAGGTTTTCTCAATAGGATACTATTGGCCCACAATATTTCAGGATGCTAAGAAATTTTTGAAGGGATGTGACAGCTGCCAGAGAATGGGTCAACTGCTCTAGTTAGATGAGATGTTTCTATGACCTCAAATAATTTTAAATCCATTAGAGAAATGGGACCTGGATTTTGTATGACCAATTAGCCCTTTGTCCCAGCAAGATTATTACATCCTGGTCTGCACAGAGTATGTCACAAAATGGGTTGGGTCAAAAGCATTAACCAGAGCCACAAAGAAGGCTATTTTAGAATTTTTGTTTGGAGACATTTTTTTTCACTTTGGGGTACCCAGACAAATAGTGACAGTTGGATGACCCCAATTCACAACTCATTTGATTGAGAAGCTAGTTGATGAATATAAAATTTATCATAAGTTTACTTCGCCTTATCATCGACAAGCGGATGGCCAAGTGGAGAGAACCAACAAGGTTGTTGAGGGAATTCTTACCAATATTGTGGCCAACCATTGGAGGAATTGGCTGATAAAATTCGAGAGGCATTGTGGGCATACATGACTACATGCAGGAATACTACAGGATTCTCACAATACGAATTAGTGTATGGTAGAAATCATTTATTTCCCATTGAGTTCGAAATCAAGTCATTAAGAATAGAGTTATAGGTGAACTTGGATCTCACAAAAACACAGAAGCATGGTTGAATAAACTCAATGAGCTAGATCAAAAACTTCTAGCTTCTATTAAGAAAATAGACATCATTCAATAACAAAGGGCTAAGCTACGCGATAGATTCATTAAAAAGATGAAATTTCAAAAAGGAGATTGGGATCTATTGTATGATTTGAGATTCAAGGATTTCAAGGGGAAGATCTGCAGCAGGTGGCTAGGTCCTTATGAAGTTGACACAGTCTTTGACAATGGGACTATGAATTTAGTTACCATTGATAGTGTTAGGACACCATTACTCACTAATGGGCACCGCCTTCGGCTATATGAAAAATCGACTTCAAAGGATTGATTCATCAATGCTGTCTCGGATTCTGACCTTGAGATTACAAGGAAGGGGAAAATTATCCGGTGCTGCAAAATTCTTAATTCTCTAATAAGTGTAACAACTGAAAACCAAGTTTTCTTGTAAGTTGTTACACTCAGTAAAAAAAATGTAATAAAAAATGTAAATAATAATCTAACTGTGAAAACCTCTTATAGGGGCAAAGACATACAAATTATGACAACTGAAAACCACCATGTGGCGATGGTTACACATTATTTTCTTTCTGTAACAACATCATTTATCACATGCATATCTTCGAATATGTTGTTATATGTTTTTAGTATTTCCTCGTTCTTTTCATTTTTTTGTAGGTATCCGTAAAGAGTACTGTAAATAAGGAACTATTGTAGAAATAGTGTTAGCAATTGTATTTGTTGATACATGTGTAACAACTAAAAACCTGCGGTATGACCCAAGTGAAATCGTCTACCACAATCAATAGCATTCATTAGCATCATACTAACGAAGAAACTAACATAACCAACACATCACCGCCAGAATTAATTATATCACTGGTACCTTTACGCCACTCCCTTTTCGCTACATCACTTCAGGTACAACACACAAAATATATATCACTTTGTACCTCTATTTAACAACTATGGCAATTAATATGGCACCTTTTTTAAAGGTCTAGGATGACTCAAGGAGAGGGTGAATCATTTTGCAATCTGTGATTTGAAATGAAAATTAAAAGCGAAAATCTTGTAATCATTATTAAACCCTTCCATTATTGTTATCTCTTTATTCCAATCATGCCAAGGACTAAATCTCATTTAAAGCTAGAGCCCAACGATCCAAGATAAATAATGAAATGACAACATGTGCTGTATGATCCCCTTTACCTGAAATTATTTCTTTTATTTCCTACTTCACTACCCTGATATCAACCTAAATGAAACAGTTCACCACCATTTCAAAATTCTCAGAGGAAGAACAGAGAGAACATAGAGTTTAGTAACTGAAACAGAAATGGGAGGAGTAGTAGTTCAGCAAGAGCCCAATTCGACTAAAGGATTGGAGAATTTCCCCGTGGAGTGCTAGATCTTTAAGGAACAAGGATGATTTGAGTTATTTTAGTGACTTAAGGGATCAAAGAAGTTGATTCCCATGGAATTCATTAAAAACCTTATTAGAAACTAGACATGGGTTAGGGGGTTGAATCTAGAAGTCACGGAAGAAGTAATTACCCAAGTAACATCATTGTGGAGTGGGGTAAGAAGGTAGTTTAACCAAAACATCAATGAACCCTCCCTTAAGGCAGAATCCCTTCAAGGAGAAGAGCAGTTGGAGAAAAAGGGCAGGGGAATTGACAAGTTATGACTCCCTTAGCCATGGGGAGACATTTCCATGTACATTATCAAGTAGATTACTTGCGAAGGAAGGGAAATGATCATGTTCAATTACCATTTCCCACTGCTAAACCACTTTTGACACATGCACCTGGTCAATCTCCCATATTTTTTGCTAGAAAATACAAGGCACATGTTTGCTTCCATGAAAATTGTTACATGCCTAGAGATTTGGGTTACCAACCATGGCCTCATCAAGTTAATTATGCTAGATGCATTTGAACACCAAAGCAGGAGCTAGGAGGAGTTTATGAGTAGAAAGACGAGAAATTACCACTGAATTCAAGCTTAAATCCTCGATGACGCTCCAAGGAATGTTAGGGTGATAAAAGAAGACGGGAAATCCTATAGATGTAAGATTGAGAATAGATCATTCGAGAAGTTGATAGGTGGTAGGATATGAAAGAAGAGGGTGAAAGTCAACTCACATCCAAAACCTTCACCTTCATCTAGAAAGGAGTTGAGCAAGCACAAGGACAATGGGAAACAAAAAGAAGGGGAACAATCCCATCCAAAAGAGGTCCCTCTACCAAGTAAGGATGAGACCCAACATTTACTGCATAAAATTAAAAAATTTAGAAAAATAAAATGAAAAAATAAGGCAACAATTAGAGGAGACTAAACTGGAACCACATGTCCTGGGCCTGGATACCTTGGCAGAGGTTGTAGACAAAATGAGGGTAGAAACCACATTAGGTTTTTTTATGTTTAGCACGTATTAGGGATATAGTAATAACTGCATATAAATTCTCAGCTGCAAACACCATTTCAAAAAAAACTCGAACCAAACCCTGGGAAGCTTTTACAGAAGAACACGTTAACGACGCTGCTATTACATAAGAACCAACAACCAAAACAAAGCATCCCGCGGAAAGAGACCTCGGAGCTGATACACAAGAACCTATCAATGAATTTCCTGCTACATAAGAACCAACAGTAGAGGCAGAGGTTACCCGAGAAGAAAAAGAAAGAGCTGAACCACAAGAACCTGTTGACGAAGAAACGGGTACATAGAAACCGACAACCAAAGCAGAGAAGCTCAATCCTCTAGATGTTGTTACAGTCCCAAGCAATATTACATATGAAGGAACACAGGGTCCTAAAGTAGGATGGTGTTCGGAAAAAAATTTATTGACATAAGAATTGCATAAACAGAAACAGCATGCACTCTCTTTACAAGAGGGGTGATCTCGCTGGAAGCACATTGGAAAGTGGAAGGTTCACTAAAGGAAAAATGGGTTGAGAATAAAATGGCAGAAGAATGGGAAATATGGGAAAAGAAGGTATCCATCAAGGAGAAAGATGAGAAATTGCAGCTATTACAATAGCATGTTCGGGATTTAACAAATGATAAACACAAGTTGCACAAAATCGCCCCAAATTTGTGTGGGTGTAGAATTCCCTCTCCATCCTACCCAGTCTTTATGTGGGAAAGATTTTATTTGTTTCAGTTGAAGGTGATCTATTGAGTTCCAAACTTACATCTTCCCTATACACCTTTTTAGCCTTCTTTTCCAGTTACTTGAACCACCAAGCTATCAAATCATTGCATATTAGTTTAAAAAGAGATTATAAAATGGTTTCCTAACTATGTCTTGTGATTGCTATTTGATTTAGATTTTTGCTCAGTCAGTTGCGGAAACTTGTCAGTTTCCGCAGCCAGCTCAACTTTTCGCAACCATTTTGTTGAATTCTATGTTACAGGTGTCTACTGGAGAATCCGGCCACATGGGCAAGCTTCAAATGACATGTACATGGAACGTGTCCCCTTCGTTCAACCGAATCACTCACAAAAGGCCATGGTCAAGGATAGTAAAAGCGGTGGTCAAGCTAAGAGTTTTGCGGTGGCACAACTCTGTTTTTCACCACGTGAAGACTTGTGTGGCAAATTCCTCAATCTCAGGAGGTGTGCTAACACCTGTGGACTATTACATGAACCTAAATCCAACAGCCACCACTGCTTGGATTTAATTGTCACGTCTACCATAGTGCTAGATCTCTGGACGTGGTTATTCACGTGTCTATTTAGCAGCGCAGAATTTAGGAAGTAGTTGTAGCATCCTCAGTTATAAATAACGCGTTATCATACGCTTGTTAGTTAGCTTTATATATGTAATTTTGACTATTTTACGAGCCCACTATGCCATGCTCTATCTTTATCTTATGACTGCATTTTAATATATGAGAAGACAGTGTTCTTAAGTTCAATTTGTGACTAATTGCTGATTGGCCAAGGTTGCAGAGGGCCCTTGTACACCAAGGCTCTATAACTACTGTACAGTTTCTTGCTTTCTTCCATTATGTTACTGTTTCCATAATCGTTTGTTTGTATATATTATACTATTTTTGATATTCATGTTAACTGCTATCCATATTTTCTTTTATGCTTTCTCATGATTGTTAACTGATCAGTGTTTTTCTTTCAGGTTCTTGTAGATAGCCCGGGAAATTTCACATAGCTTTTTAATGACTAATGACATGAAATCATCTTGTCCTTCTACTGATTTATTTTCTGAGTTCTAATTCCAGCACTATTTATTTCTTTCAGTTTTGTTTTTCTCATTTACTTTTATGCAATTTAGAAATCAGATTACTCAATTTGTTTATGATTACCTCCTATAGCCAGAGCGAGACTACTGGTGAGGGGTCAAAATATGAGTTGATGTGATATGATTTAGTTTACTTTTCTGCAAGTTAGTGATTAGATTACTCATGTCATTTCCAGTTACCTCCTATAGCCAGAGCGAGACTACTGGTGAGGGGTCAGAATATGAGTTGAAGCAGTATGATTTAGTTTACCTTGTTACAGTTTTTGAATTACTTTAAGTTTAGTTTTTTTCTCTTTTTATACAGCGGCAAGGATACTGGGCTTCATTGTCACTAGCTCACTATTTGGTACATTTTTATTTTCTTTTAGGAATTGATTTCGTCACTGCAAGTTTTAAAACCTTTTCGAGAATTTTGAAGTTTGGAAATTATTTTAGAGGTCACCATTGCCTTGAACACTTATATCCATACTTGACTCTTTCCATCTCACAATAGGGAATCAAAAAAAGATAAACCCAAAAACAAACCAAAAATCACAAACGAAAAAGAATTAAGAAATCGGTTATCTTGCACATACAGTGCACTTCACTTCAGCAGTTTATGACTCCCGGATTGACAATTTATATAGCAATTTAGGACATACTAAATTGACCAAACATTTTGGCACCGTTGCTGGGGAAGTGAAACTAGGTAGCCAATTTCTTAAAAAAAAAACAAAAAAATTTCAAGGAAGGAAAAAATTGATAACTTCTCAAAGTATGCTCTCCTCTTGCACCTAGTGTGATCTAGAGGATCAGAAAAGAGAGTTATTGGCTCGGTAATTTCTTGAGTATGCTCTCTTCTTGCACCTAGATTGACCTGGAAGATCAGAAAGAGAATTATTAGCCTGACTTGAAGAAAAATAAAAAATGACATGCATAGAGCAAGAGATTCTAGGGGAAGGTTTATAGCTAGGGCTAAGAGTTCGTTTTTTACAACTCCATCTACTTCAAGGTATAGACAAGATACACCTCCATCATCTCCAACTCACACTCCTAGCCTTAAGATTCCTGGAGTTCAAGAGGCAGTAGCTAAATTAGGAGACTCTCCCACACTATCCACCGAATCTGAGTTAGGAAAAGACCCTTTCTTTACTTCTACAGGAAAACACATTGTAAGGAGGAAGTAGAATCACCTGAAGAAGAAGAGGGAGAAATTCCTCCTCATTCGCCATTAGTAGAAGAACCAGAGGATTCTGACGTCTCTGAGGAAACTATCATGACAGAGGAAGTAGTAAACGGATTTGGAGGAGGTAGAGGTAGACGTAGAGGAGGAGGAGGAATCAATGGAGGATGTAGAGGTAACAATGGGGGAAATAGGGATGGAGATAACTCATTTGGATTTCCTATAGTTGATGAGGAATCTCTAACAACAATGAAAAACATCTCACCATCTGTCCTCCCAAACTTCTATGGGTTGCGAAGTGAGGATCCTAAAACATTTCTATTTGAGTTTGAAGTTGTGTGCCAAACTTATGATTATATGGAAGACTCTCAAAAACTCAAATTGTTTCCTTCAACATTGAAGGGAGCTGCTTTAAAATGGTTCATGGGATTAGTCACTGAATCTATTAGGACATGGAATGATATGAAACAAACATTTTTGGATAGATACCTAGACTATTGTATTCCCACCAATCACAAGGATGAGGTATTCAAAATGGTGCAAAAATAAGATGAAAACTTGGAAGATTTACTTGAAAGATTTCAATACAACATGAAAAGAGCAAAAATGAATAACTTAGATGAGGAAACCTTCAAAGACCTTCTATTAAAATCCATTAGAGATGAATGGATAGATATTTTGAACATGATGGGAAAAGGAGATATATCTCAACTTCCACTTCATGATATAGTAGAGCTATGTGTCCATCTCTCAAGGGGAAAATCTAAAACTGGGAAAGGGCCTAGAGATCTTTCTCTCATTAGATCAAACAAATCTGCAACTGGATCTGTAAGTAGGGCTGAGATTGGCAACATGCTTGATGAGTTCAAAACTAATATTTTAGGGAGTCTTAGTGAGCAACTAGACACCCTTAAGATACAAAACAAGCAGAAAGAAGAAGTTGAAGCTTTGGCCATATTTTGTCCGAAATTTAGGAAGAAACATGCTCTAAGGGAATTCCCCTTGGATGAAAAAGTTGTAGAAACATGTGTGATTTGTTCAGAAAGCCATGAGACCAAGGATTGTCCTTCAATTCCTGGGCTCAAAGCTTTCTTTCAAGGAGATCCAAATTCAATTGAGTCTCTCTGTTTTGTCTCAAGGAGACCTTGGCAATGGGAACAAAATAAAGGGTTTAACAACTCTATGAGATTTCAACCCCCACCAAATTGGAATCCTTGGCAACAACCTTGGTCCCAACCTCAAAATCCATTTCAATCATGGGTACAAGGTATGCAAAATCCTTATGGGAGATTTGCTCAATTCTATCAATATCCTCCATCTTTTCAAAATCAAAAAGCTCCACAACTTCCAAATCAAAATCCACAACTTTCATTGCCATTTCCACAACAATAACAACCTTCTCAACAGAATCAAAATTCCCAACTCTTGCTTCCATTCCAACAAAAGACAAATCAATTACCTTCCTAGCCATTGCCAAACCCCAATAATAAAAACCCTCAAAATGCTTACATGGTAGAAGGACAACAATTTCCTACAAAAAATGTAAACTTTGAAACGGGAACTATAAACTCAAAATGGGAACTCTAGCCAAAAAATCCCAAAAAAACATCAAAAACAGTGCTAAAAACGAAAAGTGTGTATACTGGAATGATGATTTTATTTTTTAGGGGTCAATTTTGAACATGTTTTAAAAATGGCAGTGACTACAAAATTTATATCAAATTTTCGTGCAAAATATAGCTTCAAAATGAAAAAGTGATGATACTGGAACGATGATTTTTTTTTTATGGTCAATTTTCAAACTTTTTAAAAAATTCTAGTAAAACCAAATTTTTATGTGCCAAACAAAGTTGTTCATGAGGAAAAAACCACATTAATGTTTTTGGTAGAATATCATTTTTCTTTCCTAAGTATAAATTCAACATGTTTCCAACCATTACATGCCATGGTTATTACACCCAAACATAGATGGACAAATTTACCATATCACATCAAGCACATTTTCCTGATTATCCTTATTTTAATTTTGAGCATGAAAAATTCATAGGAGGCCAGGATTTCACTAAAAATAGGAACTGGAGTCAGATTACAGTGAATCTCCTCTAATGACCCTCGCTAAACTAATCAACCTCTCCATAAAATATGCTCACAAAAAGTTCACAAGGAATCCCAGAAGCAAGTTTCATTTGTTCTAAAGAAACTCAGTTACACTTCAAGAACCTTATTACTCCCTCATAAATGTGTTCCCAAGAAATGAAGGTAGGATAACTTCATTTGCTATCAATAAATCCCAAACCTAGATGCCAGAGGATTTTCTCTCAAGAATGAAATAATTGGAAAAAACAAGCAAGTTCCCAGAAGATAACTCTAGTGTCAATCACAATCCTAATAATGCATCATCAGTGAAATCATACCCCACATGTAGGGATAATACGATGAGCTACCTACGACCACTCGATTTACTTTGATTAGAGTATCTAAGGCCATAATAATAAACTATTTTAATTTCTTTCCAAACCTTTAAAGGAAGGTCACTGTCATTGTCATCTTATGAACCACAATAATAACTTTGATGGCGTTTTAAATATAGTTACATGGTATTTTGTGTTTGTCTTATTTTGTTGCACGTGACTCATGAGGAGCACATGGACGCTAATTAATTATAAACTACCATAATCATCCATAATATAACTCTATATGGATCATAATGAATCCTTCTTAAACATAACTTGAACCTATCCGACCATAGCAAACAATGATGTACTAATTTTTAATATGATTAATATATTTTAATAGGTAACATTTTTATACACTAATTAATGTATAATAGGTGAAAGTTAAAAATAACACAGAAGTTCATATATCAATCATAATGTATTTGGCATAATTCACATCAATCATAATGTACTTGGGCATAATTCACATAAAGATAAAATTGTGACACCTTGATTTTGAAATAGATATGCCTGTGGGGGTAGTTAAAATATCATGGTATTCTTGTTTTAGTTTAAAAATTTAGATATCATTCTTTAATGCAATGTGTGTAGTGTAACAATTAGAATTTCTAATTCATGTAATACACGATAGCCAAACATAAGAAGTTACACACGAAGAAATGTAATTGAGATTAGAAAGAAAAACCCATAACAATAAGCCAAATACAGACTGCAAGATCGCTAATGCGGAAGACCAACATATCAAAGTTGGTATTCAGAGGACGAATTCGCCTTTTAGCAAGCTATAGGGAGCGGCTTCACAGAAATTGTAGCAATGATATTGGCATTTTTACACAGAGATACAGCTTCACTTTCTCCAAAAGTCAAACTCACATCTTCTACTTGGATACCTTCACATGGCACGGTAGTGCTGCATCCGAAATTAATGGCTTCCTCTGTTGCTAAGGTTCCAGTTATGTTTTTATACAACACGCTACTAATCTTCACATTCGGACTGTTGTCATCCACGTAAGATCTCTACACCACAAAGGCAATATAGACATCAATGTCAATCAAAATTCTAGTGCATTAATGATGTTTGAATATCCATGACAAAAAAAAATCTTTATCGTTATCCATATAAGTAAGAAAAGACAACACCTCTTCAGATAGGAATAGAATGAGTTTTATGTGAAAAAAAAAAGGAGTACAATGAGTTTTGACCTGGCCAGAGCACAGTTGTACTATTACTTTTACATGCTCCTGTGAATACTGTTGGACCCAGCAGAAAATTTCCTTTTGGCATATAAATCGTAGACGGTTGAGTAGAAGAACAGGTCGCATTCCAAGCTGCAAGAATTATTATTTATGAAGAAGAACTAAGGTGGTATTAGCGTCCATTCAATTTAAAAAACTAAGGTGGTGGTGGCGGGGTGATTCTCAGAATCGCCCCTGCACAGTTATAGTATTACTTTTACATGCTCCTGTAAATATTGTTGGACCCAGCAGAAAATTTCCTTTTTGGAATATAAATCACAGACGGTCGAGCAGAAGAACAGGCCGCATTCCAAGCTACAAGAATTATTATTTATGAAGAAGTACTAAGGTAGTATTAGCATCCATTCAATTTAAAAAACTAATGGATTCTGTACGTTTCTCATTACTATGTTCTTAAATGTTAAGTCAGTAGCAGAGCCCTTCCATACCTGCAATGTTTTGATCCTAATTCTATTCTGAGTGCCGGTGAAATGAACTCCATTTACAGTGACATTGGTGACTCCATTAAGAGAAGGATATCTCCCAAGGCTTCCCACACTTCATAATGATAACACAAATCCTTTGTCAACCTTTTAATCATTGCAGTGACTTGAATGTAAATATTATCTGTCCAATAGAAAGAGTATCCCATAGTTTAATTTAGTTTACCTGATTCCATGACCTGGATCGCAATTAGTGTTTTCAATGTGAAGGTTGGTAGTACCTTCCAATATACTCATACAATCATCTCCTATGTAGGCAAAGGTAATAGTCAATAAGCTTAAATGATGGAAAGACAAAGAAAGAAAGTAGAAAACTACACAATCAGTAACAGCAACTCTTTTCTTTGTCTTTATTTTTCTTACATATTACAACGAACCAACGACAAATATATACACACTAAATTTATGAATCATACAAATTCTAACTAAATTTAAATTTTCTTCCACTAACTATTTCATGCCAAATCTGTTACACTCTACTTGACCTTCTGCTAACTCTTCCATACAAACTAGATTACACTCAACTTTACTTCTATCAATAAACTAGATTTAGATATTTCTAAATCTGCATGAGGTAGTAATTAGTATTTCTAACATTAAAGTTTTAGCATTGTTATTTCTTTCCTCCGGCACATTAATAAATACTAAAGATTGCAAATGGGAAATATGATTGACCTGCTGCTATATTAATATTCCAGAGGTGGACATTATGCGAATCTCTATGAATTCATGAATTCAGACGAATCGATGGTGATATGGAATTGCTTGCTGTTAATGGAACTAATACCTCTCACCACACCATTCGTAACTCTCGCCAGTCATAAATACTGCATATTATCATTTCATAATGTTCGAATAAAATTATTTGTTTTTATTCTGGAATCAGATAGACATGGCATGGTCATGTCAGTGGATTGATTTCTCAATGTTGAGAAATCAACAATCGACATAAGTTCAATGGAAAGAGTGCCTTATGATATCAATAGTAAACTTTTTTATGTTGTCGATTTTGGAAATATTTTAAAATCTCATCATAAAATGGTAAAAAATATTAATGGTTCAAATATTCTTAACGGTTAAAATCAAAATATTCTTAAAATCTAAAATTCTAATTCAGAAATTTTAAATACTGAATTTGTTAAAAGTGGGTGAGGCAATACCGCAGGGCCCTATTGACATTGCACAACACAAGATATATTTGAGTTAGAATGAACGAGTGACTTTATCATTCGTACTTGGCCAGAATGTTATGCTATCCAAATCACATAAAATAAACAAGTGACTTTATCATTCATACTTGGCCATTTTGCTGACACAAGTTCCACCAGGAGGCTCCCTGTCCATCCAATTGTCCGCCACCGGTGATCGTTAGACCATCTACCTCCTCGAACTGCAACCAGTACTGTTCGGTGTTGTCTATTGTTTGATTGAGGTCCCTAGTTAACTGCGGCCACCAAAAAAAAAATCGTTGCTAAAAAATATATATTAAATTGAACACTTGATCTTTATTCCAAGGAATGGATGTTACTCGCACCTTACCTGCACAGTTATACTATTACCTTTACATGCTCCTATAAATACTGTTGGACCCAGCAGAAAATTTCCTTTTCGCATATAAATCGTAGACGGTTGAGTAGAAGAACATGCCGCATTCCAAGCTGCAAGAATTATTATTTATGAAGAAGAACTAAGGCGGTATTAGCATCCATTCAATTTAAGAAACTAAGGTGGTGGGGTGATTCTGAGAATCGTCCCACCACCGCCGCACCACCATGATGGTGGCGGGGTGGTGGCGAGGCTATTCTTAGAATCGCCCCTGCACAGTTATACTATTACTTTTACATGCTCCTGTGAATACTGTTGGACCTAGCAGAAAATTCCCTTTCAGCATATAAATCGTAAACGGTTGAGCAGAAGAACAGGCCGCATTCCAAGATGCAAGAATTATTATTTATGAAGAAGAACTAAGGTGGTATTAGCGTCCATTCAATTTAAAAAACTAAGGTGGTGGGGCAATTCTGAGAATCGCCACGCCATCACCCCACCACCAGTGGTGGTGGTGGGGCGGTGGCGGGGCGATTCTCAAAATCGCCCCTGCACAGTTATACTATTACTTTTACATGCTCCTGTAAATACTGTTGGACCCAGCAGAAAATCTCCTTTTGGAATATAAATCGTAGATGGTTGAGCAGAGGAACAGGCTGCATTCCAAGCTGCATGAATTATTATTTATGAAGAAGTACTAAGGTGGTATTAGCGTCCATTCAATTTAAAAAACTAATGGATTCTGTACGTTGCTCATTACTATGTTCTTAAATGTTAAGTCAGTAGCAGAGCCCTTCCCTCCCTACAATGTTTTGATCCTAATTCCATTCTGAGTGCCGGTGAAATGAACTCCATTTATAGTGACGTTGGTGACTCCATTAAGAGAAGGATATCTCCCAAGGCTTCCCACACTTCATAATGATAACACAAATCCTTTGTCAACCTTTTAATCATTCCAGTGACTTGAATGGAAATATTATCTATCCAATAGAAAGAGTATCCCATAGTTTAATTTAATCTACCTGATTCCATGACCTGGACCGCAATTAGTGTTTTCAATGAGAAGGTTGGTAGTACCGTCCAATATACTCATACAATCATCTCCTGTGTAGGCAAAGGTAATAGTCAATAAGGTTAAATAATGGAAAGACAAAGAAAGAAAGTAGAAAACTACATAATCAGTAACAACAACTCTTTTCTTTGTCTTTCATTTTCTTACATATTACAACGAACCATCGACAAATATATACACACTAAATTTATGAATCATACAAATTCTAACTAAATTTAAATTTTCTTCCACTAACTATTTCATGCCAACTCTGTTACACTCTACTTGACCTTTTGCTAACTTTTCCATACAAAATAGATTACACTCAACTTTACTTCTATCAATAAACTAGATTTAGATCTTTCTAAATCTACATGAGGTAGTAATTAGTATTTCTAACATTAAAGTTTTAGCATTGTTATTTGTTTCCTCCGGCACATTAATAAATACTAAAGACTGCTAATGGGAAATATGATTGACCTGTTACTATATTGATATTCCGGAGGTGGACATTATGCGAATCTATATGAATTCATGAATTCAGATGAATCAATGGTGATATGGAACTGCTTGCTGTTAATGGAACTAATACCTCTCACCACACCCTTCGTAACTCTCGCCAATCGTAAATACTGCATATTATCATTTCACAATGTTCGAATAAAATTATTTGTTTTTATTCTGGAATCGGATAGACATGGTGCGGTGGGGCGATTCAATATAAAAAACTAAGGTGGTGGGGCGATTCTGAGAATCACCCCGCCACCGCCCCACCACCAGTGGTGGTGGCGGGGCGGTGGCGGGACGATTCTCAGAATCACCCTTGCACAGTTATACTATTACTTTTACATGCTCCTGTAAATATCGTTGGACCCAGCAGAAAATTTCCTTTTGGCATATAAATCGCAGATGGTTGAGCAAAAGAACAGGCCGCATTCCAAGCTGCAAGAATTATTATTTATGAAGAAGTACTAAGGTGGTATTAGCATCCATTCAATTTAAAAAACTAAGGTGGTGGGGTGATTCTGAGAATCGCCCCACCACCGCCCCGCCACCACCACCACCCTGCGACCACCGGGTGATTCTCAGAATCACCTTCGCCGAGTCTTCCCATAGCAAACATGCTTCTTTCTCCATCGTATGCAAAGTTTTTGACATTCATCTCCGGCATTTCTTTGACCTTGTCCATGATTTTATGCAAATATCCTTCTTGTTAATAGTTCATTGATCTAGACCGCCATGTCCACTATTAGTAATTGTCATCTGCAACATTCGCAGTACTATGTTACATATTCTGTTTTTCTCATCAAATCTGAAAAAGTAGTGCAGAACGAAGTCACTAAAGCTCTAGAATGGAATTTGCTTACATGGTAATGAAATGAGTCTGGAAATGGTTAGTGAGTAGATCTATAGGTCTACCTACTCGACCCTCTCCAGTTTTGGTGCCATTTGAGGAACTGGTGCATGAAGGTACATTCCTTTCTTCCTGTGACCTACTAGAAGAGGCCTCCCTAGTGTTACAACTATGTTGAATCTACTACCTTCCATTGCAAGGGAAAGTTTTTCATGTGGCTACCTACTTGAAGAGACGAACAGTCGAGATTTCCAAAAAGAGAAATGATAATGAGAGATATTGAGAAATAAGTAGGTGTTAAGAAAATGAGGAATTGTTAAACGACGAGAAATAAATTAAAATTGGCCATTAAAGGAGATGTAGGAATGAAGGTAATTAAAATTATTATAGAGAAAGTTTTCATGAGGCGCCTTATCAAAAAATAGGTTAAATGAGAATCTTTATGAAGGTGGTCAGAAGATAATTCATTTGATGTCCTCGAATATGTCCAAAAATTCCACATTATAATGTAAGAATGACTCTCATTCAAATTCAAAAGTAAGAAGGATATTGAAATTATTCTAATAACTTGTTGGTTTGGGGGTCTATTATGATATTTCTAAAATGTTGGAGATCAATTTTCAACCCTCAAACTAGACCCTTCTTCATATGACTGGTTTGGATGTTGTTTCTTGGTCTCTCGATGGAGCTTTAGATGAGAGATATATTGGAAATTATTGGAAATGGACTTCATTGGAATACATCAACCTTGAATAAGAGTAATGAACCATGGTGGATAGGATATTTATTCAACTATTAGTTGATTTGGAACTCCATCCAAAGGACATATCCATGTAATGGGGAAAATAAATATTCAATCAACATTTGGACTATTGGAAAGTTCCTTTTAGATGATTGATATTCCATGGCACAATATTTTAAGAGGTGTATTGCGAAAATAAGGAAATATGGGTATGATAAAATAAGGGGGTGGAAGACTAAGAAAACCTAGAAGTGCTAATATCTAAGGAGAAAAAAGAGGATGGGACAAAACTAATGTTCAAGATTCCAAAAGAAGGTAATGAAATAAGAATAGAGGAGGGCGGAAATTTGATTGTCATAAATGGTGAAAATGTCAAATATTTATTTATCTCATCAGAACAAAATAAAATAGTTTATATTTTTCATTTGAAAATCTATAATTTGCAATTTACAATTCTTCGTTGATTGCATAAAATAGTTTGCATTTTCCATTTGCAAATCTGTAAATAATCACAAATGGATTCCCTGCTCTCTTTGGCTAAGAAAATTGTTATAAACCAAATCAAGTCCAAATGTATGCAAGCAATGTTTGGGAAATGAAGGCAACCAAGTGCTTCAAGAATTGAGATATAGGGTGAGGGTCTTTCGACTATTTTAGTTAATGACTTGAAGTTGGAATGTGATCAGGCTATGTCAGTTAGGATTTGTTAGGCTGAGTCAACAAGTCACTTAAATCATTTTGTTTAGGGTCTGTTAGGCTCATTTTGTTTTAATGCATGAGGTTAAAACAATGGTTTTTGGGAGATTTGGGATCGTTTTGACTAGATTGGTGTTAATAAATAAAAATTTCAATAATTTCTAATAAATTGATATGGTTTAATTCCACACATCATTATTAAATTGATTAATAAACAAATCACTTGGTGGAAATAAAAAAGTTTTTTGAAGAAGCTTATCTTTTATCTCTTTGCATAGATAAGATTTGTTTTCGCTAATAATTCTGTTGAGATGAATTGATTACAAGGGAAACAAGTGTGTAAGCAAGTCTTAATCATATAAATGAATTTCACATGTAGACTTGAACATATATAATTTTGATTTTTTTTAATAAATATAAAATTAATTGTGTTTGGATGAATTATAGTGTTTTTTTCTTCACTTGATTAACATTGGTAGTGGATGATATGTAGTGAGTTCTTTTTATATATTACAGTTCACCATTATTAAATTGGTTGAGTTTGTTTTATTAATTTTGAAAATTGGTATAAAATTGATATAAAATGTTTTAAAGTGATTTCATGTTTGTGAAAATATTGAATTTTGATAAAAGTGAATGTTGAGTAGAATGATAAATACATTCTATTTTATAAAAGTGACTAGGGCGTTGAGGAGGTAACATGGGCATTGAGTATGTGCTTGCATTACCATATTTTCTTAAATGGTATTTGAAATAGTTATTCAAGAAAATTTCTAAACATTTTAGCCTTTCATTCAGCAAAGAATTAATGCTCTTCAATTTCTTCCAGATGCAATGCAAGAAATTGGGTTGAAGAAAGGGGACTTTAGTGAATCACGTGTGGCAAAACAGGCAAAGGAACCCCAACCACCATTACATGGAATGTTTGGAAAGACATACATTGGGAGATTCACAGACATCAAAGACCCATTAGAAGAGGAAAATGAGCAAAAGGAAACATAAAATATTGTGGAAGAAGACAATGATGAAACTCTAGAGGACGAAGAGTTTGGATTACGTGGCATTGTTGATTAAATTTAAGTTATGCTTGGAAATCAAGCTTTGCAATGTTTTGACTTTGACATTTTATGAGAAGAATAAACACTCAATTAGGGTTGTTATACGTTCAATATTTGTAATATGTGATTTTCGCATTGATTTTTAAGTTAATCATTATTTTTTGAAAAAAAAGTGATTATTATTATTTTTTTGACATGAAATTCATAAAAAAATCTATTATTTAACCATTTTTAGTTAAAATTATCGTATAAAAATTGTGATTTTGACATGTCAATTCTAGCAAAAAATTATCGAAATGTGTAGGTTTTTAGTTATATTTATGTTAAAAATGGTTATTTTTATGTCCATTGTTAAAAAATATTGTTTTTTAGAAACAATTATTTCATGTGGAGTGAAAAATTAATTAAGGATGTATAAATATGTAGAATATCGAAAATTCTAAATATCGACCTCCTAATTTAAGAATGAAAACAATAAAAACCTCACTAAAAAAAAAAGTTTAAATTAAAATAAAAAACAAGAAAATGTGAAGAAAACGACCACTTCAAAAATGATCAAATTTACAAAATAATTATTTACATTTTATACATTAGAAAATTTAAAGCCAAAAAACAGGTCTTTTAAAAAAAGGGGTGATGCAAAATACTCACTTTTTTAAATCAGCATGAAAATCACTACTATTCAAAAACGTAATGTACATAAAAAAAATTAAAGTGCCAAAAACTATGCTCTAAAAAAAACTTGTGCGTTATGCATCACCCTTTTTCAAAATCAGGTCACCTTTTTGCTATCTGTACGAAACGGGTAACAGTATCAGTTCCCGTTTCAAAGTTTACATTGTTCTACTTATATGATTGTTCCTCTCAATGATGTACAACTCAGATCTGGTAGAGTTTTAGACAAGACTTCTATAGATGCTCAAAAGCAAAGAATTCCTAAGGAAGATTCTCTTGAAGCCAATAAAGATTCTGAAGCATCTCTTCAAAACCCAAGCACTCAAAAAGAAAAAGAAAAAGAGTCAACCCCCACAACTCCTATAGTTGAGCAACCTGCATCTTCATCCACACCTCCTTTTCCTGAAAGATTACAAATTGACAAAGGGGTGGAAAAACAAATCTTATTGCCTGACTATGATTTCCTAGATGAATTAAAGAATGTATGTATCAAGATTCCCTTGTTACAAGCCATTAGAGAAATTCCTATTCTAGCAAAAACAATAAAGGAGTTGAGTCTCAAAAAATCAGGAAGGAAACCAAGAGATACAAGAAGAATCCACCTGGTAGGAAAAATTGCAGATATCATGATGGGAAAAATTAGCATGCAGAAGTATGTAGATCCCGGTAGTCCAATTGTCAAAACACATATCAATGGGGTAGAAATTCCAAATACTTTGATTGATTTAGGGGCTGCTATCAACATTATGAGTAGACAGATTATGAAACAGCTAAAACTTCCTAATCTTCTTTTTACACCTACTTTACTGCAACTTGCAGATCGATCAATTATCAAACCAGATGGTGTATTAGATGACATTTCGGTCTCCTTATATTCTTGGGAATATCCAGTAGATTTCATGATTTTAACTCCCAAGGGTAATCTAGGAGGGCACCCACTCATCTTAGGAAGACCTTGGCTAGCCACAGCTGATGCTTTTATTAGTTGTAGATATGGGGATATGTATATTTATGATGGTAATTTGACAAAGAAATTCAATCTATATCCTCCAGCAAAAGCAATTATAGAAGTAGGAGATAATGAATGGGTCGATGATGAGGACACTATACAACCTGTCTTTACCATTTCTGAAATCAGTGAAGATAGTCAAATTTTGAACACATTAGAAAATTTTGAAACATCTTCAGAATATGACCACACACAATTTCAGTTAGATTCTGACATTGAGTATTTATCATCTAGACAAATGTCTCTTTACTCTATGGAAGAGTTTGGTAGTTCCACCATTGAGACCTTTCCAGGTAAAACATTGAATATCAACAAAAATTTGGAAAAATCACAACATGGAGAGCTAACCAAAATCTTGCAAAAACATTCTACTGCATTTGCATGGGAGTATACTGATATGAAAGGTATTGACCCTAAGACTTGCATTCATCACATCTACATTGAGGAAAACAGTAGACCAATCAGACAACCTCAGAGAAGGATGAATCCAAACCTTAGGGAGATAGTGAAAGAAGAGCTCCAAAAACTACTCAATGTAAACTTCATTTATCCAATTTCAGATAGCCGATGGGTTTCTACTTTGGTTATAGTACCTGAAAAGAATGGTAAATGGAGGGTATGCATTGATTACAGGGAATTGAATAAAGAAACTTTGAAGGATCACTTTCCTTTACCCTTTATCGATCAGGTATTAGATACTCTAGCAGGCAAAAAGTACTTTTCATTTTTGGATGGCTTTAGTGGCTATAATCAAATTCAGGTAGCACCTGAAGATCAAGATAAGACCACATTTACCTGTCCATGGGGAACTTTTGCTTACCGAGTGCTTCCTTTTGGATTATGTAATGCACCCACAACATTTCAAAGGGCAGTACTAGGAATCTTCTCTGATCTAATCCATGATTGTGTAGAGGTTTATATGGATGATTTTACAGTTTATGGTGATTCATTTGAAGAGGCATTAGAGAATTTGGAAAAAGTCCTTATAAGGTGTAAAGAAACAAACCTTTCATTGAGTCATGAAAATTGCATTATGATGTTTACGGAAGGTATTGTTTTGGGACATCATATTTCACGGGATGGGATTAAAGTTGATAGATCAAAAGTTGAAGTCATCTCCAAGTTGCCTATTCCAAATTGTCAAAAAGATGTTAGAAGTTTTCTGGGATTTACTGGGTACTATAGAAGATTTATAGAAAACTTCACCAAAATAGCATCTCCACTCTTCAAATTACTTACAAAAGACTGTGAATTCAAATGGGATCCTGATTATCAATCAGCATTTGAAACTTTGAAAGCAAGAATATCTGAAGCACCCATTTTGATAGGACCAAATTGGAAACTTCCTTTCCATATTTCTACAGATGCTTCAGATACAGCTCTAGGAGCTTTGATGGGTCAAAAGGATTTAGTTCCTTATGCCATTTACTATACTAGTAAAAATTTGACTCCCACTGAGTTGAACTATACTGTGACTGGAAAAGAGTTCTTAGTTGTTGTTCATGCAATCAATAAGTTTAGACATTATATAACAGACTATGAAACTTTTTTCCATACTTATCATTCTGCAATTAGATATCTAATGAACAAACCTATTACTAATGGCAGAGTTACAAGATGGTTCTCGCTTTTACAAGAATTCAATATTACTGTGTTGGATAGACCAGGGAAACAAAATACAGTAGCTGATTTCTTGTCTAGGATCCAAAATACTAACAAAGATTCTCCTGTAGAGGATAAGTTTCCAGATGAATATTTATTTGCAGTAACTACTAAGACTCCTTGGTATGCAGATATTGCTAACTATTTGGTTACAGGGAAGCTACCTCCACATCTATTTCCTAGTGGAAAAAGAAGAATTATTCAGGAGAGTTCAAAACATTCAAGGATTTCTAGTAAATTGTTTAAAACAGGGCCAGATTGTGTGATCAGAAGATGTGTTCGGGAAGATGAAATGCCTGACATCCTTAAGGCATGTCATGATGAACCATGTGGTGGACACTTTGCTGACAAAAGGACGGGCTATAAAATCCTTTCTTTAGGATATTATTGGCCTTCCCTCTTCAAAGATAAAAAAGAATATGTCAGAAGGTGTGACAGCTGCCAAAGAGTAGGGAAACCGACTCTTTCAAATGAAATGCCATTACAACCACAGGTACTCATCGAACCCTTTGAAAAATGGGCTTTAGATTTCATTGGACCCATTAATCCACCATCTAAACAGAATAAGTATATATTGGTATGCATTGATTATGTCACTAAATGGGTAGAAGCCAAAGAATTACTTTCTGCTACTGAAAATTCAGTTCTTAATTTTCCTTATGAGGATATTTTTACTCTCTTTGGTGTCCCAAGAGAAATTGTGACAGATCAGGGAAGTCTTGATTTACATCCAACATGATGGAGAAGCTGATGGAAGAATACAAAATCAAGCACAGAAAATCTACTCCTTACCATCCGCAAGTAAATGGCCAAGTGGTGTATACAAACAAAGTTATTTAAAGCATCATCACCAAAACTGTCCATCTACACAGAAGAGATTGGGCAGAAAGGCTTCCTAAAGCCTTATGGGCCTACAGAACTACATGGAGGAATACAATAGGACATTCTCCCTATGAACTTGTTTATGGGAAAGAAGTCCTGCTCCCCATCGAGTTTCAAGTCAAAACTTTCAAGATGGCAGTTCAGTTGGGAATGGATCTATCAGAAGCCCAAAAGCACAGAATGGAGCAGCTGAATGAGCTAGATGAGATCAGAAAAGAAGCAATCCTAAGAACTGATTGAGTTCAAGATCAAAGAGCTAAGTGGCATGACAGATACATGAAAGAGAAAAAGCTTCAAGAGGGAGATTGGGCATTACTATTTTATTCCAAGTTTAAAGACTTCAAAGGTAAATTTCAGACCCATTGGCTTGGGCCATATGAGATTGACAAAGTCTTTAGCAATGGAGCGGTAACAATCAAGACCATTGATGAATTTCAAACTCTTCTTATTTTGAATGGCCACAGATTGAAAATTTATCATAAGCCACTCTCAAAAGAGGAATTTGTCAAAATGTTTCACTAAAATTCTGCAATAAGGCTGGTGAAGAAGAATCCTTCTTCCCCACCAGCCTAGCTTTTGTTCCTTTCTGTTCTTAAAAAAAAAAAAAAGATTGTATAAGCCTGAAAAAAAATCACTGATTAACAGTCTTATACAGGAAATGTAGAGTGAAAATCAAGGACACCTGACACTCTATATTTTCCAAAAAAAAATCTCTCCTTCTTTTTCCATTTTCGCTTCACTTCATTGCCATCCCACTTCATCTCCATTTCATTTTCATTTCACTCCACTCCACTTCATCTCACTCCATCTCATCCATTTCATCAATAAATGTCTCTTTCATGACCATTTCCATTTAGTTAGTTATTATCTAACTATCTTCATTCAGCCAAGTTGGTTCTGTGTCAGTTTCTGCAGCTGGAATCAGTTTCTGTAGCCAGAAGTAGTTTCCGCAGCCACCACTTTGTTTTTCAAATTTACAATTAAAATGTTAGTGCAATAATCATGAAAATGCAGGTGTTACTGAGCATATGCTATGAAGACATGGAGCATCTATAGACATCAATAAGAAGCAGTTGATTAAAGGCTAATGGACAACAAATGACAAGGATTCCAAGGTATAAGCAAAAATTTCTTTCAAATAGCAATCAAAGGCACAATTTTGCATAGTTATTAAACCTTAAAGCTCCACTATGTGCAATGATTATCATGATAGCTCCATTAACCATTACCATTCCACGACATTATTCCATAAACCATGCATTTATTCCCTAACGGTCTCATGATTAAATTTCAGGTTTAACTCGTAGATGACTGCACTTTCATACTCCACTTGTAATCATGAGATGTGACCTATTTCATTACGGCTCCTCTCCACCGCATTTTTCACAGCCATTCCATAAACGTGTAACATCTCGTACGCAGCCGTTCAATTCAAAATTCCGACTTCACTCCATTACCCTGCCATTCTGTTAAAGCCGCCTCATTCACATACGTCTGCACTTCATTTTGTGAACTCACCTCGGCTGCTCATCCTCTGTTTCCGCTTGCAGTTCCTGAACACTCTCGTTACCTGTTATCCATCTTCCAATTGCAGCCACTGCATTTTTTCCATAAACCCTGCAACCTAGCCATCTTACCTCTGCTAAACCCTCACACGCAGTTGAATTTCAGTGGAATTTCAAAACAGAGGAAGGGATGGGACGATTACTAAGGGCAGAACCAGAAGGACCTAAGTATTTAGAAGGTTACCCTCAAGTAAAAGATTTGCTGAAGAAAGCAAAATGGCTACGCTTCATTCAAAAATTTAAAGGCCATAATAAGGAGGTAACAAAAGCCTTTGCATGATCTTTCAACGGCGAGATGGTGGAAATTGGAGACCTGAAGTTCACGGTCACTGAAGCATCAATAGCAGCTGCCACAGACTTGCCCCAGGAAGGTGAGTGTTGGTTTAAAAACTAAAGTGTGGACAAACAGGCATGGAGAATCATATTACGAAACCCAGGTATGGACGTTACTGTATTTACAAAAGGAATTCATGTTCATGCATTGAAAGAAGAATGGGCTGGCTTACTGTTAATCATCCAAAAGTTTATCACTTGCGAAGGACGCTTTGGAGCAATGTACATGTATCATGCTAGTTTATTGATGAACTTCTTAGAGATTCAAACTCTTAATCTGCCTTATTTCTTACTGTTGAGTTTGAAAAAGATGAGTACCAGAGTCCAAAAGAACATAGGGGACAAAGAACCTCATTTATATCATCATGGACTTGTAAGGATTCTCATTGAAGACCAACTGAAGAAGAACAAAGATACCCGGGAACGGTTCTTACTAAGAAATTACTTTCAAGAGCCATCTGAGGCACCTGAAAGCAGTACACCAAAGACACCGAGAAGGAGTAGGAGAAAAGAAAAGAGTGCCATAATCCAAGACTCCCCTGTTAGCAAAACTAAAGAAGTTGGTCAAAAAGAAAAGGAGGAAAGAACTAAGGATAGAAAACAGAGGAAATTGAAAGGAAAAAGGAACATAGAAGAAGTCTACCAATCACCAGAGCCATCTATAGAGGAAGACCATCAAACATTGTCTGAGAGACTAGTGCATCTTCAAAAACAAGCTGCTACAGCCAAGAAGAAGGAAAAAGGAAAACAGAGCATGGAAGAAGGGAGTACTAGCCCACAGTATTTAAGAAGAAGCAGCAGGCTTAGAGGAAAGGGGAGGAAAACACAAGTAAAAGGACCCCACTTCATCGACTTGGGTGGGGAAACACCCGAAAAACCCCCAGCTGGCCGTAGTCCACCTCATCCTCAGTCAAATGTTGAAACTAGTCCTCCAGATGTTGATGTAAGTCCCTCTCGGCCGGAATTAGAAAGCAGTCCTCCTCCTCAACAAGACTTTGAAGTCAGTCCAAGAAAAACACCCGAAATAGATCCAAGTCAGCAGGAGGTGTATGATTACCTCAAATCTTTAGAAAAGACAGCTGCAGGCCCGAGTACATTGTCCACTCTGCCCCACACGACACAAGATGCACAAGTCCAATCCTTAAAACAAGAAGTGTTTGAATTAGAGGTTCTAAACAGGCATATTAAACAAGAAAATGAAGCACTAAAGGAGTAGAGCAAAGTGGAAAAAATCATTCATGATAATACTATGCTACATTTGGGTCTATGGTAGAAGAAGAACAAGAAACTAAAGAAAAAGTGCAGAAAGTTGAGCAGGGAATTAATCAATCTCAAATTCAGATGTTTGATAAGGAAACCCAGGATGGTGGTAGCACCAAGAAAGAAGAGAAGAGGACTGGATGTACTAGCAGAGGCTTCAGAACATATGGATTAAAGGGGAATGACTAAAATTTTGGTTGCATTAGGACATGCAACACCTTCACAGTGGGGGTATGTTGAGTCCCAAACTTACATCTTCCCTATACACCCTTTTAGCCTTCTTTTCCGGTTACTTGAACCACCAAGCTATAAAATCATTGCATATTAGTTTTAAAAGAGCTTACAAAATAGTTTCCTAACTATGTCTTGTGACTGCTATTTGATTTAGATTTTTGCTCAGTCAGCTGCAAAATCTTGTCAGTTTTCGCAGCCAACTTAACTTTTCACAGCCATTTTGTTGAAGTCTATGTTACGGGTGTCTACTGGAGAATCCAGCCACATGGGCAAGCTGCAAATGACATGTACATGGAACCTGTCCCCTTGGTTCAGCCGAATCACTCACAAAAGGCCATGGTCAAGGATAGTCAGAGCAGTGGTCAACCTAAGAGTTTTGTGGTGGCAGGACTTTGTTTTTCACCACGTGACGACTTGCATGGAAAATTTCTCAAACTCAGGAGGTGTGCTAACACCTGTGGACTGTTTTGTGAACCCAAATCCAACAGCCACCACTCCTTGGATTTAATTGTCACGGCTACCATATTGCTAGATATTTGGACGTAGTTATTCACGTGTCTGTTTATCAGCGCAGAATTTAGGAAGTAGTTGTAGCATCCTCAGTTATAAATAACGCGTTATCATACGCTTGTTAGTTAGCTTGATATATGTAATTTTGACTGTTTTACGAGCCCACTGTGTCATGCTCTATCTTTATCTTATGACTGCATTTTAATATATGAGAAGACAGTGTTCTTAAGTTCAATTTGTGACTGATTGCTGATTGGCCGAGGTTGCAGAGGGCCCCTGTACACCAAGGCTCTGTAACTACTGTATAGTTTCTTGCTTTCTTCCATTATGTTACTGTTTCCATAATCGTTTGTTTGTATATATTATACTGTTTTTGATATTCATGTTAACTGCTGTCCATATTTTCTTTTATGCTTTCTCATGATTGTTAACTGATCAATGTTTTTCTTTCAGGTTCTTGTAGACAGCTCGAGAAATTTCACATAGCTTTTTAATGACTAATGACATGAAACCATCTTGTCCTTCTGCTGATTTATTTTCTGAGTTCTAATTCCAGCAATGTTTATTTATTTCAGTTTTGTTTTGCTCATTTAGTTTTATGCAATTTGGAAATCAGATTACTCAATTTGTTTATGATTACCTCCTATAGCCAGAGCGAGACTACTGGTGAGGGGTCAGAATATGAGTTGATGTGATATGATTTAGTTTACTTTTCTGCAAGTTAGTGATTAGATTACTCATGTCATTTTCAGTTACCTCCTATAGCCAGAGCGAGACTACTGGTGAGGGATTGAAGTATGAATGCATAGTTTGATCTTAGTTTCATTTTATGCAATTTAGATATCAGATTACTCAATTTGTTTATGATTACCTCCTATAGCTAGAGCGAGACTACTGGTGAGGGGTCAGAATATGAGTTGAAGTAGTATGATTTAGTTTACTTTGTTACAGTTTTTGAATTGCTTTAAGTTCAGTTTTTTTCTCTTTTTATACAGCAGCAAGGATACTGGGCTTCATTGTCACTAGCTCACTGTTTGGTACATTTTTATTTTCTTTTAGGAATTGATTTCATCACTGCAAGTTTTAAAACCTTTTTGAGAATTTTGAAGTTTGGAAATTATTTTAGAGGTCACCATTGCCTTGAACACTTATATCCATACTTGACTCTTGCCATCTCACATTAGGGAATCAACAAAAGATAAACCCAAAAACAAACCAAAAATCACAAACGACAAAGAATTAAGAAATCGGTTATCTTGCACATACAATGCACTTCACTTCAGCAGTTTACGACTCCCGGATTGACAATTTATATAGCAATTTAGGACATACTAAATTGACCAAACATGATCTATGAAAATAGACCATATTTGGGTAATTCTAACTAAACTTTTTCAGATGTTTTTCGTGCTTGCGATTTTAATAACCAAATCTTACCATGCGAGTTGTTTCTTCATAATATAATTTGTGAACATGTTATTTTTCATATGGTTGCGAGAATTTTGTCCTCTATGGGGGACTTATATTTGTGCTATTTTATTTCTTTCATGAGATCAAATAGAATGGCACCTATCCATGAAGTCAGTAGACACCAACGAAGGGAAAGAAACATTATGGATAATGACAGAACCAGGTATGGCTATAGAGTTTAGGCATGATTTTAAGATATTTCTTAGTACTTCGAACGTGAGAGAGAAATAAATTATCTACATAAGGTGAATCATGGGGTTCTGTCTTAACCTTTTTGTGTAGCTGAAGAATAAATCACTAACTGGGTGCCTTAAACGCACAAAGATCAATAGTGCAGGTCTATAGGAGGGTGACCCTTTTGGGTTTCAAAGTTTCATGGTCGTTGTTGCATGGGTTCTAGAGTATGCTCAAATTGTTAAACCATCGGGAGCCTTCTGGACAGGAATCAAGTTTAAATATCCTTTGATTTGGCTGCTAGTGGAAGAGTACCAGCCCCTTTATCAGTTGTGTGACTATGCAGACGAATCCTAGTTGCATTATTTGATGGCCACTTAGGGCTACAGTCCGTTGATGAGGATATTGTCGATTCTTACAACATGACTTATCTACATCAGAAGTACACTAGTGGTATCTGAGGATTTTTCCTAAGCACATGAAATTTCTTTAGTTGAGGGGGAATTTCCAGTGCAACTTTTGTGCATACTTTAGATACCTCTTTCCCCAATTTTTGACTATTTTACCTTTGAACCTGCAAGATTTACATCCTAATGATCACTTTCCTGGCTATAAGAAGCAACTCTTGTCGTGACATTATTTTTCAATTTTTGTTAAATATGAATGAAGTGATATCGTTTTCATTGCCAACCAGGGTAAGTGTGGAAGGGGTTCTCAGGCACTTTTTATTTCAGGTGTTGCCCATGAGTTCAAGGCGAAGGGTTGGACAAGTGTGTTGTTAATTCAAAAATATTCTTTGAGTATTTGTTGTTATATACCATTACTGTTACACCGCAAGTTGTTGTCAGAGAGCGTTGGCGTTACACCTCAAGTTGTTGTTAGAGAGCATTGGTGTTACACCTCAAGTTGTTGTTACATCATGAGATGTTGTTACACGATAACTGTCAAAGACCATGGGTACTATTCCACAAGACAACTATCGTGAAGCATGGATTATTTTTGGGTGGTTAAGGAATCTAGGAGGTTATGATTTTAGGAAATGATGTAAATTTAATCAGTATGAGAATCGTGAGATTCTCATGACTAATATGTTCCCTATTTTGGGCATGTAAACTTTACAAAAGAATTTAGTTCCATGGAAGGGAATAGGAAGGAAACACGAGATAATATCATCATTTTGATTCTGTAACTCACGGCTATTTTAATACAAGAGCATCATTGATGATTCTTTTATAGATTTTGCATTGAAACTTTAACTAGTTCGTATTTCATCCCTGCGCCCTGCTAGGGATGAAGGGACCTCTTCTTTAGCAGGGATTGTAGTAGTAGTTGTAGTTGTAGATTAATTATTTATTTCTCGTATGTGTGAAGTTATTGATGTTGCTATGTAATTCACAGAGAACATTTAATTTTGTTTTTCATATTTATGATATGTTGTTACACATGATTGATTTAAGATGTAATATTTGATCAACTGGTTTAGTCATTGATATGGTGTGTGGCGCACCCTTTTCTTGATCAAACATGGAGTGTGATTTCGTTCCTGTAGAATTATTTTGATTTTTGCATGAGAGTTTAATTTCTTTCATTGGTTCAATGACATTTTTTTATATACTTTATTTCTATCCTCGACTGTTATGCATTGGCATAGATAGTTCACACACCTTTGAAATAAACAGGCCTATACTAGTTGATAATTAAATGGTTGTGATTTAGTCAATTAAATAGTGAGTAAAATGGCATAACAGTCGGGATGAGGTTGGGAGCATTTCTATTATAGTCTTTGAAGATGATCTTATCATCCTAGCACTTGTAGACCTTCCCAAGAGCTAAAATAGTTAATAGGATTTAGTAAATAGGAGGGAGCATCTACCAAAGTGGGAGAATTTATCATTTGACTTGGTAAAAGGAGAGATAAGGTGGGACAATCGAGATGGGACCTTATCCAAAGAAGTGGAAGAGGAATTTGAATTAGTCAGCATATGAAAGAAAGACAAGGGAAAGACGTCCCAAGATGATGAGGGCAAGATGAAAGACTTCTATAACATTAATTACTTTCATTGTCATAAATCCAGGCACTATGCCACGAAATGTCCACATAAGAAGGAAAACAAGGAGCCTGTAGTAGCAGCTGGAGGTGAAGCTGTAGCTTCACAATTTGAGCTTGATTTTATTCTCATTGCAAGGACAGTAAATAACAGTAATGGGAAGTATGTGGTATATTGACATTGGTGCCTCATTCCATATGGCAGGGAATAGAGGTATCTTTAGTGACTTAGAGGAGAAATACCTCAAACAAAACGTTGAGTTTGGACATGAAAGGAGGTATCGCACGATCGATATCTGTACAATTACTTTTCAAAGTGAGTATGGCTCCCCTCTCTAACTCAAGGATGTGATGTATATACCAGGCCTAAAGAAGACCTTATTTCTATTGTAGTATTCAAATACCATGGATACACTGTAATATTTAGCAAAGAAATTTTTTCCTTAGACACATCACCATGATACAAGTGAAGAAGGTTCATGTACAAGTCAAGAACCTATATCACTTCAGGTTGAATATGCATGCAAAGTGTTGAGGAGTAAGGAAAAGGTTAGAGACTTGGTGATTGATAGGGAGCATAATTTACCTCTCAAAATGGAACCCCAGAAGTAGCCTCAACAAGTTTTGGAGCATCCATATTCACAAGAGTTACAAATATTTGGGTACGGTTCATTGAGGTGTTTTTGTCTCATACATCATTACCTTGCTACAAGGGCCTTAGTATTGAGTAGTAGGAGGATCAATGTCAGAGAGATATCAAGGAGTGTAGAGTAGTGTAGAAATCAGAGGAGGAATACTCTATAGTATAGTCAACAACAACACTATTCTCTGAGTAGATAGTTACATATTCATTCAATCATTATTTTTTAATTTTTTTGGATGCTTTTCAATTGTAGATGTTGCAGTAGCAACAACAATAGTTAGAATTGTTTCTTGTAGTACATTCCAAAGGTGGTGGATCAAGGTAGATGTGAATCCCTTTCTTTTTGAGAGGGAGCATTGAAAATGGAACAAGGAATTCCTAAATTAATTTTTTCGTTGAATTAAATTAGGAATAAAATTGTAATTCCACATCACAAGACAAATTCTATGAGGTAACTAAGTTAGTTCTGCTTAGTTTCCTCAATCAATTTGAGTTGAGGGTCTAACTTATGTCATGTAGAGTGTTTCCTACTTTATAGGATCCCTAATTGAGTTTATTTTGAGTTGTAATTAATTAATTTGGTTTAACTGAGTTAAATTCAGTTAAACTAGTTCCAACTTATAGAGGAACTAGTAGGAGGTCAGACAATGGGGTGTTTCTTCATGTGTTCAACTAGTTAACTAATTATTCACTCATAAATCACTCATGCATGTCAGATCTAGGAGTTACCCAATTGGGATGCAAGTTCAAGGGACTTGTACTATCATTTGTGTAATCATCCAAAATGTATAAGTGGTGCATGCAGTCAGAGGAAGGCCTATGAGGATTGAAGTATTCATATTGAGGAACTTACCTAATTAATAGGGGGCTGATTCACAATGAAACATTTCAAGGAAATAGGTACCTAGACAAGCCAAAATTTGTTTAAGTATTGGCCTAGTCTATTCGAGGAAGTTGTGAGATAGATAGAGATACTGCAGAGGTTTCTCGGGCTAGAGAAAGGAATTGCGATCTTCTCATATTTTTTGACTAATGCAATATATAGGAAGCAAGGGCTTTTAGTTGTGGATTTCCCTAGGAAAGGATTGGGTAATGCGTTGATTGAATTATTTCTCTTGTATGCTTCATGATTTCTCAATTTATTAATTGTTTCCACTAATGACTAAAGTAGATTCAAGTCTTTTGTTTTATCATATTACACAAGTAGTTTTAATATACATGGAATTTGTACAAAGAAAATGTGTGTTGAGACAACATATATGCACGGGAGTTCAATGGGGCATGATATCATGATTATTGCATGAATTAAAAGTGTATGCAAACTCTAGACATGCTAACTAACAACCTATAATGTAGAATGAAATGGGAACTCAAGCGAGTGAGTTTAATCGGAATTAATGGATGAGGTTTGGGGGGATGTTTTTCATATATTTGTTGTTACAATTATGTTCTTACTTTTGTTGTTGAAGTTGAGCATGTCCATGTTGCTATTTATTTTTAGCTTTTGTTTCTCTTTTGGTTTTAATTGTTTCCTTCTTTCTTTATTCTACGATTTGGTATTGGTGGTGTGTTGGATGATAGAATAGGATGAAAAGGAGCTCTAGAAGCAAAGCTAGATAAGAAACCCAAACAGAAGTGCAAGGCCTCAAGCAACCTTATGCGTGAAATAAATTGGGGTAAGGGGAAAAAGAAAGTGACAAAAGAAGTAATATGGTCATCGATAAGTCTACTTGGAGATAATATACAACAATGTAAAAACCATCGAAAATGGCATAGAAGATGTCCTAAACTTTAGTGATATATATATACATATATCTATATATATATATCTCTCTCTCTCTCTCTCTCTCTCTCTCTCTCTCTCTATATATATATATATATATATATATATATATATATATATATATATATATATATATATATATATATATATGCATATACATAGAGAGAGAGAGAGAGAGAAGCCTTGCAACATTAAATTATAGGACAAATTACTTTATATAGAATTTTAAATGGTTGTTACATCACTGTATATATAGTATGAATGTGGGAGGGACAAGAAATCAGAATAAAAGAATAATGATTTTTTCTAGGATGATATATCATTAGTTGAGAGACATCATAATAGAAAGCTAAGTAATTAACCTTTAAAAATATTATGGTCGTCGTGTGAATGGTATAAAAATGGAACTGGTATGTTCCATGTTTTGAATTACATAGTGAGGCCATTTAATGGATCCCATGCCACATGGAATATCCATTGGGAAAGGGTGTAAAGTGACATATTTATGTTAAATAATATTGGTCATGTTCTTACACTTATGTTTCAAACCCTTCTGGTGTGCGTGAATGAAAATTGATAGCATCTACTTATAATGGATGAGGTCATGCTAGATTTGAATTCAAATTTTAAACAGGAGGTAAAATTCACTCAAGAACCAAGTAAATACCTATGTTAAAGTATAGAGGAAGCACTTCAACATTTACGAGGCTATCTAGAAAATGGAAGAGAAATGCGAGAAGGATTTTGCTTCACTTTTTCTAAAGTGATTAAGGTAGTGTAAATCTCGAGGGTGTTGTTTGATATAAGGGGGGAAGATGTAATACCCTTAGTGCAATTGATTTTTGTAGACATTATTATTTTACATTTATTTGTAAATATTGAAGCGAAACTTTAGGTTGTGGGGCCAAGACTAAATTTAATTGATTTATGTAAATAATTTTTATCATGATAAATAAATTCTCATTTTCTCTTGGAAATATTATGGGAAACAACATGTGAGTATTATGAGCTTCTATTTTTGCCACTAAACTATTAAGTGTTTAATTCTATGTTGTATATTGAAAATAGGAAAGTGACAATGGTCTTCATTGTAACCTTCCTCAATTATCCAATATTTCAGGGAGAATGTTTACCAGCGAGAAACAACATAACTAGAGAGAAACGTTATGGTCGGTAGGGATATAAGGATAAACATAAATGGAGAGAGATGTTATTCTAAGGTTAAGAAGTTTTGGAGATAAATTCATGCTTAATAAGGAAGAAACTAAATTCTTTTCCTAATGGAAAATAAAACCTAGTTAAATTAAAAGGTGGGAAGACCTTAAAAGTAGGATGCTACTAAAATTTTGTCGGGAAGGAATAACTTTGAGCTTAGGGGGAGTTGCTAAGAGCACAACTTGATGGTTGGGTGGAACATGGCCTTTCCCATAGAATTTAAAAGGTAGCCTATATTATTCAGATAAGTAGATGGTTGTGTTTTAAAGGTAATGTTAGTCTCCACTGTAGTTTGAAAATTTTAAGCTTAGAAATATTTGAATATAAGTACAAATCCATGATTTTCTCTTACAATTTCAGGAGGATATAAAATTACACTTATTGCAAATATTGGTTATGAATTGAATACTCTAAACTATGGTGTAGTGAAAAGTATAGAATATATTATAACGAATGCTATTACATGCAGTTTAAGCAAGAGACAGAGTCTAGTATTGAATGTAGTATAGAATATATGTTGTATTTATGTGGTGCCTTTTGAATTTTGTAACAATGGTCAGTATTCATAATATATATATGGCCAATCGATGTATTTATATTAATTATTGTAAATAATATTTAAAATATATATTCAAAATAAAAACATATCTTTAGTCATATTCCCATTCCAACTTTTAAAAGAAGAAAATTTGAGTTTTGAAATTGCAATTTTTGGCTTCAAGTTTTTCAAGTCGACTTTCCTCCAATTCAAATAATACCAAGAAAACGATACACCCATTCAACCCAACATATAACTATATAAAGGGAGCTCAACATCATTCTTCCACGACCAATTCACACTCTCTCAAGAAGATAGTTTATGGGAATCCCAACGAACATCTAGAAGGAAAAAGATGATGAAAAGAAGGATGAATTTGATTTATTTGTCTCTCTATATCAGGATCACACATGTGGATTAACTCTCTCGATAATTCATATATTTTTTGGAAATATTGGTTGCAGGGGCCTTAATTTCTGCGTAATTGCTACAGTACAAAATTAAGGGATTATGGCAATTGCAGGAGGGCCAAAATTCTTGGTCAAATTAGGTAGAGCGAAGAGCTAGATCATGTTGGGAGAGTTGTCTCGGATGTGTTGAATAGTTTTGGATATAGTTCTAGGTGTGTCTCTTGTTAAACTTCATAATTTCTCTATTGCAATGCTTGTTGGTTTCTTCCACTTGGTGGGTTTTCCCTGTGTAAATCTTGTCTTCTCTTTGTGCATTTTGATATCTACTATTATAATTTTATTGTTTGGTTGAATTTCTTATGTAAAATTATTGAATGATATATTTAAATAATTTAAAATAAGATCAACATCAAAAGTAATTATTAGTTTATCGTAAATATTTTTCCAGTCTCTATTGCACTTAGAAAATCAGCATGGTAGTAGAGGTTCCATGAGGGAAAGAACATTGAGATCACCTTTGAAGAAATCCTACATTGAGATATTATTTAATTTCTTCTTGATTTGAATCCATGGCTTCTTCTATGCAATATGATAACAAGTTGGAAGGAGCCTCAAACTTTAGAGCTTGGAAGCTTAGGATTGATATTATCCTTACATAGAACAAAGTTTTGGAAATTGTGACAAGAAATTTTCTAGAACTAGTAGATGTTGGAGGAAAGTAGAAATTTAAGGAGGATGAAATCACTTGTATTAGTCTCATTTCAGTATCCATTAGAGATCATCCAATCCCATATATTTCAAAACATGATATATCCTATAAGATGTATGCTTCCATATCTAATCTATTTACTATCAAGAATGATGGTCAAGCCATGAGCCTAAAGAGTGAACTTCATGATGTATAAATGAAAAATGATGAAATAGTAGCTTCATATTTCACAACGATTTTAAAATTAAAAAAACAAGTTCAAGCAATTATATAATTTTTTTTCTAATCAAGAGAATTTTATTACAACACTCAATCGTCTACCTAGCTCATGGGATGCATTTGCCACATGTATAAGTAGCACTAAGGAAACTCCATTTTTTGAAGAATTGTGGGTCTCTTGTGCTCAAGAATAATCAAGGCTTATGTCATGATATAAAAGGGAAGGAGCTTCTCAAGCACTTGCAAGTCGTTTCTAGAATAAAGGGGAGAAGAATTTTGGACCTCAACACAAGAAGTTAGGAAGAGGATAAATTCCTCCACAAAAGAAGAAGGATAGGTCAAAGATCCAATTTTATGGTTCTAATAAATTTAGATATTTTAAAAGTTATTAACTTAACATGGCTAATGAAAAAATTAGAAAGGGAAAACAACATGCTTCTATAACTAATGTTGAAGATGAGCATCCAAATATACTGAGACATGACAAACATTTCTTTTACTTTTTGGCTGTAACCAGTTTTGTTGTACATGATGGTGATACCTAGATAGTGGATAGTGGTGCATCAAGACATGATATCATGGAAATATTACTAGCATAATGGAGAAGAGACTATCCCAAAGAGTAAAGGTTGGCGACAAGCACAAATTTGCAGTCAAAGGAGTTGGAAACACATCCATTGAGTTGGAATCTGGTAACAATGTACATATAAGTAATTTTCTATATGTATGAGGTTTGAAAAAGAATTTAATCTCTATTTCATGTTTACAATATAAAGGATACATAGTAGATTATGTGGATACAAAAGTACTTGTATGGTCCAAGGGATCTATTATAAATGACACTAGGGTTATTGGAATTCATGAAGGAAGGTTGTATAGTCCCATGATTCAACCAACTCAAGCCCTAATATGTGATGAAATCTATCCAAGTTAGAGAAATTGTAGAAGATATGATCATCTTCATTGTATAGAATTACCTAAAACGAGTCAAATAATTTCATGCACCTCTGAATTGTAGATAGATCTTGAAGGTATTTTCAAAGGTTGTTCTCTTGGAAAGAATCTAAAGAAACCATTTCCAGGTAGTGACAATAGATCTAAAGAAGTTTTAGATTTGATTCACTCTAATGCATGTGGTTTGATGACTATAAGATCACTTGGGTTTTCATTATACTATGTGACAATTATTTATGATTTCTATAGAAAGATGTGGATCTATCTCATGAATACCAAGGATGAAGTCTTCACTAAGGTTGACGAATTTAAAGCTGAAGGAAAACTTGATAGGTAAGAAGATTAAGATTTTTAGATATGGAAATGGAGGAGATCACACCCCAAAGGAACTTGTTTCATTCTTTAAGAATGTTGGGATGTAGAGCGAGCTTATTGTTCCCTACATTCCAAAAGAGAATGGTGTGGTAGAAAAAAAGAACATGTTGATTAAAGAATTTGTCAAGGATATGATGCATGATCAAGATTTATGATGTTATTATGGGGAGAAGCATCACTGAAAAATATATATATTAAAAATATAACTCCTCATCAAATTAAGGAAGATATGGATTCTAAAGAAGCATTTCGTAGATGAAAAGAGAAGGTTGGACATATGCGAATATTTGTTTTCCTTGTCTACATTCATATTCCTAAGGATAAGAGAAAAAATATTGAACCTTCAAGAAATAAAAGCATTTATGTTGGTTACAGTGAATCACCGAAGGCCTATAGAATATACAATAAAGAGTAGCGACATATTGGGGTTAACTAGGATGTCATTTTGGTGATAAATTTCCATATTGGAAATCTAAGGAAGTCTCCATGGATTCCTATAACTAAGTAAAGTAGGAGGCTTTGAAGGAAGAGAATTTGAGTTCTAAAGAATATCCAAAAGAGCCAAAAGGGCCTTTTAAGCCAATGGCACTAGTTTTTATCCCAAAGATTAGAAAGAGAGTAGCATGGCTTATATCTACATTTGAAGAAGGAGAAGGACATGCAACTCTTGATGGCACATCTAGAGAAATTAAGAACTATAAAATATTTTATAGCTATTCATCTCTTATGACTAACCTTATTGATGTTGAGCCTTCCACTTTTGAAGAAGAAACTACTGAGAAAGTTTGGAGGGAGTCCATGAATGAAAAATACCAATCCATCATGAATAATAATGTATTGGAAATTGTGTCTCAGGTGGAAGGGAAGTTAGTGGTGACTTCCAGGTGGATATAGAAGATCATGCATGTTTTAAATGGAAGTATTGAAAAATACAAGGCATGATTGGTGGCTCGAGGGTACTCCTAGAAAGAGGGAGAATATTATAATGGGACCTTTTCTGTAGTGTTTATGTACACCTATATTTGACCTATTTTTCTCTTACTACTTCATTGGGATGAAGTTTACATAAAATTGATGTAAAGGCTGCTTTACTCAATGGTGTAATTAAGGAGGAGGTGTCACAGAGCATCCTCAAGGGTTTGAGGTGCATGGAAAGGAATCTCATGTCTACAAGTTGATGAAGGATTTGTATGGAATCAGGAAAGCTCCAAGAGCTTAGTATTCTCATATTGACAGCTTCCTGATGAAATTGGGATTTATCAAGAGTGATGCCAATCAAAACCTCTATTTTAAGGTTCTGAAGAATGCCCCTATGATCCTATTTCTATACGTTGATGATTGATTTCTTACAGGTGTTGATATTCTTATTGCTCAGTGCAAGAATTAGTTTTATTCTCAATTTTTATATGAAGGATATTAGATTGATGCATTATTACTTGGGAATGGAAGTATGGTAGAAACATTGTGAAGTCTTCCTTCATCAGGGAAAGTATGTTATTGATATTCTTTAGAAGTATGGAAGGATGGAATGTAAATCCATCGCTACTCCCATGATGACTAAATTGAAAAAGTTAACAGGTTTTGAATCCAATATAGTACTTTTATCTATGTATTGATGATTGGTTATTATATTAATGGATTTGTTTAACACTACATTGGAAATTTTCTTTGCAATGAAGACATCGAGCCATTTCTAGGTGGATCCTGGACCTGAGCATTGGATTGCGACAAAGCACATTTGAGATATCTACATGGTATTATAAACTATGGCTTGAGATATGTTGCAAACAAGGATGTACAACTTCAGGGATATGCATATGTTGACTCAGTAGTGAGTTTCGATGACAATAATAGCACTTTAGGGATACGATTCGATTTTCCCTCACCTATGATATATTGAATGAGAAGGAAGAATGTATTTGGCACACTTTGTACTACAAAATTAGAATACATTATAGCCAACAAAGAATGTAGATAAGTAGTGTGGCTTTGAATTTTATTTGCGGGATTTTTCAACAAAGAGTTGGAACTGATGGTGGTATACTAGATAATAAAAGTTGTGTGAAGCTTTTAGAGAATCACGTGTACTATGATAGGTTGAAGCATATTGAGATAAAGTACCACTACATGTTTGACATGGTATAGAGGAGAATGATAACAATCGAGTACATATTCACTAATAAGTAGACAAATGATTTTCTCGTGAAGCCATTTCCCAAGAAATTCTTGTAATTTAGAGGCAAGCTGGAGCTTTTAGATATTACCCCTCTAGTTGAGAGGGAGTGTTGATTTGATACTAGCTTGGCTGAATATTCTCTCGATATAGAGAACGGTCTAAGAGGTCCAGAGTGGTCATCAGGTATGGATGCACGAATACCTCTTAGTGAGGAGATGTGATTACTCACCATGAAGGGTTTAGTAAGGTCTGGACCTCATCACACACCAGGAAAGGGTCTAGTGAAGTCATTAATTATTTGGACTCGATCACACAACATGGAAGGGTGTAGTGAGGTATTTCAATATTTTGACCTAATCACACTTTATGGAATGGTGTATTAAAGTATTTTCACCATGTAGAGCCTATCTCTAAGAAAGCAGGGGTTGCATGAGGTATTTTCCCAGAGTACTTACTAGAAAGGGTGAATGAGTGATTACTAGTTGAGTTAGTGTCAAAGCATTTTGGTGTAGTGAGAGGCCTTCAGGTTTAACAAATAATCACTCTAGAGGAATGAGTTGTGATATGTTGATGATATTCCATGGGTTAGATAGCACCCAATATATGGCCACTAGTGGATGTTATTGATACATGATGATGTCGATGATTTGAGGTAACCTTTTCTTAGATAAATTTGTCAACTTATGAACATCTATGACATTCATTGTGAATACCTCCCTAGTTAAGACAGATTGTTGAATTTTGTAATTTTCATCAGTATCCATAATGTATGTTTGGAAACATGAATCTTCATGTATTTATATTTATTATTGTCAAGCATATATAAATGATAGAGTCAAAAGAAAATATGTTTTTAGTCAAATTCCCATTGGGAGTTTTAACAACAAAGAAAAAATGAATTTTGAACTTAAACTTTTTAGCTCCAAGTTAGTCAAGTCAACTGCCTCCAATTCATGTGAGCCCGACGAAATGACACACTCGTTTAACCCAGTAGATCACTATAAAGACATAGATCAAGCTCATTCTTACACCACCAATTCACACTCTCTCCAGAAAATAGTTTTTGGGCGTCCTAGAAAATTTCAAGAAGGAAAATGAGGATGGAAAGAGGGATGAATTTGATATTTCTATCTCTCTCTCTCTCTCTCTCTCTCTCTCTCTCTCTCTCTCTCTATCTCTATCTCTCAAGTGCGCACCTATCGATAGAATCTCTCTCTTTTCAATTCACATAATTCCGGGTAGTTTCTATTATAGGGGGAGAAATTTATGGGTAGTTTCTAGTGGCCAAAACAATGAGATTTTGGAAGTTACAGCAGGGTTGAAATTCTAAGTCAAATGAGGAAGAGTGAAGTGCTAGATCATGTTTGGAGACTTGACTTGGAGTTGTTGACTAGGTTTGATGATAGGTGTAGCTATGTCTCTTGTTGAACAAAATAATTTCTCTTTTGAGAAATGTCGTTGGGTTCCCCCTTTGGTGGGTTTTCCCAGCGTAAATATTGTCTTCTATTTGTGCATTGTGATCTATGCAATTGTATTGTTCTTCTATCATTCAATTTATGAAGTATAATTGTTGAATGATATATTAGAGTAATTTACAATCAGATCAAGATCAAAAGTAATTATTCGTTTTCTATAAATATTATGCGAGTCTCTATTGCACTTAGAAAATCAATAGCGCCAAACATAATCTTAATAATGAGGGTATATATTTTGGATATGCTATTAGAACATGGTAAAAGTAAATCAAATCATTGAAATGGTAGGAATGCATGGGTTATTGCGAGACTCCGAAATAAGTATGATTTCCATGTACCTTGATGTTAAACCACGTAAATAAACATCGAATAGAAAATCTATACATTGTAGAATTATATGTCGGTTGACATAAGAATTATACAGGAAGATGGTTCTTATAAGTTATGTATTCTTTGTAAAACTTATGAATGCATATAATGTTAGTTGTATTCAATACCTTATATATTTTCCATTGGAAAGGCCCATAATACTCATAAGCCAGAGGCCTATTATTATTTCATTTTATTAATTTTTCTTATAAGATACTTACTTTTTGGCTTAGATGGAAATTTATCAAATTAAAATATTATGGGAAATCAAACGTATGATCAAATTTGAGCAGCGGTGTAAAGAAGAGAGATTTAGTGGCTATTGATAAAATATATACAGTTATACAGGTGTTAGAATTGTAATTTTCAATGAATGTAAGAAAATAATTATATGCATACAAAATGAGCAAGAAAACATAGCTAAACAATAATTTGTAGAACACAACTCTAAATAAGAGTGTATTGAAACAACTCCTGGTTGATTTTCCAAGTAAATAAAATAAGACCAGGTTCAAGGGACATGTATTCCAAGTTCAATGGAGGGAAAACACTTTAGTGAGCATCACTTGTGGTTTATTTATGGCAATGAAAACTCGCAAAAGAATTGTTAAACGAAAAGAGGAAATAAATAACATTTAATGATGAAAAATAAAGGAAAATATGAGAAAAATAAGGTGAATAGATATAAATTTTCATGCAAGGTAAATTAGAGGAAAAATGAAAGAAATGAAAGAAAATGGGGAAAGTAAAAGAAGGGACTAGACATCAATGATAAAAAGGCACCTAAGGAACAATTGATATCCTTTTCCTCATATTTTGATTCAAATCAATGAAGGAGAAGGAACAAGCACTTGGAAAAGCAAGCAAGAAATGAAAGAAAGTGAAAGGAGACAATTGGATCATCAACTACATTAGGCTTACATTGTAGGTAATAGATTGCATGTGTGGTCTCCTTACTAGTTTTAGGATGCATTGTATATGCATGTGGTTTCTTGGTTACATGTTGTCATTGACATACATATTTTCCTCGATTCACAGTGGTTTCGACCTTGCCTTTTCATTTCCTAGATACCCATGGTGTATAGGGTTACCCATTTGGTTTCCTAATTGGTTCTCAGGTTTCCTATGGTTGTGGGTTGAAACAAATTCTTTGGAGCCCTAGACCAGCTTCAGTTCACTAGAGGTTGTGCATTGTGTTACTAGTCCCTGGAGCCTGCGAGTTGGGACAAATCCTTTAGATCCCTAAAACAAATTGGATTATATGGAGGTTTTGGCTTGAGAATTAGTTCTTGGAGCCTTGGAAAACATTGATGTAGATTGATATGGTTGATATTAGAGATTTCTAGGCCATAGAGGTGAAATCACTATGCTTGAGGGTTGAGTTGGTTTGTCCTTTAGAATCCTTGAATGATTTTGTTTTTGTTTAACCATTATGATCCCACATTCATGCTCAGAATATGACACAGGGGAGATTGGGTGAAAGAGATATTTGGTTCAACCCAATCTATGGTTGAGTGGTATTTGGAAATCATTGACTTGTTTGGCATTTTCATATTTTAATATTAGCTATTTTCCTATTATGATTTGTGATAACTTGTACTGGTTATTAGGGTTATCTTATGGTCGATTTGTCATAGTTTATATTCTGGTTTTATGTTGGTTATATGAATAGTTTTATGATGTGCTCTATCTATGGATCTCTCTCATGATTTGATAAGTTACTGTATACTTAATGAATGTATGGGCTAACAAGTGTTATTGCAGCTAGCTTGAGAGGGAATTGAGCCTTCTTGGTGATTCTTAGATGAAGTTCAAAAGTTTATGATCAGATATGCATTCATGACTTGTAGCTTATATGGTTATCATGTTCTTGGTGAAATGTATATCTTCCATTAGGCATGTATTGGTGAAGATATGTTTGAAGTTTTATTTTTTTGTAATTATTATCCTTATTAACATTATTGTAGAATGTTACAGGTACTTCTAGGAAGTGGATTGGAAGCTTTCCTAAAAAGGTGGCATAGATCTTCTGACCACATGCTTTGAACTTAGGAATTTAGGTCATAACCGCTAGAAGATAGGCTTATAGGTGGGGCTCGAACCTCATAATGACATGCATAGTGTTTCAAGGGTGAAGTTGGGGTGTAAATCTAGTGAAAAAGAGTTCCAGCTTAGGGACTGATCATCTGGGGTGGTTGATAGACTCCTGAGTGATTTGTAGTCTCTAGGGGATGTCATTTTACTTTTGGATTGTAGGCCCCACATCCACAACTAGAGCTTGTAGGTCGAGTAATATCATAGTGACACTCAGATCATATTTACCCTGGAAAGCTTGCAAAAGTGGCTAAATATGGGAGAGATGTATTATAGATTTGTATCAGAGCCATGTTGCAACACTCTACCTCAGGGTAAAAAAAATATTTTCATACAATTTTATATGCTTGTAATGAAGGAATGACAGTTAATGGTTGTTATATGAATCACGATATATGCATACTTGTCATAGTATATGCATCATGGTATGTTTGATATTATTATGTATCATGCTAATATGGATTGAATTTAAAGATATAATAGCCTCCCCTGAGATTCCTTGAGGTATTAATTTTGTTATGACTTCTATTTGGTTTATCTAACATGTTATGATTGTAGGAAATAGAAGATTAGAGATGAAGAGAATAATGGTGGAATATAGCTTAGGTGACTCCCCTTATAGGCTAGATGTGATTTCAATGGAATGGGATAAGTCAGTTGAGTGGCAAGGAGAAGAGTACTCTCCTGATTTAGCATATATGCTTAGAAGTTTGAAGGAATAAAGAAGAAGTTTTAAGGCAGATAATAGAATGTAGATTGAGGCACAAGAAAGTCTTTCTAGATCTTAAGAAAAGTAAGCAGAAGTTAATGCAGTAGTCCTTTAGATCCTTTCATATTTGCAGAAGCAAGGACAACTAAGGACTAATCGTGGATAGAAGAAAAAGCCTAATGGGGCATATCATAACAGTTATCAATCATGATATAGGTTGGGAAGATATGATACAACCATAGGCACTAGAAATTTGGATACACCTAACAAGTGTGCTAACACTTATGGATTTTATTCTACTTCCATTTCTTAGAGATATCATCACCAACACCACCAACATCCTTTTAGGAGAAGTGAGAAGTAGTATTTTCCAGAGGAGTTCAAGAAATCCAAGCCTCCCACCTTTCATGGGGGTTGTGAAGAAATCAAAAGATGCATAAGAATGGGTGCTTGGGATCAAGAGGTTCTTCAACTTGCATGATTACTCAGAGAGTATGAAAGCCAAGATAGTGACCTTCAGTCTAAAGAGAAAAGAAAATATCTGGTGGAAAGATGTGAATTATGTCAGAGGCATTAGGGTAGAGGAGCTTAGTTGGCATGATTTTAAAAGACTCTTGGGGAAGGAGTAATTTTTTATAGATATTATGATGTAAAGGCCAAGGAGTTCTATGAGTTGAATATGGGTTCCATGATAGATGAGGAGTACAAAACTAAGTTTCTAGAGTTGTTGAGATATGTGCATTATATCAAGGATGAGAAAACTAAGGTCTAAAGTTTCTTCAGTGTGTTTCCATTACCATTCAAAGATTGGGTTGAGTATGACCAGCCTTTATAATTTTATGAAATTGTTGGGAAGCTAAAGCATTATTATGAGCAGTCAAAGCCCAAATATTAGCCTAAGAAGGATTGGAAAAGTAATGAGAAGAGTAAAGGAAAGTGGGATAAGAATAAGGAAGACATCAAGATGTAGATGATAAGGAAAACATAGCATTGTACGAGGACTTCAATGCAACTAAGAAAGGATATGGGTCTCAGCCTGAGGATTATTGTCACCCTTTGCAAACCTTACCTTTTAGTTGTTAAAAAGGTACTATTGGGAAGAAAACGTTCTTAATCATATTCAAGGTCAGAGAAGCAGTCAAAGATTGATTGAAACTCCTATAATGGATAAATCTCAAAATTAGCTTTCCAGCAACACATAAAACGCCTCAAATGAACCCTGAAAATAAAAGTTATAACAAATCAGAGTTTCCTTTGGAAAATGAAAGCCAAGGAGAAAATGCCTTAAGAGAGAATCTCGCAAATCAGTGATCAGAGGTGTAGCACATGATATGTCAAGTGAAAATCACTAATACACAATCAAAGATCGCCAACATCACTTATCAGAGGTTCAAAGCATGGTGAACAGTGCATAATTGAGCCATAGTTTCATGCGATCCTACATATCAACAATTGCAAGCATTAGAGAACCAGCAGAAGCAATGTGAATGAGTGAACAATGATCATCGATATCAAAAATTGGCATTCACAGTTTCGACAGCATAGGAAATCACAAAACTGATGATCATAGGTTCTGAGGGTTCGTGAATAATCACCCTAATGAAATAGCCAAGAGAAAATCCAACAGTGTAAAATTCCAGGGAGCACCTCGTGTTATGAAACCAGCTCACAAAAAGATAGAAAAGAAAGAGAAACACCTTAGAATTCAGCCTCTTCAAGGGGGTAACCTCCTATACATTATAGAAATGAACATTTCTTGGATGATACAAATGACAAGACCTCCTTTCTATATATAGTAGTCTAAGGGGTCATAATATAATCAGAGCCGACATAACAATAATAATATAAGGGCACAATAATAACAATAGTGGGCTTCTATGGGGCACAATAATATAATAAAGGGGTTGTTCTAATAACAATAAGGGGTTACACTAGTAGTATCGGTACCTAACACGTTGAAAAATGTGACAAAGGAAATCAATGGAAAACTAGGGGCAGGTGGTCGTTTTCTCTCTCCTCCAGAGGGGCCACATGGTGGAATGCTATTTGATCTAGTAGAGACACAGGGACGCTAACGTGATCATGATATGGAAATATAGAGGACACGTGGCATGCTGATATGGAATTTTTGGGGGTTCTATGGGGGCATATCTAGGTGACTCATGGCACCTTGTAGGAAGAGACACGTGGTCATGATGACATCATCAATACATAATTAGTGATTAGGAGTAGCAGTGCATTGTGCATCAAGAGGAATTCACCAATAGTGAACCTTCGACTAGTGGGCTCCGATATGGGGGCTAGGCCATAGTCATGGGAGAAGTAAGAAATCAAGGGCTAAGTGTAAAGGGTTATCAATGATCACAAGTTTTTAGAAGTCACCTGAATGGTGCGGCTTGGAAACTACTGATGTGTCAATTGCGATATTCTAGGTAGGCCCAATCAGCGATTAGTGCTTACAATGTTGTAAGGGTCATCTAGTGGAAAGGTCAACGATTTCGCTCATATGTGGGATTTTGTTTAACAATGGATTGAGTCTCTTGGACACGCGTTGAAAGTCTCTAGCACCCTAGGACATAGTGCCCAGTCATAAGCCCCGATCATATGATGAAAAAGGGGCATGGGGCTCAAAGAAAAAGGGGATAAAGTGGATCAAAATTTTCCATTTTGTGAGTTTTTTTAATATAAAATCCTGATGAAATAACTACATGATAATGGAATAAAGAAATTTAAATATGTGGTGGGTAAGAAATTGAGACATTTAAGAAGGATATGGAGCATTCATAAATTAGCATGGGTTGACCTCGTAAAGCCCCTTGTGACAAGAAATCAACGTCAACATCGATAGATAAAATGAATGTATGGGAATCTTGGGAGTACTTAATGATTCATCATGGAGCTCCATGTAGAGGGAAGATGAAGTACTACCCAGATGACCTTTGTTGCGATACCATGTCTTGAAACACATAGTTGAACCACTCCCAGCTATGGAGAAAGATTGATTCAAGAAGTAAAGGTAAAAGCAATGGGAACTAGCCAAGTACCATAGGAGGAAGATCATGACCAAGCATTCACTTGATCAAAGGAAATTGCAGGGGTGGGCATGGAAATATTTTTCTAGAAGTTTCATCTAATTATTGACCCATATTTTCATTATGTACCTTGTTATGATTTAATGAAGAAATTAAATTTTTTTTAGTCATTTATGGGCCACAGAGCCATTCGAGGATGAGACATCTAGTTGTTCTGAAAATTGAGGCTCAGATAAGATATTTTGTCGTAAGCACTATTCAAATCTCCCCTCTCTAGATAAATAGAGGGAAGAAAGACTTAACAAAGGTTCATAATTTTGGGAAAGAAACTCCCAAGTGGATCCTTTTCCTACTTCACAAAGGAATTTTATGGACATTGATGTACGCACTCTCGGAGAGAATTTAATGGAATAATTGTGTTGATTTCAAACTCCTTGATTTGCAGTATGTTTTTATCTCTGAGTATTTCATTATGTGTTCGAAATTCTCCTCAGATTTTATATAATTAGCAACTAGATATATTTCCATTATATGCAAATTCATTTAAGTCAAATCTTTGATAAAGAATGTATGTATTGATATGGTGATAAGGCCTTTAAAAGGTGCTCCATGCATCTTAACATCTCCTAAACCTCTCATTTCTCTTGTTTCCTCTAGATCCAGTGATACATAATTCTTAAGATCTAAGCTCTATTTTTATGGATTTTTGCATTATTATCTCCTATTGTTCCATCTCCATTGGCAATTGATTCATTGCGAGTTTCAATTTGCATTGGTTAACACTGTTTGAGTATTAGTCCCTGTGGAATCGTGCACACATGCGATTTCTTATAGGTTGCTTCATGAGTCGTTCTGAACCAACCCTTTCAAACTATTTGTGACAAACAAATATTAGTGTTGCAAGCTCCCAAAACTAATCTACCAGTGCTACTTAAGATGTTGTAGGCACTTGTCTATAATCAACCCAAAGGTTGTCTCTAGGAATCTTTCCTACCCTTGGAAGCAAACCTGCTCCAAGTGCTGGGAAAATCCGCAACAAGGAGAACCAAAATAAAGCCACTGATAGAGAACCATTGTGGTGTTGGACTTGTGGTAGATATTATTGCGAGAAGGATTTCCCTTTGTATCAAAGTGGCATTGTGGATGTGTGGAAAGTAACAGATCTATAGTGCATAGGAGGCACAAATAGTTAGGGATGTAGGTAATAGCATTCCCCAGATTTATGTAGTAGTGAACAATAGGAAAGGAAGTCACTATGGATCTTTAATTGAAGTGGAAGTGGAACCAGGGAAAAAGTTCTAGGTATGGCATCAATAATTTTAGAGTGGAAGGACCTCATGCTCGAAGACTAAGAAATAGAGAACGTTAAAATGTAGTGGAGGAACATTGGGCCGAGGAAGCTACATAGAAGATGATTAATAAGATACATGAATAAAAATTGGTTTCTAGCTATGGTTGGATTTGTCAATGAAATTGGAGTCCATGGAGGGACGGTATGTGCATATGTTAAGTTACAGGGCAACATGCCCGGTTCAGCAAGGTAAGGTAACTGGTATATTGTTATATTTATTTATGCAGTGACAAATGTGTGTTTATGGTCATATGATGTACGGAGTCTCATGGAAAAAGAGACTACCATGAAATATAGAAGGCTAGAGTTTATCCTTCCTTAGAAGCACAAGGAAGCCATGGGGTTGATTCAAGTTTTTTATTAAGAGTTTTGTAATTTCGGTGTTTTGTGAATTGTTTATGCTTGACTTTTGGTTTTAATTGTGTCTGGTGCATGGCCACACCACTTTGTTTGTGGTGTCATATTGTTGTTTGGTTTTCATTTTTTCATTAACTTTCCTTCTTGATCATGAATTTTATGTTTTGAGGGGCTTGGGAATTTGTTGGGGAAATAGGAAAGTTAATGTAGCTTGGGGAGAGCTGAATGAAATTCAACAGGTAATATAGGACTTAGATGAAGCCCAGTGCATGAGTACATGGCAACTGAAGTAAATAATATAGCTAGTTGGGATGGTTGGGTCCACTGGGGTAAATGGATAGTGGTATGAAAATTATGAGAAAGGTAACATGGAGGGTAATGTAAATTGGCTTGAGGTATAAGATGCCTTGGCTAAGTTGGCAACTATTGTTCTCAATGTTGTACAATTTATAAATGGATAAAGTTCTCTTAACCTTCACCTTATGAGCATTGGTAATTTTTTTCTAATATGATTAGGCTTATATATATATATATATATATATATATATATATATATATATATATATATATATATATATATATATATATATCTATATATATATATATATATATATATATATATATATATATATATATATATATATATATATCTATATAGATATATATGTATATAGATATATAGATATACTCTTTATGTGTGAATTCCATTTTCTAATAAGGGCATCAAGGATCATTCATATGGAAGAATGATTTCTTATGCAGGTGAATGGAATTAAATGTGTCTGGTTTTATTAGGAATCTGGTGGGCATAGTAGCCCTGGTAGATATATGAAAGTAGTATCATGTGGATATGATTTTGATACTATGTGATTATAAATATGGGTATGGTTATGTTATGGACAAGGAATGTCGAAGGACGCATTAGAGGAATGAAAGCAATATGATTTGCGACATGACAATATAAGCATGGACAATCGAAAGACACTAGATGCAGGGTTGCCTATTAGTGACAATTTGGTCATTGGATCTACAGTATTGTTGTTGTGTACATGTTGTACATGTTCCATTATATACATGTTGTACATGTGGTGTTGTGTACATGTTCTGTTATGTACATGTGGTATTATTTCATGCACATTTTTTAGTCTTTGTATCATGACATGTGTATTTGTTGTTTTGTACTATGTGTATTTATATGTGTTGTGTGATATATCATATGTAGGTGTATGTATAGTTTTGTACAACATGTGTAGGTGCATGTGTTGCGTGGTAAACTGTATGTAGTTCTATGTGTTGTTTTATACATCGTGCGGGGGTGTATGTTTTCTGATGTACATTTTTTGTATGTGAATGTGTTAGGTATTGGTTCTTTGGATAGATGGAAGTTATGGGATGGAGCGCCTAATTGCTTCAGATCCATGAGGTTGTGAGTTGAGATGTTAGTTCTATAGAGCCCTATAATAGCTTAGGTTCGTTAGAGGTTGTGGGCTGAGATGGTATTCCTTGAAGCCTTGGACAACATGGGAGGAGAGAAATCATGAGTTGTTGATATTAAGGTTTGAGATGGTATAGTCTTTGGACACCCTTGTTATTGATATTAATGGAAGAAGTGTTATAGTATCTCGATTCCCTTGTTACTGATTCTACATATGGAAAAGAAGGCACTAGGTGCTTATAGGGTTGGAAATTGTTCCATTCTATGTATGTGGTCATAGAGAAGATAAGGCATTGGTTGCTTTCCAAGTTTTGGAAAATGATATTATACAAAAGAGGACAAGGAAAAAGGTATAAGAATAGGAACATTTAAATATGAGTATCAATATTTTATTTTAGTTTTAATTATGCACATGATCAATTATTTTGATCTATGACGGTAGAGTTTTGAATGAAATGGATGTGCCATGTTTATACATATTGATTTGATCAAAGGGCTAATTTGACTTAATGAGGTATGATTTGAATTTATTTCAATTTATTTCGAGTCTAATGGAATTATGTTCTTGGTACAAGAAAGCATGGGAAATTCCCAATTTGGGTGGTTGGAATTGGCTGTGAAAGCGTTACCAAAAACAATAAGTGGAATCCAAACATGCAATAACATTCTAATAAAGAATTTAGGAGCAGGGCCACTATGGGACACTGGAGCCAACTAATTTCTATTAATTTCCTTGAACATGTTATGACCGCTATGATCGTTTTGAGGAACATATATGCCTTAGTTTTGGACCTTCGATACAAGGAAACCTTTCCAAGGGATGAATCACTCGAGAAGGGGATTCTAGTGGAACTTGCAAGGTGTGTGACTACACGAAAGTGGGTGACTAGATTACCTCAAGGACTCAGAAGCAAAGAAAGGAAGGACGGGGAATAATTTTTTTTTTATCATTAGCATTTCCACATGGAATCAAAAGCACATTCTAAGTGGGCCATAGAACAATGAGTCAATAATTTTTCATTGAATGAACAAGTAGTGCAAATATTTTAGCATTGGATATTGGATGCATATTTGATTTTAGGAGTGGATTCTAGACTTACTGGTAAGGAGTTGAACCTGGTACTACTTGAAGGTGGAGGTGTGGGCCTCTACATTCCATTTTCGATGATGCATGCATCGAATCATTTTATTTACTGGTTAGGGAAAATGTGTATATGTATATATCTGTATATTATTGTAAATATTGCGTTGAGTTGTGACACTAACGCTCCATAAGCATTATGTTTATTTGTTGGTTGAAGAAAATCTGCATGAGTATATGTGTTTATCACTGTAAATACCACATAGACGTGGATTTATAAAGCTCCATGAGAGGTATATGTGGCATGTTTGTTATGTTGGTCATGGTTTCAATAGTTTGGTATGATGTAAATGTTTCATCGATATGTGTTATAAAGCTCAATGGGAAACATGTTTTGTTGGTTATAAGAATCATTGAACACCAACGATGGTGTTCCATCATGTGGGAGGGGTTTGTAATATCACCTGGTTGATTTTCCATGTAAATAAATTAAGACCAAGGTCACGAGACATGTATTCCAATTTAAATGGTGGGAAAACACTTTAGTGCACATCACTTGTGGTTTATTTATGGCTATGGAAATTGGAAAAGGAATTGGTAAAGGAAGATAAGCAATAAATGGAATATAATAATGAAAAATAAAGGAAAATAGGAGAAAAGGAAGGTGAAGAGATGAAAAATTGCATGCACGAAAACTTAGAGGAAAAGTGAAGGAAAATAGAAAGGAAGAGAGTAGACATCAATGATAAAAAGGAACCTGAGAAAGTGTTAATAATTTTCTTCTCATCTTTTAATCATGATCAATAAAGGATAAGGAACAAGAACTTATAAAAACAAGCAAGGAAAGCAAGGAAGAATAATGAGAGACTTGGATTATCAACTACAACAAGCTTAATTTGTAGATAAGCGGTTACATGTGTGATCTCCTTTCCTGTTTTTGGATGCATGGTATATGCATGTGGTTTTTTTGTTATCTATTGTAATTGACATGGATGTTTTCCTCTACTAACAATGCTTTCAACCTTTCCCTATGATGGTGTAGAGGGTTCCCCATTTGGTTTCTTATTGGTTCTTAGGTTTCCTATGACTATGGGTTGAAACAAATGATATGGAGCTTCACAACATCTTGGGTTCCCTAGAGGTTGTCGGTTGATTTACTAGTCCATAGAGTCTACAGGTTGGGAAAATGCTATGGACCCTTGAAACAAATTGGGTTCTATGGAGGTTGTCGGTTGATTTACTAGTGCTCAAAGCTCTGGACAACTCGGATAGAGACTGATCTGGTTGATGTTAGCTATTTCTAAACCATAGAGGTGAAATCATTATGGTTGAGGGTTGAGGTGTATTTTCCTCTGGAAGTCGTAGATGATTTTTTTTTAACCCTTATGGTTCCACATTCATGCTTGGAATATGGCGCGGGGGTGTTTGGATAAAAGATATATTTGGTTCAACCCAAGATATGGTCGGGTGGTAGATGGAGGACCCTGACATGGTTGACATTTTCATATGTTAACATCAGTTATTTTCCTATTGTGATTTATGAGTAGTTGTAGTGGTTATTATGGTGATATTATGGCTAAATTGTCATATTTTGTATCTGTAGGAAATCATGTACATTCACAAGATCATGCAATGTACTAAAGCACAATATAAGAATCTACATCTACTTTCAACTAGAAGAAGCCAATAAATCGATGAAAAAAATATGAACAAGAATAAGATAAATTAGTGGAACATAACACAATATGTTTTCCTAGGGAAAGCCATAGCTCAAAACCCCGCCTATCTATATTGCATTAAATTAGAAATATGAGTGAGGATACAAATCGTGTTCTCACTAAAAGAATTTCGGATAAGTATGCTCAACTTGCTCAGCTCACAAGCTAGTACAAACCAAATCCTTATCCTATTCAATAGTTGTCCAAGCCCCTAATCTATTGCATTATTTGTAGGACGAATAGCCTGTATTTAAAGGTAATTCTTCTTCCAAAATTGTGCAATCCAAACATAGGATCAATCTCTAATGCATGCATGATATTTACACTCTACCAAATAATACCATTGGTAGTACATTGTCCCTGTACTCTAGTCTCAACTGGGCCTTTCCCTGAACTGACATGAATGAGTTTCTCATGAGGTAATCTTCAGTTAATTGGAGTAGCACTAGTGGATGCATTAGTGCACTAACTGACTATCAATCTTCTATTAGTTCCAAAACAATTTAGAGCTAATTTAACTGAACTTAAATCCGTAAACTGAGTGATCTAATTTCCAACTTAATTTAAACTCATATTGGACCCCTAAAACTTAGGGAGAACATATACATGACTACAGAAAGACTTCCAACTCGAAATTTCTAAAATAATTAAGTTAGTTAAACTTAATTAATTATTTACAAGTTGTTGTGAGAATATAATTCGATTTTAATTGTTAGTTTAATTCAAGGAAAAATTAAAATGGAATTTCTTATAGTCATTTCTCAACACTCCCTCACAACAACAAAGGGATTATCAACTACCCTGATCATATCTCTATGAAACTCAAATTTACATATTCAGAATGCCTTTGTCAAACTTTCAGCATCTTGCTCCTCTATGGGAATGTACTCTAACAACATAATCTGCCTCAATACACGATCTGTGGGATGATGATATTAGATATCAATATGCTTGGATCGATCATGAAAAACTAGATTTTCAGAGAGCTTGATACAACTTTGATTATCATGGTAAATCATAGTTAGATCCACATGCTAACCAAACAAACCAACCAGGATTTTCCTCATCCAGATGGCCTCACATGCTACCTAATTCACATCGATGTACATGCCTCTACTGAGCTGAGTGCAACTGATCTCTATTTTCTGTTGTACTAATAATCTATCGCTGACCCAATAACAAAGATACCTCTTGATGTGCGCTTCTGGTCGGATGGACTCCCTACCCAATATGCATTGGTGAAGCCTTGAACATTCACTCCATTTGTCCATTTGTACTGTAATCCATACTAAGAAGTGCCCTTGAGGTATCTCAACACATGATTTTCCACCTTCCAATACAGCTTGGTAGGCCTAACCATCACTAGACTAAGTTGGTTAACTACATAGCACATATCATATCAAGTGTTCACCAAGTACACGAGTGGAACCAAAAGCTGTCTGTAAACAATAGCTTCGACTACTTCTGCTAAAGTAGCATCCTCCTTCCTCTAGTTACCTACTATAGGAGTCTCCATGGGTTTGCTTCTCTCCATATGGAATCTCCTGAGTATCATTTTGGCATACATTCTCTGATCCATGAACAATTCCCCATCTCCCTGCCATACCTCCATGCCAAATAAGTAATGCATGAGCCCCATGTCTTTCATGTCAAACTCTCTTTATAGGTCCTCCTTGCAAGACTTGATAAATTGATCATTACCTATTAGTGTGGGATCATCAACATAAAGTAAAATGATCAACAATTTACCTTGCACCACTATGTGGTACAAGTTTGCATATGCTTCACCCTTTTTGAAGCCCAATCCGATGAAGTAGCTATCTATTTTAGTGTACCAAGAATAGGGTGCTTGCTTCAGCCCACACGATGCTCTCTTGAGCTTAAACACACATAACTCATGGTAAAAGGTCTCAAAAGATTTATCCTACTTTATGTATACCTCTTCCTCAATCATGCCATTAAGGAATTTTGTCTTCACGTCCATATGATGTATCTTCTAACCCATCTGTGTTGATAGTGCCACTATAGATCTGCTCAACGAATACCTTGCAACAAGAGAAAAGGTATCATCATAGTCAATCCCTTGTACCTATGAAAAGCCATGGGCCACAAATCTAGCCTTATGCTTCTCCACACTAGCATATGTAGCTTTCTTCACACTGTAAAAACAATGAGAGGTCACCATTGACTTGACCTCAAGTCCTAGGACCACATCACAAACACTTTTACGAAGTATGGAGTCATACTCGTCCACCATGGCATCAACCCAAACTAGCTGCTACACTACTTCCTTAAAGGAAAATGGCTCAGTCACAACACATTTGCCCATAAGAGCCATGAACCCAGTGTACATCTTAGGTGACCTCCTCTGCCTACGCTGAGAAGTGGGTGCTCCCACATTCTCTGTGCATCATCCAACAATCTATTAGCCTCTATGGTGCACTTTCTCTCCTCTATGGAACTCTCTACCTAAGTGGATGGATCCACTCCCATATCCTTTGCTTGTGGCTACTCCACATCAACTTGAGGCTCCTCAACCTTAGGAGCTAAAAACTCCTCATCCGCATGTAGCTCAAGATACCTCTCAAGGGAACTCACATGGCCTTCTCCTCATCGAATCTAACATACCTACGAACCACTATCATCCTGCTAGTAAGTAAGTACACCCAATAGTCGTGAGGTGTATCAGTGTACCCCATAAATATCCCCAACTCTACTGTCACCTCAAGCTTCTTCCATGGATATTTGGTCACGTGGAAATATACCAATGACCCAAAAATCATGAAGTGACGAACATTTGGCCCCTTACCGGAATAGGCCTCCTCTGCTGACTTCATCACAATTATCCGATGTGGGCTACGGTTCTGAACATAAACCATTGTGTTGCATGCCTAAGCCCACAAGTGTAGTGGTAGGCCCCCATCATGCAACATCACCCTCGCTGCCCCTACTATGATTTTGTTCTTTCTCTTGGCCACCCCATTCTGTTAAGGATTATGCGGTGCCGTCAACTCACATTTAATCCCTTCCACTGGACAAAAGTTCTTAAACTCATTTGAGACATACTCACCACCATTATCACTTTGTAGAGATTTAACCTTCTAGTCCGACTCCTCCAAAAATCATTTAAACTCACAAAACTTTGTGAAAGCTTTATCCTTTTTCTAGATGAAAAATATCTGGCATTTACAAGAATAGTCATCAATAGCTATAACATAATGTTTGGCTTTGGCTTTGGATGCTGTCGTGAATGGCCCACACACATTTGAATGGACTCGCTCTAGAATAACCTCTGCTCGACTATCTCTATCATGAAACGAAGTCTTTGTTTATTTTCCCAAAGTACACTCCTTGCATGTATCACCTTTCTCAAGTGTACCTTTGGGAAGACCATTATGGATCTGCTACAATATATTCAAATCCCCATGATGCAAGTGGCCCAATCGCCTGTAACACAACTCACCCACATCTCAGTTTTGGACCCTTTCTGCTTTTGTTTTCATAGAACCACACTCCTCTACCTCCAACATATAGATATTCTTCACCCAGATCCCTATATTGTTCACTTGACCCGTGGCTATGTGTCGAAGGTGTTAGCGCTTGAAATTTCACCTCAGGCTGAAAAAGGTAAACTCCAAGGCAACATCAAACCACTTAGCCTCGTAGCTAGCCCTACGGGGCAGGAGAGGGCTCTCTCCGGTCTATCTCGGCAAAGATCTTCAACGGGCAGAGATAACCAATAAAGAACACTAATTTTAGGCTAGTAAACTGATAAAAGGGTTTGATTTGGTATTTTTAGGGTTTTGGTGGAAAATTGGGGAAAGGCAATTTTGGGTGCGGGGATTGGACACAGTTTTCGCAGGGGGTTCTTTGGGGCAAGGTAGGAGACTGTATTGATGCCTTTGAAAGATTTGTATGGATGATAATGACTGGTGAGGAGCTAAGGAGAGCAAGCAATCACCTTGAATTCTCCTTAAACAGCTGAAAACATTGATATTAAGCAAACTTAAAGGCAGAGCATAGCAACCATGAATTCTACCTTAACACTTCATTTGCCTAATTTGAAGAAGAAAAAGTAATAAGATGATTCACATAAAAAACTTACAAGTAAAAAGTGAAACAAACCATCAATACATGTAACCACAGGAATCCCAAAAAGGACTGCAAAAACCTGGTCTTCCTTTGCCAAAAATTGCAGAGATACAATGAGTAATACAATAGAAGCTTTCTCCCTCAAGAGTCCAACCATGAAAATGACCAAGAAAGTACATAATATAGGCAATACTAACATCTTTCCTTGCCTCTAGGGGTCGAGCTCACTATCCTAGGAGCTGTTTCAACCAATTCCAAACTGAGCACTAAAATCTAGGCAGTCAAAACAACTTGCCTCCTTAAGCTAGGAAACCAATTCATTCATTAAATTTTTGCCTATTTCATGAATGAATCTTCTAGAAGAGATAAATAAGTGTCAAAGGATCATAAAATTACATCATTTACATCAAGGAGGATCAAAACCCACTCCAAAAAGTCAAACCTAGTCAAAACTGCGTTTTGCTGAGCTGTAGGTGCATTTCTATGAAAATAGCCTGATGCGTATCGCCCTGAATCTCAACGCGTAGCGCGCCTTTGGGCCTGCGTTTGAGGCACTTCCCGGAGTCCAAATGAGGCCAAAGTGGGCTTGTTGGAAACATCCGGATGTCTACTTTCCAACCCAAACTAGAATTTCTCAATTTGGTGTCCATTTGCCCCTCCAAAATTGCAATATCCCAAGACTGCTTCCTGTGTGTCAAAAAAGTGGCAGAAAGTCATTTTTTGCATGTTTTTTGACCTTCTGGAGGCTCAAAACTTGGTGAAATTTCTTGGCAATTGCTGAGCAAGTGTATTTATGCATGACAAATCTAAAAATTCTGAGTTTTCATGAAAAGGAGTTGCCCATCTTCAGGGTAGCGCGCGGCGCGCTACGCGTTGGGGAAGAAAACCTATTTTTTGCCCAAAAAATTCACAAATGACCAAAAATGCTCAAATTTTTTTGAAATTTGTGTAGAAGGTAAGTCATTTAGTACCATGCTCCTTCAAGGAAGCGTCAGCCAAGATGTGGAGGGGATCGGGCCTTTTTCTTCGTTTTAGTTCCTTGGCCAACCGTCCTTTGAGCACCTTCATTTTTGCCTTACATACGTGCATTCGAGCCCAATAATGGTTTTTCATGTTCTGGAGCATGTCCTTATCTTTGTTAGCCTTGGCCAGCAACCTCTCCAAATGAGCATTGACCCGGAGAAGCATAGCATCTCGCTCAATGGGTACCAAATCACCGGGTCTCTTACGAGACAAGTTGCGGTCTTCATGGAGCCTCCGCAACTCATCGAGAGTGTGCTCATCCTCTAATTGCTTGTTGCGCTGCTCTAAATATGTGATTGTCCATTGTGCCCTCTCTAATTTTTCTTGCAACAAGCGATTTTCAGCCTCCCGTTGCTGAATGATCTCCTTAAGCTCCGAGCTAGGAGAATGGGTGTCAAGATCAATGATGTCAATATCTGGATCACCTGACAATCCCTCCTCAATCCTGGGCTGCTTGCCCCTCTCTGATACCTGTGCTGCTGTCGAAAACGAGGCCCCTTCCACCTGGTGTGGAGATAACACTCGCGGTGCTGATGAAGAAGGCGAAACCCCTTCCACCTGATGTGGAGAAAATACTCGCCGAGATGATGCAAATAAGGCCCTGTGGCCTCTCTGATATGTGACCAATGGAGGGGAGCTGACATGTCTGGGCTCAGGGATGTCATACTGCTGTGAAGGTCCTCCCTCTTCATGAACAACCTTAGGGGGTGGTGGCGCTGTGACGAAATCTCGAGAAATGAAATCCTCCCATGGAATACCCTGCTGGGCCAACTGATGCATGACCACAATATTGATCAAAGCATAATGGTAGATGCTCCTGTGTTGCTGTGATGGGCTCTTTCTCTGCACCAAGGGCACCATCCTCTCAATATTCCGGCACATGAAGAAAGGAATGTTCATCATCCGTACCCGTGTGAAATGCATCAACAAGCGGATATGATACGAATAAAAACGTGAAAATCTGCCCTCACAGGTGAAATAGAGAATGATGAGCCTCATCAAGGGTGCATACTCATCCCTCAAGAATCTGAAAGGAAACACACCAGTTAGGTGCCTTACACATACAAGTTTAATCTAGGGCTCATACTGGAATCTGTCCAACAGCTGGCGCTTGTTCCACTCTTCTCCAACATTGGGTATCCCTGTTGCTTGAGCAACAATCTCAGGTGACAATGTAAAATCCACCACTGTAAGATTCACATGCCCATTGTGCAAATGCAAAACAAACAAGCAGACCAATTCCCTGTGGTGCTGAATTTGGGAAATTCTCTCGAAATATTCATAGCATGATTGATGACAGAAACATGTGACTGCAAGTGGACAAGCTTGCAAGTAGGCCAAAGAGGTGGGCTCCTCTCTCACATGCAGACCACCCTTACCACCCCTGTGAGGCCTCCTTGGCACCTCAACCTCCGGTGTTGACTCACGGTCATCACTTTGCTCATAGTCTGTTTCGGTTTCTGACATGGTTTCAAGAGCAAAATGGTTGAAATGTACTGCTGCTTCTGCACAAATGACCTACTGTTTTGACTGTTTGAATGCTACTCCAAGGGGACAAAAAAACACAAGGGAGATGTTAGGGAGGGGGACTTTTGAGGGGATTTAGGGAAAATATATAAAAAAGGGAATTTAGGGAAGGAATTATGACACATACATCATCACATAATCATAATTTGTAGGGGTTTGATAGGAGGTAGGATTTAGGGAGATTTTATTGAATTTTAGGGATAGGGGTAGGGTTTTAGGGCTTTTGATATTTTGTTAGGGAAATTGTGTGAAAGTGACAAGGGAAGTGATAATGGGAATGTGGGGAAATGAGGGAGTGAAAAAGATGACCTTGGGCAGCGAACTCAAAACCCTAGCCTCACTTGCAATTTGAAATTTTTAAACATAATATATATGAATTTCATGCTTCACACTTGATGGAATTTGACACATTTTCCATGCTCATTTTTCTTTAGCAAGCAAAAAACATTGATGATTTGAGGCCTACCTGTAAAACTTAAGAGATTTGAGGTCATTTTGAAGCTTGTTGGCAATTTGCTGTAGGTGAAACCCAACGCGTAGCGCGCAGGCCCTGACGCGTAGCGCGCGCCCAACGCGTAGTGCCTGACCAATTCTTCCACTGCAGAGTGTGCCCTGATGCGTAGCGCACGCCCAACACGTAGCGCACGGGCTCTGATGCGTAGCGCGTAGGCTCTGTTTCTCAATTCGCCCAGTTTCACACTAAATCGCCTTTCACACTTGCTCTTGGAGTCTTGGAGGCAAATGAATGACAAAATGAAGAGAGAGGGGCTTTTATAAGCTTGATTTAAATTTATTTCCCCTCAAACTCACTTTATAATGTTTATAAAATGACACTTTTTGTAACTAATTACTGCTGACTTGTGGTTTCCTTTTTGACATGAAATTGGTTGAAATGATGCTTTTTCTTGCAAATGTTTGCAGGGATAGCTTCTGAAGAGTCTTGGCAAAGGAGATCAAGGCTGCATGCCAACTTCTGGAGAGTTTGAATTTTTTACACATTTTTACAAAAAATGAGAAAATGACCTTGCCTTCAAAAACAGGGTTTTTGAACTCAAGGTAAAAATTAGTTGTACAATATGAAATCATTTGAAGTGATGCTTTGCTGGACATCCCTCTAGCCTGTTGGGCATTTATTGACCTCAAAAGACATGACCTTAAAAGACAAAATTGGACTAAACCCTAGACCTAGGACCTTGATTTCAAGACAAGACCAATGACCCTGTAAGGAATTTGTTGACTGAAACAAACTTGATCCAGCAATGCCAAGAGGGGAATAAATGACACAAGCCCCTCCATCAGGGTTATGGCATGCCTAATGGAATGCAATAAGATGACACTGATGAGACACCTACTTATGCAAATGCAAAGAGCTTTGATCGCTGATGGAGGGCTACTAGACCGACTCTAACATTGGCTCCAATGGGGATGGTAGCTCCTTGGAGGTGCCAAGAACCTTAGACCTCTGGGAGAGCAGACCAGTGCCTTTTAATCATTGGGCAATGGAGTCATTATTTACATATTTGACCCAAACTGGGACAGCTTTATTGACTTGACAAGTGACTGAAAATTGGACCAATTTTGACTCAAACTGACTTCAACTTTAAACAGAAAATGAACTGATACAAACAACATGACAAACTCACACCAACTAATCTTCATCTTCAGAATTATAGCCTTCACCGCGGGCCCCAGACTAAAGATGAAAGATCAGTTCACACTTGCAGTGGAATAAAAGTAAAATGGTAATTACAATGATAATGACTAGAGCAGAAAATGCTCAGACATGGTACCTTTTAAGTAGTCGACCATTGACCGACCCTCCGAGACAATCATCACCATTCATTTCTTTGAGAAGAAAGGCATTTGGACCATGGTATGCTGCAATTTTGTAGGGACCCTTCCATAAGTTGTCAAACTTTCCATGTTTCCCTTTGTCTTCATTTTGGGCATCCCACCTCAAAACAACATCATCTATTTGGAAATCATCCGGTTTTGCTTTCCTGTCATAGATTTTCTTTATGCGCTCTTGCAACTTGAGAGTATTGTGAAGAACCTCCTCCCATGTCTGCTGTAAATGAATCATTTGACCAATCCGCCTTTGCATGGAATCCTCCTCACCACTAGCTTCTTGAAGCAACTTTGCTACCAGAATACTAAGTGAAGTAGGAAACACTGCATCTGTCCCGTAAACCAGTTCAAAAGGTGACATACCAATTGACTTTTTTTGACTTACACGATCAGCCCATAATGCATTTACTAACTTTTTGTGCCAGCTCTTCTTATTGATTTCCAACAATTTCTTTATGATGTTTACCAAGGATTTATTCGAAGATTCAGCCAGCCCATTTCCTTGTGGGTGATAGGCAGTCGAATGCCCCAAGCTGATATTATATTTGTAGCAAAAATCAACCATCTTATTTGATTTAAACGCTGCTGCATTATCTGTAATCAGCTTATGTGGACAGCCGAAACGTGACAATATGTTATTTTCAAGGAAAGAAATAATTACCAAGTCCATGGCTTGCCGGGTGGGAACGGCTTCAATCCATTTCATGAAGTAATCGATGGCTGTCAATATCCGTCGATGCTGTCCGGAAGATGCTGGATGAATTTTGCCGATGAAATCCAAGCCCCACTACTGAAATGGTGCGCTGACTTCAATGGGCTTGAGAGGCAATGGTTGTAATTTCTGCTTTCCTTGAAAAATTTGACATTCATGACAACTCTTGACTGCTTTATATACATCTGAAAACAATGAAGGCCAATAAAAACCTGCCCTTAGGATCTTGTTTGCTGTGGTCTTCCAAAACAAGTGGCCCCCGCAGTCACCTTTGTGAAAATCCTCTACAGCTCTCTTAGCTTCCTCCTCGACCAAACAATTCAGCAATATGCCACCGGGGTCTTTCCAATATAATGCAGATTTGATGATGCAAAATTTGGTAGCCTTTAATTTCAATGTCTTAGCTTTGTTTCGAGGCATCCCGGGAGGTGAAGACAAATTTTGAAGCACATATACAATATCAGAATACCAAGGAGAAGAAATAAAGATGTCAGATACCTGTAGTGCTGAATTCTCCTCGTCTTCATCGGATAGGGCAGCTATCAAATTAATGTCTAGGACATGGAGATTTGTTTCAGCCATCAATTTAGTGAGACCTTGACCCTTAATCAGCTTGGTAGGCTTAATTTCCACATCATATTCTAATAGTGCAGCAATCCACTTACCTTGCCTTCCTTCCGGTTCCACTTGTACCAAAACATCTTTAACAGCCGCGTTAGGAACATATGCCAAAATGTGGGAATTCAGTATGTACACACGGAAATCTTTCAAGGCTTTTACCAGCGCCAATGCTTGTTTTTCAATGATATTATACTTCAGCGCTCCGTCCCTTATAATACAACTGAAAAAAGTAATGGGCTTCTCAACTCCATCTCTCTTTTGCATCAGCACAGCTGCCAATGTATGCTCAGAAGCAAATGAAAATAGAACAAAATCTTGTGTATAATCCAGGCTGATTAGAGTTGGGGCTGAAGATAAAATTAACTTTACCAAATTGAAAGACTTTACCGCCTCTTCGGTCCATTTGAGCTGGCTGTCCTTTTTTAGCATGCTAGTGATTTCTCTGAGGTGTTTGGCAATATTCGGAATAAAACGATGTAGAAAATTCAACTTGCCATTAAAGGACTGAATCTCCTTCTTGTTTCGGGGCTGCTCTAATTGCTGAATAGCTTCCACACGTGCAGGATCTATACGAATGCCATCTTTGGAAATGATGTGGCCCAATAGCTTGCCTTCACTCATGGCGAAAACGCTTTTCTTTGGATTCAATGAGATACCATATTTTCTGCACTTTTGAAACACCATTGTTAAATGATACAAATATTCTTCATCAGATTTAGAAAACACAGTTAAATTATCAAGATAAACGACCAAAAAGACATCCTTCTCATTAGCAAAGGCCATGTCCATCGCCCGTTGAAAGGTAGCACCTGCATTTTTCAATCCAAATGGCATATTGGCATAATGAAATGTCCCCGATGGAGTAGTGAATGCAGTCTTGTCGCGGTCATCCTCATGCACCAAAATCTGATTATACCCGGAATAACCATCAAGTAGCGACATCCTTGATGCCCCTACTACCTGCTGCAATATATGATCCATCTTGGGCAGCGGATAATTGTCCTTTAGTGACACCTTATTCAGATTTCTGAAGTCTATACACAAGCGGATCTCACCGGTCTTTTTTCTCACGGGCACCAAGTTGGAAATCCAGTCGGAAAATCTGATTGGCACTATAATTCCAGACTTGTACAACCTGTTAACTTCTTTCTCAATCAAAGGCAGCAACTTAGGATTAATTCTTCTCAACTTTTGTCGGAAAGGCTTTTGATTAGGCTTTATGGGAATGGTATGCTGAATGATACTTGTGTCATAAGTTTTCAAATCTGAATAATCCCATGCAAAAACATTAGAAAACGAAGACAACAATCTGATATATTCTTTCTTTACCTTTGGCGACAATGCTTTCGATAGTTTCACCATCTTTGGATTTTCAGCTGTTCCGACATTCACTTCTTCAACACCTTCTTCCGTTGGCCTCAAAGTTGGTTTGCGGGCCACGTCATCTTGATCAAACAGCTCCTCCAAAGGAATTAATCCTTTAGGAATAAAATTATCTTTAAGTTGCAATACATCCATCTGATTTACTTCCTCAGGTTCTGTATCTATGGAGATGTCTTTGAACTCACCTTCAACTTGCAGAAAATCCTTCATTTCTTTGTCATCTTGGAAAATTTGCCAACATCTTTGATTGTCTAGAACTGTAGGACGGTGCTTCACATAAATCTGAAACTTATTGCTGGAATTCATGGGAATTTTTAGATTGCTTGCTGCCTTAGCCAATGCATCCGCAACACCATTTTGGATACGGGGCACACATGTCAAAGTATGTTCAGAAAACAGCTTCAAGATATCTAGGACAACATTTTGATATGCTCGCATACGAGGATGCTTGGCCTGGAACTCACCTTTCACTTGATTTATAACCAACTCGGAGTGGCCATATACTGCTATCTTCTTTGCCTTCAACTTCCTAAGGATTTTCAGGCCAGCAATGAGAGCCTCATATTCCGCCTCATTGTTTGAACAATCGAATGCCAATTTGTAAGAACATACTCGTACCTTGCTTGGGACTTTGTTTCGGACAGAAAATGGACTTCGAATCCACACACCTATACCAGCACCATCGTTGCCCACAGCGCCATCAAAACCCATGGTCCAAAGACCATCCTCATCACCTTCTAAGTGCTGAAAATGTGATGTCTCTGCATTTTCTATTTGCTGCCCATTAATTTCAGCTGTTGGCTCCATGACAGCGGACCTTTCTTCACTTTCCTTTCTCAAAACTTCTCTAAAATTTTATGTAATGTCTGATATATCTTCTGCTTGAACTAACTGACTATCTATCTCATTAAAATTATCCGCGAACAAAACAAATGACTCTAAATCTGTATGTACATAATTTACAGGATGATTAACTGGCTTTTCCTTACTAGTGATCATGTATTTCATCTTTTGCTCCCTATATAACTTCCTCATCTGACCAAAGACCAGAATTGTAGCATAGGAAAAGTCGAGCTGAAGTGTACCTTTCAACTTAGCTCCCCAACATCTCGAAAGCAACATACCAAATCGCGGAGGAATATCCGCCACCACCACATCCATCAAAATATTCTTTGGTGGGATTTGATCTCGGCTCACTACCAAGTCCTTGAACAAACCAATACATTTCACCCGGCTGGAATCAAACGAATACAAATCATGATATTTCCTCGTGATGTCCAGTCCCATCTTTTCCATGATTTCTTTTGGCATCAAATTATGCGAAGCTCCCGAGTCAAACATGGCATTATGTAAAACATACTCATGCAATCGCAAACTGATATAGAATGGAGGAACTTCACTTTCGGGAGACTCACCATTTAAAGCGGGCCCAAAAATCAATTGCGGCTGATCATCTTCTACATTCACCATGTCTAGCATTGGATCAAAATTCAGCATCTTGGAGATTTGGCCTCGGTAAGTGTTGTTCTTCATGATTTCCGTCAAAGGAATGGACACTTTCAACTTTGAAATTTCATTCTCCAAACTGAAAGCTGAAACCTTCTCACCTTCTTTGGCTGGAACTTCTCTTTTTTCCACTTTATCTCTTGGTGTACTTGATGGCTGATCTATCTTGCTTGCTGATGATGATTGACTTGCTGGAGGATTGCTTATCTCTTTCCCTTTTTTCTGTGGGGCAGCTGAACCATTCTTTGCTGAAGTATCTGTCCTCTTCTGGATGGGATTTATGGGAACAACTCGGTTTCTTAATTGTCTCTGCTGAGTGGATAAAGCATTCAAGTACCCTCTTTGATACTCTTCTGATTCTTCTTCAAGCGCTGCATCATTTGACAAGATATAATGCTCATCCTGAGGGACGATGGAGTTTCTCACCAACTCTTCTTCTTCTGTAATATAAGTGGGTAGATCATCAGGAGTGAAGAAGTGATTTTCCTCTCCCACCGTATCACCTTCATCCTCGGATTCTTGGCTCACAAAATTTTGCTGAAGAGGAGGTTTAATTTGCTGCTGGACTGCTGCCTCTTGTGCCCTTGTTTCACGCTGTTTGATTCTATATTGCGGCTGCTGCGGACCTCGAAAATTTGGATTGCGAATCTGAGGCTCCGGCTTGTCAAGATGAACATGTTCAAGTGCTCTTTCAATCTTTTCAACCTTACGGAGGAGATGATCTGATGTAGAAGCTTCCTCTTTGATTGTGACTCATTTTTCCGCCTTCATCCTTGATCTCTTATCATTCAAGTTTGCCTCATGGTTCATATATGTAATTAAGAAATTTTCATGTCATGTGTCAATAAATTCCATATGTCATGTAATAATAGTATCATAATAGTCATCATGCAAACTATAACTCAATCATACCCATAAATTTCAGTTTTTGGATTAAATCTGTCACCTGTACCAGGTTTGAACAACAATGAAATGTACCATAAGACAAACTATTGACTATGATACTCAATCTATCGTAGATATTTGAAGTGTCATGATCATCAGAACAAATTTGGCTAGTTCTTAACAATTATTCCACACTTAAACAAATTATGTCACAGGATTGACCATTTTCCCTTTTTATACCTCTGCATCTTGTTGGTCATGCATACTTCAATCCAGCTATGACCTCATTCAATAAACAATATGCATCTACATACATCTCTCATATAGAGGTTATAAGTGAAATGTATAATATTCATCACTTGACACCCTTTAAATTGTTATGTGAGGTGTGACGCAAGGGTATTTACACATTAGTGCCTTAAATCACCATTAAACCAAGAGATCAGTTATGAATTCATGGTTTATGCAACAAACATAGGCCACCCTGAATTGTTCTAATGCATCAACCCCATCCTGTTCAATTTCGAAGTATACCTTACTTGGTTAAAAAGATGTTGATCATTATTAATGCATGATGCCTTTTTTAATATGTATTCAATATATTGTATTATGTAACTACTTCACAATCTCATCCCATGATATGTTCTTTATGCCTCTTCCATATCTAGGTTAAGATATTAACTTACTTAACTAGAATCCCTCAGGTTCCAACCTATGCATGCTTATTTACTTATGCATAATGTCCTAATAAGGTTTTGTTTCATCAAACAATGTGTAATTGGATCATTTTCTTACTAAAATAATTCATCTATTGACAAACCATATCCAAAGTAATTTACATCATTACTTTTCCTATGTGCTGATGAACACAACCACATTAAATTTCAAAGACAACTTTAAGGTATTTATTCTTATAAAAGACTCTTTTTTTTCACATCCTCGAACCCTTCTTGGGATCTTTTAAGCATAAGTTAATTTCCTTAAGTTATGTTCTTAACTAGAAACCATACAACTCATCATTTCATTTTGAATACTATTAGAATGAGGTGATGATATTACCAATTTACCTCAATGAATTTGTATTGTATTACCCCTTTCCCTTGCACAACATCCATGCCATATTAGAACAAATATGAGTAAAATGTTGACCATATTCACTAATTAATCATACCATTAACATAGGTGTCATGATTAAATCATCACTTGGCCTTTATACATAGGCATCCATTTTAGAGGTTTGTTTGATGATTTTTTTTGAAGATAACATAGTTTACTATTTGACCTCAATTACACCACATTTGCAAGAATATCCATGCAGCTCATAGCACCCCCACAATGAGTTCTATATGCAAGGCGTCCATGTATTTGTGTACTTAAGTACTCATTTATTATTGTACATGTATTATTTGCTATCAAGATTTAGTATGCATTAATATGATGGCCATGTTTTATCATGGTTACCAATCATTTAATTATTGTCTATGCATATCTGCAATTATCACTTTCCAATCATGACATATAGTCATTGCGTCCTCATAGGAACACTCAACTATATCTTAAGTTTGAAACTTTCACAATATATTTACATCCCATTTAAGAGTATACAACTAGGATAGAATAAGAACATCACTTCTTAACTAAATTTGCAGATTAATCGGGAAAGAAATCCAAACCATGTCCAGTTTCATAATTATTAACCAATTTCCTTTGTTAATTGGCTTCCTCCAGTACACAAGTTGACATTGTAATAAAACCAATAATGTTGTATAATTTGAAAAATTATTGCGAGTCACCATAACAACAATTGAAGCTCCAACAAACATAAATTGTCATATATGAAGCACGAGAATGCTAGTTGTCCTTGGCATTCCTGGCAGGTTCTTCATTACAACCCTGAAAAATATTTCTTTACAGTTGAAAAATCTCCTATAAATACACCTGACGATCAAGACCACTATTGTAAGACTTCTACCAATATCATCTAGAACGAAAGTTCATCTGGAGAAGCTAACGTGATTGAGTGCAAAATTTTCTAGAATATATTCTTCCAGTGACTTATTGTGGCCATTGCAACAAATTCCCCACAAAAATATACAAGAACTTAGACAACCTTAGAAATACCCTAAAAATCACACCCTGGATTGGAAACATCATTTCATAACAACCCAAAAAACCATTGAGAAAATGACAGGATTATTTCTAAGACTGTAAATGCTTCTTGATGTTGCTAGTCTACAAATAACCTAATAGCATAGTCAAAAGATGGGCCCCTGCACTAAAACTCTCCGTGCACCTGTATCATAGAAATTTCTACTTCATTTGACAATATCACAATTCTCCATTACAATTACTCCAATCCTACTACTTTCCTGATAATGAATTTGAACTTAAGCAATCACAGAGGCCTACACCACTCGGAGTCTAGGTTCCTTTAGAAATCCTAGATGAAATATAAATCATCCATTCTAACCTACTTTCCACTAAAACTTTGGGAATATAGACTCATTGAAAATCAAGAGGAACGTTATGCAGTGTTTTCACCATAAATGTCACAAAATGTACAAAGTTTCGGCCCAAGTTGTTGGAAATGATTATTTAAATCACACAAAAGCAGACTCTTTGATCTATTTGCCACTAGAAGTTAATAATATGGACTTCTTTAACATAAAATGTAATGCCGTGGAATACTTTCGCCCTCAAATTTTATAAGTTGTAACAGCTTTGAACTAGATAGTTCGAAAAATTAGTATGTAACAGTTTTCACCCAAATTGTCTGAAAGAATACCTTAAATTGCAGAAGGCTAGTCAGACTGGACAAATTGGAATGGTTCAAACATAACCTCCAGCAAAATACTCCCATGTTTTCCAATCAAGATAGAACTCTAGCTTAAATGAAGTCCAATATCTCTGACGTTGGCCATTCCAACATCTAAACCAAATGTTAAGATGCACTTAAGATAATCATTGGGAAAACAAACACAGAGCGAACCTCAAGAACAACGAGATTGTGTCTCAAATTTTTACCAAAGAAATTCCACCGAAATCCTTGAAATGCAACAAATCGGATGACAGAGCAGGGTTCGATGTCCGATTCATTAACTTCCCATTAAATTCCTAATCGACAATGTTGCGTTCATCGTCGACAACTGATAAAATAATATCTTGTACTATCTCTCACGTGGTGATAGCTAAGAAAGCGAAGTATATTTTTCCATAGATTTTGGAAGTCTGTTACAATTTCCACTCGAACAAAAACTTCTCAGGCTACTCCACTATGGATATATGCTTGTTATTATTGGTGAAGTTTCATCAAAATTCCAGTGGAACTAGGAGAACTTAAGCCTTTGACCACCTGTCATTGCAAGACTCTTCTACAAAGTTTAATTCTAATGGGTCCAACATTCATTATTTTTTTATTGAAGTTGAATAAATAATTTATTAAGTCAATCAATTTGCATGCTAAAGCGATCGCGAAAAGTGAAATTGTTGTAGTGTCCACCAAAGATAATTAATTAATTACTCAAGAACCATAATACTTGAAGGTTTATTTGTCGTTGTTGTTGTTGTCATACTGGTAGTGGCCGACCTGCTGTAACTATGAAACTCACACCGCCAAAGAACAACTTGACGATTTTTGACTATTTGCAGTCCACATTAGTTTATCCCAGCACATCATGCATTTTTTCTTAGTTGGAAAAGTTTGCATACATCAAGTCTATCACAAAAAAAATGATTTGAAAATTCCCTATGCGTTTTATCAGTCGTTAGAGGTAGTGAAATTTTTTTTTATAAAACATTGTCCATTTATATATATTGAAAATTTTCAATCGTAAATAATTACCCATTCTATCTACAGAGAGTCGGGTTGGCTTACTCATTTATTCTTAACCTCAACGCCTAGAGCACTCGATCGAAGTCAGGATACGCAGTATCCATACTTCCGGCCTTTATCTAAGTTCGTCACATGGATAAGGCTGAGCGTCGTGTGATTTATGGATAACCACTATATAACTAAGGGATGATGCACATGAGGATAATCATTATCCCAAACCAATTCCTTCAACTTTGCAGTCAAAAGGAAATAGTCGTGCTACAACCTTTCGTGATCCCTCCAGGAAAATGGGATCGTTTGGATTTGTTTCCAACTCGCACACCTCTAACTTGTGCTAAAGCTTCCGAAAAGCATCCTTTTTGTTTTTAAGAAAAACTTCAGTAGTTAGGTTTCTTTGTGTTGTTGTTTAAACACTATCCATAAAACATGATCCTAGTGGCAGATGATGAGAAAAAACAGCATAATCAATGCATCAAGTGCCCCATTACTTCCTTTGAGCAATGACGCCTAAACAAGGTCCACTTCATGTTTATGTAATTATGTAATTTAGTAAAAGCCATTCCAATGGCCTTACTAACATCCAATGTCCGTGTTTTAATTTAGTAAAATCAATTCGAATGGCCTCACTAACATCCGATGTTCATGTTTTAATTTACTAAAAGCCATTCTAATGGCCTCATGATCATCTAATTCCCATGCCTTTTAGATAAATCCCTATCCTTGGTAGTTTTCGGTTGACCCTCTAAGCATTTTTGGGGAATGTTTTATCTGCAACAAATGTAGGTATCAACCTGATGGGAGAGGAAGGGGATGTCAATGTCTTTCGTAATGCATTTTCTTTATCCATGCCTTTACATGATTCCTACTCATCAACAATTTATACGAATTCTGTGTCGGTATTTACACAAAATGCAATGTTCAGAAAATCCAATCTCATTGTTATGAATCATGCCTCCCTTTGAAGGGATAGAGATTAAAAATAACGCAACGCAAGAAAAACTTACAATCATCTGATTGGTCTAATTTCCTTGCAAATAGATGTTCATGTAGCATCCTTATTGATAGTTCTTAGTGGTTTCAATCACAAATTTCATTTGCATAAACCTTTTTTCTGCACGAATGATAAAAGTGGGAGGCCAACATAGAACATTCCGTGAACCACTATATCTTTGAAGCCTTCCCTTTGAGCACTAGCAATGTTAAATTAAATGGGGTTGCTTTTGTGGCTAAACTGTGAATAAGTCAACACTTCTTCATGGCTAAAAGCCCTTTCGACCCTCAGCATGTCTCATTCCTTTAACTCGGTATTCAACGAGGTCGAGAGAAATGCTCTTGTAATTGATATTGTGATTGGTGGCCTCTACTATTTTTCTAATAACACTCTGTTTTCACATTAGCTCCTGCCCATTAACTACCAATTTGAAAATCTCACAAAAGACGAGAATTATTTTGGTCCATAGTTGAATCAGATTTTACCACTGTAATTTTAGCATAACAATGCTTGATTCGGTTATTCAGTCATTAGATTTCTAAAAATTGGAATGACGACAAGGTTGAGAAAGAAAAATAAACCATATAGTTTCCCTTAACACTCTTTCATTTTAGTTCATATGATTACTCAACATTTTGATATTCAATTCATCCTTAAGGAAATTTAACTTCCTTTAATGACAGGAAGTCAATGTGATACTCACTGGTTTTACTTTACTTTCCTTATGGATGTTGGGTTATTTTCTTTCCTTGTAAACTTTTTATAACCAAACCAGTTATGTAATTGGTTATATCGTAGCTTAACAGTCAAATTTAAGAGCTCTCTCTTCATTAAAATATTACTGATGTACTCTTAGCTCGGAATATTACTTTAGTTGTGAAGGTCCCTTTTATATTTACATGACATGGAGTTTAGGATGGAGGTGGATTGGTCGATAAGAATCAATGTTTGAACTTGGCTCTGATACCATTTGTAACGAACCTCCTTATCCTACCTGGGAATTTTGACCCTAGGCCCCTTAAACTTGCGATTTGGTCTCACTACAGTTACAATTTAACCACATTCATTAGTAAATTAATCTGAATCACTTCATGAACACTATTAATCAGCTCCATCATTAAGCACAATATTATAAATTTTTATAAAGAAACTAGTTCTACCCTGTAATCCACAGCATTCATTATTTAATTCCACCACAAATATGAATTAAACTAAGTCTAATGCAATTATCCTAGCCATGCATCAGAATCATGGTTCGACAAAATACTCAACTCTTATATAGTAGGTAGAATAGCTAAACTAGCCTCCTTGAATACACATGTAATAGTTAATAAATTTTCATGGACTATACTATGAAACACATGCATCTATGTCATTTTCCCATTAACTGCCCAGATATATATATCAGAGGCATAAGAGTGAAAACAATCACAAAAACATGTATAGTATCATCAACAATAAAAGTCTCAAATATGACTATTTACCTTAACAAGGGATTGGATATACCAATACTACCTAAGATCTACACATTGATCCTTTAACAACCTAACTTATAATTTCATTTCTATGCCAAAATTGTCACATGCATCCATATAACATTATCTCATAGATGCCATGAATATAGGTAAATTTACTCATCTAGAACAGTCACAGATAAATTCTTCAATCGTTCTCATTTCTATAAAATTCATACAATTTCTCTCATAAGTCAGTTGAATTTAAAATAGAATGGGAAGAAACATCATACACACATTCCACGCATCTGACACCAACTGAATCTCACATGGAGGGAGGATCACCGCCACCCAACCATGAATCACCTTTAACTCCCCCAGAGCCGAAGACCTTGCCAAGGATCAATTGTCCTAAATTGACCAATGCACTGGGTATTTAATACCCTATTTCATGATTTAGTTACCATTAGCGGCATCCCGCTTTATGGATTTTTCCATTTGCCTAGGTCTTATCTAGAAAAGCTCGTCTTTATCTCCATGATGCTTTTCGACATAAAATCTTTCCTTTATCTCCTGGAAGCTTTTATGTTTGATGGATCTTTATCTCCCATCCATCTGATGGATATCCAATCCATCCAAGCTTATCTAAAATCACATCTAGAGGCTTATCATGAAAGATACACCTCTATCCCATTCCTCACGGGTTTTGGCAATCATCTCCTCTCTCTTGGTGGTCTACCCTCCAAGTGATTTATTTTATTAATTTATTTAATAATTCATTTTCTTTTCATGTTACATATCTCCTAGCTTTCCTCAGCTTAGGTGTAGAAAAGTTTAACCCACAAAGGAGGATATCAAATCTAGCTTTCCTCAGCTTAGGTCTGCAACCTTTAACACAGAAGGGAGGATATCATACCTAGCTTTAACTTAGCTTAGGTTTACAATAAGGTAGTACACAAGGCAGGGGTGTTACAGAAGAGGGGGAAGGAAAGGAACAATAAACAACAAAAGAAGAGGATATACACCAGGAACAAACCCTAGAGAAAGAAGAAATGAATCCTACCATATCTTGTAATGCATTGGTTGGAATTACTACTCCTCAAGCTATCAAGATAGAAAGGCATATCAAGAAGGAAAAGTTTATAATGTTGATTGATTCTGGCAGTACCAATAAATTTAGTCATTTTAAGATAAAGAAGGAATTGAATTTCTTCCTATATCCCACGCCAAAGTGTCAAGTGATGGTTGCAAGTGCAGGAAGCATAAATATCTCTGGAAAGTGTCATAATATCTAGTTGTCCATAGGAGAATATGTATTTAATAGCCCCATGCTTTCCATTCCAATGTGTGGTACTGATGTTGTACTAGGAGTCGAATGGTGACAATTGTTGGGTATAATAGCTTTTAATTTTCATAAAATTTTATTCAGAAGGAAAGGAAGTTGAATTAAGGGGTACCACAGTGAAACCAGGAAAAATAATCAGCTCTAACAGAATGACAAATCTTCTAAAGAATGAACAACGAGGCATAATTGCGTAATTATGTTCACTAGAGGTTCTCACATCCAAATCATCCATTTCTATAGATCTCCAAAATCAAAGAAAAACTTTTATTCTCAACTACATTTTCCATGAGGCTACCGAGCTCGATTCTCAAGAGGAATAAACAACACTGAGGCTGAAGTGACAAAAGTGAAGGTAGAGTAGTTACCCTAACGAACTTCTAAGTTATGATAATTATCAATCTATCTATGAATGATTCTGACTTTAAAACAATACTGGCTAGAGTTTTTATTTAAGCAACATGGGTCTCTTATCCACTATCAACCACCACGTGAAATGAGAGTCTCAGTGGTAGCCATGGTTGAGGGTAAAACCATATAACGCATGTATAAATGTTGGAGTTATAACCTTGTAAATAAATTTGATAGAAGTGGAACACGTCTAAGATAAACCCTTATATATATTTATATATGAGTAAGGAAAAAAATACATTAAAAAGTTCTTAAGGAATTGGAACAAAAGACCTATAAACCTATAGTTATGTATACACGAAAAAAAATGTATAAGAAAGTTATATTACCTTCCATATTAACAAAAGGTAAACTTAAACCATGATAAATCAAGGTTCGCTATTATGCCCAAAACCTTAATGAAGATAAATATAAAAGAAAATATATGCTTATTTTCTAGGAGGAATATATAAAGTATGTGGAAACTTTCCATGGTGATTTTCATATATGCAAGTTAGAAACATCAAAATATTATCTATATTGGGTGACTCAAATAATAGTGATCCGACATTATGAAGTCTTTTTTAAATTGTAAATTATAACTTTTTATTATGGTGTTACACTCAATGGAGCAACCTCTTTATATAAATATTATACCTTTACATATGCATGAGGATGATCCTTAGTAGAATTAAGAAACAAAATTTTAGAAAAAAAAAATTTCACATAAAGTGGGAAATTTACAATGAAATAACATTATGAAAGCAATGTAAAGAAACATGCTATAGATCCAACTATATATAAAAAAGGTGAAATCTGTAATTGCACAAAATTATTATATTGATCCGATAATAATAATAAACTAGCACAACCACATTTACCTATGTGGTTGATATATGTTGATAGTATGAAACATATCTACAATGGCATTTACCAATGTGGTTGATATATGCCAATAAGCATATATCCACTACCCACCACATTAATGTAGGAACTTACAGGGTAAGTTCCTTAGACAAAACACCAAAGGACACCGCTCACAACTAGATCGCAGATCAATACACCATTATTTTTGACGTGGTTAAAACCCTCAAAGAGGGAAACAGTCCACGGCCTGAGCCAACGTGGCCACTTCAGACAATTTATTAATAAAAGAATGAAAAGTTACATAATCTTCTCTCATAGATGGATTACCCTATAAATGACCCTCCATGTGCTTTAAATAGAAATCATGGACCAATAGGGTGTTAAGCCACGGATCAAGTGTCGGTAATACCAAGGAGAGAGTGAACCATCGGATCACTACATATTATGACCGTCGGATTGTAAGTTACAAAATGTACAAGGTAAAGAAACACACTTTACCTAACTCTATACTAGACCAAGTTGTACTTAACTATTTCCTATGTGTCGGAATATCCTAACATCCCCCCTTAAGAACAACTTGGGATAGGATTGAAGGATTTACAAATATGACACAATAGGAAAAGGAAGGAGGCACTAGAGCCTATCCCCCCTTAGTGACAACTTCCTAAAATCCAACCATAAATCGAAGTTTAGTGAACTTCGCCTCTGTGAGAGCCTTTGTGAAGATGTCTGCAACTTGATCATCTGTTGAACAATATTGCACTTCAAGAACATGGTCATGAATGAGCTTTCTGATGAAGTGCATGTGTAGTTCAATTTGTTTGTTGCGCTGATGTTGGACTGGATCTTTGCATAGCTGAATGGCACCTTGATTATCACACCAAAGTGTAGTTGGATGCTGCTGCTGAAAGCCAAACTCTGACAAGATCTGACGAAGCCACAAGGCTTCCTTACTAGCTTCTACGACACCACGATATTCTTCTTTTGATGAAGAAAGAGAAATGACACCTTGTTTCTTGCAAGCCCATGTAATAGTTCCTGAACCAAGAGTGAACACATAACCTGCAGTAGACTTCCGATCGTCAGGGTCACCAGCCCAATCAGAATCAGTGAAACCAACCAATAGAGGAGATGCTTCGGCACTGTAATGAATCCCAAACTGAACTGTACCTTGAACATAACGAATTATTCTTTTAGCTGCTTTCCAATGACTTTCACGTGGGTTTTGCATAAACCGAGCAACAAGGCCAACAGCAAAGGAAAGGTCAGGACGAGTATGGGTTAGATACAAAAGTTTTCCTACAAGTTGACAGTATAAGGTAGTATCAACTTCAGGAGAAGTACAAGTGACTGAAAGTTTGACTCCAGACTGAAAGGGAGAAGGGGTTGGCTTACAGTCTTCCATGTGAAAAAGGCGTAGAATATCACAGGCATACTTGGACTGAGAAAGGGAAATACCTTCCTTGGATTGCAAGACTTGAAGACCGAGAAAATAATGTAAATGTCCTAAGTCTGTCATTTCAAACTTCTTTTTAAGGCTAGAATTCACATGGTTTATAAGGTTGGGATCACTACCAGTCAGGATAAGATCATCAACATAAAGAACAAGAATGATAAGAGACTTGCCCACTTTCTTGGTGTAGACAGTATTGTCAGAATGACACCTAGAAAAGCCAGATTCTAAAAGAAAGCTATCCATTTTGGCATACCAAGCTCGAGGAGCTTGCATGAGACCATAAAGGAATTTCTTAAGCCGACATACAAGGCTGGATTCTGTTTTTATGAAGCCAATGGGTTGTTCCATCTAGATTTCTTCATGCAAGTCCCCATGCAAGAAGGCAGATTTAACATCCATCTGATGGACTTCCCATTTGAACGAGGTAGCAAGGGAAAGAACAAGGCGGATAGAGTTCATTTTGGAAACAGGGGAGAAGGTTTCAATGTAGTCAATGCCTTCAAACTGTGAAAAACCTTTAGCAACAAGACGAGCTTTATGTTTATCAACTTTCCCATCTGGTCCATACTTGGTTCTATAAACCCATTTGCATCTAACAAGTTTTTGTCCTTTTGGTAGAGGAACAAGATCCCATGTATCATTTGCCAATAATGAATGATATTCTTCATTCATAGCTACTTCCCAATCTAGATGGCCTGAAGCTTCTGCAAAGGTGTCAGGATCATAATTTACTGGGGCTTGAGACAGTAAAGAAGAGGCTCTGTCAAACTGAGAACGTGTGTGTCGCTGATCTGTAGGATCACCGGCAAGATCACCTGCTGCATCTCGAGTAGCACAAACCCATTTTGGAAGCTGAGGAGCTGAAGGAGGATCCTGAGATGGTGGGGGAGGATTTTCATCCTCACTTTCATCATCTGAAGAAGAAATGTTTTCAAAAGTAGAAGAGATAGGGAGAGGTGGCACATCCGCCGGACTAGGCTCGCGGGCAAATATATTTTCATCAAATTTTACATCTCTTCTAATGATAACATTTTTGGACTTAAATGGAATAAGTCTATGGCCTTTGACATCTTCAGACTATCCAACAAAAGTACATTTTTCACTCTTAGGTTCTAAAGCTTTATGCTTTTCATCTAGAATATGGGCTCACGCTTCACTTCCAAAAACACGAAAGTGACTTACATCTGGTCTGATTGAGCTCCATGCTTCTTCTGGAGTGATATTCTTTAAAGCCTTAGTAGGAGTGCGATTTATTATGTAATTTGCACAGTTAATTGCTTCTGCCCAAAAACTAAGACCAAGTCCTTTTGATTGTAGCATACAATTAGCCATTTCCTTTAAGGTGCAATTCTTCCTTTCAGCTATACCATTTTGTTGTGGAGTATATGGAACAGTATGTTGCATTTGAATTCCATTCTCAGTACAAAAGTTGATTAATGTGTTTTTAACATATTCTCCGCCATTATCAGATCTTAGCTTAAGAATTTGATGTCGAGATTGTTTTTCAACAAAGGCCTTGAAGGCCAAAAATGTGTTAAATACTTCACTCTTGAGTTTTAAAAAGTATACCCAAGTGCGTCTGGAGAAATCATCAATGAAAGTTAAGAAATACTTGTAGGCAGAGAATGAAACAACTGGAAGTGGACCACATAAATCACTATGCACAAGCTGTAAAGGGGCTAAGGCGTGCCAAGAGGCACGTTTTTAAAAACTGTCCCGATGATGTTTTCCGAGTACACATCCAGAACAAACACCATCTCTGCAAGATACCATAGGAAGACCTGTCACCATATTTCCTTTACATAGATGCTGAAGGGAGCGATAGTTTAAGTGACCAAATCGCTAATGCCAAAGTTTGCTCACTTCATCGTTATGAGCAACAAATACTGAGGGAAGATTTGATGACCCAAAGTTGTGAAACTTATACAAGCTTGTAGAATCATCAGCAATGTCAGTAGCTAAAATCTGTTTAGGATATCTTAGGTCCTTAATTACAACATCGTGAGGTGAAAATTCAACGATTTTACCTTCACCTGAATGGGTTATCTGATATACAGATAGAAGGTTCCAGGATAAGGTTGGAACACATAATACATCATTAAACTGACCATTGTCTAGATGAACAGTTCCAGTCCCTACAACACTAAGAGATCTATCATCACCAACATATATATTTTTGGTGTTACAATCATTTAAAGAAGAAAACATGGCTTTGTTTTTGGCCATGTGATAAGAAGCTCCAGAATCAATGAGCCACTCATGAGAATGAGAAGAAGAAGATACATTTAGTGCATAGCCAGACCGAGATTCTTGACAACCACATGCAGAAAGTGCCATTCCTGAAGATGAAGTTGGAGTTGAAGATTGCTCCAAATGGATGTTATGCTTCTTCATTGCTGCTTCCAAGGTTTCCATCTTCTGAAAGCATTTGGATTCTAAGTGGCCATCTCGATTACAAAAGTTGCAATGTCTATAAGTATTATTCCCTTTGTTTTTATTTGTCTTATCATTTTTTTGAAATGATTTTTCATTTTGTGGCTGAAATTGCTTAGGACCCTTGTTTGGTTTAGGACCATTCTTTTTAGGATATGACTTCTTAGGATTCTTTGAATTTGGTTGCTGCTGGGCGGCTAATGATTTCTTGGAAGAGTTTCCAAGATTAAGAAGACCAAGGTGTAAGAGTTTTTCTTGTTCTCTTATTAAAGAATCACAAAAAGAGTCAAAGGAAGGGGACTTGTAGTCTGTTCCTTGAGAAATGAAGGCTTCTCTTGTAGAATGGAAGGTGGAAACAAACACAGAGTAGGCTGGTCCCAAATTAGTAAGAATGGAATAGATAAGGTTACTATCTTCTTTCTTAACCTTAACACCTTCCAAGAGATATCTAAGGGTCTTGAACTTGGACAAGAAATCTTCAATGCAAGAAAAATTATTAGGGTCCAATGTAAGCAACTCATTTTCAAGTTGATGGGCTCTAAGTTCATTTTTAATCCCAAAAATTTTATTGATTTGTTTCATTGCTTCATCAGGAGTATCAAGTTCTGCAATATGGAATCTAAGATCTGGAGAAATAGACATCCCTATCAATCCACGTGCTTGATCTTGCCTATTTTCCCATTTAGCAGCCTTATCTTCATCCTTCGGTTTCTTTTCTCGGCCTGAGGCTATTCTGAAGAAACCTTTACTTCTAAGTAAATCCTCAATGTAGGACAACCATTGGAAGTAGTTGGTGCTGTCAAGGGTAACTTGGTATTGACTTTCCATTTCAACAAAAATTGAAGCTAAAGATGCTGAGACTAAGTGTTCCAATGGATAAATCTCGAAAAATTAGGCTGGTTTAAAAAAAACAACTCTGAAAACGACTTCCAGATGAAGAAGTTGTGGCTTTTTGAAAAAAAGTTGTTGAAGATGCCGACGAAGTGCGGGAATGTGCGGAAATGAAAAATCCGCCCTCACAAAAAGGAGATTTGAATCCAAGACCTCTACTCTCATAAATTAGCTTTGCACCAATTGAGCTATACAAAAAGTTTGAGAGAGAGAGAGAGAGGGGGGGGGGGGGGGGGTTGATGCTTTAGGTTGCGTGCTTGCTTTGAGAAGGCTCTTTTCCCCTACAAAACAAAAGACACAAAACCCAACACGGACATACAAAAAAACAAACCTTGCGGCTCGAAGTTAGCTTTAGCCGAAAAACTAAATATTTTCAAAAATGAACCTTACGACTCAAAGTTAGCTTTAACCGGAAACTAAATATTTTCCTCAATGTTTCTGATTTTCCGAGATCACACTAAGGTGCAGGGAAAAGAGCATATGCATGAGAAAAATCCTTCCTTTCTGTTTCTGATTTGCCCAGATCGCACAGAGTCGCAGGGCAAAGAGCATACACAAAAATGAAAGGTATAGATCTGGTAATAAAAAAGGCTAAATAAACCGAAACCAAAATAAACAGAGAGAAAATAACTGTAAACTGCAAATAAACACTGCATACCTCCAGATCTTAAAAATGGCGCAGCTAGGGCTACCGGAAACCTTTTCGCGTGAAACGAAAGGGGTTCTTCATTGGAACAGATGCTCCCAACACAATAGAGCAGTCCTCTCGGCCCGAAAGTAGTCAGAAATAATAGATCTGGGAAACAACAGTCGGATGAAGTTCTATCGGCTTCAGATTTGGATCACCAACGGACAAGGCCCTCAAATAGCTCTGATACCATGTAGGAATTTATAGGGTAAGTTCCTCAGATAGAACACTAAAGGACACCGCTCACAACCAGATCACAGATCAATACACCAATATTTTTGACGTGGTTAAAACCTTCAAAGAGGGAAATAGTCCACGACTTGAGCCAACGCGGCCACTTCAGGCAATTTATTAATAAAAGAATGAAAATTTACATAAGCTTCTCTCATAGACGGACTACCCTAGAAATGACCCTTCATGCGCTTTAAATATAAATCATGGACCAATCGGGTGTTAAGCCACGGATCAAGTGTCGGTAATACCGAGGAGAGAGTGAACCGTCGAATCACTACATATCATGACCGTCGGATTGTAAGTTACAAAATATACAAGGTAAACAAACACACTTTACCTAACTCTATACTAGACCAAGTTGTACTTAACTATTTCCTATGTGTCGGAATATCCTAACAATTAATACATGTTAGGTGTATTTTTTTAAAGGGCTCACTATTTCTCAGTATTAATAACTATATAAGTAATAATAGCCATACTACTCTTTATTTATATAATTATACTTGTTATATTACCATGATTTGGTATATTAATATAATATTAGTTATTATATAAAATTTTACTAATATATTAATAGTTATATTTAAAAGTATAACATAATTCACATATAACATAATAATAACATTTAGTTATTACTAATAATATGTTTTCTCTACCATCATGTTATTGTCAATAATTATTATATATTTAATTAGAATACCTTAATAATATTAACTATATACTATATATTAAACTAAAATATACTGTACTATTACTTTGAAGTAGTATATATATATATATATATATATATTAATTATTAGGGTTTATTATTTATTATTTATTTATTATTTATCAATTATATATTAGGGTTTATAATAATTATTATTTATTAAAAAATATAAAATATTTGTTTTATTTAATTTATACTAATTGTTGTTAATTAATTAAACCTAACAGATCTATATTACATCCAATGATTAATATTATAAACCCTAGGAATAATATTACATTCTAGAAATATGAAATTTTATACTAATAAACCCAAGAGATTGATATTATAAATCCATGACAATAATAAACCCAAGCGTTTATAAACCAAATGGAATAATATTACACTAAGGGATTAATATTATAAACCCATGGTATATAAACACCAAAAAAATATTGTAAACCGTAGAATTATCATCATTGACCATGATTTATTTTCATATTGAGAAAATCTTTGTGACAATGTGACGTTGCACCATGGTTGACCATGATTGATTTTCATATGCAGAAAATATTTGTCACAATGCAATGTTGGACCATGGTTGATGTTCAGATTGAGAAAATATTTGTCACAACGTGATGTTGGACCATGTTTGACCATGATTATAAACCAGTGGGATTTATATTAGACCCAATGATTAATATTATAAACCGTATGAATAATGTTAAACGATAGGAATAAGAACCCTTATATTAATAAACCCAAGGGATTCATATTATAAACCTAAGGCAATAATAAACCAAAGGGATTAATATTAAAAACCCAAGGGATTATAAGCCCAAGGGAATAATAGGAAACAAAAGGGGTAAATATTATAAACCCTAAAAAAAGCATGGTTGACAATGGTTTACCATGATTAATTTTCATATTGAGACAGCCTTTGTCACAATATGTTGTTGGACCATGGTTGACCATGGTTTATTTTTATATTGAAATAATCTTCATCATAATGCAACATCGGACAATGGTTGACCATGGTTGACGATGCTTGATTTTGATATTGAGAAAATATTTGTCACAATGTTAAATTGGAACATGGTTTACCATTGTTGACCATAATTATAAACCAAAGGGATTTATATTAAAGTGTAGGATTAATATTATAAACCCTATAAATAATATTTCATGTTGAGAAAATCTTTATTAGAATGAGACGTTGGAGCAAGGTTTACCATGTTTGATTTTCATATTGAGACATCTTTGTCATAGTGTGATGTTGAACCATAGTTTACCATGGTTGACCATGATTGATTCTCTTATGGAGACAATATTTTTCACAATACGACATCTAACCATGATTTATTTTCATATTGAGAATATCTTTGTCACAATTTGACATTGGACCACGGTTCACAATGATTATAAGCTAAGAGGATTTATGTTAGACCAAATATTAATATTATAAAACCTATGAATAATATTAAAACCTAGGAATAAGTGCCCTCATATTAATAAATACATCGATTCAAATTATAAACCCAAGGGAATAATAAACCAAATTGACTAATACTGAAAACCAAAGGCATTATACACCCGAGGGAATACTATTATACCAAACAGATTAATATTATAAACCCAAGGGTTTCATGTTATAAACCCATGGATCCATATTATAAATCCATGGGAATAATAAATCCAAGGGATTAATACCAAAAACACAAGAAATAATAAACCCAATGGAATAGTATTACACCGAAGGGATTAATATTATAAACTCGTGGGATTGATAATATAAACCCATGAGATCGATATTGTAAACCCAAGTGATTGATATTATAAAATCATGGGAAGAATAAGCCCAAGGGATTAATACTAAAATCCCAAGGCATTATAAACTCGAGGGAATAATATTACACCAAATGGATTAATATTATAAACCCAAGGGATCGATATTATAAACCCCAAGGGATTGATATTATAAAACCATGGGAATAATAAACCCAAGGTATTAATACTAAAAAGCGAAGGGATTATAAACCCAAGGGAATAATATTACACTGAAGGGATTAATATTATAAACCCAAGGTATATAAACCCCAAGATAAATATTGTAAAATGTAGAATAATCATGGTTGAGCATGGTTGATTTTCATATTGAGACAATTTTTTAACAATACGAGATTGTGCCATGGTTGACAACGATTGATTTTTGTATGCATAAAATATTTGTCATGATGAAATGTTGGACAATAGTTGATTTTCATATTGAGAAAATCTTTGTCACAATGTGATGTTAGACCATGGTTGACGATGACTATAAACTAAGCGGATTTATATTAGACCCAAGGATTAATATTATAAACCCTATGAATAATATTAAACACTACGAATAAGAGCCCTTATATTAATAAACCTAAGGGATTCATATTATTAGCCTAAGTGAATTATAAACGAATGGGATTAATACCAAAAACCCAAGGGATAAATATTATAAACCCTAAAATAAACATGGTTGACCATGGTTTACAACGATTGATTCTGATATTGAGACATTCATTTCCGCAATGTGACATTGGCCCATGGTTTAATTTTATATTGAAACAATCTTTGCCATAATATGACATTGGACCATGGTTGATAATGCTTGATTTTCATATTTGAGACAATCTTTGTTATAGTGTGACATTGGAACATGGTTGACCATGATTTTAAACCGAGGGGATTTATATCAAATTGTAAGATTAATATTATAAGCCTTGCTAATAATATTTCATGTTGAGACAATATTTGTCATAATACGATGTATTAATAGTAAGCCCAAGGGATTAATACTAAAAACAACATGGATTACAAACCCAAGTGAATAATCCATATGAACAAAATTTTGTGTTGAGGGAATATTTGTTACGGTGCAATGATGGACCATGGTTGACCATGGTTGATTTTCATATTGAGACAATCTTTGTCATAGTGCAACACTGCACCATGGTTGACAATGGTTTATTTTCTTATGGAGACAATCTTTTCCATAATGTGACATTGGACCATGGTTGATTTTCATATTCATAAAATATTTTTCACAATGTGACTTTGGAAAATGGTCGACCATGATTATAAACCAAGGGGATTTATATTAGACCCAAGGGTTAATATTATAATCCCTATGAATAATAATAAACCCTAGGAATAGGAACCCTTAGATTAATAAACCAAAGGGATTCATATTATAAACCGAGGGGAATAATAAACTAAATGGATTAATATTAAAAATCCAAGGGATTATAAAATAAAGGGAATAATATTAAACTAAAGGAATAAATAATATAAACCCAAGGTGAATAAAGCTTAATATAAATATTATAAACTCTAGAATAAACATGGTTGACGATGATTATAAACTGAAGGTATTTATATGAAACCGTAGGATTAATATTATAAAACTTCTTAATCATATTTTTTGTTGAGGCAATCTTTGTCAGAATGCGATGTTGGACCATGGTTAACCATGGTTGACTTTCATATTGAGACCATCTTTGTCGCAGTGCGACGTTGCACCGTGGTTTACCATGGTTGAACATGATATACTTTTTTATGGAGACAATATTTGTCACAATGCGACATTGGACCATGGTTCATTTTCATATTGAGAAAATACTTGTCACAATGTGACGTTGGAACATGGTTGAACACGATGTTAAACCAAGGAGATTTATATTAGACCTGATGATTAATATTATAAACCCTATGAATAATATTAAATTCTAGGAATAAGAAACCTTAGATTAATAAACCCAAGGCATTCACATTATAAGTCGAGGGGAATAATAAATTAAAGGGATTAATACTAAAAGCCCAAGGGATTATGAACCTAAGGGAATATTTGTTTGTGTAAGCTTGGTAGTACTTCCTCTTTCTATTAATTATATATCAGTAGGTAACAAAAAATATGTCTGGTGGCCTCAACCTGTCCGTGGGAAACCATTTTTATTGGACACTAATCAACATCATATGTTGTCCAAAATTTAAACAGTTTGAGTATAATAATCCATGCTAAGTTTTCTATTGTATCTACTATATGCTTAACCTTTTGACTCATAACGTAAATGATATCCGTCAAAAAAGCAAAATTTAATTTTTGATACTCTCTGTGAGCCGTCAGATGATTCAATAGGAGCTGGGTCCTTTGCACTTGACCCGGGCACTTCATTCTGCAACAAGGTTTGATTTTTTTTCTATTCGCCCCAAACGAAGGTTCTGATGATATTGTTGTACCTGCTGATGAGCCCTAGAAATGGGTAATTATATGTGCTCATTTTGCCTCTTAATTTGACTTAATCCACCATTCTTATTAGTTTATTGCTTTATTGCATGTTTTTGAATATATTTATGCTAATAGACTGAATTAGGTTAGTCATTTTGCCATGTAGTCTAATGTGTGCTTTATGCAGATTTTTTGGTCAATTTTGGACAAAGTCAAGGGATTTATGAGCAAATGGCAACAAATACTCGAGGAAAACAGGGAAGAGGATTTGTAGGGGGGTGTCTCCTTCATTTATGAACCCTTTCCTTGAGTCCTCCATCAACAACTCGAAGGACAAAGGTCCGCATTGATGCATGCAAGGGGCAGCCGAGCAAGTAAAGAAGGACTATTGTTTATCTCTAAATCTGGAAAGCCGAGCTCCTTGATTTTAGGAGGACTGTTGGAGGAATCTATTTGTATAAATAAGGGGGCTTAGAGCCTTAATAGGTTATCCATTCATTAGTATAATTTTCTCACTTTTGTGCAGCACTTGTTCAGCTCATTTTCAAGTTCCTTTTTTAGAATAGTTTATGTAATGTGACTATTATTTTTGATAATGAAGATGAAACAGTTTTTGAGCCAGCACTGATCTCTTTCAGAGGGTTGAAGCTCTTGGGTTAGGGCCCAACCAAAGCTGCCCAGCACTTCTTGCTTTTTACTTATATGTTTTTGATTCAGTTAAGGAGCTAATTTCTGTTACATAGATTCATTTTACTTTGTTTAGATTAGGTTGCTTTTGATGGTTTGCATAGTTGTTTTTGTTTCAGTTGCTCAAGTAGGTTAAGCAGTGATAGACTAAGATTCAAAAAGGTAAACAGCAGGCCCTGATCTCCTTTCTCCCTTTATGGGACTATCATTTGAGGTCAAGGCACTACTATTGCCACCAAAAACACAGTTTTTCTCTCCCATGCAATGTCTCGTGCGATGACTTGATTGGAAAGATTAATGTATTGCTTCAGATTCAGTTACCTAGATCATTTCCTATTCTTTCACAATATATCTCTCTACATTCTTTTATGTTCAAGGGTTACTATTCAACATTTTCTGTTTATAGGTCAGAAATAAGGTCCAGCTAGAAAAAGTTATGTTTTCATGGTATAGTTAGTCCTTTCTTTGATCAATTTTCGTAAGTAAATGTGCAGATCTCTTGCGGGGCACCTCAGCTCACCATACATCCATAAAGTAGCCAGCATCAGCTCACTTCTCATATATTTCCCAAGTCATTCGCAACATTTCACCAATCTGCCCTAATTTCTGCATTTCTCGCCATAGCTTCCCTATTGCCATTTGAACAAATCCAATAATCATGTTCCCTCTGGATCTTCCTTGACAAGCTCCAAACACCTCAACACCTTCATCTGGCCTTCAGTTACCGTTTTCCATCATTTTTCCACCTTCAAAACTTCCAAAAATAGCTCTCAGCCTCCTCCTGTAGATCCCCTCCAGCCTCCTGTAGATCCCCTCCAGCCTCCTGTAGAATCCCCTGTAAGCGGTTTTTCAAAATTTGATTGCAATGGAAGTCTTTAGAGGGGGACTAGGGGATTCTTAGGACATCTCCACACCTTCCTCCACCTCTGCAAAAACCAACTCCACCTTCCTTCACCACCAAACCTCCGCACAATCACAAGCATAATAATTTCACATAAAAACACTCAAAAGCATAAAAAGATGTTGTCTTCTCTTTTCTTCTCAGCAGCTTGAATAAATGCAATTTACCTTTTCAATAGTCAATGGCACTCATTTCATCAATTTTCCTCTCTTTTCCTGCAAGAGTAGGGTTAGTGGGTAAATTAGGGTTTGCTTTTACATTCCAGTCCTCTTTCTCTTTCTGCAAATAGATTAGCCTCTGTAGAGTTAGATTTCTTTCATCAAAATTAAAAGCTTCTTCTGGAAACTCATAGAAGTTGGCTTGAGCTCCTAATGATCTTACGCTAGCTGACCAAGTGACAACCTGCAGTAAGAGCTAGTACTTGTGCATACAGTACCGTCGCTTCCAAGTTTGTTATGAACTACCAGGTTGATAAAATTTAAGTAGGAAGCCCCAGGAGTTGTAGCATTATTGCTATGATACTAGTGCTCACCACTTTTTGGTGCCGCTGCTCGGGAAGTGTCAAAGTATTTTGTGATTACTGCTTTTCTTCTATTTTTTACTGCAACATGCTGCTAAATAGTTTATTTCAACAAAAGTAGAGTAGTTGTTCTTTCGACTTCTGCATTTCCTTGCTTTCATTTCAATTCTGCAATTTCCAATTCAGCAAAAGTAGATTAGTTCTTTCAATTTTGCAATTTCTCTTTCAAAAAAAGTAGATTAGTTCTTTCAATTCTGTAATTTCCATTTCAACAAAGTAGATTATTCATTTCCTTGCTTTCATTTCAATTCTACAATTTCATTTCAGCAAGTTCATTTCAGTTAGTTGCAATCTGTTTGTTCAATCAATTTCAGTTTTGTAGGTATAAGCAGAAAAAAACAAAAATAACCCAAAAAGAGATTTTCTTTCATGCCTCGTAGGAACAGAGATAATTCAAGAAAATTCCTACACAACACCCCAACAACATCACAAAGTCACCCTTCTCTCTTCTTTGGTGGCAGTGATCAAAAAGAACCTATAGGTGACCCACTAGAGATATACGAAGATCCTATAGCAGAAGAAGAGGAAGAAACCATCCCTCCTGAGACCATGGCTAAAAACAGAAACGTTAGAGGGAATGGGGAAAGAGTAGGGGTTACCTTTCCCATCCGAGAGACCAATGGGGACATTAAAATGAAGAACATAAGTTCTTTAGCCTTACCTCACTTCCATGGGTTGACTACTGAAGATCCTGATACCTATTTGTTTGAATATTTTGTTATCTGTCGAACCTATGACTATGCAGAAGATGAGCAGAAGTTGAAACTGTTTCCTTATACCCTCAAGGATACAGCATTGCACTAGTTCATGGGGTTACCTGGCAACAACATCACAACTTGGGCCCAGATGCAGCAAGCCTTTAATAACAAATATCAAGACTACTGTAGGTCAAAGGATACCAAGGAAGAAATCTTCCGAATGACCATGGGAAGCGATGAATCCTTGGAAGATTATGAAGAGAGGTTTCAGCTCAGTTATAAAAGGGTTGGGTGTACACTTGACCCCAAATCTCTGATGTTGGTCCTACTCAGACGAGTCTTGGAAGACCTTCTAGATACCCTCCATTTGCTGGCTGGGGGGGGACATCTACCAACTACCTTATCAAGACGTAAAGAATGTGTTTAGAAACCATTCTAGGGTAGCCAGAAAGAGAGGTAGGGGAAATCAACCCTTAGCTAGTACATCCTCATCCAGTTCATCCCTTATAGGTGAATTTGGAAATTTGCTGGAAGATTTCAAGAGCGAGATGATGCAGACTCTTGCCATGGAAATGCATACCTTACATATCAAAAGTAAATAAGATGAAGTAAAAAGGGCCTTGGCCATTTTTTGTCCTGGGTGCACCAGAAGGCATCCTAGGAATGAATGTCCATTGAACTCTATAAAAGTGTGCTCAGTTTGTGAAGAAGACCACTCGACAAATTAGTGCCCTTCCTTGCCCGAACTTAAAGCTGCATACCAGGGGGCCAAAGGAGCCACTAAACTACTATATTTCATGAACCAGAGGAGGCCACATGGGCCCAAACCTTATCAGTAGGGAATGTAAGGGACATCCCAGACATATTAAAACCCCAATCAAGCCACTTGCATGCCTTCTTGGGGTCCCCCTGCTCATCCTTCCTAGTCGACATCCCCTCCTTGGTCATATCCATCTCAATATCATGCTCAACGAGCTACTCATTCATTTCACTGGTATGCTCAGCCACAGCCTCAGTGGAATGCACCTCATCAGGGGTGGAGGCCCCAATACAACTCTCCTCCCACTCTTTTGCCTCCACCACCTGCTCAACCACAACCATTGCCTCCTGGTCCACCAAGGCAACCCCAAATACCTACCCAATCGAACCTGAACTCAAATAACAGACAGGTCCAATAGGTATATAGTGGGGAACCATCATGCCCGACCTATGCTGTGGAGATTCAAGAGATTAACCTATGATCTGGGAAGGTTCTCCCAAATAACCAGCCTCCCCCTAAGGAGGATGAGGAAGAATAAAAGGAAAGTGAACCAAAAGCCACTCCACCCTTTCCTGAGAGATTATTCGGAACAACGCAACCTACCCCAGAAGAAACTGAACTTCTGGGAGAATTGAAACAAATATGTCTAAATATACCACTTCTCCAAGCCATAAAGGATGTGCCTATATATAAGAAGATGATCAAGGAGAAGTGCTTTAAGCACCCAGGCAGGCGCAAGAGAGATGCTCCAACTATCAATGTCATAGGACAACTATCTGACCTGATGTTGGGGCAGGTAATCTGTTTGAAATATCTAGACACTGGAAGCATTGTACTCGATTTCCACATCAATGGCACCATTATCCCCCATACCCTGACTGATCTAGGGGCTACCATTAATGTGGTGACCAAGGACACTATGCTCAAACTCAACCTTTAGGACTCCCTGAGAAAGACCACAACAATACTATAGTTAGCAAATTGCTCCACCGTGACCCCTGAAGGGACTGTTGAAGATGTAATGGTCTCCATCGATTCTTTGGAGTACCCTGTTGATTTCCTGGTTCTCCAACCAAAATCAAAGCTCACTAGGTATCCTCTCATCCTGGGAAGACCCTGGTTGGCTACTGCAGATGCCTACATCAGTTGTCAAGCTAGGAACATGATAATCAAGAATGGGCATATGTCCAGGTAGCCAGTCCTATATCCTCCTACCATACCTTTGTTAGAACATGATTTACCTCTCTGGTTGGAGGAGGAAGATGAGGATGAAGTCTATTCCTCACCACTGTGTGTAGTAGAAGCTACCATGGGGTGGGGCCCACAAATCGAGGATGATCTTATTGAAAACTTGATTTAGAGTCCACTCGGCCGGTGTGTTGCCATTAGAAGAGTTGGTGGAAGAAATCCAAGCTAGTCCTTTTGTTGATCTCTGTGTGGCTGACCCGACCTCTCTCTGAATTAAGAATATGGAATTCGGCCGAGAAAGAACCTTGAAAATCAACTCATCCCTATCCACCTCTCAGGAGAAAGAACTGGGTGAAACCACTTGGATGCTCTTGCTTGGAGCTATAAAGAGATGAAGGGAGTGCACCCTTCAGTCTGCACCCATCGCATTTACATTAGGGAAGATTGGAAACCAGTTAGGCAGCCTCAAAGGAGGATGAGTCCAACCCTTAAGGACATTGTCAAAGAAGAACTACAAAAGTTACTGGATGTAGGATTCAGCTACCCTATCTCTGACAATGAATGGGTCTCTTCTTTGGTGCTAGTGCCAAATAAAAATGGTAAGTCGAGAATCTGTGTTGATTATCAGGAACTAAACAAGGCCACCAAGAAGGACCATTTTCCTTTTCCTTCCATAGATCAAGTGTTAGATGACCTGGCTGGGAAGAAGTTTTTCTCCTTCCTAGTTGGGTTTAGCGGGTACAACCAGATCCCAATCAGCTCGGAAGACCAAGATAAGACCACTTTCACTTGTCCCTAGGGTACCTTTGCATATCGGGTCCTTCCTTTTGGATTGTGCAATGCTCCCCCACAATCTAGAGAGCAGTACTGGGTATATTTGCTGAACTGGTTCATGATGCAGTGGAAATATATATGGATGACTTTACCCCTTATGGTTCTAACTTCCAGGAAGCTTTGACTAACCTAGGAAAAGTTTCGGACAAGTGTACCGAAATGAACCTGTCCCTCAGTCCTTAAAAATGTGAATTCTTGATCACTGAACGGACCCTGCTAGGTCATGCAATCTCTCAGCAAGGATCACAGGTGGACCCCAACAAAGTTGCCATCATCTAAAGGGTCCCACCTCCTCAAAGGTAAGATATGTTTGAAGTTTCCTAGGTTTAGTAGGGTACTATAGGATTCATTAAGGATTTCAGTAAGGTAGCCTCTCCATTGTTTGGTCTTTTGGGTAAAGATGTTGAGTTCATATGGACTAACAATTGTCAAGAAGCTCTGGATACCTTGAAAAGTAAACTGGTGACTGCCCCAATTTTGAGAGGTCCAAACTGGGCCCTACCTTCCCACATTCTTACAAATGCCTCGAACAAAGCAATAGGAGCAGCCTTAGGGCAACTTGATGAGAAGATGCCTTATGCCATATATTTTGTGAGTAATAACTTATCGAGGGCAGAATTAAAGTACACTGTAACCGAAAAGGAGCTCCTAGCTGTAGTCCATTCCCTAAATAAGTTCAGAAACTACATCACTAGCTATCAAACATTTGTACACATTGACCATGGTGCAATTAGGTATTTAATGAAAAAACCAGATGTAAATGCTCACATCATTAGATGGTTACTTTTATTGCAACAATTTGATTTAACCACTGTTCATAAGCCGGGTAAGGAAAATGTTGTTGCTGATTTTTTTGTCTACAATAGATCTGCCTGCAGGTGAAGAAGGAATGGTGGATGATCAAATGCCAGATGAACACCTATTTCCTATCTCAGTACTCTTTCCATGGTTTGTTGATATAGCAAATTACTTGGTTTCCGCAGTGTTCTCACCACACCTATCCTCAAAGGAGAAGAGCAAGATTGTGAGGAAAAGTGCCCCATTTGCCTGAATTATGGGCAATCTCTTCAAACTTAGCCCAAATCAAGTTTTGAGGAGATGTGTCAAGGAGGAGGAAATTTTTGACATTCTCCTAACCTATCATGATGGCCCCTGTGGGGGCCATTTTGCAACAAAGAGAACTGCCTTCAAAATCCTGCAAGAAGGTTACTATTGGCCCACTCTTCATAAGGATGTAAGGAGATATATCAGCTAATGTGACCAGTGTCAAAGGATGGGGAAACCTACTCCAAAGGATGAGATGCCCTACAACCTCAAGTGACTTTCAAGCCATTTGAGAAGTGGGGCATGGACTTTGTGGGTCTTGTCAACCCTCCTTCAAAGTAGAAATCTTACATCATCGTGTGCACTGATTATCTAACAAAATGGGCAGAAACAAAGGCGATCAAGGCAGCAACAGATGAAAAAGTCTCTGAGTTTTTGAGAGATAATATATTCTACAAGTTTGGATATCCAAGAGAATTAGTCACAGATCAAGGGAGTCAGTTTACCTCCAATCTGATTGAAGACCTACTCACACATCACAAAATTAAGCACATAAATTCCACCCCTTATCATCTGCAAGAAAATGGATAGGTGGAAGTCACTAATAGAGCTTTCGAAGGGATTTTGACCAAGATAGTGAGAAGCAATAGAAAGGATTGCGCAGATCGATTGGTTGAGGCCACCTGGGCCTATAACCTAGAAGACCACCACAAGATTCACACCCTATGAGCTGGTCTATGGGAGGAAGCCTTTGCTGTCAATAGAATTTGAGTATAACACACTAAGGATGGTAGCTTAGTTGGACCTAGATCTCAGCCATGCACAAAAGGAAAGGTTACTCTAGCTAAATGGATTGGTTGAACAAAGATTGCAGGCCCTTCTCCACTAAAAAGTAGTCTAGCTTCAAAGGAAAATATTGCATGATAGACACCTCAAAGAGAAACAATTCCAGGAAGGATATTCGGCACTGCTGTATGATTCAAGATATAAAGATTTCAAGGGTAAACTAAGGACAAGATGGTTGGGACCATACACAGTAGAAAGGTGCAATGAAAATGGTTCACTTCTGATGAAGACCATCAATGAAGAAGCCATCTCCATGCTTGTCAATGGGCATATGGTGAAAATCTACAGGAAGCCCCTATCCAAGCAACAATTCATTGAGAATCTAAGTAAACAGTGTTGGTAATGGAGCAAGTCTCTGCCCCCACTCCACTCACACCCTGAAAAATATATATATATATATAGATATATATATATATATATATATATATATATATATAGATATATATATATATATATATATATATATATATATATATATATATATATATATAGATATATATATATATATATATATATATATATATATATATATATATATATATATATATATGAGGAGAATAAAAGATCACTGGGTGAAAACCTCCCTTGGAGGCACCTAGGTCAGGTAGTGAGGGGGAAAGCCTCCTAGAGGCGCCCTAGTTGTCTCCAAAAAAAAAACAAAAGAAAGGGAAAAAGGAAAAAAAAGAAAAAGAAAAAACAGGAACTGAAAAATTAACTTCTTTTGAAAGCATTGCATATTCCAAGAGGGCCACGGAAGAAAAAGGGACATGACCAAGCTGAATACACCTATGAAAGACCATTTCTCCATTGCTATTGTCTTTTCCCAGTCCCTGGTCCCACTTGTTCTGGAAAACTATGCATCCTACAGGAGGCTCTGTGCATTCTACAGGAGGCTCCTGTAGAAATCACAGAGAGCTCGAAATCAAGTCAAGAAAAGGATCAAAGGGCTAGAAACTTGTCAAGAAGACCTGTGGACCCCCTTACCACCATTCATCCTCCTAAATCTCCATTCCATACGTGCACCATTGAATTTCCACTTGCTTCTTTCCTCCCTGCACAGAAAACACAAAATCCTGTTCTTTTGTTTTTGTTTTTTTTTTTTTTTAATGAAGAATAAATCAGCAACATCCTTAACTTAACTCTTACCTAGTGCATACCAGCTACTTTTCCTCGACTGACAGAACCTTCCTTAGCTACCTCTCTGGTCCATGCTCAAGCCTCAGCCAAAAGTTTTAGAGGGAGAAGTAGTTACAGGGAATCCTGCAAGATTCTTGTAGCAACTGATCCCCTTAAAAATCGAACTCCCGAGGCAAGGTCAGTGTAGCCACAGAAGTATAAAACATGTAAGGAGCTAGATCCTGATAGAAGATCACCAATATGAAGGTAGCCAAGCCACCAATTTAGAAGGCACTGGTGCTAGCAACAGAAGTCCATGGATAGAAAACCAGAGTCAAAGCATGCAACAACACGGTAGCACACAATTCTCGACTAACAGGTAAGTCACTAAACCCATTCCTCTGTTGCATGAGTATAATTTAAAAACTGCATGGACAAGTGAGATGGTTACGATTAAATGAGATCGGTGGCTAGCTAACCGGCCACCCTCGTCCAGTTTAAACAGTGCTCAGTGCGTGCAATCAACACGTGTGTTCAGTCAACTCGAGAGAATTTCAAAACAGATAGTGGCAGAGTCCAAACGCGAATAGTAGAAATGATTGTGGGTATGCGGCATAATGTTTCATAATGGCACTGTAGTAGGGACCAACGGTTTGGATGAGGGTAACGTACCCTTCCTACCACCTCATTTCATCACTGTAACTCTCTCCCATAAGCTTAAGTACGTTGCAGTTGACCGCCTTCACCACCTTTGTTTTCATTTGTATCATCGTGCTCTCAACTGCAACGAGCTACCTACCACCTCCAGAGCCTCGAAACAGTCTCTCTCTACCAGTTTCAGAACCCTTCCACTTATCGGGTTTTATAGGAGTGGAAACACAATCCTACAGGAGCCTTTCTACAAGAAGGCCAGTGTGCAGCACCACAAAGGAAAACTCAGGATTTCATGACAAATTTAGGCTGAAAAAGGTAGGCTCAGTAAAACCCACTCTTCATTTCCATATATATACAAAAGGTGGTGTGATTCAAAGCGAAGTATTGAGTTGAAAAGAAGGGAAAAGTGAGAACAGAGTCTGCCTGTGTTTTGTAAAAGAAACTATATATAGTTTCTCCATTTACTCTTTGCACTAAAATACTGTCTCTTTCTCCTCCATGGTATTCTCCTCTATAAAGAGATGATGCAACTCTAGAAAACTAAGCCTGTACAAAAAGTGAACTTGCATTAGGTAGTCTGCTTATTTTGTGAAAGGAAAAAAACACTATCCTGTATACTCTCTGGTTTTCAAGATATTATTTCCCTCAAACAGACCGAGAAGTCATGTAAGTTTAAGAACAAAGTTTGGAAGGAAGGAAAGTTGAAATTTGTTTTGTTAAAAAGGAAGAACAAAAAAACTCCCTCTCTGGTTCCATAAAGAAACCCTCAGCTATTCCTCTGTTTTTGGGTTCGAAACTTGCTGCCTTCCTCCTCACCTGAGATATTCCAGCAGTCTCTGAACATCATGACAGGGGGTTTTATGAGGAAGGAGCCTCTGAATTCAACTAAGCTGCATGAACATCTAGAAGTGGTAGCCCTCTTTACCAGGGAAAATTGGACGCCTTTCTTTGAGAAGTTTCATGGGTATGATGAGGAAGTCACATAAGAATTTGCTGTGTCTTTAAAACCTCACTCAAAAACTCATGCCGATGTCAGTTTCAGGGGTCTAACCATAAAGCTTGCACCGAAATTCATTGGTAGGGTCACCGGTCTCCCACTTGGACTACCCTGGAGAAAGGAAGAAAAACCACTGGGTCAAGTTCCCAGGAAGACCTTTTTCCAGCCTGATGAACATCTTGTGGAGGATAAGAATGGCACCAGGAGAACAAGTATACCTTATCCATGGGATGAGGTCAGTTATCAGATCATGAAATACATCTCCTGTGAAGGAAGATACAACATAGTTTATGGGTACCATTTCAGACTGTTACATGAACTAAGATATGGCATGGACCTTCCTGCATCCAAAAAACTCAGTATTCCATATTTTCTCCTCCAATCCTTGATAGAGTCTAGCACTAAATTGAAGGCAGGGGTTCCAGACCAATTAGCTCACCATGGGCTAATTAAATTGCTGGTGGAGGATGCCCTCCACACTTTCACAATCCCCATAGCTTGGGAGATTTTTAGAAACATGACTAAAGAAGATGATATAAAAGCTCTCACTGATGACCTTATTCCATCTGAGAGTGAAGAGAATGAAAAAAAGGGGGAAGCTAAGAAGAAACCCAGAGAGGAGAGGAGAAACGTGACATCACCAAGGATGAGCCTAAAGCAGAGAAGAAGAAAGAATCAAAATCAGAAAAGAGTAAAACCACAGCAGCAAAAAAGAAGAGGCCAAGAACTAAAAGGAAGAAGCCTAAGACTGTGCAGAAAAAGGTTGCCATAGGCAAAGCAGAAACTATGCAAGCAGAGGAGGAAATAAAATCATAGTCAGTAGAAGAAAAACTAGCAGAAACAAGAAACACAGCAAATGAAAAAGAAGAAGCACAGTAAGAAGAAGTGTCTCCTAAGACACTAGCAAGAAAGGCAGCAACTGTTCTTGCTACACTTAACACTCCAACTAAGCCCAAAGGGAAAAGGAAGAGACAATCATCTATGTACTTCAAGGCTCAAAAGAGCACCAAAATAATGATGGGAAAGCCTCAACCACCTTCAAAGGAGCCCATCATCATTGAAGATGTCCCTACTACAGCAAAGGTAGAACCTCTATCCAAAACCCCTATCACTTATGAAAGAGGAAGTCCTAAGACCTCTACTTGGAAAGAAAGGATCAAACTAATGGACTCTAAAATACTCCTAGAGGAGGCGGAGACCTCTCTACAGGAGACATTGGCAAAGCTCTAAGAGATTGAAAAACTTGAAAAGAAGGTAGAAGAACAGACCAAGGAGGAGGGCAAGGCAAAAGAGATACTAGAGCCCGGACCTCAGCCTAACTTAGGTTGTTACTAAAACCTTGTAGAAGGGGGGAAATCATCCCACAAAAGTTTTCAGTCCCTCTTTTCTTTGAGCTGGAAAAGGAAAGAGTAAGGATCCATACATGGTTACAGATTACAAAATCAAAATGGGTGGAAGACATTGGGCACATGGAAAACAAATTGAGGGAAATGGGCAAATAATTGAGCATGGTCAGGCATACAAAAAGCATCATAAGAGCTCAATTGGAGGCAAAAAAAGAAAAGTTGAAGAAGAAGTTGCAAGAAAGGGAACCCCAGGGAGGAAATGAGCTGTCAACCTTAAAAAGGCAGCAACAGGAAGAGGAACCCTAGGCAGACAGTGAGACATTAAGAAGACAACAATAGGAAAGTGAATCCCAGGCAGAAAGTGAGGTGTTGATCTAAAGAAGGCAGCTACAGGAAAGGGAAGCCCAATTAGCCTGCATGGCAAGCTGAGCTATGGAGGCATTACAGTGTAGGTAGGCAGCCAAAACATATGTAGTGTACCTCAAAGATCAGTGGCTCCAATTTCATATCAAGACACTGGACCAGAGGGGAACAATACCTTTTCAGGATTATGGCCAGTTCATGAATTTATGTGATCACTGTTTAACTGAGGACAAAGAAAAGTTGGCAGAGTTTTACTTGCACAACATGGCACTTATTGATATGAACCTATGGGATCCCAATGATGTGTTAGGAGACTTGCAACTGATGGCCATGTCATCTTGGATGAACCATGAAGAGAAAAGGGCAGCAAAAATCCAGAAAATGATGGCAAAAGAGCTTAATGATCCCCTGATGGTTAGAGCAGAACCAACAGACCCCATGGCTCTCATCTATGCCCACCAACACCTTGCAGCTAATCCTCAAGTTTTCCCTGACTATGTTGATAAGCAGGCCCAGGCTATTGCACATTTCGAGGACATGGAGAGATTGTTTGGAGATGACTGCATTCATGCCTGCATGAGAAGGTGGAACACATTGCCACAAAGCCTATGGATCAGGGAGTATCACTCCCCAAACAGGATGAGGGAAGCCATGAGGATAGTGCCACTGTATAAGCACTCTATTCAAAGCTTGAAGGCCAATTGGATTAGCCGCAAATTCAGTCCTTGACTACTGCTAGGATTGCTGGAAGGAGTGAAAGAGGAGGAAGAACAGAAACAGTGGGAAGAGGTGGACAGAAAGGCAGGATTCCATGATAAAGAGGAAGATATCACATCAGAAGCATGGGATGTCAAGGAGTCTATCAGAGCCATCAAGGATGAAGAGTTACACTAGTTGCTCAGAGGATGAGCAACCCATTTAGCAGGGGGTGATGATGAGCCCCAAAAATGGGTAATTATATGGCCTCATTTAGCCTCTTAATTTGACTTAAGCAACTATTATCATTATTTTACTGCATGTTTTTGAATACATTTATGTTAATAGACTTAATTGGGTTAGTCATTTTGCCATGTAGCCTAATGTGTGCTTTATGCAGATTTTTTGGTCAATTTTGGACAAAGTCAAGGGATTTATGAGCAAATGGCAACAAATACTCGAGGAAAACAAGGAATATGATTTGTAGCGGGGGTGTCTCTTTCATTTATGACCCCTTTCCTCAATTCCTCCATCAGCAACTTGGAGCACAAAGGTCCACATTAATGAATCCAAGGGGCAACCAAGCAAGTAAAGAAGGATTGTTGTTTATCTCTAGTTAAGGAAAGCCGAGCTCCTTGATTTTAGGAGGACTGTTGGAGGACTCCATTTGTATAAATAATGGGGCTTAGAGCCTCAGTAGGTTAGCCATTCATTATTAGAATTTTCGCACTTTTGTGCAACACTTGTTCAGCTCATTTTCGAGTTCATTTTTTAGAACAGTTTATGTAATGTGACTATTATTTTTGATAATGAAGATGAAACAGTTTTTGAGCCAGAACTGATATCTTTAAGAGAACTGAAGCTCTTGGGTTAGGGCCCAACCCAAGCTTCCCAACACCTCTTGCTTTATACTTATATGTTTTTGCTTCAGTTCAGGAGTTAATTTCTATTACATAGATTCATTTTACTTTGTTTAGATTAGGCTACTTTTGATGGTTTGCAAAGTTGTTTTTGTTTCAGTTGCTCAAGTAGGTTAATGTAGTGATAGACTAAGATTCAAAAAGGCCAAAAGTAGGCCTTGATCTCCTTTCTCCCTTTCTGGGACTATGATTTGAGGTCAAGGAACTACTGCTGCCACCAAAAACATAGTTTTGCTCTCCCATGCAATGTCTCGTGTGATGACTCGATTTGGAAAGATTAATGTATTGCCTCAGATTTAGTTTCCTAGATAATTTCTGTTATTTTACGATAGATCTCTCTGAATTATTTTCTATTCAAGGGCTACTATTTAGCATTTTTTCTTTGTAGGTCAGAAATTAGGTCAAGCTAGGAAAAGTTATGTTTTCATGGTATAGTTAATCCTTTCTTTGATCAGTTTTCATAAGTAGATGTGCAAATCTCTTGCAGGGCGCCTCAGCTCACCATACATCCATAAAGCTACCAGCATCAGCTCACTTCTCATATATTTCCCAAGTCATTCGCAACATTTCACCAATCTACCCTAATTTCTGCATTTCTCGCCATAGATTCCCTCTTGCCATTTGAACAAATCCAACCATCATGTTCCCTCTTGATCTTCCTTGACAAGCTCCAGACACCTCAACACCTTCATCTAGCATTAATTTCCCCTTTGCCATCATTTTTCCACCTTCAAAGCTTCTAAAAATAGCTCTTGGCCTCCTCCTATAGATCCACCTGTAGATCCCCTGCAACCTCCTGTAAAATCCCCTATAAGCGGTTTTTCGAAATCTGATTGCAATGGAAGTATTTAGAGGGGTACTAGGGGCTTCTTAGGACCTCTCCACACCTTACTCCACCTATGAAAAAACCAACTCCACCTTCCTTCACCACCAAACCTCTGCACAATCACAACCAGATAAATCATAAGCATAATAATTTCACATAAAAACACTCAAAAGCACAAAAAGATGTTGTCTTCTCTTTTCTTTTCAGAAGTAGCTTGAATAAATGCAATTTACCTTTTCAATAGTCAATGGCACTCATTTCATCAGTTTTAATCTCTTTTCCTGCAAAAGTTGGGTTAGTAAGCAAGTTATGGTTTGCTAGGGTTTGCTAGGGTTTTCTTTTACATTCCATTCTTCTTTCTCTTTCTAAAAATAGAGTAGCCTCTGTACAGTTAGCTTTCTTTCATCACAGTTAAAATCTTCTTCTGGAAAATCATAGAAGTTGGCTTGAGCTCCTAGTGATCTTACGCCAGATGACCAAGTGACAGCCTGCAGTAAGAGCTAGTACTTGTGCATACAGCACCATCGTTTCCAAGTTTTTTATGAACTACCGAGTTGATAAAAGTGAAGTAGGAAGCCCCAAGAGTTGCAGCATTATTGTTGCAATACTAGTGCTCACCACCTACACCTCCCGAATCTCCTTTTAGATGCCCTTTAGACTTGGCTCCCCCTAACAAGCTTGCATGGGTTCTTCTCTATCCCTGTATGTTGTCATGGTCCTGGCCAATAGGTTCTTCATAACCTAATACTATTGGATGGTATGGATGAACATTGTCTTATGGCCTCTGTTATGCCCCAAATCTATGAGAAGTGGATTCTCATCCTCCATTGGAAGCACTTCATTTTCTGTCTTGCCATTTAGCTCTGCCTCCCATGTTGATATTACAACTTTTACCTATGTTAGAGTTCCTGCATGGTATGCCTACATTAAATTCTGCATGCTTTCCTCTCCAGTTTTCCTTCCCCTTTTTCGTTGGGTTTTTCTTGCTGAAGAAACTAGAGCCTTCATTTTCTTTTCTGCCTATTTGCCATCATGACGACCTCCATTTATTTCCTGCCTCACTTCCATATTGATACAATGCTTGTCATAGTGCGACATTTCATGTGGCTTATGATGGTTGACCATGATATATTTTTTTACGGAGGAAATCTTTGTCACAATGTGACATTGGACCATGGTTGATTTTGATATTGAGAAAATCTTTGTCATAATGTGATCTTGGACCATGGTTGACCATGATTTTAAACCGAGAGGATTTATATTGACCCAAGGATTAATAGTATAAATCCTATGAATAATATTAAACCCTAGGAGTAAGAACCCTTAGATTAATAAATCCAAGGGATTTACATTTTAATCATAGGGGAATAATAAACCAAAACCAAATTAATTAATACTAAAAACCCAAGGGATTATATAACTAATGGAATAATATTAAACTAAAGGGAAAAAAAATGTAAACCCAATGTATATAAACCCTAATATAAATATTATCAACTCTAAAATAAACATGGTTGATCATAGTTTACAATGATTGATTTTCATATTGATGTAGTCTTTGTCACAATGCGACATTGGACCATGGTTGAGCATCATTGACCATGGTTTATTTTTATATTGAAATAATGTTTGTCACAATGTAATGTTGGACCATGGTTGACCATGGTTGACAATGCTTGATTTTCATATTCAGACAATATTTGTCACAATATGACATTGGGACATGGTTGACAATGATTATAAACTGAAGAGATTTATATTAAGCCATAGGATTAATATTATAAACCTTATGAATAATATATCGTGTTGAGACAATCTTTGTCACATTGCAATGTTGCATTGTGGTTGACCATGGTTGACCATGATATATTTTGTTATGGAGCCAATCTTTGTCACAATGCGACGTTGGACCGTGGTTGATTTTCATTTTGAGAAAGTCTTTGTCACAATGTCATGTTGGACCATTGTTGACCATGATTTTAAACCAAGAGGATTTATATTAGACCCAAGGATTAATATTATAAATCCTATGAATAATATTACACTCTAGGAATAAGAACCATTATATTAATAAACCCAAGGGATTTGTATTATAAACACACAGGAATAATAAACCAAAATGATTAATATTAAAAACCTAATGGATTATAAACTGAAAGAAATAATATTAAATTTAAGGGATATATATTATATACCCAAGTTATATAAAGCCCAAGATAAATATTATAAAACATAAAATAAACATGGTTGACCATGGTTTACCATGGTTGATTTTCATATTGAGACAATATTTTTCTTAATGCAATCTAGGACCATGCTTGACCACGATAGACCATTGTTGATTCTCATATTAAGACAATATTTTTCACAATGTGGTATTCCACCATGGTTGACCATGACAATAAAATTAAGGGATTTATATTAAACCCTAGGATTAATATTATAAACCCTATGAATAATATTATAGCAAGGAACGCTAAGGTTAATGTTATAAACCCAAAGGATTATATTTTAAATCCAAAAGATTAACAAACCCAATGGATTAAGGTTAAATGCTAAGATTCATCTTATAAACCCTTGCATTAATATTACAAACCATAAGATTTAGAAACCAAATATGAAACCATAATATTAAACCAAATATTATAAACCCCTATTTTAAAAATTGACATTCTAGACCCTAATACTAAATATAATATTATGAATCTAATATTATAAACCCAAATATTATAAACCTAATATTAAAACATGATATTATAAACACAATAGTAAACACAATATTTTAAACCCAATATTACAAACCCTAATACTAGAAACACTAAAATCAAACCCCAATTGTGTAATTTCATGTTGCGACGTTGAATAAATTTCAATGTAGTGCAAGGCTACAATTGATTATATTTTACCATGATAGCCTAGGTTGACAATATTTCACAATATTAACATTCATTGGCCATGTAAAGCATGGGGTGATAATTGATTTTAAACATTGATTATGGTAGCTATGGTTGACCACATTAGTAAACATGGTTAACTAAATTTTAATGTCACATTGCAACGTTTGATAAATTGGTAGATTGTGGAACCATTGATATGTTCAACAAATTTTTCTCACACTCCACAATGTAACATTGCAACCAAGGTTTTCATAATGAGACAATGGTTTGTCACATTGAGATGTTTAACTAATTTGATGACAATTGACAATAGTTTTCTATGATAGATTATGGTTGTCTATAATAATAATGAGAGTATATGATTCACTACGTCTTCACTATTGTTAACAATTGTTTTACTATGGTTGAAAATGGTTGACTATCGTTTTCCATGTTCAGGCTAGAAAGATTGAGTATGTTTGATTATATCATCATTGTCACACTCCACAATGTAACATTGCAACCAAGTTTTTCATAATGAGACAATGGTTTGTCATATTGGGATGTTTAACTAAGTTGATGATGGTTGAAAATATTTTTCTATGATAGATTACGGTTGTCTATAATGATAATGAGAGTATATGATTCACTACATTTTCACCATTGTTAACAATTTTTTTACTATGGTTGAACATGGTCGACTATCGTTTTCCATATTCAGGCTAGAAAGATTGAGTATGTTTGATTATATCATCACATTGACTATTATTAAATATGCTAAACATAGGGTTGGCGAACTACAATCATAGTCAACTATTTAAAGATTGCCCATTATATATATATATATATATATATATATATATATATATATATATATATATATATGGAATATATATATATACTATAATTATTTTAATTATATATTGAAATATATATTAATCTTAATAAATAGCTAATATTGAGATCATCATATTGACATATCATATAATATTAATATAATAATCATTATATAGGGTTAACTAATCATTATTATTAATATTTTAATTTACACACACATATGTTAATATTATATACTTAATATTATAAACCCAATATTTTAAAACTATATTATAAATATTATATATTAAATCATAATAGATATATAAATTTTAAGAATATAAACCCTATATATTAATCCCTAATACTATAAATAATTATATTTATTTGATTAATATAACATTAGTTAACATTTATATTATTAAAAACATTTTACTAATAATTTAGCATTTATCAATATATTTTTAATAATATATTTACTAATTATTTAATATTTAATAATATATTTTTAACAATTTAATAACATTATATATATTATTAATATTACTATTTAATTGACCCTAGAGGCTTATTCTACAACCCAGTGTCATGTGTAACCCTGTCTGCCAACGTTGAAATTTTACTCATATCTCCCAAAATAAAAAAAGACAAAAAAAAAAGAAAAAAATATTTATCTATACAAAACATTTAAATAATGCCTCCTCATAAAAAGAAATTTAGTGCAAGGAATTGGATCTCTCTCAACTCATTTTATATCCCTATTTAAGATGGATCTATGCTGGTATAATATTAAGCGTATTGACTTTAAAATTAATATTAATATTAATATTAAAACAACTACATTTACCCACTAAAACAATAAAAGTACTTCAACAAAACTTATTTTAAATTCATTACATTTTCATTTTCCATTATGAATAATGAATTGCTAGTGTGGATTCTTCCTTAAAACAATAAAAAATTATATATTTATGACTCCGGTTAACATCATTCTTCTCTAAAACAATGATATCTCTTTTCTTTGGAACAAAAAAAACTCAATAACCAATGTTCAATGTAAATTTGATTTCTTTATTAAACTTTTTATTAACACTATTTCCATGTTTCATATTTTCCATTTTCACCGATAATATTTTATAAAAGCTCAATAATAAACGAATTTATTAAATTAAATTTTCTAAAAAAAATAGAGGCATTCCTTAAGTTCTCATTTCCACCAATGACATTGATATTGTTTTGCAATACATGAGGCAATTGCAAAACTTAAAAGAATAGAAAAGTGATGTTGTAGACTTAGTTGTAGATTAGGGTTATTCAAATACATTTGTGCTAGGGTTTGATGGAAAAATGGTTCTCAATACTCAAGTAGAAACACATGCATGCCTCGAGTGTCATATTGTTCATATCTAATTGTTCACATTTTCGCCCGACGAAAAACAATAAGATGTAAGTGAAAGTGTAGACTAGTTGAATGGGCTGAAAAAGGATTTGATTAAAACTTTCATTTCAATGAAATCTCTATTATCTCTAATAGATAGTGGGTAGTTTATTTTTTTCCAAGAAATTTTCTCCAACTCGATTAAAGTTGAAATTTATTAAATTAAAAACTTCATCTAAAGAGGTATATTTAAATAGGTTCATGCATCGTGCCTAGCTAGTATATTTAAACAAAGAGATCAATATTTTTTGTAATAAATTTTGATTTTCAATAAACTTTGTTGAAATACGCTACTCTTACAGAATTATATCATTATCTTTTGTAATAAATTTTGATTTCTAAGCAAATTTATTAAAATATCCCACTCTTACAAAATGTGTTAATATATACAACATGTAATAAACTGAATGTGTATTATATAAACTGTATTGTATAAACTCTATTGTAGCATTAATAATTTCTTAGTATCAAATGATTCAAGGGATGATGAATGTTTCCTTTATTTTAATAATCACTTATTAAACTAACATCAATTTATTCATGCGATTGATTAAGCAGAATATTAAAAGGTTGAAATGGAAATTTCTAAAGTATTAAAGCCTTATAGTGAAAGCATCAATTTTTCCATGTGACCATCCAAGAAAAATATTAAAAGGCTAAAATGGAAATTATAAGAGTAGTAAAGCCTAATAAACAACACAACACATAAGCTTCAAATTCCCAATTCACAATGAATTAATGTTCAAAATTTTTTAGGGTCGATAACTACATTCACAATGCAATATTCAAAGTTTTGATATTCACTACCATGTGTAAGACCTCCATTCATATTTTTCTGAAACTATCCATACAGAAAATTTAGCTAATAATTTCAAAGAATTTTAATAGGAAAACCTTTGAAATGTAATGCTACCGATGAATTTTCTTCCTTTCACTACACATATAGTGGTGTGCCTAAGTAGAAAAAGGTCTTTCACCCCACTCCTCTAGTGTCACTCAATCATAATGTATTTTCCATGGTTTATCACATGATCTACATACTCCCACAATTACAATATAAATTTCTCATCTACTACTCAACAATGAATCAAAATATTAGAGTGATAAACAATAAATCACTAATTCATCAAAATTTAATGACTAATTAATAATTAAAATTAAAATATCAGGGATTTTTTTAGAAAAAAAAAAAAAACAACAAAACAAAAAAAAAACTAATAAAAAAAATTATGGACTGCTAAACAAAACACTATAGAGAAGCAGACTTATTTTACACATGGAGATGAGATCCTTCAGTTGGATAATGGAGTCATCTACCCATCCTAATAAAGAGCTAATTTAATGAGAGGTAGGATCTAAAAGCACATTCCTCCACATTCCTCATCACATTCCTTCCTGCGAGGTCCTTCGAGGGCCACGATGGTGGTAATGTGCAGACCTGCTAAACCTTAGGATGGAATGAGACAAAATGGATCAAAATCAAGCTCACGATGGAATAGAGTGAATGAATTGAAATCATAATAAATAGGATGGATAATTGGGAGATTTGAATTTTTGAAATGCACATATTCTAATGTACATGCACATAATGCAACACAAATCTATCATTCAAGAATTTTATTTTCAATTCCATTTTTTTAGAAGTGGGCATACCGCATAGTTTTTAGAATGCCCTGGGAATACCCGCATAACTTACTTTTGAGAATGGCATGTATAGGAAACCATTCATTAAATAGAGTGGACAAAACATTTGCTAAATGGTAGATCCCTTCGGTGTTGAAAAATTAAACAAAATTTTCGTGGAGAGGTAGAGTAAAATTATTTTGTGAAGCTACTGTCTTGCAGCTCAATTTCACGGAGTCGCGAAGCTAGATTTTGTGGAGCTACACAGAGACTTAAAAACACCATATTCACTCACGGCAAAAGATATGAAGTAGAACAACGTAAGTTTGGAGCAACACAATAATAACTTAGGATTGAATTATAAAATAGGAAAATAGATTCACATGAGACTATGGCTCATTCACGAAGTAAAAACAAGGTTTACAGAGATTTTCACTTCACACAGAATAACACACAACAAAACACAGTAGCTGTTGTTTTCACACGTCCACCAAAATTTGCTCCACTATTTTTCTCCTCCGAGACTCTCACTCTCTTTCTCTCTTGCTTGCGAAAATCAATTTTACATTAATACATGACAAAGAAAAATATTTAATATGTTATTGTTGTTGAGTGTGGAAATCGCACAAGTGTCTATGGAGTATGGGAAATATTCGCGGAATGAATGCTTACCCATATCTAATTACCAAAATACATTTAATGCATTAAAATCTTTGCTGTGTTGAGGAATGGTTCATGTGGTACTCTGTTCTGGCTTTAGTCCTTGCATCTTCATACAAAGACACAACCTGCAAAAATACTTCGGACAAGTATGGTTGTTGTCAGGGTGTTTAACACGGTGGTCGGGATTAATATTTCCAAGACTCTCCTTTATCACAATTTCCACCATTGACAATTCCCAAACAGTTTCTAAGATAAACAAAACTTTCACATGCCAATGGCTTTCTGAAGATATCAGCAAATTGGTCCTGTGACCTGCAGTGTTACATAATATTTTCATCATTGTTAATCAACTCTCTAATAAAATTATATTTAGCATCAATATGCTTGGTCCTCTTGTGAAGACATAATTCTTTGACAATGCAATTGTTGAGCTGTTGTTACAGAAAATAGTTGTCGTTCCCTCTTGGTCATGACAAAGATCCCTCAACATCCTTCTCATCTAAACTGCCTGACACACTGTTGGTGCTGCTACAACATATTCAACTTTTGTTGTTGACAATGACACTATTGGCTGCTTCTTGGAGGCCCATGAAATGGCTCTGGAACCCAAATGAAAAACATATCCTGATGTGTTCTTTTTGTCATCGACACTTGCTACCCAATCACTATCAGTGTAACCAACTAGCCTAAAATCACTTGTTACTATGTACAAAACACCATATTGTTTTGTCCCATTGACATACCTTAGAATCTTGTTTTGCTACTTGCCTGGGTGTCTCCATGAACCTTGACACCAAACTTACTGCATACATTATATCTGGCATAGTCATTGTCAAATACATCAAGCTACCTATCATGCTTTTGTATAATGTTAGATTGACATTTCTGTTGCAATCTTCTTTGCTCAACTTCAACCCCATGATAGTTGGAGTTGGTGCGGACTTGCTGTTCTGCATTTTAAACCTCTCCAAAATGTTTGCCACATACTTTTCTTGAGAGTTAAAAATGCCATTTTTTGTTTGGTTCACTTCTATGCCCCAAAAAAATATTAACAATTCCAAGTCAGTAATTTCAAATTCACTCTTCATGACTTGTTTGAAATCAGCGATGAGGAAACCATCATTGCCTGTAAAAATCAAATCATCTACATATAAGACAAAAACTTGAATCTTACCTTCACTCTCTTTGATGTAGAAAGTGGGTTCATCGTCACATTTGTCAAGACCATTGTTCAACAAGTAAGCATCTATCCTGTTGTACCATGCATATAGTGCTTGCTTCAACCCGTAAAGAGCTTTCCTCAATCGATACACTTTGTCTTCTTGGCCTCCTACCTCACAGCCAGGTGGTTGCGCAACATACACTTCCTGTTTTAGCACTCCATTTAACAATGCTAATTTTACATCCATTTGATACACTTTCCATTTATGCTGCACAGCAATTGCCACAATTGCACGCACTATCTCCATCCTCGTGACTGGCGCAAATGTCTCTGCGTAATCTCTTCCATGTTGCTGCTTGTATCCTTTGACAACTAGCCTTTCTTTGTGCCTTTCAATCTTTCCCTCAATGTTTCTTTTGGTCTTATAGACCCACTTCACTCCAATGACATGTTTTTCTTTTCTGAAGGTTCGCTAACTCCCTTGTGGCATTCCTTTCTATTGCTTTTATTTCTTCCTCCATTGTCGCAAACCAATTTTATTCTTTGACTGCATCCTCAAAATGGATTGGGTCATCTACATGACAAAGTAAGACAAATAAGGGATTTAGACCAGCGCTATTATTAACTTCATCTTCCTCATTAATTTCATTTAAATTTCTGAATTTTGGTCTTCTTGTGCTTGCTGAAGATGGGCTTGACAGGTCACTTGGTGTTGCACTTTGTGGTGTGCTTGGAGAATCACTTTCTTGGCTGCTAAAAAATGTCCTATTATTTGTTGATGGTGTTGCTTGCTGCCTGATTTGTTGTTCTTGAATAGGTGTAGAAGGAGTCATTGTTGAGGAATTACTTGCTGGTGTTAATTCCTCTTTTTCCTCATGTGGAATACATTCTTTGACATTAACTGTCTTTTCTAAACTTCCATCCCATGCTTCCTCTTCTATAAATTGCACATCTCTACTAATTATGACCTTCTTGGTTAATTGATTATAGAATTTGCATGCCTTGGATTCATCATTGTATCCAACAAATATACATTTCTCCCCCTTGTTTTCCAACTTGTTTCTCAACTCATCCATGACATGTGCATACACAACAGATCCAAAAAATCTCATGTGGGTGACACTACAGTTTCTTCCACTCCATGCCTCTTCAGGAACTATGTTCTAGACACTTTTGGTTAGACATCTATTCAAGATATATGTTGCGCAAGCAACAGGTTCAGCCCAATAATCATTTGGAAAATGCTTTTCCTTCATCATAATCATTGACATTTCCATAATGGTCCTATTCTTCCTCTCTTCTACACTATTTTTCCGAGGTGTATACCTTGTTGTAAATTGCTTGTGAATTCCATGCTCCCTAAAAAATCGAAGGAAGTCATTTGAGATGTATTCTCCACCTCCATCAGTCCTGAGGACTTTGATGTAGTGTCCACTTTGCTTCTCAACAAGAGCTTTGTATTGGGGAAAGCGCTCAAACACTTCACTTTTCTTTTTTAGAAGATAGACCCATGTCTTCCTTGTGTAGTCATCTATGAAGGTCAATACATAGTGGCTGCAACCAATCGATGGTGTCTGCATTGGTCCACATAAATCTGAGTGGACAATCTCCAAAGGTGCCTTTGGCCTTACTCACTTTCCTATTGGAAATGTCTCTTATGTTGGTTCCCCAAGATACATCCTTCACATAGGATGTCCAGTTTTTCAATGAGTGGCAAACCCTTCACCATGCCTTTCCTATGCAACAAATTCAAAACTCCGAAGTTGAGATGACCAAATCTCAAATGCCATAACCAGTTTTCATATTTTATGTCTATTTGAAAGTTTACTTGTGTGACAGATGCCTCTTTTCTTCCATTCTCTTGTGAGTTCATTGAGAGTTGTGCTTGTGCACCTTCTTTATGCAAATCTGATTTTAATTTTAGGGGAACATTATATTGTTTTTCATATGAACCATTGCAATTAGCTGTCTTCTTGGAGGCCTATCCAGAATTATGCATACATCATTCTTGAAAAAGACATTATAGCCCTTTTGCGTGAGTTTTTCAATGCTTATGAGTTTATGCTTTAGACTGGGGACAAAGTAAACATCTGAGATGTACTTCTTCTCCGCCTTCATTTTATGGATATTAACTCTTCCTTTTCCCATGACAGAGACTTTTCTATCAGTCCCTAATGTCACTTCAAATTTCACACTTTCATCTAGATTGGAAAAAATTTCTATGTTTCCTGACATGTGGTTGCTGCACCCTAAATCTAGATACCATATATCACTTTTTCTTTCTTTTGCTACATTACAAGCTAAAAACATGTTATCATGGTTCTAATTTTCTTTGTGAAATTTACACTTCATTTGTTACTAATGTCATATTGCTTCTTTCTACATTCATTTTCATAATGACCATACTTCTTACAGTAATGACATTGAACTTGAGATTTATCATACCTCTGACCTTGTGCTTGATTTTGATTGTTGCCTCTTCCACTTGAGCTTTAAGGGTTGTTTCTTCCACCTCTGTGTGGGCATCTTCGTCTTCCTCTAGCATATGATCTTCCTCTGCCTCGACCTTGACCAAATGATACTTGTGTCTTGAAGGCATGCTCCAATGAGGAGGTTGTTGCTCTATTGAGTCTATGTTCATGACAAAGTAGTGATGCATTAAGCTCATCCACTGAGAATTGTGAGAGATCCTTTGTCTCTTCTATGGCCACAACAATGGCATAAAACCGCACTGGCAAACTTCTCAAAACTTTCTCAACTATTGTTATTTTCTCAAGTGTTTCACTATGAGACATGATTTGAGTAACTATCCCACTTACATGTGTAAAAAAAGTGTCTACATTCTTAGACTCTTAAATACAAAGTGTTTCAAAATCTCATCTCAACATTTACAACTTTGTTGCCTTCACTTTTTCCATGCCTTGGTAGGCTATCTCGAGGGTGTCCCATGTTTTCTTGGACTTCGTTACTGCTACAACCCTTGGGAAAATAATTTCATGAACTGCTTGGAAAATATAGAATAGGGCTTTTGAATCCTTCTTCTAGTTGTCCCTTAACAAATCTCTTTCTGGTTGAGAGAAGGCATTATATGTTGCTGCATCTGTTGGTTCTTGAAAACCATTCTCCACCAAATCCAAAATATAGATGAAAACAGAGCCTTCATTGTAATATCCCAATAATCATAATTTTTTCCATTAAACTGAGGTAGCTAAGGAACAACTCTCTTTCTGGTTGAGATAAGGCATTGTATGCTGCTACATCTGTTGGTTCTTGAAAACCATTCTCCACCAAATCCCAAATGTCTTGAGACTAAAATAGGGCTTTCATTGTAATAGCCCAATAATCATAATTTTTTCCATTAAACTGAGGTAGCTAAGGATTAGTCAAGCTTGTTGCCATTTCTGAGTGAAAAAAAAACTTTCTACGTGCTGGTAAATATGCTCCAAAGATTCTCCCCTCAAAACAATTTTAACTCCTAGTAAAAACACTTGTTTTTACACTAACAAATTTTAACACACTCTGATACTATGTTGAAAAATTAAACTGAATTTGAGAGGCAGAGTAAAATTATTTTGCGAAGCTACTTTGGCATAGCTCAATTTCAAAGAGTAGTGGAGCTAGATTTCACGCAGCTATGTAGAGGCCTAAAAACGAAGTATAACAGAGTAAGTTTGGAGAAACACAATAATAACTTAGGATTGAATTTTAAAATATGAAAATACATTCACATGAGACTGGAGCTCATTCACCAACTAAAAACAAGGTTTACAGATATTTTCACTTTAGGTAATGTGAGTATGGGCAATAATTAATGAATGCTTGCTCATATCTAATTACCATAATGCCTTAAATTCTTTTCATGGTTCACAGTACTGGAGCTCATTCACCAACTAAAAACAAGGTTTACAGATATTTTCACTTCAAGGGGAATAACACACAGTAAAACACAGTAATTGTTGTGTGGAGTATGGGCAATAATCGCGGAATGAATGCTTGCTCATATCTAATTACCAAAATGAATTTAATGCCTTAAATTCTTTTCTGTGTTGAGGAATGGTTCACAGGGTACATAATCGTTCGACTACGGCATAAAAAATTCCATGCATGCGTTTCGATGATATAGACATGAAGATCCTGGTTGATCAGAATATCTTTACATTTCAAACAAAAACAGCTGGTGCGGACGACTTCTTAATTATTAAACCTATATTTGGTACGGTGAAAGATATTCCGTGTATAAATGCGATGGATTGATCTGGTTAAACTGTGATTGTTGATCATGATTCATTTGAAGCTTTAAGTTTTACGGATTTCAAAGCCACATTCATGATTTCATTTTCTTAGTTGAACTGCCTGCCTGGGATGCATAGCCAGCGTAATCATTGTTTCAGTGTCCACTAATTACTTCCACCACGTTTTTGTTCCTTCAGTCAAACACAATCGCCCGCATATCGAGACCAGAAAAAGTCGGTACCCCTTAACTTGATCAAGGATCCATCACTACCAGCTTGCTACCAGCTACGAACGCTGGACTTCGCCGACAGCGACGATTCAAAGCCTGGAGAAAAAATCGTTCAAATAAATCTTATCACCGGCATGGAATTCTTCTTCCTGCCCGCGACATTTGAATAGGCGTCAAGGGCGGGTAAGGTGGATACGACCAACGTACACTACGCCGTAATTGACAATGTTTTCTTTCGTATTTATTGGAGAATTACCTAATTCTTCGTTGCCCAAGTCCTGTAATGCGACGAAACGAAGGGACCGGTTCTTTACTTTTTTGCTACTACTTGTATTTTAACATTACTACAGAGTATTGCAAGATAGCTATATACAATAATATTGGCTTGTTGACGGAACGTCAAAAGTACATCGTGCAAAAGTAGGCCAGCCCTTGAAGACAAGGGGTTTTTGGGCAGGCCAGAGTTGACCATATGGATGTAGTGGAGGATCAGGTGTGCTGCTGACTCAACCCAGTCAACATCTGAACATGAACGTGTTAGTGCTGTGACCCACAATATTGATATTGTCATCCTCCAATTATTTGTTTACATCTCCTTATTCACACCTTCTGATTCCCTTTCAAGCTTGCAGGTGGCTATAAATTCACGTTATGCGCTAATTCTGTAAATTACATGGCTTCTACCGTTTAAAATGAGAAAAGCCCACGCGAATTCCTTTAGATGCCGCAGTTTGGCACGATCCGGTGAACATTTATTGGAATATAAATGCCATTGCACCGTGCCAAGCTGCGTGCAGCTAAAGTACTGCGCAGATTATAGTTCATGATCGATGTTTTACGCATTCAGTTCTAGGCAGAGTGGTGTGGCGCTCGACAGCTCCTTTCCTGAAATGCGTCTTTCTATGAAAGCTTTGAATCGTTAGGATACATTGATTTAAGAATTGAAAGAATGTTTTGATGGTTAAGTATATTTGTTTGGGATTTTGGAAAAGAGTTATGCTCATACACAAAACTATATTTTACATGTTTCAAAATTTCATATTCAACCGTAAGTTAAGGTGGATGAAATAGTTTTCTTTCATTTTTTATTTGAATTTCCATTCATAAGTACTTTCATGAGAAGCAGTTGAAACCTTCATTTCCACTGCCTTGGTTGAGGAATTGCTTCCCTTACATCTGGACTATGACACTGTACATCCACAGCGTTACATCTGGACTATGACACTGTAGATCTACAGCGTTGTGAGGAACTGGATGAGAATTTACATTTTATGAGGTATTTCAATTTCTCTTCTGATGTACTAATTTGCAGTTCTTTACTTTAAAGAAAAGCGAAGGAACATTTCCAGATACGGACACTCCTATCATTCCGTGTTTGCTTACATAATGATTGGTTCCGATCTATATATCTGTTTCTATTGGTCAAAGCAAAAGCTTCTTTTTCTTTACGAGATGATTGCAAGGATAATTGAACGAGAGGAATGAAGATTTTAAGAGGCATAGTTTCCACGTATGGGACGATTTTGATTATTGAATAGAGCTCTCGAAATATTTGTCCATTTAAAACGATCTACAATAGAACTGAATAAGATTCGTTCTTAAACATCTGCATTTGAGAAGTTTGAACAGCTTCTAAACTGCTGATTTCTGTTACTAGCTGACGCATAGACGCTAATTGTTGAAGTCAATGATGGCCAGGACCCTTTGCTTCCCTGGAAAACCAAAATGACACTTCAAATTATTCTCTCCTCAGCGATATGCTTTGGCTACAGTACAAATGGACAGCACATTTTAGTTGCGAGAGACAAATATTGATTATTGTAATCACATCCAATCCACGTATTTAGTTTGCCGGTGTGCTGGATAGTCCCATATTTGCAGAACTTTCATATATCGGCTCTCAATCTAGACAGTCAATGCTATCATTTCTGTTATATATTATTTTGCGCTCTTTTTTGGGGGTCGGGGGGCAAGGGAGTTGGGGATTGCGCAGGAAGTTTGGATCGTCTCATATTTGCAGAACTTTCATATACGTCTATCAACTTAACTTAGACTGTCAATGGTATCATTTCTTATTTATTAGTTTGTGTTTTTGTCGGAGGGGCGGGAGATTGCGCTGGAAGTTTGGTAGAGGTGTCGTTGGAATAATAAGTTTTTAAACGACACCAGATGGAGACAGTTTAGCCATTTTGACCTATCATATATAAATAGCTAGACAAAACATTTATGCATAGAAGTTCATGAATGTAGGTTTGGATCTAAGTTTATTTATGCATAGAAGTTCAAGAATGTAGGTTTGGATCTAAGTTTATGCATCCAGCTTTATTCTTAAATGTAAATTTTAATGAGTTTTTGCGATTTCAGTAGTAAATGTTTACTATAGTATATAAATGTTTTAATTTTTTATAATATATATATTTATTTAATAAAAATAAATTGAAAATCTAAAAATTGAAGTTAACTTTTATGAAAGCGTTGATTAGGAAATAATAATAATTTACATCATATTTATCTTTTCCATTTTTAAAACAAAAATGTAATAAAAGAATAAGTATACTCAATTTAATATACAACTTTTCTATTCTATTTTTATTAATAAAATTATGACTAATATTTTTAGAATATATTTTTTATATAATATACTTATCGAATTATAAAAAGTTAAAATAATAATTCATGTGTAATCAAAATGTTTTATAGTTTTATTTAGCTAATAACTAATAAAAACTTAGTATTTAGTATAATTTTTTTGAAACTTAATATTTAATGTTTTTATAAGGATGTGTTTTTTTTGTTTTTTGTTTTTATAAATTCTAATTATATTTAATTTCATAAAAACATATTACATTATAAGATATTTCAAAGACCACATATTAAAATTCTTGTTATAAAAATCATGGAGATTTATGGGTTTTTTTATTTTAGTCTTTGTGTTATGGACATCAATCTATCCTACTGAGCCATCTACCACAATAGAGAATAATATTGCTTCGCAATTTGTTGAGAAAGTTCTATAACATCAAGATTGGTTAAATTAGATAGATTTTTCTTTATATTAGAATGATCCATTACAATAGAGAATAATGTTGCTTCGCAGTTTGTTGAGAAAGTTTCATACATTTTTCTCTATATTATAATAATCAAACTCGTGGTTCTACTTCTTCGAGAACATTGTAGGCACAATTATGGTTGACCATTTATCATTGTCCTTCCCTAAAAGATTTGAGTCTATGGAGAGTTGTGGAGATGAAGCTAGGGGTTGCCTAGTATTGTTCGATGTTGAATTGTTGGGAGATCTCTTTTGATTTTTGGGATTGTTCTTTGGTGAGTGGTTGAAATCTTTGACTCCCATGTGGCCTTTCGATCTGACAAGGTATGATAGCTTCTCTTCAGCTCCTAGTTGTAGAAAGATTGTTTGGACAAGGAACAAACATTTTGATGGTTCCTAGGTTGTTGGAAAAATCTACAATTGAAGGTAGTGCTTACATAGTCCAATGGTTGGATATATTCCATTAAAATGTCATATATTCACTTGCCTTTCAAAATTAGTTGTTCTCTTCTTATTAATGGCCTCATTGACCTTAAATGTTGAGTATTCCAAAAAATTTAACCCACGAGTTGCTAGAAAATCTGAAGAATAAGATTGAGCTGAAATATTTCCTTAAAAGACATGGAACTAGATGACCCACCTCTCGCACCACCTACTTGTAAACTAGCAACTAAAAAAATAGTAACATCTTTTTTAATACCATAAACTTTAAAATCACCTCGAACTAGAATAACCTCCTTTCATAAAAAAATAACTAATCAATCCCACCAGAATACCCATAATCTGATGTATGCTCTCAGCTACCAAAACTACAGTGTCTACACCTTTTACCTTAAAACACAAAAATGATCAGATGAAAATCTAACTCTCCTTAATCTAATTTTTAAAAACTACGACTAAAACCTACTCAACCAAGTTCAAAGTAAGAACACCCCAAATAAGTTCTAAAAAACAACCCAAATAATTTAAAATTATTAGAATCTTACCCTAACCTTCCCAATTTATACTGCAATAATGATATAGCTTATAATTGAAGCAATATAATGATATGGGTAAGTATTCGCTATATTATTAAGCTTTATGTTATACTAGCGAAAGAAGTGGACTTGTGTAGAAATATAAGGAGAAATAACCTCATATTCATGATGAAAAATCCAAACCTGAGATGAGACTTCCACATTCCACCAAACTATAGAATGGTTAAGCAAAATCTCTCTTCAAGCATGCATCCCCGTGCCATATTCTAAGCATGAATATGGGATCCCATATAACACATCAATCCAAAACTATCCAAAACGTCCAGAGGTCATCAACCTCAACCCATCAAATAGTGATTCCACCTCATGGTCATACATCAAAAAACCATCATCAAATTTATCTCTATCCAAGCCTTCTAGGGCTCTAGAGTGTTTGTTCCAACCAAGGCTTGTAGGACTAGTAACTCAATGCACAACTGTCGTCGGGCTTCTAGAGGGTTTGTCCAACCAGGGCTTCGAGGACTAGTAACTCAACCCACCAAGGGCTTCGAGAGAACCTTTCCAACCAAGGCTTCCAGGACTAGTAACTCAACCCAAGCTGCTACAGGGATTCCAGAGTGTTTTTCCAACCAGGGATTCGAGGAATTAATAAATCAACCCAAGGTAAAGGAAACCTGAGAACCGACCAAAAGAAAAATGAGGAAATAAACCCACAATTTCCATGGCTATCTAGGAAATGGCAAGACTAGAAAATCCATTGTCAATGTAGGAAATCCTCCATGCTAATGACAGATCATGACTAATAATCCACATTGATATGCCATGCATGCAAAAACTATTGGACATACATGCAACTAGGTACCTTCAAGCCGAGTCCATTGTAGCTGTCGATCCCAATGTACTCTTGTGCTTTCCTTCTCTAGCTCTGCCTTCTTGTTCCATAACTCCAATTATGCCACACTCGCCAAGAGTGCTCCAAGAAAAATCTAAGTGTCCAAGAGTATGATAGAGAGAGAATAATGAGAGAGCTCCAAAATTGAATTGACAAAATTCTGTGTATTTATCCTCAAAAGTATTTTTATGAAAGAGGCCTCTATTTTCTTCATTTTCCATTATTTTCTTTCATTTTCCTCCTAATATGCAACATGTGACCTTTCGCCTCTGTTTTCTCCTAATTTCCATTATTTCCATAAATAAATGTGCCAAAAATTCCATTTTGCCTTTCCAAAGCCTTATCCATTTTCTTAGCCATTAATAACCAAATGAAAACCCACATTAGGATGTCTTACCCAACATTCATGATCCGAGTTGACTCAACTCCCAGATTTAACCAAGATATTTTACTTTCATGATGTGATTAGAATTGCATTTAAAATAGCATAAATGAACATAGATGCATGTTGTAATGAAGAAGGAACATCACAATCATGAGCAACACAAAATAAAAAGACGTTGATAATGGAGTTCGTCCAGGAGCGACTACGTCTCTAGGCCCCGATGTCAAGATGGTGTAGGCTGCTACATTAAGTGTTGTCAATAGTGATGATTTACATAAGAGGTGACGTCACTATCATACAAGGAAAATTACCTCATGCAAGAGTGGCTCCAAGAGATGTTCCGCTACAGGAACTCTCATCCCAAAAATGACTCCTATGAGTATGACCTAAACTCATGCATGATGATAATTTGAATTATAATGAGGAGGTCGAGTGGTCAAACCCCAACCCCTCCATATTTACACATTGTTCGTTTTTTAAAAACTTCATTCTATATTTGGGGGATTTGGTCCACATTGGGTGGCCCGCCCCTTAATCCTCTGCAACATTTTAATTAAAATGGATTGGTCCATTGCATTATAATGGTGCCGCTTTGTTTGGATTGGCGTAATTAAAGTTGTGGGATGGCGCATTAACGGGGTTCATTGGCTCATGGGTCGGGCGGGTTCAAACCCTGCCAACCCTGCCTTAATATATATGGCATGCATTAGGGTGTTGGTGTGTGGGCCGGGTCCATTAGAGGTGGCTCGCCCACCCCCTTAATGTTATGTTTAATGTGGTTATGGTTGGGGTGTGGGAGGGTTCAGCGAATTAATGGCCACCAACCCAAATATAATATTAAGTTTTGGTTATGTGGGTTGGGTGGATCGGCGAGGGTCATGGCCTATCGGCCCAAAAAATTTTGATTTACAATGTAATATAGTTTCAGCTGGTGGGGTTGGTGGCCAGCCATCTCATTTATATATATATTTTTTATTTTTTTGTTAAATAGGCCATTTTCAATTTTGTCTAACATAAGGGTTATTCGACAAATTAAAGAGGCAACAATTTCGCCCACTTTCGGGAGATAGGTTTCGTGCCACAAGGTCGGTCAAATTGTAGGATACTTAAACATCGCCAAGAGCCCGACTTTGACCAAAAATTTGACTGGCTCATTCTCCCTCATATGAGCTCAGATTGATGAATCGTTTGAACCGCCGCGATAAGGATAACAAGATCTACACTCTGGTCCTAGTTCAAAAGCATTCTAATCACTTTTATTTTTGAGCTTCAATAAACCCTCTCTTTTGTGTGTGTCTCTAGAGCCACTTAGATCAATCCTCCCCACTGAGAAGTTTTTGGTCCTCCAAAAGCATGAAAAAGAATCTGCAACTTCTTTGTACCTTGTCTGCATCACAAGTTTCATTGAAAAGGTCTCACCTTCATCTCCTTCACCTTTATTCCTCGGAGCCTTAAGCGTTGAGCTGACACCTGCAACCTCTGAAACCTATAGTACATTGTTTTTTTGAAAATTACAAGCTTGTCTTACAGGACCAACCAATGACCCAAACATCTCATACTTGCCACGAGTTTATAACACATACTTGGTGGTCAAGTTTACATCAATGTGGACACACTACCCCAACTACGAAAACAAGGCCATCATATCATTTTTGCTTCAACAAGTGATGAAAAATACATCATCACTACAACACATGATTTACAAAGATAAGGCCAAACACTTTTTTTTTGCTTTGACAAGTGATGGAAACACGACATCACTTTCATAGTATATCATGCGACACAAAATAATACCAGACATCATTGTTGATTAACAAGTGATGGAAAACACATCATCACTTTTACATTTTAAAATGCAACAAATGATTTACAAAAGCACAACCATGAAAAGCTAGCATATCTAGAAACTATTTTTCACTTATCATTGTGAATGGGTCATCCCCTTGTGGTGGTTTTTCTTGTCAAACAATCGTTTCACCTGGTTCATGCACAAACACGTTGTCTTTAAGGCGCTGCTTTGGATGGAGCCTCCAACAACTGGCTCTTTGATGGCCACCCCTATTGCAATGACTGTAATACATCTTCTTCCTCCAGATCTGCTTAACATGTTTCTTTACTTGTTGTTGAGAGGGTCTTTCATGCCTCTTCTTTGTTTGTGCTGCCATTCTTTTCCAACACTTAGAAAATGTATGGTTATGTAATCCACAAAAGGTACATGTTTTTTGATGCCATGTTTTATGCTCTTCATTAACAACATTATTATAATTGAAATGAACATTCGAATGTTGAGAGTGGTTATACCTTTCCTTGTCATCTCTAGTGTAAGTATGGTGATGAGAGCTTGCCTCAACTCTTTCCCTACCATGAGAACTGCCATGGGATGATGGGGATGTGTTCCCATCATTCTCTTTCCTCTATGATTTCAATGATGTCTTAGAAGCATCTGACACCTTCGAGCATTCTACATCAGTGTACCTCAAGCCTGCAAATTGAGGTCTCTACACAACCTCCAATGGTTGAGTTATGCCTTGGTTATTAACACCAAGTTCTTTTTCCTCCTTGTAGCTCATCCTGGTAAGGAGCCTCATGTTTGTCCCTGTAATTGGTATCTCCACATCTCCAACATAAATCATACTATGTGAAGATGAAACCGAAAGGAAATCAACATCTTTTACCTACTCTGTCGATTTGGAAAGAACTAATGAGGACGTCTCATCATCTGTTGTTGGTGGTTTATGGGGTTGATAATGCCTTGGCCATTAACGCCTAAGCATTTTCCTTCATACTGCATTCTCTTCAACAGTTTGGAGCCAATTCATGTGGTATGATTTTCAAAAATCGCAAAATCATCATCAGGACACATACATGAAATCAGATAACTACTTTTTACCTCACATGGGTCATGCTGCAGATTTTCCAAGGCCTCATCCTTTGCTTGCAGTTATCGTAGCAAACTATGTTTCCCCTCTTTCTCCTCATGTAGAAACATCTTCAATTCAACGTTATCTATTTGAAGACTTTGGTTGTTGTGCTTTAGTTCTTCCAGGGCCTCTTCCGTGGCTCACAACTGAAGTTGCAACCACTCCTCTTCCTCTATGTCTTTTTGTATATTTCTGTACATTATTTCCACCCTTTTGGAAATTTTGAGCATGGTCTCCTACATCGCCTTTTCATCCTCTGTCACTGCACATTCCATTGTTCACACTTGCAATTCACATCCATGCAAAGACCACTCTGATACAAATCTTGATCCGAGTTGACTCAATGCCCAGAGTTAACCAAGATCTTTTACTTTCATGAGTAGATTAGAATTGCATTTAAAATAGCATAAATGAACGTAGATGCATGTTCTAATGAATAAGGAACATGACAATCATCAGCAGCATAAAATAACAAGACGTTGATAATGGAGTTCGTCCGGGGGGGACTACGTCTTCGGGCCCCGTTGTCAAGATGGCTTAGGCTGCTGCATTAAATGCTGTTAGTAGTGATGATTTATATAAGAGGTGACATCACTATCATACAAGGAAAATGCCCTCACACAGGAGTGGCTCTAAGAGATGTTCCGCTGCAGGAACTCTCATTCCAAAAAGGACTCCTGTCAGTATGACCTAAACTTATGCATGATGATAATGAGGATCCCGCCAACATGGCATACAAGGGATCTGAATGCAAACATACATGGTGACACATGAGTATCCCATCAACATAACAAGAAAGGGATCTCAAACAAAACATGATGAATCATGACAATAAGTACATCCCACAAATAATTCTGCATCACATCAAGCGTGAATCATGAGACAAGTAAGAAACAAGATCCCACATCAAACACTAAACATGGATCTTTGCAGCACAATGCATAGTAAAAATAAGTGCATGAACACATGGCATATACCTCACATCTTGAGGTCATATGAAGAAAAGGATGTCAAACTGTTGAAGCTGGTCGTACCATCAATCTTGCGGTGTCAAATCTCATGGAATGGTTTCTCACACATGAATGCTGACACCTGCACTCCACTTTGAAAAGTGGCCAAAAAATGAAATGATCAAATGGGAAATATGAATACACCATCATATTTGTGGCGTCAAATAGTGCAAAGCCAACTGTCAAATTTTTGAATTATGAGAAAGTGGAAATCTGGAGCTTAACGAATCTTTTAGATTCCCCATACATTCCTCAAAGATTCCCTCCTCTGGGTCATCTGTAAATTGGCTGCACGGATTAGGAAACTGATTATGCCATCATGTTCGTGTCGCTAAAAAGTGTAAGATCAACATCATTTTTTTCCAATTTGGACACTGCAAAAAATTCACCCTCCTAAGAATTTCCCCCAATCATGGTTCTGCCTGCCTCTTCTCTGGGCTCATGCTTCCACCTGCAAATAAATTAATTAAAAAAATTCTTCAATCTATGTGCATGCTCTTGGGTCCTCCATCCTTGGGTGCGCTGATGAAAAGACGGGTTTATATAATGAAATTGCCATTGGCCCAATGGTAAAATTCCTGAATTATAATGAGGAGATCAGGTGGTCAAACCCCAACCCCTCCATATTTACACATTGTTCAGTTTTTTAAAATTGCATTATATATTTGGGGGATCAGGTATACATTGGGTGGCCCGCTCCTTAATCCTCTCCAACATTTTGATTAAAATGGATTGGGCCGTTGCATTTTAATGGTGCTGCGTTGTTTGGATTGGCATAATTAATGGTGTGGGATCGCACATTAAAGGAGTTCATTGGTTAATGGGGCCACTCGGTGGGGCTCGGCCATGTGGGCCAGTCGGGTTCAATCCTTGTCAACCCTGCCTTAATATATATGGCATGCGATAGGGTGTTGGGGTATGGGCAGGTCCACTTGAGGTGGCCCACCCACCCCATTAATCTTATGTTTATTGTTGTTACGGTTGGGGTGTGGGAGGGTTTGGTGCGATAATGGCCGCTGACCCAAATATAATATTAAGTTTTGGTTATATGGGCTGGGTGGGCTAGCAAGGGTCACGGCCTGTCGGCCCAATTTTTTTTGATCTATAATATAATATAGTTTGAGGTGGTGGGGTTGGTGGCTCTCCACATCATTTATATATATATTTGTTAAATAGGCCATTTTTCAATTTTGTCTAACATAAGGGTTATTATACAAATTAAAGAGGCGATAATTTTGCCCACTTTCTATTGCTAGGTTTCATGCTCCGAGGTCAGTCAAATCGTAGGATACTTAAACCTCGTCAAGAGGCCAACTTTGATAAAAAAAAATTATTGACTCGTTCTCCTTCATACGAGCTCATATTGATGAACCGTTCGCACCACTGCGATCAGGACGATAAGATCTACGTTCTAGTACTAGTTTGAAAGCATTCTGATAAATTTTATTTTAGAGCCACCTGGATCAATCCTCCCCACTGAGAAGCTTTTGGTCTTACAAAAACATGAAAAAGAATCTGCAACTTCTTTGTACCTTGTCTGCATCACAAGTGTAATTGAAAAGATCTCGCTTTCATCTCCTTCACCTTTGTTCTTCGGAGCCTTAAGCGATGAGTTGACACCTGCAACCTCTGGAACCTGTAGTACATTGTTTTTTTGCAAATTACATGCTTATCTTACATGACCAACTAATGACCCAAGAATCCCATACTTGCCATGAGTTTATAACACATACTCGGTGGTCAAGTTTACATCAAGATGGACACACTACCCCAGCTACGAAAGCAAGGTCAACATATCCTTGTTTCTTCAACAAGTGATCAAAAACACATCACCACTGCAACACATGATTTACAAAGATAAGTCTAAAAACTATTTTTTTTCTTTAACAAGTGATGGAAACACAACACCACTTTCACAGTTTATCATGCAACACAAAATAATACCAGACATCATTGTTGCTTAACTAGTGATGGAAAACACATCATCACTTTTACATTTTTAAATTCAACAAATGATTTACAAAAGCATGACCATGATGAGATAACATATCTAGAAACCATTTCTCACTTATTATTATGAATGGGTCATCCCCTTCTAGTGGTTTTTCTTGTCGAACAACCATTTCACCTGGTTCATGCACCGACACTTTATCTTTAAGGCGTTTCTCTAGATGGAGCCTCCAAAAAGGGGCTCTTTGATGGAAAACCCTATTGCAATGACTGCAATACATCCTCTTCCTCTAGATTTGCTTAACATGTTTCTTTACCTGTTGTTGAGAGGGTCTTTCATGCCTCTTCTTTGTTTGTGCTACTATTATTTTCCAACACTTAGAAAATGTATGGTTATCTAATCCACAAAAGGTACATGTTTTTTGATGCCATGTTTTATGCTCATCATTAACAACATGACTATAATCGAAATGAACATTTGAATTTCAAGAGTGGTTATACCTTTCCTTGTCATCTCTAGTGTAAGGATGGTGATGAGAGCTTGCCTCAACTCTTTCCCTCCCATGGGCACTTCCATGGGATGATGGGGATGTGTTACCATAATTCTCTTTCCTAAACGACTTCAATGATGTATCGGAAGCATCTAACACCTTTGAGCATTCTCCCTCGGTGTACCTCAAGCTTGGAAATTAAGGTCTCTGCACAACCTCCAATGGTTGAGTTATGTTTTGGTTATTAACACAAGTTCTTTTTCCTCCTTGCAGCTCATCCTAGTAACGAGCCTCATGTTTGTCCCTGTAATTTGTATCTCCACATCTCCAACAAAAATCATACTATGTGAGGAAGAAACCGAAAGGAAATCAACATCTTTTACCTCCTCGATCAATTTCGAAAGAACTGATGAGGGCTTCTCATCATCTGTTGTTGGTGGTTCGCTAGTTGTCTCGGTACATTCCCCAACTTCCTTTCTAACATACCCAAGTCGTTCCTGACGGGGTACTTCTTCTACTATTATGGGGTTGACAATGCCTTGACCATTAATGCCCAAGCCTTTTCCTCATACCCCATTCTCTTCAACAGTTTGGAGCCAATTCCTGTGGTATGATTTTCAAAAACAACGAAATCATCATGAGGACACATACATGAATTCAGAGAACTACTTCTTACCTTACATGGGTCACACTGCAGCTTTTCCAAGGGCTTGTCCTTTGCTTGCAGTTGTAGTAGAAAACTATGTTTTCCCTCTTTCTCTTCAAGTAGAGGCACCTTCAATTGAGCGTTATATGTTTGAAGACTTTGCTTGTTTTGCTCCAATTCCTCCAGGGCCTCTTCTGTGGTTCGCAACTGAAGCTGCAATCGCTCCTTTTCCTCTGTCTAGTTTTGTAGAGTTTCATACATCATTTCTACCCTTTTGGAAATCTTGAGCATCATCTCTTACATCACTTTTTCATCCTCTGTCGCTGCACATTCCATTTTTCATGCTTGCAATTCACATCCACAAAGATCGCTCTAATACCAAACTTGATCCGAGTTGACTCAACTCCCGGATTTAAATAAGATATTTTACTTTCGTGATGTGATTATAATTTCATTTAAAATAGCATAAATGAACATAGATGCATGCTGTAATGAAGAAGGAATGTGATAATCATCAGCAACATAAAATAATAAGATGTTGATAATGGAGTTCGTCTAGGAGGGGCTACGTCTTCGGGCCCCAATGTCAAGATGGTGTAGGCTGCTACATTAAGTGCTGTCAATAGTGATGATGTACATAAGAGGTGACGTCGCTATCGTACAATGAAAATGCCCTCACGTAGGAGTGGCTCCAAGAGATGTTCCACTACAGGAGCTCTCATTCCAAAAAGGACTCCTGTGAGTATGACCTAAACTAATGCATGATGATAATGAGCATCCCGCTAACCATGGAAAATTTTAAGAACCCCCCTAAATTTATAAATATAATAAATGGGCGAATCTCCATTGTATATAGGAAAAATTGAAGGCGATTTTATCAATAATATAATATGTATATATAATTTTTTGGCGAATCTCTCACCAGGCATGGTGAATATTTTACTCAATTATAAAATCTTGTAAGATCTTGGCGAGTCTTTCACTAAATAATAAAAATTTGTAAAGTCCTAGTGAATCTTAGCATAGGCTACATGCTAGTTTAATTCCCCCATTTAAATAGGCTACATTCTAGGTGAATACCATGGGTCAATACCATGTGCCATTTTGGTGAATACCATGGGTCAATACCATGTGCCATTTTTTATTTTTATTAATTCTAATATTAGGGTTAATAATGGTTTTTTGCATGGTATTAATAACAATCTAGTCCATGGTATTTGTCCCATAGTATTTTGGCCATAGGTTTCACCTAAATATAACCCATTTTTTTAGTGTTCGTAAATATAAGGTGACTTATGGAGTAAATATAAAAAAATGTTTTATTTGTTTACCATACCTCTCGTTTATTTATATTTTTATTAATTTACCATACCTCTTTTACAAATATGGTATTTGGCCCATAGGATTCACTTAAATAAAACCTCTTTCTTGAGCCTTCATAAATAGAACGAGGGTTATGGACTAAATATAAAAAGAGGTTTTATTTATTTACGATACGTCTAGTTTATTTATATTTTTATTTATTTACCATACCTTTTGAGTAAGTATAAAAAGACGTTTTATTTATTTACCATACCTCCACTTTACTTATATTTTTATTTGTTTACACCCTTACATGTATATAAGGTGACTTATGGAGTAAATATAAAAAATGTTTTATTTATTTACCATACCTCTCGTTTATTTATATTTTTATTAATTTACCATACCTCTTTTATAAATATGGTATTTGGCCCATAGGATTCACTTAAATAAAACCTATTCTTGAACATGGGCGAATGGATTCACTTAAATAAAACCTATTCTTGAAAATGGGCGAATGGAAGGTTGTAAGTCCTAATTTCAAGGGCTAAATTTACCTTTTTTACCCTCTCCCTTAAAATAAGGTGGGCTATTTGAGGTGATTTGTAAAAATGTACTATGATACAAAATATTCGCCCACTAAAAATTTAAAACCCCTTAATTTCGCCAAAAGGCGAACATTCGCCCCTAAAATTATCCTTGCCGCTAACATGGCATACAAGGGATCTCAATGAAAAAATACATGGCGACACATGGGTATCCCATCAACATAAAAACGAAGGGATCTCAAACAAAACATGAAGACTCATGACAACAAGTACATCCCACAAATGATTCCACATCACATCCAGTAGGAATCATGAGACAAGTAAGAAACAAGATCCTACATCAAACATTAAACAGGGATCTGTGCAACACAATGCATAGTAAAAAGAAGTACATGAACACATGACATATACCTCACATCCTGAGGCCATCTTAAGAAAAGGATGTTAAACTACTGAAGCCAGTCATACCATCAATCTTGTAGCATTGAATCTCATGTAATGACTGCTTGCACATGAATGCTAACACCTACACTCCACTTTGAAAAGTGGGCGAGAAATGAAATGATCAAATGGGAAATCTGAATACACCATCAGATTTGTGGCGTCGAATAGCACAAAATTGACTATCAAATTTCTAAATTAAAGTGGAAATCTAGAACTTAAGGAATATTTTAGATTCCCCCTAGATTCCTTAAAGATTCCCTCCTCCGGGTCATTAATAAATCAACTAATCAAATCAGGAAACTAACTACGCCATCAGGTTCGTGTCGCTGAGAGGTGTAAGATTGACATAAAATTTGTCCAATTTGGGCACTGCAAAAATTTCACCTACCTGAGAATTTCGCCCAATCATGGTTCCGCGTGCCTCTTCTTTGGGCTCATGGCTCCACCTGAAAATAAATTAATTAAAAAAATGCCTCAATCCGCATGCGCACTCTTGGATCCTTCATGCTTGGGTGAACTAACAAAAAGATGGGTTTATATAAATTTTGGTGGGCGGAATTTACAATGAAATGGCCATTGGCCCAATGGTAAATTTCCAGAATTATAATGAGGTCAGGTCATCAAACCCCGATCCCCCCCATATTTACACATTGTTCGGTTTTTAAAAACTGAATTATATATTTGGGGGGTCAGGTCCGCATTGGGTGGCCCGCCCCTTAATCCTCCATGACATTTTAATTAAAATTGATTGGGTCATTGCATTTTAATGGTGGCACGTTGTTTGGATTGGCGTAATTAATGGTGTGGGATGGCACATTAAAGAGGTCCGTTGGTTCATGGGGCCATCCAGTTCGGGCCGGCCCAAGTGCGCCGGGCGGGTTCAATCCTTGCTGACCCCACATTAATATATATGACATGTGATCGGGTGTTGGGGTGTGAGTCGCGTCCACCGAAGGTGCCCTGCCCATCCCTTTAATGTTATGTTTAATGTGGTTACGATTGGGGTGTGGGAGGGTTCGGCAGGGTAATGGCCAATGACTCAAATATAATATTAAGTTTCGATTACATGGGTTGGGTGCGCTGGCGGGGGTCACGGCCTGTCGGCCCAAAAAAAATTGATTTATAATGTAATATATTTTGGGGTGGTGGGGTTTGTGGCCCGCCACCTCATATCTATATATATATTTATTTATTTATTTATTTTTGTTAAATAGGTCATTTTTCAATTTTTTCTAACATAAGGGTTATTAGACAAATTAATGAGGCAACCATTTTTCCCACTTTTGGGAGCTAGGTTTCATGCTCTAGGGTCAATCAAATTGTAGGATACTTAAACTTGGGCCACAACCCAACTTTGTCCAAAACTTTGACCAGCGCGTTCTCCCTCATACGAGCTCATATTGATGAACCGTTCACACTGCCGCGATCAGGACGACAAGATCTACACTCTACTCCTAGTTCAGAAGCATTCTGATCACTTTGACTTTTGATCTTCCATAAACCCTTTTTATCCTGTGTATGTCTCTGGAGCTACCTGGACCAATTCAGCTTGGAATAATTTTCCTATTAGCCGTGGTTATTATTTTTCCCTTATTAGCTATTATCACATGGAATTTTCACCAAGGTTGTTACAGAACCCTCCCACTTTGGGGAACACCGTCCTTGGTGTTCAACAACACCTATAACCACAAAAATATTGTAAACAAAATATACTGGTAATGGATCTTTATAACTTAGCCCATTGTAGTATTTATAATGATCAACCTACTCAGAAGAAAACCAACATGAAAACATAACAAGTATAACATCATAATGACATGACATCCATACCACTTATTGGAGCTTTATGACATAGCGCATGGTGATATTTACATCCATATACATATGTACATATACGACACATCCGCAAATCATGTACCAAAATATATACCAAGACATATACCAAAACACCATAGCAAAAGTTCTTTTCCTCAACAGGAAAACAAAGAAGGATACATAGCCCAAATCTAATCTTCCATCTCTCATGTAGCTTCATCGGGCCCAATGTTCTTCCACTACACTTTAACCTACTCGATTTCTCAATTATGGAGCATGAGCACCTTTTCTTGCAATATACACTAAGACTCCAACTAGAATTATCCATCTGGTTCCACCTACAATGCAGTCCATTCAATGACATGATCAACATATCTAACATACTTCTTAAGTCGTGATAAATGGAAAACATCATGGACTTTTAGTTTCACTGTAAATGCAAGTTGATAGGCTACTAGCCAAATTCTCTCAACAATAATGAAGGCTCCACAAAACCATGGTACAAGCTTGGCACATGATCCTATCCATAAGGAGATCTTCTTTAGTTTGATGTGCAAGTACACCTGTTCCCCAACCTGTAACTACTTGATCAACCATTTTCGATTTGCATAGCTCTTATGCCTATCCTGTGTTGCCTTTACATTTTCCTTGATTACCTTCATTTCCTGTTCCATGTACGCCAACACGTCTGATCCAATAAACACGTTATTAACTGGATCACTCCAACTGATAGGAGTTATGCAACTCTACCCATACAATGCCTCAAACAGACTCATCCTGTACAATGCATCACATACATCCTCAACATGTACTCCAATATCTTGTTGAACCTCTCTATCTGTCCATCTAACCATGGATGACAATTTGTAGTGAAGGCCAAATTTGTGCCCAAACCGACAAACAATGCCTTCCAAAAATTGGAAGTGAACTTTGCATCCCTATCTAACATGATATTCTTCAGAACACCATACAATCTAACCACATCGCTGATGAATACCTATGCCATATCACTAGTCCAGAATGTAGACTTCACTGTAATGAAGTGCACAATGTTTTTTAACCTATCCAAAATAGCCATGATGGAATCATGCCGTCTCACTGTCCTCAGAAAACCTATAATGAAGTCCATGGAAATGACCTCCCATGTCAAGTCTGGAATTACAATTGGTTATAGCAGTCTACCTAGATGTTTTCACTCTACCTTCATACACTAACAATCGAAACAACTAACCACAAATTATATTACATCATTTTTCGAATTAGGCCAATAATAAAATATCTTCACTGCATTCATTGTCTTCTCATAGACTGGGTGACCTTAATATGGTTTCACATGAAACTCGCTCAATATCACCTTCTTGAGCTAGGTACTGTCTAGCACATATATCCTATCTCTAAATCTAATCAATCCATCTATTGTAAGGCCATAGTCCACATCTTGTGCACCTGCACCTATACCCTTTTCTGTACTACCACATTTACTTGTACATGTAATACAACATGTATCTATACCTATACCACCACTTGTACATGTGGCTATACTATTATCTAATTCCACTGCAACATGTGCACAACCTCCATATACCTAACATCCTAATGACACGCCTACAAAATCTTGTCATGTAAGTCTATCCCGTAGGAGTTCATAGCTGCTAAGTGATTTACCTATATTCACCTGGTAAGGTAATCTTCCACCCTATTCTCTTTACCTTTGATGTATCTAATCTCAAAATCAAACTCACTGATAATATCCAACCACTGAGCCTACCTTCCATTCATATTCAGTTGGTCAAATAGATATCTCAACCCACTGTGATCACTCATCAATGTAAACCTCCTCCTAGAAGATAGTCTGTCCACATGTTCAATGCATGTATGACCATTGCCAACTCAAGATCATGTGTGGGGTAGTTCTTCTCATTCTCATTCAGTTTTTACGACTCATCGCATACCATCTGTCCATCTGCATAACGACTCCACCAATTCCTTTCTTGCAAGAATCTATGGATACTACAAACTCTTTGTTCGAACTTGCAATATTTAACATAGGTGCATGTGTCAACAACTACGTAAGCTTCTAAAAACTAGCCTCACACTCCTTTTTCCACTCAAACTTATTACCTTTTCTCTGCAATGTTGTGATAGGATAAGAAAAATGTGAGAAGTTCCTCATGAAAATTTTGTAATAACCAACCAACCCGATGAAATATCTCACCTCACCCACATTCCTAGGAGCTACCCACTCCATGATGGCCCCTATATTTTTTCGATCTACTGCAATGCCTTCCTTAGTGACAACAAATCTCAAGTAATGTACCTCAATCTTAAAGAAATTACACTTGTTGAGATTAGCATACAACTGATTCTCTCTCAACAATCTCAACACTACTGCTAAATACTGGACATGCTATTCCTCATTTTTAGAATATAGAAATATGTCATCAATGAACACAATAAAAAAATTATCCAAATACGGATGCAACACACTATTCATCAAGCACATAAATGTAGTTTCCTCATTAGTCAAACCGAATGGAACTACAACAAACTCATAATTACCATACCTAGTCCAAAAAGTTGTCTTATAAATGTCCTCCTCTTTGATGTGTACTTGATGATATCTAGATCTTAGATCAATCTTCGCTAACAATGTTGCTCCCTTAACTGATCGAACAAGTCATCAATCCTTGATAATGGATACCTGTTCTTGATAGTCACTTTGTTAAACTACATGTAGTCAATACATAATATGCGAGTCCCATCTTTCTTCTTTACAAACAAAACTGGTGTGGCCCATGGTGATACACTTTGCCTAATATATGCCGTTGTCCAAAATTTCCTACAACTGTAGCTTCAACTCTATGAAATCAGGTGTACTAATCATGTAAGGTGCTTTAGTGATGGAGTTGTGCCTGGTAACAACTCAATAAAAAAGTCTGCTTCCCTGTGAGGTGGAAAATCTGTAATGTACTGAGGAAATACATCCTCAAAACTGTTGCAGAACTCGATATGCCTTCAAAACATCTGCATCCTAGAATTCCTTAACTTTGTGACTAGAAATGTGCACTACAAATAACATACACCCCTTTCTATGAGTGAGATTTACCTGCATATTTGTTTCCATCCTAACTGATATGGCTTTCTTATTACCCTGTAAGACACTCGGTTCTCCATTGTCATCCAGGTAGCCAGTATGTTTGTCAAAAAATCCACCTTGGTTCCATGAAAGTATAACCAATCCATGCCCAACAACATATTTTATGATCTCAAGGGTAATACATTCAAATGTACTGTGGTAGGCATACCATTCAAATCAAATGCACAATCTTGTACCCAATAGTGAACTTGTTGCTTTATACCTATAGCCAACTGCACAAACCACGATTCTGAATGCAATTCCTTACTCAAACCACACTCATCCACCAAGTCAGTACCAACATATCGATAATTAGATCCATGGTCAATCAAAATAGAAATAAATTGATCAAAAATATTATCGTCCATCTCAATGATAGGTGCCTTATGGTCTTCTTGTTTTTTATCCAATGCTACATAGATACAAAGAATGATCTAACCAACATCCCCAACATTTTATGACTCTTGCACACTATATATCTGAGCCCTACCACCTTGATTTTGCAGACAATCACTCCCGCAATGATCCTTGCCACAAGTCCAACACTTCATATTCTTCCATACTGCATATTTATTTTGTTCCTTTGGTCAAAATCCTTGTCCTCTCTCTGATGTATTAAACTTCTTAGATGGCACTACATTCTCTTTATTACCTATATCCTTAGTTCTTGCTCACTTTCTTTCACATTTTCCTTTGTTCTTTACATTACATTTTGTTGAGTGAAATTATAGCCTTCTAATTTGATTAACATAAATCATCAACCTAGGGCAGGTAAACTTGTCAGATGTTGCCCAAAATATATGCAGGCTTAACACTGTGAGTGCTAATTAATCTAACTAGTCAATCATACAAAATGAATGACTCTTTCCTACATCAATCACTTAGCACCAAAGGTTATAGAGTGGATCAAACATCCCTCTACAACTCTTAAGTTTGCAAATGATGATTAGGAAAAGATACAAAAATCAACTTATAGCAAACTCATAAATTCACTCATCATTAGAAAATAAATCTTCATTAAATGAATTCCACAGATTAATATGAAGTTAATTCTTTTAGTCATTTGCTGCTGATATATCAGAAAGGGTTCAGTAGCTGTAGGAACAAATTATAATTACATAACAGAAATAAAATGCATAAAAACTAAACTACGGTAGTTGTGAGGAAAGGAGGCCCTCCGTTACTCACAACCCCTTCAAATTAGAAGAGCTTTCTCACTGAAATAGACAGAAAATACATTATTGTATTAATCTGAAAAAGATACAGTCGAGTACAATCTGATATATAGTCTTAACTAAAACCAACCGAATAACCCCCTATCATATAAACTAGAACATAATTTATACATTTACAAAAGCCCATATATGGCTCAAAGGAAGGAAGACTACTAATCTAAGCCATCGCCTAACAATCCTATTACAAAATTTCAAACTTAGCCATACTAGGTCTAATCCATGACTGAAAGCATGGATTAGATGAAATTCATTACATGGTTGTAGATTTCCTCCAAATGGCCAATGAGAGAAGGTTTATGAATCTGGGTGGTATCGTTGGCAGATCTGAAACGACCAATAGGACAACATCCATATGTGATCAATTCTTCACAAAACCCATGTTCCCGTTTGGCTTAGATATTTGTGGAACATAGCTAATCACTGATGTTGTTGTAGGAAATCTAGGCCGTTATAGGAAATCAGCGGCTGCAAGAATTCTGGAGTGTTTGCAGGAAATAGGATCTCACAACTGTCTGCAGGAAATTCGGGCTTGTTTTCGAATCAAAATAGATCTGCAAAAGAACTCTCGATTAGTTGGCATGGTAATTAAACAAATAACAACTAGCTATAAGGAATACTTAAAGTTAAGGTAAAAGACGTTTTTTCATGTTAATTTGCATACCTTCAGCCTATGACACCCTTTTGGAAAAAACCTAAGTATTAGAACCAAAATAGGCATAATAGGGGTTAAATATAGTTCAAAATGGGAGAGGTACAATATGGAAAAGGTTGTCAAAATTGGGAAAAACCAAGCCCCAAGATATCCCCCACACATAGCTTCTTGCATTCCCCTTATGCAAGAAAAAATGCTGCATCTTCCCCACAAATAAAAATAAAAAGGAAATCATTCCTTATCCTGAGCTGTAGCTACTACAACCAAATGATATGCTACTTATGCCAACTGGTCCAACTGGTTAGCACTAGATTCTGTAGGAATTTTACCCTTATTTAATTCATTCTTCTTTTTCAGATGATCGATCCTAGCATGCTTCTTTTTCATAATTTGGGATGCTTTATGAACCCACTCCACATGTTCTTTTTGTATACGCTGGTTGTTCTCTTTTAGGTTTTCGTTTTCATTTCTCAAGGATCTCTCTGAAATGGTGAGCTCGGTGATGATTTCTTCCAATTCCTACAGAGACCGTCTCTTCTGGGGCTTACTTCCCCTTCCGGATGTCCTTGGAGGGATTGAGGGGACCCAAGGTCATCCTCTAGTTTCTGTTCTCCTATTGTGTTATTCCCGCTTCCATGTAGCGAGGAGTCCTGAAAGGACATTGCTTCTTCGTCGATGAACTCAGATGACTCAACCTTCTCTTTACCTTTGGGTAGGTCGTGGCATTTCTCCTTCTTCTTATCTGGTGTCTCATGCAACACTTCTAAATCTGTAGTATCCTTTATATCAAGCTACACAACTTGGCTTCTAGTAAATCTTTTTGTAGAGGTGGAAGTGCCATTCTTTGCCTTGGTCTATTTTCCCATAGTTTCTCGTGTCACCACCACTTCTTCATCCCTTTCTTCTTCCTTCATCTACAGCTCAACAGTTTGTGGCTTCTTCTTCTTTGATTTTTCTATAGGCTTCTTTTCGCCGGGCTTCAGAGAGTCAAGGTCATCCCTTCATTACTTATTTACCAGTGGCCCATGAATCTGTGACTCCTTCTTCGATTTTTCCACTAGTTTATCCTTTATAGACTCTGAAGGGTCAGAGTTTTTCTCTTCCTCTTTTTCCTTTGCTTGTAGCCCATGCATATGTGGCTTTTTCTTTAGTTTTTCTGTCAGTGCTTCCTCCATGGAATCTGAGGAATCATAATCCTCATTTTCTATAAAGTAGTTTTCAGCCAAGAACGCCTCTCATGTCTGCTTCATGTCTTTGAAAACCTCCATAGGATGATTTTCACCAGCCCATGGTGATAGAGATTTTCCTCTAATTTTCCCCCCTTTCCTTGGCAGCCATTGACATCTTCATTAGAGACATTCTCCTGCAATATGGAAAATTTAATGGCTTTTCATGAAAATGGGCAAGGAGCCGAACATGAAATAAGAATCCAAACCCAAAGAGACCTTCACACATTATGTATTTCTGTAGGAAGAACAATAAGTTCCGGTACTTACTTTTCAAGAAGTCCTGTGAAATTCACTTACTCTAGTCGGGGTCCAAATGTTCCTTATGGAGGAAAGAAGTGCACAATCCCATGTTGAAACGTTGGTTTTCAAACCAACGTTCTCCCAGCTATGTAATTCCACATGATGGCACTACTAAAACCTTAGCCAACCTGAATTGGACATCCCCAACTTAAGCCTTATCACCTTTCAGATTCAAGGAAAAAGATATTTTTACTTCAGAGTTTTGTCCGCTGAATGGCTGGAAAAATGGCAGAAACCCTACTTTTTCCAATCTCACCTTACTTTGAGGGTCAACCTCAATAACTCAGGCCCTTGTGGCTCAAAGCAGATAGGTACATGCAATTTCCACATGGTGAAAATTTGGAAGACAGGGTGTATGCACTTCTCTAAAAATATCGGGTTTAAGCTTTGCAATGGACTCGTACGACAAGGGAGGGCTTATTTTAGAAAGTTATAAAAAAGAACAGGATTTTCGAGAGACAATTCGTGATCATGATTATCATCATGATCCGACCTATAGGAGTATATGGTGAGTACATCTACTGGTCGTGTTAGAATCATGGTGATCGGGTTTGGAACTGGAGTCATAATGCACTGGATTACAATGGCGTTCTGCCGCAAGGGTGACCATAGATGAAAAATCATAAAAATGTTAATTCCTCTTTACCTCAAGTGTCTTGTCGTCGGATGTAATTTACCTTTCTTAGCTTCCAACGGTCTAGTCCTTCAGATGACGTGTTCCTGTCCTTGAAATGATAACCCACTTAATATTTAAATTAGATATATGACTTCATAACTCATGACCTCGACTAGTAATTAAAATATATTAGTACCTTAAATAATTTAAGTTAATGCTTTGTCTATGGTTTTTTGTTTTTCAGAAAATCAGGTTGTTGCAGTAGGAAATGGAACTAGGACTGCTGAGCCTTCTATAGGAAATGGAACCATGACTACTGAGCCTTCTAGAAAATCGAACAATGACTTTCGAAAATTATGTAGGAAATCAAACCATGACTTACGGAGCTTTTGTAGGAAATCGAATGATCAATCTACATTTTTCCCTCATTGGTGTATAGTTCACTGCATGGAAAATTTTTGGGGCTAATATTCGTAGCTGGGCTAATTTTCCATGATTTTTCCAAAAAAAAAGATTCGTTAATTTCCTTTTTTTATAAAAATGATTCGCCAAAATTTTACAATACAAAATTATTTTACCTTAAAAATCGCCAACATTATATAGAAATTTATATAAAATCATTATAAATTTGAATAATTTTATAAATACATCAATAAACATTTTATAGTTTTCATTTTAGGGACTAGTGAGATTCGCCAATGTTTTTGAATTTCAATATAATTTTCCATCCTTAAAATTTTCCCCGATTCATTACACATGAATAAAGGTGTTGATGTCAAATGTGCAATGACCTGATTGGATTACCAACCATTTAATGAGAATGAGGACCAAGGTACCCTGATGCATCCTATTGGGTGTGAATTAATGAGTTGTTGTCGAACCCCCTATAGGATCCAGCAGTCAAGGAGCCATAGTGATTCCCCATTACTGTGGTGAGATAGCTTGTCCTTAGAGCATACAAGCTTCAAGGCATCATCAGACTTTGATCTTGCACCCAGATAACTTACTGATGTCGATGGGACAATATTGTTAGAAGGAGGGCCTTATGAAATCCCACATCAGTCCAACACGAGAAATCGAAATTTAACTAAAAACAAAATTTATTGAGAGGATCCTAAAGACCCTCCTGACCTATAATTTTAAAGAGCCTAGGGCAGTCCATGCTCACCAAATTTCAATTTTAGAGTCTGAAACACTTGGAAAAGAAGACTTCGAAGGGGCTCCTTTTCCGTAACTAGTCCATCGGGCTTGGAAAAAGGAATAAACCTATACCGAATGGACATTCCTCTCATGTTTTACTAGGCACGAGGAGGAATAGAGTGAGATCATTATGTCAGTAGGAAATCAGGAAGAGATAGTGGAAGGAATGATCCCTTTTCTCACAATCTCCAACTCTCTTTCCTTCACAACTTCTTCGAAAAATTCCTCCTTGGATTGGGGTTTTTGATATAACTTGAGTTTGCTCCCATTCACCAAGAAGTTAACATTCCCATCATCAATTATTTTAACCTGAACAAATCCATTATCAAAAACTTTCTCAATTTCACAGGGGCCCAACCAATGTGTGTTAAATTTCCCTTTAGAGTTCTTAAATTTTGAATCGCACAACAATGCACAGTCTCCCTCTTTGAACTGCTTCTTTTAAATGTATATGTCATGCCATTTAGCCCGTTGTTGCTAAATGAAGTCAGTACACTGAAAAGCATCCTACCTAATGTCATCCAACTCATTGAGCTATAAGATTCTTTGCTTTTGAGCTTCATCAAGGTCTATACCCAAATATGCTGCCATTTTAAAAATTTTTATTTGAAATTCGATGGGAAATAAGACTTTCTTTATGTGCACCAATTCATATGGAGAAAAGTCAGTGGTATTTCTCCATGTGATCCTATAGGCCCACAATGCTTCAAGAAGTTGGCCAGACTAATCCTTCTATGTAATTGCACTGTTTTGGTAAGGATTGTCTCCAACACCTTATTTGTTGATTCCACCTACCCATTGGCCTGTGGGTGATAAGGGGTGGACTTCCGATGAGAAATCTGAAATTTCTACACAATTCCCTGCATAAGCTTTGACTCAAACTAAGTACCTCGATTAGTGACTATTTCCCTAGGTACCCCAAATCTTACAAAAATATCTGAAAAAATAAAATCTAGCATTGTTTTCTCTGTTTCTCTAGGTAGTGCTCTTGCCTCCACCCACTTTGTAACATAATCAGTACAAACTAAAATATACTTCTTAACTTTGGACATAGGGTTGATCAGACCTACAAAATCAAGATACCACCTGTAAAAAGGTTCTATGAGAACTTGTGGTTGCAAAGGCATATCATCTGATTGTAGAGGCCACCCCATCCTCTGCCAGTTGTCACACTTCCGGACATATTCTCTTGCATCTTTGAAAATATTTGGCCAATAGTAACCTGAGCGAAGGATATTGTAAGTTGTCAAGTTGTCTCCAAAATGTCCTCTACACGGTTCATCGTGACAGGCTCTCAAAATGTCATAGATCTCATCTTCCCTGACACACCTGAGGTCTAGTGAAAAAAGATCTCCCCTAATCGAAGAGTAATCAACACTTTTCCTAATAATTCTCTTTTTCTAATTAGATGAAAAGTAAGGAGGAAACTTTCTTGTAGAAAGGTAATTGGCAATGTTTGTAAATCAAAGGTATTTTATCCAAAATAGCAATCAAAATTTCATCAGGAAAGCTATCATTAACAGGAACATCCTCACCTACATGGTTGAGTCTAGACAAGAAATCAGCTACCTGATTTTCCTTCCTAGGCCTATCCAATATTGTGATGTCAAATTCCTACAACAACAAAAGCCACCTAGTAATCCTACCATTACTAATCCTACCATTAGTAACTGGTTTATTCGTGAGATATCGAATGGAAGAGTGATTGGTGTGTACAAAAGCTTCATAGATCGTGATGTAATGTCTAAACTTGTTAATAGAGTAAATCACAAAAAGTAATTCTTTTTCAATTACTATGTAATTCAATTCTGTAGGAGTTAAATTTTTACTAACATAATAAATAGCATGAGTTACAGGATCCTCCTTTTTTTCTAGTATTTCTCCTATGGCTAAATCAGAGGCATCAGTGGAAATATGAAAAGGCAATTTCCAATCTGGGCCTCTCAAGACCAGTGTTGAAGAAATTGTTTCCTTGGGTGTATCAAATGTAGCTTGACACTCATCATCCCAATGAAATTCAGCTTCTTTAGTCAATAGTTTAAATAATGGAGAGGCTACCTTTGTAAAATTTTCAACAAACCTTCTGTAGGAGCTTGCATGTCGAAGGAAACTTCAGGCTCCCTTCTGATTGGTTGGTGGTGGAAACTTTACAATGACTTCAATCTTTGTTATATCAACTTTAATTCCTACAACAGAAACATGATGACCCAAAACAATACCTTCATTCATAATCATAAAACATTTTTCATTACTTAATGAGAGATTAGTGTCTCTACATCTCTGCAAAACTTTCTCAAGATTATGTAAAGCTTCTTCAAAAGTATCACCCATGACTGTAAAGTCATCCATATAAACCTCTACGCAATCATGCAAAAGATCAGAGAAAATACCAAGGACCGCCCACTGGAATGTGGCTGGTGCGTTGCATAGACCAAATGGTAATACCCTATATGAATAGGTGCTCCAAGGACATGTGAATGTAGTCTTTTCTTGGTCTTTTGGAGCTACCCTAATTTGATTGTACCCATTGAACCCATCTAGGAAGGAAACATATTTTTTCCCTGCTAAATTGTCCAGTACTTGGTCTATAAAAGGCAAGGGAAAGAGATCTTTCAAGGTAGCCTTGTTTAGTTCCCTGTAATCCACACACACTCGCCATTTACCATTCTTCTTGGGGACAATAATCAATGGAGATACCCACTGGCTATCCGATACAGGATAGATGAACCCTACATTGTGGCTATCTCATAGGCCTAGCTTTCTCTTCTATATAAATATGATGAATGCCTATGTTTGGGTGAATTCCTGTCATATCTATGTATTCCCAAGAAAAAGTGTCTGAGAAGCTTTTCAATGCTTGAATTAAATATTTTTCTTGTCAAGGGTTAAGGGAGAATTAATATTCAAAGGTTTTTCAGGAAAAAATTCAACTACCTTACTCCCCCATTCAGCCATGGAATATGCAAAAATGCAGATAATAAGGCTGAATGTAGTTTGACTGTTGTACTATACTCATGAAAATCCTGCAGATTAGTAATGAAATCTAAATTATGACTAGATTGCCCTTCTTGCTGTAAAAAATCAAGAATAGAAATACAACAATTTATGAAATTTTCTTCTGAACTTTCTTTAAGGCTCATAGCTTGGGTGATTGTAAAAATTGGTCGGGTACATTCTTAATCATGGTCTTCTTCTTCAACCCAAGGTGTATTTTATGATCTTAAAAGAGGTTGAGTAGGGGGATAGAAATTAATATGTTTTATTTCAGTCCCATGAGTGATGGTCATGTTTCCAAACCTACACCCTATGTAACCATCTTTTGTGTCTAACCACGGTCTCCCCAAGATCAAAGGATGCCCTCCTATGTTAGTTTTTGGTTGAAGAACATAAAAATCTGCAAGATACTTCCACAAATCCAATGAGATGACAATGACTTCTAATATGCCCTCTAGCTTTACCTTAGACCTGTCTACTAGCTCTAGCATGGTAGGGGTAGGAAATAAGTCAAAGGTTCCTATTCTAGATAAGGTCTCCATAGTCATGACATTAATGATTGCACCTAGATCAATTGAAGTGTTTTGTATAGGTTGTCTATTGATAAAGGTGGTAACCACAGGGATTCCAGGGTCTGCATATTTTTCAGTAAAAAATTTGGTATACATTAATCTTACAAGAATTCCACCTACTTGAATTGTAGAGAGTTATGCCTTTTGTCTTCCTCGTCTCTTGGTACATATATCCCTTACTGTTTTGGCATAGATTGGGATATATTTAATTTCTTGTAGGAACGGGATCTTAATGCATACATTTCTTAGTTTAGGCACAAGATCAAACTTGGGAAATTTTAGTTTCATTTCCAAGATCTCTGGAAAAGGAGGTTGGATAGTATGGGATGAGGAAGGATCTTCTGGTCTTGAAGTAGGTTGTTTTGCTGGTTTAGGTGTGTTTTCAACTTCAAGAATTTATAGAGTATATTTCTCTATAATCTCTTTAATTCTTTAGGGCTGAGTCACCACTTTTGTAGACATAAGCTGGATTTCCTGCAACGACACAAGAAATTCCTATAACACAGGAACAAAAATTTCCTGCAGTGACTGTGTTGCAATACAGTAGGTAGGAAAAGTGGGATAAGATACCAATCCAATGTTGTGAGTAGATTGGATGGTTTTATTATTGGGGTTAGACACTGGCTAGGGAGGAAGTTACATAAGACGAGGTTGATTTAGTGGGGCAGGCAACTGAAGCTGCTACTATTGAGGTTGAATCATTTGTTGTTATGTGGGTTGTTGTGGGTAAAAGTTTTGAGAAGGAAAATTCTAAGTGATAGGGTAAGAAAAGTTCACCTGCCAAGGTTGTTATCGAGGCGAAGGCTACCAGGGCATTAGAATATTCAACATTTGATTTTGATTATAATGAACTTGATAATGCGGCTGAGGCATACCTGCAGCACTTGGTTTCCCTGGTCTTTGAGGTGCCATTTCATAGAGTGCATTGAAAGCTCCTTGATATGCTAGATATGCTACTTTGATTTCTGGAAGTGAAGGACATTGATCAGCAGAATGCTCTGCTTCATAGATTCAGCTTACTTCTATACTATATGTAGGGAATTCCCTCAAGACATTCTTTTCCTTACATTTCGAACAAAAAATGGTGAGGGACTTCTCCAGTTCCTCCTATTTTTCCTGTTTCTTCTTAACCTACAAAACATCCAATTTCGGCTAAGAATATCAATTTTAAAATTTTCAAACAAAGTTACCCATTTCAGCTCTGGTTACTCCATCTCTAGAAACTGGCTTGACAAACTTGGAGGAAATATCTCTTGTTCCTCCTCCAAATTTAGAATTTCCTCTTGAATATCGTCGACATATCTAACACACTTCATCATAGCCCAACTTTGATATGTCACCTCCTCCAATTAAGTTCAGAATCTCCAGAGATTCTGTTCTGATTTCTCTGAGAAAAATTCTTCTTTTAATATCCTTGCTCAGTTGATTCATTTTGGTTCTCTATAGAGTATACTAAAATCTCTCCACCAAGTCCTCAAGACTCTCCTCCTACTTCTAAGTCATGCCAAAAATTTCTTCTCTCAGGTCCCTAGTCTTGCAATAATCTTGATATTTCCTTAATAATACCTTTTTCATTTCCTCCCAAGTTGTAATGGTGTTTGAAGCCAACCCCATAAACCACCTGAGAGTTGCATCCTTCAATGTTGTAGGAAACAAATTAAGCTTCTGAGCATTGGAAGAATAGTCATAGCTCCTGCATAACGCATCTAACGCGAATAAAAAGGCATTAGGATCTTCACTGGGAACCCCTCGAAAGTTAGGCAATGCTGAAGGAGGAATATTCTTCATCTGAGTAGCTCCATTAGCCTCCCTGATAGGGAATTCGAATGTGACCAGTTCTTCTTCCTTCTCATCGTATCCATCTCTGTGACCAATCCCATCTTCATGAGCCATTCTATACCAAAAGGAAGTGGCACCTTTGTAAACTACAGATTCTGTGGAATCAATGGTTTGGAATTCTAGTTCTTTAATAGGATTTCCAAGGAATTCCTTTTCAGGATGACCACTGAGAAAGGATGTTGTTTTCCTCATGACAGGAGATTCAAAATGGGTAGGAACAAAAGATTTTCCTGCAGAAGCTGCTACTATATAAGCAAGAATATGTTCTGGGCTCTTTTCAGGATGGCAGACCTCCTCTCCACACTCTTCTTCTCTTGCTGCCTTATATCTTGCAGACTTATTTCTCCTTGACATTTTACTCGTAAATGAATTGGTGCTCACACCACCAAAAAATACATTTGTATATGTTGGACCCAATCATCTACTATGCAAAAAAATTCAAAAAACTACTTACCAAACAATCAGGACATGACTTTGGTGAATTTCTGACATCCTCCAGTGCGTAGTATTTACCTTTTGTCTTACCAATTCGACCACCCCAATGTTGAAAAAATCCAAACAATGCATGTACTAGAAACACTTCAGTATTATCCATTTAGCATATCCCCAACAATGGCGTGAAAATTTTCAATCAAATTATATCCTTATAATTTGATTAACATAAATCATGAACCTAGGGTAGGTAAACCTGTGAGATGTTGTGTAAAATATATGCAGTCTTAACACTGTGAGTGTTGATTAATCTAACTAGTCAATCATATGAAACCAATGACTCTTTCATGCATCAATCACTTAGAAAAAAAGGCTATAGAGTGTATCAAACATCCCTCTACAACTCTTAAGATTGTTAATGATGATTAGGAAAAGATACAAAAATCAACTTTAGCAAACTCGGAAATTCACTCAACATTAGAAATCAAATCTTCTTTAAATGAATTCCACAGATTAACTAGAAACAAATTCATCTAATCAATTGTTGCTCATATATCAGAAAGAGTGAATTAGCTGTAGGAAAAAATTATTATTACATAACATAAATAAAATGCATAAACACTAAACTATGAGAGTTGTGAGCAAAGGGGGCGCTCCCTTACTCACAACCCCTTAAAATTAGAAGAGATTTCTCACTGAAATAGAAAAAACATATAATACTATATTAATATGAAAAAGATACAATTTAGTACAATCTGATATACAGTCTTACCTAAAACCAACCTAGCAACCCCCTATCATGTAAACTAGAACATAATTTATACATTTACAAAAGCCCATATATGGCTCGAAGGAAGGAAGACTACTAATCTAAGCCAACGGCTAATAGAACTATTACAAAATATCAAATTCAGCCATACTGAGTCTAATCCATGACTAAAAGCATGGATTAGAGGAAATTTGTTACATGGATGTAGCTTTCCTCTAAACATGCAATGAGAGAAGGTTGATGAATCTGGTTGGTATTGTTGGCAGATCTGAAACAACCAATACGACAACATCCATATGTGATCAATTCTCCACAAAACCCATGTTACTGTTTGGCTTAGATATTCATGGAACATAGCTAACTGCTGATGTTACTACAGGAAATTTGGGTGGTTACAGGAGATCTGTAGTTGTAGGAATTCCAGAGTGTTTGCAGGAAATAGGACCACACAACTGTCTGCAGGAAATCTGGGCTTGTTTTTGAATCAAAACAAATCTTCACAAGAGCTCTAGATTAGTTTAAATGGTAATTAAATAAAGAATAGCTAGTTGTAAGGAATACTTACAGTTAAGGTAAAAGACACTTTTTCATGTTAATTTGCATACCTTCAGCCTACGACACCCTTTTGGAAAAATCCAAACTATTATAACCAAAATAGGCATAATGGGCTTTAAATATAGTTCAAAATGGGAGATGTAAAGCATGGAAAAGGGTGTCAAAATTGGGAAAAAGCAATCCCCAACACCTTTCTAGTCGGGATTACTCTCAGATCTGCACTGCAATTGGTCATAGAAATGCTTTATATTTCAGATGGTATCCTCCAATGATTTAGGCTCTTCAAACTTAATTGTTTCTTTGAATGCAAGCGGTAATCCACTAATTAACCTATGAATCTTGGCCTTCTCCTATATTAGGTAAGGAACACACCTTAGTAGCTCCAAGAACCTGCTAGTGTACTCCTCGTTTGTCATCGATCCCATCTTTAGCTCACAGAATTCTTTTGCCTTGTCATCAAATAATCTCTCCAACATATACTTATCCTTGAATAGCCTCTCAAACTCTATCCAATGCAAGTCCTCCTTCTGAATACATCTGATATTATTCACTTCTTCCCACCAAATGTGAGCTTTACTGTTGAGACTGAATGTAGCTACTATGGCTTTCATGTTCTTTGCATAATCATGTAACCTAAAGAAATTCCTCATGCCAAGCAAGCATGCCTCCACATCCGGTGGTTTCTTCATATCTCCATCAAAGTAGGTGGATTTATTTTCTTAAAATCATATGGAAAGTATCCCATATCACTCCTCCTACAAGGATGATGATGATTACGATCATAGTGCCTATCTAAACAAAAACTAGAATAATAGTTGTGTCTATCCTATCTCCTATCCGGAGTGTCCAACAATATGCCATATCTCATTGTGTCATCACTATCTGACCTATTACCACCATGCACCCTACTTCCATATCCATCGTTAGTTTTGTCCTCCTTCTCATGGTTGATCTGACATGGTCCCTATTGCTACAAATATGACAAACTCTAAAGTATCACTACATTTACCTTTGCGAGTTTCTCAGGTGCTTGTATGAGTCTTCCATTATCTACCTTACAAGTCCTTATTTCTTCCTTTAATCTTCTTGGTGTATTTTCCAAATCGAAAGAATTCCCAACACCGTACTACTCAATTGATTCACAGGGAGTGTCTTTGTAGTCTACCATATTGCTAGCCATCTTTGATATTTCTTCATGTAAGGTATATCATATCAACTAAACCAAATCACAATAAGCCAATGTACCTTAGTATTCCCTGGGGATGATACCTTTTCTTCGAAATCAACAAATCAACATGATTCATGTATAACATCCTCATGACAACATATAGAATGTATCACATAAGCATATAACCATGAAACCATCATTCTAGCTAGGGGACATTCATCAATGCATGACCTTCAACAATGCATACCAAAATTGCATGCAATACAACCACCATTACATCACTGTACACTTGACCACATGCAAATATTAACATGCATAAGCAATGCATAGTCCACCACACACACGCATAAACACATATAATCAATCATAAACGAACAATAAATGTAACCAAGCCTACAAGAATGATACATGTAATCAAGCACACAAGAATGATACATTTAAATTACATATAACGACATGTAACCAATCATACACTCATGATGATGCATCCCACAACAAGACCATCAACTTCCAAATGGCGACATCACTATAACCATGATGAACACCATGAAAATGAAACAAGCACATGTAATAAAAGCATAAGAGGCACACATGAAACTGACATGAATGCATGAACAACACACATAGTCCATCTAGTCCAAGGGGTGAACCATGCTCTGATACCACTTTGTAACATCCTCCTCACACACCTATCCAAGTAACTAGCCAACAATGGTAAACATTTGATGAGAGTCCACTATAATATGATTCTACCTCCTAAGTTACATTAAGGAAGTGGAACCGATGGAAACACACCATACATACCTTCAACATCAACATTAGGACCCTCAGGAACTATCCCAACCTTCTTTCCAACCGACCCCTTGGTCCCACTGATATTTTGGACCACTGGACCCCCAGATGCTCCCATGATATAGGCCTGTCAGTGTCTAGGAGGCTCTCGACACTCTCATGACAAAGCATGCTAGCATTCAGGGACTACTTTTCTCAGTGTTGTGCCCGTGTCCTCGGGATTTGAGCCACTTTTTCAGGCCCAGAGCCTATGTCGCTACCCAGAATTGAATGACACCTTCACAAGTGTAAGATAATAGGGAAATGACAGTAGAAATGCAATTACTTGAATAAGACCTTGACTGGACCCCTACTAGCCATGGTAGAAATTTCATCAAACATATCACGAATATGTAATCTACAGATGTAAATAACACATCTAAACATGGGGTCTCATACTTACGTGAGAATCACTATGGAGCATTGATGCCTCAGCACATTGGCTTCCATTTCATCCATTAGGTCATATATACATTGTTCATTCATTTACAAGTAAAAACATGATCAGATCCATACAGAGTTATTGTCATAAAACATATACATAACTAGCATTATAGCAACCAAAATACCATGGAAATCACAACCATACGATCCATATATAAAGTAGTATAATTTTCACAGAAATTAAAGGATATAACATCATATTGATGATGCAACATCCAAACCCGGGATGGGCCTTCCATGTTGCACATAACCGTAGAATGGATCAGAAAAATCTCACTTCAGCCATTCAATTCAAAACAATCTAGGGCTTCTAGAGGTCATCCACCTCAACCCATGAAAAAATGATTCCAACTCACAGTGAGACATCACAAAACCATCATCAGATTGGTCTTTATCCAAGCGTTCGAGGGCTGTAGAGCGTTTGTTCGAACCAAGGCTTCCACAACTAGTAACTCAACCCACAGTTTCTGTCAGGATTCTAGAGCTTTTGTTCAACCATGACGTCGAGGACTAGTAACTCAACCCACCAAGAGATTCCAGAGAGTTTTTCTAACCAAGGCTTCCAGGACTAGTAACTCAATCAAAGTTGTTATAGGGCTCCTAGAGCGTTTTTTGAACCAGCTCTTCGAGGAACTATTAACCCAACCCAAGCTTAAGGAAAGATGAGAACCAACCAAAAACAAAACAAGGAAATGAACCCACAATATCCATGTCTATCCACGAAATGGAAAAGCTAGGAAATTCATTGTCAGTGTAGGCAACCGTCCATGCCAGTGATAGATCATGACCAATAATCCCCATGCATATCCCATGCACACCAAAACTAGTGAGGAAAACATACATGTAACTCAGTACCTAAAAGATAAATCTATTGTAGACATTGATCCTGATGTCCTCTCGCACTTTCCTACTCTTACCTTGACTTATTTCTCCAAATCTCCAAGTATGCCACATTCGACAAGAACTCTCCATGAAAGCTCTAAGTGTCTAAGAGCATGAGAGAGAGAGAGAGAGAGAATAATGAGAGATCTCCAAAACTAAATTGACAAAAGTCTATGTACTAATCCTTAGAAGCATTTTTATGAAAGAGGCCTCTATTTTCTTCATTTTCCATTATTTTCTTTCATTTTCCTCCTCACATGCAACCTATGACATTTCACCTCCCATTTTTCCTAATTTCCATTATACTCATAAGTAAATGTGCCAAATATGCCATTTTTCCTTTCCAAATCCTCAACCATTGCCTTTCACAATTTCCTTAGCCATTAATAACCAAATGAACACCCACACTAGGATGTGTTTCCCAACTTTCAACTTGGAATATGTGTCCCATTAACTATGGTCATTATTTTCCCTTTATTAACTTTTATTACATGGAATTTTCACCAAGGTTGTTACAGAAAAGTTGTAAAGAAGGTGGCTAGCCTAGTTGGTGGTGTTAAATTTTCTGACTGTTCTATGTTGTATCGGTTACTTTAGCCCAATTTATCTTTTGATTAACAATGCATCTAATTATTAGCAATATAGTCCATGATAAACATAACTGAAGAAAAAGCAATATATGCAGTGATAGAGAAGAAAACAACACAATCATAAGAGATAGAAGATTGGTCCAAGACCAGGGAAAAATCCCAAATCGTCATAAATCGATTCTAGCATTGAGTAAAATGAGCCCAATACATATGATTTGCAACAGATAATAAGATTATTTGATCTAAAAATCTCTACATCTGTTACAAAAACAAAGAAAAACCCAGATCTACCAGATCACTCAAGTCAATTGAATATGAGATGTCAGATCTTAGATCTGAACTCTGGTCACCCTCATCATGACTAACAGTGTGTGACTGAAAACCCCTTGGTCGCTCTCTCTGTCACTATATGCGAGAAACTGTGACTACAGGGTCACTCTCAGGAGGTCTTCATGTGAATGACTGTGGCCCTGAACATATAAAACCCAAAGTCACTCCCTTACTATTGTTGTGTGAGCAACCAAGATGGCAGGGTTGCTACCTTACTGATGCTATGAAAGAACCTGAGCTGGCAGGGTCGTTCATAGGGCTACATTGTGCGAGCAACCGGGGACCGAAAATTTCTAATTTCCCTCTGATCCCAGAGTCAGTCTCACTAAACTGTCTCTGAGAAACCAGAGAGGAAAAATTGCTCTCTTTCCTACTCTATGCCTACATCTGTGGACAAAAAAAAAATGTTATGCGCTAATGACAGAGATCTAGAAAACCTTATCGGACCATGTGCAAACACCTTCTAACAAACCTATGCGAGCCAAAACAAAATAGAAGAATAGAAACATGTTTTGATCAACTATGTTGAAATGAACTTGAGTTCCCTTCCTTTTATAGGCTTCCTTTAGGGTTTACATGGGGTTGATATTGAACCAAGTAGTTAACCAAGTGGTTACGTCCGACCTATTTCATAATGAATGAATGAATGAATTAAATAATTCAAAACTTAACTTCAGCATAACTAAATTAGGTGATCGTTGGGTTGATTTTGGTCCTCGTGAAAAGAGGAGCTTAATGCAAGAATCATCTTGGCCATCTAAGTTGTTCAATGTGCAATTTGACCCTATTTGCAAAAATTAAAACTCCCTATAAACTAGGAAGAATTCCACTTGCCAATTTATATTAGTTGATCTTCGCATCATCCTCTAAGGATTTTACTATCTGTGCTCAAATATTTCTACTGAAACTTTCTCGGCTCTAGAAGAAGAAGAATCGGGGAGAAATATCTCCCACCCATACTGAGCAATAAGGTTATACATAATGCATGGGAGAACACCTCCAACATAATGCTATTGTCTACTGATCTTCCCAACAATGACCCTTAGTAGTCATGTGGTAGAATACCTGCATCATAATCGACTTGGGTTTTACACCCCAAGTAGACTTTCAACTTCTTGGCCAAAACAAGGACCGGTATTGCCATCAAGCTATCATGCTTGAGGGTATGATGCCAATTGGGGTATAGATTGTAAATACCAAAAGGGGAGAAACATTCTCCGACCCTATGAAGATAGGGGAGCGACATTCTTCTACCCTTGGTAACATATAAGGTAACACCCTATTGCCTAGAGTTCCCACAACCCCAAGAGCGCTCTATCTCAATTCCTCACCCTAGGAGCTCAAGCAGGGTGGGAAGAGTATTCTCAGTGTCCTTGATCAACGCTTCCCCTTTTCTGGAGGGGCTACATCCATCAATCCAAGCTTTTCTCTAAAAAATGAGAACATTCTCTTTACTAATGCCTTATTGATAATATTTGCAATTTGTTCATCTAGCGATATGTGATGGAGCTTGACAAATACTCTCTGCACCATTTCTCAAATGAAGTGATATCGAATCTAAATATTCTTGGACATGTCTTGAAACACATGACTTTCTCCTAAATGAATTCTACTCTTGTTGTCACAGTATATCACTGTTGTATCAAGGACCATCTTAAATAGCTCTCCAAAGATCTTTCGTAGCTAGACTACCTCACATCTAGCCATGCTAGAAACAATATATTATGCCTTAGTTGCGCTCAATGCTACAAGGTTTTGTTTCCTCCTCACCGAGGACATCATCATAGATCCAAGGCTAAAACAACATCCATATGTACTTTTCCCGTCGATAACATTTCCAACCCAATCAACATCAGAGTATCCTTGAAATTAAAAATTTCCTAGAAAATATCTCAGGACGAGTGTGGTCGGCCCATGAAAATATCTCAATATGTGTCTAGAAACTATCCAATCTGAGTGGTTGGGCTTGGTCATGAATTGACTCAATGTGTTTACTATATAATGGACAGGTTTTCATAAGGAACATTAGAGTCCCAATCAATTGTCTATACTGGGATGGATTTTCTAAGTCTGACCCTACAACATCTCCACATAACTTCTTGAAGTTCATTTCCATTGGTGTAAACATGAATTTATATTTGGTCATTCCAAATATTTCCAACAACTTTATAATGTATTTTCCTTGTGAAAGAAAAATCTCACCAGGGTTTTTCCATAACTCAAGGCTGGAAATATAGTGTATGATACCAAGGTCTTTCATCTCAAACTAAGAGGCTAGCTTCCTCTTGCATTTTATCATGAGGGACTCAGTACCTGGCAAAAATAGTTTGTTAACATATAAAACAAAAATAAGTAACATATCTTGGAGTACCTTGAAGTAGAGGTTGGGATCGACAATGCTTCTTTGAATATTAGATTCACTAAGTAACTATAATTAGGTGCATAGCAAGCTCAAAGAACTTGCTTCAATCCATACAATGCCTTCTTGAACTTGCAAAAATGTTTTCTTTGATATTCTAATTTGAATCGCTGCGGTTTTTCAACATATATCTCTTCCTATAACATGCCATGAAGGAATTCGGTCTTTACATCCATCTGATGAAGATTCCATCCCTGACTCATAGTAAGGGAAACTATGGAACAAATGGTTGTATATAGAGCTACAAGAGAAAATATGTCATCATAATCTTCTCCCTCTTTGTGAGAGAAGCCTTGAGCTACAAAACTTGCTTTATATTTCTCAATGATGCCATCAATTCCATGTTTGATTTTAAATAGACATTTTGAAGTCACAACATACTTCCATTTTGGTCTAGGCACAATATCCCATATATCAGTTTTCATAATTGATTCATATTCTTAGGCCATAACATGCTTCCAAACTTTTTATTTTTCTTCTTTTTCGAATGCAGACGGTTCTGAATGAATCATAGTACTCATAGTAGCAACATATCCCTGATACATACGTGGTTTTTTTATTTCACTGAATGATATGCGAATGGGGACATTTATTTTATAATCATCTAAAGTATTGCGAAGCCAAAATGGTCTCTTCTTAGAGGGAGGATCACTTGGAGGACGATGTAATGGATACACAGGTTCTATGGGATCATCAACCATATGAAACTCAGGTACAGATGGACCATCCAAAATATCCCATTCATAATTATCTTCCTTGGGAGGAGGAGGTGGAGGAAGATCTCTTGCCTTTTCAACAGCCGCACCTTCATGAAATGTTACGTCCCTACTAATTTCTCCCTTCCGTTAACCAGTAATATAAAGTATATATGCTTTAGAATTTTCACAATAACCCACAAAGATACCTTTTCTTCTAGTAGCTTCCAATTTGTTCCTTTTTTCTCTCGGCAAATGAAAATATACTGGGCATTCGAATACACGAATATGGTTGATATCAGGCTTAATGCCTATGAATATTTCTTCCGGAGTCTTGTTTTCTAATCCTTGATGATAGACCAAGTTCTGAACATATACAACAATAGATGTAGCTTCAGGCCAAAGGTACCTTCACACCATTTGGTGATGGAGTATAGCACATTAAACTTCTAATATAGACCTCCTGTCTCTTTCACCTAGACCATTATGTTCAAGAGTATACGACACAATCATTTCCTTCTTGATTCTATCTTTCTTGCAAATGCTATAAATTATTTTGACATGTATTCTACTCCATTACCGGACCTTAAGACTTTGATTCTCTTTCTTGATTGATTTTTGATCAATGCTTTGAATTCCTTGAATGTTTCAAAGGATTCATTCTTGTGCTTAAGATAGTATATCCATGTCTTTCTTGAGAAGTCATCGATAAAAGTAATGTAGTATAGATGACTAGCAACAGAATGTACAGGCATCGAACCAAATATATTATAATGAATGATACGAAGGATGTCATGAGTTTTATTCTTACTAGAGGGAAATGGTCTCCTTGTTTTCTTTCCACTTGCACAACCTGGGAAAACTCCATCATGATGAGCCTGGACATCGAGAATTATAGAAACCAATTTCTTCAATTTTGGAAGTGCATCATATTGAATATGTACCAACCTATGGTGCCATAATTCGCTCAAGTGATTGGCATTATGGACCACTAATAGGAGAAGGCTTCGAGTGAACCTATGGGGTCCTCCAAATCTTGATCCTAGTGTGAATGCATCCCTCATAGGTGAATCAACAAGCCAAGTTAAAAACTTACCCTTGATGAAGGAAATCATCATCCCTTTATCTTCTAGTGTGGATATAAATACCAGATTCTTGATTAATCGTGGAACATATATAATATAGTGCAATAGAACTAATTTTCCAGAATTCAACTAAAATTTGATGGACCCAAATCCTTTCATAGGATGAGTAGAGTTGTCTCTGAGAATTATCTTTAGCTTAGTCTCCCTCTCTACTAGATTAGAGAGGACTTCCTTATAACGAGAGAAATGGCGAGTGGCCCCACTATCAATGAGCCAACTATCCCATGAATTCAGTGGTGAAGAACTAGTAAGAGCATAAATGACAATGTGTTCAAATTTATTTACAACATTACTTTCATACTTGGGAGCCCTTGACTTCTTTTGAGGATAATGATCTTCTTCACGGTTGGTTGAGGAGTCTCCCTTTCTTTTGTCATTTTCTTTTGTTACAATTATTCCCTTGATAGTATTTTATTTTTTTGTTATGGTAGTTGCATCTAGTGTTGTACCATGGCCTCTCTCTTATCTCAAGACACTCTCATGCATAATGACCCTTTTTGTGACAATCGAATCATTCAACATGAGATGTCGATCTTTCATTCCTTCTTTTTGTATTTTGAGAAGGAGGCTTCCTTGATGAACCTCTTCTTGTCTTCTTCATTTTACCATGAGTGATGTATGAGGTAGGCTCTCCCTCTTCAGTATTTTGAATCCTTCCTCTTGCTATCATCCTAGGTTATTCTTGAGTGATTTTTCCAACGATCTCATTCTATGACAGAAGGAAATTATTCTTGTTGTCAGTAGTAAAGAAGGTTTCCCAAATGGGGGGGAGACCTCTGAGAGTCACAAATACTAACTCCCTGTCACGTACATTTTCTCCAACCCTATGCAATTGATCTCTAAGAGGTGAGATGTTATGAAACCAGCTCAAGAAAAGATAGAAAAGATAGATCAACGCCTTAGAATTCAGCCTCTTCGAGGGGGCAACCTCCTTTACATTACATAAATGAACAATTCTTGGATGATACAAATGACAAAACCTCCTTTCTTTATATAGGAGTCTAAGGAGTCACAATATAATCCAGCCGACATAACAATAATAATATAAAGCCACAAAAATAACAATAGAGGGATTCTATGGGGCACAGAAATAATAATATGGGGGTAATAGGGGCACAACAATATAAATAAGGGGTATAACGACAATAGTAATGGGGTAATCACTAGTATTATAGGGACCCAACATGCCCCTCTCCTTAAAAAAAGTGTTGTCCTCAACGCTTGAGTAGTTCTGGATACTTCTGCATAAAATTCTCATCCTGCCATGTGGAATCTTCAGCGGATAAGTTCTTCCACTTGATAAGATACTCTGAAATTGATCGATTTCGTAGCTGTCGAGTTCTTGTTTCTGTGACTGCTTCCGGTTCCAATATAATTTTTCCTTCCTCGTCAAGTTCTGGCAATATTGTTTGAACTGGGAGCTTGTCGCCTATAACCTTCTTTAAACATGAAACATGGAAAACTGGGTGCAATCGAGAAGCTGCAGGAAGCTCCAATTTGTATGCCATAGTACCAATCTTTTCCAACACCTTGTACGGACCATAATACTTTGGTGATAATTTATTATCCTTCTTAGCTTGCTTTAGGGACATTTGCTTATATGGTTGTAGCCGTAGGAATACCCAATCACCTACATCAAAACTTCTTTCACTGCGATGTTGATCTGCCTGTTGTTTCATTCTATTTTGTGCCAACACGAGGTTATCCTTTAAGAGTTGGAGGACTTGTTGTTGATGTTCGATGTGATGTTCCACTGCTTGAACCTTAGAATTTTCTCTTAAATATGATGTGATTGATGGTGGTTGGTACCCATAAAGTGCCATAAATGGGGTCATTTTTGTTGCTGTATGGAAGGAAGTGTCTGTTTATTAGATACAAAGCAACGAAGATATCCTTCCAAACATTTGTTTACTATCTCAGTTTGCCCATCAGATTGAGGATGATAAGATGAGCTATGAGCTAACTGAGTACCCAGACAAGAAAATAATTCTGTCCAAAAATTTCCAGTGAAAATGGGATCTCTGTCACTTACAATAATCTTTGGGTTTCCATGTAGCTTTTGAATTGTTTCCATAAATGCAGTAGAAACTGTACTGGCTTTAAATGGATGTGATAATGCACAAAAGTGTGCATACTTGGTAAGTCTGTCAACTACCACCATGATGACACTCTTTCCCTCAGACTTGGGTAAACCTGTGATAAAATCCATTGAAACCTCCTCCCAACGTTGGCTTGGAAAGGATAAAGGTTGTAATAGACCCGGTGTCTTAATTGTTTCAACTTTATTTTGTTGGCAAACCAAACATTCCGCCACAAACTTTTGAATATCTGATTTAAGGCCATCCCAAAAAAATTCCTTCTTAACCCTGTGGTAAGTTTTTAAAAATCCTTAGTGCCCTCCTAAGGGAGAAGTGTGCAATTCCATAAGAATCTTTTGTTTTAGCTGGGAATTCTTACAGAGGTATAAGCGATCTTTGTACCATAACGAATCTTTTTGCCAGCTAAATGTATCAGAAGTACTGGAATCTTGTTGTAGCTTTCGAATAAGTGCCCACACTTCTTCGTCATTCTTCCATTCCTCCTTTGCTTCGTTTATCCAATCTGGTTGGATAATAGAAATGGCACACAACAATGCTTCCATATCCTCATCCTTTCTTGAGAGTGCATCTGCCACCACATTTTGCTTCCCTTTTTTGTAGATGATTTCAAAGTCATAACCCAACATCTTTGTGACCCACTTTTGTTGCTCTTCAAAGGATAATCTTTGTTCTAAAAAGTATTTAAGGCTATCATGATCCGTTTTTACCTTGAAGTGTCTTCCCATTAGGTAGGGTTGCCATTTCTTAAGTGCATGGAGTATTGCCAACATTTCCTTCTCATAAATAGCTTTGCTTAAAAACTTTCCCTTGATTGGACGACTTTCAAAAGCAATGGGTCTTTCATCTTGCATTAGAATAGCACCAATTCCATTTCCTGAAGCATCACATTCCACAATAAAGGTTTTTGTGAAGTCTGGTGTAGCTAAGACCGGTGCTTGGCACATTGCCTCTTTAAGATGTTTAAAGGCCTTTGTTGCTTCCGGAGTCCATGAAAATGAATCTTTCTTCAATAATGTTGTTAGAGGTGCTACTATTCTCCCATAATTCTTAATGAACTTGCGATAATACCCTGTCAACCCAAGAAATCCTCGCAGATGCTTTATGGATGTGGGGATTTTCCATTCCTTAATGGCTTTAATTTTGCTAGGGTCTACCTTAACTCCTTCATGAGATACAATATGACCCAAATATTCCACCTCCTGGACTCCAAAGAAACATTTGGATCTTTTTTCATATAATTGTTTCTCCTCCAATAGTTGTAGCACCTTGTCAACATGTTCAACATGATCCTTCCAAGACTTGCTGTAGATTAGTATATCATCAAAAAATACCAACACAAATTTTCTAAGGAATGGTTTGAAAATTGAATTCATCAAACCTTGAAATGTTGAAGGTGCATTGGTAAGGCCAAAAGGCATGACCAAAAATTCATAATGACCCTCATGAGTTCTAAATGCCGTTTTCGGAATGTCTTCAATCTTCATTCTGATTTGATGATATCCCGAACGAAGATCCAACTTGGTGAAGTAAATTGATCCATGCAATTCATCCAGTAATTCATCAATGACAGGAATGGGAAACTTATCTTTAATAGTGAGCTTGTTGAGCTCCCTATAATCTGGACACATGCGCCATGATCCATCCTTCTTGTGCACCAATACTACTGGAGCTGAGAAAGAACTTTGACTCGGTTGAATTATACCAGCCTCTAGCATTTCTGCAACCATATGTTCAATTTCACTTTTTTGGACATATGGATATCTGTACGGCCTGATGTTTGGAGTAACACTTCCTGGAATCAGATGAATAGCATGATCATGATCACGCATAGGTGGGAGACCTTTGGGAGTCTCAAATACCTTGGAATGATTGTCCAGGACTTTTTGGAGATCTGGAGAAATAGATGATTCCAATGTGGAAACATCTAGCGAACATAATTGTGCAATTACACCTCTTTACTCCTTTTTTAGAAGCTTTGTCATGCCATTAGAGCTGATTATCATTCCTGGTCTCCCTGCAATACCCCTTAATTCAACTTCCTTCCCTTCCACAGAAAATTTCATGAAAAGTTCTTGAAAATTAAAAGCTATTGTACCCAAGGATTGTAGCCATTGGACTCCTAGTACAACATCAGCACCTCCCATTGGAATGGAAAGCATTGGGCTAGTCAATACATATTCTCCCATGGATAGCTTGATATTATGGCACTTTCCAGAACAATTTATTGTTCCTCCATTTGCAATCATCACTTGACACTCTGGTGCTGTATATAGGAAGCAATTCAATTCTTTTGCTACCCTACAATGAATAAAATTGTGGGTGCTTCCTGAATCAATCAACACTATTACCTTTTTCTTCTTGATTTGTCCTTCTATCTTGTTGGTTTGAGGAGTGGTAATTCCCGCCAATGCATTACAAGATATGGTCGGATTTATTTGTTCTTCATCTAGGCTTTGTTCCTGGAATATATTCTCTTCTTTTGACCTTTCTTGCTCCTTTTCTTCTTCCTCTTAACAATCTATGTAGAATAATTTCTTCTCAGCACACTTATGACCTTTTGTGTATTTGCTATCATAATTGTAACAAAGCCCTTTTTCTCTTTTTTCTTCCAATTGTTGTGGTGTCAACCTTGTAGGTTGTGGAAGACTATGGGCAACAACACTTCCGTCTTTATAGTTGTGAATGGTATGCTTCCTAGTTGCCATAATTTTGCTTTCCATTTTTCTTGCTAACCTGAATGCCTTCTCTAATGAATCAGGTTCCCAAAGGCGCACATCATGTTGGATATTATCCTTTAAAGGCCCTAAGAACACATCAATCCTATGCTCCTCTGGAATATCTTTTACCCTTATGTTCAATTTTTGGAACTCCTCAATGTGCTCCATTATTGAACCCTTTTGTTTGAGACTTATCAATTGGCTAAAAAAAGTGTTGCTTTTTGTATCCTCATAATGTGCTATCAATTCTTCTGTAAAAATTGCCCAAGTGATAAATTGTTTACGAGAACAAAGCCATTGATACCATACAAACTGATTTGGTTCCAAATATAAAGTTGCCATACGTACCTTTTGTGTGTTTTGCACATTATTGAGATCGAAGAATTGCTCCATCTGTAATATCCATGTGGCGGGATCCTTGCCATCAAACTTCCTCATATCGATTTTTGGAATGTGGTGATTCTTTGATCCAAAATTAGCGTCTATGGAATCATGATTAACATTTCTTTTGTTCTCATCCTGAGTTTCCTTTACTACCTTTTCACCATTAGTAAGTATTTCTTCTAGAAAACTGGTCAAATCTATCTTCAAATTTGCCATGCTTGTCTTCAAATTTGTGTTCAAATCTATCTTCAAATTGTCCATCTTAGCTTCCATGCCATTCATCTTAGCTTCCACGCCATTTATCTTAGCATCTGTTAACTTTTGTGAGCGTGTCATTTGTTGCACTTGTTCTTGTAATTTTGATATATCATGTAGCATTTCTTCCTCTTCTTCATGAGTCATGCTAGAGCTTTCAGGTTCCTTACTAGGTGTTTGCATTTTCTTTCCTCGGGGCATCAGTTACTGATAATAATGCTCTACTATTCCCTTTGAATTCCTTCAAAATAAATTTTCAAACCAAGCTTAAGCAAAAATTTAAAAAAATCTACACACCTTTTTTCACTTTGTAGGAGCTCGATATTGCCTCTGATGTATCTCTATACTTTCCAGTCATCTAGTTCTTCACTTGTGACCTATAGTAGCTCTCTGTGTCCTCTTTCTAATGCCACAAGTCTGACCCAAATTGGATTCTCCAAGGAATATTTATGCGAAATCTCCCACAGTGACTTGATTATAGACTAGTTCAGTAGAGCTAACTTGTATGACGTGCCGCGAGTCACTTTTTCAACCTTTGGATCTAAAAAACACCCAAAAGAAGCTACAGTCCGTCCTATTTCTGTACCTTTTTACAAAATTTCAATCCGATCCTCAGAACGAAAGTTATGACGATTTTCCCCGGTCACCTGTTTTGAATGTAATTCAGGAGTCTGCAAAAAGACCAAATTTCTCATATCATATCTCCGAAAATATCATGCGAAAAGATCTAAAATTCGGACCCAAGGTTCAGCGTCAATTCTTTTCAAATGGGTTTTTTTGCGAATTCTGAAACATCACAGAAAAAAAGTTATAGCGAAAATGCCACGATGACCTGTTTGGAGCAGCGAAACCCTAGAATCCAAAGCTCTGATACCAAATGTTATGAAACCAGCTCAAGAAAAGATAGAAAAGATAGATCAACGCCTTAGAATTCAGCTTCTTCGAGGGGGCAACCTCCTTTACATTACATAAATGAACAATTCTTGGATGATACAAATGACAAAACCTCCTTTCTATATATAGGAGTCTAAGGAGTCACAATATAATCCAGCCGACCTAACAATAATAATATAAAGCCACAAAAATAACAATAGAGGGATTCTGTGGGGCACAGAAATAATAATATGGGGGTAATAGGGGCACAACAATATAAATAAGGGGTATAGCTACAATAGTAATGGGGTAATCACTAGTATTATAGGGACCCAACATGAGATATTCATAATATAGGATTGGAAATCTTCCCTTTTGTTCATCTTAATTTCATTGAGTTTATTTTTCAAGGTGATGATCCCATTCAAGTTGTTGGCTTGATAAATGTTGGTTATCTTGTCATACATATGTTTAGACTTTCTTAAATTCCCAACATAAGCAAGTAAATGATATTGTAGCCCATTAGCTCTAATTTGCTTTGCTTTTGACTCACCTTTCTTGTAACTGTTCTCGAGAGAAGCAGGAAAATTTTATGGGGGCTCGGGCATCCTTCCTTAATTTATTCTAGCACATCATTGTCGCTTGCTATGATTTCCAATCTGACTTTCCATGCAACAAAATTTGATGCATCACCCAACTTTTCATCCTTCTTGATGGTAGAGGAGGCCATCTTGACCTTGAATAGGCAATCTTCTTTCTAAAGGAGAGGGCTTCAAATCTTGTCTTCTATTGGCCTTATCTTTCACCATAGCTCCGATACCATGTTAAATTTTATGATTATTCTATGTTGTATCAGTTACTTTAGCCCAATTTACCTTGTCATTAACAATTCATCCAATTATTAGCAGTATAATCAATCATAAACGTAACTGAAGAAAGAATAATATATGCAGTGATAGAGAAGACACTAGCACAACCATAAGAGATAGAAGATTGGTCCAAGACCAGGGAAAAACCCCAAAAGGTGCAAACTCTTTCAAATCTTGTTCTTTAGTAGATCATCATAAAAGGATTTCACTAGTGAGTACAATGAGCCCAATACATACGATTTGTAGCTAATAATAATAAATATTATCTATAGATCTACAGATTTGTTATAACAACAGAGAGAAACCCAGATCTACTACATCACTAACTTTGAATGAATATAAGATCTCAAATATTAGATTTGAAATATGGGTGGCCTCATCTCGACTGATTATGTGTGACTGAAAAATCCTTGGTCGCTCTCTCTGTGACTCCATGTGAGTGACTGTGACTACAGGGTTTCTCTTAGGAGGCCTTGATGTAAGTGACTATGGCACTGAAAAAATAAAAACCGAAGTCACTCCATTATTGTTTTTGTGTGAGCGACCGAGATCATAGGGTCACTCCCTTACTAATTTTGTGTGAGAGAATGAGATGATAGTGTCGCTCCCTTACTAATGTTGTGTGAGTGACTGAGATGGTAGGGTCACACTTAGCGATACCTTGTGCGAGCGACCGGAAACTAGAACTTTCTGATTTTCCTTTGAACCCAGAGTCACTCTCACTAAACTATCTCTGAGAGACGAGAGAGCCAAGGTCATTGTCTTGCCTACTTTGTGCCTATGACCATGGACAAAAAAATTATATTTTGTGCCAATGACCGAGATTGAGAAAAAACCCGAACCCAAAGTGAACCTTTCACCTGTAATTTTGGACCCTATGTGAACACCTTCTGATGAATATATGCGAGCCAAAACAAAATGGAAGAATAGAAACATGTCTTAATCAAGTGTATTGAAATGAACTTGAGGTCGCTTCCTTTTATAGGATATCTTCATGGTTTACTTGGTGTTGAGATTGACCTAAGAAATTCCCCAAGTGGTTACAGCTGACCTCTTCCATAATGAATGAATCAATCAAATAATTCAAAACTTAACATCTGTTTAACCAAATTAGGTGATCTTTGGGTCCATTTTTGTCCCCTCGAAAAGAGGAATTCAATGCAAACACCATCTTGGTCATATGAGTTGTTCAATGTGGAGTTTGACCCTAGCTTTAAAAATTAACAGATGGTGCGATATTAGTTACCGCTAGGGTAGAATTTCTTCAAATATTAAGGTGTTGGTCATAAGGATGGTTGTTATTTCCTATTCACATCGAACAAATATCTTGTCCCTTGGTCATTGTCTCTATGTCTGTGTGATGGTCTTATTGTTTGGATAATTAAGTCTTGTGGATTGGGTATATGGTTGGTGTCGTATCATGTGGTGTACTAATATGCTGGAATGGAGTGGAGTGTGATATAAGTGTATGACCATTGAGAAATGGATATAGAATACCCAACTTGTGAAGATATGTGTGCGTTGAATGCGAGTCCCGATCGGTCATGGTATCATGTCAGAAAAAATTTCTTAACTGAATGAGCATCTTTTCAACATGGTTGTTTTTTAGAGCCAATTTTCATGTGAAATTTCATTTTCAGGTTGGGATATTGATAAATTTCTTAAGGATATTGGAGAAGCAACTTTAATTGTGTTGACTCTTATACAAAATGTGATTACGTACTAGATCATGGTTTTAGATTATGGGTTAAATTTTCAATTGACAATATTATTTATTCATAATTGTACTAATGTTCTAGAGAAATTATGTTGGTTTCCATTTAACATTACCTTATATTTTTCTTCAACAATCAATTTTGATCCTCTTTGCAGGGTTGCCATTATTGAGAAAGAAATCAACTTTGATATAAAATTTGCATCTTTATTTGAATGAAAATAATTTAGTAATCTCATCAAAACAAGGATAGTTTTTAGAACAAAGAGAATCTTATAGGTTTTTGTGCAAGTACATCATGTTTTTTATTTATGCATGACCTTAATGGAATTTTCCCTGTATGGATAATTGTAATAATAGTACTGATAGGAGGAGAATTAGATAGCTTTTGAGCTCTTTGAAGCTCATAAAGAGAATTTTCGAATTCTCTACGATATATACCCATGTATATTTTTCATTTCTTCTTGAAATATTAAATATAAAATTGTTTTTCATTAAAAAATTAAGAATTTTTCAGTTATGAATACAAAATAAATCATACTATTGCCTTTCTTCCCATGATTTTACCAGAAATATTAACTAGATCACAAATATAGGTGAATACTTTACTATAAAAATTCTATTTGGACATTATTACTTTTGTGATTTGTCTCAATGTATCATAAGTTGCTTGTTTCCATTACTTGTAAGTTGTATTTTACATAAACTGGGAATGACACTGGTCTCATAGTATGCTTCTACTTGTTCAAACTATATTAGCATAACAATTATGGAGAAACATCATCCCGACTTTCCCTTATTAGTGACTATTGATTTAATGGTAGTTAGACTCCATCATAACCAGAGTAATTGAATACAAAGCTTGTACATGCTTATACTAATGATACATTGATAAAGCTCATGGGTTTATTGTACCTCATCAACCTAGAAGCTTAAGCGTATTCATGTAAAGGTCACCCATCCATAGTTATGGGAATGATTTGACTCATGGTATAAACATGAAAGCTTTTATTTGTAACATTACATACTAACTGCATAGGCTATCCCATATCTAAAATGCAAGAAAATAACATTCCGTATGTATAATACTAGTGAATAGATTCCGTATGTATAATACTAGTGAATAGATTACATATTGATAGTAACTAAATTATTGTATCTGAAATGAAAGAAAAAAACATTCCATATGTATAATAATGGTGAATATATTACATATAGAGAGTAGCTGAATTATTATAGAAATGTGGAGGATGGTGCCATACTCACGAAGTATTGTTTTGATCAACAAGATACTCTGATAGAAATTGACTTTTCATAAATAAGATGGGGTGAAAAGCATACAACGACATCCAGATTGTTTTATGATAATTTTCATGATGCAAGAGGCAATTGGACTTGTATAATAAGTATTTTAAGTTGGATTTAGAGAGATTTGGTTAGGAAATTAAAGGTAATAATGTTTTATTGATTAAAATTTCTTTAAGATCCCTTAAAATCATGGAAGAACATGATTCCTGAGAAGTATAATTGGAGTATACCGAAACTTGTAAGTGCAAGTCTCTTGCTAACCCTCTTGTAATCATGAACATGGAATACGATAATGTTATGTATATTTTGGAGATACACTACTTAGTTTGGTTACTTCATTGATGTGGATAGAAGTAGGAGCTAAGCTTCATTACTGATATAATTCCATTGACAGTAGGTTGTATTAGAGCTATCCCTTGACTTATGTGTGTATACTATAGGTTATAAAATACAAATACTAACACAAATACGACGTCTATGGATACAAAGTAAATATTATACCCATAATGAAGGGGATTTGTACTATCAGTTAACAACAATTTGACTAGTAGCATATGTCGATTAAGCAACAAGGGCTTGGAACAATTGCTTCAATTTCGACTCGACTATTCAAGACCATTCATAACAAGACAATTAGTTCACTAAGTCAGAGACTTGTTGCTCTACAACTCCTATTGTTTTTATAACAAAATGAAATTAATTGTAGGGACAGGAAAAAACGAATAATATTTAAATAGATTTAGCATATACATCCATGTGCTTGTTTTAATTTTATTTTCCATATTGAACTTGTATACATTTCTTATATTATTAAATAATTTCAATAAAATTATATTTCAATAATTCTAAATTTTTACTTTTTAATAATTCTAATTTTGAGGTATTGCAAAACTTGATATTATGATTTATTTTTATTAGTTAGAAATAAAAAATTAATACACTAATTAGTCACATCATCTACATGGAGTATATAAAAAGTTCTAAACATTGTTAGATTATTTTTTTCAAATGCATATTGGAGTGACCATGATGTAATATTTGAATTGTGGTATTTATTAATATGTAAACATAGAATATTTGTTGCTTTTCACTCACTATATTAATTTTTCTTTTATATTTCGAAAAGTGAATTGAATTAGAATAAAAAAAAAACCTCCACATGCATAAAAAGTAAGTTCATGCAAAGCTATAAAAAAAATGTTAAAACTCTGCATTCAACCAAATACAACATTCTTTAGACAAACTATCTTACATCCATTACACCATTCAATTCTAATAGGTATTGTGTTTCTCATCTTTCTGATCTTTTCACTAATTTCATCTAATGCATTTTGTTATTGGTTTCAATTTCGAGTTAGAAATTGTAGAATATATTAATATAATAAGTTTCAAATCATTAAATAGTATTTCTAATAGGTTAAACCCTTTAAGGAGAAATTATAAAAGTGTAATGTACACTCTGCTAGTCAAATACTTTAGATCATGTAAACTCTCAATTTATGTTATGTCTGACCATTATTCCTTTCTAGAGCCCTAAACTAGAGATTCCATAAAAATATCAACAACATTTTGTAAGATATCTTGCTTTACTGCTATTTTTGTAATATTGAATGGCCACAACTCCATTGTAGGAGCCACAACTAGTTGAGATAGTATATTATAACACACACAATAAAATAAATTTAAATTTTATTGATTGTCCTAAAGGAAGGGAGACCATGAATCTAAAGCTTTGAGGGGGGGAAATTATTTATTTCATGAATAAACCCATACCCATCTTGAATTGATTTCCAAAGACCATAATAGGTTGTAGTAAATTTCCTAACATAGTGGTTGACCTCCTCCTAACTACACTAACATGAAATTGAAAGGACAATATTGGGAGATGTGGGCATAGGACTATGCACATCCCTATCTTCCTTGTTGAGTGGGGCTAGGGGAAAAGCTATCTCGAGGAAAAGGAAGAGAGTAAATGTAGAGGGGAAGAGGAATATTAAAATTTGGGGAGGATACAAATGGGTAAAAGTTGGAAATATAATAATTGTGAGGCAAAGGAAAACCTTAGCTAGGGAAAGACAAAGAACACAAAACTAAAGCGAATGTTAGTGAAAGATGAATGTTAGTAGAAAGACAATCACTCAGATGTTGGGCATAGAGCACATCGAGTAGTGTTGGAGTTATGATTAAGCCCCCAACTCAGAGATTTGGGGTGCTATTTTCTTCATGGTTTTGTTTGAGTCCACTAAACTATGTGTCTATTTATGAGTAGTCATTGAGGGAATTAGTGGATTTCTAAATCACTATTAGTGAATAGCTATTAGCCACCCCAGAGATTTGAATCACTATGGTTCTTGCTAGAGAGTTTTTAACTACATGGATAGTGAATATTAGACACTCATGGTTCTTTCTATGAAAAGACAATTGATATAACACATGTATAATGAATTCAAAGTCCTAAACTAACAAATACCCTATTTGGACCATGGGTGTAATCCCTGTGAAGTTTTATAAGGCCATTGCATTGGTTTTTCTATGTCTGTGTTGTTGGGGGGAGCGTTGGTGAAAGAAGAATGACTTTATGCTGGCCTTATAGTTGTTAACCACGTGGACAACGAGTTCCTAGTTGTTCTCATGCCTGCCGGAGAGATATTAACTACCTCAATAGTAGAATAAAAACCACATGTGGTGCTTGCTATGAAATGAAAATTGTTAGACAACTTGGATAGTGGAGTCAATCACCTAGACTAAGGAATGACCCATCTGGATCTTCGGTAATTATTGGGTGGATCAAAATAGTGCTAAGAAATAGAAGTATACGACAGAGCTAGAAACCTTAATAACTAGATAGATCTCAACGATATGAACCCAATGTAATTCGTTTCACTCAGAACTGATATCATATGCTTCTATTATCGTGTTTTGATCAAATTGGCCAACAACTAAAGGCTTTTGAATTTGGGTTATAGGTACACCTAGTCAGCAGTTTGTACACTGACTGAGAATTTGTCTGGGTTTGACTGAGTGTTTGGTGGGGCAGTCATTGACTACCACTTGTCTCATTTTGATTGGTTGTGGATATGAAATTTTTTTTATTCGTTAAGGGTTTTTTGATGTGGCCCAATGGGGGAGTGACACGTGGAACAATCGGTGGCTACCAAGTGGCCTCCACTCATTTGAAATAAATTTGTTTGGGGTCGAAGTTGACCTTCGTAGGATCGAACTCGAGACCTAGCGTCAAACACTATAGATTCATACCAACCCGCCTCACATGTTTCTTGATTACAATGGTAATGAAACCTTATTTAAAGTTTATGGTGTCGTCATTGGGAGAGGGGGTCAAGCTAAGCCCTATCCCTTGGCCACCTCACTTCCATGGGACTGTAGGCAGGGGGTCAAGGGGCTAGGCCTTACCCTAGCCAATGCCCACAACCCCAAGAAATTAACGCACATGAAATGAATGCTTGACCGGTGGAACTGTTGAAGAAGGTCCAATCGCGGGTCGTATGACCTCCCATCTAACCACAGGCACAGGAACTAGAGGGGTCCAACCCATGGTCATATGTGTGACCATATAACCAAGAGTGTGTGCTCAACTGGGTGCTATATAACAACCCCGAAATATCGACCCCTATGCAGCCTTATGGCCACCGCATGACCAAAAAATTCAAAACTTGGGTCTTAACGGTAGAGTTATCCGTCCTACAATTTTTTCCATCGAGTGAGAATGTAGGCCATGTTTGCACACCATTTCCACATTTCTGGATCTCAAGGCATGTTTGGGGAAAATTTTAGGATCACTAGTTAGAAAATCTGTGAAAAGGAAGAGACAATCATAACTTTCTCAATTTTCCGCCAAATGAGGTGCAGAAAGAACCTAAATGGGGGTTTTGATATTTCTCGATCCATTGAAGACATCAGTTCTTCTATTTGAGTTTTTTAAAGCATGTAAACAAACTTTTGAGAATTTTTAATGAAAGAGGCCCTCCATTGGAAGCTGGACCAGGAGATGTGCCTAGGAGAGGGGTGAACTCCTTTATCATGCTTGTGTTGTGTGTTTCAGATATGCTTATTTTTTCTCTGTTTGGATGTATATTATGGATAAAATTTACATGTTTATGTCTTTAGTAAATTGATACTCTACCCAATACACATATAAAACTAACTTTCAAATTGTTGAAAATGTTCAAGTTCAGACATGCAGATTAGGTAAATACCTGTAAATTAGTTTAAGAGAAATAGTAGTTCAATATAGTGCTTATTTTGAAAGTGAAGTTTGTGAAAATACATAGACAAAAAACTCCATCTCCTAAGTATTTGAACAATATTTTAGTGTTATTTTTCTAAGCATACATCCCCTTGGACATTCGATCAGGCTTAAGGGTGAACAACTACAAGAAGGATGCATTTTAGCTAGCCTAAAGTTGGGTGCAGAGTGGAAGTCTCTCCATCCATTGCTAGTCATCATAAAATTCTTAGATAGGTCAATTGTATTCATTCATTTGATTTAGTATGATGTTCCATGATTTTTACATGTCTAGTATCAAATATTCTATATATATAAATGTTATTGAATGTTTATACAATGAAGGTTAATTACTATGATTAGGATTGACATGGTAGCTTACGTCTATATTTGTAATGAATGCTTGGACTTTGGAGTTTGTTTTTATACACCTAATTTGTAAGTTGTCTTACATGTTAAAAATATGATGATTGTCTGAATTGTGTCATCAAATAACTCCTTCATGAATGGTTTGATAAATTGTGTATAATACATTTTCCTTTAGCGATGATGGTTGATAACTATCATTGATCAAAATGAATAATTGTACCAGGTAGTTTATGTTAGAAAATTAGAAAAGCTAAAATATTTTCTTTAACTTGATAATTACTTGTGATTACCTAGTGACCTTTATTAGCTTCTTTTATGTCTTATTTTTATCTTCTTATCATCAAGAAACTACCAAAAAGAATATGAATATCAACACAATATCGACACATGATGTATGCTCTCATCCAGGTCTAAAACACATCTTCTATGGGAAAAGCCAAAAGTTTCTCTCCTCTTCCTTAGAACCAAATCAAGTGAGATAATCATGAAATTTGATGAGACCATAAGTCCTCCTTCATCCCACCAATTCAACCTCCAAAGATAATTACCCGAGCACCAAAAGTCAACTCAAGTCAGACTGCTTTGACCCTGTAACAACCTTGGACTTTGGTCCTCCTACAATAAAATTTTGGCTTTACTGCAAACTTGTAACATAGGCCTTCCTTCTGTTAATTTTTCCTAGGGATATATCGTTCCTTTCTTTCATAATTTCATTTTGTTATTTTTATATTAAATTCACCTTGATAACATAAAAGCATTGTTTATATTTACATCATTATTTAGCAACATATGCAACTATGTATAAAGAACAATATCATCATCAATGTAGCATAACAAAAAGGAAAAATAGAAGAAAATCATTCACACATGCTGAAATCAAAGTTGGTTGGAGAGCAGGGAAAAGCACTATTTGGAAAAGCCATTCAAATTATTCTTCTTATTAGATTTCCATTGAATAATTTAGAAAAAGAGCAAGTCCAATGATCCATATCTTCAACCATAAATCTATGCAGAAAAACTAGCTAGACAATATCCATAAGATGAAAGCATATGATCAACTATTATTGACTGGGGTCAATTGCCGAACTCTGTGATCAATTGGAGAAATATTTGGTCAGCTAAAAAATTCAACCTTTAGGTCCCATGCACAAGGAATATGTGTCATGCATGTCATTGAAACCCTTCAACCGCATGCATAGGCCTACATTCTTGCGGCTATAGCTAAAAATTTCCTATTACAAGCGTATGATTGTGAGTCAATACCCTAAAATAAAGATGCGAGCTTTAGACCATGTAACTTCACCTTCGTGTGAACCCATTCCTCTAGAGACATGCTTCAAACCTATGCGGGCCAAAAGAGGGAAGAGAATCGAATAATGATCCAATATGATTATCCAAATGAGTTTGAGGTCACTTATATTTATAACTTTTCAAGGGTGTCGATTTTTCGTTAGGGTTGACCTGAACAAATATGCACATGTGTGATATTAATTCAAAAATACACTTTCCCTTATCCAAATTGAGCGCTTCAATAGTCAAAATTGGTCCTCTCAAAAATAGAAATCTTTTCTAATGGAATTTTTCACTAAGATACAAAATTAACACTCACTCTCAGCTAGGGAGAAATTCCAACTGCATCATGTATCATCAGAAGGATCCTGTGATCAAATCATATCCAATATCAAGTATCTTGTTATCAAATGTCATTATTGCATATCTCTACTCATTTGTTCCTTATCATCACTTATGTCTTGAGTGTTCCTTCTCATATGCTAAGCATTATGGAATCTAAAAAGAATAATTTTGTATCGAAGAGGAGCCTTAGCTACCACCATGTATAATGTCAGAGAGCACATATCAATCTGAATCAATAGCAAAGATCCCAATGCTACTACCCGGAAAACATCAAAGAGCTTATAATCAAGGAGCCCTCCTCAGCCAAGATCCACATTGGGGAGCATATCTCAACTCGAAATCTCACGGGGGAGCTAAAAATCCTTAACCACATACCAATCAATAGGTAATATAAGGGATCACATCTCAATCCATCACATTCCCCACTAATCTTCCGAACAATGAAACTCGATAGTCATGTGGTAGAAGAAATGCATCATAATTAGAGCTTGGTTGAGATAACTAAATTATCAAAGGTAAGGATCACACACACCCAAGCCTTCTCAACCCATTGGCCTGACGGGGAGGGAGAATCCCAGGAAGCCTATCATGTGGGTATGATGACAACTCAAGTATACTATGCATAGACATGGATAGGGAAGAAACATCTCCAATACTTTGTGTAACATATAGGGGAGAAATATCTACTACCCTATTTTCTAGAGAGCCCTCCATATCAATTCGTCACCCTAGGAGCTCAGATAGGGAGAGAGAGTCGGAGCAATGTTCTTGATTAGTCCTTCTCTCTGTAGGTCAGAAACATATCATTATGATCATATATGTTATTAGATTAATCATCATGTCGCAATAACATCATTCTCCTACTCATGCAGGATGTCAAATCAAATATTATATTAGAACAAAATGCTTATCACAAAAGGACTACCTTATTCATCCTCCCTCTCATGGACATGGTAATCACAAGCCCAATGTTGTCTCGTACGACAACACTATCTCAATATATGAAGACATCTTAGTCTGAACTATATACAAGATTCTCTCGCAGTCATATCCCACTTAATATTATCGCAATGTATTCTTCTCATATCTAAAACCTGATCAAACAAATTTCCAAAGGGCTTCTATAACCTGCACCACAACTAGTCATGCCATCAATAATGTAGTTGAACCCAACCGTGCTTAAATCTATAGACTTCTCATCTAAAAATATCATGGAAAATATCATACTAAGGGAATATGTGTGTATATTATCAATAATAATCAAATAACATCAATACTTCCATGTAGTCACATATCATAGGAATAATATCTCATACGATAAATTGATCGTCGCATGCAAATACCTGCAAGGGTGCTCAACAAAAAATGAATGTGTATGAAGTGACTAGATTAGGTTTCATGCCAAACATTTGCATATATAGATGAGTGTTCATACAAAATATCAATGCTTTAATCATATATCATTTTCCAAGTTAGGTTCAACAATATATCTTCATAATATCTTGAATTTTAATTAGAGTGTCAAAGAATTCACATTTCCACTTTCTTTAATAGCTTCAAAATATAGATTTTATTTTCCCAACGTCAGAACGTAATCCATCATTCCATGATTATTCATTTTGAAATTCAAAGGCCATTTCCCTCTCAATTTGATTAGCATAAGTTCATTACCTGTGAGGAATAGGTCATCAGTATAAAAACCAAAATCAATGTCACAGATTGGTCCGATATTGAAGTAGAGGTTTGGTTTGGTACATATTCCTAGATTCACCAGCTAATTTACAATGCAAACATATTAAGCTAAGGGAGATTGCTTTATAAAATGATTTCTGCAAACATAATACTTGACCAAACTAATATGCTCAGCATCACAAAAATCATTACTATAAAATCAAATCAACTAAGTTACCTTATGATGCGTTAGATGGCAGATCAAAATTAATATGAAAATCATAAAATTTTCTGCCACTTTTTGGACCAAATGTTAGTTGGATCTCACTCTGAAATACTAAGTTACAACAAAATTTTATTTACCAACAATTATCGAAGAATGAGTCATGCAAGTTCCATCAGTTCATTGTGAGAATACTTCATACAGAATTGCAACTGTTTATACTTCAACCATTGTGCCAAAGATAATGAGGCTAATACAAAATCATTATTGAATACCAATATTAGTCACTAAAAGTTACGATTTTCACATAGCATTGTCATCAAGGAAAATCATCAAATATCACGTCAAATCATTAAGCATCAAGTAAAAACCCTAATTTGTCATCTTTGTGAATTCAATGAATCCATAAGACAAAAATATATGAAGCATCATGTCAATATTCTAAAGAATATTTACGAACTATCAAGCGTCATGTCAAAACTCGAAAGATTCCTCATCTATAGGAATAATCTAAATCATGTCAAACCATTACAACTGTTATCAAATTTTTTCATACACTAGCTTCAATGGTTAGATCATAATGATATATTTATATGCATACTTCAGTCACCTACAAACACAAGTTTAGTCAATACATTCAAATTATCTATAGTAAGTCAAACATTCAGACTTGCCTTCTCATATAACTCTCTGATGTGTGCTTCATACCTATAGGACTGTCATATTGCTTGAGCATTCTTGATTTTATGCATAAAGCTTCAGTTTTATGACATGCGTGGATAACCATACCCATCGTATTTCTTCCATGTAGTGGAGAGGCTAGAACTAAACTCCTAATCTTACTTCTGTGCTGTTGGGGATTAAATTAAGATAAAAGCCCTCTTCTCATATGAGAAATTGGTACAGTCCAATAACATTGGATATTTGTCTATTTATGTAAGAAATTTTCAAAATTTCAAAAAAATTTATGCATATAATTAAAATGAAAATAAGTGTAGGGGTCTTATTAAGAGTTTCTCCATCTTAATGAGCAACCAATTCAGTCATCATCATTCAATTTATCAACCTGTCTATCATAATTCTATCATGCATCAACAAAACTGTTAGCTCATAAAATCAAACGATATCAAGTTCTAACACATATATTCATCATAGTCATAACATGTCAGCATTAGCTACATGGTCATCTCATATGAACATGACATCAAATTTGCATCAAAGGTTAGAGTCATATAATTAGGGAAGTTGCCAAGTGCTTCATCATACTTTGAGTATCATAATCACTTCATCACTTCTTTTACAATCATCAAATTAGGGCATCTAATTTTAACATATGTCCTAATTACTAAGTCAAGGTGAATAAGGAGACCTTGAGAAATAATATTTTTTTTACACTTCCATCATCATGGTTATCATTCTTATCACAAACAATATCAATATTATTAAGCTACCATATATAAGAATCAAGGTTCTAGCTTTATTTGAAGGATCAGGTAATCTATTATGTCTAAAATGAAATATGCATTCCAAATATCAAGAGCACCAATATATCAAAAATCAATGCTCCTATGTAGATTTACCATGACTTAATAGAATGTAAGGTACTTCTCCAATACTAAGGGAATCATCTCATCATCGGTATCAGGAACCAAACATACTTTCATATTGCACGAGCCATTTGTGAAGGTGATATTCTCATCATACCTTAAGACTTACCCTGCCATCCAATATTGCGGCTGAAACATAACATTGAAATAATACATCATACATAACTTGTAGTATTTAGATACTTGTGTATATTCTTATTTGACATCGGCAACATGAGCATAGGTTTTAATGCCATATAGAATTACCTGCATACGAATTAAAAAAAAAAATAGAAAACAAATAGTAGCTAGAGCATAAAACATAAAATAGATATACACAGAGATTTTCCCCTAGATCCCAAAACGGGGACAACCGGATTGATTTTTTATTATATTGCTTTCAATGTTACAATACATACATATATATAGATATATATATATATATATATATATATATATATATATATATATATATATATATATATATATATATATATATATATATATATATGTTGAAGCATCCATAAATCCCAATCCATTAACCATGGATTAGAACATAGCCATAGTTCCCTTGACTTGATCTACAAAATACCATGGATAAAAAACCAGCATGCCCAAAACGTTGTGCGAAATCCATGCACAAAATCATAGGTAGATTTTCCCACCTAATATAGGGTCCGAAAAAAATTTCTTGGGATGTTGCGCCCATCCCAACATACAAGGGGGGCTGCCACTCCCCCCCTCAATGGGGTAGTTGTGGAAATAATATAAAACACACCCAACATTCTCCCACTGATTGTTTTCTTTCCACAAGGGCCATAGGAGAGCTTAGTCATTGATACAACCTTGCAACACCAATTCTTTCTCTACACCAACACAACTTATCAGTGGTCATAGACTTTTTCAATTTATCTATAGTATTCGTCAACGTGTCCACCTTTACCAACAACACCATTTTATCATCAACCATATCCATCACAAAGTGATACTGATCATCAATGTGCTTTGTCTTTTAATGATAAGAAGGGTTATTTTCCAAGAAAAATGCATTTTGGCTATCACAAGCTATCCTTATAGCTCGTTGTACTAACCCCATACTTTAACACAACCTCTGCAACCAAACATCTTCCTTGCTTGCATGAGTGGCTTCCATCCATTCTACCTTTGTAGTTGAAAGTGCCACTATAGTCTACCTTTTACTCATCCAACTGACTCCACCTCCAAATAGGTTAAACACATACCCACTTGTAGATATTCCCTAGTCCAGGTCTCCAACCGATTCTACATAAACAAAGCCACATATGTCGAAAACTTTGTCCAATCTTGGTCTTCCTTGGTAACACAAAACATAATCACTAGTGCCACAAAAATACTTCAAAACCTTCTTCACTATTGTCCAATGCTCCTTCCTTGCTTTTGACATAAACTTGCTCAATACTCACACTACGTGTGCAATGTCTAGTCTAGTACAAAAGATTACATAGATCGGGCTACTGACAACACTTCCATATGGAATACGAGACATATCGTCTTCCTCTTCTTGTGTCTTGGAAAACTGTTCAAGAGATAACTTTATAGCTACAGGAATGGGAACCTTCATTGGTTTACTATACTGCATATTAAACCTCTGCAATATTGTCTCGACATAATTCCTATGGTTTAACCAGAGCTTCCTCTTTTCCTAATATTGTTTAATTTCCATGCCCAAAATATAGTTCACAGCACCAAGATCTTTCATGTCAAATTTGGAGGATAATTGGTTCTTCAATTCCTCGATAATTTCTTTGTTATTTCCTATCAAAAACATATAATCCACATACAAGACCAAATAAATAATTCAGTCACCAATTAATTTAATATACACACAGTGATATGCTTTGATTCTAGTGAATTCAAGTCCCCGTATATATATATCAAATTTTTGATACCACATCCTTAGTGATTGTTTGAACTGATATAGAGACTTTTTTAACCTATTGTTGTAGCGGCTACAAACACCCTATAAAATTTTTTCCTGCACCAATTTCAGAGCCTCCCTTGAAGTGTTTCACATGATGACTGCACCCACTCGGGTTCACTCCGTGAGCTCGTGTGAGTCTTTACATTCACCTTGCTTGTTTATTGCACTCAAGTCTCTGCATGTTGATGTCTAAGTCATGCTTGCGACCATGTTCAGGTTATGCTCAAAGTCTTCGCTTCATATGTGTTTGTTGTGTTCGCCATGATAGCGCTTGTCGCACTCACACATGGAGTGACATTCACTGTCACACAAGCGTTGTCTCGATCATGAACGATCAATCATGAGTGTCGCGCTTATCGCTTGCACCATTGTTCAGTCTTGTTGAACATGTGTGTTTGGATGTTTTGGTCGTTTCATCGTCAAGTCATGTAAGTGTGTGTTCATATGATCACCTATGCATATTTCAACTTTTCATACGGTTAATGTTTTTTTCTGCAGTTCTGATGACCAGACTCGTCACTGACAGCCAAACCATCACCCTGCTTTCAATTTGATCAACTATAAACCAGAACAACACAGAAACACGAAGGTAGTTATGTCAAGTTGTGCTGCCCGCAAGCAACACAAGTGGCACTCATGCTGGCCACTCAAACAATTGATTGACTATTCATTTATGAAATTGCGTAATGCTCATGAGTAGGTCTCCCGCTAAATTGTGCAGAGATGATTAGCATTCCGGCCTCCCTGCATTAGTGCATTTTTTCCAGCCAGCAGCTCCCAGCAACAGACTTCTTATTCCCTCTAGGAATTACATAGTTTCAACTTCTAGTGACTGAGCAGCCAAGCAAAAGTTCCCTCTGGGAATTACACAGTTCTAGATGCTAGCAACCCCAGCAGCCAATTGGCAGTTCCCTATGGGAATTGCGCAGATTTGGTTGCCAGTGAACCCAGCAGCCAACTGGTAGGTCCCTTTGGGAATTGCACAGATCTAGCTGCCAGTGACCCCAACAGCCAACTGACAGTTCCCTCTGGGAATTATGAAAATCTGGTTGCCAGTGACAACAGTAGCCAACTGGCAGTTCCCTCTAGGAATTGTGCAAATATAGCTACCAGTCTCCCGGGTAGTTCCCCCTAAAAATTGTGCAATCCCTGCCTGCTGACCCCTCATGCAACCCGACTCGTTTCTCTGGAAACTTCCCAAATTTAGCTATCTAGCCATCGCTGACCGTTTGTTCCAGAAAATGTGTAGAGCAAGCCTTCCTTGCCTTCTAGCAGCCTGGATTGTCCCTCTCGAAACTGCGCAATGTTGCCTCCCAGCTCAGCTAGACCTTACAGTCAGTCACTGTTGACTCAGATTGTTCGTCTCCATCCTTTAGTGAATCTTGCGCAGTTTTCATCAATAGTTGCCTAGAGCCATCATCTCGCATCACAACCCTACTACTTCTCCTGGTCACTTGCATCCGAATGATCATGTGTGATGGTAGATTAGGAGGTTTTGGATTTGATGACGTCTCAACATGAGTGACTGCAAGTACAGAGACACCAAAACACATGTCAAGACGATGATTTGGATGAGTAAAGGGAGCACATGCAGATGGACAGATTCACCAATGGACGAACGAATGAAGCATGCGAAGTGGATGAATGCAATGAAAATGCACCTTCATGAACAAGTGAACCTTTCAAGCCTTCCAACATGAAAGCAAGGGACAACATGCTAGAGATTCATGAAGGGAACCAAGGACCATTGAAGGCTCTGGGCACTTCGCCAAGAGGAGGTGAAGCTATGATACACCATGAAGACATCCATCACTTAGCAACACTATAGCTTGACATGCACTCCAGTAGTAGCACAAATGTACCAGCATTGTTTTGTCAAGTCATGTCGAGTCAAGTCATGAGTCATGTTTCCCACATCTCCACTATGGGCTTGTTGTCAATCAATGTGATGTAATGTGGAAGTCCAAGAGACCTACTTGTTGAACATAGAGTCATGTAAGTCAGAAAGTCATGGATGTCGAATGATCATGAGGGTAGTCGAACAGCCACAGGGGTCAGTTTCACCCTTGGTTATAAATACCCCCCTCATTTGTACATGAAAGGACTTTTCGCCACAGGTCCTCCCACATAGCCAAGAGAGTCTGTAATCTTTTCTTTGAGAAAGTAGTGGCTCCAACGCCCCACTCACGGGGTTAGTGATGTATGGTGTAACGAGGTGTCTTAGAAATTTTGCTTAATTCAAAAACCTGTTAACAGGCCAAAAAATTTTCATACATGTATTGTATTTGTTATAAGACTGATATTTAACACTTGTAATGCATGTTTCTTTAACCATGTGTTCTACATATGAACTGATTCATTTGTTGTAATGCATCATATATTAATGGAAATGTGTTGTATATGTTGTTAATACTGTCTCGCCTGTGTCGACTACTCTGTCGAACATCAAAGAAACCTTTCAAATGGGCCTTGTTGTTACAGTCATGACACTCGTCTCGGACTGATCTGTGAGTGATGTACATGTTATCTTACGTTGTATGTTGTGACAACCGCATCCGAGTTGACTGCTCTGCCAGAAGTTGTCATGTCCTTTGTGTTTTGTGTTCCTAGCCGATTTAGGATTGATCCCTTTCAACTTGGAACTCACCTTCAGTCTCTTCCACTCACAGTGAAAGAACCATTGACACAAGTACACTTACACTCACTAGGCACATGAACCTCACTTCCCAAAGACAAAGTAGACCACTCTCCTGTGCTCACAGGTAAGAGTTGAGGCAAACCCTTAAGACAATGGCAACCAGGCCATTATACCTGATGGGACTCCCACCCCAAACGATGTGAGGTCTAGTTCAGACATTAGTTTGATAAATTGAGTCCCAACACAATTTTCATCATAACTTCATAATTCCATAAAATTTTCCATCACTTTACATGAATGAATAAAATAGACCTTCAACGTTTTCATGGAGGTTTATAGGTCCTCATAATTTTATATTTTTTTTCCATTGTTTTTGGCCAATATTGCGAGATGCACATCTTGAATATGGTCACATTGATGTAGTGAAGGCATCCATCAACTTTAATATCCAGCTCATTTATACCTTTCTCCTCTTCTTCTCAATCACATCGACTCTCCACATGGGTGAGTTTTCTAAATTATTGGAGTTGTTATTAGGAGTACTTCTATGCACGAGTATGGATTGCAACTCAAGAAATTTAATGGAACACATGAAGGAATTATAGAGCACAAGAGCATACGTTACTATTTATTACATAGATAACGTGGGGGTCACATTAGTGGAGAGCAACAGGAAATGGTTAGAAGAGATGGAGGAAAGAAAATTGTTGGAGGTAGTGTACATAACAGGGAAATCAAAGGGACTGATGGAGAGAATGGGTATGAATACTCCCAAATTTCTCATCACCCCAAAACAAATGAATGAGGAAGGAATCTGAACGTTCTCAATGCCCCATCAATAGAAGAAGCAGGGGTGGTTTAAGATGCAGTTTCGAAGAGTCTACAAAGTGTGTTAAAATGGTCTTTTATAATTCTCTTATGTCGATTTTCGTGATGTACGTAAGCACACTATTTCTCTATGTTTGTTGGTATAAATGTAAGAAATTTTTCTTATAGGTTTGTCTTTATGTCTTTATAACATTTGCTAAAGTCTGTATATAAACAAGGAGGGTTGCTAAGCGACAAGTCCCTGCCGATGTCTGTACTTGTGAATTGGGAATTGGGAATGCATCGCGAGGCCTTCATGCAAATTCCAACAGTTATTATATGCAGTAACTTGGCACTAACTAGAGGTTGAATTATTTAAGCATGATATTCAACCAAGTGAATCTTTCAAGGATGCATGCTTGAATATAATTTTTTTTATCCTACAATGAAATAAATCCTAATTGACTAGTTTCTACCCTGCTGTTGTAACCTATCTGTATTTGGACTCACCTATTTGTCACATGCAATACCTACCCCAACGAAGGATCTTTCCTACCACAGTACCACTTATTGGTTGTGAAATCGAGATGTATTCTCCTATGGAAAGGTAGAAGAATTGAGAAAGGAAGGTGTTCCAGTTAGACCAGTTGTGGCACTAACCTGTGTCCTCACTTGAATTATTTTTCTTATGCTTTTAGATGTGACACGTTTTCTTAAAATTCCTAGAAGATGGTAGTGACTGACATTAGTTTCTTCCTTTCCATCAAGAAAAGAAAGTTGGACAAGATGCATGGTCGACAGTTGACATTCATTTCTTCCTCACCATCAAGAAAACGCAGTCGGACACAATGAATGGTTGCCACTTGTGGTTTCTTTTTGAACGATGTAGTTACTTTCAGCTGGTGCTTCTACAGTTTTCTTACGAAGAGCTTGAGGTTTCCCCGTTCCTGTATTTGTTATTGCAGAAATTTTATAGTGACATGGTTGCATTGGTTGTTCAATGAGTTGGTGGAAACATCATTTAAAAACCTCCCCCTTCTTAATCTCTCCGTAACAAGGGAGGATGTCTCTTCGCTCTGGGAGGCACGCATTGGGGAAACAAAGCACCAATTTAAATAAAGGGTAGGGCACAACTTAGCACCATAGGAAAGGGCATGGAGAGCCCTCGTTGTTTTAGATAGAGATAAAGAGTGGGAAACCGAAAACTTGGTATATGGTATGCCAAATGATGAAGTTTCCTTGTTACCAATTTGATAAGGGAATGCAACTGATCATGTTTGAAGGAAATTGATCTCTGTTGGCATCCTCCCTTTCATTCAGTTGATTACTAGCTATGTGGGTGTTTCTCTACAAATTTTCTCGGTGAGGGTTTTAATTGACGAACCATAATACTTGTCTCCTGTATTGAATTTTTCAATGAATGGAAAGAGTGTTTTCCATGGAAATGAATTTTGGCTTTAATGCAAATGTGGATATCTGATGATTTCTTGGCTTATTATACCATTGAAAGAGTTTCAAAGTTTCTTTCTCGGGAAAACTATTATTTACGGTGCATGATATCCAAATCCAGCCATAAAAACTCATTTCAAGGCTTTATAAAGTTCATAGAATTAATGAAAAAATTCTATAAGTTTTTGGCATCTTTCTTTAAGGATGAGCCAAATACTGCAAGCATTTAATATTGTTGGTTTAAAGGTGGAAATATTTTGGATCTACAATCATTTAGTTTTCCTATTCTAAACGTGGAATTGAAAATATTTTAAAATTCGTACGAGAGGGTGAACAAAGCCGTTGAGCATATTTTAAAATGGGTTGATTTTAATAGTGTTTTCCTGGTTAACTGGTGTTACAGGGAAAAGTGTCTACACAGAACTGTTTATCTCACTAGGGTGTGATAGCTACCTTAGAAACAAATAAAGTAAAGCTACTTTCGTTTTTCCTTTATGAAGTATAGATGAGAGAAGAACAAAGAAGACCAACCTCTGTCTTGCGCTAATCTCCTAGTTCGATTCCTCTCTCTCTTGATAGTCTTTCGCTACTTGTTCTGTTGCACACCCAGCTTCACAGAGTACCTATAAGATCACAGTAGCATAGCACTATAGAAGAACATGGATCTATAATCATAAACAATCTAGGATCAGATGTAAATTGACCATATAAATGCGGAAAACATAAATGACACAAGAGTATGGACGAAAACTTGAATAGCTTTTATTGATAAAAAAGAAAGAGCCAAGGGAGTTATAACCAGTTGTTCTGACCCAGCATCATCCTCTCAGCAAAGAAGCCCCTCTTCACCTCATACAAAGCTTAGATCACCCAACAATCCGATGTTGCCCCAAGAAACCAACAACAATTCCTTACAATATGCAAAATTCCAGCCCCTGGATCTCTGGGATGAGGGATCCATATATAGATATCTATAAGGGAGATGAGTCAGCTTGTGATTTGATTAGTGTCTTCCCTCTGATAGTTCTTGCTTCCACTTGGAGATTGATGATCTCTTACTCATCCTTGGTCTAATTCAGAGAGGCAAGTGTCACAGGAGAAGTTTCTAGAAGTTTCCATGCCTCTCCACCTCGCGGAATGACACTGCCATTTGTCACTTCTCGCCCATCACACCCCATAGAAGGGCTTTTTGAAATGCAACACACCCACACAGTGTATTTAGGTGAGATGCAACACACATTGCCTATGGAGCAACTGAAATGATCCTGTTTTGACCAGTTCTGAGCAGTTTTTCATGGAGAACTTCTGGGAGAGGCTATAATCAGTTGACCTTGTTCCGTTAGGGGTTAGAACAACACTTTTAGGGACTTAGGAGCCCTTGGTTTATGGAAATTTCATGCTTGGGTTTGTAGCGCCCAAAAATGTCTATAACAGTTTCCCCCTAAAGCATGAGGTCGTTAATCTTTTGATGTTGGGTGAAATGCTTTATTATGAGGATCCGAAGTTCTTTCAAGCTGGGAGGAGACCTGTAATGAGATACAATACAATAAATTATCTTTATAATATTTTCATGATCTAGCTGAGGCGGGCATTCCCATGCTCAACTTTATAAATTCGTTTTCATGTACATAGGACAGACAATCGTCTGAGTGTAGACTGATGATTTTGGTAGAGCCATCATCCCTTTGATTGGATGATTATCTATTCAGCAATGATGTACATTTGATTTCTTTATTTCCCTGAATATATATCGCAGCCCGGATGCATGAAACTAGATCTGGGGTCTTTAATCTCGTTCGATCTTCACTCGAAGTACAAGTCTATCCATGTGAGAGATGTTCTGGAGTCCAACACGGAAAGACATCGCCTGATTACCAGCCAATGATGTAAGCTGTTAACAGGCGCGAGAGGAATCACCGATAATGATAATGACCCTCAAGGTACTGCAGTACAATTTACGTGGTGTGAATAAAAGACTTGGCGTCGAACACCACACAAAGTCTTTTGGTCGAAGGCCATTGATGTAAACCTGTCACCGGAAGTGAGAAACTTGCCATTGAGGCATGCAAGCTTCAAAGTATTGAACGGGGTGTTCCTAGATCGACTTCTTGGATAATGAGATGATGTCGACAAGAAGCGATCCGTCATAGGAGGGCCTTAATGAATCCCACATCAATGACACAGAATGGAGCAAATGACTTTAATGGAGGTGAAAACGATCTGATGACATACGGTTCAGGGTGGCGGTCATGAAAGAATGGAGTGTAAATGTATTGTAGCGGGTGAGACACATGTGAATTCTCTGAATGACTTCTCTTGAACATATCGGCGACACTGATATGATGGATTGGTAGCATTACCCCAAATGTGGATGGTGTGATGGGACCATGGTGATGTGACCGGTGAATGAAACAACCCAACCCGACTTAGATGCGGAGTGAAAGTGTCATGTTCAAGACCGACTTGCTACCAACAAAGTTTCTTCAAGTTTTCTTCCCAATTTTCCCCAGTCATTGCTGACCAGTACCTCTTTATTTTTTTCAAGCTTGAGGATGATAACATATGCTTGTTCTATAATTTTCCCTTCGGGCAAACCCATCACTATGTTTTAACGGGCCTAGCGATAGTGAAACTCGTTCTTGTCTGTTATGGACAAGTTTGTTGCTATTAAGTTTTAACGAGTTTAATGACAAAGATAACTCGGTCCTTTTCAATTTTAGAGAGTCTGAAAAGGAAGGTAAAGGAAACTCCAAAATTCCTTTTTCGTCATCTAATCCCTTAAGTCCGAAAAAGTATAAAACAATACAGAAGGGATGAATTTTCGATACTTTTAATGAGCCGAACAAAACGAGCGCTCGATCTTTTTGTGTAATAATCCCTCAGGTGCAAAAAGATTAAAATTTAGAGGAGGGATAACACTTCCAGTCCCTTTAACTAGCTGGAGAGGCCAATGGCTCGACAATCTTTTCATATTTTACGAGTCAGTTGAAAAGAGCCTAAAGGAGGCTCGTCTTTTGAGGAACGAGTGATAAAATTGGGTAGCAGCTAATTCCAGGTAAGGTTTGGAATGTTCCAATCATGACAGTGTTACAAGGATGGCTAGTGAGATCACTCTTCACAGCTGTTCCTTAAAAGGGGTAAACAATCAAATGGAGGTGAATGATCGGCCAATAAAGAGTGGAGGTGATGATGAGAACATGACCAAGGCTATTAAAGGCTGAAGTACTACATTCACGATGGTTATTTACCAAGAAATGGTTCATTTTTTAATGAGCTTAAAAGTGGGGGGAAACATTTACTCATGGCTTATGTTTATTTTTTCACGAGCTTGAACTATGCACTAAAACTGATTGATGCAGGTTTATTTTTTAACGAGTTTGAACCTTGCGGTAACACTGCTCAATTAATCCAGTCATATAATAAGAATGTCCCATTTAAAACAACACTTTTTATAGTTTTGCCCCACATCCTTTCTTTATGCAAGTTAGGAAACGACTAATCCAAAAAACAAATAAATGATCGCTCTTTGCCTGCACGCCAAAAGGTTTGCATGCCCCCAGGTATAAAACAGAGTTTCAAGGTGACCCTTCAAATCACCAACAATACATTTGTTTTATCAGGAGAGGTAATCCTCTTTCAGGTTACCAAAGATTGTTTTGTTCACAGTGCGAACAAAACATTTCCTCGGCGATGTCTACCGAAATAGACAAAGGCAAGTGGAGGAGGCTACTCCATTCACATAACTTTGACGAGGGAATCTTGTTCCAGAATAACTCCCTCTTCCAATCACGGACGGGAGTACAGACCAGTCATATATCTCTCGCGGAAACCTACCCTATACCCGAAGTTTTCCTGCCGAAGCAGACCAGGGTGCATGCCCCCTAGGTTTCAGTCATGTACCCCGAATCACTTGCGCTCATCAGGTGGACGGACTGGGGATTGATGAGACATTCCTTGTGTGAAAAGACCATTCAAGGATGGTATACGACTATTTGCTATGTGTGATCTGGGAAATGAAAGCTGTTCTACGAGCTTGACCACTCTTCCTTCGTGCGGAAACACATTACTCTAAAGAGTGATGAGACAATTGCTCCCATGCAATAAATATAGTCTCGTCCAAGGAGTAGGTTATAATCCAAGGGTCCTTGGACAACCATTACGTTCATGTGAACGTTTTTGCCTCTCAATGTTATGGCACATTGGGAAGGATCCCTAACGTTCGACTGGTTCCTTTGTCAAAGCCTGTTAGATTTCTCATCTTAGGCAAAAGCGATGGTGAACCAAGCGCTTTCCAAGCAGTCGAGGAAAGGATACTCACAGAAGCCCCTTCATCTATGATGGTACCAGCCATAACCATTCTATATATTTGAGCAATAATTCAGAATGGTACACTAGCCGGTAAACAGGGTCTACCTAGTTGATTCCAGTCGAAGGAGACAACTAGGTTGCTTGGAGGTGGGACTGAATAGACAGTCGGGTATGACTCTGACAAACATCCTTCCTATGATAAAGGAATGGGTAAATTTCCCCCATGTTCATCAGAGTCTGTTCTTACGAAAAGAATTTGGACGGTGTCATCCTTATTCTCTTCTTTTACTGTATCATCTGAAGATGGAACCTCTGAAGGCAAGACCGGGTCAACTGCCGCCTCGACCTTTTGAATTTTGTATGGTATGTGTTCAAATGGTTTGTCTTCAATGATAGACGCTTCGGCCGACCACCTGGGCGGGCCAGCCGAATTTTCAACTAGTGACGAACTCGGCAAGAGTTTTTTATATCCAAGAGGAAGTCGTAACGGTGAAACCGGACGATCGTCCAAAACTCTTTTAGCCTCGTCTAAGAAGGGATAACGGTGGAAGGCATGATCACCTTCGCACAGTTTACAAGGAAATCTATATTTTCCCTTTTGTCCTGGGGCTTCACTTTCACTAGTCGACGGTGTGTTTTCAACATGATCATCAGAGGTTGATGACACCGGGTTGTGCAAATGAGGAGACCAGTCCCTCAAGATCTGAGGGATGCAAGGACAATCTCTATGATAGTGGTCTCCTTTGCAAATGACACATGGGGATTTAGGCTTGGTCGGTGCAGTGTGTGGATTTTCGCTAGATGACGCTTGGTTGCCCCCTTTCGCTTTTGGCTCCTTCTTCTTCTTCTCTTTCTTCTTCTTTTCCTTCTTCTTCTCAGATACTTGATTTTTGGCTTTACCAACCCCATCAAGCAAAGAAGAAGGAGGAGAGGAAGAATTGGAGGAAGTAGAGGGTTGGGGGGTAACTCTAGATTCGTCTAGTTGCTGACTCGATTGTTCAGGAATTGTGGTGTTCTGAACGACAGAGGCTGAGAAGAGCCATACGGGCAAGCCGATTCTCAATCCTGGAAGCGCGAAGGGGCCATATGGGGTGCACCAACATCTCCCCAAGAGGAGAAGGGACTAGGATTTCCTCCAAGGGGAATTCCTTGGTTGGTGGGTTACATTTTCTCAACCTAAGACAAATGTAGGAAAGGGTGATGATTATTTCGTTTAAAATAAATTTTAGACACTTTGACACAACTTGTTTTTTCAATTTTTAATAGTCGAGAAAAAACAAAAGATGACTCTAGTCGCCTTCGATTTTTAATGAGCGTGAAGTGACAAGTGCTCAGATGGACCTATTCTGTTAAGGAGTCTGAAAAGGAACAAAAGGGACTACTCTGGAAATCTAGGTAGAGGGATTACCAAACCAATCGCAAAACTGCAGAATACATTTTATGGTACGACAGTCAATCTTCCTGAATGTTGTGTTCAGTGCATTGCGATCGATAGGGCGACAGACACAGCTTCCTATGGATAAAGGATTAAGCCTATTGTGGTCTCCAAAAATATACTCGACGGTACGTGGGAGCACAAGTCTGTACTGGCTCTTATCATCTCAAAGTGGAGGAATCACCCAACGATCAGTGAGAACAATAGCTACCAGGTTTTACGATGCCGGAATACGTCTCTAGCATACACTTCTAAATGTTGTGCCTTAGGTTCCAAAGCATTATTAGATTCATTGAATTTATTTTATAGTTGATCTTGTTTATGAAGTTTGCCTTTCCGGTTCACCGCGAGATGTAGATGTATAATTCCTAAAATGCAATCTAAGATGATAAACAACCTTTTATCTTCTTTGTGCATTGAAAATCCTAGCTACTAAGGAAAGAGAGACAGCATTCTTTCACAAAGAGAAAAGAGCACACTCTAAATGCACTTTCCTAAATCAAACCAATCAAACAGTCTAAATGCAAATGCATATGCATGTATTTGTTTTCGGCTTTCTTAGTATGTGAATGGAGAAAAGAAAGCTAATGCACAAATCTGAATTACTTTTCAAGCAACAATTACCAACAAGTTTCTTTTCGAAATAAAAAATGGAGACAATCACAACACTTTACGATTTGGAAATGAATATTTCGACACTAGAAAAATTACAAATTCAGACCAAATACAATAGTAACAGGATAATCGACTATCTACAACAACCAAACTCTTTCCTATGATTGAAAACGACACTTGCAACGCTTTCAAATCAAAGGACGACAATACGATTATGTTACTTTTGCAAAGGAGAACTGAAAATGACTCAACAAATACACAAAAACATATACATTCCTTTTGTACAAAGGAGGTAGAATAATAGCAAGGAAAAGGGGTTTCAAACAGAGATATACTGATGACAGGCAGCAAAATTCATGAATAGAACTGGAAGGAATGAATCAGAGAAACCAAAACTGAACAATGCCTAGTCTGATCAGCGCACCTGTAACACAGGGAATTTGAAATGCAGCGCACCTACTACACTCGGGAAGTGCGCTGAATTTCAGATTCACAGAATAGTACCTACGTTGGGCCAGAGACGAGACTTTGCTTGGGTTCCGGGTCACAGTTTGTAGTTCAGTTCATGGGTTTTGGCCGAGCAAATGGTAATTAGTAATGCAACAATCAGGGCCAGATCTAAGGAGGATCTAAGAGCTATCACAAAGGGCAATCAGAGAGTTTGTAAATCAGTTGTTTAAGTTATAAACAAATCCCAGAGATTGACTGAAGCAGCATTTATCTACTTTGCATTTGCATAGCAAATGCAGTTCGAAAGCTACCTGGCCCGACTTCAGTCTCCGTCTGTAAGTTTATAAAATAAACAATAAAGAAGATAAACAAACAAACTAATTCGTCCCCAGTGGAGTCACCATTTTGTTGCAGGGAAAAGTGTCTACACAGAACTGCTTATCCCACTAAGGTGGGATAGCTACCTTAGAAACAAACAAAGTAAAGCTACTTTCATTTTTCCTTTATGAAGTATAGATGAGAGAAGAACAAAGAATACCAACCTCTGCCTTGTGCTAATCTCCTAGTTCAATTCCTCTCTCTCTTCATAGTCTTTGACTACTTGTTCCCTTGCACGCCCAGCTTCACAGAGTACCTATAAGATCACAGTAGCATAGCACTATACAAGAACATGGATCTATAATCATAAACAATCTAGGATCAGATGTAAATTGAACATACAAATGCAGAAAACATAAATGACACAAGAGTATGGAGGAAAACTTGAAGAGCTTTTATTGATAAAGAAGAAAGAGCCAAGGGAGTTACAACCAGTTGTTCTAACCCAACATCATCCTCTCAGCAAGGAAGCCCCTCTTCACCTCATACAAAGCTTAGATCACCCAACAATCTCATGTTGCCTCAAGAAACCAACAGCAATTCTTACAATATGCAAAATTCCAGCCCCTGGATCTCTGGGATGAGGGATCCAGATATAGATATCTGTAAGGGAGATGAGTCAGCTTGTGATTTGATTAGTGTCTTCCCTCTGATAGTTATTGCTTCCACTTGGAGATTGATGATCTCTTACTCATCCTTGGTCGAATTTAGAGAGGCAAGTGTCACAGGAGAAGTTTCTGGAAGTTTCCATGCCTCTCCACCTCGCGGAATGACACTGCCATTTGTCACTTCTCGCCCATCGCACCCCATAGAAGGGATTTTTGAAATGCAACGCACCCACACAGTGTATTTAGGTGAGATGCAACGCACTTTGCCTATGGAACAGCTGAAATGATCCTGTTTTGACTAGTTCTGAGAAGTTTTTCATGGAGAACTTCTGGGAGAAGCTATAATCAGTTGACCTTGTTCCTTTACGGGTTAGAACAACACTTTTAGGGACTTAGGAGCCCTTGGTTTATGGACATTTCATGCTTAGGGTTGTAGTGCCCAAAAATGTCTATAACAACTGGGGACGTATTCCCTTATTGGAGTTTGTCAACATTACTAAATGGGTAGCACCCTCTCTAGCTATGCATTGGAGCTAATATATCTCTCTTTATACACTTATTCCATCGTGAGGAAAATGAACACTTGAGGGTGAGCTGGTGCTATAACAGATTTGAGGAGAGGTGAGTTTCCTTGTAGTTATTTCTTGTGCATAAATCCGAAAAGAAGGGACAACATGTACCATTGTTCATGAAGTTATAAATGATGTGTGGCTTTGGTCTATTACCTAAAACAATTTGTTGTACATTTCTGGGCGTATATTTATATATCAGACTTCAATGTTTGTCAATCTATTGGAGGAAGTTTGTTGGAGCTGATTGGAATTCTCATACAAATTTATATGGTTACTGGTTTCACCACGTCCTCTTAAACTCTTCCTCACTGTGTATTAATTGACAATTAATAATATATATGTTTATGTCCAAAGTCTATTGTTAAGTACATTTGTATTAGTGTTTCCTACTTCCGTGAGTTTACAAATCAACCCAAATTATTGGTATATAATTGTAGTGTTTCCTATTTCTCTTAGTTTACTAGTCAACCGAAATTATTAATATATAAATGTAGTGATTATTTCTTCACTCTTTATATATATGCAAGGCTGTGAGCACTAAGTAATATTTTTGGTTCATATTCATACGTAGGTGTTCATTAATAAATACCTACTAATACACACCGACTTGCTTATTCTCATCATTCATTCAATGCACACTCACTTGCTTACTGTCCGTGTGAGTAAGAACCTATGTGCTAAAAGAAGCCAATGAAGGAAACTTAAGGACTAAGAGCAACTAAAGTACCACCAACACAATGTATGATCCCATTCCACACAATATTAAACACTCATGAAAGACAAAAGCAACTGAAATACCACCAGCACAACGTATGATCCTGTTCCACGTAGCATTGAGCACTCCCAAGAAGTCTTGAAAGACAACATAGAACAGTAAGAACTTCTAGTGCAATGCATAGCGTCCACAAAGAAAAGTTAGGTAATGCTTGCAAGCTCATGTCGATAAAGTGAATTACCAATGCAGGCGTACATGGGAGACGATTGATGGTTGAAACCCTTTTCCTGTGACTTGACAACGAATCTATGACTTGAAAACACACCATTGCATGCACAAAACCGTGTCGTTCTATCTATACATTAGAAAATACCTAAAAATTTACCCGAAATATTACCTGAAACAATTAATTCTTGTGAACTAATGCTAGTATTAGCTTCTATTTGGGACCATTTGAAATACAAAAGAAGTAATACATGAAGTAAACAGATGTTGTATGGACAAACACGAATCATATAACCTCTCTACCTTAGGGAGAGGCCAAATAAGACGATTAAATATTTGATTATCCTTGATTGGTCCTCGTAAGCATTCCATAAATTTCATAGGGTGAGCAACATTTTTTTTATTAAACAAAGTTAAAAATTTTAGGTTAATGATAAAAAGTAATAATGCTACCGCCTCATTTCAATTACTATAATCTAGTGTTGTAGGTGTCAGGGACTAATAATATTGGATTGAAAGCATTTTTTTTCATAGGCCTGTATCTATATCTTTATAACATTTGCTCTAGTATCATATATAATAATGATTGGACTGATGATGAAACATATGTGTATTTATGTCTTTATCAGATGTGTTGAAGTATCACATATAAATATGACTGCATTGATGATGAAAAATATGAGGAATATATCATTCTATTGCAGTGATGATGAAAATTATGTAGAATATAGGATGTGATGAGGAAGATGATCATGATAGTATTTTATTATGTATTATATTCGATCAATATAATTATATAAATTAGATAGTTAATAAATATCAGTATATGTCAAGTTGTATATGAACTTTATAATACAATTGGTATAAACGTCAACAAAAATAAATAAATTAAAATTATTTAGTAAAACTAAAAAATAAGGATTCATGGTTATGTTTGTATAAAACCATTTAATTTATATGACCATTTTAGTAATTCAAACTAATTTATTTTTATTTTTACTCAAATTGTTTTTATTTAATGAATATTTTGCTTTGATATTAGAAAAGACACCTATGAATTGGAGGTTGAACATCTAGGAAATTACACATCTTCGTTATATATGAACCTCTAAATATAATGAAATACAACAAAAAAAAATTGTTTAAAATAAAATTAAAAAACATAACAACTAAATTAATTACGAGTCATCATATTCAATATACTAATAAAGATATAATAAAATAAGTAACATAACATTTTTAACTTTGTGAATAATATTTATATTTTCATTTTCATCATTTAAATTGTAGAAATACATTGGTAGAAATAAATAGTAATAAGATTTCTTAACACCAAAAAATCATACACCTGTTAGTACAATCTAGAAGCCACTAAAAGTGTCCAGCAGAATGAATAGGCCGACATTTTTCAGCTGAGTACATTATGAAGCTTAAAAAATCAAAGTTCTCCTAAGGTCCAAAGTTTATAAAGGAAAAAAAATTAAGCTTGTCCGTCTATTTCTTTGAAAAACTCATGCACACAGAATAACCTCCAAAATTCGTGCGGTTGCAGAAAACGATGACTTAACGATCCAGAACCACTTTACACACTTACGGCCGATTCTGTGACATGAGTTCATCCCAGTACAACCAAATTCGAGTTGCCTTGGAGATATCAAAACCCTCAATGGAATAATCTTATCCTACTCATATGTCTTTATCATACATGTACCAAGAGAGGGAAGGAAGATTCAAAATTTTTCTATATAAATAGGTCAAGGGAGATCCAAAATATGAGACATTGTTTTTCTGGCGAAATTGTTGTTTAAGAAAACCACCATTGAATTTTTTAAGCCAAATAAGTGAAGAGCACTAGCATGTTTGTCATATTGCTTCTAAGAAACCCATCATCTTAGTGAGAGAAGATGAATCCACCATTGGGGAGTCTTCACACTTCTTTGAGAGAAACAAGAAACTTGCAAAGAGATTGAGGAAATAAACCCCCTTGCTGAGCTTTTTTGGGCTGCATAGCTAGAAGAATTCTCTTCAAGTGTCTAAGATTCATCTATTGTATTCAACCTCTACCAACAACAATCAATAAAGGGAGATTCTTTTTCTCCATTTGAGCATTCTTTCGTTTATGTACCTCTTTTATATGTGCATTGTTTCCACTATTTACAATGTTGTGTTTATTTGAGTTTGTCCACTAAAAACACCAATTTTGATTGTGATCTTTTTAGGGAACAATCCACTTCCTAGGGTGTGTCTTTTAGTCCACTTGTGCTCCAAAAACACTACAACAAGATTGTATTTGGGATTAATCCCAAATAAACCACATAAAATCACTCTAGGTGAACCATTTCTTTACATCTCAATGGAGCAACATAGATTTTAGAAGATTGTTTTTTTTCTTTTTTTATAATAGGATTGTTTTTCTAAACCAAGAAAGATCCATTATTTTAACTCTGAATTTATTAATGGTCCATAAAAATGAAACAATATTTCATAATAAAAAAAAATTATATTTTAATTTGATCTCTCGAAGGTAAATTCGGAAGTTAAAATAAATCTAAACTAGTGTCAACAATATTAATATTTTAATGTTAAAATTAAAAATGTTAATGTTAGACTGGTTAAAGAGGAAAGCAAGTAATAAACTACCAAATAAACTACAAAAGTAAGCATCCGAAGAGGTTCATTTCTACGAGACCCCATTTCGGATACTGCGTTGTCATAGTTCGAGGAAACAGAAGAGTGACCTCCACCAGACATGAATACAAGACCCCATATCCGATACCTATGGTGGCGTAGGAAACAGAAAGTGACCTCCACGAGACTTGAACACTGCCGCAAGATTGAATTTTTTTTTACTATTAGATGTTTTTACAAGACACTATAACAAAATTAATATTTTAAAATAGTATTAGACTTTTGATTTGGAAATATTGATATTATTAAAAGTTTCCATATATTCGAAATATTGATGTTCTTAAAAGTTTCCATATATTCATATTTATTTTACAAATATTTAATTAAATTAAATATTTAAAAAGTCTGAATTTTTGTATTGAATTGTATTGTAGTGTTTTTTTATTTATATGATTATTTTCATTTTTAGTTTGGACCCACATTAACTTTTTTTATATTTATTATTGTTTTATTGAAGATGTGATATACTTACATATACATACTGAATTGTAGAATGCACCTCTACGCAATCAGATCATTAAGATTTGGTCCATGTTTCAAATCATCTAATGTGGTTCATCCTCAAGACAAAGGGAGAAAATAATTTATCAAAATGTTTAAATAGTAGTGATGCATCCTAATCCATAGTTAACCATTAGAAATTAGCCATTATGTATTAGATGCTAGGAAGTACTAGTTAAAAGAATTGAAATAATAAAAGCTATTATTATTTTAATATTAAATTAATGTTAAATTAGATTAGACTAAATTAACTTAATTAAATTAATTAAGTTAAGTTAATTTAATATTTAATCATAGAATAAGAATTAGTCATTGGGAATTCACTGTTATGAAATAGCTATTAGGGACTAGTCATTAGGAATTATATGTTAGAAGAATTGAAATAATATTTTTTTTATTATTATTTTAATTTTAAATTCAATTAAATTAGATTAAATTATTTATTTAATTGTAGAATAACAATTTATATATCTATATTTATTAAAAAAATAAGTTTAATATTATTATACCATTAATAATTAATTAAGAAAGTAAAAAAAGATTAGAGACTTAAAAAATAACAATAAAAATAAAAATATAATAATATAATAATAATAATAGTAATAATAATAAATATGAGAAAAAAAAGACAATCAATAAGAGAGGGAGGAATCTAGCTCCTACTTAATTTCCTACCATCATCCTTGTTGAGATTGATTGCATGGCTCTTAATCTCAATGGAAACAGGGCGCTCCATCCATCAAAGGATTAGCGAACATGCAGCGGACCTAAGACATGGAAGAACCAAGTCTTCAGCGTTAGCAGAGCATGCGGAGAAGACCAAGCATCAAGTGTGTATTGAGGAGGCCAAGGTTATTGCCAGGGTTGCTCAGTTCCATCACCGTAAATTCAGGGAAGCTATTGAAATTGAAAGAAGGCCGAGCAATCTCAATAGAGATGACCGCTGGAAGATCAGTAGCTGCTGGATCCCGGCCCTTTCCTCCTAGTCTTACCTTTTCTAGCTTTTGTTGGTTCCCCTGTTTTTTTCCTCGGAGCCTTGTCTTTTCCTTCCTCCTAGTGTTACTCCTTTTATATATATATATATATATATATTGGTATATGTCGCTCGCTTGATTTATTTATTTATTCAATTTTTATTTTTTATTTTTTATTAGTAGTGTTATTATTATTATGGATTTATTTATTTACTTATTTACTTATTTTTTTTTAATATGTCGCTTGCTTGCTTGATTCATTCATTAATTTATTTATTCAATTTTTTATTTTTATTAGTATTATTATTATTATTAAGAATTTTTTTAATCTATTATTTATTTTTTTTTTTTTTTTTTTTTTTGAATTAAACTTTATATAATATTATTTTTTTATGTATATTCCAATTTTTATTTGTAAATTATTTTCTGATTCCAATAAGTTTCTAACTAACCTTTGTATATATATATATATATATATATATATATATATATATATATAGATAGATATATATATATATATATATAGACACACACTTTAAGTCCCATTTAAATAACGAATTATAATTTTTAATTATTAAACAATACCTTTTTAACTAACTTTTAACAACTTTTAAATTAATTTATATTTACATATTCACATAATTTAACTAATTTCTATTAAATTGGCCCTAAAGTCAAAATTACCGGTCAGAGTCTGCTTAGACTATTTAACTTACTAAGCTGGATCTGTTTCTTCAACTTGTCCTGACGATGAACCACACTTGTTGGTTCAAAACGCGTCAACAAATGATTTATCTTGTGATTTATGCCGATGAATTTCTCTTAAACTTGATATAGATCACATAAGCCTCAATTCAACAACTCAATGACCCCTCTTAGCTTCCTATCATGGAAGTGATCAACCCTTGTAATGATTTGAGAATTCTGAATGCAGACATGATGCTTATATTTCTCCACATGCTCAACTAAAGCTAAGGAACAAGAACAATTATGCTTAATATCCCTTGCATGTTCATGGCTTGTTTGGCTAATGGAGCGACCAATTTCCCCAATGTAGGGAATTCCACATGAAGAAGAGATTGAGTAAACCCCTTTCATGTATTTAGGGTTTACTCGAAGCAGATCTAAAATTATTTTTAATGGTATTAAGGGATTTGAAGATCATTAGGAAAAATCGTTATAAGGCTAAGTTCCTTTACTTCTAAAACATTTCGCTGTTAGGATATTCGCGAGATGGGATTATGTAAAAATAATAAGTATTTTCTAGTATGGTAGTTTTAGAATGTTGGTTGGTTGTCCAAATCCTTTTTGTCTCTGAGTAATAATGATGTACATAAAGTAGTTTATAAGAAAGGGACGCAGCTCCCTAGTGCATTCTCAAAGAACGATTCAGACCAGAGTTTTGTAAAGTTGGTTTTATGTATATTTTATTTAGCAATCAATATGTGATTTACCTTTTCTTTGCTCTATGTACTGTAGCTCCCAGTAGTTCTAAACTTTGTCAGTTTGGGTGTATGGATGAGTGAACCCTAAAGTAGTTAGAAAGTGGCATTAGGTTCAAGATAATGAAGTGATAAATTGAGTCTAAGTGAGCCTCATTAATACTCTACATAGTTTTGAAGTCAATTAATGTGAGAATTCCCTTGAACTTGCTTGGTGAAATAAATAGAGTGAAGAGGCGGGCATAACTAGCCCTAATTTAATTGTCATCTGTTGTGGCATAGCAGCTAAGAGTTTCAAGCAAGTACCAAACTTTAACGATTATCAGTTCTGAGTCAAAGTGAACTTTGTGATGGGGGGAAGTATAGCAAAGTATTGAGTTCTAATTGCATTGTAAGAGACCAATAAAAATTTGAGGGGCGCAAAGATTTAATAGCCAAAGAACATCGAGGGGGCTTTGTGAATTCATAGTTAAACAGCATGCCAAATCCTACAACGTGGTTATAATAGTTTCATATAGGAAAGTGTACAATCGTTGGAACCAAGCCTCGTTGGGATAGTCCACGGGAATAATAGTTAGTAGCCGGCTTGAATGATAAGCCGAGAAAACAAGTTGAAGAAAAGTTGGAAGTTGGAACTTTGAGAGGTAAGAGAAGGCGTGCAGAAAGGGAAGTGACCCGGGTAAAGAAAAAAGAATTCTTACCTATGATTTTAATTCAGAGTTTCGTTAGAACCGCTCGGCATGCATCTCTCGGCATTTGTATAAAATGTGGAGGTAATTCTCTAATAAAGAAAGGTTAGTGAATTTTGCTTCTGACCATATCAGATTAAATATAATATACATGTAACAAGGAGAGGCATTACATAACAAGATGGGTAAAGAATTATAAACATTTTAAATTTGTTTTCTTTGGAGCCATGTAAAATGAAAACAATCAACATAACATGTTGATTTTTTTTATTTTTTTTAAAATGAAAGAAAGGCCTTTTGCTAAGAGATTTGAGTTGTATAGGTGGAGTTTTGTTTTTGTACACAACCTTCGAAATTAAAGTCCAGGAAAATCAAGAAAAGAAAATACTACCGCAATAAAAATCGAAAAGTATTGGGCATAGATAGAGCAGGTCACGTGAAGGGCCTACTATCATTGTGGTATCAAAACTCTGCAAATCACACCAACAAATTAATGAATAGAGCAGAAAAATAAAGTAATTTATAGATTGAGGAAGACTATAATAGAAAGGTGTTTTTGGTAAAGGATTTCGGGATAGAAGAACGACAGTTTATTTTGTAGCAAGTGAAGAGGAGAAGGAATTCGACCATAGAGGTAATGATTTCTCTCTTTATTTAAATTATAATTGATAGTTTGGTTATTTTGTTAAAATGTAGGTTCAAAAAGCAAAGCAAAAAGGAACAAACACAATATACCAGAGAAGAAGATACTCTAAAAAAGGGTAGTAGATATCTGAGGCAAAAGAAACTCTGATAAAAGATTGCAGAAAGCTAGGGAGATTTCTAGCTATTTGCAGAGATGGAAATAGATAGAAGAATTCCATCAAAAGGAAGAATAGAAAAAACCAAGATATTCAAGATAATGAAGTGATAAATTGAATTTAAGTGAGCCTCATTAATTCTCTATGTAGGTTTGAAATCAATTAATAGGAGAATTCCCTTGAACTTGATTGGTGAAAGAAATAAAGTGAAGAGACGGGCATCACTAGCCCTCATTTAATTGTCATTTATTGTGGCCTTTCAAGCCAGTACCAAACTTTAACAGTCATCAGTTCAAAGTCAAAGTCAATTTTGTGACGGGGGACAAGTATTGCAAAGTATTGAGTTCTGATTGCATTGTCAAGAAACCAATAAAAACTAGAGGGGCTCAAGGATTCAATAGTCAAAGAACATCGACCGGGTTTGCTCAAGGATTCAATAGCAAAGAACATCGACGGGGCTTTTTGAATTCATAGTTAAATAACCTGCCAAATCCTATGCTGTGTTTATAATAGTTAATAGCTTCAGATAGGAAAGTGGACAATCGCGAGATCACTAGACACCATTTGACCCATGTCGTTGGAACCAAGTCTAGTTGCGATAGTCAGCGGGAATAATAGTTAGTAGTCGGCTTGAATGATAAGCTGGGTAAATCAGTTGAAGCGAAGTCGGTGGTTGAACCTTGGAGAGGTTAGAGAAGGCGTGTAGAATGGGAAGTGGCTCGGGTAAACAAAAACAATCTGAACTATGATTTTAATTCAGAATCTGGTTCCAACCGCTTGGCATGCATCTCTCGGCATTTGTATAAAATGTGGAGGTAATTCTCTAATAAAGAAATTTTATTAAATTTTTCTTCCAATCATATGAGATTAAATATAATATACAAATAAGAAGGAGAGGCATTTGATAACAAGATGGGTAAAGAATTATAAACCTTTTAAATTTGTTTTCTTTAGAGTCATGTAAAATGCAAACAATTAACATATCATTTTGAAAATTTATTTTATTTTAAATGAAAAAAGGGTCTTTTTCCAAGAGATTTGAGTTGTATATATGGAGTTTTGTTTTTGTACACAACCTTCAAAATTAAAGTGTGTGAAGCTCGAGAAAAGAAAATACTACCGCAATAAAAAATCAGAAAGTATTGGTCATAGATTGAGAAGGCCCCCTGAAGGGCCTACTATCCTTGTGGTATCATAACTCTACAAATCACAACAACAAATTAATTACTTGAGCAGAAAAATAAAGGCATTTGTAGATTTTTAAGACTGTACTACCAAGGTTCTTTTGGTAAAGGATTTGGGGATAAAAGAACGACACTGCATTTTGCAGCGAGTGAAGAGGAGAAGGAATTGGACCATAGAGGCAATGATTTCTCCCTTTATTTAAATAATTGATAGTTTGGTTATTTTGTAAAAAGATAAAGTCAAAAGGAAAGGCATAAAGGAGAAAACAAAACATACCAGAGTAGAAGATACTCTATAAAAGGGTAGTAGATATATGATGCAAAAGAAAGTCTGATAAAAGATTGCAGAAAGCTAGGGAGATTTTCAGCGAATTGCAGAGCTGGAAATAGATAGAATAATTCCACCGAAAGGAAGAACAAACAAAACCAAGATATTGAAATCTCACTGGAGGTATAGATGGTTTCATTTTATGTTTTGATAAGAAGTTTGTGAGTGTGCATAGAATAAAATACAACCACATATGTCGTGAAAAGCAAGTCGAGCATGAGAATATTTTCTCGCAAAAAGGAGATGATTTAGGTTGCAAAGTGAAGCAATTGTGTTCTCAAAGACTGTGGTAGAAGAAATCCCTTGAAGTAGAGGAACTACACATAGAGAGAAACATTCCAATTGATGTTGGAAGGAAGAAGGGGATAGAGGAAGTCCTCAAGGAGAAGAGAACAAGAGGAGGTCTTAGAAATGAGTAGATGAGAAATAGCGATAGAGGAGCAAGGAGTGCTCAAGAGGTTTCGGAGGAGGTAACCCAGAGGAACACCAATGACCAAGAAGAAGAGAGTTGTTCAAGTAACAAGTAAGGTGAGTCTTGTTTTATGGCTAGGTTAGAGCTTACAATGATGACATTAGTGCATTTACAAAGAAGGAAGAAGGTGGCCATCACTAGTCATGATGAAGGGTCAAGTTAAATCCATAGTAGAGGGGAGAAGAATACCAAGAAAAATTCCATGAGGTAACTAAGGCAGGAGGACTTTGAAGACGAGATGACTAAGCTGAAGGGATAAGTTGATGTGCTAATGTAGCTACTACAAGCAAGAGATGAAACCTAGAGACGAAACATGATTACAAGGTTAAAATTAATTTTTAGATATAATAGTTTTAAGAGGGGATATCTAAAATCAAAAGATCTAGGGAAGTAGAGGATGAGGCTATTAATAAAATGTTGGATGGAAGAATAAGATATTAGAATAGTTGAGCTTGTGGAAGGAGTTGTTTATTTATGCAAAACTCTACTTGAAGACAAAGAGAGGAGACTGGTGGAAATTCTCATGGGATATGAAAATAGTCCAAAATAGGGGGAGTTGTTGTTGACATAAGAAGAGGCCAAAGAACCTTATGTTTCTGAAACTAACAAATTAACTCTGGAAATAAATTTTGTAAGAAAGGCAGGTGAACAATCATTAAATGGATTTTCATATTGAAGGCATGGACAAATTGTCCAGGGGGAAGAGAAGAAGATAATATTGCTCCAAGAATTCTAGAGAGATGGTGGATAATAGCAAGGAGAAAGAATATGAAGTGACATGTATTAAAAATGATATAGAAGCACAACATGATTGCTTCCTTAAGGAGAGAAGAACTCAAGTTCATTGAGTATGAAGTATTTAAAGTTCACTTTTGTGAGCCAGAACGAGGACAAGTTGTAGGAGAGGATGATGTGGATGAAAAAATGATGATGTGCTACGTAAAAAATAAGGAAAGAATGCTAGCAACATCAGATGAGGACGAGGAAGAAATGAACATATTTTTAGCTAACAGTTTTTGTGAGTTTTAAATTGCAAGAACAAGGCCTCTAAAGGAAGTTTAAACTTTAAAAGAGATGAACTACATTGATAGAGAGTAGAAGAAGGAATTTATTTCAAAATATGGACGACCTCAAGGAAATTTCAATGAGGAAGAAGATGCAGAGATATCTCACAAAGATAGTGTGAGTCAAGGCCATGGAGAAGATCAAGATAAAACTCTTCAAGTTAGTGAAACAAGGAGTAACCTTCGAGGTATAATGGATTGGTTATGTATTTTTTTATTGAGTGTTTATTGGATCATTTTTTAAGATATTTTGTCATTGGTTGAATAAAAATCGAAATTAGGAAAAGAGAAGAAATTGCATGTTTTGCAGGCTTGTGGATTGGTTTAGTATGAATATGATAGAGGGAGAGCCGGTGAGAATCCCTTAATAAAATACAATTCAACTAATCCAAAAGAGTTTAAAGGAACCCAAAGAGAAGAAGGTAACCAAGAAATTTTTGATAATCAAGAGGAGACAACATTGTCTCATAATATCAAGGGAAAAAAAGGGTTGATTCTGAAGATAGTTATAAATTCGGGTACATAGAATTAACTCAAGAAGAAGCATTCCCAGACATGGATGAGAAGGCTTATGCTGGGCAACCCATAGTTCTCTGGAACAATGAAAATAATGGCATAAAATAAGTTCATAAATATAGTGAAATGATTCAACAAGAAACTCATTTTCCTAATGAGATAAAGGCCCATACACATGTAACACAAAGTCAAGAGCGAGAAAATGTTTTCCACAACATGTTTTTTGTATCTACAGGTGTCACCAGAAATCAGAATTCTGGAGATAACAATACACAACCTTTCATAAGACCAATAGAGGATTTGACATGGAAACGATGTACTATGGAAATAAATTAAGAAATGTGGGATAATACTCTTTTAATTAATGTACAAAACATTTTGGAGGAAGAGAAAGACTATATAACATGTCAAACTATAGTATTCAAATAAATTTTGTCACGAGGAGTTCAAAATGAGCAGATCATTTAGAAAAGAAACAAGCGGACTTTTGGAAGAATAATTGAAGATCGAGAGGATGCATGGTGAATGTTATTAAGAGAATAAAATGGGACGAAGCATGCAACAAGTCCACCTCATTACCATTCAAGAAATATGGGGTAAAACTTTAGTTTAGAAGGGAGCCAACAATTTTCCATGGTGTATTCTTTTGAAGGTAGTAATGAGGAGAAATTTTTCTATTATGGGTGCATTCAATATGTATGAGGTTTGTTCTAGGAAGAATATAATGAAACCCTACACTCTTTGGAGATGTTCATGAGGATAACTACCATTAATAATATGTAAGAAGGAGATTTTGACATGGAGGGGGAAAAACTAATTGTCTTGGTAAAAGGAGTACATGAGGTATAGTAAAATGGAAACAAAAAGGTGATAAATTTAAGCACTTAACTTACTGGAGGGAACTACATTACTATGGCAGAGACGAAGAAATTTCAAAGTGGAATCTGGGATCGAGGAATGAAGAAAACAACCAACATCAAGTTGACTGGGCATGACTTCCTCATCAAAGGTGGTGGTGCAGTGCAACACAAGATTGGGATCTTCACAGATTGAAGTTAGGGCTGAAGCAAATACATGATTAGATATGTGAGCATCAACAAGACGTTATTCGGGACTGTGGATACTTTTGCAAATAATTAACAAGGAGGTAAATTTTTTTTGCTTGGCGTGTCTCAAGCGGGAGCATCACCCTAGGAGATCCAATTTTTTACATCTCAATGGAGCCACACAAATTTTAGAAGAATATTTTTTTTTTGTTAGTACAAATTAGAAATTAGGAGAAATTGATGTAAGGAAAAGGGTCTTAGTTCTAGAAAATTTAGCTATAATGATAACAATAAGAAACCTTCCATAAGGCCAACAGAGGATTTGAAATGGAAAGCATGTACTGTGGACGTAAACAAAGAGAAGTTGTAGAAGACTCTTGCAACTCATGGACAAAACATTTTTGAGGAAGAGAAAGACTAAAGAGCATGTAAATCTATAGTATGCAAACAGATTTTGTCACTCGGAGTTAAAAATGTGTAAACCGTTTAGAAGAGAAAAAAACATAGTATTTAAAACATAATTGAAGATCCAGAGGAGGGATGTTGAATTATGTCAAGAGAAGAAAATAATAAGGAGCATGAAAGAAGTCTCTCTAATGACAATTCAAAAAATATGGGGCAAAACTTTATTATAGAAATGAGCGAGTAATTTTCCATGGTGTATTTTGTTGAAGTAATGAGGAGGATTTTTTCTATTATGGGTGCATTCAATATGTAGGAGGTATGTTCTATGAAGAATCTAATGAAATCCTACAAAGTTGGGAGATGTTCAATAGTATATCGTGTAGAAATAATATGCAAGAAAGCAAATTGGATATGGAGCATAAGAAACTTATGATGCTGGTGAAAGGTGTACATGCGGTATGCTATAATGGTAAGAAGAAAATGATCATTTTCAACCATTTTTTGATTGGAGGGAACTAAATTAGCATGCCAACTATGAAGAAATAGCAAAGTAGAATCTGAGATCGAGGAAGGAAGAAAACAACCAACATCAAGCTAATTATGCATGACTGCCTTAGCAAAGTGAGTGGTGTAGTGAAAAATCAAGTTTGGGATGTTGGCATATTGAAGCTAGGGTTGAAGAAACTAAATGAATAGATATATGAGAAACAACAACAATTTATTTGGGACCCTGGAGGCTTCTGCAAACATTTGACCAAGAGGTCAAAATTTTCCACGTCGATAGTCTCATGCAAGAGAATCGCCCAAGGTGAACCAATTGTTTACAACTGAATGGAGCTAGACACATTTTAGAAGAAGAATTTTTGTTTTGTTGTTATGTGTAAATTATAAATTAGTAGAATTTGATGTAAGTCTAGCTGTCTTATTTCTAGAACATTTAGGTGTTAGGATATTTTCCTCGATGGGCTTATGTAATAATAACAAGTGTTATGTTACTTGTTAAGTAGTTTTAGAATGTTGATGGTTGTCCAAATCCTCTTTGTATGTAAATATATTTTTCCTAACAGTGTTGATGTACATATAGTAGTGCATAAGAAACAAACGTAGCTCCCTACTTCATTCTAAAAGAAGGATTCAAACAAGAAATCTATAAATTTCATCGTATGCATATTCTATTTAGGAATTAATATGGCCTTTTCCTCTTTTTCTCTTTATGTATTATCACTACGAGTAGTTCTAAATTATGTTAGCTTGGGTTTACATATGACTCATACCTGAAGTTTTTTGGGAATTTTTCTAGATACAAGATAAGGAAATGAGAAATCGAGTCTAAGTGCAAGAGCTAAAGTGAAGAGTTAGACATAAGTGAGGAACTAAATTGAAGAACTTAGTGCAAGAACTAAAGTGAAGAGTTATACATAAGTGGCCCTAACGTAATTGTTGTGTATTGTATCCTACGAACTAAGAAATTCAAGATGACACCAAGCTCGAGCGGTCATCGTTTATGACTCAATTTTGACCTTGGGACATGGAGCCAAGTATAAATATGTATTTAGTTTTGATTGCATTGTGGAGAGACCAATAAAAACTAGAGAGGCTCAAGGACTCAATATTCAAAGAACACCAAGGGAGCTTAGTGAATCCATAAGTAAAGAACATACCAAAGCCTAGAGCGTGGTCATAATAGTTTCATAAAGGCTATTGGACAATCGCGGGATAACTAGGCACCATTTTACCCATGTTTTTGGAGCCAATTCTAGTCGAGAGAGTTAGAGAGAATAATAATTGGTAGTTCTCTGGAATGATAAGTCAGACAAACAAGTTGAAGAAAAGTCACTGGTTAGATCTTGGAGAGGTTGTGGATGGCATGTATAAAGGGACGTGGCCAGTGCAAAAAAGAAAGAAAAACAACCTGACCTAGGATTTGAAGTCAAGATCCTATCCTAAACCATTGCCATGGATCTCTTCACATCTGTATAAAACTAGGAGGTAATTCTCACATATAGGAAGGTTATTGAACTTTTCTTTTGGGCATGTGATATATATATATATATATATATATATATAGATATATAGATACATACATACATACATACATACATAGACATACATACATACATACATGTACATATATATATATATATATATATATATATATATATATATATATATAAAACAAGGAGAGACATTATATTACAATCTATGTTAATAATTATAAACCTTTTAAATTTATTTTGTATGGAGCCACATAAAATACAAATAGTCCACTTAATGTGTTGAAAAGTTTTTTTCTTTTAAATGAAAGAAGGGTCTTCTTCCAAAAGCTTTGAGCTATATATGTGGAGTTTTTTTTTTGTACACGACCTTTTAAATTAAAGTGTGTGGAACATCAGAAAATGAATGTCCACAACAACAAAAAAATAGAATGTCCTGGGCATAGAGTAGGCCACCGAAGGGCCCTGTCATCATTGTGGTATTACCGTTCTACAAATTAGAGTAGTAGATTAAGGGAAAGAGGAAAAAAATAAGGGGAGTTGTAAATTGAGGAAGACTATAGTATCAAAGTGATTTCAATAAAGGATCTATTGACAAAAGAATGAATAGCGGAGCTTGCAACGAATGAAAAGGAGACAGAACTAGACAAGAAAGGCAATTATTTATCTCTTTTTTTAAATGAGAACTAAAATTTTTGTTATTTTGTAAAAAAATAGGGGGAGAAAGAAAGACACAAAGGAAAATATAGAGGATACTAGAGGAAAAGATACGATAAAAAATGTGAAGCAGATATTAGAGGCAACAAAAACTATGACAGGAGATTACAGAAAGCAAGGGGAGTTTGATCTAAGTGTAGAACTAGAAATAGACAAAAGAATCGCATCCAAAGGTAGAACTAAGAGAACCAAGATACTGAAATCTCAAGGGAGGAGAAACAAGAAGGTATAGATGGTTTTATGTTTATATTTGACTAAGAGATTTGTGAGTGTCGGTAACATCAAATACAACTAGAGATGTTTTGTGAAGTAAGGTGATTATGAGAATCTTTTCTCACCAAATGGAGATGATTTACGTTGAGGAGAGGAGAAATTGTGTTCTCAAAGACTATGGAGGAAGAAAGTGCTTGTAACAAAGAAGTTGCAAATAAAGAGAAACATTCCAACTGAGGTTGGAAGGAAGAAGGGGATAGGGAAAGTGCTCCAAGAGAAGAGAACAAGAGAAGTTATTAGAAGGTGAGAAAATGAGCAATAGACAGAGATGAGAAAGAAGGCCTTAGGAGGTTCCATATGGGGGTACCCATAGAAACATTAATATCCAAGACGGGGTGAGGTGTTCAGGTAACAAGTAAGGTGAGGCTTGTTACACCTGGGCTAGGTTGCAGCCAATAATGAAAATGGAGGAGCATATGCAAAGAAGGAAGAAGGTGACCATCACTATTCATGATGAAGGACGAAGTAGAATCCATAGTAGTGGGGAGAAAGATACAAAGAAAAATGGCATCAAGATACTAAGGCGGAAGGAATTTGAAGAGGAGATGGTTGAGTTGAAGGTGCAACATTATGTGGTAATGAAATTGCTACAAACAAGGTATGCAATCTAGAGACGAAGCCTAATGGGGGGTTTCAAATCAGTTGTTAGACTGAAGAGTTTAAAGAAGTAATACCCAAAATATAAAGATCTAGGGAAGCAGAGGATAAGGACATTAATGAAAACCTGGATGGAAGAAGAGATTAGAGCAACGCAATCTATGGAAGGAGCAGTTTATTTATGCAAACCACTACTTGAAGAAAAATAGAGGAGACTAGTGGAAAGTCTCATGGGCTATCAAAAGAGTCTAAGACAACAGGAGGTGTCATTGACAAAAGAGGAGGACAAAGACCCTTAGGTTTTTTAAACTAACAAATTGTGTGGATTCAGGTTTTGTAAGCAAGGAAGGTGAACATCCATTGAATTCCTTTGTAGATAGAAGGTATGGACATATTGTAGAGGGGAAGAAAATGATAACTCTTGCTCCAAGAAGCCTAGAGAGATGGTTGAATAATGAAAAGGAGAAAGAAGTTGAAGTGGAATGTATTGAAAATGTGGTAGAAGCACAACATGAAAGGTTCCTTCATAATATAAGTTATCATGTTTGTTAAGTATGAAAGATTCGACATTCTCTTTTGTGAACCAGACAAAGGAAAAATCCTAGGAGAGAATGGGGCATATGAAGAAATGATCATGTGATTATTACCACATAAGGAAATAATTCCAGCAACATTAGATGAGGAGGAGGAATAAAAAACACATTTTAGCTAACTATTTACATGAGTTTGAAATTGCATGAAACAAAAGAGCTAAATTACGTTGATATAGAGCAACAAAAGGAATTTGTTTTAGAAGATGGAAAGTCCCAAGGAATGGTGACAAAGGAAGGAGATGTATACATCTCTCATGCTGATAGTGTAAATGAAGACCATGGAGGAGCTTAGTCTAATGCTCTTCAAGTTGAGTGAAAGCAAGAGTAGCCTAAAAGGTATTGTTGAATTGATATGTCTTTTATTATTGAGTTTTTATTGGATCATTTTTAAAAATATTTTGTCATGGGTTGAAGACAAGTGGAAATTTGGAAGAGAGAATAAACTGCATGTTTTGCAGTCTTTTCGATTGGTTCGATATGAATATAATGGAGGGAGATCTCGTGAGAAGCCCTCACTACAAAAAAAAATTTACTAATCCAAAGGAGGTTAAAGGAACCCAAGGAAAAGAAGAAAACCAAGAGATTGTTAATAACCAAGAGGAGACACCACTATCTCATGATACCAAAGAAAGAAAAATGTTCAATTATGAAGATAATTATGAAGCAAGGTATATGTGAGTACCTGAAGAAGAAGCATGCCCAGACATGGATGAGAAGGGCTATGCAAAGAAAGCAATGATTCTCTGGAAAAATGACAGGAATATCATATAGGAAGTTGTAGGAGATAGTGAAAGATCACTAGAAGAAACTCATTTTTAGAATGAGATAAACACCCATACATGTGCAGTAGAAATTCAAGAGGAGAGAAAATGTTTTCAAAAACATGTTCGTTGTATATCTATGTGTGACCATAATTCAAAATTCGGGAGATAACAACATGGAACCTTTCATAAGGCCAATAGAGGATTTGACATGGAAACCATGTACTGTCAAGATAAATGAATAAAAGAGTGAGAACAATCATGCAATTTCTATACAAAAAGTTTTTGAAGAGGAGAAAGACCACAAAACATTTGACACTATAGTATGCAAACAAATATTTTCACTCAGAGTTAAAAATAAGCACACTATCCAAAAATGAAAAAAGTATATTGTTGAAAGCCTAATTGAAGATGAAAAGGAGGGACAACAAATGCAATCAAGAGAATAGAACAAGAAGGAGCATGAATTTTTTTTGTCTCATGACAGTTCAAGAAAATGGGGCAAAATTTTATTTTAGAGAGGAGCCAATAGATTTTCATGGTGTATTTTGTTGAAGTAAACAATGAGGAATACTTTTCTCTTTATGGATGCATTCAATATGTAGGAGGTATATTATATGGTGAAGAATCTAATGAAATCATACAACCTTGGGAAATGTTCAAGAGGATAAATAGTAGCAATAATCTACAAGAAGGTGATCTGGACATGGAGGTTGAGAAACTAATGATGTTGGTAAATGGAGTACATGAGGTATGGTACGATGGAAAGGAAAAAGTTACCAATTTATTCACTTGGATGACTAGAGGGAGCTACATCTGTATGGAAGAGATGAAGAATTTGCAAAGTAGAATCTGGGATTGAGAAAGGAAGAGGAAAACTGACATCAAGTTGACTGTGCACGATTGCCTCAACAAAGCCAATCATGTAGTGCATAGTCAGTTTTAGGATCCTAATAGACGAAAGTCACTGTTGAAGAGACAAAATTTTATTCGGTACGCTGGAGGCTTTTACAGATATTTAACAAGGAGGTCAAAGTTTTCCACGAGGGGAGACTGATGCAAGAGCACCACCCTAGGTGAACTATTTTTTTATGGCTCAATGGAGCCAGACATCATTTAGAAGAATATTTTTTGTTTTTTTGTTATGTATAAAGTAGAAATTAGGAAAATTTGATATAAGGAAAAGTGTCGTAGTTCTAGAAGATTTAGCTATTAGGATATTTTCCTATATGGGCTTATGTAGAAAAAAGTATTTGGTTAGTTCTTATGTAGTTTTAGAATGCTATACTGATTTCCAAATACTCTTTTTCTGAAAAGGTATTTTTCTGAGTAGTTTTGATTTACATTATTGAAGAAGGATTCAAACATGAAGTATGTAAATTCATCATATGTATATATTATTTATTTATTTTTTCTCGGCAATACTAACTACTTTGTATTAATATGTACAGGTAAACTTTTACATCAAACAGACTAGCTGCCCAGGGCCAACTGTGGCTCCTTGGGTGGTGATATCAAACTTATATTTTTTGCCTCGCAGGGCACTAGTTCCAGATAGCTTGAAAAACATGACTCTGAGATTTTCCAGAATGACTTCAAAACAGCCCACGCAGGGGCATTCCAAAAAGACGCATAGCGCAAACAAACTATAGAGACCGATAACATTACTGAGAACCGACAAGAAACAGGCAAAGACATAAAGCTTAGACCAGACATTAGACTCTGGACCCAGTGCAACTGTGGAAGCCGCGAGCTAGACTTAAGGACATAAAGGAAATAGACTATGATGCAGAACGAAAACTTGAAATTAGCAAGCACCCTGACCCCAGCCTGAGAGAAGGAAGCAAAAACGAAGGAGTGCCGCTGGGAACTACTCCTCTGGTTCTTCTTCCATGAATCTACTCCAACCTTGTCCCTCTGGAACCCCTTCCTACATAGCCATGGGATTCTGCGCGGGAGCTGGAAGCTCAGATTCTTGAAGTTGGGAGGGGGGTTGAGGCAACTCTCTTCCTGAATTGCTCGCTGCATTGGAGGGCTCCCCCATTGGGTGCTTTCCCCTCTCGCTTGTTGAACTATCCTTCGCAGGAACCAATGACGAACTTTCTTCATTTTCCTCAGGGATTTTGGTAAAAAGCACAGAGATGTGGGCATTAACACCTGCATTGTCTCTGGAGTTACCCAGCGTAAAGGTGACTGAGCCAAATGCTGGGAGTATGGTCTCACCCTCAATAGAGCTGCCCACTTCCAGAAATTGACCAGCTGAGAGTGGGGTGACCCTCGCCCTTCGATAACAGTAGCAACAGCAGCAATGATGATGAACGTCAGTTGCAGGAGGATGAGAGGATTCTCCACGTCCTGGGCCTCTTCTGCTAGGCATCCTCTCACGCGGCCGCACCATGGTATCCTCCAATTCCTTTTCCTGAACCAGAGCAGTGGAGGGCCGACAGTGGCTATGGTCCCTTCCCGTAGCTTGCTGCATCCAAAATGGGTATGAATCAAATTTAACTGAGTGAAGACAAAGCCCAGAAAACACAAGAATGGCGCGGACCTCACCCAATCTTTCAATAACCAGATCATGGTATTGGCACTCAGAATTCTGAGAATTCTTCCTGTCGCTCTGATCTCTCTTACCCACCGATTCAGCATATTTAAGCTCCTGAACATTCCCTCTGAAATGACCTTCATTAAATGCGTCTTGCGGGATTGCCATCACCTCCCGCAGCTCCATTAAGATCGCCCTTATGCCTCTCGCGTCTTGAAGGATCGGCGGCTTGAGGCAATAAAGGCTCATGCTCATCACGTGTCAGCCCATGCCGGGCATGTGGCCTCCCGTGGACAGGCTCGATGACACCCGCATCCGGGGATGTATATATTATTTATTAATGAATATGGCCTTTTCCTTTTCTTTTCATTGTGTACTGTTACTTCAAGTGGTTCTAGAATCTGTTACTCTTGGTATATGAATGAGTGAACTCTGAAGTTGTTTAAAAATCATGTCAGATGCAAGATAGTGAAGTGAGAAATCAAGTCTAAGTGAACCTCATTAATTATTTGGGTAGTTTAAAACTGAGCTAATGAGGGAATTCCCTTGAACTCGCTTGGTAAATAAATAAAGTGAAGAGTGAGGCATAATTGGCATAAGAAATTCAAGTCAAAACAACACTTCGGCCATCATATTTTATAGGTCAAAGTAGAGTTGGTGGGAGGGGGCCAAGTATAGTTTCGTATTGAGTTCCGATTGCATTGTAGAAGGACCAATAAAAACTAGAGAGGCTTTATGATTCAATGCTCAAATAATGCCAAGGGGGCTCAGTGAATCCATACTTAAATAACTTGTCAAAGCTTGGAGTGTGGTCGTAATAGTTGCAGAAAGAAATGTGGAAAATCATGGAACCAAAAGGCACAATTTGACCAACTCCATTGGAGCCAATTCTAGTCAAGATAATTGATGAGAATAGCAGTCAGTAGATCGCTTGAATGATAAGTCGAGAAAAAAGTTGAACCAAAGTCAATGGTCATACATTAGAGGGGCCTGGGAAGGCTTTTCGAAAGGGAAGTCACCGACGCAATCCAAAAAAATCATACCTACGATTTTAAGTTTGGACTTGGTCCCAATCCCTAGACATTGAGCTCTTAGCATTTGTATAAAACATGGAGGTAATTCTATAATAAAGGAAGGTTAGTGAATTTTTCTTCTAGGCATGTGAGATTAAATATGCCAACCTAGGTCCATCTTAACTCAAGACCTATCAAGCATCGAGAGGGATCAAATATCTCAAGGTGAAAACCTATTTTTTTAGTGTAAAACTTGAGGAAATTTTTGTGCCTTGAGAGATTTGATTTCTCTTGGTGCTTGGTGGATTTGGGGTTAAGATGGATCTAGGTTGTTTTTAGTTATGTGCGGCCATCAAAAATTTGTTGATCATATAATTATTCTATGTTATAAATCAGTTGACAAATCAATGGGATAGATAAAATATTTCATAATCATAAACACAAAAAAAAACATAAAACAAGAGAGACAAAGATATACATGGTTCACTGAATTTGGGCTACGCCCACATAGAAATAGTCGGGCCTTTCTTTTATATTATTTAGCAAAATGGAGACATACAACATAAAATAAATCCACTTCAATTTCTTCTTCTCTCTGACATTGTCTCCTCTCTCTTTCTCACATAGAATAATGATATATAGTTTCAATACAATTCCCTCATATAAACTGACGGTTGCCTTCTAAGGCCAAAAACACTAAATTAACATAACTTATACCTTGAGATATTTCAACTAATGAAGGACCCAAAGTGACTTAAAAGTTACAATATTTTACAGGGGCCTCCCCCTTCTAGACACTCCTAACAATGATCTCGCGAGAAGCGTTACCACCCCTTTAGGAACTAGGCTTCAACACAACTAAAACAAGATCTATGAATCAAGAAGATAATTAGGCTCCACACCCAATATTCTAATAATTTCAAATATTCTAAAAGTTTATAATATTAATATGGTCATTTTAATTTTAAATTTTCTCAGTTACCTCAATTTGTTGAGATAATAGAGATGGTTAATGTCTTGCATGTAGAATAAAAAAATTAGATTCAAAGTGACAATATAACAATGTTTAATGTTAAAAAAATATGAATAATAAGAACATATTAAATTACAGATAGCCTTCATTATAATCAATATAAAACTAATTTCTTCTACTATTCATATTATCATAAATGTTGGTTTTGCCATCTTTTCATATGGATCATATGAAAATGACGGTTTAAATCAAAGAGCCCATGAATGTTTCAATGGTGGTTGTTTTATATTATCTAATTTGAATGCAGAGTGACTAATATTGTGGAATGATTGAAAATAGGAATAATAATAATGTACTCAATTACAAATAGCTTACAATTTTAGGAAGCAAATATTTTAGGTAACTGAACATTTTATTTAAGATGAAAAGCCAGGTGTTCTTTTCTTTCTTGAATTATTCTAACAAAAAATTCAATGCACCTCATCAATAATTTATTTTTTCTTACACTAAAATCAGTGCACACTATTAATGTAATTACTCTGAAATTAATGTACACAATACATCTACTTACATTAAATCTGAAATCAACATCTGCACCAAAATCTATTCATCCAATGTAAGCTTTGAAATAGAATTAGAAACCAACATCTACACTAAAATCAATGCATCTATTGAAAAAAACCAAATAGGATTAGAGATAAACATGTGCACTGAAATAAATGCATCTAGTGCAAACAATGAAATAAGATTAGAAATGAACTACATTGAAATAAACACATCTAGTGCAATCAATCAAATTGAATTAGGAATAAACATCTAAATTAAAATCAATGCATCTGTTTCAGTGAATAACATTCTATTTCCCCCTCCCTCTCTCCCTCATATACCTCTCTCTGCCTTTCTCTCTCCCCCCCTCTCTCTCTCCACCTTTCCCTCCCTCTCTTTGTCTCTCTCCCCACCATCTATATCTATATCTCCCTCAATATCTCTTTCTTTGTCTTTCCATCTCGCCCCGTCACACACACACAATCTCTCTCTCTCTCTCCATACATATATATCTTACCCTCCCTCTGTCTCTTTGTCTCTCTCCTATTCCCTATCTCCCCTCTCCATATATATATTTATCTCCCTATGTCCCTCCTTTTTATCTCTACCTCACCCCCAAACACACACACACAAACACACCATCTCTCTCTATATCTATTTATATCTCTCTCCCTCTTCTCTCTTCACTCTCTCTCCATCTCTCCTTCTCTCTATCTCTCTCTCTTCCCCTTCTCTCCCCATCTCTCTCCATCTGCCTTTATCTCTATACGTATATCTTCTTCTCTCCCTCCCTCTCTCTCTCCTCTCTCTCAAGTCCTCTCTCTCCTTCACATATTTTTTAAAAGTAATATAAACTTTAAGACCTCACCTATGCTTTTACCTCTTTTAAAAGCTTTACTTTTTCTGCCTCTCTCTCCCCCTTGAACTACACCTCTCTATCCTTACCTATCTCATTCTCTCTCATTTCCTCTTTCCTTCTCTCTCCATTCTTCTCTCTCCTTCATATGCCTTTTAAAAGTAATCTAAGCTATAAAACCTTACATATGCTTTCACCTCTTGTAAAAACATTACGCTCTCTCTCTGATTAATAAATTACATAATACTATATAATATTATATGGTATGATATACATTACATTATAATATTATGTAAAATATAATATTAATATTCATTTTACTATATATATTATTATAATATATATAAATGATATTATTAATTACATGATATTAATATATAGTCATATATTTGTATATATTATACTACATCAAAATTTGGATTTAATAGTAATTTTAAATTAAATAATTTTTCTTCCTAATATATTGAACGTAATATTATATTCAAAATATTCACCTTGAATTATATATTAAATACTTTTCGCATTCTAAAGGATTTTTATCTCTGGAATCTCTCCTCGCTAAAAGCCATCGGAAATGCAATTGGGAAATTTTACTGCAGGTGCCCAGAAACAGAGGAATATGCCAAAACCACCTATGCACGCATCTGTGTGGAAATGGATTTCAGCGCCGGATTCCCAGCTGAAATAAACCTAACAAGTAAAGACTATGTGTGGAACCAGAAGCTTGATTATGAAAGTGTCCTCTTCAGATGCCGATCGTGCTTTGAGACGGGGCATCTAGCCAAAAATTGCCCAAAAGCCTCTGAGAAAAATTTTGCTAGAAAAAACCACCACAGATCTACATGGTGGGAAGGAGCACAAAAAGAACACTACACTGTCATCAAAGAAGAAGAATATTCTAGAGAAAATGAGTCACAAGAAATCAAGGAAGAAGGAAACAACTCTCAAAACAAGCAAGGAGAAAGCCCGCCCCAACAAATCAACAGTTATGAGGATTTGAATACCGCGGAAAATAAATCTTCATTTAACAGCAAAGCAGATCTCCTAAACCAAACTTCTTCTCCGACTATTTTCATAAGAACGAACACAATAGATCGCGAAGCTAAGACACTAATGTCCCAAGAACCAGAAGAGATGAAGGAGATGCAAGACAAAGGAAGTTGGAAGACCGTAGAGAAAAGAAAGAAAGCTACAACACCAATCTCGCCAAGAAAGACGAGGAGCCAGACAAGTAAAAATTAAGAAAATTGTAGGTCCGATAGACCAATTTGGTCTCAATGGACGTTAACCATCATCATCATCATCATCATCATCATCAATACCTATTCCATACCGCTACATTATTTAGGCTAAGTGTTGAACTATGTAAATCAATATTCAAAATATTAAGATGGCGTGCAACATAGTTGCCACATTATGTCAAAATCAAGGTCATGAATATACAAATTCAGATATTACTTAACGTGAATTGTTCCATTTAATTTGATTTTATCAGTTCCTACTTTCAAAGTTGACTTGCCCGTTTTGATTAAATCCAATCTTTTTTAAGGGAAAATGTGTGGAAAATGTCCATAATCTCTTTAATCAAATAGCCTTTATTCCTCGGGAAAATATTGCTTATTCACATAAGGCAAAGCTTCATATTGTTCTTTGACACTTGTTTTATTAAGATATAATGAATAATATGTCAATGGAAGTTAATTTGAACGTAAATAGTGTAGATAAATTAAAAGAAATGTCTATTGAATTCTACCAAGATTTTATAGTTTTTTTCTTTTCTTTTTTTAATTATTTTGCTGAATTTTGATAAACTACATTAATTATTTTGATGAAATTATTTTCAAATTGAAAATTTTCATTCAAATTTTCTTATAATTCAAAATTTGAATTTAAATTTAAATTTAAATTTAGTACTTATAAGGTATGGAGACTGTATATATTTGTAGTATAGATCTATCTTAATCTTCGAATTGTCAAGTGCTAAGATGTTTCAAATCTTTCGAGGTGAAAACTTCTTTTTTAGTGTAAAATTTGGGGAAAGGTTTGCACCTTGAAAGATTTGATTCCTCTCAACTCTTGATAGATCTAGGGTTAAGGCAAATCTAGGTTGGTTTCAGTGATGTGCGACCATCGAAAATTTGTTGATCTAATTATTCTAATAATTTTAAATATGCTAAAATTGTTTAAAATTTATCTGGTTATTTTAATTTTAAATTTTCTCAGTTACCTCACTTTGTTGAGATAATAGAGACTGTTAATAAATTGCATGATGAAATACAACTTTTGAACACAAAGTGATAATGTAACAATTTTGAATGATAGAAAATATGAATAATAAGAATGTAGTCAATTATAAATAGTCTTCATTGTGATAAATCTCAAACTATTTTCTTCTACCATTAATATTGTCACACCTGTTACTTTTGTCATATTTTCATATGGATCATATGAAAATGACGATTGGAATCGTAGATCCCATGTAAATTTCAATGGTTGTTGTCTTCATTTGAATGCAAAGTGACCGTCAGTGTTGAATTATGGGCAATAGGAATAATAAGAATGTCTTCAATTACAAATAACTTACAATTTAAGGAAGAAAATATTTCAGGTAAGAGAACATTTTATTGAAGATGAAAATTCAAGTGTATTTTTCATTCTTGAATTATTGTAACACAAAATTTAATGCACCTCATCAATAATTTTTTTTGTGATTACATTGAAATCAATGCACAATATTAATCTAATTACTTTGAAGTTATTATACATGAAACATCTAATTACATCAAATCTGATGTCAACATCTACACTGAAATCATTTCATCTAGTGCAAGCATTTAAATAGAATTAGAAATCAACATCTACACCGAAATAAATTCATCTAGTGCAAAAAAAATCAAATAGGATTAGAAATCATCATCTACAATGAAATAAATGCATCTAATGCAAGCGATCAAATAGGATTAAAAATTAATATCTACACTAAAATCAATGCATCTAATGCAAGCAATCAAATTAGATTAAAAGTCAACAAATACATTGAAATCAATGAATTGAGTGCAATAAATCAAATGGGATTCAGAATCAACATGTATACTAAAATAAATGTATCTATTTCAGTCAATAACATTGTATTCCCACATCACTCCCCCCCCCATATCTCTCTCTCCCTCTCTCTCTCTCCACCTTTCCATCCCTCTCTTTGTCTCTCTCACCCTACCATCTATATCCATATCTCCATCAATCTATCTTACATTGTCTCTTTATCTCACCCCCTCAAACAAACACGATCTTTATCTCTTCATTCTAATCTATCTATCACTCTCTCTCTCTCTCTATCTCCCTATGTCTCTCCTTCTTTGTCTCTCTATCTCAACTGCAAAAAGCACAAACATATACACTATATCTCTTCATATTTCTCTCTCTCTCTCTCACTCTCTAATGCTACCTCTCCCTCCCTCCCTCTCTCCTCTCTCTCAAGTCCTCTCTCTTCTTTCCTCTCTCTCCTTCACATGGATCTTCACATGGATTTTTAAAGTAATCGAAATTATAGGATCTTACATATTCTTTTACCTCTTGTAAAAGCTTTACTTTCTCTCCCTCTTTGTCCACCTTGAACTCTTTCTCTCTCTTTTCCTCTCTCTTCATACCCTCTCTCCTTCATATACTTTTAAAAAGTAATCCAAACTATAAGACCTTCCATATGCTTTTTTACCTCTAGTAAAAGCTTTACTCTCTATGATTAATAAGTTACATAATAATATATAATATTAAATATAATATTATATGGTATTATATTATATATTATACCATATATTATAATATTAACATATATATGATATTGATATTATGTTAGCTATAAATAATATATTATTATATTAATGTTATTATTAATTCTATGGTATTAGTATAGGAAATATATTGTAATATATCAATTTTTTATTTAATAATAATATTAAGCTGAAGTCGTATATTAAACCTAATCAACATAATGTCGTGACTTAACCAACATAATTTGGTTGGTTGGGGAAGATTCATGTGGAATAGATGGTTGTTCATGTCGTCGAGATTATATTAAGGTATACGAGGATGCATGGAGGGTTATGGATTTGGTGGAGGAGTGAGATAACCAATTCCTAAAATTGACTTTCTGAGAAAAGTGGCAGATAACGAATTCCTGAAATTACGTGAACAAAGTGTATAGAGACCTGGTAATGCTAAAACAATGGAAGAGATAGCTGCGATGATTTAATCGCTTGCAGAAGTAGCTAAAATGGAACTCGTGAGAGTTCAAATGCATGAAATTGGGAAAGACAGTACAGTGGATTGGGACATGATAGCTGAAAATATCATATTATACTAAATGTGCAAGAGTATGGAATATAACTCCGGTGATTTGACGAATTCGTGCAGAAAATTGGCCCACAAATATTAGAAAAATATGGAGAATTATGGTAGGGAGCGCGGCAGGTGAGTCGTGGAGTGCAGAGACTTGTGGCCATCTAGAGTTCGAGAAGGAGGGAGGTCCTATAAGCTAAGCACAGGTGGAGTTGAAGCCAATGCATGTTGGCTTGTGGAAATGCATGCTTTTTCCAGGACTCTTTGCACTAGCTTTCTTACGACACTTAGCCTCTGTCCACCACTATCAATGACCTCTGTTTCATATGTTCAGGGGTGAAATGCTGGTAAGCTTTTCGACAGTCTGTAGTGCTACAATCCTTATGATCCGGGCGGCCTCATTTTTTCATCGGTGCCATAAGCTTTTCATCGCCTGAATAGTTTCAATTTCTCTGAACCCATTGCACTAGCTTCCTCTATCGCTTTTCATGACCTCTGTAGGCTCAATTTCATGGGTGGTATGTTTATCGTCATCTTGAATCACATTAATTGCTCTGTGTTGGATGAGAACCTTTTTTGTTCTTCTTTGGCCATGACTCAAATTTGCATCTCGCTCCTGCACTCTCCTCTCAGCTCGCCTGTGGCTCCAGGTCAATATCTCTTAGCTATAAATTTTATATGTGTTTTATGATGGCGTTTTGAAAGGAAAGATTTAAGCACCTGCAACACTTTTGATTTTAGTTAGATTCTATAGGTCTATGATAGCTCGAAGTTGTTTTTCTCATTAAGAGATAAGGAAGAAAATGATGGAATGACCTGAAAGTCATTTTGATATTAGCATAGATGTTTTGCTATATCCTCAAGGATTGCCTTAGATTCTAGTATTTTTCTCATGTCTGCGGTCGTTTTCAAGCCGGTCATGGGTATCAGTTCTCAAGTTTTAGAAATATTTTTTCATTTCAAAGCCATGCTTGGATTTCCGGTTTAAGGTTGGCCCTTGGTGGTGTGTCAGTCGGTTTTTCTGCTACTGTATAGTCTACCCTGAGGAATTGTCATGAAGGCTCTGCCTGTCGAAACCTCCTGATCCCTACAACATTGGCTCATTACTTCCACCTACCTGAATCCATCTGGTTTTTTTCGGGATAGTTTTTTTCTCCGGGAAGCTGGAATGCCTTCGAAAGCACAAGCCTTAATTTCTTTCTCTAACTAAGATTTTTGGGCAGAGTAAAGAAAGGTATTTCTCTAGATTTTTAAATCTTCTGTGGGACAGAACAGGTTTTCTGAATTAAGCTAAGCTATCAAAAATTCAAAATTCTATGTGGCTGTCAGAATACAGTAAATGACATAGTCATCCCATTTATAGGTAAAGGGGTTGACGGACTTATAATTAACTCCATTTCTCTTCAAATAGGGGTAAACTCTTTCACGAGGTTTCACAGGACAGTACTGTAGTCTGAAAATTCGAGATTTAAGCCTTCCCTCTCCGGGCCTTTTGCTCAGAACCATCTGATTCTACTGTCCATAGCCCTTGGCCCATATCTTCCCTGGATTTTTATGATCCCTTCATACTCAGAATTAGGTGGTTGATTTAACAATGACTAATACATCTGACTTGGAGGCGATGATTCAAGCGACCATTCAGGCTGAGTCAATACACGAGAATGCCAAGTTGGGTAGTGAGTCGCAATCCACTTTGGAGGAAATGCTAATTCACCCCTCGGTCCCACAAAATAAGATGAAAGGTTTTTTAAAAGATAAACCTTTACGCACTATCAGTCAGTCCGGAAAAGATCTCATTTAGAAAGCCTCGCATGAAGACTATCTTCAGGGAAATCAAAAACCTGTTAAGACTATCCCCCCTCCGGCTGCTATTAGAATATATAGCAGTCATCTGGCAGATCATATTGAAAGTCTCCAAGCTAATGCCTTGGTCGGGAGATGGCATTTCCCGGAACTAGATGACTCGAAGATGAGATGTTGGCTCGAGCAGCAATGGAAGCCGCTAATTGGATATGTTCCAATTGTCGCCAAGTTACTGAAAGAATGGCACTGCTTTCACTTTCTGATTTCCAATGACCTGGAAATCATTCTAAAACAACAATGGGTTTATAAAATAAGATTTCTGGCATTACATAGATGGTATATGGGCTATAATCCATTAAAGAACATTCCATCCAATAATTTAATTTGGGTCAAACTTCATGATTTGCCATTAGAGTTATGGTCAAAGGAAACTTTAACTGAAATCGGGAATGCCATCGGAAGATGTGTATATGTGGATGCTTGGGTTTTAGGAGAGAAAGAAAAACTAGTAGCTTGGATTTTGATAGAAAAACCTTTCAGAGGTGGTTTCCCGACCCATATAGACATTCACTAGGGGGATTTAAAAATCAGGCAAAGGCTTGACTTCTGGGGGATTCCCTTTAGATGTACAGCTTGTCATCGCACTGGGCATATAATTAAGAATTGTTCAAGACGCCTTTCTAATAATAGAAAGCATGATGGTCACGATCATTTTGTAGCAAACCCCTACAAAGTTAAATCATCGTGCCAGGATTCAGAGCGATCCACATCCTTAAAGCCCCTGTCTCTCTCAGGTCAGAAGCTCACCAGGAGTTTATTTCTAAAGACCATCAGCTTTCTCCTCATCCGATTGATACTCACGTTCCTGTCGAGCCTATATCTCCCTCTATGCCCCATTTGGAGCCCGCCTGACACCACGAGGCTCCTATTGATACCCATATCCCGGTGGAGCCTATATCTCCCTCTATGCCCCCGTTGGAGCCCGCCTCGGATCACGAGATCCCATGCCCTCTTCCATCTCCGCATCCTCTTAGAAAGCTCAGTAATGAAATTCAATCCATCTATTCCTCTACTCCATCTCCAATTAAAATCAGCTCTTCAATTGAAAGAGGGAAAGAGATTTTGATCACTGCTACCCGAGCAAACTCGCCTACATCTTCGCCCAAAAATTCTGTAGGCAGTGACATGGATTTCTTGTTAAGTAAAAAATCTTTACAGCTCAGGGCGCTCACAATTCATAAACCCTTTGCCCAGTTCTCCCCTCAAATTAGTCCAAAGTCTGCTAGAAATATCACGGTGACGAGGAAAACAAAAGGGGGAAGCAGGCACTTCAGGGGGAGAGGAGAGGGCACGGGCATAGGAGTCCGAAATTTATCTCTTATAGATGTCCCAATCATAGACATGACAGAAGATAGGCCTCTTAGAGCAAGCATGGCCGGAAAATCTCCAAAATGAATTTCATTATCTCCATGAACATAAGGGGTTTGGGGGCAGGTCCAAAGTTTTTGGCCTTAAAAAACCTCTTTTACTCAGTAAGCCCCAAAATTATTTTAATACAGGAAACTATGCATGCCTCCTCTGTTGCAGTCTCTTACTTCAGAAAGATGTTTCCTTCCTGGCACATCTTTGCTATGGAAGCGATCGGTCTTTCGGGGGGGGGGGTGTTAGTGGTCTTATGGGATCTAACCTAGATCAAGGCAAAAACATATAGTAGTTTAGCAGGGATCTTGATCTCGGGAAAAATGAGAGGACATAAATTTCCAATAAATATCTTGAATGTATATGCTCCCTACAAGAATAGAATGCTATTCTGGGAGAATCTTTTTGACTCTGAAATTCTTGATGTGGAAAATTTATTGATTGCAGGGGATTTAAATGTCACTTTAAAAATGGACGAGATTTGGGGCAGTAACAAGAAGAAGGACCCTCTTGCTGAAAGAATTAAAAATTAATTGCTGAGGAGGAATTTTGTTGACATTCTCCCTACTTGAATGCTCCCGACATGGGAAGATGGAAAAATTGAGAAAGCGTATATTGCAAAAAGGCTGGATAGATTTCTTCTTCATGCTAGTTTTATTGACAGTACGGGTATGCCATTCTCATCAATTGAAAATGTCTTCATTTCAGATCATAGGCCGATATTATTAGGCTGGAAGGAAAAAAGTTTCAGGAAAGGATACTCATTCAAATTTAATAGGTCTTTCCTGGAGGATCCCGGCTTTAATGACCTTATTAAAAAAACATGGAACGAGTTGGCATCTAATAATCCTTCCTCGCTTTTGATGACATTCAGAGACAAAATGGTTCATATGCGTAAGGTTGTGAAAGAGTGGCAATATGAGAAAAGGCAATCCAACAGAAAAGAGCTTAGGAATATTCAAAGGGCTTTAGACATGGCCTTGGAGGCGGTGGCTGCTCATCAACTAGCCTTTAAAACAAGGTGTCTTATAAAGGAGTTGCAAAAGAAGAAAATAAAAATTTTAGAACAAGAGGAATCCTTTTGGAGATTGAAAAGTAGGGCGATATGGTTAAAAGAAGGGGATAAGAACACAAATTTCTTCCACAATTTTGCAAATGCCAGGCATGAAAAGAACTCCATATGGAAGATAAGAGATGGAAGAGGTTGTTTCATATATTCTCAATAGGAAATATCAAATGAGGCAGTAAACTATTTTGGTAAATATTACCAAAGATCTGAAGAGTGCACGTTTCAAGACATTCTATGGGGCATTGAATTTTTTCCACAGATGTTTGATGAAGACACAAATGATAAAATCTTTCAACCAGTTTCTGAGGAAGAGCTGCTTAGAAATATGAAATATTTTAAAAGAGATAAATGTCCAGGGCCGGACGACTAGACAATAGAGTTTTTTGTTCACTTCTTCGACCTCTTCATAGCTGATTTGTTAAAAATGATATAAGGTTCAAGAATGTCGGGCAATATCAATCTAAAGATTGCTTCCACCAACATAGTGATCATTCTGAAGAAAGAAAAGGCGGAGTCATTCATGGACTTCCGGTCGATCTCTCTGTGTAATATTTATTACAAAATTATTGCAAAAGTTATTGCAGAAAGAATAAAAGAATCATTATCCAAATACTTAACAATAGATCAACACGCCTTTCTTAAAGGGAGAAACATTCAGGACACAGTGGCAAGTACACAGGAAGGTCTATTTGCTATTCACTCCAAAAAAAGGGATGCAATCATTCTTAAGATCAACCTTCATAAGGTATACGACTGCCTCGACTGGGGATTCCTAAGGTTTTTACTTGCAAAGGTTGGCTTAAGAGCTAGCATGACAAATTGGATAATGGCATGCGTTGAGAAGGCGAATTATGCAGTGATCATTAATGGGATTCCTTCTTCTTTTTTCCCTACCTCCAGAGGTCTCCGTCATGGATGCCCCTTATCCTCGCTTTTATTCATACTGGCAATGAATACTCTCACCCTCCATATCAACAAGGCCGTAAAGGAATTCAGATGTCATCCGCTAAAAATTTGCAGGAGAATTTCGATCTCTCATAATTTATTTGTTGATGATATTATAATGTTCGGAATTCTTTGGAGACTAACATGGTTATGTTTCTCTGAAATTCTAAGAAATATTCAAAGGGAAACAGGTCTTCAAATAAATTACGCAAAGTCTATCATCTTCCATAATGATATATGCCAGGTCGAGGTTGAATGGTTATCGGATCTGTTTGGAATCAAAGCTCAATCTATCAGTCTCGGAATAAAATATTTGGGCTTTCAATTAAAAGCTTCTGGTTACAAAAAGGCGGACTGGTTGTGGATCTTAGATAGAAATTACAAGAAGATATCGGCTTGGCAATTCAGGTGCCTTTCACTTGTAGGAAGAGTGATCCTCGCTCAATCGGTGCTAAACCAACTTGTAGTATACTGGGCTCATTTATATTTCCTCCTAGAAAACATAATTTAGTCAATGAAAAAGCTTACAGAAAATTTCATTTGGGGCGGTCAAGCCGGAAAAAAGAAATATCATCTCTCAAAATTATCCAATATCTCCATGTCGAAGTGCTGCGGAGGGTGGGGGATTTTAGACTTGAGAATTTTCGGAAGGGCTCTGCTTTGTAAAACCCTATGGAGAGGCATCTTTGAAAATGGTCCGTGGAGCAATATAGTTCAGAAGAAATACTTGAGAAGGAAGGATCTGTCATTCTGGCTCAGAAAAGAAAGGATCGACTCTTCTATAGGATCACCAATTTGGTTAAGCCTCCGAAAGATCAGAAAATTTTTCCTGGAAAATTTAACCTGGCGATTCCAATCCGGAAAAAGAATTCTCATTGGGAGAGATCAATTTATGAGTGGTGCTGAGGTGATTGAGGTTCATTATCCATTACTGAATTTTCTTCAAATGAAAGGTTTTTTTTATTGGGATAGCCTAATAGCAGGTTGGTAGGGTCTGGTCCCTCTCTGGAAGGAAGCTGATAGTCTGGGGTTGTCGATTGACATTGCTACACAATGGGATCATATCAGAATCCATCTTACAAATTGTCGAATCTTTCGCTCGGAGGAACAAGACTGTCTCATGTGGAAAAACTCGAAAGGGTTGTCTTCTGTTCATGTAAAAGATGTTTATCAAGACTTGCTCGGCCTTAAGAAACCTCTCCTCAGGCCTTCTTTCCTTCACATCTTTTGGAAATTGGGTTGCCCTTCAAAAATGATTCTTTTCTCTTGGTTGTCTTTCCACAATAGAAATATCTCTTGGGAAAAATTAAGGAAACGTGGATGGTAGGGTCCTGGTGTCTTCCCCATTTGCAGGTCTGCAAAGGAGAACAACTTCCACCTTTTTCTAGATTGCAAGAAATCTCATCAACTTTGGAAAGCGCTAGAGGAATGCTATGGAATCTAGCATATGTCTCACACCTCTATTTCCGACGCGTTCTTATGGAGCAGTATTCAAAAAAAGTCATGGAGATCAGTTTTTATCATAACTTTTTGGAGTATCTGGAAGTGGTGAAATAATTTTATTTTCAATAATAATGCTTCCCATTTTCTGGAATTATTATCCATCATTTCTTCCGTCTATGAATCAATCTCGCAAAGCCCTTCCAAGCAGCCAAAAAAGAATGGTAATGAGATCCCTCAGAAGTTGTCGTCTATGCCAAGGGCTTTTTTCGATGGTGCTGAACAGGGAGGTCAATGTGGATGTGGGGTCATCATCTAGGTAAATGAAAATAGCCAATTTCTCATTTACTGGAATGGGGGAGGGGATCCAACAACAAAGCTAAGGCAGTGGCCCTTGTTGGCCTTCTACATTTCTATCTCTTTCTTAATCTACAGGATGTCTCCATCTTTGGAGATTCGAAGGTCATGGTGGATTGTGTGCTTGGTAAGAATAACATTACTAAGCCTCAACTCATTGGGTGGTTATACAGGATAAATTTTTTATGGAATAGATCAGAGGGAGCCTCTACTCATCACATCAACAGGACCCTAAATCAGCAGGCAGATGGTTTATCAAAAAAGGGTCTTCAGGCGGTTCCAGGTTTATGGTTTTTGCAGGTTTCTCATGAGGGGAAAACATTCTCCATACAAGACTTCTTCCCTCCCAACTTTTAAACCTATCCTTTGCTTCGGTTCTAGTTTTTCTCATTATCTTTTGGTTTTGTTTCCCTTCAGTTTAGTTGTCTCTCCAGATGTTGAAGGTCTTAATCTTCTAATGTTGCTGTTTCCAGTGGTTTCAGGTTCTGAAAGCTTGATGTCTGTATATCTAGCTCTCGGGATGGCTTTTTGCTGATGGCCGATAGTTATGGTCTCTTGGCTAGATCTTGTCCTCTTTATGCTCAGTTAGACTATTTTAGACACATATCTCTCATGGCTGTCAGTTTTTTCTGGCATGCGTTGTTGATGCCCATTTGTATGGCCTTTTCCTATTTTTTTGTGACAAGTCCTCGCCATCCCTTTGCATGGTTTGACCTATATGAGACATATATCCTCTAATGTATTTGTACATATATGCTATGTTTATATTTCTGATATAAATACAATTATGCTTTTTTGTCATGAAAAACTCCCGTGAATTGACGGAAGTGGTGAAGGAAATATGGAGCACATTAGCAGATGTCATTGGTGCTGGCATTGAGAAAGTTTTGAATGCATAGAGCAGAGCAGGAGGAAATGGGCTTGACATATGGAGGAAGGTAGCAGGAAGCAGTATTCAAATTAGGGAAATCAAGGGTACTGATGGCGAGGCTGTGATGAAATCCCAACTTGCCCATCGCCCCAGAATTGGGAAGGTATTTGGACGGGTCCCACTCCCCCATAAAGCAAAGAATAAGAAAGCTGCTCAACCCCCAACAGAAGCAGAAGCAGAAACAGAGATGGTTTAAATTGTAATTTTCAACAGTTTGGGAAATGTGTTAAAATTGTCTTTCATAATTGTCTTTAAAATTGTCTTTCATAAGATTTCTTGTAGTATGCTATATAAGAATGACTGGATTGATGATCAAAAATGTGTTTTTATTTCTTTGTCACACATTCTGAAGTATTCCTTGTAAATATAATCGCATTGATGATGGAAAATATGTGGAATGTAGGATTGTGGCAAGGATGATTATAGTAATTTCTGTGTATTATATTTTATGAGTTTAATTGCATAAATTAAATGGTTAGTAAATGTTAATGGGTATTAAGTTGTATATTAATTTTATAATATATCTGGTTAATATTTTTAAAATCATAAAAATTAATTAAATTACATGTTTATTTTAAATATATTTTTTATTACTATTATTATAAAAAGAGTAATATATAAGTCAAAAAAACAAAAAGACATATATTAGGTAATAAAACAAACATAATAACACAACAATAAGTAATAAAATTTCAATGACACTTGTGAATATAACTCTTTTTTTTAATTAAATTCAAAAGAAAAAAATTCAGAACTACTTTTGAAATAAATCTTAACTCACTTTCCTAATTATGAATAAAAATACTTCGTGGACATTTCATTGAGGTTAAAAAACTACCATCTACTTAATAATTATTGATAGTTAAATTAAAATTCTGAAATCGCTATCTCCAAATAAACACATGTATTATTATTATTATTATTATTATTATTATTATTATTATTATTATTTTATGTTTTCCTATCTTTTGGAAATATTATTATTAAATTATATCTTAAGTTTAGTAATTATGTTTATTGATATAAATAATTTTAATAACAAATAATATTTATTCTTCTAAAATGATAGCTTATAGTGAAATAGATTCATTTGAGATGGTTGGTAGAAATGTTCTCTATGTCATGTAGCATGTTGGGTTCACAATGAGTGTTCCTTGTAATGGTTTTGAGCCTTACTTTAAGAAACTCCCAACGAGTATCTTAAGTTTTTGTAAGTTTCAAACCTATCCAGGGGCATCTCACCTAGGTCACACCAACTCTTAATATCATTGCTTTTTTTATATATCTTGAACTACCATGAATTTCAATGTTCGATCTTAACCCCAAATCTAACAAGTGCCTAGAGGGATCAATTTTCGTGAGGTGAAACCTTGTTTTAAAGTATATCACTTAAAAAAGGCTTTCACCTTGAGATATTTGATTAGTTGTAGTATATATATATATATATATATTCAAAAATGATACTTATGAAAAGAAAAATCACACATGGTGTGCGTTTGTCTCTATGATGATGATGATGATGATGATGATGATGATTAACGTCCACTGAGACCAAATTTGTCTGTCGGACCTATAATTTTCTTATTTTTTAATTATCTAGCTCCTTGTCTTTCTTGGCGAGATTATCGTTGTAGCTTTCTTTTTTTTCTCTACGGTCTTCCAACTTCCTTTATCTTACATCTCCTTCATCTCTTCTGGTTCTTGGGACATTGGTGTCTTAGCTGCACGATCCATTGTGCTTGTCCGTTTGAAGGTAGTCGGAGAAGAAGTTTGGTCTAGGAGATCTACTTCACTGTTAAATGAAGATTTATTCTGTGCAGTATTCGAATCCGCATAACTATTGATGCTTTAGGGATTGTCGAGTTCACTTTTTTGTTGTTGGGCAGGGATTTCTCCTTGCTTGTCTTGAGAGTTGTTTCTTTCTTGCCCGATTTCTTGTGACTCATAGTTTTCTCTAGAGTATTATTCTTTGATGACAATGTAGTGTTCTTTTTGTGCTCCTTCCCACCATGTAGATCTGTGGTGGTTTTTCCTAGCAGACTTTTTCGCAGAGGCTTTTGGGCAATTTTTTGGCTAGGTAGTCTGCCTCAAAGCAGGATTGACATCTGAAGAGGACAATTTCATAATCGAGTTTCTGGTTCCACACAGTCTTTACTTGTTAGGTTTATTTCAGCTGGGAATCTAGCGCTAAAGTCCATTTCTACACAGATGCGTCCATAGATGGTTCTAGCATATTCCTCTATTTCTGGGCACCTGCAGTAAAATTCCCCAATTGCATTTCCAATGGATTTTAGTGAGGAGAGATTCCAGAGATGCAAGGGTAGACTTGGAAATCTCAACCAAACTGGTCCTGAGGTTATGACTGCTATTGATAGATCGAATGATGGGTTCCATGGCTTCATGAATAGGCCTGATTTTTCCCAAAAACAAGGGTCGGAATCTAGAATACATTGTCTACTTTTAGGATTTTAAAAATCTACTATAAAGAAACCGATAGCACAGGGGTAGATATTAATTTCATCAGAAATGATAGGCTTCCGTACCTCCGAGATCCAATTGTGGAGAGCTGTCAGCCACGGCCAGAAACCATTGAACCAGAAAATTAGGGCACTTTCTGAAAACTTCAAAGCCTCGTCAAGTGAGGCCTGGACCACCTGGACAATGGGAGTTGGGGCATCACTTACGATATATATAGACACACACACACCATATGTGATTTTTCTTTTCATAAGTATCATTTTCGAATCCATAAATGGAATGTGTCAAAAATCCTTTTAGGTACTTGGATTGTATAGACTAAAGAACTTCAACTTGAAACTTCAATAAATATTTGTTGGAGTTTAATAAATGAGGACCTAGAAATATACCTTAAAAAGGGGCCTGAATGTGTAATAGTGTGATTACTTGAATTCTTTAATCATAAGAATTTCTTTTTCCAATTGTTTAATATAATATCTAAATAACTCTTTAAACTATTTATAATGTATACATAGTTGACATTGAAATATTTTACCTAACATGGGAATTCAAATATTTTATTTATGTTTTGCATTGAATTTTTTTGTCAATATTTTTTATTTAACTATCGCGTATTTAAATTAAGTGGATTACACATCTCTCTCTTATTATATTAGGAAGTAATCATTTTCTTTACTTTCAATTACTTCTTCTCATTAGGGATTGAAAACACACACACACACACACATATTAAATTAGTTAATGTGGATGTTCAAATAATTTATTTAAATCTTGAATTGAAATATTTTTAAAAAGTACATGAATTATACATATTCCTTGCACTTAGAGTGCAAATACAGTGGAGGAAGGGGGTGGCATGGCCAACCAAGCCCACACATTCACACATGCAAACAATTCATACCTATGTTAACAATGCCCATGATAGACTACTCTTTGTCTAGGCATTTTGGGTTGAAGGACCTTTGTCCCATGCCTAACTATTATGCCCATGAAATTTCCTTCCTACAGTGGGACCAATAACTTTGTTACATTTGTATTATAGGGCTCTCATCTTAATTTGACAGTCGAGGGACAAATTCCATCGATTGGAAGATATTCCTCATCAAGGAAGACCCCTTGTAGTCATTGGAAGAATTTAATTTGGTTAAGGAAAAATATATTCTTAATATGGAAACCCACATTTGCACAGAAGGCCATGCCTTCTCAAAAGAGAAACTAGACACCCTTGGATGGCTATAAATATAATTCAAGTGACCCGCATTTGGAGGAAATGATGAAGCATTCTTATTTTATTTTTCTTGGTCTTGGCTCACAAAAATATTAGTTTATTCGTAGGAAATTGGTTGGCACAAGTCTGAAATTGTAGGGTTGGAAGCTCGCACGTGTGATTAGGGCTTTTAGTTTTTGTCATAGGGGTTACATAAGAAAAATCCAGCTGAAACCACATGCATGAAAGCATTTACATGTGGCAAGAAAGTTTCATTAATGCACATATCTCTCTCTTCATGGGTGTGGGACCTATTGTTTCATTTTTGTAGTTTAACGTAGATTTTGTCATTTGACCACACATGTTCACAATTTATCGTAGGCTTCTGAATCGTGATTTTGAGTAGTATTATTGTTGGGTTCATCTCTGCAATATAGTTTGGTCGGTTTTGCTAGAGATTCTTGTGAATGAAGAATTGGATTATTGTACTCTCTCTCTTTGCTAAAAATTTTATGACAATGTGATAAGAAGAAGAATTTAAAAGTGTTTTCGCTCTTGTGGGGTTTTTCCCTATTCTTCAACCAATCCTAGCATCGTTATGTCTTAATTCCTTTCTAATATTGTTCCTTTATGTTGTGTTGCATTGATGATGATACTGTTATTTCTATATAATTGCATATGTTGTTAATGATGTTATAATTTTGTAAGGTGAATTCAATATGTAAATAATGAAATGCAATTATCAAAGGAAAGAACAATATAGCCCTAAGAAAACTTAACATGGTATATGAGTTGGGTTAAAGAAAAGTCATTGAGATTTCCACTGAGAAGATACTCTTTCTATAATAAAGAGAAGAAGGAGGAGATATAAAAAAATGTAAGGGTTTGAAGGAAACCATAGGAAATCTCGTTATTAGGGTTTGATTAATGGCATGAGGTTAGGCTTTGAAACCTTGAAATATGATAAAGGCTTGAGTTTTGAAATCTTAAAAACCTGTCATGATTAGTCGTTCTATCACTTGTGATAGATGTAGTGTAACCACAGATGGGATAGCCTAATTGGGCATTGTTACTCATGAAGTCGAGGGAAATATTAAAGGAAAAATTGTTACATGGATAATGGAGAATACTAACACATGGAGGTTGGTTCAAGAGGGATACGACCAATTTTCATTAAATATAAGTAACCTTTTATATTTATGTCTTCAAGACACTATTATTGTTTATATTTACCATTTTGATCATTTCGTTTCCATCCTGCATATTTGGATATTTTAATACTTCTAACCTCTAGATGATATGTGATAAGCATATCCTTCTTGAGGATCACCAAAGTTTTAGGAAAAGAAAGCTAGTGTAGGAAGTGAAGAGCTAGTGCTGGAAAATGAAATAAGTACTAGGGGAAAGCTTTTGAAATTTTTTAAAGTAGCATCCAGAAAATACAATATGAATGTACTACAACTACCAATGATAAATAAGTGTTACTAGCTACAAAGGTATATGGATACTACAAGGTATGCGTAGTATATTGCTTCAGTGTTAGGATCTAACTGCAAGATTGGATGACAAGTTAAGCCCTAAATTATGTCTAGAATATCACCTTCATAAATTAATCATGCATGCATATAAAAGTAAGTTTGATTTCCAAAACATGTGATATATTGGTGTTCTTGATATTTGAAAAGTATCTTACATTTTATTAGACATGATGGATTTCATGATTTTATAGAGAAGGTTATAAACTTTGATCTTGTTATATGGTAACTTGATAGTATTATTGATTCTTGGAATAAGCATGGTAACTATGATAAAAGTTTGACAACAAGATTGCTTTTCAAGATCTTATCATTGATCTTGGTTACGTTTTAATGATCTTAGTAAAGTTGACAACATGGTAAAATTGGATGCCCTGACATGATGATTGAAGTAATGTGATAAAGAAGTGATGTTGTGATTATGATCCTCAAAGTATAATGATACACTTGTCATATAACCTAAATATATGACACTAACCGTTGATGATACATTCATTTGAGAAAATGAAGTAGTCAATGATGATTTTTTATGACTACGATGCATATATGTTTGAAAACCTGAAATAGTTGTGAATTAATTATCTGATAGTTTGGTTTATGCATGATAGTATTATGATAGATGGGCTGATGTCTTGAATTTTGACTAAAGAGGCTTTCCATTTAGAGGGAGAAAATCCATGAGACCTCAACACCCATTATTATATCAAACAAATAAATAGAAGACTCTTAATCGATGAATCAAGGTCTCTGGACTTAAATAGATGATCATCTGATGTTAGTTTTGACAAGTTTTGATCTGAACAAAGAAAAATTGTCCTAGTTTAAGTGTCAATTGTTGGGAGAAAATATCAAGGGTGTTGTTATAGGCCTCTAAGCCACACCGAACAAGGATCATGGGTACGACTGAGCCTGTATGATAGAAAGCTAAAATATTGTGAACAAAATGAGGATCACACCAAGAGTATGATTGATGTACTATCATGAAGTGCATGATAGAAATTTTTATAGATAAAATATGAATAGTAATATCTACATAATGTATGACTTGTTGCAGGTATCAAAATGAAGGTTGTTTGATAGCATGACCTCTTTAGGAAATTTCAGGTGACCTACCTTTTGGAATATTCTCTTGATTATGTTGCAAGGCTGAAAAATCATTGCTAATAGAATCTTAAAGATAATTTCATAATTGACATAATTATTTTCTCTTGCATAGATATTTATGTAGAAAATAATCTGAATCTATTAACTAATCTTTCGATTGTAGGGGTCTACATATAAACATGTTCTTTGTCTGAATTTGATCATTATATCTAGTACATCAACGAATAATTACTCCTATGTATGCAATAATTTCTATTCTTGTTATTATATATATATTGGAATGAGCGGATGGAAGAAACTTATATGATTTGTCACTCATGTTTGCATTCACATTTAGTCGTAGAAATGATTAATATTATGATCATGTGGATGACTTGATTAATTACGACTTGACATGTCTTCATAAATGAAAATTGTTGACATAACAATAGATAAGGTAAAAGACTTGAGCGTGAAGTCTACAAACGTAAAAGACTTTGAAAATGATATTTTCTAAGTCTTTGATATTAACTTGGTTTGGAATTTAAGGTTTAAGAAGTATACTTGGATTGGAAAAGTTTAACAATGATGTCACCAAAAACTTTCATAGCTTTGATATTAATTTTTTTTTTGACATATAAGGCTTCATAAGAAGTCTTTGGTTTGATTACACAGTATTGAATTGTTTGAAGCTTGGTATATTGGTATGGTTAGTGTTATGTTTGCATAAAGTCTTCTATGGTTTAAGGAAAGCTCCCCAAGCCTAGTAGGTCCACATTGACAACTACCTAGTGAAGCATTAGAAGTCATACACATATGAGCCTATAGTTCAAAGTAGTCAAAGTTTTTGGTTTTATATGTTGACGATCTATTCTTGGCAAGTAGTGAGCCTCTAAATATAAAAGTAAGAGAGAGTTTTCCTTTGAGTTTGAGATGAAGGATCTTGGCATGATGTATTAATTTATGGGATTAGATGGTTGGAATGAAAATATGAAATCAAGCTAGTCGAAATATTTGGAAAGATGGAATGCAAATACTTGGACACTCTGATGGATTTGAATTATGTAGAGATATTGTTGGACCTAACTTAGAAAACTCCTTTGAGTACAAATAGTTGATTGAGACAATCGTGTTCGTTGTGGACAATCATATGGATATATGTTTTGTAGTGAACACTTTGGGTCAATTGATGCCTGGGCTACTTCATTCAAATTGGTTTCCACCAAGCACGTGTTGAAAAATGGGATGATCAATATTGGTCTGAAAATTTCTATTGGAGATGTACGATTGCATGAATACACTGATGTTAACGAGGCTAGAAATTATATTAATAAATGGAGCACATTTGGGTGTTGCTTTAGTTGGGCATATGCCATGAAATTTTGCATGAGTAGGAAATAGAAGCTCGTAGCTTTAAGTATGAGTGAGGTTGAGTACACTGTTACTAGCATGGTCATCTGCAAGACAGTTTATTCAACAAAGATCTTTATAGAGTTGTTTAAGCAGGTTCGGTATATGGCAATGATATATTGCAATAACAAGAATTGGATCTGATTGGGAAATAATCCCACACATATAGTTGGATAGAGATACATTCATAAATGAAGACAATACTACTATATGAGAAAATTTTAGGCTTTTGGTTGTTGCCTCCATTAGAGGAAAGATAAATAAGGTATCCTTTTATGACATGCATTTTCTCTAACATAATATTTTATTTTATGTTTTGTATGAATTGGAAAATACAGGAATGTTTCTTGAGATAACTGCATAAACAAATATTATTGAATCCTTTTGTGAAATATTTGAGTCAGTACCAGATACAAGCACGTTTATATCTTTGTTATCTATAGAGAAAAACATGGATTGATGGATGTGACCCACCTCGAAAAGGGTCTAGATTGATTAAGAAGACTAAGTATAGAAATTCTCCTTTAGTTGAGCTCCCGACGGAGGGATTGGAGAACTCATGGCTCTTCGAGTTGAGGAATCTCTAGACAATAGGGTTGTTGGGTGTGTGTTATGTTATTTCCATGACTAGCCCCATGCGTGAAGTAGGTTGGTCACCACCCACTTTGTTGTGTCAAGCGCAGTAGGGGGCACTGTCGGGGGGTTTGTAAAGGGGCTATATCCCCCCTGCATGGGGCCTGAGGCAACAGCCTCGGATTTTTTTTTATGAACCCTATATTAGGTGCGCAGACATACCTATGGTTTTGTGCATGGGTTTTGCACATGGTTTTGGGCATGATGGTTTTCTGGCCATGGTATTTTGTAGATCCGGTCAAGGCAACTATGATTATGTCCTAATACAGGGTTAATGGATTGGGATTTATGGATGCGTTGGAATATATATATATTTATTGTAACATTGAAATGCAAATAATGAAAAATCAATCTCATAGTTTTGGTTTTGGGATCTAGGGGAAAATCCCTGTGTATATCTATTTTATGTTTTATCCTCCATCGATTGTTGATTTTCTATCTTTTAGAATTCATATGTGGGTAATTTATGTACTAGGTTAGAACCTACATTTCTTATTAGAGTTGTTTTAGCTTCAAGGGGATGCCTTTGTTGTTGAGGGTTTTTTTCTCGGGCCTGTCGTAGACCCTATTCAGTGGGAGAACTACGAGATCGATTCTTGTGGTGAAATAAGATGGTGAGCAATGGAAAGATAAATATTGATAAATTTAATGGTTATAGTTTTGAGTTTTGGAAACTCAAGATGGAGCATCTATTGTTCGATAAAGATTAATGCATCGTGGTAGATACAGGTACTAAGCCAGTGACAATGTCAAATGAGCACTATGTAGGTTTTAACCCCTGCACAAAAATTACCTACATACGAATTGTAAAATAGGAAATCAACAAAGGTGAGAGCATAACACATAAAACAAATATACACAAAGATTTTCCCCTGGATCCCAGAAACAAGACTACTAGATTGATTTTTCATTATGATCCTTCGAATGTTACAATACATACATACATACATACATACAGATATATATATATATATATATATATATATATATATATATATATATATATATATATATGCCGAAGCATCTAGTACCATGGAATGAAAACCATAACGCCCAAAATCATGTGCAAAAACCATGTAAAAAACCATGCCAACACAACCCAACATTCTCCCACTTGTTGTTTTCTTTCCACAGGGGGCCACAGGAGAGCTTAATCATTTATCCAGCCCTACAACACCCATTGTTTCTCTGCACCAAGAGAACCTCCCAAAGCTCATAGATTTTGTCAATGCATTTGGAGTATTCTTCAAAGTGTTCACCTTTACCAGTAATACCTTTTTGTCTTCTATCATATCCCTCACAGAGTGATACTGAACATCAATGTGCTTTGTCTTTGAATGATAAGTAGGGTTTTTTGCCAAGGAAATTGCAATTTGGATGTCACAGTCTATCCTTTTAGGTTGCGATACTAACCCCATACTTGAAGACAATCTCTACAACCAAACTGCTTCCTTGTTTGCATGAGTGGCTACCATTTTTTCTACCTCTGTAGTTCATAGTGCCACTACAAAATGTTTCTTACTCATCCAACTAACTGCACCTCAAAATAGGTTAAGCACATACCCACTTGTAGATCTTCTCTAATCCAGATCTACCATGAATATCCAAAACTCTGTCCAACCCTCGTCTTTCTTTGTAGCACAAACCATAATCACTACTACCATGCAAATACTTGAAAACCTGCTTGACTGTTGTCCAATGCTCCTTCCCTGGTTTTGACATAAGCCTGCTCAATATTCCCACTACATGTGCCATATCTGGTCTAGTAAAGACCATCGCATACATAAGGCTACCGACTGCACTTTCATATGGAACACAGGACATGTCCTCTTCCTCTTCTTGTGTCTTGGGACTCTTTTCAGCAAATAACTTTACACCTACAGGAATAGGAACCTTCACCAATTTACTATCCTGGAAGAGTTCTATAAGAAGTGTGGTATAACATAGTAGCAGACCACTCTATACACACCTCAGCAAAATAGAGTTGCAAAAAGAATGAACAGGACATTGATGGAAAAGGCAAGAAGCATGCTCACTAGTGTCGGGTTAGGACAAGAATTCTTGGTAGAGGTGTTGGATACTACATGTTACCTAGTCATCAGATCACCTTCGTCAACATTGGGGGATAGGTATCCACATGATTTATGGACTGGTAAGAAGCCCTCTCTTTCAAATCTGAGGGTATTTGGCTATGATGCATATGTACCTATTCCAAAGGAGAAAAGAACCAAGTTGGATAGTACATCTGAAAGGTGCATATTTATTGGGTATAAGGATGGTTTAAAACGTTATAAGCTTTGGAACCCCAAAACAAGGAAGGTTGTGTACAACCGAGATGTGACATTTAGAGAGGTGAAAGATGTTATTAAACATGAAGTCATACCGAAGGAATCAGAGAAGATAGAGTTTGAGCTAAAGGAGGAAGAATCATACTCTACAGTAGAAGAGGAATCAAAAGATGAAAATACATAAACTCTAGCTATGAGAAGATTAGTTCAAGAAAGAAGGAACCGAGAAAGGTATTGAACATCTGCTTTCTACTCAAATTTTTCTTTATCTATCACTAATGATGATCCCAAAATTGTCAGGGAGGCAGTAGATTTAGACGATGGAAAACTATGGAAAGGGGCCATGGTTGATGAAATGGCATCTTTGGACAAATATGAGGCTTGGGATATGGTGTAGTTTCCATCTTGAAGGAAACACATAGGAAGGAAATGGGTGTTTAAGAAGAAAATGAATGCAAAAGGGAAGGTGTAGAAATATAAAGCTCGATTATTTGCAAAAGGTTATTCCAAGGTGTTGGAGTTGATTTTGGTGATATTTTTTATCCTCGTGTCAAGGTAGATTCTATTTGATTACTTTGATCTATTATTGCTCGTTTGATTTTGAGGTAGAACATATGGATGTGAAGATATATTTTCTTCACGGGATCTAGAAGAAGATATCTACATGAAGCAACCTAAAGGATTTGTAGTGAAGGGTAGGAAACTATTACTATGTAGGTTAAAAAAGTCGTTATATGGGTTAAAATAGTCACCAAGGATATGGTATCAGAATTTTAATACATATATAAAGGGTATTGGTTTCACCAAAAGAAAAGAAGATCACTGTGTGTATTTTAAATTAATTGGTGACCATGTTATTTATATGGTCTTGTATGTGGATGATATGTTTCTGATTGGAAATGACAATGAAATTATCCAAGAACTGAAGACCAAATTGTCTTCAAAATTTGACATGAAGGATCTCGGTGTTGCAAACTATATTTTCAACATGGAAATTAAACAAGATAGGGCAAAGATGAATCTCTAGTTAAACCAAAGGAAGTATGTCGAGACAATATTGGAAAGGGTTAATATGCAGGATAGCAAACCAGTGAATGCTCTTATTCCTGTAGGTGTAAAGATATATGTTGAATAGTGCCCCAAGACACAAGAAGAGGTAGAGGAAATGTCCTGTCTTCCATATGGAAGTGTTGTCGGTAGCCTGATGTATGAAATGGTCTATACTAGAGTAGACATTGCACATGTAGTGGGAGTATTGAGCAAGTTTATGTCAAAACTAGGGAAGGATCATTGGAAAACAATGAAGCAGGTTTTCAGGTATTTGTGTGGCACTAGTGATTATGGTCTATGATACCAAGGAACACTAGGATTGGACAGAGTTTTGGACATCTATGCCTTTCTTGATGGAGACTAGGTTGGCGATCTAGATCATAGAAGAGCTACAAGTGGGTATGTGTTTAACCTATTTGGAGGTGTAGTCAGTTGGATGAGTAAGAGACAACTTGTAGTGGGACTTTGAACTATAGAGGAAGAATCCATGGCAGCCACTCATGCAAGTAACGAAGAACTTTGGTTAAAGATATTTTTTTCAAGTATGGGGTTAGTAAAACGAGATACACGGATAGACTGTAACAACAAAAGTGCAATTTTCTTGGGCCCTTCTTATAATTCAAAGACAAAGCACATTGATGTTCAGTATCACTTTGTAAGGGATATGGTTGATGACAAAAAGTTGTTTGTAGCAAAGGTGGACACTTTTAAGAGTACTGCAAATGCATTGAAATAGTCTATGAGCACTGAGAAGGTCTCTTGGTGTAGAGAAACAGTGGGCATTGTGGGCTGGAACAATGACTGAGCTCAACTATGACCTCTTGTGTGGAAAATAAAACAAAAGGTGGGAGAATGTTGGTTGTGTGTTATATACTTTCCACGACTAGCGTTCACTTAATTACGCTAGGCACAATGAGGGGGTTTTCAAGGGGGCGATATCCCCCTTCCACAGGGTCTAGGAAGCACCCCAAATTTTTTTTTGGGACCCTATATTAGGTGGGAAAACCCACCTATGATTTTGTGCATGCGTTTTACACATGGTTTTGGGCATAATGGTTTTCTTCCGATGGTATGTTTTAGATTCTGTCAAGGGAATTACAGTTATATTCTAATCTAGGTTTAATGGATTAAGATTTATAAATGCTTTAACATGTATAAATATGTATGGTAACATTGAAAGGAACATAACGAAAAATAAATCTAGTAGTCGTAGTTTCGGGATCGAATGGAAAATCTCTGTGTATATCTATTTTATGTTTTATGCTCTCTCGATTTTTTTTTTTTCTGTTTTTTAGAACTCATATGCAGGTTATTTGTTTAAAGGGTTAAAACCTACAAAGGTAACACTCATATTTTTCACCCATATGGTGGAAGACGTATGATCCCCTATCACGGTCTAGCATAATATACCCTAGTTTGCATCATACCCACATGTTGGACTTGTTGTGATTGTCACTACCCATCTAGAAAATGACTTGACAAGGCTTAGAGGTGTGTGACCCTTACCTTTGGTAAGTCAGGTATCTCACCCAATATGGATTACTATAAAGGTGTTCTAAAACATGACTCTTGAGGATAATTTTTGGGAAAATTAGTAGGAGATAGGATGAATGAATATTGTATCTCACCTATTTCTCCACATAGGATAGAATACATATGGTCCCATCTGAGATGAATTATGTTGAGAGTGTCCCATAGGACCTTCCTCACTATCAATGGATTCCATGTTGACATGTGCTTCGTGACATGGTTCTAGGTTGAGGAGGGCTCTGTGATGTTGCTATGGATTTAGATAAGCTCTTCGTTGTTGTTGATATGAATTTATGGTGGAGCTTAAGCTCTCCTCCAATGTCAAACTCTTTTTCTTTTACATTCAAGAATGTTCAACATATGAGAAAAAGACAAGAAGAGATAAGTAGATATAAGCAGGGATGAGTAGAGGTGAGAAAATATGATATTTGATGATGTCGATATAATTGTGATGGGATATTTGTTGTAGTCAGTAATTTCTCCCTAGCTAAGAGGGAGTGTTAATTTTGTATCTCAACAACAAATTCCCTTCATTGGAAAAGTCTTTGTCATCAAGGAAGACCCCTTCTAGTCCCCGTAGAAGAATTTAATTTGGTTAAGGAAATATATATTTTTAATATCGAAACCCACATGTTCACAAAAGGAAAGGTTGGTCCAAAGAGAAATTGGACACCCTTGGATGGTTATAAATATAATTCAAGCAACCCTCATTTGGAGATAATGATCGACCATTTTTATTTTCTCTTTCTTCACTTTGGCTCCACAAGTATAAAGTTGGTTCACACATGTCTGAAATTATAGGGTCCAAATCTCTCACATGTGATTAGGGTTTTTTGTTTGTAGCCACAAGGTTGCTACGGGAAAATTTTGGTGGCAACATCATGCACGCAAGCCTCTACATGCAGCTAGAAAATTTGAACCATATGGATATATCTCTCTACATGCGGCTAAGACCTAGCATTTCATTTTGAAAATTGATGAAAAATTTCATTAGTTGACCACAGATGTTGATAATGGATCGTAGGCCTCTAAATCATGAATTTGACTAGTATTATTGTTGGGTTCATCTCTAGCATACAGTATGGTTGGTTTTGTTGGATATTCTTGTAAATGATTAATTGTATTACTGTACCATCTCTTTATTGAAAATTTTATGACAATCTAGTAAGAAGAAGAGTTTTAAATGGTTTTCCCCATTATGGTGTCTTTCCCTCGTCTCTGACCAATTCTGGTGTCTCTATGTGTGAATGATTTTCTTCTATTATTCCTTTACATTCCACTGCATTTATGATGATATTGTTATTTCTATATAATTTCACATGTTGTTAATGTTGTTACAATGTTGTGGGGTGAACTAAATATATATATAATGAAGTATATTTATAAAAAAGGAGAACAATATATCCCTAAGAAAAATTAACATTATATCTAGCTTTGACTGTTTGAGGTTAGGACAAATGTTTTGTGTTTCCACTTTGGTGTAGAGTATTACATAACTTAATGGATTACACTTGACATGTCTAGTAATTACTGGAGGCTTAAATTTTTGGGGTGTTAATATTCAATTCATGTGCTATATACTAAGTAATAATGGAGCGAGAAGGTATAGGAAACTAGAGGAAGTTCTCTTTGAGATGTCGGTGGTGATTATGGTAACTACTAAATAGGAGAGGGAGGTGACAACCGTGAGCTTTTCATGACAATGATGCAGGTTCATGCCTAGTGGGACAACCAATATTGCATAACTAATGTTATGTTCTAATCCTTATGCATTTTCAACTTCTTAAATGGTTTAGCATATGTTCGGTGTTTGCCAGTATATTTTTCTCAAAGCACCATGGGGTTGAAAAATGGCTTTTGTATTTCTCTCTTCTATTGGATGTTGGATAATATCTAGAATCCATTTTTCACCTCTCTTAGTTTATCCACATAATTATAAACCAAAATGGGCTTTCCTCACAATCCATTCTTCCCTGGGCTTTATTCTTATTCATTTTTTAATTTATAGTCCCCCTAGTTTCTGGACTTTTAGGGTGATATTTTTATCTTCGTGCTTATAAATTCCCTACAATAGCTTCAACAAATAATACACTATCATCACGGGTCTAGTGGCAGAGGCCGTTAGGTTCATATGCAAGCCCAAGGCGATGCTTAAGACATAGAAACCATTTTCACTCTTCTTATCATTTCAAAATCCAAAAGTAAATCCATCAACTTGAAGCCTTGACCACTAATGATTGAGAAGCTTACTCAACCTTAGAAATTCAAGTTGAATTAGCGAATTGTGTTCCTAATACTACACTTACGAGGGGAAGATGAAGCCAAGACTTGAAATCCTTTACCCTCCATTAGTAGATGAACACATTCTTGGGTAGGGACTTGAAGTAAGGACATGAAGACCACAATACGTTTCCTTAATGAAATACAATGTGCTCAAAATTATTAATGCTTATGTCTTGCTAGCTTGGATGCCTAATTTACTCACATAGAAGACCATCTCTAATGTAGTTTGAAACCTCCAACATCAGCAAGAACTAGCCCTCAAAATCTAGCCTCGGTTACTTCAATTAATTATTCATGCTATGTTTAACTACTCGATGCATCTCTTTTATTTTGAGGAGTATATTTTCCTCTAGTTGTCATGGACTTTATAGTGGCATTTCTTAGCATTTTGAAAAATATAGACTATTATCCATTGTCAAGAATACTCATTTCTCTTTAGGAATATTGTAACTCAATGTAGTATAAATAATGTGTTATTTTTTCTTTTTGTAAATTGAAATCCATTATATCAATGACACATGTTACATACATAAACAAGAGATACCCAAAACGTTTACAACATTTATTTTGCACAACCCATAATTTTTTATGGGTTCTTATTTTTCCCTTTTATCCTATGAGATATAACTAACCTATAGATTTATCTTATACAAATGAGGATAAGGCCATGTCCTCATCTTCCTTAGAGAGTTACATCTTAACTGGTACAATAAGTCATGGAAAATATTTATCATTGTTTCAATGTTTTGAATCATGGGTGTGTTTTTGGTCATTGATTGAAGGAACAATTATTGTTAAAGCATTTCCTTGACATGTGTCATAAAATTCGACTTCACTAAGGAATGATGTGGATCCACAGGGGAATGTAGTGGATATCGAGAATATGAGGTGAGATGGAATATATTTTGCTGCTAAGAGCCTTCCTTCTGTAGGCTTACTAAGTTCTTTACACTTATTGTTTCCTTCTGGTCCCACTAACCATTATTAGGATTTCTCGTCTACTTGGAGCCAACTAGTTGTTTCAAGAAATGGAATGCATTCTGAAGATGTCTAGTCTATTAACAAATTTTGCACTTAAAAGTAGTGTTTTCATAGTCTAAATCCTAAAATTATTCCTTACCAACCCACTTAACAATCATTTTATTTCTCTTAAATACAATTAAACACATATGTAAACAAAATAAATAAACCCATTATCCAATATTTCACTATCCACTTTGATGAAATGTCTATTTGAGTTTCCAATTCTCTTGAGGAAATCCATTTGAATACATTGGAGGGGTAAGTTTGGGGGTTTTACCCATGCCAGAGAATCCAGATATTTCATAGAAAGACACTTGAATTTCGTGAACCATGGATAAATTGAAAGACTTGCATGACCGCAGAACTAGGGCCTTTAGTCGAAAATTCTTCCTCAATATTCAAGATCCTTAAAGGCTACTACATAATAACCTTTAGAGAAAAATAACAAAAATTAATTCTAGATCCAATTTTGATAAACCGAATCTCGAAGAGCAGAAGCTTGAGGCTAGAATCCACTGAGCTGGAACATGAAGGCTTTCTTTTCATAATATATAATTTTGATCTTAGCAAAAAATGTGTTCACCTCAAGGGTTGTCATGTTAGATGAATGTTCGACCAGAAAGCTTGGCCAGAGAGCTCCTTGGGCATATCAGAGCTAGAATCTAGAATAAGAACATCTTTAAATGAGATGATTTTTGACGGCAGAGAAGCCCCACCTCCTCTAACACCTCCTTTCAGGCATGTGGTGAGGAAAATTAAGCATCTTTCTCAATACCGTAGCCTCTAAGTTCCTTTTTCAGTTTTAATTTATTCCATTTGAAAAGCAGATTTGTCATACCCATGGGTAATCTAGTCAGGCTTTGAATGATATCTACAACTGATAACACCATATCCCCATCACTCGCTGTCAATCATATGCACTTTCCAGACATAGTTTTAACAAAAATTGGGAATTTGTTTATCTCACAATGCCTAAAAATAATCATCAATGTCTTGAAATTGGAGCTATATAAACAAAATCCATCTCAAGGAAGTTGTTGAAAGGATTGCAAATATACCTAAGCACAAAATATGACTAGAACATTATGCAAAAAAATTCTATACCAACCAACTCCTACCAAGATAAACTTGAACTGGAGTTTATTAAACATTTTGTGGGAAAACTCCCTACACTCAACATTAACACTCTCTAAGGAACTTACAAGAGTGAAGGTCTGTGAAGTTATCTGTAACCCACCTCTCAACCCATTGTATACCACTTCTACCAGGCCCAACATTTCCAACCTAGAGATGTCGGCCAGCTATGAGATCTCATTCGCAATATCTATTATGTTAATTCTTTAGAATTGAATAGTATCCACAATGCCTTGGCTGTAGCCAATACCATAGTTGAAACACGTGAGGGGATCCATGAATGGAACCATCATTCAGTCAAATAAATTTATGAAAGTCTATCACCAAAGGACCATCACACCTCCAACAGATGAACCTAGTTCCACCTTCGATCGATGCCTTGAGCAGAGAATAAATTATCTTCCACTGAGAGCCCATGTCCTCTATAAGTATCTTAGCTTACCACGACAAATTTCCAGGGGTTGTAGAAACATACAACCCTAGATGCTCTCATGGTTTCCCTCTTCATAGTGTAAACAATCTTATTTATTGTATGAAGGCATTTTGAGGCAATAAAATTTCAAATTTAAAAAAAAAGGTGAAATTATATGATTTGTGTGTTTTTTTAACTATTTTTCTCTCTCGAAAGTTTATATGAAATTATGTTAATTTAGACTCACATCAAAATATATTTTTACCACACCTCCTTCATGCTGCAATGTAGCATTAATAACAAAGCAAGAGGTCAAAGTGAGAGTGGAATTATAGACGTTTTATAATGTTTTTAATTAAAAATAACCAATAATGTATATTCATTTTTTTTTTATTATACCCTAATTTTTGTATTAGATAAACTTTATTTTTATTTTAGAAAATAAATGTTGAACTCGAAGTTGAGAATGGAAGAAATTACAGACCAACCTCTTACTAGGTTATAGAATATGTCGCTTGGCACAATAAAACTTTTAAAATCGAATACAGTTAATAAGATTTGAAATTTTCTTTGATATTTTATTAAATAATAAAAAAGATTTTATTTTATTTATATAATTTGATAAAATAATGATTATAAACTATTCATATTAATTTTAAATTTTAAAAAGATATAAAAAATTAACAATTATTCATATCTATATATATATATATATATATATATATATTCATTCAATTTATTCTTTAATACAAACAAAAAAAAACTTTTAGAACCTTTCAATCAATTTTTTTTAAATAAAAAAAAGAATCTTTTTAACCAAAGAAGGAAAATTTAAATACTAATATATTTTTTAATAAAAATTTTCATAACAAAAGACGGAAAACCTAAATACTAACATTTTTTTAATAAAAAGTTTTACAATCGAAGAGGGAAAAATTAAAGACTAATTTGAGAAGGCAAATTATTTCTTATTTTCAAAATCTGGTAAGTATTGTTACCAAAAATTCACATTTCCGACATTTACAAGGTTGCTACCAACAAACAACTACCTGATGCTTATGGAAAAATTGAAACCTCTGGAGAGTTACCAAAGTTTGATACTTGTACAACTTTCTGATCTCTTCGAGTGATACTCTTCCCATACTGATTGAATTCTGGGCACTATATATATATATATATATATATATATATATATATATATTTATTTAAATACTATGATTTTAATATTTTTGGAGTTTTATAAATGAGATCCATAAATAACTAAAAAAAAAATGATTTGTAAAAGAAATAATATGAACAATGTAATGATAGTGGATTTCATCACTAGTATCACATGGGTAGACAATTTATTGGTCATGTGTAGTAATAAGTTATTGTGTAATAGTAAAGGGGAATTATATGATTTAATTGATAAATTTTATCTTGACCCAAAGTGAAGGATTATACAACGTAAAACAAATAAAAGGATAAATAAAAATGTGGATCATCTGAATTTCTTTGTCTTTGTTTGTTTTTTCAAATTTAAGTTGAATTTATGTTCGGGTAAGTTTTAATGTAATATGGATTAATAATTTACTCACTTGTATGATTTTTTCACCAAAGTTGTATGAGGGCTGGTTGTGTCCAGGGTGGGGCTACCCACCTACCTGTAATATGTAATTAACATGATTTTGTGATGCTTAGTCAAATATAGGATAGGTCTAATCCTAATGTTAAATGGAATGTAATAATAATCTACCCATCTACAATATGTTGTCACTAGGATTACGTTAGACATGGTCAAACCTAATCTTAGTGTAGACATGACTCAATGAAAGAGTCAAATTTGTAAGATCAACACTAGTGGTTCAAGGAACTGTTGGAAATAATACTGAGAGGGGGGGGGTGAATCAGTATTATCAGATCAGTAAAACCTTTACAAATTTCATACTCAGAAACATATACGCTACTTCAGTTAAGTGAACCCGCATGTACACACTACTATGTCTAAAGCAACTAGCGTATATCCAGATATCTTATGATTCAGTTAGATTATCTTCAGTAAATGCGTCAGAACATAATTAACCACATTAACAGTAAAGAGGTGCAGTATAACAGAACAGATCATCACATAAAAGCCACACACATGAGCACCATGATATAAGGTGGAAACCCAATGTGGGTGAAAACCACCTGCTGCAATTCGTCTCTTTCTTCTTTAATAAGAAACTTCTTTTACAATGTACTGGTGCAGTCCTTTACCAGCACGCAGGCTACAACCTGCAGAGGGCTACAACCCTCATAGCTCTTATACTAGCCGATCCATTTACTAGTACGTAGGTGCCTACCTACAGAATGTTCCTGAGCACCATGATATAAGGTGGAAACCCAATGTGGGTGAAAACCACCTGCTGCAATTCGTCTCTTTCTTCTTTAATAAGAAACTTCTTTTACAATGTACTGGTGCAGTCCTTTACCAGCACGCAGGCTACAACCTGCAGAGGGCTACAACCCTCATAGCTCTTATACTAGCCGATCCATTTACTAGAACGTAGGTGCCTACCTACAGAATGTTCCAACCTTTACTCGTTTTCCAGTTGCTACTGGAAGGGATCTACAACCCACTAGCTCTTGTACTAGCTGATATGTTTACTAGTACGTAGGTGCCGGCCTACGATCTTCCCGGGACCACGTTTCATACATTTTCATACTGGATCCATAAGATAATCACCATTGTAGTACAACCTGCATCATCAATCACTGAAACACCCAAAACTGAATCACTCAAACTCTGTCAACAACAACCAGACAACATAACAACAATGAGGTCCAACTCCATCTTAAAATATCATACTTCACATTGTATACGCTACTTCGACGAACCCAACCTGCGTGTATACACTCTTTTACCAAAACCAACCCGCGTACAGATCTGCAAATTCTAACTTATAACTCCGCAACTATATCAGGCATCAAAACATACCCAGATCATAACAATAAACATGCGTCAATAGATCTAGTCTATCCACAGTCATACCATAGGAAGATAATCATTCCAAGCCTTGAGATCTCGTTCCATCATTCATCATCCTCCACATGAGTGAAACCTGGGTTCAGATCACCAACCCATAACCTGCATTTGGATCTCACACTTCCTCAGATCTTCATCACACACACACACTCACACCTTGCTTTTTTCACTTTGCCTAATGATCTTCTCCTTATATAGCCTTAGGCCCTTCACAATACCACAGTCCAAAACCATAGTAACACAACACCATCAACTTCAAAACTAGGGATCGACACACCCGTCGAGACACCATGGTCCAAAACCATAGGCACAACTTCTAAGGACTAACCGCCACGGACCAAAGGTACGTTTTCACATGTACGCGCTTTTACTGAAGCCAACCTGCGTGTATACGCCGATTTTCCTTAATGAACCTGCGTATATCTCTTTCTTGTCTTGCTGTACTAAGATCTGTCCTCTGATTAAGTTGCCATCACCTATACCTGCCTCTGAGTGAGTTGCCATCAAGGACAGCACTTGTATCATAATGCCAACAATCTCCCCCTTTGGACTTGATGGCAACCACCACACCAAATCACTCTCCCCCTTTGACATCAAGGGCAAAGGGCGGACCAAGATATTCTCTTCTTTGGTATACCTTATGCTGTCCATACTCCCCCTGAGTACATGCTGAAATTTCTGATTGGGCTCCCCTTTGTATATGCCAAGTTGTATCAATCCATCCATGCTCCCCCTGAGCAGATGCAAGTTCTAAGACCAGCCATTCATTCAAGACCATGACTATCATTCATCATATATGATCCGTACCATAAGCAACAGCCTGCGATACCATTCCTTTGATCAAACAACAAGATGTATAATTTAGCTTCATAGACTTTATCAACAACTTCTAACCATAATGCCAACAATGCATTATTTGAAGTATATGCTCCCCCTGAGCCTGTGCCATCTGTAGTTAGATCTGATCATGCATACATCATTAATAAGCGTCAAGATCTCATCATCATCAAGTTAGGATTAAACACTTCTAACATCTTACAAGTATCAAAACATTTCCAAACATCCTCAGCAGACTGTAATCGTTAACCAAGAGAGCAGATATTGGACTGAATCATATCAGACCCCTTATCTGAGCCTATCCCCACTGCGTTTCTTCAGATTGACATATACGCGATTTTGCAGTGTGAAACTCGCGTATATACATGGATTTCCTTCATGAAACTTGCGTATGTGAATTAGAACACTGAAGTTTGACACTTTCAGCTCCCCCTGAGTTTGTTATGTCTGTTCTGTGCTGAGTACCCTGTGCTGTGCCACATCTTTCTGACTGAACTTCCTTCTTCTTCCATATCTTCAAGCATGTTGATGATTTCTTTTTATCATGAGCTTTGTTCCTGCAACCTTTTACTCTATGTCCAAACTTGTTACATGCATAGCATCTTACATGTTTCATATTCCTCCTATAGCAATCGACAGCTTTGTGACCAAACATATTGCAATAAAAGCAATATCCATTAAAGTACCTTGAATGTGATGATCTTTCTGCATGATGGTCTTGAAACCTTCTTCTTCTACATGTGGCTGCAACATGTCCAAGATTATGACATACATGGCATTCAACATTATTCATGGGACGAGTAAAAGATTTCCTTTTAGGAGTCTCTTTCCTTGATTGTTGATGGGGTTGTCCTTTCATCTCCTTGTAGAGCCTTTCAGATTTTGCATTAGAGATTCTTGTCTTACTTTGTGAACCAGATTCATCTTCAATAGACTCATGAAAACCAAGACCAGTTTTGATAGCAGGGGACCTTTGACTACTAAGAATATCATCCAAGATCTTAGTACTATCTTGAAATCGTAATAGTTTATCTTTTTCTTCTAATTTACTTTTCAAGATTTTTACCTCAACTTGATGTTGTTCTTCTTTTTCCAGACATTGCTTCTTCAAGGTCTCTTCAGCTTTCCTTCCTTCATCCAGTTGATGCCTTAGTTTGAGGATCTTGTTTTCTTGCTCTTTATTCAGCGCTAGCAGCATTTGTCGAATTCTGGAGGCACATTCCAACTGATCTTCTAATCTGATGATTTCTTCTTTGAGGGCATTCTCCTTTTTGCTAGGTAGATCTTGCTGATCTATGGTTTGATCTGATGCTTCATTTGTTTGTCCATCTTCATTCTGAGGTGATTCAGGATCTGAATTCTTGCTTCCACTCAATGGCAGGTTGTCATTGTTCCTTTGAGTTGTCTTCTTCTTCTGACGCGCTATCTTCCCCATTGTTCTACGAATCTCCTTCAAGCGATCATGCTTCTCTGAAGGATCCGCTCCGATACCAATTATTGGAAATAATACTGAGAGGGGGGGTGAATCAGTGTTATCATATCAGTAAAACCTTTACAAATTTCATACTCAGAAACATATACGCTACTTCAGTTAAGTGAACCCGCGTGTACACGCTACTGTGTCTAAAGCAACTAGCGTATATCCAGATATCTTATGATTCAGTTAGCTTATCTTCAGTAAATGCATCAGAACATAATTAACCACATTAACAGTAAACAAGTGCAGTATAACAAAACAAATCATCGCATAAAAGCCACACACATGAGCACCATGATATAAGGTGGAAACCCAATGTGGGTGAAAACCACCTGCTGCAATTCGTCTCTTTCTTCTTTAATAAGAAACTTCTTTTGCAATGTACTAGTGCAGTCGTTTACCAGCACGCAGGCTACAACATGCAGAGGGCTACAACCCTCATAGCTCTTGTACTAGCCGATCCATTTACTAGTACCTACGTGCCTACCTATAGAATGTTCCAACCTTTACTCATTTTCCAGCTACTACTGGAAGGGAGCTACAACCCCCTGGCTCTTGTACTGGCTGATATGTTTACCAGTACGTAGGTGCCGGCCTACGATCTTCCCGGGACCACGTTTCATACATTTTCATACTAGATCCATAAGATAATCACCATTGTAGTACAACTTGCATCATCAATCACTGAAACACCCAAAACTGAATCACTCAAACTCTGTCAACAACAACCAGACAACATAACAACAACCAGGTCCAACTCCATCTTCAAATATCATACTTCACATTGTATACGCTACTTCGACGAACCCAACCTGCGTGTATACGGTCTTTTACCAAAACCAACCCGCGTACAGATCTGCAAATTCTAACTTATAACTCCGCAGCTATATCAGACATCAAAACATACCCAGATCATAACAATAAACATGCGTCAATAGATCTAGTCTATCCACAGTCATACCATAGGAAGATAATCATTCCAAGCCTTGAGATCTCGTTCCATCATTCATCATCCTCCACATGAGTGAAACCTTGGTTCAGATCACCAACCCATAACTTGCATTTGGATCTCACACTTCCTCAGATCTTCATCACACACACACACTCACACCTTGCTTTTTTCACTTTGCCTAATGATCTTCTCCTTATATAGCCTTAGGCCCTTCACAATACCACAGTCCAAAACCATAGTAACACAACACCATCAACTTCAAAACCAGGGATCGACACGCCCGTCGAGACACCATGGTCCAAAACCATAGGCACAACTTCCAAGGACTAACCGCCACGGACCAAAGGTACGTTTTCACATGTACGCGCTTTTACTGAAGCCAACCTGCGTGTATACGCCGATTTTCCTTAATGAACCTGCGTATATCTCTTTCTTGTCTTGCTGTACTAAGATCTGTCCTCTGATTAAGTTGCCATCACCTGTACCTACCTCTGAGTGAGTTGCCATCAAGGACAACACTTGTATCATAATGCCAACAGGAACATGTTTTTCATAGACCCTGGCATTAGATCCCATGGATTACATGTGATGAATCCTTTAAAATTATTGGAGATTGTCTAATGTAATGTGCTATAATTGAGTAGAGGGTTAACTTAGTTAGGCTTAGATGTGAAATCACCTGGTAACTCCGCATTAAAATGCATGGAGCTAACATTGTTTTAAAGAATCTACCCATGGGAAACTACTCATATTCACAAGAAACTATCCAAATTACTATTCTATATTCCTCATTCACCATTAGATAGAATCTTCATCATTACATAGAGTAAATTTAGTAAAGGAATAGTAAGTTACGTAACCATTAACAATGACTATTGTAGCATATTAACATAACCTTCTGATGTAACCTTACATCGATTCAATGATTAGTTTAAATTAATTATTTAATCACATTCTTTATAACATAAACATCGCATCATGCAAGGAATGAACATTGTAAAAAAATGGAACAATAGGCGACCACATCATTAGACATCGTTATACCCTAGAAACCCCGTGGGATGAAAACCAACAAACATGTAATTTTATTAAATGCTTGTGAAGTTGTTAATCCCATTGAATGGATGTAAGGGAGTCCTTCCCTTGACCATTTTCATAAAATATTACAAATAATTATCATCTTAAATACAATAGAACTGGCTATAAACTATTACAATCATCATGATATCATTTACCATCAAATCGTTAAACATTTTTCCTTGCAACCTTATTATTTCCATGAGCATATTATCTTGTTGTTAATATTCCTTCAGTATGCATGGACTACTCACTCATGTTTTGTCATAATGTTAATCATAATCAATATTTTGCATACGTCACAATTTTTCCTGCAACTTCTACTTGTCAACAAACCTTAATATCATGATTACATAAAATATAAACTAATAATAAATCATTATCAAGGATGCTTCAAACATCCTTTCATGTCCCAATTAAAACTAAACAATTCACAAGCACGCCTATGCACATGACTATGACAAAATTCTATCCATCTAGATCCCTCATGCATAAAGTAAGATGTATAAAATTACATTTTACATACCCATAAAAACATGATAATATTTAATGAATCACTTCCTCTTCGCAACAAGAAGAGGGAAAGTCTGTCGAAGACATATACACCACAACTATACTTATCTCCTTCACGTAAAACCACATTTCTTTTCAAGAGAAACCCCCACAACAACCCATATTTTAGGCATATTCTTTTCCAAACAAACTAGTTTATTAGCTATGTAAACACATAATTTTTCCAAAAGAAACTAACCAATAGCCATTATGTATACAATCCCATATTCTTTCCCAAGAATCTTAATACAATAGATATTACTTATACCCATGTAAATACCTATTATTTTCCAACAACATTAACACAATAGGTAATATTTATGCAAATAATACATTTTCTTCTCTAGGAACCTAGGGTAGTGGAGCATACCATTACATATAACTCAATAGTCATTCCTTTACACATGCATAAGTTATTTCATTTTCAAGAAGCCATCACAATACACTACTTTTCTAGTTCATATAAGCACAAAATTAATTTAATATCCATTATTTTCATGCATGCAACTACGTTATCTTTTTCTAAAAAGAAATTATCTAATTTCTAGGTATATTAAACATACATTTTCTTTAAGAAAATTAATAAATTAGTGATTATATGTGTGCCTAGAAGAACATTTTCCTTTCAAGAAACTAAAAATAATCATATATTCTTAGAAAATAATCCATCTCATTAGCTATTCTTATCATGCGTGCAATACATATTTATTTCACAAGAAACTTGGAAAAATGATTATTATCACAAGGCATCTAAGCATATATTCCTTTTTGAGAAACTCTTAAAAAAATCACATATTATTTTCAAAGAAAACATGGCTACTATTCATAGGATATCCTCGAGAAATTTACATGGTTTCTCTATCTTTTTATGTGCAAGGATATCATGCATTCTTTCTCAAGAGGATATATTGACTACTTAGCAAGAATATTGTGTAATGTTTTCCAAGAAAACAAGAAAGCTACTTAACTTTTAACACACAAAATTCACATTTAATATTCTAAGTGAACTGAAAGGTTTACTTAGATTTATTATGCAATATACCCATTTTGATTTCACCTCCATCTTCCATCCTTCACATTCACAATTTTATTTTTTCTCCCCTTTCTTTTTCATGCGACAAATATATTTCTTGTAAAACTCTCTCTTTCATTTGTACTAAATAGAAAAATAAAAAACCATTGTAGATGAATAGACCTTCTCTAATATAGTCCAACCAAGTGGCAATCATCCACAATAGTGTATTTTGTTTCATGTAATTTTCCAGTAGAACGATATAATCTTTGTTTATTGAATATAGAACAAGCATCCAGTGCTTATGTTATCCATTGAGCCTCCTTCAAAACTCTCTCCTTGTCACTAATTCCTAAACATCGCATTTTTAATTAGACATGCCAAGAATCCCTTCCTTTTATCCATAAAAGAAACTAAAACATCACTGCCATCACAACTTCAATTGTGTTCATTGTTGCATATGAAATGGTTTCCTTAGTTTCATATTTTAACAGTCGTAATGCATGTTATCCTTCTTTAGGCAGTGGTGCCAAAGTTTCCCTCTCCCCAAAAGCCTTACCATATGTGTAAAATCTCTTGGTTTTATTTTCAATTATTTTCCAACTAATCACAATTATTTTGATGGCCAACCATATTTTTTATACATTATGCATGGTAATTATATATTAAATGCAAGTGGTTACAAGGATATTACATACTCCCCCCCTTAAAGGGAGCATTGTCCTCAGTGTTCATCTCTCACTAGATATTTAATTTTAACTCTTGATATAGAAATACAAACAACTCAAAATGGAATCCTTCACCTTCCAAATGAAGGATTTTATTTCTAATAAATACCAATAAGCCAAAATAAATAATGTTTTACCAATAAGCATAAGCATTTGTAACTGCAAAATAAGCAATTTCTACTTTCCATCAATTAGCCATTATTCAAATTCATAAAAATAAATGAGAATCTCTATACCAACTTACCATTACTTACCAGTTACTCTTGAAAATCATGGTTACCTTATGCAATTATTTCAATTATAGGTGGTTTCACAACCTCCATGGAAATTACCCTGTAATATATGATCAACAAATTCAACATAGTCATTTTGGTCACAACATTTTCAATCAAATGCAATACTTTTAGCAATCTATCATTCATTCAATTTCAAGTGATTTTTTACCATAGTACTTCCATAAGAACTCATAGAGTGTCAACTCTCTAATCATCAAAATGATAAATCCCTGCACCACATGCAAACTATCTTAGGCCTCGTTAAAGACATCCACACAGTACTTATAAAAGTACTTAAACAACATCGATCTATCTAATCATAAGCATGATCATTAATTGTATCAAGTGAAAATTGTCTTAGCCCCTCCTAAAGATATTCATACTATTGGTAACACCATAAAGGAACTTAGACTTCCATTAATTCCTTCCTGAGCATCAAGCTCCTTTCATGGCCAGGTGTACATAAAATGTTTACAAAACTATATCTAATATCAATTTTTAACATATCACAAAACTGATTAATTAATTTTTCTTATTAAGAGAACCGCAATGGCAAGAGAATATCCCCCCCAACTAATAGGAATTTGTTTCCACACCGATATTGAGCCATTTTCATAGCCATACAGTTTTATGACAAAGACCATACGAGGTCTAGTCCCGAATTCCACTGGCCAACCATGTCAAGAATTCTAATGACCACATAGCGTCCAAGATAGGATTCCTCTTGGAAGGGTGCTTCCTATTCCTTCGATAATGTCTGATCTATGAGGAATTTTGGGCCTCCTCAAATATGCTCCAAAATTAACATAGTTTCCTAAGATCATCTATCTCTAGGGAGAGTAAATCCAGGTAGGAAATCTCCATCAAGCCCTCTAGGTAGGAAGTCGCCATTATCCTAAGGCCTCCCGGACTTCCACAACAATCCATAATTGTCGGGCATGTGAAATTATATTTTAGCATTCTTTCCCACAATAATTTACATAACAGACCATGTGCATATTATCATTACAAAAAAAAACATATGTGCATCATGCATTAATACTTGACCCTCAACATGGGTACATAATATCTATATTGATGGGAAACATAACTGACATATAGCTGGTATACATTCTATTTTTCCAAACAACACAATGACGCATATCATAACAATATACTTTCTCATTTACTGTCTCTATTCACATTGCAACATTTTACCTCCACAGGTTCTCATGTTGCCATTAAGCTACCCCTCCTTAATTACATCAAAAACATCAGTCATAATTCCTTTTAATAAAACCATACCTTCAAAAAATATTATTCAAAATAAGACATTTTATCATTACATTTAGAATGCATTATGCATGCATCAATGTTATCAATAATACAACATGTATAAAGGTATTGATCTTGTTACTTTTCATAAACAACTTGCATGCATTATAGCAAACACAACAAGGATACATCTTCCTATTGTTACATCCAAGAAACTTTAAATTGAAGTTTTCCATAAAGTTGTTCCTTTTTTCAAAACATTAGTTAAGGAGACAATAAATTAATAATTAACATTCCAATTGTTTCTAATTCATGAAACATGTCATTTCATTTATGCACATGGATCTAATCAACAACTATTGATGCATAATAGCTAGCATCACCCTCACATGATAAATTCATAGAGTTGTGAGGATTAAACAATAATGTAATCAACATCCAATCTAATTAATACTATAATTAAGTTGATTGAACCATCTAATTAATCACTTCAATTACATTATTATATAATGATCCGAGTTCTTCTCACCTTCAAAAACATTTAGTGATAAATATGCATTGTTTAAACAAGTATTCATTTTCACAATCATTTTAGTTTCATTCATAAAATATTGTCATGCATAAAATTGTATGCAAATATTCATTAATGAGGTAACTACCATGATCTCTTGTTTTAAACTTGAAATAATATTTAATGAAAACCAATTCAGGCATATAAGTCTTAATAGCTAGCCATGCAACACTAACTAATCAATTCTATCAACCATCTTAATGTAGTCATGACAAGACTCACTCAGTAACTAGCTATTACAGTCAAGTCTCACTACTTGAATCATTTCTTATTTTTATCATTTAAAGGGGTTATTTCAATATATTTTAGAACATCATATTTTCCTTTTCAAGGACAACCTGTCCCACCTTTTACATTCATGCATTTTCTTCTCATAGAATCACTACATTCATTCATCCTTTATAAGTAGTGCATGCTAAATTTGGTTATGTTCATTAAATGTTCATTAATGTTTTCATATGTGTAAAGGTTGGTAGTCAATTATCACTTTCATTAGTGAGTGCCCATGATTTTTCATCGATGCAACAAAGGTTTATTGTGTTTTATCCTCATCAAGATTCGAATTTCACACTAGTACAAAATGACTAATTAGTTACTAAAAAACAACTAAATTTTGCATATAAATAACCATTTTTCACTCAGTGACCAATAGTAGCTAATTTACAGTATCTTATAACGCGACCAATGTTTTTTCATTTTTAGCTTAGTCGTTAATTTGTTTCGTCAATTTTACCATCTAGTAGTATATTTAGTCATAAATTTGGTCATTAACTTTCCATTGGTTTAGTCATTCATTGTCGCAATTAATGACCAAATATATAACAAAATATAATACTATATGAATCCTCAAGAAAACCAATTAATGACCAAAGAAATATGACCAAAACGTTCGTCGTGTTATAAGATACTATAAATTAGCTACTAATAGTCATATATATGCAAATTTTAGTCATCATTTAAAACCAATTAATGACCAAAGAAATATCATTAGATTTTATTCGTGTTATAAGATGTTCTAAATTAGCTACTGATAGTCATATATATGCAAAATTTAGTCATCATTTAATAATAAAAAATTTATCATTTGCAGTAGTAATTTATACTTTTTTGGTATTTTCATATTCATTATCTAAATGACTGATTTAGTAGTTTCTATTCATTTCATTTATTCGTGTTCAACATTAATTAATATAAACTACTAATTTAGTAGTTTTATATTGATTTTATGTGTTTATTATTAATCACCGTAAATTAATTAGTGTAATTTTGCGACTAAATTTTAAGAAAATGTCATAGAGTGTGCATGTTTATCTAATATGATAATGCAAAGTTACATATGTTAATTACAAAACTAAATAATATCAAGTGCAAATAAAAATAATTTCCACCATATAAATTTTATTATATAAAACATCAAGTATTACAATATGAATTTCCAACTTAATATGGGTTGGACTACAATTTACACATGAAATATTGTTTCATCATTTCAAAACATTATTATTGTGTTGCAAAAGCATTGCAAGTGAATTCACCAACTCTGAAGGCTTGACCATTAGTTTCTATGAGTGTGTCTTATGGAAGATATTGTCTCTAAGGGTATCACTAGACAAATTCTCTTCTCCCTTTCATTTTTCATTTGTCGCTCTAGTGTTATTATTCTCCTCTTTCTTCAATTGTTGCTTCTTACCATCAATATTGAGTTCCTCTCCTGAAAATGAAAGAAGATACAATGTAGAGTATAAGACATGAAAGACGATGAATACTTGAATATAAAATAAAGTAGACTACAAAAGATTTATATGACATATACCTCAACATTCGATAGTGGCCACTATGTGTCTAGACGACCTGTATAAACAAAGAAAATAAAATGTCACATTAGAAAATGGAATTGGAGGGGGATTCATCATGCATGCTAGGATTTTTTGTGTGTGCACACATTCTATTGCTTAGTTTTAATTGTATCCAAAACAAAGAGTATGCACAATGACATGTAGTCACATGTGGGTGTCTATTTGACTCAATGATATGCTTTATTTTTTAACCCATTCCAATCCTACCACAATGAAATTAAGAGAGACAAGGACACAAGAAGGATAATCAATAAATTAAATTAGTGACTTTAGAATGCAACTCAATTGTACCTAAATGTAAGGATAAGTATTTTCAGCTTCCTCGTCACCGATGAGCATAAAATAACACTGTGAAAAATTCCTTGCATTATGATAATTTGGTTGCACCTGTACTAATCCTCTGTAGTAGTCCCTTGACTTTCCTATAGATATAATTTTAGAAACGATCCTACTCCCGCAATTCTTCCCTATATGGATCATCTTTGTCCTCCCCTATTAATAGTTATTTTTCAAGGCAACATAATAGAACTTTCCAATTGCATCATTTCCATTCAAAGCAATGCTTGAGTATTTCCAGGTGATTGTTGAACCAGTCTCTACTCAGGTCCATGAAATCCTTGATTTGTCTCCAATGCAAAAACATCTTTTCGTAATAAAATTATAAATCCCACATATTCATTCCTGATCCCTAACATACAAATTATTTAAAGTGGAATACTTTATCATTTCTCCCTCGGTGCCATAGAGATCCAGTACTGTGGCATGGAGATGATTGGTGTCATAAAATGGTATAGTTCATCCTTCAATATATGTCACAAAACTCCTCTCACCTCACATAACTCCTCTCATCTACAAAAATAAGAGTCCTGTCAAAATTCCTGGTCTCCATCTCATTCATCCTGAAATAAATGGATATTTCCATGGGTGAAAAAGTGTGCTTGGAGATTTAATAGAAGGAGCTATCACTAAAAAAATAATAATGCAATGTAGCATGATAGTTATCAACAGGAGCAACAACCCTGCCAAGCTACTTCCTAACTAGATAAAGATATTCCTAAATTACCTCTTATAATGAACAAAATATAACGTCAACTACCTATAGAGTCTACCTATGCATGGTAGCAATGAAAACACTGTTGAAAACAACATCTACAACAATGTTGGTCAATCTCTTCTTCTAGACAAGGGCATGCCCAACTTTTGAAAAGTATCAAGCAGGTCAGTGTCCACCTCATCCAAGCTCCTCTTCTTCCTCTGTTCTCTTTGTTTAGGTTCAAAATAATACCAAAGGTCTTCTAGATTGATGGGTGGGTAAAAGTTATCATACCATTAAGTTCTTCCATTTTTAATCATTGTCTGTAAGAGTTGAATCTAAATTGCAAAAGTCATGCAGGTTCCTTCTTTTTAGTCGAAATTAACCTAAGCTTTGGAGAGTTGTAAGGTTTAATGGATCTAAATATATTCTACTTAAGATATAATAACATGGTTTAAAACTGTAGGCATTGAGATCAGAATATAAGGATGAAACTGAAAATATTTTATGTTCATGATTACAAGAAATTTTAATTTCATGTAACAAAATTTGAGGAAGGTATAGCATTTGCATCCTACCAGAAAATTTTCTTGCATCACTTGAGCCCTTTTAATTTGGGCATGGTAGAGCCCATTACACAAACAATTGACCACTTAAAAAAAGGTGAAAAGAAAATATAAAATTTCATGCATGCTGACCCTAGAAAAGTGAGGGAGGAGCGAACTAATATATAGAATAAGGACATGCAAAATGCTTACTTTTCCATTGTCTTTTGATAAATTGTTGGCCGCAATCAATATTTGCATTATCATAATCATTAAACCCTTTGTACAATAAGGAAATGCAAAATGATTACTTGTGTATTGTCTATCATAATCATTAAACCCTTTGTACAATAAAGACATGCAAGATTCTTACTTGTGCATTTTCTTTTGATTAATTATTGGCTGCAATCAAGATCTACATTATCATAATCATTAAACTCTCAACTCTAGATAAAATTTATGACTTGATCATATAAACTGTCAAAATTATTTACCCATGAGAACAAAATTATTTAACTAACTATTAATTTAAATTAATTAATTTATTTTATTTAGTCCCTTTAACCTCAACTTTAATAAGAATATAACTAATTAACTTTTTGATATTTATTTAATTAACTTAATTATTAAAATATAGGTGATGCCCTTAATCGTGTCCATCTAACCATCTCATGGTCAACTTTAGCCAATATATAGCTGTTGGATGTTCTGCTATGATTATTTAATTTGCAAAGCCTGGTCTGATTCTTCAACTTGTCCTGACGATGAACCACACTGGCTGGTTCGAAATGCATCGACAAATGAAATTTCATGTGATTTATGCCGAAGAATCTCTCATAAAATTGATATGGATCACAGAAGCCTAATTCAACAACAAAAATCCTCTTTAGTAAAAAGGAAGAAAAAAGTCCAAATTCATACCCATGTACAAATTACCAAAATATCATAATCATTAAGCCCTCAACTCTAAATAAAATTTATTCTTTGATCATATAAACCCTTGAAATTGTTTACCCATAAGAAAAAAATTCCTCTTTTGTAAAAAGGAAGAACAGAGTCGAAATTCATACCCATGTACAGATTACCAAAATATCCACGTGAAATGACCTTGCCCTTACCATAAACATTAAACCCTCAACTCTAAATAAAATTTATGCTTTGATCATATAAACCCTTATGGTTATTTACCCATCCAAACAAAAATCCTCTTTAGTAAAAAGGAAGAAGAGAGTCCAAATTCATACCCATGTACAAATTACCAAAATATCCATGCCTAGTGCCTGGCCCTTGCTCCATCTAATCGTTGATGCTCTCCTAAGGTGTTTCGCATGCAAACTCCATCTGGGGTTAGAATTCATGGTCTTCCTTCTTTTGGAATTTCCATGCAGATATAGACAAGAGAGTGAAAAATACAGTGCTACAATGTGATGTTGTAATCTGTGAATATTTTATTTTAACCCAACTCTAAACTGAAATGAAAAAGAAAAAAATATTTATAATAGAAAAAATAAAAGAAATATTTATAATATAAAATAAAATATATAAATTGCATTTGTGTTAAATGTTTTATTTTTAATAAGAATTTGTTAATTAAAAAGAAGAAGAAGAAGAAGTTAAAAGTGATATTGGGATGAGTGTAAACATTTAAATATGACCTCAATTAATAATAAAAGTTAAATTAATAAAAATAGTATAATATAATTTGTTATACTTTGATTTTGTTATTAACTTGTGAATAGGTTTTGTTACAACACAATGGGCCAATCCCATGGCTTATCACTACTACAAGTCCAAAAACATAACTTATTTGAGAACCAAAATATATTACAACAATATGACAAGATTCTTAACGGTGAATATTCACCACCACATTACTGTAGATATTATTAACTTGTAAAAAATAGCATTTGTTACAATACCATGGGTGAATACCATGGATTAACAATACCACATGCCCAAAAAACATAAATTATTTCACAATCAAATATTTTATAATAATATGACAAGATTGTTAACGATGGATATTCACCCTCACTTTACCATATATATTAACTTGTAAATCCTCTTTGTTACAATACCATGGCTTATCAATTCCACATGTCAAAAAAGCATAACTTATTTCAAAGTAATTTTTTTTTTTTTAAGTTTATAACATTTTTAATTGAATACAAAATGGAAAATGTTACAGTTTGAGATATATCTAAATCCTCTATCCCCACTACTACTAAAAATATTCCCATAGAAATCGAATTAAGGTTTTAATAAAATTAAGCTAAGATGGATCTATCACGGTTCTATATATATATATATATATATATATATATATATATATATATATATATATAAAGAATCCACATAGATCCATCTTAGCTAAGGATCCAAGGGATGAGAGCAAGAAAATTGCCTAATTATAATAGATTAAATAGAGTGCATGATTTTTTAAAAGTTTTTCATTATCTTATTTTCTTTGACATGACTGATCCAAAATATAGGTTTAATATTTTACAACCAATACCATGGGCCAATACCATGGCTTATCAATACTACAGGTCCAAAAATCATAACTTATTTCACAACTAAAATATTTTACAACAATATGACAAGATTCTTAACCGTGGATATTGCCCCCACATTATGGTAGATATCATTAACTTGTAAAAAATAGTCTTTCTTACAATACCATGGATTATCTATACCACATACCCAAAAAACATAAATTATTTCACAATCAAAATATTTTATAACAGTACCACATGCCCAAAAAACATAAATTATTTCACAATCAAATATTTTATAACAATATGTCAAGATTGTTAACTATGGATATTCACGCTCACTTTACCATGGATATTAACTTGTAAATCCTCTTTGTTACAATACCATTGGCCAATACAATGCCTTATGAATACCACATGCCAAAAAACCATAACTTATTTCATAGTAAAAATTTTTTAATTTAATTTAATTTTACAACATTTTTTAAAATATTCCCATAGAAATTATAATAAGGTTTCAATAAAAAAAATTAAGCTAAGATGGATCTATGCCGATTCTTTATGATATATATATATATATATATATATATATATATATATATATATATATATATATATATATATAAAGAACCACATCAATCCATCATAGCTAAGAGATGAGAGCAAGCAAATTGACTAATTATAATAGATTAAATATAGTGAATTAATTTTTAAAGTTTTTCATTATTTTATTTTCTTTGACATGATTGAATCAAAATATAGGTTTAATATTTTACAACCAATTAAGTTTTTCTAATTTAGATAATTTCTTAAACACATATATATATATATATATATATATATATATATATATATATATATATATATATATATATATATATAAAGAACCACATCGATCCATCATAGCTAAGGATCCAAGAGATGAGAGCAATAAAATTGACTAATTATAATAGATTAAATATAGTGCATTATTTTTTAATGTTTTTCATTATTTTATTTTCTTTAGATTTAATATTTTACAACGAGTGAAGTTTTTCTAATTTAGATAATTTCTTAAACACAATAAAATGTGATAAAGTTTAAGAGAGAGTTGGGGAGGGGGTGGAGAGAGGGAGCGAGATGATGAAAAAGTTGGATGATAGAGAGAGAGAAAGAGAGAGTGATGGGAGGGGGAGAGAGTGATGTGGGAGAGAGGGAGGGAGAGGAAGGAAGAGAGAGGTGAGAAAGATATGGAGTTGGAGTGGGAGAGAGAGGGAGGAAAGAACAAAGACATAGAGAGATAGAGGTGGAAAGAGAGAGGAGTGAGAAGGGAGATATGGACAGAGTGTGAGGGAGAGAGGAGAGGAGGGAAGAGAAAGAAGAGGAGAGGATAGAGATAGGGAGATAAGGGGAATGGAGAGAGCTAGATACATAGAGATGGAGAAGGATAGGGAGTGGGGGGAGATAGTGATAGAGTTGGATGGAAGAGAGAGAGAGAGGGAGAGTGATTTGGGGGGGAGAGATAGAGGGAGGTGGGAGATAAGGGATAGAGAGGAAGGAAGATATAGATGAGGAGATAGAGATGGAATTGGAGGGTGTAGGAAAGGGAGGGAACGAGAAAAACATAGAGGGAGAAAGGTGGAGAGAGAGTGTGAGGGAGAGAGGAGAGTGGGAGGGAATAGAGAGAAGGATACAGATAGAGGGGGAGAGAAGGTGAAGAGAGGAGAGAGAGAGTGTGTGTATGTTTGGGGGGTGAGATAAAGAGAGGGAATATCAAATAGACACAAATACAAATATAAATATATTATATAGTATTATATAATCAACATAGATCTATATTAACCCTATAACTATCAAGTGTCGAGATGGATCCAATCTCTTTAGGTGAAAATATTTCCTCAAGTTTTGCACTAGAAAAAAAGTTTGCACCTCAAGAGATTGGACCCCTCTCAACGATTGGTAGATCCGGGGTTAGGATGGATGTAGGTCGGTTAATATCAAATTAAAGTATTTTTTATTTGATATTATAGTCTTAAAAATTAAAATTCCCTTTAAATTAATTTTAGATTAGAACTAGATCCAATTAGATTCAATGAATAGATTTTTAAAAACTACATAAAATTATTTTTTTATTAAAAAATATATTTCTAAAATTACAAATTATTAGAGATACATAGTGCAACGTTGGTTCACTGATACAACATGTGAGGATGAAGAAGTGTTTAAGGAAGGATAACCTTTCAACCAATCTTTAACAGCCTTTCAATCCCATATCATTTGTAAGTTTAGATTGCTCGACACAATTAAGATGACTAACATAAAAAACTGATTCATATTATTGTAGTACTTGTTAGGTAGTTGTGTTTTTGTTCTTAGACTAAATTAGTCATTCATGTTAGTAATTTTTAGTTGTATTACTCATTAGGTAGTCTCATATTTTAACCCATGACTAAATTAGTGATTTATGTTTGTCATTTTTAGTTTGATCACTTAATATTGGTCATTTTTTGTAGTATTTCACTTTAAAAAGCTATGGTGACTAACTTTTTTAGTCACCTAGTCACTAATTTCTCATTTTATACTAGTGTCATGAGCATAGTTTTAAAGAAGCCTTTATTACTTACCAATCTTCAATGTGGTTATAAACATGCATCACGCATCTCAGGTAAAAAGTAGTTTAATGTAGATATCCATATGTAATGTTTTCGAATCATAGATGAGTTGCTTCCCACTAGTATCATACATTGTCTTCTTTCATCTGACTAATTCCCAAAGTTATCCAATGTCACAACCTTTAGCTATGATACCACATGTAACATCCGCTAGTAACCTCCCATGAAAATGTATGGAGTTAGAATTTTTTTACAGAAGCTACCCACAAGAAATGATTCGAATTCATGGGTAACTATCCAAATTATGATTCCATATTCCTCATTAACCATTAGGTAGATTCTTCATCATTACATAGAGTAACTTTAGCAAAGGCATAATATGTTACATAACCATTAACAACCACCATTGTATCATATTAACATAACTTCCTGATGTAACCTTGCATCAATTCGATGATTCTTTTAACCCAGTTAATTAATTGTATTCTTTATAATATAAAAATCACATCATTCAAAGATTCAAGATCATAAAAATGGCACAACAGGAAATTGCATCATTAGACATCGTTATACCCTAGAAACCCCATAGGGTGAAAACCAACAAACATTTATTTTTTAAGAAATTCTCATGGGATTTTTCACCCCTCACTCAATGGATGAAATGGAGTCCATCCCTTGACCATTGTCATAAAATATTACAAGGAATTACCATCTTAAATACAACACAATTGGCTATAAACTATTACGTTCATCATGATATCGTCTACCCACAAATCCTTGAACATATGTCTTTGAAACCAAGTTTTTTCCATGAGAATATTATCCTTCTATTGATAATCCTTCAATATTGATGGACCAATAGCTCAGTACATATGATAATGTTAATCATAATCCATATTTTGCATATGTCACCATTTTTCCTTCAACTCCTACTTGTCAACAAACATTAATATAATTATTAGGTAAAATGTAGACCAACAATATATCCTTATCATGGATGCTTCAGAAATCCTTTCATGTCCCACTTAAAAGTACAAAATTCACAAACATGCCTATGTGCATGACTATGATACAAGTCTATCCATCTAGATCCCACATGCATAGAGTAGGATGTATAAAATTATATTTCACATCTACCCATAAGAACATGATAATATTTAATGAGTCACTACATCTTCTAAAAAAGAAGAGGGGAAATATTTTAAATAAATATAGACCACAACTATGATTATTTCCTTCACATAAAATCACACTCATTTTCATGAGAAACCCCCACAACTACCCATAGTTTATGCATATTCTTTTCCTAACAAACTAGTTTAATTGGTATGTAAACACATCATTTTTCCAAGAGAAACTAATCAATAGCTATTACGTATAAACCCATATTATTTCTCAAGAAACTTAATATCATAGCTATTATTTCTACCCATGTAAACACTTTTTATTTTCCAAGAACATAAAAAAAATAGGTAATATTTTATGCAAACAACAAATATTCTTCTGCAAGAACCTAACACAATGGAGGAAGCCATTACATATAACTCAATAATTGTTATTTTATGCATGCAAACCTTATTTCATTTTCAAGAAATGATCACAATCAACTATTATTCTAGTTCACATAAGAACAAAATGATCAAGGTGGATATTGGTGGCCACCTGCTTATTCCACCTAGACCTCCACTCGGTCTCGCCTCTTTCCTTAATTATAGTAGAAATTACTATTTTTAGTAGTTTTTCGAGTACTAAACTTGCGAAGTTGTTTCGATCCATAAAGGACATTTTTTGAGTTCTACAGTGGGCCTGTTTCCATAGGAAAGGGCCTATGGCGAATCCTATAGTACATGGAGAGATCTTTCCGATGAGGTATCGTATGCACCAAACATAGATCACGTGACCAAGTTACTACCCCAGGAATTTTGTTGCCCAACTAATCTTAGTGGGGCTCACAAACTCTTCGTGTTTCATCTCCTAGGGTTATGATTTTGTTTGTTTAGGGTTTTCCCTTATTGTTAAATAATAAAAAGTCCCTTGAGCTTCATTGCAACACAGTTCATAGGCATGTTGCCGCCATATCTCTTCTTAGATATAAGTTACCATCAGCTGATCTAGTTTATTTCCATTTTGTATGTAAACATATTTCAATTCCTTGATATTAAGCAAATGAAGTTTTATTTATACTACATCTCTGTGTGTATTTTTACATATGTATTTTGTTATGTTCCTTCATAAGTCCAGTCCTGTGGTATGAAAGCGGTCTTCTATTTCTCTATTTTTCTTTGTTTGTCCCCAACGAGGATAGGGTATGACGAGTTAGGGCTCAAACTGGTTGAACATTTACAATACCACCCTTGAAAGCCCCAACGAACTCCCATGGTGGAACAAAATATATATGAGGGAGCATAATATTATTTCAAAATATTGCTCAAGGAAGACCTCGAGTGACAAAGGAACGTGTTTATGGATACCTTTTTCTAGATCCTACGATGACTACCCACAGGCAACAGATCTTCATCCAACAACCACTCTGGAGGAACCACTCCTTTTATGGTACAAGTTAACTTTGACATTCCCAATTTGAAGGCCAAATATGTTGAAAATGAAATAAGAAAATTGTAATTCCACATGTCATGACAACTTGTAATAGTTAACTAAGTTAATTTGACTTAGTTAGATCAGTTAGTTTGAGTTGAGGGTCTAACAAGAGTCATGTAGACTATCTGCTATAATTAAGAGCACTAGTTGAGTTTTTTGAGTTGTAATTATTTAATTCAGTCAAACTGAGTTAAATTTTGTTAAACTAGTTCCAATTCATGGAGGAGTTAGTGGAAGATCCAATAGTGAGGAGTAACCTGCAATAGTGGGGTGTACCCTGCACCGATGGGGTGTAGCTTACTGTAGTGGGGTGTAACTAACTATAGTGGGGTGTAACTTGCGGTAGTGGGGTGTAACCTGTAGTAGTGGGTTGTAACCTACAATAGTACCAAGAATAGTGGGGTGTAACTTACAATGATCATTAAACTGAAGAATCACTAATAATTACCTCATGCTTGTTAGATCTAGAAAGGCCTAGTTGAGATTGCAGTTTAGGGACATTGTACTATCATTTGTGTAATCATCTGAATTGTACATGTGGTGCATGAAATCATAGGAAGGACTATGAGGATTGCAGAATTTATAATTATGGAATTACTAATTAAATATGGGCTAATTATGATCGGAATGACATAAGGAAATAGGAGCATGGTAGGCAACAAAATTGGCTAAGTGTTGGCTTGAGCTTGTCTGGGAAGTAGTGATATAGATAGAGATGACAGAGAGGTTTCTTGAGCTTGAGAAAAGGCTTCTAATCTTATGATATTTTATGATTAATGCAATATACAGATAGGATGGGTTTTTAGTTGTGGCTTTCCCCAAAAAATCATTATGTTATTTGTGATTGAATTCTTTCCCTTATATGCTTCATGATTTCATCGATCATTTATTATTTCTGATCATGACTAGATTAGATTCAAGTAAATTATTTTAGCATATTACGATCTGTAGTTTGAATCTACAACAAATTTGTACATGGTATCGAAGCTGAAATCACTACAGAAGATGAGAATATGAGTTTTCCTTTTGTAGGAGAACTCAAATGTGTATTATTATACTTCAGAGCCAGCAGGATGTCATTCTACAGAGCGAGACTGGAATATGCCCTTCAGGGTAGTTTAAACTACATTGCTTGGAAGGAAAATATGGAGGTAGGAATAGAAGATAACACGCTTAATGAATTCATAGACAAATATATTCCTAAGCTAGTTGATGCTCAAGATCTGTCAAAGCTGAGAAAATCTATGGAAAATGTGAGAAGGATTATCCTAGAAGGAGTTTGAGATCATATTTTCTCGAACCTCCACGGTAGGGAGACTCAATTTTCAATGTGGAAGGAATTGACAAACCTGTTTCAAAACAACAATGACCACATGAAGTTGGCACTGAAGGACAAGCTTAGAAAAATCAAGTTGGAGAAGGGAAACACAATATCGAAGTACTTGACCAAGTTCACCCAATGTGGGAATGATCTTGAAAGTGTCAGTATTATAGTTGTTGAAGATGATATGGTGAGCTTAACACTTATAGCCCTTCCTAAGAGCTAGAAAATCTATGAAGACTCACTTAATGGCAGGGAGAAACTACTATAGTGGGAGTCGTTGTGGTCTGACTTGGTACAAGAAGAGATTTGGTGAAACACCAGAGATGGATCCTTATTCAAGGATGATGATGAGGAGAATTGTGCCCTAGCTAGGAAGGTGAATAAAGGGAAGGGGAAGTCATCCCATTCCAAATCAGATTCCAATAAGGGAAACAAGAAGAAGGACTTGTCCAAGATTAAATGTTTTCACTATCACAAGTTGGGACACTATCCCACAAAGTGTCTCAGCAATAAGGTCGGTAAGAATCCCTCATGAGGAGTGAAAAATGAATCTATTGCTTCAAAATTTAAGCTGTACTTCACCCTCATCACTTGCATGGTGACATCTATGATGGGTAGTGTGTAGTACCTGGACAGTGGAGACTCATTCCATATGAACGACAACAAAGAGTTCTTCAGTGACTTGGAGGAGAAGGACCTCGAGGAGCACATGAATATGGGAAATTATGGGAGGAATAGCGTGACTGACATTGGTATTGTTACCTTTCAAAGGGAGGTTGTCTCTCCTCTCACATTAAAAGATGTCATGTATGTTCCAGGTTTGAAGAAAAAATTGGTTTTAGTTGACATGTTGGAGGGCCATGGCTACAATGTGATATTTAGCAAGGGAAAGGATTTCCTTTGTCACATAGCCTCTCGACAGCTGAAGCGGATCGAGGTTCAAGTGAAGAACCTCTGCAAATTGGATGTAGAAGATTATGTTGCTTTAAACACAAAAGCAAAGAAGGAATTGACAAACCTATTTTAAAAAAACAATGACCAAAAGAAGTTGGCACTGAAGGACAAGCTTAGAAAAATCAAGATGGAGAACAGCGACAATATACCAAAGTACTTGACCAAGTTCACTCAATGTGGGGATGAGCTTGGAAGTGCCAGTATTAGAGTTTTTGAAGACGATATGGTGGGCCTAACACTTCTAGGCCTTCCTAAGAGCTAGAACATCTATCAAGACTCAGTTAAAGGGAGGGAGAAGCTACTAGAGTGGGAGTGGTTGTGGTCTGACTTGGTACAAGAAGAGATTTGGTGAAACACCAGATATGGATCCCCATCCAAGAATGATGATGAGGAGAATCGTGCCCTAGCTGGGAAGGTGAATAAAGGGAAGGGTAAGTCATCCCATTCCAAATCAAATTATAGTAAGGGAAATAAGAAGAAGGACTTGTTGAAGGTTAATTGTTTTCACTATCACAAGTTGGGACACTATCCCACAAAGTGTTTGAGAAATAAGGTCAGTAAGAATCCCTCAGGAGGAGTGAAACATGAATCTATTGCTTCACAATTTGAGTTGGACTTCACCCTCATCACTTGCATGGTGACATCTGTGATGGGTAGTGTGTAGTACTTGGATAGTGGAGACTCATTCCATATGAATGACAACCAAGAGTTCTTCAGTGACTTGGAGGAGAAGGACCTCTAGGAACACATCAATATGGGAAATTATGGGAGGCATAGCATGACCGACATTGGTATTGTTACTTTTCAGAGGGAGTCTGTCTCTCCTCTCACATTAAAATATGTCATGTATGTTCTACGTTTTAAGAAGAAATTGGTTTTAGTTGACATGTTGGAGGACCATGGCTATGATGTGCTATTTAGCAAGGGAAAGGATTTCCTTTGTCACATAGCCTTTGGACAACTGAAGCAGATCGAGGTTCAACTAAATAACCTCTTCAAAGTGGATGTACAAGATTACGTTGCTTTGAACACAAAAGCATAGAACGTACAGAGTCGAGACATTGATGAGTTGTGTCATAGAACATTGGGTCACTTGCACCATTGAGCCTTGAATATCATGCAATAAATTTCTACAGGACTTGCCGAGGGTAGACTAGAGCAAAGAGACATATGAAAAGCATGTACATTGGGGAAGTACACCAAATATTCCTTTCATGATAAAGGCAGTTGAGCGCAAGAGGTCCTTGATAGAGTTCACTTAGATGTGTGTGGACCATTCTCGACATCCTCCACAACTAAGTACATGTATTATGTAATATTTGTTGATGATTTTTCTCGTAAGTGATGGATTTTCTTCATGTAGAAGAAATATCATACGTTCACTAAATTTCGTTAATTTCAAGCACTTGTCGAGAAAGATACTAGGAGGAAAGGTAATGCTCTTGGAAGTGATAATGGTGGACAATATGTTTCTAATGAATTCAAGGATTTTGTTGCATCAGAGGGCATTCGACGAGATTTATTAGAACCTCATAACCAAAAACAAAATGGGGTTACTAAAAGGAAGAACAAAATTATGGTGGGAGCTGCACAGACAATTTTACATGATCATGATCTACCATTTCACTTGTGGGTTGAGGTATCCAACACAACTACTTATTTGTAGAAAAAAACACCTCATCAAATTCTAGGGATAAGTACATGAGAAGAGGATCTCTCAGGTAAGAAACCAGATGTGGCACACTTCAATATCTTTGGTTCATCAGTCTATTGTCATGGTACCAAGGATGCATAAAAAAATCTGGAGCCAAAAACTGACTTGGGCATATTTGTGGGGTACATTGATACGCCTCACAACTATCGGGTGTACCTGCCATCCAAGAGGATGATAGAGAATCATAGAGATGTGAAGTTTGATCATGATATGTTACCTCTAGAGGGAGCTTTGGTTACCTGAAGATAAGCAGATTTTAGCTCCAAATGAGGAACCTCAAGATGATGTGGAGGAGCCACATGCAAAAGGGTAGAGAATGGAAGCACCCACTCATGCAGAGACTTCTAGAGATGGAAGGAAGTGCACCGGAGAGGCTAACAGATTGATGCATTTTGCTAGAGAGAATGTGGGATCACCCACGTCACTGCGCATGCAAAGGAGGTCACCAAATCAGTACACTGGCTACATGGATCTAATGAGCAAGAGTGCAGAGATTGAGCCATCCTCATTAAATGAAGTAGTGCAATAACTAGTATGAGTTGATGGCATGGTTGAGAAGTATGACTCCATTATGAGAAAAAATGTTTGGCAAGTGGTCCCAAGACCAGCTGATGTGTCAATGGTGAGTTCGAGATGGCTTTACAAGGTAAAGTAAGAAGCATATAGGAGTGTGGGGAAACTCAAGGCTAGATTTGTGGTGAGAGGATTCTCTAAGGTGGAGGGAATTTAGTACAATGAGACCTTTTCTCCAGTAGTGAGGTACTCTTCAATCAAATATATTTTAGAAATTTCAGTGGAGATGTGATGGAAAACAAATTAGATAGATGTAAGGACAACATTACTCAATGGTATGATTGAGGAAGATGTGTATATTGAATAGCTGAAAGGATTTGAGACCTTCAACAGAGATTCACATGCGTGTAGATTCAAGTGACCACTGTATAGACTAAAAAAATCACTTTGTGCCTAGTACACCAGGTTTGACAACTATTTCACCGGGTTGGGCTTCATCAAAAGTGAAGCATATGCGAACCTTTACAATATTGTGGTTGAAGGTAAATTATTGATTATAGTATTATATGTTGATGATTTGATTATAAAATGTGATGAGAAACTTATGAAACCCTACAAAGAGAATCTTGCAAGAGAATTCGAGATGAAGGACCTGGGGCTCATGCATTACTTTCTTGGTATGGAAGTATAACAGGGAGATGAGAAACTATTTGTTTCTTAGGGCAAGTATACCAATGGGATAATGAATAAGTTTCACATGGAGAGAAACAAACCCATGGAGACTCCTTTAGTAGGTAATTGGAGCAAGGAATATGTTACTTCAGCTTAGGTAGTGGAGGCTACTATTTATAGATAGATTATGGGATCACTGATGTATTTGGTGAAAACATGATCGGACGTGTGTTTTCTAGTTATAGAGATTAGTCAAGACATGGTTAAGCCAAACAAGCTATATTGTAAGGTAGTTAAACATGTGTTGAGATACCTCACAGGCACCACTCAATTTGGTCAATGGTGTAGACAGATAGAGGGAGTGAAGCTTTAAGGCTTCATAGATTCATATTTCACAAGGAGTCCATCTGACAGGAAGAGCACATCAAGGGGAATCTTCAGTATTGGATCATAAATAGTTTCTTGGTACCAGAGGAAGCAGAGATCACTTGCACTCAATTCAACAGAAGCATAGTACATGCATGCTATTCAGGCAGCCTATCAGGCTATCTAGATGAGGAAGATCCTTGTTGGATTATTTGGTCAGCCGATGGATCCTACAGTGATTTACTGTGATAATCATAGTTGTATCAAATTCTTTGAGAATACAATTTTTAATGATCGATCCAAGCATATTGACATCTGGTATCACCATCTACAAGATTGTTTGCAGAGAAGAATTATGTTCTTGGAGTACATTACTACATAGGAGCAGGATGCAGATATTTTGACAAAGTCATTTTCAACATGAAAATTCGAGTTTCATAGAGGCACAATTGGGGTAGCTGATAACCCCTTAATTCTTGTTGAGCGGGAGTGTTGAAAATACAACAATAAAATCCTAATTTAATTTTTCCTTGAATTAAATTAGCAATTAAATTGTAATTCCATATCTCACGACAACTTCTAATAGCTAATTAAGCTAATTTGACCTAGTTATCTCAATTAATTCAAGTTGAGGGTCTAACTAGGGTCATATAGAGTGTATCTTACAATTAGGAGCACTAGATGAGATTATTTTGAGTTGTAACTATTTAATTCCGTCCAATTGAGTTAAAGTTACTTAAACTAGTTCCAACTAATGGAAATATTAGTGGGAGATCCAGTAGTGAGGCGTAACCTGCATCATGGGGGTGTAACCTGTAGTAGTGGGGTGTAACTTACTACAGTGGGGTGTAAATTACTGTAGTGGGGTGTAACATGTTGTAGTGGGTTGTAACCTACGGTAGTGGCATGTAACCTGCAATAGTGGGGTGCAACCTGTAGTAGTCGGGTGTAAGCTGCAGCGATCAATAAATTGAATATTCACTCATAATTAACTCATGCATCTAAGATCATAGAAAGACGCAATTGATATTGGAGTTCAAGGAAAATGTACTATCAATTGTATAATCATTTGAGTTGTACAAGCGGTGCCTGAAATCAAAGGAAGGACTATGAGGATTGCGCAATTCATAATTGTGAAATTTCCTAATTAAATAAGGGATAATTCCCATGGGAACAACACAAGGAAATATGATCTTGGAAGGTAGTAGAATTCGCTATGTATTGGCTTGATATTGTGTGGGAAGCATTGAGATAGATAGATATAGAGTAGAGGTTGCTCAAGCTTGAGCAAAGCATTGTAATATTCTCATATTTTCTGATTAATGCAGTAGACAGATAGCAGGGCTTTTTAGTTGTGGCTTTCCCCAGAAATATCATTATGTTATGTGTGAGTTAATTATTTCTCTTATAGTATTCATGATTTCATTGGTCATTTATTGTTTCCGCTAATGAGTAGAGTAGATTCAAGTAAATTATTTTAGCATATTACAATCAGCAATTTGAATCACAAGAAGTTTCTACAAGATAGATGCATATGTTGTAGATAGATGTTTAAATATGTTGGAAGGATGTTTTTCAGTTCATGACTTTTCCAATTGGGAAAATATTACCTTTTCACTCCTCAAAGCCACCCCACATGTCAAGGACTCGTGAGAAACCTACTGTGAAGAAAAGGATGAGAGGGAATCGTCATTATTTTCAGCCACATTGATGTGGAATTTTTTTTTATACACCATTAGGGAAAAGCAATACTATATCGGGAGCTATGAAGATAAATACATAAACTGGACCATGTTGTGGCTATGAAGGGACCAATATGTGCGAGAGTTCACATTTTTTTCTATACCCTTCTCGTGAAGTTGGGTAACAAGGATTCTTAGCGGCACTTGGTACTCAAGTTCCACTACTGTATACACAAGTACATCCAGGATGAGATGGAGTTCCTGTACATATCCTCACTTGGTGCCACCTATCGATATGCTATCAAGATCGAGCAGAAATTTCAATAGAGGAACCGAGACTTTGGATGTGTAAATCAAAAGCAAGGGAAAGGTGCCCCTAAACCACAGAACAAGGGATAAATCCAAGGTGCGATGACCTAGGACAACCTGATAAAGCTTCAAGAGCTTAACAACACCATGGAGATAAAGAAGGACATCGGGAAATGGTGTGAGTTCCATAAGAGCCCCACTCAAAACACAAGTGAGTGTCGATCCAAGAAGTCACTAGGGGCCAAGCTGAAGCCTTCCGAATTAGACATGTTCTCACTCTGAGTCAGAAACTGACAAGGGGAATGAAAAAGGGAAGCAAATTATTAACGCGAAGCCTAGAGCCACTATTTCCAACACCAAGATATAGAATATTGAACCCGGAGATCTAGAGGAGGGGGAGCGTCTCTTCCACTCACATATGTGGGTGAAGGGTTCTCCGTTGTAGTTCATTGTTGACAACAGAATCTAAAAGAACCTCATTTTAGCAAAGGACGTGAACCAGTTGGGCCTACCAACCACACCACGGCCACAACCATACACCATTTCGTGGCCTTACAAAGGGTGAGATCTTCGTGTCAGTGAACAATTCCACCTTGCGTGCAACATCAAGTGCTTCATAAATGAGGTACTATGTGTTGTTTCTCCTCTTGAAGGCTATTATGTATTATTAGGAAAAACATACTTCTGGAAGCATCATATTGTGTATGAGTATAGGCCTCACACTATCGCTATTTATTTTGGAAATACGTTATACACGATATTAGAGGTAGCATTTCCTACCACCATCTCGTTGATCTCTATGAAAATGCAATAAGATCATCTACAAGACTAAGAAAGTTGTCTTCCCTATGATTCATCATCACGGCCAGAATAAGACTGTGTCCACATCCATAGCGTCTAGATAGGGCTCGTTTGCATGGTAGAAGTAGATGGACAAGGTCATTGAAGAGTACAGTGACATCTTCACCTCACCACATAGGTACCACTACACTTTCAAGTCAAGAACTACATCGATTTGACTTCAGTCATGGAACTACCAAATGGATAGATCCATCAATTCCCTATTCTAAAGAATGATGAAATTAAGAGGAAGATGTAGGAGTTGTTAGAGAAAGGGAACATCACGCCAAGTTGATCTCCCTGTGGGAGCTCGATCGCATTGGTACAGAAAATATACAAGACCTTGAGAATTTGTATTAACTAGTAGGTGTTGAATAAGATCACTATCTGGAATAGGTATCCAATCACATAGATTTATGACCTTTTGGACCAACTCAATGGGAAAAATGTTTTAGCAATATTGACTTGAGTTCTGGTTATCACTAGGTACCAATCAAACCCTCTGATGTGTGGAAGACTGTTTCGAATGGTTGCTCATGCCTCTTAGGTTAGTGAATGGCCCTGCAACCTTCATGTAGCTGATGGATGACATCTTGCGACCCTTTAGCAAATCTTTCATGATAGTGTACCTGAGTGACATACTGATCATCAGTGGGAGTTGGGAAGAGCATATACACCATATATGATAGGTTCTCCAAACCCTGGGACAACACAAATTGTGTGTCAATTTGGAGAAATGCACTTTCGGTATGACCTAGGTTTAATATCTGGGGCACATCATTAATGAGTAGGGTATGCATGTGGACCTAGACAAGATACAAGTTATTCAACATTGGTCAACCCTAACTACTCTAGAATAGCTCTACAGCTCTCTAGGTGTTGTGAATTTCTATCACAAGTTCATGTTGGGATTCTCTCATATCACTTGGCCATTGAGTCAAGTAACCAAGGGCGAAGTGAAAGAAAATTTATTTTGGTCTGAATCCCAAGATAAGGTATTTTTTGAGTTGAAGAATCACCTTTGTTATACACCAGTGCTCACATTACCAAACCTGTAGCAACCATTTTAAATTGAGATAGATGCCCCTAGCTATGCTATTGGTACAATTCTTACCCAATAGGGGCATGAAGTAGCATATCTCAATGAAACACTTCTAGATAGATTCTGAAAGTATCCCAATTATGAAAAAGATATGTATTTGATTGTGATGGTCTACTGATAATGAAAGAATTACATTATGGGGAAGGAAACAATCATCCACATAGACCACTGACCCCTGTAATTCATACATACACAAGGGAAGTTGCATAACAATCACCATAAAAAATGGTCCACATATCTGCAGTAGTTCCATTTGAAAATCAAGTACGAGAAGGGAAACACCAATAATGTTGAAGATTGTCTTAGTCGACCACCAGTTATGGTGCTGACCACTATGCTAAACTCTTGTGAAAATGAGATTTTGGCTTTTCCACGTATTTAGAAGAGCGATCGAAAACTCAAAAACACATACCCGATGCTCCTAGAAGTCAAGCAAGTTCCATATTTTCAACTCTATGGCGCATTGTTATGCCCCCTGAGACACCTCTGTGTTCCTACAACTGAGCATGCCAATATGATTTGGGAGCTGCACTATAGTCAGGTCATTGGACATTTCAAAGTAGAGAAAATAGTGGCAATGCTACATAAGTATTTTTATTAGTGAAACCTTAAACACAGTGTTTGGAAGAACATTAGATCCTAAACTTCCTGCACCATTTCCAAATCAACAATCCAAAAACAAGGCCTATATACTCCTTTACCTACTCCTAGTTAGCCTTGGGAATCCATATCAATGGATTACAAGTTAGGCCTTCCTTGTACTAAGCATGGTAATGATTGCATGTTTGTGATTGTCAATAGATTCTCCAAGATGTTCATTCTCGTGACCTTTAATAAGAGTATCAAATCAGAAGCCGATGATAATATCTTGTTTGAATAATTGTGGGAACATTTGTAAATCCCACATTCCATTATCTTATATCGGAACAAGACGCTCCTGATTACATTTTAGTCATGCCTCTCTTCGATGTTGGATACCAAGCTCACTAAGCCCATGGCCGTCTACCCCTAAACAGATGGTCAAACAGAGGCTATCAACATGATGGCCGTGCACACTTTCTGTATGTACAACTCGAATCACCTATGAAAATGGGATGAAAGCCTCCCCTATATTTAGCACAACTACAAAAGAGATATCCATATCTCAACTAGTCGCAATCCCTTTGAGGTGCGGTTCTAGTTCTAGCCACTATGTCCCTTTGATGTGGCCATACCATTTGTAGCTACTTAAGACAATTTGACTCATGTCCAGTCTCAAGTTGACTAGGATAACAACTTCATTGATCACATTGAGCACATCTACCAACAGGTCCATGACATATTAGACAGAGCCCATGATAAGTACAAGTAGCGTCATGATAAGCATTGAGTGCCACATAGGTTCCAAGTGGGTGACAAAGTTTGTTTACATTTGGAGAAGGAGCACCTCACTACGCCCCACCAAAATCTTGACCCACTCCAATATGAGTTGTAAACCATCACCAAGGCTATAGGGGACAATGCCTTTGAGCTAATAATTCCACAATTCATTGGTCTGCACCCAGTATTAAATGTGGACCAACTGCGACCATACTTTCCTCCATTATTGGACACATTCGACGTTGTTGAGTGGCTCACACCCACAAAGCTCAACCCAAGCTGCATTGAGCACGCCACAATTGATAGGCTCATGGATACATAGATTAAGAATGCTTTCCAGTAGAGGATCCACCTATATCAAGTTGTCAATGTAGGCTTACTCGTTCACTATGGCAAGTGGCTCATGAGGGACCAAGTTCAACATAAATTTTCTCACCTGATGGAGGCTTTGCACGCAATGGGGACCATTGTTTACTTAGGGGGAGGACTAATGTAGGTGGATATTAGTGGACACCTGGCTATTACACCTATACCTCCAGTCAGTTTCATATGTTTCCTTGATTATAGTATCATTTACTATTTTTAGCATTTTTTTTGGTACTGAACTTGTGGAGCTATTTTGACCTGTTAAATGGCATTTGTTTTAAGGCCGTAGTATACCAATGGTTATAGGTATATGATTTCTAGAAATCCCATAGTACACGGAGAGATATTTCCAATGAGGTATCATATGTGCCAAACGGAGATCATACAACCAAGTTATGACCCTAGGAAGTTGGTTCCCCAACTAACCCCAACATGGCCCATAAGCCGTTGGTGTTTCATCTCCTAGGTTTACAGTTTTGTTTTTTTATGGTTTTCCCTTATTTTTTAATAATAAAAAGCCACTTGAGCCTCATTACAACAAATTTCAGAGATATGTAGCTGCCACATCTCTTCTCAGAGACAAGCTGCCATCGCCCGAGCTAGTTTATTTCCATTCTATCTGTAAGCATATTTAAGTTCCTTGATATTAATAAAATGAAGTTTCATTTCTGCAACATCTCTTTTTTTATCTTTATATCTGTACTTTTTTGCGCTCTTTTGTAATTCCAAATCAAAAACTAATTTAATAGCCATTCTTTCATGCATTCAACTACGTACTCTTTTTCTAAAAATAAACTGTCTTAATGACTATTGTTTATGTGTATATAATATATACATTTTCTTCAAGAAAATAGTAATGTAATAATTATATGTGCATAAAAGAACATTTTCCTTTCAAGAATCTAAAAATAATGATATATTCTTACAAGAGAATCTAGCTCATTAACTATTTGTATCATGCATGGATTACATAATTCTTTCACAAGATACTTGGAAAAATAACTATTATCACAATGAATTTAAGTATATACTCCTTTTGAATAAACTATTAAAAAAATTTCATATTCTATTAAAAAAAATCTAACTACTTTTCATATGATCTCCTCAAAAACTTTGCATTATTTCTATATATTTTTACGTGAAGGATCTCGTGCATCCTTTCTCAAGAGGATATCCTAGCTACTTAGCAAGAATATTGTGTAATTTCTTCCAAGAAAATTACAAAGCTACTTAGATTTTAACACAAAAAATTAACATGTAATATTCTAAGATAAATGAAAGGTTTACTTAGATTTATTGTGTAAGATACCCATTTTGTTTTTGCCTCCATTGCGGATCCTTCATATTCACAATTGTATTCTTTCTCTTGTTTCTACGTCGTGCGCCAAATTTATTTGTGAGGTATAGATTAGTGATCTTTTGTATTTTGTGTGATCACTAATCTATACCTCACAAATAAATCTCCACTCTTTTAAGTCATAATGTTCTAAATATTAAATCACAATGTTCTAACTATGGAAAAGAAAATGTGACATATATTTTTGATTCGCAATGTACCAATCATGAAAATATTTTAAGTTAAGGTGATTTTGTCCAAATGTTGAACTAAAATTTGCATCGCACCTAATCTCTACTTTGAGTCAATGTCTCAACATTGGAAATATTTATCAAGGGGATTTTGTTCATATGTTTCATCAAGTAATTTCTAAGCATTTCCCATGACTCAATATTTTATCTTTTTTTTTGCCACCATTTCCAATCCTTGTAGCCATGACAAAGGGAGAGGAATGAGGTTAAGGGCATCCTCTCGAGAGATAGATGATGTTATTAAGGAATATTTTGTTAATTAAGACTATATATTAATAAAAAATCATATTTATAATGGTTTTCCAAAATGACCATAGAGGATTCATCCTCTCATCAGCATGTTGCAACCAATGAAAATAACAAAAGACTCCCCATGGCATGCCTAAAAACTACTAAATCCCATACCCCAATTCACATGAAGGTTGATGCTAAAACTAGCCTATCTCATTATCATGGAGTCCCAAATATTTTTACAACTAAATTAACCATACATAAACACTGCAACTTTATTATGAACAATAAAGTACCCAACCAATATACCAACATAAAAAGCACACAAACATTATCATGATCAGTGCACAAACAAAAACATTAATACTATAACATCATGATCAACATTTTCCCAAACAAAAAGGATTCCATATGAAATAACAAGTACCTTGCAGATTCAGCCAAGAACCTCCACAAAAACCATTAGGATGCACCACCAACCCACTATACTCATTAATCATTATCCAAGGATGAAATTGTTGTTTGAACCTCACACTAGAACCAAGATGTTCCATCATGTCCCCATTGTCTAATTCATAGGCTAAATGGTGTTCAACATTCGTCGAGTTGGATTCAATCAAGTCCAAGTAACACCGCTGAATTCTATGGTTGCTTTCGATGTTCTCCAAAGAGGCGAAGACATTGTACTTCTCCACTTTCTTATCCTTCAAGTTGTAATTAATAATTTTCTTTCCTTCATTTATACTAATATTTTCTTCCTATTTTATTGCCATATTTTCTGTTATAGCCATGCTTTCCTGGTGTGGTTTACCTTCATTTTTCCATATTTGAATGTTTGTCAATGCCTAAGGCTATTAAATTTTTTTAGCAATCACTCTGTAGGAGTATAAATATTTTTTAAACTAAAAATAGTAATATGATGAAAATAATCTTGTCATATTGGATTTTACTATGTAGATTATATTTTGTTTTTATGTATTTGAAGTTAACCACCATAGTTTTTGTTGATAAGATTTGATTTCATATTTGACGTAAATATATTGTGATATTTATGATTATATATGTTAGATTGTCTTGTCATGTAATGTTTTTATTTCATTGACTAATATTGTTAATGTTTATTGTGAATTAATGTTTAAATTTAGTATGAAAATTTTGGAAATTAGTAATTTCCAAAGATTCAATGTTACTATTATGCCGAATACAGCTATTTCATAAATTCAATAAATGGGATAGTTAGAACATGTCCTGAGAGAATTGAGCCCAGGAAGTTGTGGAAACAAACTATTCAGCAAACCACTTTGAGAAAGAATACTTTAACTAATTCAGTGTCAATGTGAAAGGGACATTATTTCACTATTTTGTTAATTATGTTTAGTTAATTTAATACATTTTATTTGTAACGTAGAGTTAATTATGTTGAAAATTGGGAGCTCATGGATGAATTTTTGTAAATAAATTCTATTTTTGACAATTCTGAAGTGACTTTCCAAAAAGCAAAAGTCATGTGTAGCATCCAAAGAATGACTTTCCAAAAATAGTAAATCAACGTATATCAATTGGTAGTCAAGTATAGTTGATGCTAAATCACTCAAATTATCATTAACCAATCCTAATAGTTCAATTTCGAATTAATTATATATATCACCATTACTATTATCATTATCCTTATGATACCATGATATTATTATCAAAAAGAAATTCAAGTCATCTTACATTCATACTTCACGCCCCTCTCTCCTTAATGTCTCATGTGACTCTACATTACTCTCTCTCTTATTCTCGCATTAAATATTTGGCATACTCCTCCTACACACTCATTAAAGGCATGTCATAAAATATTCCTCTTGTGCACCCTTTAAATCATATGTTAAACTCTCTCTGAAATGCATAAGTTACATAGGAATGCTTAGTTCTCCTTCATGTCTTGAGTTAAACTTCCTAAATGGGAATGAGTTACTCTCCTAAAGTCATGCATTGCCTCTCTCCATAATGGCTTAAGTTACTCTTTCGTATTTGGCATACGATTTATTCTAGGGCATGCTCCTCTTTTATGGCATGAATTCATTGATGCTCCTTTATACATGTGCCCCATATCTTCTACCCTCACTACTTGTGCATTTTGAAATAATGATTTGACATTGAGAGAGAGACAGTTAGAGAGACTTGAAGATGATTGTGAGAGAGAGATACTTTGAGAGTAAGAGAAGAACTTCAAGGTTGATTTGGTTTCTGCATCAGCTACTACTACCAATGGTATTCATGCTATAAATTGTTCATATTTTGGTGAACTTACTCATTCTCTTCATCTCTCATTATAGTTTGTATCTCTGATAAAAATTAGATATATAATAGAAGAAGAATATGGTTGGAATTTTCCCTTGTGGGTTTTTCCCTATTCACTAGACCTGAATTATCCATGTCACATTATCGTCATGGAAGTCTTCTATTGTGCATTTCATTTATATTCTATCAACAATTACTTAACTAATATTGTAGCATAAATATGTTTTGTAATAAACAATAGTTACAACATTGAATATCGGATTTTAACATGGCATTAGAGATTTTGTGAAGACAAGCCCAAAAAGATGAGCTAATTGTCACTTGTTATTTGCTGCTAAAATAAGGAGTCCTTAATTGTTGCCAAAACCTTATTTGTTGTTCCTTACTTGTTGTTGAAATCTTATTTGTAGCTCATTTTCTTGCTGTTGAAACCCTACTTTCTTCCCCTTTGAAGATTGATTTGTTTTCCTATTTTCTATGAAAATTTGTTCGACTTGATCAAGATGTCTTCTTCTCACCTAAAGGATCGAAAGAAGTTTAATGATGCTTCAAATTTTGGTCCATGGGAGGCAAGGCTGGATATGACTCTGGAGGAGAATGATGTAGTGGAATACGCTAAAGGTGAGGTAAGAGATCCATTGGAAAATTTGAATGATATTATCAAAGCCTAATACAAGAAAGGAGAAGTCAGTAGTAAAAATATTATCCTTGGTTGTCTTGGACACCATATCATCACCTATGTCTCCAACTTGAATAATTCTAAGGAGATTTATGACAAGTTGATTGGAATGTATCAAGTAAACAACTTGATTAAAATCCTTTCTTTGAATAATCAACTCAAGGACATTAAGATGAATATAGGAGAGACCATTTAAGCATACTTCATGAAGATATCAAAAATCAACGATAAACTATCAACAATTCTTGAAATTATATATGATAAAGTGTTGGTGTTTATTATGCTTATAGGTCTTTCTCTAAATTTGAAAAATTGTATCATTACCATAAAAAACAATCGTAATTTTCCCACATTTGATGAGCTCTTGGGAAAGTGCATCCAGGAAGACGCTTGAATGATTTCAAGAGGAAGAATTCCCAAGAATGAAGAGGAAGAATGTATAGTCTTTGTTGACCAAGACAAGGAGAAAAAAGGAAGAAGAGGTCATCACTTTTCAAGAAGGTATGCTCCCAAATACAACAAATCCTATAAAAGAAGCAATGACTTATCAAAAATTCAATGCTACAACGTCCATAAGCATGGCCATTATTCTCTTGGTTTTGTAGAAAATAGAAGAGCACCAAGATCCAACTACAACAATCGTAGTAACAACTTCAGATCTAATTATATAAGAAGAAGGGAAGCACCTGCTACTCATAAAGTAAACTACCATTGTTCCAAGACTTCAAGGAACCCAAGGTAACATAATAATGTTTCTCAAACACAATTATAGTACTTTCTTGATTTTTCTCTTTCTAGTTCCTCTCCTACAAATTCTTGTGATAGCTGGTTGGTTGATAGTGGTGCTTCAAGACACTTTATTGGTTATAAAGATGTTCTCTCAAATCTAGTAGAGAGGGAGACTGATTTGAAAATTATACATGGAGATAATTTTATGTATGTTATGAATGGATCTGGCATTGCTTCTTTTCATCTAGATGATGGTAAAACTATATCTCTTCAAGACATTTTGTATGCACCTGGAATGAAAAATAATTTTGTATCTATATATTCTTCAGATGATAACGGAATGAAGGTTTCTTTCATAAATGGAAATGTTATCACTTGGCCAATGGGATATAGCATGAGCTATTCCTTCACTCTAGGATCAAGACTTTAAGGTCTCTACAAAGTCAATGGAAGACCAATCCATGTGCTAATTCATGACAACAATCATCAATGTGAACTTTAGCATTCAAGGTTAGCTCATCAACACTATAAAGCATTGCCCCATGTGAGAAACATGAGTTTTGGAATAATGAAGACTAGGTTGGATCATCATGAAGTTTTCAAAATTTTGTAAATGAAAAGCATGTAAAGGGACCATTCCCTTCAAGTGAAAGAAAAATGATTCAGGTACCTCATCTTGTGCATTCTGATTTATGTGGACCAATGTGTACAACTTCTCTTGGTGGCTACTTGTATTATATAATCTTTGTGGATGATTTTTCTTCCAAAACTTAGATTTTATTTTGAAAAATAAAACTCAAGAATTTAACATGTTCAAATAATTTAACATTCTAATAGAAAAACAAACTTGAAAGTAGATAAAAAAATCTTCAAATATGAAAATGGAGAAGAGTCCAATTCAAATGATTTCATTAAATTCTATAAAGAATTCAGAATCATGAAAGAGGCGACCTTACCATATAACCCACAACAAAATAGCTTGGTTGAAAGAAATAAAAACAAAAAAAACCATCATGGTAGCAGTCAATACTATGTTGCATGATAAGAACCTATGAAAGTTTCTTTGGGGAGAATCCACTAAAAGTATGGTCTCTTTCAAAAATAGATCTCCACAACAAGACTTAAACAACAAGACTCTTGAGAAAGTTGTCACTGGTGAAATTCCTGAAGTTGGGAATTGATATTTGGTTGCCTTTAATACTTCCATGTACCAAAGGAAAAGAGGAACAAGCTGGAAGCTTCAGGTAAGAAAGGTACATTTTTTGGTTATTGTGAAAATTCTAAAGCTTACAAAATATATGTGCCTAGTCAAAGAACTTTAAAGTTTAGTAGGGAAGTAACATTTGATGAATATGCAACTATTGGAAAGTACTGAGACACTCCTCCTCCTGCTAATGTTCAAATTCATGATGATGCCTTGGATGCTTAAGAAGATCCTAAGCCTAAGCCTGATCTTGTTGATGAACTCATGGATCCCATGGACACCTTAGATCCTCCTACAAGTGCTTTTCCTGGAGAAATAAGGCATTGTGGCTTCACAATAGTCTATAGGATGATGAAAGACATGTTTCCACTAAAGGAACCTTCAAACAAAGAAAGAAACCTTACCGGTTCCAGGGATATGTTCTAGCTATGAGCAAAATTATCGAGGCTGAACCATGCACTTTTGAAGAAGTAGTGAAAGATCAAGTATGGAAAGATGCAATGGTTGAAAAATATCAGTCCATAATAGATAATGATATATGGGAAGTAGTTCCAAGACCCAAATGTAAGTTTTTCATGACTTTCAGATGGTTGTTTAGAATCAAACATGGTGCGGATGGAAGTCTTGAAAAATATAAATCTAGATTTGTGGCTAGAGGTTTCTCTTAGAAACATGGAATAAACTATGATGATATTTTTGTGCCCGTTGCTCAATATAATACCATTCGATCCATTGTGGGTATAGATGTTATCCAATTATGGACTCATGGCCAAATGGATGCGAAAGCTACTTTTTTACATGGATTCCTCCAAGAAGAAGTATTTGTGGAGCAACCACAAAGATTTGAAGTAGATTACAGGAAAACACATGTGTCGATTGAACAAAGGTTTCTATGGATTAAAGTAAGCCCCAAGAGCTTGGTTTGATAATGATGATAACTTCTTGATGAAGCTTAGTTTTGATAAAAGCAATTTTTTTCCAAATATCTATTTCAAAATGGTCTAGGATATGTAGTTTATTTTGGTATTATATGTGGACAACTTATTTTTTATAGATGGAGAACATCTTATCCTCCATTGTAAGTGGGAGTCATCTCCTGAATTTGAAATGAAATATATTCATTTGATACACTACATTTTGGGCCCAAAGATATTGAAGAGACCTAGTGAGATTTTCCTTTCTCAAGGAAAATATGTTGACAAGCTTCTGGAAAGATCTGGTATGGCATAATGTAAGTCCATGAACACACTAAGGGAAATGAATTTCAAAAACTTATGTGGTGAAGTTGTTGGACCTTATTTGGCTAACACTTCCAAGTATCGACGACTAATAGGGAAACCAATGTTATTAGTAAAAATTAGGCCATATATATATTTTGTAATGAATACTATAAGCAAATATATGATTATTCCATCACATCAACATTGGATTGTCACAAACCATATCAATCATGGATTGAGATATAATGCTAAATATGTGAGACTACATGGGTACTCTAATGTTGTTTGGGTTTGCAACTCTACTGAAAGAAAGAGCACATATGGAAGTTTCTTTAGCTTCGAATCTACCATGAAATATTCAATGAGACAAAACACAATTTTGTAGTCCTTAGCACAAATGAATCCAAGTATATTGGTGTTAGCATAGCTACTTGTGATTTAGTATGGGTGAGGAAGATCTTTGTGGAGTTGTCTGAGAATGTATTCGATATGATAGTAATATACTATGACAATAAGATTTGGATTCAACTTGCAAAAAATATTGTGTTCCATGACAATTCCAAGCACCTTGGGATTAAATATCACTATATCCAAGATTTGGTGCAGAGATGAGGAGTGAGGCTTCATCATATTGTAACTTATGATCAAATAGATGGAAAACTTACCAAGACTTTGTCAAAATGGAATTTTTTCATATTCAGATAGTTGATAGGACTAACAGATTAACCCTTCATGGTGGGGGTGGTCATGGATGATCGATAACATTGAGCTATCATCCTCCCTCTTACTTGAGCTCACAAGGTAGGAATGGAATGAGGAGAGGTCCTGTGGTTGAGCAAACTCTTGACTGCAAGATGTGTGTGGTCCTTTTCATGTGTTGAGAAGTGGTAATCCCCCCCTACCATCATGTCCAGGACATTCCTAGAGAATAATACAATGTTAATCCTACCCACAAGCTTGCCTTGTTGGGAGTACCACCAATTTGGCCAATGGGTCTGGTAAATCTTGGTTGTTCATGATCGTGGACAAGTGGTAACCCGCAAAGAAGAGGTGAAACTTAGTTTTGCATGATGCTTGTAATGTGGTAATCCCCCAGGTAGAGATGAGACAAGTGATAATCCCCCCAAAATTTGTGGATGCAGGTGTTATACCACTTGAATATTATATTAAATATTTGCAGAGCGTGGTTATTTTCATGTGGTTAAAAGTAGTAATCCTCCCAAGTAGAGATGAGATTTGGTTGTGCGTGGTCCTTTTCATGTGTTGACAAGTGGCAATCCCCCTAATCCTGTGCCTAGTTGGGAATATAAATGGATATAGGGTTATAGATAAATATCCCTTATGATGATTTTTCTTCATTAGATTGTGAAATCATTTTTTGAGAGAAAACATTAACAGAGATTGCTAGAGAAAGAAAATATATTTGTGACAAAAAGAAATTTCTCCTTAGCTGAGAGGGAGTGTTGAAAATTGGCAGCTTAGGGATGAGTATCCTTAAATAAAATTTCATTTATGACAATTTCAGGGTGACTTTCTAAAAAGATAAAGTCATGTAGAACATCTCAAATATGACTTTCCAAAAGTAGTAAATCACCTTGTATCAATTGCTAATAAAGTATAATTGATGCAAAATCACTCAACTTATCATTAATGAATCCGAGTAGTTCAATTTTGACTTAATGATCAATATTATCATTATTATTATCAATATTCTTATAATACTATGTTATTATTATCAGAAAGAAATTCAAGTCATCTTACCTTCATACTTCGCACCCTTTTATCCTTCATGTCTCACATGATTCTACGTTACTCTCTCTCTCTCTCTCTGTCTTACTCTCTCATTAAATACTTGGCATATTTCGTCTTACACAATCATTGAAATCATGTCATAAAAGATTCCTCTTACGCACTCTTTAAATCATATGTTACACTCTTCGTTAAATGCATAAGTTACAAAGGAATATGTACCTCTACTTAAATGATATTCATTACGCTCTGTCCTTAATGGCATGAGTTACACATCCTAAATGGCCATGATTTACTATCCTTAAGGCATGCATTATTCCTCCATTGAAGGCATGAGTTTCTCCTCTCCATAATGGCTCAAGTTACTCTTACCTATTTGGAATACAAGTTACACTAAGGAATTCTTCTCCTTTATGGCATGAATTTATTGCTCCTCCTTTATATATGCACTTCCTATCTTCTCCCTTCGCTACTTATGCATTATGAAAGAATGATTCGAAATTGAGAGAGAGAGAGAGTTTGAGAGACTTGAAGAATATTATGAGAGAGAGAAACTTGGAGCTTATGATTAGAACTTGAAGATCGATTTAGTGTTTTCTTCGGTTGGTGCTAGAAATGCTCTTCATGCTACAACTTTTTCAGATTTGGGTGAACTTACTCGTTCTCTTGATTTCTCATTGTACTTTGTATCTCTATTGAAGAATTGACATCTAATAGAAGCATAATATGTTTGAGCTTTCCCTTGGTCATTAGACCTGAAGTATTTACGTCTCATTTCCTCTTTGGTTGTCTTCCATCATGAATTTGGTTTATGTTCTTGAATTTAGTAAATATCAATAGTTATAAAATTTCTTAATGTATAATTTTCTAATCATTTAATTTCATTTATATAATTTGATACCCTATTATTGGACATATTCGGGTTTAATATGGATCAACGACAATCTATTTTCTTTTTAAGATATTATGACAAGCCCGTATGTATGTTTGTAGGTAGTTATTGAAGTTAAATTAAATTAAATTTATGTTATTTATGAGAGATCTAAGTTACCTTTTCATGTATTTTTCTTTTAATATAACACTATTTCATGTTAATTTTTGAAAGCTTATCCTTCATACGTATGAGTTTAAGACCAATCGATTTAATTTCTTTGTATATCATCATATAGATGAAGTATTTAGTCATTTATTTTAAATTTAATTTAATTTTGTATTAATTAAAATAAGAGTACTTTTCTTTTTTTTTAATTTTTTTTAATTTAACAGTAAGTTATAATAATTTGCAGCAACTTTTCTTTCATATTGGATTGCAAAGCATCTATTGATATAACTATTATGTAAATTATCGTAATTTAAAAATGGACAAAGAAATTATTTAATCATTCGACGAGTTCTTAGTGTGGTTTTAAATTTTCTGTTGTGTTTATATATATATATATATTACTAATCAATTCTCAACATAAAGTATGTAATGGTATTGTTTGATATTGTGGTTTTCCAAAGTTATTTTTATGAAAACATAAGATTAGTTTTCATAATGTTGTTGAAATTGATATCAAGGATGGTATTGTGAAATATTGTGGTTTTTCAACGTTATTTTTTTAAAAGATAAGATTATTTTTTATAATGTTGTTGAAATTAACATCCAGATAAAATCACCACAATTTTAGGAAACAAAAAAATATAAATAAGTAAATAATAGTAAAATTAAAAGCACTGGCAAAAATAAAAGTAATTTGCAACACTTATAATTTCCTCCTAATTAATTTTTTAATATTTTAAATTAAATATTAAAATAAAATTATTATATTATATTTAGTTGGTAGATGCAAAATTGAGTTAAACTCATATAATATATTAATTTAGTAATTGATATAATTTATTAAAAGAAAATTATTATTAGTCGAACAATGATATTTATTGTGTAAAAAGTAGCTATATGTTCTACCACCAAATATTGGGGAGATGGTGTCACCTAGAGTGGCAGAATTTTAAATTAATAAAAGAAATGAAGAATGCTTTAAGAAAAATATATAAAATATAAAAATTAAAAAGATAAAATATTATTAATTTTATTACAAGATAATATTAATAATAACATGAAATTTCATTGATTATGAGTTGGTTACGGAAATAGAATAAAAAAAATTACATGATAATTTAAAACAAATTAATGTAGATCTTTTTAAAATTAACTTCATCAATGAGTGTATGAAAGATGAAAAATGGTGTTGGGCAATGTGTATCAATTCCTTTATTAATGTGATTTTATTAACTATGCCCAAAGCGTGTGGAGAGGATTAGTACACCATTCCTGATTATGTTAGGTACGGTAGAGTTGTTGTTGACCATGGTTTATTTTGGTCATGAGGGTTGACCATAGTTAGTGATGTTGAGTGTTGCTGACTATGTTAAACCATGGTTGATGATAGTTGATGAGGGTAAAAAATGGTTCATGATGGTTAACAAGGTTAACAAAGATTAATCATGGTTAAACAGGGGTAGATGAGGATCGACCATCGACGACCATGGTTGACCATGGACAACACTAATTAGTCATGGTGAACTATGACAAAATATGGTGAAGTATAATAACCATGTCCGATCAATGTTTAGTTGCTTTGACCATGATTTGATATGGTTGACCATGGTTGAACTCGTTGTCTATGATTGTCATTGACTACAGATGAGTTGTTTGAGTATAGTTGACTATGGTAAACTATGGTTACTTATAGGTGAACATGGTTAACAATGCATTCTATTGTTTAACTAAAGATAAAATTTGATTTACCATATTGACTATGGTGTACATTAATCATGATGAAAACCATGGTTGATCATTGTTGATTATGTTTATACCACCATTGCATATGGTTGAGTATCATTTACAATGGTGAAATATGGTTGACTATGGTTAAATATGGTAAATTTATGGTTCATTATGGTTGTTAGGACATGAGCATGGATGACTATGGTTGAAGATGGTTGACCGTCATTAACTATGATTGACTATTAGAAACCAGGATAACGCTAAGGGTGGGGGTGAATAACTATTACAGAAAATTTTAATAATTATTAATCATATTGAATATTTCAATTCATTTAGCAGTAGACCATGAGAAAAGACATAAAGCACATAGAAACAATGAATGTACGTGGAAACCCATAAAGGGAGAAAACCAAAAAATATATGCCCAAATATTGTTGCAGGGTGCAAACTACGGTAGAACCCCCATCTCATAAATTAACGACAACTTGCTTGAAGGTAGAACCAACTCTTTGATCATTACATGTTCCAATCTAAATCAAGCTACTTGATGAAAAACCTCTTAAATATGTTTGTAGTCATCCACTTATTGGAGGCACCAACATTGTCAGTTACACCATGGACGTCCATTACATAACATTTTTAGACTTGATCCATTACTCATCAACGGAAATACTTCAATGTTCGTAATAAAGTCCATATATTATTCATTAATATTGGTAATGTTTATTGTAAATTCAAGTATTAATTTAGTGTGAACTTTTGGAGAATCTACAACTTCCAAAGATCAAATGTCACTATTACACCAAGTACAACTATTTCATAAATGGCATAAATAGGCTAATTACAACATATCTCAAGAGTCTCCAATCCATATAACTATAAAAACAAATTGTTGGCCAAACCACTTAAGCAAAGATCTTTTAACTAATTCAACATCAATATAAAAATAAATTATTTCATTACTTTGTTAGTTATATTTAGTTAATTTAATACATTTTTTATGTAATATCGAGTCATTTATTGAAGTATTTGTTTTTATATATTAGTTTAGATTTATTTTAAATCTGGATATTTTAAATATGTAGGGTGATCAAATTTATTAATGTACAATATTTTAATCATTTAATTTAATTTATATAATTTTATTTCCTTTGTTCTTTGATGGATTAGGTTTAAGATGGATTCAGGTTTAAGATGGACTTCTAATGATTTAAATTTTTTTAAGATGTTTTCACATGTATGTATGTACGTATGTATGTATGTATGTATGTATGTATTTATTTATTTATTTATTTATTTAGGTAGGTAGTTATTTAATTTAATTTAGATTATGTTATTGAAGGAACAAATTTGTATTTTTTTTTTTAATATAACAGTACATCATGTTAATTTATGAAAACTTCTCCTTTCGCCTTTCGGAGTTTAAGATTGATTAATTTAATATTTTTGATGTTACTATGTAAATGTATGTATTTAATTATTTATTTTAATTTAATTTAACTCGGTGTTATTTAAAACGGATCCAATTTGTAGTTTTCTTTTTAATGTTTTAATTTAACGTTATCTTACATTAATTTGTAACAACTTCTCCTTCCTATAGGATTGTAAAGCATTTCTTCATATAACTACTATTTTACCACAATTCAATTATCTTAATTTAAAATTTGATAAACAAATTATTTAATCGTTCTATGAATCTCACCTTTTTATTGTGATTTTAAATTTTTCAAATTTGTGTTTAAACGTATAGTCATGTTTGGTTACTAATCAATTAACTTAGAGCATATAATGGTATTGTGAAATCTTGTGTTTTTTTCAAAGTTGTTTTTATGAAAAAATAAGATTATTTTTTTATAGTGTTAGTTGAATTGACATTGGGATAAAATAGAGAGGTTTAGAAAAAATATTGTAAAAGTAGATAAATATTGAAAAAATTAAAATCAATACATAAAATAAAAGTGAAAATGTGGATTAATGAGATTGTATGATTCACTTTGGCTTTTCTCGTGGTTTTTATGATTTTATCATAATTTTATAGCAGTTTTTAAAAAATTTTCTTAATCTTATTTTTCAGATGATGAAATCAACACTTGTCAAAGGTCCTATTTGACAATGTTATCATGATATTTGAAACACTTATTTGCATGATTAATCTTCTAGTTTAAGTATTAAAATAAAATTATTATATTTTATTTTTTTGTTAATGCAATTTTTTTAAATTAATACATTCTATTATAAAAAATAAAAATAAAAAAGATTACAATAATATAGAAATTATTTGAGAAATTATGGTTCTTCATTAAAATTGCCATGGATTTAACAAATAAAAAAAAATCATTTGATTTTGGAACAATTTTATGAACGAATTTCTTTTATTTTCTTTCTCACAACCTTGGTCCAACTAATTGGAGGTGAGTAATCCAAAATACATTATATATTATTGTTCAAAGCTTAAGAACACTCGTTATCATTGTTAGAAGATGTTTACTTGTGAGCATGCTTCAAAATACCCAAAGAGACATATTTGTTTACTAAGTTCTTATTTTCAAGGGTTACTAGGTTCCTTCTTCAGTCTTCATGAATCTGATGAATAACAACAGTTTGATTATGATCCTCTAAAATAATCACATTATCAAGACCCCGATTCTCTTTGTTGGAGAAGAAGTCTCTCCCTCCCTAGGGGGGGACAAAAGGTTTCCATATTTTAAATTTGGAAGTTCGATTATGACTATTGTTCTTGGCATTTAGATAAAGGAAGGAATTTTGTAAATGGTTAATTTGAAGATAAGCCCAACACTGAAATGCAACATTATTGTAACGCAAATATTAGGTCGAATGATAATCTATTCTTTTTAAATTTATTTGATTTGGAAACCCTTTGGTGATATAAATTTCCAAACATATTATGTGATATGTGTACAATACAAGATGCCACAGGGAAAGATCTATGGCAAAAAAATGACCTAAAAAGTTTCCAATGCCTTCAAAATATGAAGAGTGTCATAGGTGGGTAAGAAGATTCAGAAGTCAAACTCATATTGGAAGATTTCTTATAACTATTATATAAGGGTCAAAATCTGGAAACTAGGGAGTTATAAACATACTAACTTTATCCCAAAAAAAAGATCCACTAATTAGGTCCTTCTAGTAATGTTTTGGTTCAGCGAAAAACACTATAAAAAACCATTTAACAAATAATTATTTTATTTGGAATTAAATAATGGATGTAGAATTTCGACACAACCACAAATGTCAATTCTAGTGATGTCATTATAGATTTTTTTTTTTTTCCAATTTTAATCAAATATGTGTTCTTTGAGTAGAATATGATGTTGCACTTCTTGATCCATGACGAATGAATCAACTTAAAAATATCCTTTGAATGAGGCCATAATCTATTAAAGTTCTAGATGAGTTCTGACTCATCATAGAGCTGAAAGAAGTCCTCCAAATGTAGGTCAAAAACTTCCACAAAGGGTACAACCTCAACTTTGTCATCTTAAAACAACCTAGGAGCTACTTGAGGCTGATGAGGAATAGGACTTGTCCTAAGGGAATTATTTGAAGGATATGGGATTATATGATGAACATGCCCCTCTACTCATGGTTATACAATTTAGGAAAACGCAAGAGAGAAAGAGGCATCCCTTTTAATATTATAATCTATTAGTATTAGTTATATCTTAAGTTTCCTTCTTCCATACAAGAGCTTCAACAAACCCACCATAAGTATTGTTAATTCTTGTATATTATTTGCAAGTGTGAGTATAACATTATCCTCATTGACCATGATGCATAAGGACTCTGCAGAGAGATACCTAACAAATATTGGGAAATTTTGAAGATCAATATCCCCAATTCCTTCCCCGTCTAGCTAGTGCATTTTTCTAGCACATTGCATATTTTTCTCCTATACCACTCTCCAAGTAAGCTTCTCATTCTATCTTTTTGAAAAAAAATCTAGGCGGTCGTCCCTTTAATGGCCCCTCCAAGCCATCACCTAGCTCCCATATGGACATCACCATTGGGGTTGTACCAATTAACATTGGATTCATCACCATCTTAGACATCACCACTAGGACAAAAAATCCTGATGCCCTTGGGCTATTATCCATCAACATCGACGCCATTCTATAAATTGGGATACCCAAACAATCCCTTGTCAAGATCCATGATATACCTTTTGTTGGACAAAGGCCTCAATAGTGATGAAGGATAACAATCAACACTTAAATCTACTCTGAAACCTCTGCTCAAACTTCTTTTGACGCTACCATTCAAGCCTACTCTGACCCTTTAACTCGAACATGTACCTATCATTGCTTTGTTACCCATTGATGCAAAATTTTGTTGATATCATATCACATATTAATTTGATAATTAATATCACTTAATAAAAAAAAGTATTGGTAGTCAAATAATAATATTTATTTTACCGAGAGTAAGTATATGCTCTCCCAGCAAATATAGGGGTTATGGTGTCAACTAGAGTTCCACAATATTAAATTACTAAAAAAATGCAAAATACTTCTATTTTAAACATAAAAAATCAAGTAGGCTATAGAGTTGGACAATTGATTTTTGTAGTTATAAATAAGAAGAGAAAACTTTATTAATTTTATTAAACCAAAAAATAATAATATTATGGAGTTTTATTCATTTTGAGTTAGTTATGGAAATAGAAAAAAAAAAGAAATTTTACATGAGGATATAAAAATAAAAACCAAATGTAAATCCTTTAAAAATTAATGTCATCGACTAGTGTATGAAAGATGAAAATTGATGTTGGTCAATGGATATCAACCATTTTATTAATGTGATTTTTTCATATATAGCCAAAGTGCATGGAGAGGATTAGTAGACCATGGTTGACTATGGTCGATGATAGCTTACCATTTTTTACTATGATAAACCATCGATAATGAGGGTCAACAATGGTTAATGATTGTTCATAAGGTTGACAACAATTAACCACGATTAAACAAGGATATATGAGGATTGACCATTGATAACCATGGTTTACCACGGGGGGAAAGCATTGACCATGGTCAGCTATGGAAAAATATGGTTGGCTATGGTCACCATGGTTGACCAGTGTTCATCTAGGTTGACCATGATTGAATACGGTTTTCCATGGCTAAACTTGTTCTCTGTGTTTGACCTTATGTGATACCATGTAGGAATTTACAGGGTAAGTTCCACAGAAAGAATACCAAAAGGACACCGCTCACAACCAGATCTCAAATCAATACACCAGTATTTTTGACGTGGTTAAAACCCTCAAAGTGCAAGGAGGGAAACAGTCCACGGCCTGTCCCAACGTGGGTACTACAGGCAATTTATTAATCAAAGAATGAAAATTTACATAAGCTTCTCTCATGCACGGATTACCCGAACAATGACCCTCCATGCGCTTTAAATAGAACTCATGGACCAATCGGGTGTCAAGCCACGGATCAAGTGTCGGTAATACCGAGGTGAGAGTGAACCGTCGGATCACTACATATCGTGACCGTCAGATTGTAAGTTACAAAAAGTACAACGGTAAAGAAACACACTTTACCTAACTCTATACTAGACCAAGTTGAACTTAACTATATCCTATGTGTCAGAATATCCTAACATAACAATGGTCAACTATGATTAAATATGGGTGAACATGGTTAATGATGGTTGTTAATGTTTAGTTAAATATAAACATGGTTGAATAGATTTATCATGGTGTATATCAATCATCATGGATGTCATGGTTGACCATTGTTGACTATGTTTAGACCCTTATCGGATATGGTTGAGTATGATTGAATTTGGTTGAATATGGTTGAGTTTGGTTATATATATTCAAGTTATGGTTGATTATGGTTGGTAAGGCATGAATATGGCTAACTAAGGTTGCATATTGTTGATCGTCATTCACTATGGTAGACTAATGTTGATAAAGGTTAAAGAGGGTCAACCATGGTGAATGATAGTTGACTATAGTTGGCCATGTTTAGCAAGGTTGACTAGGATTGACCATGGTCAACCAAGGGTTAATGATGATTCACCATTAGTGACCTTATTAAACCATGTGTGAAAAAGGTTAATCTTGCTTGAGTATGGTAACCATGGCTCACCATTTTATATATACTTTTACCATGATGGTTATTCATGGTTGACTAAGGATGAACTTCTTGTCCATGTTTAACCGTGGTCAACATGTACAAGCATTGATGAGCTTGTACAAGTATGTTTGACTATGGTAAACTATGAGTGAACATGGTTGACCATGGCAAATGAATATGGTTGAGTACATTGACTATGCTTAATAAAGTGGTTTATGAATGTCCTTGGATAACTATGGTGGCCATCGTTTGACATCGTTGACCATTATTGAGTTGGTTCAACCATGGTTGAATATTATTGACTAATATTAAACTTGTTGAACATGTTTGTCTATAATTGGGCTTGTTTTACCATTGTTGAATATGGTCAACTATGGTTGACTATGGATGAACATGGTTGATCATGGTTATGAATGTTTAACTACAAATGAATATGGTTGACCATGGCCAACCATGTTTCCAATGGTTGATTATGGGGGAAAATATAGGCCATAGATAACCATGGTTAGTAATGTTTTCTATATCAACCACACTAAAATTTGTTGATATATGCTCATTAAAGATCTTTGACTATGTTTTAAAATGTTTGCACTCATTTGACCATTGAGACTATATATGACCATTTTTTTCCATGGATGACTATGGCTAACCATTGTGACATTGTGATCATGTTTGATAATTATGACATTATGACATTGTGACGATGTTTGGCATGATTGATTATGGTTGATTATGGTTTACTATGTTGTTTGTGTTGGCTATGTTCCATATGGTTGAATATGGTTGACTGTGTTGACTTTGTGATGATGTTGAGTATGACTCACCATGCTTGGACATGCTTGACTATGGAGAGTATGTTTCACTATGTTTAACCATGGTTAACTGTGAGTAACCATTACAACATTGTCACATTTTGACATTAAGATATGGATGCCACACTATGGAACAAATTTTTATTCATCACATTGTGATGTTGACTTTTATTCATTGCATTGCAATTTTAAATTTTGTTCATCATGTTGTGATATTGTTATTTGTTCATCGAATTATGATGAAAACATTTTTTTCATCACATTATGTTTTTTATTTTAGTCCGTCATAATACACTTTTTTCTCATCATGTTTGATGTAAAAATTTTGTCATCACATTACAATGACAAAACTTTGTTTCTCACCTTGTGACAATGTTTTTTTCTTTTTACAATGAGATGTTTATATTTGTTTTTTACATTTTGATTTTAATTTTTGTTCATCTTGTTGTGATATAAAAGAAATTATCACATGCAATATCCACTTGTATTCACTACATTTCCATGTCAATTTATGTTGATCATGTTATGAAATTGAATTTATGTTTGTCATTTTGTGATGCAATTTTTAGGTCTTCACATGCAAGCTCGATTTTTATTCACCACCTTGTGATGTAACTTTTTTTTGCATTACGAAATCCATATTTAGCCATCAAATTGTAATGTTGATTTTTTTTTTATCACATTGCATCATCAACATTTGTTTATTACGCTGCAACTCAAGTTTTTTTCATCACACTGTGACATTGATTATTGTTCACCACATTATGAATTTGACTTTTGACCATTACATTACAATGTTCATATTTGTTCACCACATTGTGACATTGATTTTTCTCATCACATAATGACATCCATATTTTTTCATCACATTGAAATTTCAATTTTTTTAACAACATTCAGATTGTAATGACACGATAGACTACGATCAATAACGATTTAATGTAGGTGTGACTATGGTTGTCAAAGTTTAACTATAGATGAATATGGTTGACCATTTCAACCATTCAAGACCATGGTTACCATGGTTTTACTATGGGTGAATATGGTTATACTATTGAATAATATTACCATGGTCAAATATGGTCAACCATGGGAGACAATTAGAAAATATGATTGTGTATGGGTGACTATGGGTGAACGTGGTTGACCACGGTTGTGAATATTTATATGTAGATAAATATGGTTCAGACATATTGATGATGGTTGAAAATAACTAGCCATTATTCAACTAATTGATCATTGTTAAGCTTTGTTAATCTTGTTCCACCATTGTTACGATGGATTGACCATGTTTAACTATTGTAGAGATTGTTTGACAATGATATATATTTGTCTACCATTGTTCGACTTGTTTCACCATGGCTCAACTTGTTTAACATTATTTAATTATGGCTAATCATGGTTCATCCTCTATCCTTAGAACAAAGGTTTCAATCTAAAGGATCGACATCAAATGTAGGACCCACTTGTAAGTCCTAATGCCTTTCTTTGTGAATTTCATTAAAATTGTATGATCTATTGAGTAATATTTACTAATTGTTTGATTCCATGATATTGGGTCTATCAACCTTATCCTTAGGTATTTCATCCTGTAATAGAATTGTCGACTACACTGGAGAAGTTACTCTCTCAGAATATTTCCGAAGGGTTTTATCCTTATGTTGACAGTGTTGGATCCAACAAATGTAGAGGAGGTCTCCATGATATGAAGCCCCAATTAGACCTCACAACATTTGGTATAGGATCCCCATCCAGAACTATGGCTTAACTGACATATACTTAAATATTTTCTTTGGTTATAGTAGTTAGCATAAGAGAGAAATGCACATGCACTTTTAAATGAGAAAGTAAGTATTTATCGAGAAGTATTCCACTGCAAGATGTATCAAGTTATTTCATTGGAAGGAAATGAAAGTGAGTCTTTAGGAGAAAATTAATACTAATATTCTAATAAATGCACGTGCGCATACATATGAAATACTCATTGACCATCAAGAAAAATAGTTCACATAAGCATAATGACCATTAAATAAAGTAAAACACATATTCAATAATATTAGCACCAAATTAAACGGCATATTTCAATTTATTTAGTATATATGAATGCCAACATATACCAGCAACATCCAAAGAATAGTCTTAAAAAATTAATGATATATGCATGAAGTGTGTTGACTCCATAAGATTCAAATATTACGTGAAAATCCCAAAATAAATTGGTACAATGAAACACCACTAGATCCAATAGTGTATCATTGAGCGACTACTCACTCTCCAAAAGAACTAAATTCCTCTCTAATGCGTAGTTAGAGAAGACAAGGTGAAAATTCCCTTCTTTGAGTAATGAGGGCACATTTATAACAAGAGGAATGAACTTTCGTAACCCCATGACTTTTGAACTCCTGTCATGACTCTTAGACTTCTTATGTGACCTTTTAACTTGTATATGACTTTTATACTTATATATGAATGTTTTACTTCTCCATGTCACTCTTTTGTGCATATGTGATTCTTGGACTTCCACATATTTACATTTAAAATATTTTCCAAAATTGCATCATCATTTTTGGCATCATCGTTTGACAACAACATGAGAAGTCATAGTTATATTTGATGACTTGGACCCATGATGGCTTGTACATAGAGTTATTTGAGAAGTGATGAAACTTCTACTATGTCTCTAATACACATAACAGATCTTGCAGCATGATTGCTTTCCACCCTCCAAAGGGCCTTTAGAGATTATGGAGTCTTCATGAGTAACTTTGATCATCAAAATCTATTGTTCTTTTAATCATCGCAACCTAGAACCTTTGTGTCTTTTGTCTTCAAGATGCTTCCTTGGGAAACCTTTATTAACATATCTCCTCATGCATATTTTGCATGCTATATTGAACATCTACAAGTATATATCACTCATGGAAAGTAAACATTAGACTATAAATCTCCTATTCTATCCTTCTTCATGAAAATTACCTAATTTTGGTTCAATAGTGTGCCAAGGAAAGAGAGAGAGGTATTCTAGGTATAGGTCCCACTTACAAGAAATAGGATGGGCTTTACTGAACACTAAAACCACACACTGTTGAGCTATGGAGGAGAAGGAGGCTTCACGGAGGATGCAACGAAGAATTCCAAGGAAAAATGGAACATGCTTCCTCATTGAAGATGTGTTTTGCACTCGGAGGGAGAGCCAAGGGCACTAGAATGGAGCATGACATAGAAAAAGGCACAAGAGAAGTCCCCACTAGCAATTAAGAGTGCATAGTGTGCTCAATAGGGATACAAATACTATGGATGGTGTGGGGCGTAAAGACAAGAAACAAGAAAGAGTTTATGATGACTGGGAATGCATTGTGTACTAGAGAGAAGCATTATGGGTGCAGGGAATAGTTCCAACTAACAAGGAGAGTCTCGATTAGGCCCTAAAAGTGTGTTTTGTGCTCTTCCTTTCCAAGACGGCAGGCTTGCAATGTTAGAAAATTGTCTAAGTCTTGAAGGATGAAACCTTGAAAACACACCGTGTTAGCAAAAAAATCAAGTGCGACACACATTAAGTCATCAATAAAACTTAGTTCGAACCCAACAATAAGAAATATACATAGAAAAAATAGTTCACAAACATTATCTAAGTATAAAAAAAACTATGTGTAGTTCCGAATAAAAGTGTCATTTTGTGGAAAAAAAAAAATTATTATGACTCCAAAGATTATCGTAGGTATTCTTGATGATCCGATGACACTTAGAGAGGAAAATGGACACATGACGACCAAGTGTGATACTTCACTTGATAGGGGATATGCTCCAAAATTTTATTATAGAAAACTTTTAGAGGGTGTTGTAGTAGCAACAACACTTTCTAACATACTAGTTGAATTTCAACTTCTCTATCTAGGAATAGATTCCATCAAAGTGCTATCCCTTCAAGATGTATTAATTCATCAAGAATATTTCCTTGGATTCCCCACTTAACCTCATTATAGATGTAGTACCCACAATTCCCTTTCTTAGGTTAACACACAACAATTTTTTCCATTTCACAATTGTTCCAATCCAGGACAAGGGTAATATGTACTCATGAGTTAAATATAATAATAGTCTTATTTTTCATCTCCCGTGTTTCTCTCCTAATAGGTGGCCCATTCAATAACCTGACGGAGTCACTACAGGAACACAAGCATCTCTTTGCTTCCAGAAGGCCTGACGACTAGTAGTATGACAATTGAACTATAGTGACAATATTCCCTTCATATTGGAAATACATCTTGCGAAAAGCCACAGATGCGACAGTTGACATGGAATGAGTACAACTACAACCAAAGAAAATGTTGTGATCTACTAGGGCATCAATAACCTTGATGTCTACATGAACAGTCTTCCCAGCAAGAGTGACTCGACAATTGCAATACATACCGAGAGGTTGGGGGGAGTGACCGTCCCGAGCACGCAAAGTGATGGTAGATAAGGAGAGTTGAGGTGACTTGAGTTGATTCCAAATGATAATGGACATCTCTTAGTGGATGCACCTTCGTCGATAATGAATAAGGAGATGATGGAATTACAGACTCAGACTAGCATTTGGAAAGAAACAGATGGAGGTAATGGAGGATGTTCTGACGTACCAAAATGAAATACAATCAAACGGTCACCTAAAGCATCTACTGCACCCAAAGAAGTTAATAGAGATTTCTTTTGATATTGGCATGACTAAAGGACCTCCAACGTCGACATGGTAGTAGGGGATTGTGCCAAGTCGTATACTATACTATATGTATGGGAATCTTGGCTAGAAGCCGAGTTATGTCATAATGCTGCCTTGGGGATCTTGGAAAATGACTCAACTTTAGGTTGAGGGATGTGAAGTGGACCATTTGGTGTCACAAGAGGCTCAGTATATGCTTTTGTTTTTGTATCAGTGGTGGATGAGGTTGATGGGTTATCGTATTGACGTGATTGAGTTTGCAATTTAACGTCAGATGTATTGATCTCATCATAATTCATCATGAGGATCTAGTAGTCACCAGGACCAGAAGGTTGGGGAGGGTGGGCTTCTTGACCTTGCTGAGGTTAAGCAATAACAAATCATTTCTGAGGGAAAGGATTTGTGAGCACGGCCAGTTGAGATGGCGCAGGACTATGACTTGGTTGTTCCATGGGATACTAACCTTTAGAAGCTTTTTGGGATTCCCACATTTGGCGCATCTGGGGTAAGATGGGACACTCATAATTATAATGTCCATGTGCACTAAAACATGCACAAGGCTTGTTCATATGAATAGCCTTGGTCTGTTTGGGTTGGTCGCCTTGTTGTTGGTTTTTTGTGTTAGGTTGGTTCCCCTGGGGTTCATTAGGTTGATTACCTTGGTTACCCTGGTTACCCTTGTTACCTTTCCCCTTATTCATTTTATTTGAATTTTGGGGATTGGTCGAACTCTGCTGTGCAAATACTTGACCCTGAGTGATCAGTGGCTGCTAGGGTTGAGGATACATGGGAGGCTGCGACAATAATTCCTGAGGGGCAAGAGCACTCGACAGTGCATAGGTAAAATATGGTGAAGGAGCAACAGTCTGGTAGATAGGTTGAACTCTAGTTGGACCTGTATCTGCTAATGTGGTTGGGTAAATGCATAAGAGGTGCTTTGTCTTGAATACACATTGTTGGCAGGAGGGGCATAAGTGTTTGAGGAACTGGTGCCCCCTACGGATAACCATAAATCTACTAAGTATATAGTGAAGGATGTGACATAGCTGCAACGATACCATAGGGCCGCCATCACCTTTAGGTACTCGACCCCAAGGGAGAGGATGCGTAAGCAGGCTCGGTCAGAACCACCGGATCAATCAACCTTACTCTTACCTTTACTTTATGTTAGAGTTAGACCGCTTAGTTGTCGGATCGGAGGATTGGAACTTTCCTATGGTGCCTCCACGGGTTCACATCCAATCCGACCTAACAGTGAGCGATCCGCCAAGAGCAATCGAAATATTTTCTGGTAAATCGGGCGAGAACTTGGACTGGTGGAGTTAGGTGAATTGTGCTAAGTCTCACCTCACGCTGGGGGCTACACCTATTCCCCCCTTGACTGGAACTGCCTGACTAGCATGAATGACTATGTGTATGAACATCTAAGAGCATGGTCTGGTCAACAGGATTAGATAGCCCGGTAGATGTGGGTTATCACGCTTTGGTTCACTTGTGTATTGATGATGAGACTCCACTATTTGAGAGCGCCCTAGCTCATATGGGCTAGGTTGGTCGAGTCACTAACATACCTCTCCTGTTAGTCGAGTCACTAACGTACCTCTCCTGTTAGTCGAGTCACTAACGTACCTCTCCTGTTAGTCGAGTCACTAACGTACCTCTCCTGTTAGTCGAGTCACTAACGTACCTCTCCTGTTAGTCGAGAACGTGATATTGTCCCAGTGCATTGGCACAACAAGGATGGGGGAGGTCTGGTATAATGGTGTAGACATAACTAGATTGAGAATAAATCAAGTCATATCTGAGAGCAATATAGAGAGCCTCTTCCTCTGTTTGAGGAAAGTGAGCCATGACATCTTTGGCAATAGGAACTAAAAGAGTCCTAACAAACCAATCAAGGTGGGCATTATCCTCAAAGGGTTGAGCACGACACATGCTCCTCCTTCTACACCATTCTTGGACATGATTGGAAAGATGTGTGCCACAGGACTGACGAAATGCGGTCAAGAGCTTCGTACCAGTGTTGTATCAGAGAGGTAACTAAAAATATGAAAGGAACACCTTAGAAAGTGTTGCGAAAGTGGAATGAGAGGTGACGGGTTGGTTGACATACCACTTTGCAACATATCCAATGAGCATGCGTTGGAATAACTGAAGACAAATGGAATCATTGGTGATGGAATTGGATGGACATCACATATGGGAGGAGAGGACGTGATTGGTAGGGTCCTCTCCAGAATTACACTTAAACTTGGGAATGTCGAAGGGAAGCTTAGTCCGGATAGGTGGCCAACAAACATCATGGTGTATAGGGTCATTAATCAACTAGCTAAAATATGGGAGGCTTAACCTAGGCATGAAAGGTAGCATTGGAGCTGTCGGAACGGTTCCTCTAATGGTTCCACTAGATGTGTCTACCGGGATAGAACCAGAGACAACACCATGTTGGTTTCCTACACCTGATGTGGGTCCTGGCATGATGATGATATGCGGTGAAGGAGGCTCGAAATCAAATGAAGAATTAGATGAACCAGAAGAAGATTCAGTATGGGGACTGTGGGAACAATTAAGTGGAACCCTGTGGGGAGGAGTAATACGTCCAAGAGGAAACTTTGGATGAATGCCTAAGAGTCTCCTCGACAAACTTCTTGGTGGTGCAATGGTTGTAAGACAAAACTGACAAAGAAATGGTGAAGGGAGGTAAACAAGATGTTTTTGTCTCTCTGTGGGGAGAGAAACTAATTAAGTTAAGTCTTGGATTGGTGGTGTAAACCAAGTGCCCTTCACTTAAGGTGTGCTTGTTTCTAAAAGTGTGTTCATTAATTAATCCTAGATCGCATTTGAAAAAATAAAAATATTGTTGAAATAAACTGAAATTAAAAACAAAAAATAAACAACAAATCAACTACCTAAAGCCCACCCAAACAAGGTTTTCAAACACTGTGCTGGTTGGCGGTGAAATCAACTAAAAACAAATGAAAAAGGCAAAGGGATCTAAGTGTGAGTGTGACAGGGATTAAATGACACTATGTTGCTAGAAAGTGGTGCAGCAACAACAAAACATTTGTGAGGAAAATTGTTGCCAAAAGATAGGGAGATGGGTGTGAATCCTAGGGAAAACAATGACACCCTAAGGGAAGTTTCCAAACAAGGTTCAAGATGGAAATTTGGATTGAAACAAATTATCTGTACAGATCTAAAAAATGAAGGTACATATCCGGAAAATATGGTTGAACGCTATGCAAAAAATGAGACTTCTTACTCAGCGAAACTTCTCCTACAAAGGTGGAAGCATACTAAAAGTCCTCAGTGGCTAAATTCCACTTCGACAAGCAAAAAATTGTAGATCAAGGCTTGAGCAGGCTAAGATGGTGGTCAACCAACCCAGTAGACAACTTTCTACAAAACCCATAAACAAATTAGAAAAATCCTAGAAACCCTAAAATCGCATGTACTAACCTGTTTAGGAGGATATCGCACCTTTTGTGACATAAAACGAATTCTCTACTTCTAGATCACACTTTTGGGGAAGAAAAGTCTCATTTCTGCTCCTCAATTCTGGGGAAGCAAGTCTTGGAAAAAATTGTCGTCTTTGTCATGACTAGTTCCTGTGACTTTCGGAAATGACCAGAAAACTTACAAAAGTTAGAAATTTGACTTATCTAGGGTTAGAATTCTAGTAAAGAACATTAAGAGATTGAAAAATGAAAAACCCTAAGCTAAAAGCTAAAGGTCACCCGGGTTTCTGAATTAGAATTGAAAACACATTGGAGTCGCTTATTTGTTATGTAGTATTCTTCTCGAAGGTGTACGAAAAGAAACCAATTTAGGTTGTCCATGCCAAACGACAGTAAAAATAAAAATGGTTGCTAAATAATGTAGATCTACAACTAACGATATAAACAAAACCTACCAAAGCCCTGATCTATGCAACATAAATTGTTAAACATCAAAATCAATGGAAATAGCTCCAATAATCTAATGGAAACCAGATATATAAATAATATATTTTATTAAACAACACCTGTGAATGGAACAAATAATGTTATCAGTCACCCTCTATGGGGTGGGTTCTTGGCTATCCTCAATGTCTTCAGCTTCTGTAGAGTCTCTCTCCTCTATAATGTGTAAAACCCAGCAAACAAAGTATTGGAGCTCAATGAGAACTTTAATGAAAAGGAAGGTGGTGTGTGACAACAATAATAATCATAACTACAATGGTGAGTGCAACAATGAAAGTAATCAGAACTGAGGAATGGATATAAAACCCTTATAGTTATAACAAAATATTAGGTTATTCTTTAATAATGGGAAGTAATAAAATATTATTAACCAAATTCTAGAATTAACCATTTGGAATATTTTATTATATTTGATTGGAGGGAAAAAGTATTTAAACTTTTATTTAGAAATAATAAATAAATAAATGATTTATTTATCATCTCAATAAACATGGTTAAGAAATAATAAACAAATAATTATTTATTTAAGTATTCCTGGGGTATTTAGTCAAATTTGACAAGGAATAATAACTAATTAATTAATTATTCCTAGAGAAAAATAAGATAATTAATGATTTATTTATTTATTTCTCATAACTGGGTCAAATGTGATAAGGAATATTAGTTAAACAAAGGTTTAATTAATTATTCTTAGAAGATAATTAAATAAACAATTATTTATTTAATTATTATTCATGGGTTTAATTATAAATGAATTAACAAATGTGGTTTATTAAGTAATTTCTCACCGCGAAAGCAATTTTACTATCGTAAAATTGGCCCTATATGGTGTACTTTGATCCATCTAGGAAATTATGACTAGATGATCAATTTTTGGTGATAACACACACACACATATATAATATTACATATTAAAAGTAGTACATCATTATATATATTTTTAGAAAAAATAGTTAATATTTTTATATTGTAATTATATTTTAAAAGAAAATTATTATATTACTGCTTTGGGTTGATGTATCTATGTGATTGTCTAAATTGAAATAATAACAATTGGTTAACATAAATAAGCGATTTGAGATACTGGATAAACAATAGAAGGGAAAAATTAAAATATGATGTAAAATTTGAAGTTATTTAATAATATATATATATATATATATATATATATATATATATATTCTTTTAAGTTTTAATTTTTTCAAAAATAAATAATACCTATGTTTTGAATGTCATTACTATGAGTGAACTTCTATATTCTCATTAGGCTAATGATTCTTAAGTCTTATTAGTCCCCGTTTCTTATGACAGTGGACTATACTAATCAAAAGGAGGGACTAGCATTATTAGTCCCTGTTGTTAACCTAAAGATTTTAAATGTGTTTCATCAAACAACCATTGCTCAGCCTATGAAATCGATGTAGCGATTTTTGGGACCAATCATATATTTGATCTTCTTATTTGGACTCTTCCCAATGCGGAGACACTATATGATTCATGTTTCTTTGTATAAAATCAATTTAATTCATATATTACCTTATGTGTATTTCTGAAATGATCCGAAAAAAATAATTCTAGTATTAGTTAGTAAGAATTAAATGTTTGGGGTAATATTCACTTATGTATATACACAAAACAATTGGGTGCGTGTAGTGGTGTGTTGTCAAGTTGCAGGTAAAGGGTACCATCCAGTAGTCATGTCCCATGTTTTCCTTCTTTACTCACTCACTTTCCAGACCTTAACTTGTGAGCATTGTCCGAGCTTCTCTTCGCAGATAGTATGTATTGAAGTGGAAGTTCTTATTTCTACCAATTTCTGTTATCTTTCAGGAGTTCTAATACTACATGGAAGAGGTCACCCAATAGGAGAGTATATTCATCTATTCAACCAACAAAAATAGTAGCATAAGGCACATGCATAGGTACCAGCTAATCACAGTATTATCATGGCTTCAAGTAGAGTATATGTGTATTTGTTATATAAGCTGAAGATACTAGTATCTATCTCTTGTGGAATTCGTAGTTTCCTTCTCAAGATCATCTTCTTCTTTGGTTCTCCATGTAATTAATGTATTATGATATTTTTTCTTTGCATACCTTCCACACATTTTTTTTCTGGATTTGCATCTGTTCAAACTATGAAGGAAATTTAGAATGAAGGAAATCATGGTTAACTCGATCTAGTGTATTTATCAAGTTTCATGGAATCTCCCATGTCTCCATAACACTGCTCCTAGTTCTTCCTTAATTGTGATTGCTAGCTCACTGCCTCTTTTTTTTCCTGTTATCTATCAATTATCAATATTTCCTACATGCCTATCCAAAGTAGAGTGGAATGGATACCACACATAGTATTTAATTATCTATTATCAAAGCAGGAAAAAAGAAAAATACTAAAACTAGCACGTGTCTAAACTAGAAATCAATACCACGGTTCTGGGAATGATCATGAGATATATGTTATTAAACTTGAAAAACATTAAAAATGTCAATTAAAAAAAATTAATTGACAGTAATGTTGCCTGAACCCTCATAACTAAGAAAATAAGTAAATTTTATATCAACCTTGTCCTCTCACTGTCTATTTTCAAAACTATCAAAAACATATAACTCCACATATTTCACACATGGGTTGTGAGAAATAAACAAATAAAAACAATGAAACATTATATGACGACATGCCTTTAATTAATTCTCTTAAATAAATGATATATACAATCAACACCAGATGAGAATACCAGACCTAGATTGTACGAAAGGACCAAACTCGAAAGTCAAAGAAAAGAATTGAACCTACTAGTGTAGTGATTTTCATGCTCATTAGGAAAGGAATAATTTAACTACAGGTTCCTTAGCATAGTAGATGATCTATAAAAGAGGGAATGGCAGGTCTAATATAATAATAATACTGAAGTATTTAATAAAATAGTTGAATGTGTCATATACCACAAGTTTCTATAATCATGGAATCTAATAGAGCATGTTTCTTGATCACAAATTGTGTGATAAGATGAATTACATCTTTCACTCATAGATTGTAAAAAATAATTTTCAACTTACAAAAAAATATGTATAAATTGATAAACCAAAAATACATTAAATTAAATGTATAGGCCCATTATTTAGATAATCATACTAGTATGTATAGTAAATAAATTATTATTAATATTAAAAGCAACTTTTCTAGCTTCTCTGAATTATCCTTAATACTACTTGCTTGTGCCCAGTTGTTTTCATTCTTATTCGATGCCTTGCTCCATTTCACCTTGGAAAAACAGTGACCTACATGCAATTTCTATCATCATCTATAAAATTAGAGAATAAAATAGATGAGTTTCCCTATCTCTTTCAAATATTAGAGAGGGAACTCTCCAGGCTTGGGCTTCACCCTTGATAACACAGATAACACTCTAATGTGTATTACTCTTTGTGATTCACCTTGAGAACACAATGCTTCTACATCTACCTCTAGTAGACTCTATCCTACTAGCTAGAACCACAGTTTGTTAGATCCATAGATTGGGTTTGACAATAAAAGCTTTGATGAAATATAGCTAAATCTCTTTTTGCTCGACTAATAGAAATAAATATTGTGTTTATATCCCCAATCATTAATAGTGTTTATTGATGGTTGATGAAAAGGAAGTTTCAAGTAGATAAACCCATGCTTCCGAGCTAACCTATGATCAACAAGAACCCTAGTGTACCTTCTAGGCCAAGTATCTTCCAATCAATCATGGTTCAATATCCTTATGTAGCTAAGCTTCCTTTCCTTAAGGCTTGGAGAGTAATACTAGCTAACCTAGGACAAACTCCCACAACATTTAATTTTTGGGCCCTCATACCCCACATGCACTCTAGTGTGCTTCTATCTTTCTTGGATTTGTGAAACTCATACATTTTAGTCTTTTCATTCCTTGAGTTTTATATTTCACCCTAATATTTCATCAATTTAGTTAGTTCTCTGGCCATTTTTGTTAGAAATTAATTCATGGAGTAATGAAACATGTCGACAAATGATATTCCATGTGATTTTCGCCAAAGAATCTTTCTTAACTTGATATGGATCATAGAAGCCTGAACTCTATTATTGAAGTTATGTTAATTTAGGTTTTTGTTCCTTAGAAGAAACACCTTAATGAACCACACTAGTTGGTTCGAAACGCATCGACAAATGATATTCCATGTGATTTTCTCCGAAGAATCTTTCTTAACTTAACATAACTTCTACGGTCATACCATTCAACTAATGAATGACCTGGAATGAATATGAAATTACAATATTTTACAAGGAAAAATTTTCATCTGTTTTTAGCTTCTAGGGCTCTTCCCCTGAACTGTCGCCAGGGGGCCTCTTTAAAATTAGCCATTACCACTCACTAGATCCCTGGAGGATATCATATGGGTAGTGTCTCCACCCCATTTATGGATTCGGATCTAAGACAATTGAGACCTATGAATCAAGAAGACAATTAGGATCCAAACCCAATAGTCTACCACCTAGACATTGATTATAGCAACACCACCATTGCTTCATATGATGGAAAATGCTTCCACTTTGGATCTAGATATTTCTCATCTTAATCTACATGCTTGAAGACCAATTGAGACTGAGCATGATCTCAATTTTCCCCTGGCTACAACTATTGTTATTATGTCTATAGGATTCTGACTAGTGTATATATTTTCTAGCTTAAATTGTCCATCTTCAAGCACTCACAGTGTGAAATGGTACTTGAGATATATATGTTTAGTTTTGGAATGAAATATTGAGTTCTTTGCAAGATGAATTGATCTGGGGGTATCACTATATAATTTGACCATCTCCTGCTTCTTTCCCAACTGATCCACAAACCTTTGTAGCCAAATCATTTCTTTACTAGCCTCTATAGCAACAACATACTTTTCTTCCATTCTTGAAATTGCAATAATGTTTGGCAATTTTGAAACTCGACTGATAACTTTTTCTATAGTAAACACATACCCTATGGTGCTCATCATATTATCTCTATCACCTCCCATATAGGCATCAACATATCCCTATAGATAAATGCTTTAACCACCCAAGAATAATTCCTAATTTGTGGTACCTCTCAAATATTTGACAATCAACTTCATTGCCATCTAGTGTTATTTTCCTGGTTTATTCATATACCTACTTACAACTCCCATTGTATGTGAAATATCAATCCTTATTCAGACCATTTCATACATGAAGCTTCCAACTACTGATGCATATGGAACTTTACACATATAATCCATCTCTTCCTGTGTCTTTAGACACATATCCTTAGTTTTAAATGGCTAGGCAAATGTGTAGTAATTGGTTTTTCGTTCTGGATATTCAATATTTCTAGCACCTTTTCTATGTACTCACTTTGAGACAATGTTAATTTATGATTTTTCATATCTCTAGTTATTCTCATACCAAGGATTTCTTTTGTAGCACCCAAATTCTTCATTCCAAATGATTTTGCCAATTTTCCTTTGAGCACATTTATTTCTTGCATGTTAGGCCATGCAACAAGCATGCCATCTACATACAATAGAAATATAATATAGTTTCCATCATTTTTTTTCATAATATAAACACAGTGATCATAACGACATTTAGTATAACCTTGTTCAGACATAAACTTGTCAAATTTTAGATACCATTGCCTTGCAACCTATTTTAGGAATCCAGGCACTTCTTCAACCTACACAGTAATATCTCCTTCAGTTTGAACTCATACCCTTGTGGTTATTGCATATATATTTCTTACTCCAAATCCCCATGGAGAAAGGATGTATTTACATCTAACTACTCAAGATGCAAATCTTCCACTACAACTAGACTTAAAATAGTTTTGATTGAATCATTTAAAAAAAAGAGAGAAAAAAATTCATCATATTCAATACCTTTATTTTGTGCACACCCCTTCACCACAAGTCTAGCCTTTTACCTCCATTTTCCTCCTTCTTCTTCCATTAAAATGTTAACCCATTTATTCTTCAATTTTGTTTTACCTGCACGAAAGTTGACTAAGTTCAAAGTCTAGTTATGCATCAAGGAGTCCATATCTTCTTCCATGGCTTGATAACACTTCTTCCTAGTTTCTATCTTCATTGCTTCTTCATATCTTCCCGGTTCACCAGAATAAATCAAAAATACATAATATAATGAAATAGAGTATCGTTCAGGGGGTCTACTTATCCTAGTACATCTTCTAACACCACTTTCAGGTTTTTAAGGTGCTTGTTACTATTTTCGTCGATGTTCTTATTATGGTTGTTGATAATTATGATTTTGAGACACCTTTACTTTGTCTATGATCTCATGAAGCACTTCATATTATTTGTTTCCTTTTCCTGTTTCTTTTCCTGCATTTCATCCTTATACAAAACCTTTTCATTGAATATGACATCTCTACTCCTAATGATTTTGTGATTTTCAAAACCATATAAGCGATAACAAAAATCATTAAGACCATATCCAATAGAGGTACATTTCTTTGATTTTTCCTCAATTTTTTTTCTATTTTCAATGTTAATATGGACAAAGTCTTCACAACTAAAGGTCTTAAAAAATTAGTAGATTACCTTTATACCTGTCCATGTCTCCTCTAGAATACCACCATCAAAATAACTTGATGGCCCTCTATTTATTAGATAAACAAAAATATCTACAACATCTACCCAAAATTGTAAGGGAAATCCTGCACTCAATATCATGCACCTTGCACTCCTCATGATTGTCATGTTCATCCTTTTTGACACACCATTTTCCTGTGGCGTTCCTGGAACTATCTTCTTTCTATGAATTCCATGTTTTGAATAGTAGTTATCGACCTACTTACTTCACTATTCACCTACATTATCTGATCTGAGACACATCAACCTATTTCCTATCGCATTATCAACCAAAGATTTCCATTTCTTGAAAGTATTAAATACATCATATTTATTCTGAATACAATAAATTGATGTTTTTCTAGTTGCATCATCAATCAAAGTAGCATAATAGAAAGAGCCATTAAGAGATGATACCTAAACTGGTCCTCATACATATGTATGCATAAGGTATAATTTTTCTCTCTTCTTTTCCATCACAACTCTCATAAATATGACCCTCTCCTATTTTGCATAAACAAAATTCTCACATAAATCCAAATCAACATTCCTCAAACCTAGCAACAATTTCCTTGAGTGAAAAATTTGCATCCCTTTCTCACTCATGGTCTTGATCTTATGATGCCCCAATGTTGTATCTGCTCCTGTGGAGGTTAAAGCATTAATGAAATTAGAAATAATGTTGCATAAATACAACCTACCAACATTTTTTCCTTTTTCTATTACCAGGGCTCCTTTAGTGACCTTCTAGGTTTTTTCTATGAATTTAGTTAGACAAACTTCACCACCTAACTATCGTACTAAAATTAGCTTTATATTCAAATTTGGAACGTGCCTTACCTCCCTGAATAGCCATTGGTTTCCATTTTGTTGCTTTATAAAAATCTTACTCATTCCAATGATTTTACAAGGTTTATCATCACCCAAGTGAACATGTTCAAAATCGCCTTCAGCATAGTCATGAAAGAGTTTCCTATTAGGTGTATCATGGAATGAATCCCCTAAATCAACAATTGAGGCATCAATAATATTATATAATGAAAGAATCAAAGAATCTTGCAACACATCAACTGTCACATTTTCTTGATGATTCTTCTCTTGTTGTCCATCTCCTTCTTTTCCTTTCTAAGATTTGTAGTATTTTTTTAGGTGTACTTTCCTCCCACATTTCAAACACAATATTGCTGATATGGATTTGGATCTTCCTTTTCTTTACCTAGTTCGATTTCCTGGGATCCTTCCTCTTTCAATTTTTCTTCCCCTAGTATCTGCAATAAAAGGCATTACCTCATGTCTCAATGGATTTTTTCCGTCGCATTTTCTCGCTAAGGATAGCACCAAAAACATCATCAACCTGTAAAGTACAATATCCAAATACAAAGTTACTAAAATCCATAGCAAATCCATTCCAACTTTTTGACAATGAATAGAGAAATAACACGGCCCTAACTTCATCATCAAAATTTACCCAACTGGTAACTCCTGATAATCTCATTTGAGTGATCAACAAAAAATTTGCCTTATGAGATATTCATATCAAATATACACATCATAAGAAATACATTATTTGAGGCCGATAATTTTTCATATAGTTATCCAATGCCATTATTAAACCTTATGTTGTGGTTTCCTTTGAAATGTTGAATGCCACTGACGCTGCCAGACACATTTTTATTGTTTATAGTGCATTTTTGTCAAGAAACTTCCATTCTACGTTTGTCATATTCATCGGCTTATTTGTTGTTTTCTCAATCATAGGTATAGATCTTTCTAATATAGATAATATTCCATCTTCGTCTTCCACAGCTAGTGGTTACAACAATTATATTTATTGACTCTAAACCTAACATCTTCCACCATTAGTCCCACTCGAAGTAGGAAGCCTTCTCTCCTACATGTTTATTGGCCAAATAGATATTCGACTCCAATACCAATTCTTAGAAATTAATTAACTACTAATGAAATACACAAAATATAGCAAAAACAGAAACACATAGATGGATAAAACAAGAGAGACATGGATATAGGTGGTTCACCTAATTTGGGCTACATCCACAGAGAAACAACCAATCCTTTTGTTTATATTATCCAATAAAATGAAGAGATACATCCTACGTCAGATCAACTATAATTTCCTCCTCGCTCTAACACATCCTCCTATGACCCTCTCTCTCCCTCTTTGTCGCTCGCTCAAAACAATCTTGCACAACCGAAATGCAATACCCTCATATAAACCAAGGGTTTCCTTTTAGGGAAAAAAATTGTAAATTAACACAACTTCTACCATCAGATCATTTTCCTAATGAACGACCCAGATTGATTATGAAATTAGAATATTTTACAAGGAAAATTTTCAGATGTTTTTATCTTTGGGTGTGCTACCCTCAAACCCTTGCCAAGGGGGGGGGGGTCTCTTTAAACATAGTTTTCTCCTCCCGTGGACCCCCCTGGTAGTTATAATACAACATCCTTTTCCACCACATTTAGTAATTGGGACCAATGTGGTTGAGACCTATGAATCAAGAAGATAATGTGCCTGTATACCCAACAATCTCCCATTTGGAGACTGATCATAACAACTCCACCATTGCTTCATTCACTGGAAAATGCTTCCACTTTGGACTTAGATATTTTATATATTCATCATAATACTCTAAGACCAATTGAATATGAGCAGGATCTCAGTTTCTCCTTGAATATAAATTTTATTAACATTTGTGCAGGATTCTAGCTAGTGTGTTTCTTTTACAGCTTCAAATGTCCATCTTCCAACATTGAGCATATGAAATGGTACTTGAGTTGTATATGTTTAGTTTTGAAATGAAAATTTGAGTTATTTACAAGGTGAATCGCACTCTGGATGTCACTTTATAACCTTCTCATATCTTGCCTCTTTCTAAACTCATCCATAAGCCTTTGTAACCAAATCATTTCTTTACTAGCCTATGTAGCAACAACATACTATTCTTCCGTTGTTTAACGTGCAAAAATGTTTTGCAATTTTATAACCCAACTTACAGTTGTTCCACCTAGAGTAAAAACATACCGTGTGTGGTCCTCACCCCATGGGGCCTGCTTGAGAGCTATCATATGGGCGGTGTTTCCACATAGTTTAATAACTGGAAACCAATGCAGTTGAGACCTATGAATCAAGAAGATAACCAAGCTCCACACCAACAATTGTCTCCACCGAGCAAACTGATTTCCTACACTACTTAATAGATTTTGTTCAATCTAATCAGTGCCCATCCAAATTGTCACAATGCTATATTTCTATGAAGGCCACCTCCTAGCCATTCTCATGTACATATGCATACACATAGATGAAAGAAATAAATCTTCAAATAATAGAACCTAAATGGTTCATTATGGGAATTGTTGGAAGCTTAAATAATACTCAAACTGTTGAGTAAAATTATTTCCCATAAATTTTTCTCTATCTCCTTTTCTAAAGTGGCTAGGAATGTGTAATCCATGCAAATTTCCACGCGTGTATAATCCATCCAAATTTTCAAATTTTTGATATTATAACTCACCATCGCTTATTTATATCTGAGCTAAAAAATTTAACCACTATGAACATAGTGAAGTAATAAATCTACACATAATAGCATTAGGGACCCACAATGAGGGGCACATGTCTCATCTTCGAATCTCTAGAACATACAATGGGTCACCTAAACCTGGTTGATTCCGCTATGGAGTCCATCTCTCTGTAACTAAAATAATCATGTGCCCCAATTTGACATTAAAGTATTTATAATATGTCAGTTTTTTGTATCATTGTTTATATATCCATTAGATGATTGACGCCACACACACACACACACATATATAGATATATATATAGATATATATATATATATATATATATATATATATATATATATATATATATATATATATATATATATAGATATATATACACAGAGAGAGAGAGAGAGAGAGAGAGAGAGAGAGAGAGAGAGATATAACTCACATGCCATGTAGATGTTTCTCGTTATGAAATGTTCCACATCGAGTTTGATGCAAGAGGGCCCACTCTAATCCCTCCAACAAATTGTCATCTATTAATTTTATCGTTAACCAGTCAGTCCATATTGTATTAGAATTTTTCATATAATATATGTAATGTAATCTTGTGAAATTCATATATAATACATAATTCATATACTTTGTGTGATAAATTTTAAATAAATGCAAGCATCATATTTACCATTATGATAATTCTTCATAGAGTTTTAAAATTGCTACATTCACATGCATGGAACCCTCTTGCCACATTCTATGCTTTTTCTTAGATAGAAATAATGTCATGCAATTATCTTCTAGGGATTTACGAGCTTTTGAAAGATATAACCACATTATTTTTGCAGTCAAATTAAGTTTAAATTCTCTTGATTGTAGGAAGGAAGGTGAAAATATTTGGACGCGGTTTGGACTATCGTTTTCAGCTCTAAAACTTGTTCCTTTTCTAGTCAAAACTAATTGGATTCATAGTCTATGCCCCTTATTTTCTTTTCACTAAGTGTTTGCTACTTACGGATTCGCAAGCTCCCTTATTCTATTTACAATGCTTTATTAAAGAACATGTCAAATCTCTTTTTATTTGAAACATATTAAAGGAGCCATGGTTATTCATATTTCTTATAAATTGTTTGTTTCATAATAACTTATTTCTAGTTAAAAAAATGACAAACTTCAACACTTTTAATGACCTACAATGATAAACATTTGATCACCCACAAGGAATGGCATATCTGCCTTGTTCAATGTTCATCATTATACATTTCCAATTACATAAGAACAATTGTCATATTCTAGGTTACAAAGTATTGAAAAGAAGGCTTTAATGAATTTTTTCTTGTGCTATTTTATGTAATTTAGTAAGAGGAGAGCAAATACTATCACCAAATATGTGATAATTCCTCTCTTCCAAGGTCTTAAATCCCTTACATTAATGACATTCACATGAGTAAATTATGTGAGAGTGATGAAAATCAAATGGTAGAGTTAAATTGTCATAGAAGATTACATACAAGTGCATATTCTATGAGAAAATTAAATAAAATAAAAGTTCACATAATGAAGAATCAAGTAAAAGGATAAAATAACCGCCATTAAATAAGACTGAGCAAAAGTGGATTTCCAAGAATGTAGATATGAAATTGATCTAACATTTTTGTAGTGACTCGGCTTGTAAAAATATTAAAGTGTGAATGACTAAATGTTAAACTACGATAATAATTAAATCAAGCACAAAATGTTTTAAATATATTTCCAATTACAAGAGAAATATAAGTGGTTGAGACAATATTAAAGTCGCCACAAAACTAATTGATAATTGAGCTAGTGAGGACGACATCTCCAGGTCCTTCCTTCAAAGGAGTCGCCTCTATTATTATTCTCCCCAAAATGAAAATTACAAAATCCAAAATATCCAAAAGCATACTACAAGACTGAGCCATTAACTACAAAAAGTGACTTTCAAAATGCCACCAAAAATCATTTACTTGCTAAAAAAAAAAAACTCTCAATATTTCACTAACTTACAAAAGTACATAGTCTCGGACTAATATCCACAATAATTAAATCCTCTAGGCTCTAAAAAATCTTCATACCCAAATGTAATATCCCAAATAACGAAATAATCTACCAATTTGGCATATCTACGTGTTCTAGTTAAAAATAATTACAATCAAAACACTAAACACAACAGGATCTAGAAATGTAGCCTTTATTTATATTAATAACCATATATGGTACATGTCCATGCAATAAATCTCAATCCCATGCAATGGAGTTCACAACTTCTTATCAAAAATAGAAGACAAATGTACTAAAGCACAATCGTGGACCTTGGATGAATCCACCAGAAAAAATAACACCCACGTGTTTTTCCTTCCTAGGGTGAGACTGGAACTGTCCACGCCAAGTTCTCAAGAAAAACACAACAAGATAGATAAACCTTGAATGATCCAATGCCTAGCTCCTATCCCCTTTTATAGGCTTGATGGATTCTCTAGAAGCCTTATTTTATTATTTCCCTCGAAAAACAAAGCAAAATATTACGGGTAGTTACGATGGGAAAATACCATAGTAAATACCATCGGTAGGTTTCATCAATTTTGACCATATCCAAAGAAAGTAATGTTACAAATCCTTCAACCCAAAGATTGTTTTCCCTCAAGAAATTCACCGCTATCCACAACAAAAGCATTGATACCAAGATTCCATACAACCCGGTGTGTTATTTCATACATCCATGTTAAATGATCTTGAATGGATACTTCGATACCTAGATCCCAAACAATCCTCTGATCAATCTTGCCCCCAATGGATTCTCCTGGATACCAATGACACAAAAGTCCTGGGACCTATGGGTTACGATACCATCTCATCCCTCCATCACTACCCCTGCCAAAGGGCCCAAGCTACAATATGCCCTTGGTTGTGAGTATCCTCCTAGGAATGAACCCATCAATAGAGTACCTACTCATAATCTCTTGCCTATCCATTCCTTGGGAAGGATGAATACCTACAAATCTACTATTTTGACGTTCCTCTATGCTCAACTCATGCTGCTCCATTTGGTCACCTAACATGATGCATTTGGAGAACTCTGCCCTACTCTTGCTAGTTTATAAAGGTGGGTTGGTAGTATTGCAAGCCTCATCTATTTACTCTTGTATAAGGTTGCTCTCGAACTCCCAACTGTACTCCTATTTATACCTAGTGAGGGACTTTAGTCATTCTTCAACATTAGATAGCTTGGTCATTGATTTGGCACATAACCCTCTGAGCTCCTCAATTTTCCTATTCTCCTATAGGACAGTGTATCAGACTATCCAAACTCTCTGCTTCAACATCATAAGATCTCTCTTGAAATGCACAATCTTTTCCCGAAATTCCTTTACTAGAAATTATGGTGCCCTGCTGAATTCTTTTGTATCTTTATGCACTGGTTGGACAACTATCATAGCTCTAGATTGACCCTTTGACTAACTCTCTAGAAATGGCTCTTCCTACATGTTGTATTTTTTATGGTTCTCATAATGATCATGCTCATCATATTGGCTTACCATAATTGGCTCATCATTTAAGCCTCCTTGAATGTGTTCTTCCTCGCCTTCCCCACTTGTGGGGATAAAGTTTTGTCCACACTCTTTGGTTTTTAGACATGGATGCATCGGTGGACTCTTATTAACACTTGATTTCTCATTCTCTTCCTCGATGTCCTCCTAGATATTTATGGACTCCTTTCTATAAGAGTCTACCATATTGTTAGGAAGAATTACCTCCTTCCTTCCCCCATGTAATTTTTCAAGCTGACTAATTATACTCGGCTTGTCCTACATGTCTTTATAAATATCATTGTGTTTCTGCTCACCATTTGTACTTGACTGCTTGTATCCTTTAGATGAATCCTCATGGTCTGAAGGAATTAGCTCTGGTTCTATCCTTGTTGCATCCTTCTAATCACGTGGACATGAATGTTTAAGTGCCCATGATCCCTTGCATACAAAGCATAGGCTTTTCCTCCTTAGTTCATTCTTGTTGTCTCCACAAATCCTTGTTAGTTCCTCCTTGTTCAACTTCATTTTAAGTAGTTTTATGTTCTATTTGACCAACCCCTAACCTAGTTCATAGGCGACATGTGATAAAATTAGCTGCTTCCTCCAAATCGCCAACAGTTTGGGCCTCAATTGCTTGTAGATGGCCCTATCTTCTCCTAAGATTAGGGGTAGGATATTTTGCATGTTTGTTTTGACAAATTCTAGATGATATGTTGTAATGTAGGTGCAAAATCATTGGTGCATATGAAGGATTAAGTCATCACATTATAGATCCAGCATAAGTATAACAAATCTGGATTTTTCTATGCATTCTAAAATTTTCCATCTTCGAAACAAAGTAAGAAGGGTGATATTTTCCAATCCGTGTAGGCCTCCTACCATTACTAAAAAGATTCTCCTCATGGTGTCATCATTGTAGGGAAGTAGTGGCGTTGTTAAGGCTTAGATTTTACTAAGACAAGCAACGACTGTGAGTTTAACCTTTTCACAAGAATGTTGCAAGAACCTAGGCTATATGAAAGTAAGCATGGATGACTTCAAGGCTGTAATTGACCCTTTCTAGTCCGATTTCTCTGCGAGACATAAAGATATACATAATTTGTCTAACAGTAGGAGGACATATTTTGAATTTGTTCTCTACATTTCAGATCAAATTTAAAAGAGACACTTGCTTTTTACATCTTCCTTCTTGATTTTTGAGCGATAGCATGGATATTCCAAGACAAAGGCTTGTTTTTATGCTCTTATTTCTGATCTGGAGGTTGTTGTCATTTTTGATCCATTGAAATATTGCAGCCTAGAGGACTGGCGGATGTAGTAGTATGTTGATTCCTGAGGCGTTTCAAAAAGTAAAGTGATGATGTTATTTCTTGGCATCAATGGATTTTGATGGTTAATCTTCCTTCTCTCTCCTTGGCTTTCTTTAATGAAATTGGTTTACCTCCTTTAAACATATATAGCAAATTGTTCTCCTGCAAGCAGTAAACTTTTGTAATAGCGATATTCTCCTCAACTCGACCTCTTCCCAATTTGCACAAATCATTAATATAACTTGGCCTTAGTCCCTTATGAAAGTTGGTGTCACAATGAATCTTGACCTCCTTAATTCTGGCCAGCTTGACTTCTGTTATAAATTTGGAAACTTGCCCTCTTATCATCCAAACAAAATGTCTTCTATTTACTAAAGAATAATCTCTATCAAAAATTCCTTTGAATGTTTAATGTATTTTTATTGTAATATCCATAATCCTTCAAAAAATTGAACCCAATGGAAAATTAATTTACTAACCATAAAATACTCATGATGTTTTTTTTTTCTTTTTTTACAATAGAAGTTTGAATATTCTATCCTCTTGGGACTTGACAAACAGATTTATTGATGGTCATCCTCACCGCTTCAAAAAATAGGTATCGAACCATTCCACTTCGGGAAGCATATGATGTGGCCGAAACAAGAGAATAAACTTCACTGCCTCTTCAATTAGCCGATCTGGACTACGTGTCATTGATGCGTTCACCTCAGGGCTCACGACCCCCTTTGCTGCACGTTCGCCTCAACATCCACGTCCTCCCTATCCTACATTTGGCAGAAGATCTCCACTGTCTGATGGACCGCCAGGCTCACAATCCCTTTGTTGCACTTTCCCCTCAATGTGCATGGTATCTCTCCTGCGAGTGGAGTGGTGGCATGCCTGCTCTGTACAATGGACACTCTTCCTAAGATCCTCTGCACACTAGGTCAACCAAATGATTAATGATAGATCATTGCAGGTTGATGTTCTCCTCAGTGGTTCGACCTCCTCAGTTTATGCAGTAATTTAGCTAATAAGGGTTCCAACATGATGGGAGATTTAATGTTGTTGATAATAGTTGGCCTCCTATATATCTTAATCCATTGTTCCTGCAGATGGAAAACTCCAAATCATTGTACGGGCTCCACTACTCTGCCTTGATGGCTAAAAGGGGTGGATTCTCATCCCTGAACGTATTATGTCCAATGTTGGGTATGTTCATGACCCTAGATGCCACAATTTGGCTTTTAATTTGTTTCTCCAAACAACCCTTAACACTCGCTCCTCCTAAAGTAGCGTTCGCCCCAAAGATGGAGGGTCGCTAACTAGGGTAAGATCACATCATAAGAAATTTTTCTGCCTTTTCAGATGTTCTCCATAAACACCCTAATAAAGCTCTCGGTTGTAGCTTTACCTTGCTATAATATATATGAACAGGTCTCATGAACATGTGAATCGTGCTTTGGCTGAGCGGCACCACTGTTCTTACGCTCCTACATAACCAGTTTCTTGCCCTATGTGTCGAATTTGTGGCCGAAAGCTCTGCGGTATTGGTCGATGGGTATGGTGGCACGGTCGCTCTATAAATACTTTGCTTTGTTCAATATCTACCAATCCACCTACAACACACAATCTGAACAATCCTCTTTCCAGAAACAATTATCACATATGTTTCTGACGACTCTTACACTCATTTATTCTTCGAGGAAGAATTCAATGTTAACGCTGCATCATCCATCAACGGTTCAAAATATTTAGTCACTAAGGTTGTTGTAGATATAGTATGGTGGCATGGTCATTATATAACTGCTAGGCCTTGTGCAATATTTGTAGATCTGCCTACTAGACACGATTCAAAATCAGTTGATAGATTTTGGTATAACAAATGAAGCGATCAGGATACAATCTTAAAACCATTCAACTTAGCTAAATCACTTCCAAAAATAATTAACTGAAAAATAGGAATCCAACTAGGGTGATATCAAATATCACAGAAGGTGGAAATGCTGGCTAGAGTAAGAATAAATCTCACAAAATTTACTTGCATAAAACCTTTACGTTTACGCTAGTAGGATTCACAAGTTTGATACCACTATAATATTTTGAACAATGAAATAATTAACCAATTTGGCACATCTAGGTGTTCTAGTTAAAAATAATTGCAATCAAAACACTGAACATAATGGGATCTAGAAATGCAACCTTTATTTATATTAATAATTGTAAATGGTACATGTCTATAGAATAAATCTCAAGCTCGTGCAATGGGATGTTGTGCTGGTTATCAAAAAAAACTGAAGAGAAACATACCACAAAGTTTTCGTCAAAACACAACAAGATAGATAAAACCCGAATGATCCAATGCCTAGATCCTATCCCCTTTTATAGGCTTGATGGATTATCTAAGAGTCTTATTTTATTATTTTCGTAAAAAAACTAAAAAAAATACTAGGGGCAATTACGATAGAAAAATACCACAGTAAATACGATAAATAGGTTCCATCTATTTTCACCATATCCAAATATATATATATATATATATATATATATATATATATATATATATATATATATATATATATATATATTACACCAAATCTCTCTCCAAAAGCTCTATACTGCAATTGCAATTTCTTTATGTATGTATAATGTTTCCACATTACAAAAATAGCTGGTATTAATTATTGGTTATAGCCATATATTTATGGATATGCGTGGTTTATATTGGAATAGGCCTAGAGAATTTAAATTAAAATAAAATATAAATGGTTGAGATTGAGTGAATGGATAATATTATCCATCTAGTACATTATCTAACAAATATAATTAGTGGATCGGTGTATATATTTCCAGTCCAAGTGGATATGGATGTGTAAAATTTTTAACGTTTTTTAAAATTGACAAATGAGATCCAATATTATGAAAATATGCTTCTTCTAATTTCATAGTCTACAACTGTGAGTGCTCTCATCATCGGAATTACAAATTAAATCAAATATCTATGTGTAATTGTAGCCACTGATATTGTGGAAATATGATTTTACCAGCGTCTTGTCGTTCCAATTCGCCTCTCCATCCTCACGTTTGAATTGTTCAATGATTTGTTAGAAAAAATTTATGGGGCAGAGGAGAGGAGTCTCACATAGAAATTTGGTTGTAGTAAAGTCAACTGGCTCAAAAATAGGTTGCGGTGAGGATATCGCAACCACACGGGGACTTAATTAAAACAGAAATTTTACACACAACAAAATAGAGTAAAACAAAAGAGGGTTGTCGTAAATTTCCTTTTGTAAGATTAATACCATAACGCAACAAGCCACACTTTATATTATATGTAAAAACACAAGGAAATACAGTCACGTGATAAACAAAAATTTTACGCACAAGAAAACAGAGTGAAAAGAAAGAGGGTTGCACTAAATTTACTTGTGTAAGATTAATACCATAACACAACAAACACTTTATATTATATGTCAAAACATAAGGAAATAAATTCACGTGATAAATGGAGGTTGCAGCTACAAGTGAAAAACACAACAAAGTTACTGTAATTGACGCATCACTAGGGTTGTGGAGTAAACTTTTGTAAAACTCCGTAAAAATGGCTTTCACGTGGCCACCAATATTTCCTCCATGATTTTCTTCTCACTACATTGGCTCTCTAACTTGCCCAAGATCACAAATTACTTTTACATCCATATTTATCTCAACATACAAATATGACATTAATACATGACAGAGAAAATAATTAATACACAACATGGGTGAATTTACATGGTAAATGGTTTTCTGAACTTGCAAGTGTTGTGGAGTGTGGGAAATAGTCACGGAGTGAATGCTTGACCATACTTATTTACTAAACTTCATTAAATTCCTTAACTTTTGTGATGTGTTGCGGCATGGTTCGCACCATACTTCTGTGAAATGGTTCGCAACCATGCATATTCTTCTCATAAAATGTCAAAGTCAAAACATTACAAGTATAACTAATTAATAGCTACAGAAAATGAGCTTGATTTCCAAGCATAATTTAAATTTAATCAACAATGTCAGGTAATCCAAAATCTTCATCCTCTAGAGTTTCATCATTGTCTTCTTCCACAATATTTTTTGCTTCATTTTACTCATTTTCCTCTTCTAATTGATCTTTGATGGCTGTGAATCTCCTAATGTATGCCTTTCCAATCATTCCATGCAATGGTGGTTGGGGTTCCTTTGCCATTTTTTCCACACATGATTCACTAAAGTCCCCTTCTTCAACCCAATTTCTTGCATTGCATCTGGAAGAAATTGAAGAGCATTAATTCTTTGCTTAATGAAATTGCATTGTATTGGATATTTTTCAATGGAAATGCAATTTCTTCCTTTTTGAAGGCAACATGCTAGTGTTGTACCTAATTATCAACAACAAAAGAAATAATGAAGTAAATTAGTACAATGACATAAAAATTAAGAAATAACATATTGAAATTCAATTCCATATAATAAAACTTACCTGAGCCAGAAAATAAATCCAACACCCAATCTCCTTCATTTGAACATATGTCTATAAGATAGTTAATCAATAACTGTGGTTTTTTATAAATGTTAACTATCTCTCCTTTTGCTTCTTTGTCTTCATATGTTAGTTTTCTCACAACAACATCATAAGTCAATATCTGGCTATGACTCTTTCCATCTACATGATTAAAAATCATAGACATATAGCTATCATCTTTTGCCCAACTATCAATATGGATGAACTCATAATCATTTATAAATACTTTATCTTCACAGTTAAGAAGATTTGACTTTTGCTTGTAACATGAAATAGTAAAAGTTCAATTAACTCGTACATAAATGGATTTTTTAACATTAATCAAATATACATTTTAAATGTTTTACCATGTAAGCTGCATCCTTGAATTTGCTTTCCCCTTGAAGCTTGATAATAACATTGCCAATTGTGTGTCTGAATGAAATGTCACAAGTCTCCATAATGGTGATGACATGACTTCTAGAAATCCCGCAACCACTTTACTAAGAGCTTCATAAGTATAAGGGTCACTATCATAGTTAATTTTTGGAATATTAAAACCATGGGGAATATCTGCAGTAACTAGGGCATAATCCCTTTTAGGTATGAGTTTAGCAATGTCTTCACAACTGCCTTGTATTACTTGATATTGAATAGGGTCTAACCCATTTCAAATGAAATGAATAAGAGTTGGATCAAGTTCAACATTCTTAATACATTGCTTCTTCAGTCTTTCGATCTTTATTGTTTCAATAAAGGTTATGAAACTATCTCGTGCTCCATTATCACTCTTCATATTTTATAAAATAAACAAATACATGTGTAAGTTATAAATTAAAAATCGCACACAGATGAATAAAAATAAATGTATATATCAACATACCTTTTTAAATACAAGATAAAAAAAAATTTAATGTTGATGTAGAACTTGAATCTAGATAGTTGCATACAACATTATCCCAACTATCTTCATTCAACAATTTAACCATTTGTTCTTGAATTTTCATGTAAACTTTGTGACTGCATAGATAAAGTAAAAAAAGTTAATATAATGATATGTATAACAAATAATACCAAGAACAATATGTTATATTTAAAAGAAAATTATAATCTAGAAATAAATAAAAATAATTCAACAAACTTACTTTTGGAATTCATCAGACATTTCCTCCAATGATAATTCCCCTGACCTCACACGAGGTAATATTTCTTTGACAATTTTTTCATCCTTCACTCTTTGCAATGCTCTCCAAGGTGTGATAGTCATATCTTCTGGAAGCTACGTCATTTCAAGAACTGATTTGCTGTTGCTACATATCAATGGCTTAGACTTTTTGACCTTCTGGTTTATAATGCCAATGTTCTCCCACATGCTAAAAATCTCATTAATCAACTCCCATATCTCTCCAGTTCTAAATGCCAACTAGAAAATGTTATCAACACCTCTTAATAAATCACTAAATTTTTCGCCTTTGCCACCTTTTGAATTGATTTTCTCTTCAATTGGATAGCCTATTTCCATACAACATTGCTTTTGCAAATATACAGTAACATTTATCCTATCCCCACCACATTTTTCTTCAAACTCACTATGAATAAATCTAACCCTTTGGATGAAAGTCATAGATGTCCTATATTTAGTATCTGTATTATGATCCCATGCCACTAACTTTCCTTCTGTATCTGATAAACCAGCATAAGTGATACATTTCATTGTTTCAGAACATGGGTTATTGGGATATTCCTCCATCAATTGTCTTTGAGATTCCACAAAATGGTTCCCCCTAAGCACATAATAATTGTATTCAAAACATTTTGACTTATCAAATGCTTCTTTGTTGGGAACCTGAATTGGATCAACAATAAGCACATAATTAACCACATGAGCATATGGATTGTAACTCATCAATGTCTTCAAGTTGTGAGCATGCAGATGATGTGGCTTTCTGATTTGATATTGACATTGTCCTTCACTTGCCATATAGATTTGTCTCACCTTAAGCTAAAAAGTACGACCACCCTCAATTAAGTTTATCTTTGTCAAGTTCTTTCGAATGACATTTTGTTTTGTTTTCATAATTCTATCCTCTAAATCATCTCTTGGTTTAATGATTTCTCTACTTTCTTTTGAAGTTTCACTAGTTTCTTGACTATTGGTAATTACTACTTCAAAATGTTCAACTTTACTTTTCTTCTTCATAACATTCTCATCATTAACTGTAACAGATTTATTCTTGGGCATTGTTACTTTTGGTCTTTTACAACTCTTCTTAGTTCCAATGTCATCCTCAGTAATGACAACATATTCTTCACTGCCAATTTCAACTTCCTCGTCTTCAAAAGTAACATGTCTACCCTTGCTAGATTTATCCACTAGAGGATTTTTTTTCTGATCCCTTGAATGTAGTTTTGTAGCATCATGAATTACTACATTTTGCTTGTTTTCCATATCTTCTTCGACACTAAGTAGAAACTGTTGACAACTTTCATAATATCATGCTCTATGAAATGAATGCCTCCCAACCTGATTGAACAACTTTCAACAAAATTCTGCGAAACAAAATATCATATGTCAATAAAAACAAAGTTAAAAAAATTATAGTGAGACAGTTACAAGAATGAAAAATGCAAATATAAATAAAAATACTTACGATATTTTGTTTCATCTCATTTACAATTTGTTTACACAACTTTGTAGATACCTCTCTCATGTCATAAAATGAATATGATAACTGGTATTTAATCCTTTCATGTGACTTGGGTGGTTTTGTAAGTATGTAAACAACTTCACTGTCCAGTACCGAACACATATCTATGACTCTTCCCATCATATCATAAATTCCTTTATCATTACGTATATCAACATATAGATATATCTGCACATTTTGGCTTTCTCTTTCTTTCACATACTATACTTTTGATGTAAGTTTCACCTCTTTTGATTTTTTCCAGTATGAAATCATCTTCTTATCATTTGAGGCACTTGAAAGATTCGTAGCCATCAGCTCAGGTGGGGTTTGTTCACCAATGTTTTTTGAAGATCCACCTTTAAGAGTCTTTGGTCTAGAAAGATTCACAGAGATCTTCTTTGATGCCATTTTCCTCAAAAAAGAAAAACATAAATTAGTAAATGATGAAAACATAGTACCTTAAATTAACAACACAAATTATAAATGATAATTAATTTTATAAATAAAAGCAATATAGGAAAAAAAAATTAAAATACATCGCCCTACTACCGCCCCCTGAAAATCAGTCGGCCGACCGAGCCAACCATTGGGTTCGGGCCTCTAGCCCACCTTAGCCACCTAACCACTACCCTCCACCCATCCTCAGCCCACGCCACCATGGCGGCCTACTGGGTGGTGGGTGGGCCGTTGGGGTGGCGTGGGAGGGGCTGCCTTGTTCCCCGCTGCGCCACCCCGACAACCCACTTGCCCGAGGCGCGGGGCCAGCGGGCCGCTGAGGTGGCGTGGGAGGGGCTACCTTGTTCCCCGCCACGCCACCCCGGTAGCCCACCCACCCACGGTGGGGGGAGCTATGCAGCTCCCCATGTTCCACCCTGGCGGCCCGCCCGCCCGCGGGGTGGCGCGGGGGGAGTTGCGAGCTACTGGCGTGGTGCGAGGGGGAGCTGCACAGCTCCCCCCGTGCCACCCCAACAACCCGCACTCCTACGGGGTGGAAGGGTAATTCTCAGAATCACCTTGCCACCCCATTGGCTGGCGGCCCAACCATCCCCATCGCCCCTAACATACGGGCCTGTTTGGACATCGTGAGCTCTACCGAGCCCACCATGCCCACAACGAACGTAGTGGGTAAATTTTGTCTGCAAAAAGTTATAATTTAAAAAAAAATAAACTTCATTAAACTTATTTAATATTGAAATTTGGAAGGAAAAAAAATTAACTAACCTTTCAATTGCGAGAATTCTCTATTGAATATGTTGTTGATAGCAATGTAGTTTCTCCACAAATTCACTCCAAGTCTTTCAACAAACCTTGGAAAACCTTGGTGTTATGTGAGTAATAGTGATAATGAAATTTATTATATAAGTGAAATTATGGAGATGTTTTACCATACGATTAATATGGGATTAATTTGATTTAAAAAAAAATTAACATGTTACAACGCGGTGAATGTGGGATTAATTTGTTTTAGAAGGTATTATAAAATTAAAAAAAACATTCAATTGTTTAGTAAACATTATATAGTTCAACTATTAAAATAATTTAGGTAAAAGTTTTAGTTTACAATTTTAAATTTAAAGATTTATGTCATAAAAAAAGTTAGTTTACATTTTTCAATAAATTGTAGAATAAAATAATGAAGAGAAATACATGAAAAAAAAAAATTTGAAGGGAAAATTTCATTCTCTAAGCTATATAATATCTTTAGGAGAGTCTGCATTTGTATCATTCAACCTCTTCTATTTGAAAGGGATGGATTCTCCTGATAGTGAATTTTCTCTTTGTAAAGCATCAACATCTGCATCCCGTAAAAACTCTAATCATATTGATGAATATAGCGGAAATTATTCCACTATGAATAGAAAGTCAATTCTTCCACTTAGTCCTAATCCTAAGGACTACGAGAGCAGCACTAATGAAAGAGGGGATGAAGAATTTCAAATAAATAAAGATTCATGGATTCCACTTAGTCCTAATCCTAAGGATTATGAGACAAACAGTGATGAGGAGCATGATGAAGAATTTCAAAAGAATGGAGTGTCACGATGTCCAATTAGTCCTAATCCTATGGACTATGAGAGCAGCAATGATGAAGAGAATGATGATGAATTTCAAATGAATGGAGTGTCACGGTGTCCACTTAGTCCTAATCCTAAGGACTATGAGAGCAACAGTGATGAAGGGCATGATGACGAATTTCAAAAGAACGGAGTGTCATGGTGTCCTCTTAGTCCTAATCCTATGGACTATGAGAGCAGCAGTGATGAAGAGCATGATGACAAATTTGAAAAGAATGGAGTGTCACGGTGTCCTCTTAGTTCTAATCCTATGGACTATGAGAGTAATAGTGATGAAGAGCAGGATGACAAATTTGAAAAGAATGGAGTGTCACGGTGTCCTCTTAGTCTTAATCCTATGGACTATGAGAGTAGTAGTGATTAAGAGCATGATGACGAATTTTAGAAGAATAGAGTGTCATGGTGTCTAGTCCTAATGCTATGGACTATGAGAGGAGCACTGATGAAGCACATGATGATGAATTTAAAAAGAATGGAGTGTCACAGTGTCCACTTAGTCCTAATTCTAAGGACTATGAGAGCAACAATGATATATAGTTTGATCTTATAGTTTAATGTTATGATTGTTCACCTTCTTCCTTCAAATTTGATCTTATATTTAGGGCAAACATTCTATTGTTTGTCATCTGAACCATTGCAATCAGCTTTCTGCTTGGAAGCCTATCCAAAATTATGCACACATCATTTTTGAGAAATACATTTTAGCCCTTTTGCATGAGCTGTCCAATGCTTCTGTGGTTATGCTTCAAACCAAGGACAAAGTAAATATCTGAGTTGTACTTCTTCTCCCCCTTCTTTTTTAGGATATTAACTCTTCCTTTTCCCATGACAAAGACTTTGCTATTAGCCCCTAATTTCACTTCCGAGTTCACACTTTCATCTAGATTGGAAAACATTTCTATGTTCCCTGACATGTGGTTGCTACACCCTGAATCTAGATACCATATATCACTTTGTTTTTCTTTGACCTACATTACAAGATAAAAACATGTTATCATGGTTCTGATTTACTTTTGTGAAATTTACACTTGGTTTGTTACTAATGTCATATTGTTTCTTTCTACATTCATTTGCATAATGACCATACTTCTTACAGTAATGACATTGGACTTGAGATTTATCACACCTTTGACCTTGTTCTTGATTTTTTCTTGGGCCTTGACTTGGATTTTTATTGTTTCCCCTTCCGCTTGAGGTTGAAGGGCCACTTCTTCCACCTCTGTGTGGGCTTCTTCCTCTTCCTCTAGCATATGATCTTCCTCTGCCTCGACCTTGATCAAATGAAACTTGTGTCTTGAAGGCATGCTCCAATGATGAGCTTGTCACTCTATTCAGTCTATATTCATGAGAAATCAGTGATGCATGAAGTTCATCAACTGAGAACTGTGAGAGATCCTTTTTCTTTTCTATGGCCACAACATTGGCGTCAAACCTTGCTGGAAAACTTATTAAAACTTTCTCAATTATTCTCCTTTCTTCAAACATCTCACCATGAGACTTCATTTGAGTGACCAAACCAATCACATGTGTAAAAAATGAGTCTACATTCTCAGACTCTTTCATGCAAAGTGTTTCAAAATATCTTCTCAACATTTGTAGCTTTGTTGTCTTGACTTTTGCCATGTCTTGGTAGGTTGTCTCGAGGGTGTCCCATGCTTGCTTAGACTTTGTTGCTTCTGAAACCCTTTGGAAAGTACCTTCATGAAATTCTTGAAAATATAGAATAGGGCTTTTGAATCCTTCTCCCTGTTGTCCCTTAATAAATCTCTTTCTGCTTGAGATTAGGTATTGGATGCTGCTCGTTCTTGAAAACCATTCTCCACCAAGTCCCAAATTCCTTGAGATGAAAACATGGCCTTCATTGTAAAAGCCCAATAATCATAATTTTTGTGATTAAACTAGGGTGCCTAAGGATTAATCAAGCTTGTGCTTGATGTTGTCATTTCTAGGTGAAAAAAATCTTTCTACCTACTGGCAAATATGCTAAAAAACAATCTTCCCTCAAAACAATTTTAACTGTTGGTAAAAATAATTATTTTTACACTAACAAAATTTAACCGCTCTCATACCATGTTAGAAAAATTTTAAGCGCCAGAGGAGAGGAGTCCCACTGAGAAATTCGGTTATTGTAAAGTCAACTGACTCAGAAATAGGTTACGGCAAGGGTATTGCAACCACACAAGGGACTTAATTAAAATAAAAATAGAGTAAAACAAAAGAATGTTGCAGTAAATTTACTTGTGTAAGATTAATACCATAACGCAACAAGCCACACTTTATATTATATGTCAAAACATAAGGAAATACATTCACGTTATAAACAGAGGTTGCAGCTCCAAGTGAAAAACACAACAAGTTTACTGTGATTTATGCATCACTCAAGTTGGGGAGTAAACTTACGCATCACTAGGGTTGGGGAGTAAACTTTTGTATGGTTTTCACATGCCCACCAATATTTCCTCCTCTATTTTCTCCTCACACGCTCGCTCTCTAACTTGCCAAACATTACAAATGACTTTTACATCCATATTTATCTCAACATACAAATTTGACATCAATACATGACAGAGAAAATAATTAATACGCAACATGGGCTAATTTACAAGTAAAAGGTTTTCTTCACTTGGAGGTGTTGTGGAGTGTGAGCAAGAGTTTCCGAGTGAATGTTTGGCCATACATATTTGCTAAAATTCAATAAATTCCTTAACATTTGTGATGTGTTGCGGAATAGTCCACACTGTGTAGTTCTGCCTCGATTTCAGTCCTTGGTCTGCACTGTACTTCTCCTCTGTCTTCAGTCCTTTCGCCTGCAAACACAATCTCAACCATACAATGGTTGACCGGGCAATCATGGTGTTTGTAAGTGAGTTTAAGGCAGTGGTTGGAATTAATATTTCCAACATGATTGTTGTAAAGCTGGCGATTGACTGAATTCTATATTGTCTTGTTTGCCACATGTTTGCAAGGCATTATGATTTTATGACCATGCAGTTCCAATCCACTTCCCGCCCTCCCATTTGAAGTATCGATCGATTATTGTATCCTTGAGTTTGGGAAATCCTTTAAAAGTTCAGAAAAATTCAATGTCTGCTGGTAAATCACGCGCACTTCTAACGATTTTGTGTGTCATTCACTAACATGTCCACAGGACCTTGGAAGGATCTTACTTTTGCGTGAGGAAGAAATCGATGGTCATACGAAGATGTTATATGGTTCGGAAGAATCAATCTTTGTACAAAGATGTTATAAGACTCAGTGATATAGATAGTTTTGGCGATTGTAGGCATGCAAACCTGCACGATAAACAATATTATTTTGGTACATAGTTCAGATGTACTTGATATAGGTTCATTCACTACTCATCATAGTTTTAGTAATGTCTAGATTTTTGTATCGAAGTCCCCTTACATCTATGGCTTCGACCATGCAACCGTTATTTTATAAATTTTACTCTGTAAGCACATCCGAGTATCGATAGAAGAGAACAAGGAGGTAGATCCAGTGATTCGAGGAGGATTCAGTGATTAGCTAAAATTGTCAACATTTGTGTGCTGTAACGAAAAATATTCAATAGAACAGGTGTTTGCATTTTCCATTCTTTCTTATCATGAAACATTCATAATCAATACTCGTCTTAGTTTCTATGGGCAGAAGTTGTATTCAAATGATTTAATAGCACAATAAGTTGTATTCAAATCATTAGCTCCTTATCTGTTAATTCCAATGCTCTATACTTGTTTTGGTTAATTTTTGTCGCTTAATTTGTCAATGAGTTGTATTCAAGTTATAATCAACTGCATCTGTAATTTTATAAGGCTCAATCATTATAATCACATTAACCCACTCATTTCCCATCTCTCTTTACTTCTCACTTAATAGTTTATGGTATATGTTACTTCAACTCTAAGGGAAATATGACGCTATTGGAAATTCTATTCAGAGAATTCTATGGCACTATTGTAAAGTCTTCCTTTGTTTACTATGTGAATGAAATTGAAGCAGACACTTTTTTATTTATAATCCTTCTGTGGAGAGTAGCTATCATTCTCGTATAATTCTAACTGTGGATATAAATAAAGCTATTTATCGATATAAATGAAGCTATTATTGAATTACCCGTGTTAACATTTATCAAACTCATTGCTCTTGAACTGAAATCCTACTAAGGAATAATATTTTTACATGTGAGTTTTTTAATTGTAATAATAATATAGTAGTATATATGGATGCAATTATATTTGTTATTTTTAGAAGTTCTCTGAGCTTTTATAAAAAAACTCCCAATGATATCAGTCAAAGGAAAACAAATAAGTTGTTTAGAACTCTGAATTTTGTTTTAGCACTATTAATTACAGTGTTGTGATTAAACTCAACGAAATTTCAAGTTTGTAGGTTTCATTGATATGATATGGTTGATAAATAAACCATGAAATAGGATATATAATTAAATAACATTTTGTTTGATTACAGGGGAATTACTTCAATTAATGGTATATTAAGTATGTATAATAACGATGTTATGTAGGAATAAGAATCTCTTAATATAACCATTATACTATATAACTAATTTTGTGTGTGACCTGAAAAGAATGTAGAATGAGGAACCATTTTAGATTCTACCTCTGTGAAGAGATGAAAAACTAGTAATGGAGTAGTTAATAAAGCTTAGCTCTTGGATTGTTGATATTGTAGCCAAAACTAGTAATGGAGTAGTTAATAAAGCTTAGCTCTTGGATTGTTGATATTGTCGCCATTGTTAACATTATGTTGTCAATGTTGATACTGGAAGAAAGATATGTTATAATAATATATGAGGTCATAATATAATCTGAAATTTGGAATCCTTAGAAATTCATGAGGTCATAATATTATTTTAAATTGGGAATCCTTAAGAATTCATGAGGTGCCTATATAATATTAATTTTTTTTTTTTTTTATAGTTTATTGAAAAAACACATATTATAATAATATATGAGGTCATAATATAATTTTAAATTGGGAATCCTTCAGAATTCATGAGGCTAGAGTATAACGTTAAAAGTTGTATTTTTTTAATTGTGAATTACCATATTTATTTTAGTCTTCTCTTTTCTTTGTTCTTCAATTTTTTTTCATTTTCATATGTATTTATTTATTTCTATCTTCAACAATTTTTTTATAAAACTTTAGTAGTATTTCTCTAAAAGTTTAGAAGTGAATTGGTGTTTGTATTATTATTCTTTAATTTTAACGTCACAGCACTAAATTGGTGTATGAAGATAGACACCAAATTTGTGACCAAATTGGTGTATGAGACCCCCTTGTTTGTGGGACAAGGGACACGTCACAACCATGTCAGACATCAAATTGGTGTATGAGACCCTCTTGTTTGTGGGACAAGGGACCCACCACCTCCATGCAATGATTGACTGCTATGTCTATGAAGACATACATACTCTACCCTCGTCTAGTTTTGAACGAGTGACCTCTCACGAGGAAACACATGTCCTTAACCATTAGACCCGCTAACAAATTTCATTAAAACTTAAGAGTGGAAATGGAACTTATAAAACGATGTTATATTGAAATTAAATTTTCCTACTAATACAATCAATACATAGAATTAAAAAACTTTAAATTTTACAATATTTATCATAATGATAATTATAAAAACCATATTAATAAACAAATTTTCTTTCAATTATATTTTAGAAGCAAGCGGAAAATATATGCTTTCAATACACCCTATTTTTCTTATATAAACATTAAATACATTCCATATAATTTGAGAATCAAAACATTAACATAATAGCATTTCTTTATGTTAATTGCAAAATACAATGTTTTTAAATATCTTAATTAATTTTTTTTATTATCATATTTTTAGAAAATTTTAGTGGGCTAAATATAATTATTTTTTTATTATGTGGATAGGTGTGTTTACTACATAATAACTTTTCGAAAATATACATTTAATTATTAGTAATAATCAAGTGAATAATAAATATTTAATCTCCATAAAATATGTTGGTTTACTCATAGCAATATTTACAGATCAAGGATTAAGATTTACCTCCAATTTAGTTATTATCTTTTAATTAATTTACCTCACATTAATTAATTTTGAAAAACAAAAACATATTAACATTTGTCATATTGGAATTGTGATATTAATAAGTTAGGTTATTGGCCCATGGTATGGTTAACAAAAGTTATTTACAAATTAATAATTTACATATTAAAGTAGGGTGAATGATATTGTTACATTTATTTTAAAATGTGTATTTATATTTTTTTTTTAATTAATAATACCAATAATAATTTAAAATAAAAAATTTATTTAGTTAGCCTAGTAAATGTGAGATATATTATGGAAAATGTGTTTTGATTTTTATCGTATATTAATAACTATATATGTTTAGAAGTGATTTAATTAATATTAAAAATATAACTAATTCTCATATTGAACAATTAATGCGACCATGGATAAATCCAAGGAGTTACTAAATATATATCTTCCTATTCAATTATAAAACTCATTTCACCTGTGTGAGCATCACCCGATGCAATGAGTGCTAAGTGGACTATTCAAAAACATGAGAAATTAGTGAGTTACGACTACCTCTCATGGAAATGGTCATAGATGAATGACTTACTTAACATAGTTGAATCCCAACAAATGATATCTAATATAATGCACTTTGAAAACACCCAATACTTAATTAAAAAGAGTGAAGGGAACTCTACTTGAATGGTTCATGCGGCACAATACTTGCTAAGGTTTTGCAAATGGGGTAGCAAGCTAAGTGGGCTTGATTGTGGGAAAACTCCACAGTTAAGCGTGCTTGAGCCAAAGGTGATCTATATGGGTGACCTCTAGGGAAGTCCTGGTTCCCGGGTGCAAGCCCAGGAAGTGATGATTGACACTATGTGATTCATTTCGCTAGTTTCAATCCCACTTCTTCACCCTTGTGAGCATCACTCGATGCAATGAGTGCTAAGTGGACTATTCAAAAACATTGAGAAATTAGTCAGTTACAATTACGTCTCATGGAAATGGTCATAAATGAATGACTTACTTAATGCAATTGAATCCCAAAAAATGATATTTAATATAATGCACTACGGAAACCCCTAATACTTAATTCAAAAGAGTTAAGGGAACTCTACTTGAATGGTTCATGAGGCATAATAATTGCTAAGGTTTTGCAAATGGGGAAGCAAGCTAAGTGGGCTTGATTGTGGGAAAAATCCACAGTTAAGCGTGCTTGAGCCAGAGTTGACTTGGGATGGGTAACCTCTAGGGAAGTCCTGGTTACTGGGTGCAAGCCCTGGAAGTGATGATTGACGTTGTGTGATACATTTCACTAGTTTCAATCCCACTTCTTCAACCCTATGAGCATCACCCAATGTAATGAGTGCAAAGTGGACTATTCAAAAATCATGAGAAATTAGTCAGTTACGACTACCTCTCATGGAAATGGTCATAGATCAGTGACTTACTTAACGCAGTTGAATCCCAAAAAATGATATCTAATGTAAGGCACTACGAAAACCCCTAATACTTAATTCAAAAGAGTGAAGGGAAATCTACTTGAATGGTTCATGAGGAAGAATACTTGCTAAGGTTATGCAAATGGGGTAGCAAGCTAAGCAGGCTTGATTGTGGGGAAAAATCCACAGTTAAGCATGCTTTAGCCAAAGGCGATCTGGGATGGACGACCTCTAGGGAAGTCCTGGTTACTGGGTGCAACCCCAGGAAGTAGATGTTGTGTGATTCATTTCACTAGTTTCAATCCCACTTCTTCACCCCTGTGAGCATCACCCAATGAAACAAGTGCTAAGTGGACTATTAAAAAATCGTGAGAAAGTAGTGATTTATGACTACCTCCCATGGAAATGGTCATAGGCGAATGACTTACTTAACGAAGTTGAATCCCAAAAAATGATATCTAATATATTTCTCTATATGTTTACAATTGATTTAATTAGTCTTATAATTATAATAAACAAAAAATATAACTAATTCTTTTATTCAACAATCAATATGACAATGAATAAATCCAAGGGATTAATAAATATTTATCTTTCTATTCAATTATAAAACTGATTTCTCTTTGTAATATATTTCTTCCATCAATATTTTTAAAGTTTTTTTGAAATATATATTAAAAAAATCTATTTAGTTTGAAAAACACAAAACTATTTATTTATTTATTTACAATTATTAAAAAATATTGTTATTATTATTTTCCTTTGCAATACATTAATTTTATTTTTCAATTTCAAATTTTATAAATACAATTTCGGAGAAAAAACTAAATCAAGTCATTCAATTTAAAATATTGCCTTAATTAATTAATTAATCTTATTAAACATAATACTTTAATAGCCTAGGGTTAATATTATTAAACAAAATACATTAAACCCTATTATGTTTAATTAATCTTCTTAAACATAATACATTAATCCCTAGGTATAATATTATAACCCCTTATATTAAAATGTCTACCATGGTTTATCAAAATCAATCATGGTCAACGATAGTGAAATGTCACCCCGTGACAAAGATTGTTCATAAAAAATGACGGTGGTCAACTATGGTCGAACGATGCATTGTGACAAAGCTTTTCTTGATATGAAAATCATTCATGGTCGAGAATGGTTAACCATGGTCCAACGCTACATTGTGATAACGATTATGTCAATATGAAAATCAACCATGATCAAACATATTTATTTTAGGAGTTATGGTATTTATCTTAGGGTTTATATATCTTGGGTTTATAATATTAATGCTTTGGGTTTAATATTATTGTTCATAATCCCTCAAGATTTTAGTATTAATCAATTGGGTTTATAAATCTAAAGGTTCATATTCCTACGGTTTAATAATATTCCCTTCGTTTTATAATACCAATCCCTTGGGGTTATTAACGTAAGGGTTCATATTCCTACGGTTTAATAATATTCCCTTGGGTATAATATTATTCCCTTGCATTTATAATCCCTTGAGATTTTAGTATTAATCCATTGGGTTTATAATATCAATCATGGACAATCATTGTTAATCATGGCCAACTATGGTCCAATGTTGAATTGTGATAAAGATTGTCCCAATATGAAAATATACCATGGTCAACCATTATCTAATGTTGCATTGTTTCAATGTAAGGGTTCAACCATGGTCAAGCATGGTCCAATGTCACATTATGACAGAGATTGTCTCAATAGAAAAATCAACCATGATTAATCATGTTTATTTAATGGTTTATAATATGTATCTTAGCATTTACATTATTCCATTGGGTTTAATATTTTCCCCTTCGATTAATAATCCCTTGGGTTTTTAGTATTTATCCCTTGAGTTTGTCATATAAATCATGCTCAGGAATGGCCAAGTATAGTAAACCATGGTGAATAAGGGTCAACGATGGCCATAATGGTCAACCATATTTTATAAAATCAATCATGGTTAACCATGACCAACCATGTTTATTTTTGTGTTTATAATATTTATCTTAGGGTTTATATACCTTGGTTTTAGAATATTAGTCCCTTGGGTTTAGTATTATTCCCTTATCTTCATAATCCCTTAGGGTTTAGTATTAATCCCTTGGGTTTATAACATCAATACCTCATGTTTATTAATCTAAAGTTTCAACCATGGTCAGGGATGATCCAACATCACAATGTGACAAAAATTATCTCAATATGAAAATAAACTATTGTGAGCCATGGTGTACCAAGTTTATTTAAGGGTTTATAATATTTATCCTGGGGTTAATACATCTTCCATTTCTATTATTCCCTTGGGTTTAATATTATTCGCATGGGTTTATAAACGCTTGTGTTTATAATATCAATCATGGTCATCCATGGTCAACCATGGTTTATACAAATCAGTCATGTTCAACCATGGTCCAACATCACATTATGACAAAGCTTGTTTGAATATGAAAACCAACCATGCTCAACCATGGACCAACGTCACATTTTGACAAATATTGTCTCGATATGAAAGTCATTCATGGTCAACCATCATCCATCATCGCATTGTCTTAGTATGAAAATCAACCATGGTTAACCAAGGTCCAAGGATTGTCTCAATATGAAATCAAACATGGTCAAAAACATTTACTTTAGGGTTTCTAATATTTACCTTAAGGTTTATATATCTCGGATTTATAATATTAATCCATTTGGTTTAATATTATTTCATTGGATTCATAATCCCTTGGGTTTATTATCCCTTGGATTTATAATATCAATCCCCTAGGTTTATAATCTAAGGGTTCATATTCCTAGGATTTAAAATTATTCCATTGGGTTTATAATATTAATCACTTGGGTTTATTAATCTAAGGGTTCATATTCCTAGGGTTTAATATTATTCACTTGGGTTTATAATCCCTTGGGTTTTTAATATTACTCGCTTGAGTTTATTATTTACTTGTGGTTATAATATCAATCATGGATCACCATGTTTTTTAAAATCCATCATGGTCAACCATGGTGCAACGTTGCATTTTGACAAATATTGTCTCAATATGAAAATCAACCATCATCAACCATGGTGTCCAGCATTGCATTGTGACAATGATTGTCTCGATATGCAAATCAATCATGGTCAAGCATGTTCAACCATGGCCGAGCATGGTCGAACGTTTCATTGTGACAAAGACTCTCTTAATATGAAAATCAACCATGGTTAACCATGTTTGTTTAAGGGTTTATAATATTTATCTTAGGGCTTACATTATTCCGTTGGGTTTACTATTTTGCCCTTCGTTTTATAATCCTTTGGGTCTATTCTTCCCTTGGATTTATAATATCAATCATGGTAAACAATGTTTAACCATGATCAACCAAAGTCAACCCTGGTCAATCATGGCCACCAATGGCCAGCCATGGTCAACCATATTTTATAAACTTAATCATGGTCAGCCATATTCATTTTAATGTTTATAATATTTATCTTAGGGTTTATATACCTTGGGTTTATAATACTAGACATTTGGATTTAATATTATTTGCTTGGGTTCATAATCCCTTGGGTTTTAGTATTAATCCCTTGGGTCTATAATATCAATCCCTTTGGTTTATTAATATAAGGGCTCAACCATGGTAAACCATGGTCTAACATGTTTATTTAAGGGTTTATAATATTTATCTCAGGGTTTACATACCTTTGGTTTATATTATTCCTTTAAGTTTAATATTATTCCCTTAGGTTTATAATCACTAGGGTTTATAGTATTAATCCCTTCAGTTTATAGTACCAATCGTTTTCAACCATGGTCAATCATTTAAACCATGGTAAACCCAACTGATTATACTAAAAACCCTAAGGTTTATAAGCCCAAGGGAATAATATTCCCTTGGGTTTACCATGATTGACCATGGTCAACCATGTTCAATCATGATAAACCATGGTAAACATAAGTTAATAATATTAAACCCTCATAATATTAATTCTTGGGTTTGTAATATTAATAATCTCTTAAGTATTAATATTAATCCAAAGGGCTTTTAATATTAATTTGTTGGGTATATCGATTTCTAAGGTTTGTAATATTAATAGTCCCTTCGGTTTTTAATATTATTTTTTTTTGTTTATTAATTTCATAGGTTTGTAATATTAATATTCCTCCGCGTTTTTAATATTAATTTGTTTGGTTAATTAAATTTCCTTTGGATTTTTAATATTTATTCGTTGGGTTTATTAATAGTTAGGTTTATTAATTCCTTGGTTTGTTGATCCTTTGTGTTTATAATACTCATCCCATTGGTTTCTCAATTCCTTGAGATTATAATATTAGTGCTTCTTATGTATAATAATATATTAGAGTTTATAATCTTATAATTTTTTATTTTATTGTTAAATTTGATATATTAATATATTAATATAGCATATTAAGTTTACAATATAGTGTATATTAAGTTGATGTCTATAGTATATATTACAACCCCTTTTCACTACCATTAACAAGTTCTATACTAAGGTTTCATATAAGAAGATTAGTAGAACTTCAAACCCTTGGTATGAAAAAGATTGTAAATGTGTCTGTTATGAAACCAGCTCAAGAAAAGATAGAAAAGATAGATCAACGCCTTAGAATTCAACCTCTTCGAGGGGGCAACCTCCTTTACATTACATAAATGAACAATTCTTGGATGATTCAAATGACAAAACCTCTTTTCTATATATAGGAGTCTAAGGAGTCACAATATAATCCAGCCGACCTGACAATAATAATATAAAGCCACAAAAATAACAATAGAGGGATTCTATGGGGCACAGAGATAACAATATGGGGGTAATAGTGGCACAACAATATAAATAAGGGGTATAACTAGAATAGTAATGGGGTAATCATTAGTATTATAGGGACCCAACATGCCCCTCTCCTTCAAAAAAGTGTTGTCCTCAACGCTTGAGTAGTTCTGGATACTTCTGCATAAAATTCTCATCCTCCCATGTGGAATCTTCAGCGGATAAGTTCTTCCACTTGATAAGATACTATGAAATTGATCGATTTCGTAGCTGTCAAGTTCTTGTTTCTGTGACTGCTTCCAGTTCCAATATAATTTTTCCTTCCTTGTCAAGTTCTGGCAATATTGTTTGAACTCGGAGCTTGTCACCTATAACCTTCTTTAAACATGAAACATGGAAAACTGGGTGTAATCGAGAAGCTGCAGGAAGCTCCAATTTGTATGCCATAGTACCAATCTTTTGCAACACCTTGTACGGACCATAATACTTTGGTGATAATTTATTATCCTTCTTAGCTTGCTTTAGGGACATTTGCTTATATGGTTGTAGCCGTAGGAATACCCAATCACCTACATCAAAACTTCTTTCACTGCGATGTTGATCTGCCTGTTGTTTCATTCTATTTTGTGCCAACACGAGGTTATCCTTTAAGAGTTGGAGGACTTGTTGTTGATGTTCGATGTGATGTTCCACTGCCTGAACCTTAGAATTTTCTCTTAAATATGATGTGATGGATGGTGGTTGATACCCATAAAGTGCCATAAATGGGGTAATTTTTGTTGTTTTATGGAAGGAATTGTTATACCACCATTCAACTAGAGGCAACCATTTGACCCATTGTGTCTGTTTATCAGATACAAAGCAACGAAGATATCCTTCCAAACATTTGTTTACTATCTCAGTTTACCCATCAGATTGAGGATGATAAGATGAGCTATGAGCTAACTGAGTACCAAGACAAGAAAATAATTATGTCCAAAAATTTCCAGTGAAAATGGGATCTCTGTCACTTACAATAATCTTTGGGTTTCCATGTAGCTTTTGAATTGTTTCCATAAATGCAGTAGAAACTGTACTGGCTTTAAATGGATGTGATAATGCACAAAAGTGTGCATACTTGGTAAGTCTGTCAACTACCACCATGATGACACTTTTCCCTCAGACTTGGGTAAACCTGTGATAAAATCCATTGAAACCTCCTCCCAACGTTGGCTTGGAATGGATAAAGGTTGTAATAGACCCGGTGTCTTAATTGTTTCAACTTTATTTTGTTGGCAAACCAAACATTCTACCACAAACTTTTGAATATCTGATTTAAGGCCATCCCAAAAAAATTCCTTCTTAACCCTGTGGTAAGTTTTTAAAAATCCTGAGTGCCCTCCTAAGGGAGAAGTGTGCAATTCCATAAGAATCTTTTGTTTTAGCTGGGAATTCTTACAGAGGTATAAGCGATCTTTGTACCATAACGAATCATTTTTCCAGCTAAATGTATCAAACGTACTGGAATCTTTTTGTAGCTTTCGAATAAGTGCCCACACTTCTTCGTCATTCTTCCATTCCTCCCTTGCTTCATTTATCCAATCTGGTTGGATAATAGAAATGGCACACAACAATGCTTCCACATCCTCATCCTTTCTTGAGAGTGCATCTGCCACCACATTTTGCTTCCCTTTTTTGTAGATGATTTCAAAGTCATAAACCAACATCTTTGTGACCCACTTTTGTTGCTCTTCAGAGGATAATCTTTGTTCTAAAAAGTATTTAAGGCTATCATGATCCGTTTTTACCTTGAAGTGTCTTCCCATTAGGTAGGGTCGCCATTTCTTAAGTGCATGGAGTATTGCCAACATTTCCTTCTCATAAATAGCTTTGCTTAAAAACTTTCCCTTGATTGGACGACTTTCAAAAGCAATGGGTCTTTCATCTTGCATTAGAACAGCACCAATTCCATTTCTTGAAGCATCACATTCCACAATAAAGGTTTTTGTGAAGTCCGGTGTAGCTAAGACCGGTGCTTGGCACATTGCCTCTTTAAGATGTTCAAAGGCCTTTGTTGCTTCCGAAGTCCATGAAAATGCATCTTTCTTCAATAATGTTGTTAGAGGTGCTGTTATTCTCCCATAATTTTTAACAAACTTGCGATAATACCCTGTCAACCCAAGAAATCCTCGCAGATGCTTTATGGATGTGGGGATTTTCCATTCCTTAATGGCTTTAATTTTGCTAGGGTCTACCTTAACTCCTTCATGAGATACAATATGACCCAAATATTCCACCTCCTGGACTCCAAAGAAACATTTGGATCTTTTTGCATATAATTGTTTCTCCTCCAATAGTTGTAGCACCCTGTCAACATGTTCAACATGATCCTTCCAAGACTTGCTGTAGATTAGTATATCATCAAAAAATACTAACACAAATTTTCTAAGGAATGGTTTGAAAATTGAATTCATCAAACCTTGAAATGTTGAAGGTGCATTGGTAAGGCCAAAAGGCATGACCAAAAATTCATAATGACCCTCATGAGTTCTAAATGTTGTTTTCGAAATGTCTTCAATCTTCATTCTGATTTGATGATATCCCAAACGAAGATCCAACTTGGTGAAGTAAATTGATCCATGCAATTCATCCAGTAATTCATCAATGACAGGAATGGGGAACTTATCTTTAATAGTGAGCTTGTTGAGCTCCCTATAATCCGGACACATGCGCCATGATCCATCCTTCTTGTGCACCAATACTACTGGAGTAGAGAAAGAACTTTGACTCGATTGAATTATACCAGCCTCTAGCATTTCTGCAACCATACGTTCAATTTCACTTTTTTTGACATAGGGATATCTGTACGGCCTGATGTTTGGAGGAACACTTCCTGGAATCAGATGAATAGCATGATCATGATCACACATAGGTGGGAGACCTTTAGGAGTCTCAAATACCTTGGAATGATTGTCCAGGACTTTTTGGAGATCTGGAGAAATAGATGATTCCGATGTGGAAACATCTAGCGAACATAATTGTGCAATTACACCTCTTTGCTCCTTTTTTAGAAGCTTTGTCATACCATTAGAGCTGATTATCTTTCTTGGTTTCCCTGCAATACCCCTTAATTCAACTTCCTTTCCTTCCGTAGAAAATTTGATGAAAAATTCTTGAAAATTAAAAGCTATTGTACCCAAGGATTGTAGCCATTGGACTCCTAGTACAACATCAGCACCTCCCATTGGAATGGAAAGCATTGGGCTAGTCAATACATATTCTCCCATGGATAGCTTGATATTATGGCACCTTCCAGAGCAATTTATTGTTCCTCCATTTGCAATCATCACTTGACACTCTGGTGCTTGATATAGGAAGCAATTCAATTCTTTTGCTACCCTACAATGAATAAAATTGTGGGTGCTTCCTGAATCAATCAACACTATTACCTTTTTCTTCTTGATTTTTCCTTCTATCTTTATGGTTTGAGGAGTGGTAATTCCCGCCAATGCATTACAAAATATGGTCGGATTTAATTGTTCTTCATCTAGGCTTTGTTCCTGGAATATATCCTCTTCTTTTGACCTTTCTTGCTCCTTTTCTTCTTCCTCTTCACAATCTATGTAGAATAATTTCTTCTCAGCACACTTATGACCTTTAGTGTATTTTCTATCACAACTGTAACAAAGCCCTTTTTCTCTTTTTTCTTCCAATTGTTGTGGTGTCAACCTTATAGGTTGTGGAAGACTAGGGGCAACAACACTTCCATCTTTATAGTTGTGAGTGGTATGCTTCTTGGTTGCCATAATTTTGCTTTCCATTTTTCTTGCTAACCTGAATGCCTTCTCTAATGAATCAAGTTCCCAAAGGCGAACATCATGTTGGATATTATCCTTTAAAGACCCTATGAACACATCAACCCTATGCTAAAAAAAGTGTTGCTTTTTGTATCCTCATAATGTGCTATCAATTCTTCCGTAAAAATTGCCCAAGTGATAAATTGTTTACGCAAGCAATGCCATTGATACCATACAAACTAATTTGGTTCCAAATATACAGTTGCCATACGTACCTTTTGTGTGTTTTTCACATTATTAAGATCGAAGAATTGCTCCATCTGTAATATCCATGTGGCAGGATCCTTGCCATCAAACTTCCTCATATCGATTTTTGGAATATGGTGAGTCTTCAATCCAACATTAGCATTTATGGAATCACGATTAACATTTCTTTTGTTCTCATCATGAGTTTCCTTTAGTACCCTTTCATCCTTAGTGCCCATTTCTTGTAGCAACTTATTCATATTTATCTTCAATTCGTCCATGTCTGTCTTCAAATCTGTCTTCAAATCTGTCTTCAAATCTACCATGTCTCTCTTCAAATCTGTGTTCAAATCATCCATCTTAGCTTCCATGCCCTTTATCTTATATTCCACGCCATTTATCTTAGCTTCTGTTAGCTTTTGTGAGCGTGACATTTGTTGCACTTGTTCTTGTAATTTTGATATATCATGTAGCATTTCTTCCTCTTCTTCATGAGTCATGCTAGAGCTTTCAGGTTCCTTACTCGGTGTTTGCATTTTCTTTCCAATAATAATGCTTTACTATGCTCTTTGAATTCCTTCAAACCAAGCTTAGGCAAAAATTTAAAAAACCTACACACCTTTTTTCACTTTGTAGAAGCCTGATATTGAATCTGATGTATCTCTGTAATTTCAGATCCTCCAATTCTCAAATTGCAACCTATAGTAGCCTTCTGCGTCCTCTTTCCAATGCCACAAGTATGACCCAAATTGAATTCTCCAAGGAAGAGTTATGCGAAATCACCCACAGTGACTTGATTATAGACTAGTTCAGTAGAGCGAACTTGTACGACGTGCCAAGAGTTACTGTTTCAACTTTTGGATCTGAAAAATGCATACAAGAAACTACAATCCATCCTCTTTCTATGCCTTCTTACAAAATTTCAATCTGATCCCCAGAGAAAAAGTTATGACGATTTTCCCCAGGTCACCTGTTTTGAATGTAATTCAGGAGTCTGCAAAAAGACCAAATTCCTCAGATCATATCTCCGCAAGTATCGCGCGAAAAGCTCTGAAATTCGGGCCCAAGGTTCAGGCGATTTCTTCTCAAATGGGTTTTTTTGCGACTTCTGAAACATCACAGAGAAAAGTTATAGCGAAAATGCCACGATGACCTGTTTGGAGCAGCGAAACCCTAGAATCCAAAGCTCTGATACCAAATGTTATGAAACCAGCTCAAGAAAAGATAGAAAAGATAGATCAACACCTTAGAATTCAGCCTCTTCGAGGGGGCAACCTCCTTTACATTACATAAATGAACAATTATTGGATGATTCAAATGAAAAAACCTCCTTTCTATATATAGGAGTCTAAGGAGTCACAATATAATCCAGCCGACATAACAATAATAATATAAAGCCACAAAAATAACAATAGAGGGATTCTATGGGGCACAGAAATAACAATATGGGGGTAATAGGGGCACAACAATATAAATAAGGGGTATAACTACAATAGTAATGGGGTAATAACTAGTATTATAGGGACCCAACAGTGTGACGAAAACTATTCAAGATGCTCCTAATGAAACTGTAAAGTTCTGAAATATTAGTATATACAAATCCCTCATTAAAGAGAATAAGTAGTCATATATTAATAAGAGACATGATAATATTATTCACCTTTCTAAAGTTACACCCATAAATTTTTGGCAAAATGTGCTTGTTTATTAATCTAAAGATAATCATTCAATCACCTTAGAAAAGTGGTACATCTATATTAAAACGTTGTATGATTCCGCGGACACCATGGAAAACATCGTCAGCAATCCTATTAAGGAAGATATCTTTTCTCTTAAGGACATTAAGTAATGGATTAATAAGATCGCTAATGGGAAAGATAAATATAATTAAGGATACCAAGGTGAGATCTTAAAGATGGGAATACCTATCCTCATTCCTCATCTCCACAATCTTCTCAATTTGAATGTAAAGGATGGATTCCCTAAGCCTTGGACGCAAGGATTTATTGTGCCTATCTTTAGAAATGGGGACAAAATGGTTCCCTCTAATTAGACAACCATTATGATTAGCCAAATCTTAGCAAAGCTCTATGGTGTCATTTTGGATAAGAATATTATCCATTCGCTTGAAATCCATGGTAAAAGAGATAAAAGGAAAGTTGGTTTTAGGATATACAAGTGGACTATCAACCATCTTGTCACTCTTAGGATCATTGGTGAGGAGTGTCAGAATAGTAAAGATGATCTCTTTTGCTTCTTTGTGGATTTTAGAAAAGCCTTTGACACTCTTCCTCTCGATAAGCTTTGGAAAAGACTTGAAGAGATAATGATTCCTCCTGAGTTGAAGATTGTTGTGATTCACCTCTACGAAACAGTTGTTTCCAAGAGTGGTATAAGTATATTAAATGCAGTATCAGGGTTAAGTAAGGGTCTTCCCTTTCCCCTACCCTTTTTGGTATTTACAACAATAAGCTAGAGGAATCTTTATAAATCTCGTCATGAAAGGGGACTGAGCTTGCTAGTGTTATCAATACTCTTCTCCTCTATGCTGATGATATTGTTCTTCTTGCTAGAATCCACGAGGACCTTGACAAACAACTTACGACTCTTCATGAATATTTCTCCAAGATGTGTACGATGGTTAATAGCGACAAGACTAAAATCATGACAATTAAATCAAAAAAATATCACCCATGGAAATTTCATCTATGATAATAATTGCTTGGATGAGGTCTCTTCTTACAAAAATTTGTGTATTGACATTCATGATCAGCTCAACTAGAATTATAACATTGATAAAATCATTATTGGAGGCTAGAAATCCTATTATGAGCTTCAAAACAATTGTAACGTTGTCAAAATGTATATTTGGAGTAAAAGAAAAAAATCCTCTTCGAGACCATCATCACCCCTGTTGTCCTATATGGTTGTGAAGTCCAGGGTTGCAGTATATCGAGAGAGTCATGGAGAAATATTAAGACAATTCAAAAAAAATTCATAATTTACAATCTTAAGATCAATGCAAATACCCCCTATGTTATCCTCCTCATCGAAGTTAACCTCTCCCCTATTGAATGTAGGGCTATTTTTAAGTATATAATCTATAAGAATAAGCTTTAATGTTGGAAGTAATGCTTCCACGTTATGTATAGTTGTCATTATGAGTTATGAGTAGTCAATCTAGAAGTTGTTGATTCCTATGTTATGAGTTGGAGTTGTGTCATATCTAAGTCATAATTTGTGGAAGTGAATCATCTAAGTCTTATATATGTAAATTTTGCTTTATGTGATCAATACAACATAGTCTGATTTGTGTTGTGTGTAATAGCTATCTCTTCTCTCTTCTATTTTTCTATCATGGTATTAGAGAGGGTACTGACCTAACTCCGTCAAGGAAGGGCCATGAAGATGTGAGAGAGCATTGAGTTTTATTGCTTTATAATTATAGTTGTAGCTTAGATTGCGCATGAATATTTCTGTCGTGGTAGAAAATATTGTTTTGTTTTGTGTGTTGTTTTGTAGATTTACCCCACTCTCTAGATCTGAGTATTGTTTGAAAATATTGGACAAAGTTTGGCGATGTCTTCCAGATAAAGGAACTGATCTGGAAAATAAGCATTAGAGTGAACAATACGAGTAAGATGTGAGGCAGTCGTTGCTACCATTGATGCACTATGCTCCTAGAAACGTTTATGTTTTAGCTCGTAATAGGTTTATGTCGCTTACAAGATGTAGGATCCTCCACAGCCTGTAGGAGATGGTTCTTCCCATGAAATTTGGGCCACCGTCACCAATGAAACATGACGCAAAAATTGGGGCCACGACTTGTAGCACCTCTATGTAGAAATTGGGGACGCCATGATTGTCGAGGAAAATCAAAAGTGGGTCATCCACAATGGAAGCACAAAACATGACATCACCGTTACACTTGAAACCCTATTCAAAGAAATATATGCAACTGTGTGTTGCTGCGAGTAAATTCTGTTATCTTTGTGACCAAGAGGCTAGAAATCCTATTATGAGCTTCAAAACAATTGTAACGTTGTCAAAATGTATATTTGGAGTAAAAGAAAAAAATCCTCTTCGAGACCATCATCACCCCTGTTGTCATATATGGTTGTGAAGTCTAGGGTTGCAGTATATCGAGAGAGTCATGGAGAAATATTCAGACAATTCAAAAAAAATTCATAATTTACAATCTTAAGATCAATGCAAATACCCCCGATGTTATCCTCCTCATCGAAGTTAACCTCTCCCCTATTGAATGTAGGGCTAGTTTTAAGTATATAATCTATAAGTATAAGCTTTAATGTTGGAAGTAATGCTTCCACATTATGTATAGTTGTCATTATGAGTTATGAGTAGTCAATCTAGAAGTTGTTGATTCCTATGTTATGAGTTGGAGTTGTGTCATATCTAAGTCATAATTTGTGGAAGTGAATCATCTAAGTCTTATATTTGTAAATTTTGCTTTATGTGATCAATACAACATAGTCTGATTTGTGTTGTGTGTAATAGCTATCTATTCTCTCTTCTATTTTTCTATCATGGTATTAGAGAGGGTACTGACCTGACTCCCGCAAGGAAGGGCCATGAAGATGTGAGAGAGCATTGAGTTTTATTGCTTTATAATTATAGTTGTAGCTTAGATTGCGCATGAATATTTCTGTCGTGGTAGAAAATATTGTTTTGTTTTGTGTGTTGTTTTGTAGATCTACCCCACTATCTAGATCTGAGTATTGTGTGAATATATTGGACAAAGTTTGGCGATGTCTTCGAGATAAAGGAATTGATCTGGAAAATAAGCATTAGAGTGAACAATGCGAGGAAGATGTGAGGCAGTCGTTGCTACCATTGATGCACTATGCTCTTAGAAACGTTTATGTTTTAGCTCGTAATAGGTTTATGTCGCTTACAAGATGTAGGATCCTCCACAGCCTGTAGGAGATGGTTCTTCCCATGAAATTTGGGCCACCGTCACCAATGAAACATGACGCAAAAATTGGGGCCACGACTTGTAGCACCTCTATGTAGAAATTGGGGACGCCATGATTGTCGAGGAAAATCAAAAGCGGGTCATCCACAATGGAAGCACAAAACATGACATCACCGTTACACTTCAAACCCTATTCAAAGAAATATATGCAACTGTGTGTTGCTGCGAGTAAATTCTGTTAGCTTTGTGACCAAGAGTGGAAGCGCTTTAAAGGTCATGAAATGGTCGATCATGGTAATGAATGGATTGCTGATGGAGTAGCGAAGCCCAAATCCAAATTGTTGCGCAGAGTACATTGTGTCTACTCTGCCATACACAAAGATGGGGATATTATGTTTTCTTTAAAGCACTATGATATAACACGATTGTAATTTGATTCCACCAAAATATGATTGTTTCTGCAGTACCAGGATTTCATCATATTTTGGGCGGGGTTGTTCACTGCAAAGTTTTCCTATTCAACCGAAAATTTGCACTCGCCCGAGTGATCTACGTTCAACAATTCCAGGAATGGAAGCATGCACCTTCTAACCAGAGTGATATGGTTGAATTTTGGAATGGTTCAGACATATTGGTCATGTTATTTAGTTTTGAACCTTATACTTTAAGGTTAGGATTTTTATAAAATAAAAGGGGAAAATTTGTGGTTAAGAATTTTAATGGTGAAAGGGAGTTTTGTGGAGAAAAAAAAATAACAAATGGAGAACCAAAAAGAACAGGCCAATTATTTAATAGATTAATGTGACCTGTGATGCTTAGGGAGCATTAGTCATAGGTAGTTCATAATAAGGTCAAGCTGGTGTGACCCATCATGCTCCCGGAGCATTAGTACATGTTATTTTATATAAGGTCAAGTTGTAGAATTCTCTACTGAAGACATTTTGTACCCAGAATTATATCCTAGATAGCTGATGAAGGCTGTGGAGGGTCATGGATTCACATATGGTGGCACTTCCATAGGATGGTTCAGTATCAAGACTAACCTGTTGCGCTCCGGGAGGTTGAGTAGCATCAATTCTGCAAAGCACATCAACGATGGTCTGAAGCGGTTAAGTCTTAAATGGATCAAGTGGGAAGCTTGAAAGTGTGGTGAAGAAAAGAGTGGAAACCATGAGATTTCAATGTCGATATGAGTGCTAGTGATGGTCATATCAGACAAATATGACAAAGATTAATTTTTTATTCTAATATAGGTGTTTATATTTGTTACATGTAAGCATTAAGGGAGGGTGTTGGAATTAATGCTTCCATGTTATGTATAGTTTTCATTATGAGTTATGAGGAGTCAATATAGAACTTGTTGATTCCTAAGTTATGAGTTGGAGTCGTGTCATGTCTAAGTTATAATTTGTTGAAGTCAACGATCTAAGTCTTATATATGTAATTGTTTTATGTGATCAATACAACATAGTGTGATTTATATTGAGTGTAATTGCTATCTCTTCTCTCTTCTATTTTTATATCATTTACAACATGGAATCTGGGACGCTTCCTAATTTTTTTTATAAATTTAGTCAAAACCCACACCTTCACCTCAAGCGTGGGTGGTATAAGTGTTACACTAAAAAATGTCACCTTGACTACTTACAGTTAGTATGGCTCAAATCAACAGTCATGCTACCCTCTTAGGCAAGTCTCATGCCTCTGTTATCCATCTCAAACTCAAAGAAGAGAGAAAGTCTTGTAAAAATCATGTTTATCTCTGGGGTCGCAGGTTCTCTCTAGCCTTACCTGCGGGGACGCTGACCATGTTCACAAAATATGCGTCCATGGACGCTCTGTATGTTAAGGGACAGGTGCGTCCCTCTGTAAAAGGCAAAATGCGCGAGTTTTATCTTGAAAAAGTTACTTGTGGTTACTTCTAGAACATTCTAGAGGTCGGTTTGATGAAATGGATTCGCCTCCAGTTGGTTCATGTATCTCTATTAAGGGGAGTCTTATCCCATCAATAAGGGAGCTATCCCACCCATAGAGGGGGATGATCCCATTGATAGTGGACCTGAATAACCTCTTTACAGCACTATAAATGAAGGCATTGAGCCAGAAGGAGAGGAGGTTGGAGCTATACATTTTCTTTGGGTAAATGCTGCAGGATTTAGGTCTTCCATTAGAGCCTTTGTGAGGAGAGATTGTCTTCACTTGATTCTACTTGGGAGAGGGTGAGCTTTGTCAAAGTAGAGGAAAACCCTTGATGGACCCTGGGAGGAACTTGCACAACACCAAGGCCAGGTTGTAAGAGTTTCTTTGTTTCGTTATTAATACAAACTGGTTTATTTTTCTCAATAGCTTGTGTTAATGAGTTATTTCATGTGTTCCTTGGTCTGCATGTTGAATATATGTTTTATTATATGAAATGCAAGTGCTTGGTAATTGTTTGATTGTTTGTGGTTGCAGGAATTGACTTGAAGGAGGAGCTCATCCGGATCGTCAAGAACGGACTTCAACAACAGCGTTTTGGAATAAGGTAAGCCTAAACACTTGTAGTTTTCATGTTGTAAAAGGTGTATTTAGAGAAAGATCACTCCATTTTGTCTTGTTTGTCATTAGAATGTCTTAGACTTCTAGGAAGGTCAGTCGTGTCCGCACCCTTGACAGATTCCGTGTGACAAATTGGCGACTCCGCTGGGGAATCCATTAATGAGAGAGTCTTTTCCTTTATATGAACTTTGCTTTGAGAAAATCATTTTTATTTTCTGGTTTTTGACTGTGAGAATTAGTATTTGGGTGGCTTAGCTGTAGATTTAGTTGGCTTTAGTTTTTCTTCCTTTTTCCAGAAGGACGCAGTCTCTGTGTGCTGCACAGTGCGTCCTTGGACGCGCTGTTGTCGACTGCACAGTGCGGGGCCGCACCTGTGACAACGGGTGGCCTGCGTCTTCCTGTAAAAATTAAGAAAATTCCATTTTTGCCTTAAATTACTTTTAGATTTTGTTTTTTCTTAGTGTTTTCTGCCCAGATCCTTTAGTACCCTGTCAAGAATTCTCACCTGAACTGGTTTTGTGAGCTTTGAGTGTTTTAGTGGTTTTCAACGAAGTTTAGACCTAGGGTTTGATTTTTGGAAAGGCTTTGTAGTGACTTTGAGCTTAGAAAGTTGTCCAGCCTTAGATATCTCTGGTTAGTCAACCTTCTTAGAAGTTGAGCCTGCCGTAAAGTCTCCTTGTTTGAGCAACTTGTCATTTGAGTTGTTTTGGGTCAAATTTCGAATTGCTTGTTTTTAAAGTATTGATTTCCATTTTCAAAAAGGACAAAAAGATTAGAATTTTGTTTTGACTAGTTTTTGGTTCTGCAATAAGCTAGTCCTTGATTTGATTGTGATCAAGTAAAACACCTTAGAAATAATCATTGTTAGTTTTGGCCTCGTTAAGATTGCTTAGAGTAAATTTGCCTTTAGTTTGCTTATGAGTGCATTTTCATAGATTTTAAGAGTTGTTAAGATTGTTTTTTGGTTATATTAGATTTATTTGCTTTATTAAAAGAAAAATACAAAAACATCTTCTTAAAAAGTCTTGTTTCAAGTAGCTTTTTGTTTTCAAAAGAAGAAAAGAGTTTTTTTTTCGTGCATGTAAAGAGAAGTTATGTTTTTATGCTTGGAAAAGAAAAACGAATTGTTTCTTTGATTGTCTTCAATTAAGAAGTTGCTTTTATAAAGATTGCATTCTCTCAACTTTTTAGTTAAGCAATTCATCGAAAAAGTAAAGTAGTGGATAAATCATTTTAGGTGCATTTTGTAGTGGTTTCGAGTCGAGTCAACACACCACTAGTTTCACTTCCATCACCTTTTGACTTAAGAAACAACCTTAAAAGTAACGCTTAAATTAAAATCAATCTAGTAATCTTTATTTTTCTAGGGCTCTGAAGCACCAACATAGCTTAGGCTAGGGTCTTGGAGTAGGTGAGTACTTAACTCTCCAAGACTACAAAACCAAACAGATAGTCTATCTTGAGTAGAACAAATCCAATTGTTTCAGTTACATTCTGGGAAAGCTCCTCTTAAAGGAGAAACACGAGCTCGTGTCCGAACCAGTGAGGGGATCATTCCTCCCTCGTTGGGAACGACGCCAGGCAGTACGTATTACAAACGGTAAACCTCGGATTAACCATTGTCGAGGAGCCAGGGGTCACTTATCGGTAAACCTTGGATTGTTGTCAAGGAGCCGGTAAGGGGATTGGAGCTTGCTACTCTGCCCTTGCGTGCTGTCGGAGTTTAGACTGTTCCCCCAGGTGTAATTGTTGTGATTGGTAACCTTAGTGGCCATAATATCTAGGATTCTACCCAAGGTGACGGTGGAGGGAAGGTCCCACTGTACCTGGAGCAGACGTCGGTTATACTCACTTGGATTTTCTGGGGGGTTCGCTTCACTTCGAGACGGTTAAAGTGGAGGAACTTGGTCCAGTCTATTCATTAAGCAGGTTGCCGGGGTAACTGTTCCACCCACTATTTCTGTACTGAATCCTGCGAGGTTGGGCCTAATCACCAACTAGCGCTTTTGGTCCGGAAGACTACTGTTTGTGTGTGGTTTGACGCTCTAGATTATTTAGGCGTGTGCTTCAAATTTGATTGGTTCTTTAGAAGACTTTAGGTGGTTTGATTTGAAATTTTTTACTTTGATTTCGTGTGTTGTAGTTAAAATCTTTAATTGTGGCGGAATTACCGAGACAGTCCCGTAGACTTCGGGGCAAGTCTCCTGAGATTGTTACCGGGATAGATTTGTTAAGAAAACTCCGTAAATCGCGGGGTGAATCTCCTGAAGACATTCCGGGTCATTTAGAAGGGTTAAAGGTCCTTGTAACTCCTCCTAGTGGCAGTAGAGTAGGTTCACCTGAAGAAGGAGAATCTTCTTTGGTAGTCCATCCAGATTACCAAAGATTAGAAACAGGTTACAATCCCGAAGCTGTTACAGTTTCCGAGCTTGCTGGTAGTTTTTCATCTGCCAGTGAAACAGGCGAAGAACCTGAAATTTCAGAACCTGTTACTCCAACTCCTAGTGTTCCTGATTCACCAAGAATAGAAAGAATTATCACCGAAAATCTTCCTGTTGGATTAATTGCTATAGAAGAACTTGTTCCAGAGGAAGAAATAGGCGTTTCTGATTCTGAAGATCTAATTACCCTTGATCTAAGGGAGCGTGAATCCATCTTTTACAGTCCTCCTAGAAGTGAATCTTGGTACCTTGCATTAACCAATTTTTTAGACAACTCAGTAGGTTTTTCTACACCTCGTACTCCGGTTCCACCTAGAGGAATTCATTCTCCTGTAAATATGTCTGGTCAGTCATCTGTGTTTTCACAAAGTCCTGAATCATTTTTACATGGCGGTCCTTCTGTTCCTACTGGGTATCAGTCACTTTCTGGTACCTTTGCGGGAGCATCTCCTCAACCTGTTGATCATGGGTTATTAGTTGGAAACAGTGGTAATGTACCATTGAGTATAGGTGAAGTTTATATGATGTCAGGTTCAACTCCCATTAACCAACCTCAAGGTGGCCAATTACCGCCTGGGGGGCAACCTTCGTTAATGCCTGGGGGGCAACCTCAAGGTACTTCATTTGTGACTGGGGGGCAACCTCAAGGGTATCAACCCCAAGGGTATCAACCCCAGCCTCAATACGTACCCCAAAGTCAACCTCAGTATCAGTATCAACCTCAAGGATGGCAACCTCAAGGATGGCAACCCCAAGGGTATCAACCCCAAGGGTATCAACCTCAAGGATACCAACCTCAAGGTCAAGGTCAACCCCAGTATTCGTATTTACCTCAAGGTTATCAACCTACGGGTCAATACCCTGGTCAAGGTTATCAACCACCTCAAGGGCAATCATATGGGACTACACCTTACAGTTATCAACCCTATCCTCAATACGGCTATGGATCTCAGTATCCTCAACCTGTTACGAGTCAATACCCTGGAATGTTAACATGGGATCCGTCACAGGGTCAACAGATGTCGCAACCAAGTATACAGTCGGTACCTCAAGCAGGACAACCTGCAGTTCCTGGTCCACCCCAGCAACCGCAACCTGTCCAGTCAAGTGTTCAGACCCCTGTAACTTCTGTAGTTACTCAGCCGCCAATTGCACCGAGTACTCCACCTCACACGGCTGCAGCAACTACCGCTTCATCTACCATGCTTACATCTGGAGTATCGGCAGCTCCGGTTTCTACTGTCCCTGTAACCGCTCCTCAGACATCTGTACCGTTGTCTGGACCCACGGTTCAAACCACAGTCCAGATGCCTGCAGGTCAACCTGGTACAAGTACGGTTGTTACTACTCAACCTCAATTTGTTCAACCTCCGTACCAGGGACAGTATCAACCTGGGCAAGCTGCCCAACAACCGGTTTACCAGTATCAACCGTATCCTGGGTACAATTATCAACCACCTCAACAACCCCAGTACGGTCCGGTTAATCCTGGTTTTCCAGGAGGATATAATATCCCCAATGCGAATCCTGTTCCTAGTTATCCTGGATATCCTCCTCCTGGGGCTGGTATTGTGACTCAGAGTTTCAGAGATCCTAACCGGCAGTTACCATTTATTGCGACTTTAGATTTACCCGACTTGACGCGCCTAACGAACGATCCAATTCAATATCTTCCGTTCTGGCCGCCAATGCCAAATAAGTTGCCCAGCGATATACCCAAGTTCGAAGGTAAGTCTGGAGAGGATCCGTCTAATCACGTGATGACTTACCACCTCTGGTGTGCATCAAATTCCATCTCAGATGATTCTATCCGCTTACGTCTTTTCCAGCGTACACTCATTGGTCTCGCAGCCAAGTGGTACATTGAGTTGCCACGGGCTTCTTTTTACAACTTTAGCCAGTTAGCTACTTCATTCTTAACTCATTTTCAGTTACCAGTCAGATACGATAATGGTACAGAATTATTAACTTCGCTAAAACAATCGACATCCACGTACATTTCTGATCACATCCATGAGTGGAGACGTCGAAGGAGATTAGTGAAAGTTTTTATCCCGGACCAAATTTAGCTGAATGGTTTGTAAAATCATTATTACCAAGAATTACTGAAGATGTAGCTAAGGCCGGCGTAGTTACTGAGGAGCAAGTCATTGCTCAGGCACAATACCTTGACTTAGTTTACACTCAGTCGGGTACGTTACACGAGAAAATTCCGGATCTTCCAAAGTCAAACCAAATCGCTGCTGCTCCTTCGGGATCTCATGCCGCTGATGGTATGATCGGTATCGTGACTACGAAGAGTAAGAAGAAGTCTTCCAAGACCTCCAATACTCCAATTATCACTTTGCCTGATTCTCCGACAGGAGAGTCTTCTCCTCCTGAACTTACCGCCGACATTCACGCTGTAGAGTCATCTACGGCCAAATCCAAAAACGGTGGAAAGAAGAAAGGAAAGAAGAAGGCTAAAGCAGACAAGGCTCCAAAGGAGAAAACGGAAAAGTCGGAAACCAATGACGAAAAGCGCAAACCTCGTTATCCTTGTCTCATTTGTGAAGAAGATCATTTTACGAGAGACTGCCCTCATCGGGCCGAGGTAGTGAAAATAGTTAAAGGTTCTCCGACTCCTGCTGTGTTAAAGAATCCATTCCCCGAGCAGGAAAATAAGATGATAGGTTCTTCTTCGAATGCCAGTGAAGAACCCATTTTGATGATGTCTCATGTCAGGATTGCGACTCGATCGCAAGATTATGGTAGTAAGGCTCCTGTTGATGGTAAAGAAGCAGAATCTTCTCACTCTAACCCATCAACCTCAGCTCCTGGTTCCGATCCACTACAGATCGAAAAACCTAACCCAGACTTAGTGATTAAGCCGCCCGCCAAGGGTGTACTTCGAAGGTCTGCTTTCAATCCACATGCGAGAGCAGCCCAGAATTACAACATTGTTGAAGACTTAGCTGTTTCACCTTCAGCAATGTCGGCACTCGAAGTGCTGCAATCATGTCCAGCGCAACGAAAATTGCTTTTGTCGGCTATTGGAGCTGTCGATGTTCAGGACCCGAACCTAATGATCTTTGATCTAGAAAGTAGTACACCGCGTCTCCCCCATCAAATGGCTTTCCAAATTCCAGTGATAGTCAAAAACAGGCCTATTCATCGGACTGTGATTGATGAGGGAGCTTCTACGTGTATTATGTCGATTCAATGTTGGAGATCGCTTGGTTCTCCTTCGTTGAACCAATCCCCCACCATCCTTAAGGCCTTTGATGGCCGTGGGTTCCGTCCGTTTGGTATTCTACAAGAATTGCCTATAGGGGTCGAAGGTAAAACCGTTAGTCTGGATGTGGAAGTGGTTGATGCCCCTCTAGACTACAACCTTCTTTTGGGTCGAAGTTGGTCATATGCTATGACAGCGGTCGTTTCATCGGTCTTCAGAGTCATTAAGTTTCCACATAACGGTAAGATCGTGACTATTGATCAGCTGACATACTTTTCATCCGACCCAACCTCTTTAGAAACTATCCAGCATGTTGGTAAAACGACAATCCCTTATAGGGACATTGGTGTAGGTTTAGTTAAGGATTCCGGTTTACTGGGAACTTTTCCTCTCCCTCCACTCAATGCAGACCCTTCGTTCGCAACAATTCATATGATCACGTCAGAAAACATTATTTATGATGATCCTTGGTATGTTCCCTCTGACTCTGAGCTAGACTCACTCGGTGATGTTATGCCGTTGAGTCCGTATGAGATTGCTTATGAAGCTCTTATGTCTTTTACCGACTTTCATTCAACCGACCAAATGAATGTGGTCAGTGAAGAGTCACTTTTCACCTCACCCTTAGAACGGATAACGTTTCCCGAAGAAGTGTCATCTGACGAACAACTTCGCGAAATCCTAAGTGTAGATGATCTACCATGGGAAGATCTCCATCACAGATCTTCGTTTTTACCTAAGGATGATGCATTTGAAAATGATTTTTCATCTATCTTTACCGCTGAATATGTCAAAGACGCTCAGGATCCAACGAAACATTCTGATTCAGAGCTGAATTTAGGGAATATTTCTCGTACTATTCCCATTGATATTTCAGTGAAGCCCGGAATCGAGGAGAACATTCATATAGGTGCCGCATGTACTGACGAAGAAATTCCAAACTTACAAGGCCCTATTCCAAGAATTCCGCGACGTGTTTGCCTGGTCCTACGAAGAAATGCCAGGAATCGATCCTGCCATTGTTGTTCATGAAATCAAAACCTACCCGGATGCTAAACCCATTCGGCAACGGTTGCGTCAGATTCACCCTCGAAAAGCAGCTGCAATCAAAGCCGAAGTCGAAAAGCTGTTGAAAGCAGGTTTCATTTATCCGATCCCGTTAACGGATTGGGTATCGAATATTGTTCCCGTCAATAAAAAACAAGGAACAATAAGAATCTGTATCGATTATAGGGATATCAATCGAGCTTGTCCAAAAGACAACTATCCTACGCCTTATATCGATCAAATTATTGATGATTGTGCCGGAAGTGAGATGTTTTCCTTCATGGATGGTTTCTCAGGTTATAATCAAATCAATATTCTACCTGCCGATCAACCAAAAACGGCATTCATTTGTCCATGGGGGACATTTGCTTATTGCAAATTACCTTTTGGCCTTAAGAATGCCGGTGCTACTTTTCAACGGGCCATGTCTTATGCATTTCATGACATCAAGCACATTGTGCAACCCTATCTCGATGATTTGCCTGCTCATTCTTTACACCGAGCTGATCACCTTGTCCATTTACGAGCAATCTTTATGAGGTGTAGGCATTATCGAATTCGGTTGAATCCCCACAAGTGTGTTTTCTGTATAGAAACAGGTCGATTGCTGGGATTTGTTGTTTCCAAAACCGGCATTCGCGTCGATCCCTCGAAAGTCGAGGCTATCATCCAATTGCCTCCTCCTTCGAGTTTGCGCCAACTCCAAAGTTTGCAAGGGAAAGCGAACTTTTTACGCCGATTCATCCCTAACTACGCCGAGGTCACTAAAGGTTTTACACGGTTGTTGAAACAGAACGTACAATTCTTTTGGGACGAGATTGCTCAACAATCTTTTGATGCACTGAAACACGCGTTGACCCATGCACCGTTATTGCATCCTCCCAACTACAACCAGGACTACTTCTTATACCTCGCAGCTTCGCATTCCACCATTGGAATGGTGTTAGTTCAAGAAGATGAATTCAAGGCAGAGCATGTGATATATTACCTTAGCAGAACCTTAAATCCAACTGAGTTAAAATATTCGCATGTGGAGAAATTGGCCCTGGCAGCCGTTCAAGCTGTCCAGCGTTTTCGTCACTACATTCTTCTCCGCAAAACTACTGTTATTTCGGATTGCAACCCTATGATTTATATCTTGACAAAACAACTGCTAGGGGGCAAGTACTCTAAATGGATCGTCATCCTGCAAGAGTTCGACTTGGAGTTTGAGAAGTCCAAGTCTAAGAAATCTTTAGTCTTCGCGGAATTGATGTGTGATTTCCCGAGTGCTGACACAGAGACTGTGGCAGAGGAGTCCATTGCGGACGAATCTTTGTTTCTTATTAGCACTGTAGATCCGTGGTATGGGGATATAATCATCTATCTCCAAACCCAAACCTTTCGGCCTGAAGCTTCCAAGGAAAACCGTCGAAAAATTCGGTTTCAATCCCAGCAATACAGAATTATTGGAGATACACTTTATCGCCTGGGGGCAGACTTAGTTTTTCGACGTTGTTTAACTCACGATGAGGCTGAGAGAGTTTTGAATGATTGTCACTCTGGAGCATGTGGCGGTCATATGTCTGGGTATGCCACAGCTCAGAAGGTGTTGCGCGCTGGCTATTTCTGGCCGTCTATGTTTAAAGATTGTATCCTTGCCGTCAGAAAATGCCACAACTGTCAAGTGTTTGATCGCAAGATGCGCGCTCCACCTGCTCCTCTCCACCCTATAATTGCCGCTGGTCCATTCGCCAAATGGGGCATTGACTTTATTACTTGTAACCCTCACTCGGCCGGGGGGCATGCGTATATCATCCTTGCGGTTGATTATTTTACTAAGTGGGCCGAGGCGATGCCTACATTCGACGCAAGCGGCAAGACAGCTGCACTTTTCGTATTCAATCATATCATAACTAGGTTTGGTGTCCCACAAGCAATCATTACGGACCATGGAAGCCATTTTCGAAATGTCATGATGACTGAACTTACAAGCCAGCTTGGTTTGCGCCACGATAGCTCTACACCTTATTATCCGCAAGCCAACGGTTTGGTTGAGTCAATCAACAAAGTTCTAGTCGTCATGATTCGACGGATCATTGGTATCCATCGAACGAATTGGCATAACATGTTATTTTCGGCGCTATGGGCATATCGAACTTCAGTGAAAAATTCAACAGGTTTCACCCCTTTTCAGCTAGTTTATGGCTTAGAAGCTGTGTTACCTATTGAGTGCGAAATCCCATCACTTCAAATGGCTGTCGAATTACTTCCAGCTACTTCCGAAGAGGAGAAACGGTTGTTATACTTAGCTAAATTAGATGAGACTCGACGTGACGCTACTTTAGCTATCGAGACTCACGCGAAACGAATGAAAGCTCAGTACGATAAAAATGTAACCCCTCGAAGTTTTTCGGAAGGAGACCTAGTACTATTATATGATCAAGCTAACGATAAGCTAGGTGCCGGAAAATTCGTTCCCATGTGGCATGGGCCCTACATTGTAAAGCGAAAGCTAGCAAAAGGGGCTTATGAGTTAGTTGATTTTGATGGGGACTCTTTGGGCAAACCCAGAAATGGACTTTACCTAAAGAGGTATTATGCTTAAAATGATGGATGGAGAAATTTTTAGATAGGTTAGATTTCCTTTCTAGCTAGCAAGTGTGTTAGTTTAGTCAGTGTGCTTAGCTTAGCAAGTGTGGTTTTTCGTCATTATTTTGGCTCATCTTGGTTTTACTCTTGATATTGTAGATGTCGACGCCTCTCCAAACATACATTGGATTTGCTGATGGTGCTTGTCGTAGTACACGGAATATCTCTTCCGCAGCTTGGGTTATCTATTCGCCCTCTGACGAGTTAGTTTCTATGCATGGGGTAAGCCTCGGTCAAACAACGAATAACATTGCAGAATACAGTGCAGTGGTTGAATTATTATCCGAATCTATTTCATTTGGAATTCGACGTTTGATAGTGAGGTTAGATTCTGAACTTGTTGTATTACAGCTTAATAGAGTTTATGCCATTAGAAATCCTGTGTTATTAAGGTTGTTTTTGAGAGTGCGTCTCTTGGAACGTGAATTTGATTACATTGAATATCAACATATTCCAAGGTCTTTGAATACATTAGCAGATGCAATTGCTTCTCGAGTGTTGGACAGACATTTATAATAATCATGCAAGTAAATTTAAAGACATTTCATCATACATGTTAAACAAGATAAGCCGGTAATAGTGATATATAGATATAGATAGAAGTGTGTCCAAAAATATATACATCGTCTTCGATCATAGGTTTAACACACCTTATGATCGGCAAAATGATAGTGCAAAAAGTCAAAAATGTCACATGTGACTACAAAAGTGACTAGTCAATCACTGGTGGTGCTCTCTGTACGACACCACTGCGCGGGCTATCTTGCGCAGAAATCTCCTAAACGGTCCAGGGACCGCGACCACGAAGCGCTGAAGCCTCATTGGAATATCATCCATAGTAGTCTCAGGTATATCTGCCGTGAGACGCTCTAGATCATGCTCCAAATCGGCTAGTACTTCTGCTGTCGCATCCTGTAAGGCCGGTGCCGGTGCAGCTGGATGTCGTCTGTCGTAAGGCCGGAGATTGGCTGGACGCTGTGGTCCAACATCTGCATTTTTAAAATTTTACTGTTACTTTGAGACGATATATATAAAAAAATAAAAAAATACATAATTAGAAAACTTGTGAAAATGAAAGTACCTCTGTCATCCCATTGTTCTCCCTGTGGAAGAACCATGTCCGGATCACCTCTGAAATCCATTCCGGCATATGGAAAGTCTTGTATCACAAAAAGCTGGCCCTCTAGCCAGTCGAAGTAACTGTCTGAGAATCGAACCACTGCAGCACCCTCGTCAGGATGCCGGGCCATCACCGCAACCCATCGAACAAGCTTTGGCTCCCGAGGACCCAAGTCATCAACAGTGAGTTGCTGAGGGATCAGCATAGGAACTCTCTCCAAGGCAAAGCTCACGACTAGAGGCCCATATCCAAAAGTCTTTAGTCGTCCGTTCTTTGCCTTGGTTAGTTGGCTCTTCATATGAGCCGACACAGCTTCGCACCAGTTGAAGATGGTGCCTTGGTAACAGTCAACTGCCATCCGCATTTGGGATCCGGAGGCAATGTGCAAGGCGGCCGCGCCACAAATCCTAGTGACCGTAAATGCAATAACTCTAAGTTCCGCCAGAGCGATGTGCTTTATCTCCACGCCTTTTTTATGGCGAGTCCCTGGTCTGCACCACTCCTCGCGGAGATCATCAAGGGATTGGCCACCCGGCCTGGTCCCCGCAAGGTTGAGTTGCTCACCTCTGTTTGGCAAGCCAGTGAGAAAGTATACATCCGAGGGCTCTATCTCGAGCTGGTGCCCTCCAATGTAAAAGCATTGATCTTGAACGTTCCATCGCTCAACCAGCCATTCCAAAAATCTTACCTGGCCCCTCATGCCCGGTATGGTCCAATATTTGTACAATCCACATGTTCTTAAGGCATCCAGAGAGGGTTGGTGGTTAATCGCAGCTTCATCGTCTTCTACGTGCTCTCTCTCTCTCCAGTCTAACATGTTTTGGGCCCTGCACATCAAAAGAGTCAATTAGAAATTAATTTGAGAAAATTTGGTGGTTTTTTGAGAGAGTTAGGGTTTTGAAATGCGCCCTTTGCGGAAGACGCACCCCGGCTTTTTAGCACAGGGCGTCCGGACGCAGCTCGCCTGAAGGCGGACTGCGTCCCCAGACCTTTTTCCCGTGTGAGAAAAAGTCGGGGGACGCGGGTCACCCGAAGGGCACCTGCGTCCGCCGAGGGGCGCATTTTGAACCCAAAACCCCCCCAAAAAATGAAACAGAGACCAAAAACAAAAAACTAAACGGATAAAAATGAAGAGTGGGATGTGTAAAATACCTCGGTGAAGCGGCGTTCGATTCCGACGGTCAGATTTTCCGCAGCAACCACGGGAAGTTTCTTGTCAAAAGCTCCTTTTTCAACCTCAACAGTGAAACGGTAAAAATGACATGGTAAAAGGTCTTTTTATAGGTTTTTTGGATGAATTAGTTCATTTTTTACCATGAAAAGATGTTTTCGAATGTATTTTTGCCTATTTTAAACAGGTATGAGTAATGTGTCGCTTTTGTGCAGGACGAAGGGATTTCGAGGGAAATTGTAATTTTTCACAAACAAAATTTCAGAGTCATCTTTTAAGCCCTTTTCTGACTCCTAAAACATGAAAAGATCGCCGAGTGTTTCTTTTTCACTCGTTAAAACGGAATTAAAAGACGGTCCCCTTTTAGCTCTTTTCTGACCGCAAAATCAGGAAAAGATTGCCGGGTTTTTGTCGTTTCAAACTCGATAAGGAAATAAAACGACGTGTCTTTGATCGCTTTTTACTTTTCAGGTCAACGATACTATTATGAAAGTACTCCTTGGTCGCAAGATCAAGCGGTTCCCCCAGGTATTATTTTATACTTTTTCGGGCTTGAGGGACACAAATATACGAAAAAGTTCAACGTGGAGTTTCCTTAAGTTTTTCAGACTCTCTAAAATTGAAAAACGCCGAGTTTCTCCTATACTGGGCTCGTTAAACTTTTACAGTAAAGGACCTGTTCAATTACAAACAGGAACGAACCACTCCTTCCTAGGGTTCGCATTTAAACTAGGTTGGACTCGTCCGAAGGATGAGCTTATAATCAAGCATATGTTATCCTCCTCAAGCTTGTTAAAAATAAAGAGGTACTTGCCAGAAATGGTGGGGGAAAAAAGAGAAGAATGAACCTATTTGTCACCTTTTGCCTCAGAAGAAACTTTATTACCGCTCTTGAACACGACACTTTTCATTCACCTGGGTTGGGAAATCTTTTACCTCACAGTTGACTAAATCACTTTGAAAATCTTTAACCGGGTTCAGGGATCAACTTTGAGTTATTCGTCACCAAACCATCTGTTGTGTCGTTATGTGTTCAAGAGGTCTGCAAGCAAAACTTTCATCTGCAAAATACTTGTCATCCATTTGACCATCCCTGAGTCAGTCCTTACAGCAACATTTCTTCAACTTGAACAATGATTTCGTGTTGCGGGCTTGCCTGCAACGGGTCGCTTTCTATCGACATCGACACATTATCTAGAAAGATGACTTAGGAATCGACAGTACCTTGAAGTCTGCATGCATCAATGGCAGGTTTCTCGCCTTTGACGTCAGTTTACATCATTGACTTTCGATCAGAGGATTCCGTGAAGTGTTCGACATCAAAACATCTATTCACATTTCACGGGTTGTGCTTGGTACTTTGAGGACCATTGACATTACTGGTGGTTTCTCTCACGCTTGTTAACAGTTTACATCATTGACTGGTAATCAAGTGGTTTCTACCATGTTCGACATCGAATCATTTAATCACATGGCTAGAATCGTACCAATTCGGGAAGTAGAAGTGAAGACCCTGGATCTAGTTTCTACCATCCAGGCTGCGAGGAGTTTTGTATTCATTGTCTATGTAGACTAATCATAAACAGATGGCTGCGTCCATACTGTGTCTACAAAAGTCTATAAAAATAATGTACTGCAAGATCATTCCTGTATCAGAATAGTTAGTCCATTAGTTAAAGTTTTGAATCTGAGTATGGGAATGCCTACCTCAGTGATGATATAATCTTATCCATGTATTTTGTGTTGAAAATTGCAGGTTCCAACCAGGCCATCCACAAGGCAATCCTTGAAATGATAAAGCGCTTCACCCTTCCTAGAATTACAAAACCCTATTCTATTCCAGGCTTCGCACTTTAGGGGGCAATCTGTTACACTAAAAAATGTCACCTTGACTACTTACAGTTAGTATGGCTCAAATCAACAGTCATGCTACCCTCTTAGGCAAGTCTCATGCCTCTGTTATCCATCTCAAACTCAAAGAAGAGAGAAAGTCTTGTAAAAATCATGTTTATCTCTGGGGTCGCAGGTTCTCTCTAGCCTTACCTGCGGGGACGCTGACCATGTTCACAAAATATGCGTCCATGGACGCTCTGTATGTTAAGGGACAGGTGCGTCCCTCTGTAAAAGGCAAAATGCGCGAGTTTTATCTTGAAAAAGTTACTTGTGGTTACTTCTAGAACATTCTAGAGGTCGGTTTGATGAAATGGATGCGCCTCCAGTTGGTTCATGTATCTCTATTAAGGGGGAACTTATCCCATCAATAAGGGAGCTATCCCACCCATAGAGGGGGATGATCCCATTGATAGTGGACCTGAATAACCTCTTTACAGCACTATAAATGAAGGCATTGAGCCAGAAGGAGAGGAGGTTGGAGCTATACATTTTCTTTGGGTAAATGCTGCAGGATTTAGGTCTTCCATTAGAGCCTTTGTGAGGAGAGATTGTCTTCACTTGATTCTACTTGGGAGAGGGTGAGCTTTGTCAAAGTAGAGGAAAACCCTTGATGGACCCTGGGAGGAACTTGCACAACACCAAGGCCAGGTTGTAAGAGTTTCTTTGTTTCGTTATTAATACAAACTGGTTTATTTTTCTCAATAGCTTGTGTTAATGAGTTATTTCATGTGTTCCTTGGTCTGCATGTTGAATATATGTTTTATTATATGAAATGCAAGTGCTTGGTAATTGTTTGATTGTTTGTGGTTGCAGGAATTGACTTGAAGGAGGAGCTCATCCGGATCGTCAAGAACGGACTTCAACAACAGCGTTTTGGAATAAGGTAAGCCTAAACACTTGTAGTTTTCATGTTGTAAAAGGTGTATTTAGAGAAAGATCACTCCATTTTGTCTTGTTTGTCATTAGAATGTCTTAGACTTCTAGGAAGGTCAGTCGTGTCCGCACCCTTGACAGATTCCGTGTGACAATAAGGATGCCATGTATTCACTCAACCATTGGGGCATTAATATGGACATTATCCTAGGAAGAAACTATACTGTCAAAGATACTGCCACCTCCAAATTTAGGGATAAGTTATGGGATGATAGGGAGCCAGAGTGAAAAAGGAAGCTAAGATATTATAAGGACTTGACCAACCCCACCTTTGAGAACCATAATTATCTTTTTTTTTAACAACTTGAAGAAAAATATGAACATCACTAGGATTAGAACTAATTCTCATGACCTTGGAAGTGAAACTGGGCAGCGATGTACTCCCAAGGCTCACTGGGACGATAGAATTTGTCATCTTTCCGATACTAAGATGGTGGAGGATGAAAATCGCTTTCTTTCAAATTGTCCGGCCCTTACTGACATTTAATCACATTTCCCTAACATTTGTCACAGTTCCAATATTCTTGACTTGTTAAGTCAAACCAACTATAGTGGTCTTGTTGTGCTTCTTTCCCTTCATTTTGAGCACAAAAATAATATTCTAAAGAATTCAAATTAGATTCTTCTCCTTCTTAAGGTATTATAGACCACATTAGTCTCAATGGATTTTAATCATCATCATCATCATAATAATAATAATAAAAAACCACATTTATTAATGTCAATGGTTTATTAATCTCTTGGGTTCTCTATATTAATCACTTGGGTTTAGAATAATAATCCCTTTGTTTTTAATATTATTTTGTGACGTTTATAATGCCTTGGGTTTATAATAAATTAATGGTCCAACATCAACCATAGTTTAATTTTTGTGGTTTATAATTAATTAATTATATTAATAAATTAATATAGATTAATACATTAATTAGTAATTAATATAATAAATAAACTAGCATTAATATAAATAAATAATTGTTATTAATTATAGTAACAATATTATTATAATAATAATATTATTATTAATTATATTAGTTAATAATTAATAATTATTGTTATTTATCATAACAATATTACCTTTATTATAATAGTTACTTTTGTAATATTACTACTAATTTTTTTTATTTAAAAAAAATGAAGAATATGAATATTAATATTATCATTAATATTAGATTTATTTTATTAGCATTTATGGGTTATTTTTAACCACATTTTCCAATATGATTGTTCATGTGATTGATATATGGCTTATATCAACCACATTTATTAATCTAATTGTGTTAGTTAAATATGCCTATTAAAATTCTATGTTAGGAAACTCAAAATACCACTTGTCCTCTGAACCCTTCACTACTACACATACATGGGTTCAAAGACAATATTTGAGACAATTTTTGGGTAAATTGTCCTAACTTGAGATAAACAAAAAATTGTGTATTGTCTTAAATATTTCTTTTAAGCAGGTGTCTCAAATCATTGTCTTAAAATATTGTCTCTATGAAGACAATATTTATCACAAACATTATTGTATCTGAGGAGACAATTTCATTTTTTTTCTCTTTAAAGACAATTTCAAAATATTGTGTATTGCCTTAAATATTTCCTTTAAGCGGGTGTCTCAAACTATTGTCTTAAAATATTGTCTCTATGAAGAAAATATATATCACAAGCATTATTGTCTCTTAGGAAACAATTTCATTTTTGTCTCTCCAGAGAAAATTTCATTTTTGTGTCTACAAAGACAAGAGTTGAGATTAAAGAATAATGTCTTTATATAGACCATATGTCTTTAATCCCAACCATTGTCTCTCTAGAGATAATAAAAAATTATAGTTAAAAACAATACAATATTACCAGAAAAATATGTCACCATTGAAATAAATAAATATAAAAAATATTTAACTAAAAATAAAATACGATATCATTGATTGATTCATGCTAGGGCACACTAGAATCGAACCACTAGCCTCATGCTTATAAGACAAGTTCTCTTCCAATGAGATAGATCCCTTTAAATAATTATGTGATAAGTTATGACAATCCTTGAAATTACATAAATAAACATTGATTTAAAAAAATATATATATCAACACATAATAACATAATCTTTGTAAAGTCTATAATCATGGATACCCTATATTTAACTCAATAAAAAATCATTTATCTACCTCTTAAATAACTTATCAGATCCATAAACAAAGAAACCATCAATGCGTGACCTATTGGAATAATATTTTTCATTAATAACTTATCATGTCCAAAAACCAGCAAACCAATAATGCATCACCATGTTGGAATTTTGTTTTGCATTAATAACTTATCATATCCACAACCAGCACACCGGAAATGCATCACTTGTTGGAATTTTGTTTTGAATTAATACTCACCTTTCTGATACATTTTTTTTACAAACAAGTTTGTGTAAACAAAAGGACTTTGATTTGAATATTAAATTTTATTTGGAAATATGTATTATTTGTTTTGGAAATATGTATTATTTGTTTGGAATTTTTCATCTTGTAGGTCGCAAGCAAACCTGAATAAATGGTTTCCTATATAAATAGACAACTTCAGAACCATTCAATTTGACAACATGAAAACATAATTTACAATTCGAATTATATTTCATCACTAGTAATCATCAAATACCATGGAAAACATCACAAAATTTCTGAACCATATATTCCAGTGTTGTAAATATCTTCGATTTCTCCCAAGTTTTCAGGTAGCTAATTTGTTCAATATTTTGAGATCTTCATGTCTATGTTTTTTCATTTCCAATATTTCCTACAATTTCTATCATCTGATATTTCCTATAAGTTTTTTTTTGGACCCTCTTTGATTTATTCCGTGAAAGGATATTTGCAACAATGACCTCTACTATCATTATTAGATGTAACATTGCCAGGTAGGAATTCTTCCAACAAGTAGAGATTACGCCTGGTTAGTTGGGAGGAAAGAGCCTTGGTTGAAGGGGAAGAATGGGATTTACAAATATTTCCTTTTCTTATCTTATTCTCACCAACATTATTTAATCCCATGACAGTGAAAACATTGGTTACTATAACTGCACTATTTGCTAACAAAGAAACAAGATGACATACTCACTTTTGCAACCTCTGTGTGCTATGCCATAGAACTATGAAATATTTTCCCTTAGACTTTGTTCGGTCATTATAGATGCATACATCAGGAGCCACTCCCTCGCATGTTAGGTTTTCCAAACTTGAAACCATTTCTTCCTTAACCTCTTCTCTCCATATCAATGACTTCATGGCATCATTCTTCATTGAATGGTTGATATCTTCATAGTATATGATATGTTCCTTATCTTAGTGAGCTAATTAAAGTGTTGAGAAATAAAGGAATACCCAAAATAAGGAAATCACACACTAAGTATTTGTGAGTTTCAAGGCCCAAAAAAGAGGAATGGCTAAACACTACACACATCCTAATATTTTAACCGTCAAATGGAAATTTCAAAATACGCTCTAAAGACTAAGAGAGGCTCTTACTGGGAATAATTTTGGTAGTACAACCTTGCTCCATATGACAATGGTAGATTCTCCCATAAGGTGATTCATTATCCACCTTTCCAAACATAAAAAAGCTTCTTTGTTGACCTATTCTCTCCATCCCAATAACTTTATAGCATCATTCTTCAATGGTTGTTCCATATATTCATAGTATTTGTCATGTTCCTTATCTAAGTGAGCGAATGACACATTTTCTGGTGAGAACATCGGGTGATATGGTTGGTTGTGAGCTATCATTTTCATGTAACGGATCCCCTACAAATGTGAGTGCCTCCTCCGCAACTTCCTTATCCATTCCATAATGTTGCCTAAGTTGTTCCAAGAAAAATATTTTTCTTTCGTCAAGATCAAGCATAGTTTCCCCCTATCAGCTTGCTTCTATTGTTGCGAAATATGGAAAAGCAAAAAAATATATTATTTGCATACCAAGGAAATAATCATAAATAGCTAAAACCATGCTCGATGAATAAATATGTGAGAATTGATTGATTTTAGTCCCCTATCCAATTTATTTGAAGCCCCTTCCAATGCTTTATTTGATATAAAAACTGAAGATTGAAACCCACGTTGCTAAGAAGGATCTAACCAGTAAAGTAAAAACTGCATCTACACCTTCAAATCTCTGTCATGGCATAAATTTGCACCAATTTATTTGTTTGAATACTCCCATATCTATAATAAGTAGTTGATGAAAATTTCTACTACGATAGAAATCTATAGGATTTGAATTCTAGTGAGCGCTCACAATGCATGAAGGAAGAAACATGCCAAGCAAAATCATTGTGTTCTCAATCTAATGGTGCTCGAATACATTTGGATATTTGTCTTCTCCGTTGTGAGAATAATACTTTTTTGTTCTTGGGATGTGAATCGTGGGCATTATGTTTATTGTGCTCCCACAAATTTTAGTGATCCACAAAGATTCCTTAAAAGAGCTAAGGACTTATCCACATAGCTCATAACCAACACTTGGTCAAGGAAAACAAGTAAATATTCTTGATGAATTATTTACAGCCCTTCCACAATCAAAACATTTAAAAGGTACTTTTCCTTTATATTTTCCAGATCCCCTTTCAAACCTCCTAACAATTTGAGAAAATCTTTAATCTGATTCATTGTTGGAATATTCTTCCTATTTTTATTCTTGAGAAACTCCTAAAAAGTTTGGGTTGAGAAAAAATTATAGTATTCACATCATAGCAATCGAATGATAATCCATGCACTGAAAAATAGTTGATTAGTTATTCCCCTAACATTTTAATTCACATTAATTCATTTGTGAACAAATTAAAAAACTGAATCTACAAACCTCATTTCTCCATCACAATATATATAAATTAAAAGCAGTGGTAGAATGGACATTTTCACCGACCGGGGAGTAGCGATTCTCTGGATTTCATTGGAAGGCCAACTATATAATTACCATCTCAATAGCCAAGATATCCAATAGACCAACCACGTCTTCAAAAAGGTCATAAATTACAAATTTGTCTGGTTCAGAGAGTTTATCAAAGAGTCCATAACCTCAAAGCTCAAGAGAGAAAACATGAAACCCTTCTTCTACCAATGCTATCATATGCTGTAGTCAGCGGTAGAATCTCTCTTGGAATAACAACACATGCTCACCTATATGACATTGTGACAACTATGTTAATTCAAATAGAAAAAATATGAAATTCCATCCCCACTTTAGCTCTATTAAGCATGAGGATTCAAAAAAATTGACATTTATATCTCCGCATTTATTTATATAGGACTAAAAAATTGACATTTGAATCTATCCGCATTTTTTGATACATAATTTAAGATCTAAATGCATGAAAATACATCTTTCCCACATTGATTATTGTATAACAACAGCTCGCATACAACACCTCTCTTGGCTTCTGTAATGGCAACAAAGAAAATAATTGGCATTGTTTTGTATAGGAATTAGTACCTGCTCCAATTTATTCAACGCTATAATTGAGCAAGAGCCCTCCATCATCAACTGGTTTGTATTGCATTTTCTCCATTTTGGATGCCTATATATGTATTACATGATATTATTAGTGAGGTATGAATTTCTCTAGTGAATAGATGACTATTGAAGGATTATTCTGTTGGGTACTCTTCCAGAGCCCTCTATCATCAACTGGCTTGTATTGCATTTTCTCCATTTTTGATGTCTATGTAGGTATCACATGATATTGGTAGTGAGGTATGAATTTCTCTAGTGAATAGATGAATATTGAAGGATTATTATGTTGGGTACTTTTCATGCACATGCTTGATGATGGATAAAATTATTGATCGGTATGAAGAAAAATGTTTAATTGAATATACAAAATCAAAATGAACAAAAAATGTCAAACATATAACATTTTTAAAATTTAAGAATTTAAAAAATGCAATAAGATTCATAAATTTATTGGTTAACCATTAGTGTTTAACTTAGTCACATTGCATGAATATCTTGGAAACATAAAGAGAGGTCAAACAAATGACCTAGTGTTGTCGAGCACTCATCATATTCCAAAATATTCCTGAAATGTGCACTAGGATGCCTAACCATTTTACATTTATATGACAAACTTCCACCCTATCTCAAAGTTGAATATCCTAGACTTGAAATATATGCCTTGTTGTGAATATGTTTAGATTGGTGCTAAAAACCTTTGTTATCCAAATAATTAAGGTTTTTGTGTTCATCCTTGCTTGTATGTAGAAGTGAGTAGCTTCCTACAGAGAATAAAAATTGTTGTGTTTAATGGAGAAAGATTCATTAAATTCAAATATAGGTCATACCTTTTCCAAAGATACGTTCTCATCGTCTATAATATGGGAAGTAGAATAGATTATCAGTAGCCAAAATAGGACGAACCCAAGGTAAACTTTGTCTAGCCTGGCTTCTCTTGGCATAAACACCAGAGATGAGATCAGATTCCTTGTGTCAAACAATTGTTTGTATTCAGACCCACAATTCATTTTAATAAATGGATAGGCTTTGTAATAACATTCACAATAATTGAAAACAATCCAAGCTTACGTAGGAACCAATTTAAAAATTGCAGAGGAGAAAAATCGAGATGATGAATTAATTGCCGTGTGGGGTTTCTAAAGATGGTGATAGATGGACCATAAGAAAAAAACTATACTCACCTAATATTACTAATGCTTCATGCTCTTAATAACTATTACAACCATGCTCCCAACCATAATCTTCAATATTACATTAACATATTATTTTTCCATGAAACTAGTTCCAAAATTCTTTACATATCCATGCCCAAAAATTGATGATTTTATCATTCTTGAAATCCTCATCATCCTTTAGAAGATAAGTTTCCAGTGGGTATTTTTTGTAATAATTGATCTACTAATATTGCAATTGAAAAATTTTATATTTTTCTTTGAATGAGCAACTTCAATGGAGCAATATAATTGCTCTCATTTGTAGGACAGTTTTGTGTCAAAACTATTTAGGTAGATAACAAAGGAATGTAAAGAAAATAATGGGTAGTGAAATCACATGATGGCATTATCACACGTCCCCTAAAATTTAGGCACCAACATTGTAACTTCTCATGCCATTTCAATGCCTTATTATTCTCAATGTAAGTGGTACATATTTGCTCTCAACATTGATTCAACTTTTTAATAATATAGAGCTACTAAACCCTACATAGGGTTATTTGGAAAAGGGTAAGGAAACTTATTCATTCCATGTGTGAGGAAATTCTCTTGGTGTTGGATCATTTCCTCCAACCTAAATACAAGAATATGGAATAGAATGCATCGTAAGTTGCATTGTCCTTGGCCCTTTATCATTAAGTACATTGAGTTCATAAATACTTTTTTCTATTTTGTAGATGTCACTTAGTACTCTTAGATATTCTTGGAATGAAACATTTAACTTAGTTGGCCAGTTAAAATAATTACACCATATCGGGAAGGTTTTCTATCATACATTGTGAACTTGGTAACGAAGAAATTTAATTTTAATTTTCCCGCATATTTATTACATTCATAGGAAAGGTCTTGAGCATGAAAAGAAATTATAAAATCCGCACTTTTGGCATGTCTAAATTTCTCAGTAACGAAGAATAATATCCCATTTTCAATAAGAAATGTAGTAGTTAGGCCCACGAACAAATCGTATGTAGAATTTGACGAATATGATTTGCTAAAAATTTGCATGGGTGCATCACATCGTCAAGTCTATTTCAATGATATTGAAAATGTAATCTTTCCACATTACTAGGGTATTTCACTACTTCTTCAGATATCCCATGTCAAGACTTGTAGACATTAGTTTAGGAAACTACATATTTTCAATTCGGACAAATACTTTCACCAGAATTAAATTGTTGAATAGCGTTATGAAGTAATTTTGGTGGAGGATTGGCCTATTGACTCTATTGGGAAAACAAAACTCGACTCTATATGTCATATACCTTTCCAATGACCATGGCTTGTGGTGGTGTGAAACCTAATCTCAATGCTATGTCATCTACATACGTTACTAATTACATTGATCACTTTCTTCATCATACACATTATGCTTCTTAGAGAGAACTAAATAGTTCAAGGTCATGGCCCTTTCCTTCTTGAATAAGTTAATTCCGCTAAAGATGATGAAGATGAAGGAAGAACAAATGTCTGAATAGATTAAAAAAAATGGGATCCTCCAACCAATATTGTTATGTTGATAATGTTTCTCATAGTGTAGACAATATCATGGTTTTAGCAAAGAGTAGTATATTTAAAAATAATGATTTTTAGGATGATATTTTCTTATGTTGATAATGTTGCTCATAGTGTAGACAATATCATGGTTTTAGCAAAGAGTAGTATATTTAAAAATAATGATTTTTAGGATGATATTTATATTAGAAAACTACATACACCTTTATAGCATGAAGCTTTTATAATAGACTAGCCATTTGTTTTAGAGGGTTCTACATATCCTTTTAGTGATGGTCTAGGATGTCATGTTTCACCTTCAAATGAATTGGTGAGAAATGATACACTATCACTTCAAACATTGAAAGACCATCTAATGGAGAAAGTACACCTATATTCGAATTTGGAACTGCCATCCCCCTTAATGTAGGTAATAAAAAAGATGGTTGAATTTACTGCAAGGAATGGAACAAAATTTGAAGGTCTTATTGCCAATCAATATGGATTGAATGGAATGTGCCAATTTATTCTTCTTTCAAATCAATACATCCACATTATCTCATAATACTCGGAAATTCCAACACTTCTACTCAATGAATTATATGGTAGCTATCATCTCTTTATTTTTCTTTTTTTCTTTTTCTTTACTGGTGTTTCCCAGACACTAGGTGGGTGTTACATCCACAGAAAATCTGGGTAGATCAACCCCAAAGGGAATCTTTTAAAGCCCGTTTTAAAGCCCATCAACCCAAGGGCGTCGAGGAGAATTTAACTTGTTATCTCTCGATCGGCAAGGTACTTAGCAACGGGGACTCGAACAGATGAGCTAACCCTTGGAGCTAGTTGTTATCATCTCTTATTTGAACACTATTATTAAAATCTGAGTCGTCATAATTCTTAGCCAATATTAGTGACAAGTTATATATTGTGTTCCATTGGAATCTATTGCCAAATAAGTTATGTATTAATCACCTTTAGAGATAAAGGTTGAACTTTACATGGTATCATATTGGTAACTAACCCAGAAAACTACATAAATATTGCAAAATCCAATTCATAGGGATTCCTTCGGCACTTATAAAGATATTAAAGAATCGTATCAATTCAGTGGAAGCTATGGCTAATCTAATGAAGTTGTAGAAAAAAGTTAAGAAATTAGAAAGAGTGCTCCAATCAAGTCAAAAGCACTTTTGCAAACAAAATATCATTGTAAAATAGGGCACTTGAACAAGGAAGGAAAAAGGGTTTTCATCAAAGCAATCAAGAGAACTCAAGTGTTGACGATAAAGAGGATCATATACATGAAAAAGAAAAAGTATTGACAATAAAGAGGATCATATCATTACATGAAGAAAAAAAAGTATGATAATGATCAACATGATTTCTTTAAATAAAAAATGGTATTGGATAAGTAAACATAACTATAGAAAGAGATATGTTAAAAATAAGAAAAGACAAGACTACCAATATGACAAAAATGATGAAGTTCAAGAATTTTAATAAGAAATACATAAAAAAAATTAAGAAGAAAACCAAATCTTACCCCAAAATGATACTCAATATAAAATTTATGATAAGAGAAATTGAATACATATATTGTTGTCTATACTCTTTTTACAATACGAGAAATTGAATACATATATTGTTGTCTATACTCTTTTTACAATAAGAGAAATTGAATACATATATTGTTGTTTATAGTCTTTTTCAAATGACTGGAGAAGAATCGCATGTATATAATGCTTCTAATTTATTTAGAAATTTAAGTAAGAAGGAAGTGACTTAACATACAATACTAAGATCAAAATTTATGAAAATGAATATGGAACTCATATAACAACTTTGGATTCTTATGTAATTCGTAAATATAAACATTGAAATCAACCATTAAAATTGACGTGTGCTTTAAACTATTAATCCATAATCCATAAGATGACTAAGTATAAGTTAAGGTGTGAACCTTTTTCCACGTTAGTTGAAGTTATTGGAAGATTGGCTCACATATTTAAAAATGGTATTTGTAAGGAAATTAAAAATCCCGTGTCAAAATTCCACTCTTACATATGTAAACCTGACATAACGAATATGTAGAAAAATTGAAATTTGGTGTAAAAATTTCATCTTACATGCAACCAATTAAAAATGCCCTAGTATACAACAAAATAGTGAAAGAGATGTGTACCAAAAGGATGGGAAGGGAAAATAAGTACCCACCAGCCATTGATGTGGGAGGTCATCTTGCTCATCTTATAATTCTTGTCTCGATAAAGTAGTCTGAAAGGAAAACCAAGAATCCACTAAACATTAATGTTTCTTGATCTTCCTAATCTCATGAATAAATTTAAAGATAGACTTTGACCTTTAGCGATATCAACATAAATGTTCCATATTATATAGATAACCCACTTACATTGTTGCAATGAAATAAATTTATCCTCCCAAATGAAGATATATGATCAATAAAATCCTGGGAAAACAAGAAGCTTTAATAATAGTTTCGTTTAGTTGGTTTTAAAATCCCAATTGACATGAACTAGGGAGGATTTGTACTTAATATACACCAACATTTGAACATCAAAGACCTAGGAGTGCACAAATATTTTCAAAATGTTGGAACATTGAGTAGAGAACCACATTTCAACGTACTTTCTGGATAGGAATGATGGTAAATAAAAGTCAACTAAATATTTTGGTAGAATTTTTTTGGTCTAGACTAAAAAATCCCTCGGTATTTATTTTATGTTCCCTATCTATAATGTTTTTTTATGGATCCATAGGTAGATATATGAACCTATAAGTTGAACAACATTAAAACATGTAATTCCTTTCTCTCGTCTCAATTGTAATGGACTTCAGCCTAAAATGTATTACATATGGATAAGGTGGAATAATGTGAGATAATTGTCAATATAAGATCTGATTAATCATGAAAAAATATTAATTCTAATGAAATTAGCTAGGCCTTGCTATAAATTCAACATTGCATTACATTCGTAGGGAAATCCAACCTTGACATTTTGTTGTTATATGTTTCCTTGAAATAAATTGCTTTTAAGTAAGCTTCCATTTATTCTGTTGAGACCCATTAAATGGCTATCCAATTTAACTCCATGATCATTAACAACATTAACGTCAATATCATCACATACCATGCTGAATGGAGCTGACCTGTCCCATTTTTGTTTCGTGGGTTTATTTCCATGTTGGTCATAGTTGACTTTATGCTACTCATATTAGCTTTCTCTTATTGGAAAACCACTGATTCTCCAAATAATGGGCAAGCTCTTAAGGTTACCGTTGAGTAAGGGGTACATAGTGAGAACTCAGGGGAAGATATTGAAGAGAAAGTGGTGGTCATAATGGCTGGCGAAAAGAATCCCACCTTCCTGGTCAGACCTGTAGCGAATTCTTACAATGATTTGGAAGTATAAGTTTAAATAGACATCTTCAGTAGAGGAGATACTTCACTTTCTTTGCTTGCCAGCTTACTAGTACAAGTTTCTTGTACTGGCAAGAGTGAGGTGTTAGGCATGCAATTTGTACAAATTTTGGTGGCACTATAAAAGAGAGGAACTGAACATGATAATTGGTTAGGTTCATACTTGAACATAGCTACAAGAGATGAGGGGACTACACCATGGACATTACAGGTTCATGGACAAAGATCATATCCCCTTATTCTGCAATATGCAGCACTTCAAAGAACACATTGATGACCAAGCCTTACATCAAAGGTCCTTGTTCTCTCAGAAGATCTACCTCTGATTATATTAGAAGAGAGATGCTCAAAATCTATGAGGAAATGGACAACACCAAAGGTTCTGAGACCATAAAGTGATTAAAGCCACTATTTCTACTTCCAATTCCAAATGAAAGACACATTTTAGTGCCAAAGAAGACAAAAACATAACAGAAAAGAGATCACTCCCATCCACCAGATAAGTATCAGATATTAAACGACTTTTTGCAAAGGTCAAAGATCAAGAGTTATCAGAAGGAGAGGCTAGGATTGTCTTGACGAGCGCAAATCTCGGACGGCCCTTTTATCTTAGAACTAGATTTTGATAGAGTTCAATACGTTTATATGTCGCACCCCCCTATTAGAATTTTTTTATTATTTTTGTAATTTCTTTGTTCTTTTTTCTTACTCTCTTTAAGCGGGTCTCGGTCCTCAGTTTTATGGAAATGGACATCAGGAAAAACCTAATATTCTCTGAAAATTTATCTGTTTTAAATCCTAAATGCATAAACAGCTATGTCAAGCTTCGCATTCCATATAAACATTGTTCCTATATAATCAGCACTTTAATTCTCAGGGCTTTCCTCGCAATCACTTTGGGAACCCCTGTTAAAATAAAAAAACAATATTTTATCTATAGTCAGCGAGGGGATAACCATTATTTTCCTTGAAACTAGGAAAAGTTTGAATTTATTTACACCCCATATGTTCATTCACTAGGACTACATTTCCTCTTTCATATTTCCGCCATTATAAATGATCAAATGCGAACATAAGGATGGAAGGAAGCACTGGAAGAGTCATGAGACATGGTTTTGAGAAGTAAAATGCAACTGATTCTCCAAGAAATTTAAATATGGAAAAAAGAAGAAACCAGAACTTTTGTTCTAAGTGTGACCGAGTACTCAGTGCAGGTGCAAAATTCCATTAAGGCATTACAAATAGTTAGGAAAACCAAGAAATAAGGCATTAACTTGACTTACAGAAAAGTCACAATGTCCTCATGTTCGTTGCTATAGCAGTATTAGATGTATTAATGTTCTCACTGTGGGCATAGATAAGCTATCAGAATTTGTAGAAACTCCATCATTTTAAACATTGCACACTTAGCAACAAACATTCACATGAATTACGATCACCACTAATGAAAAAACATATTAAAATGGCACAAGAGAGTTACTTCTAAATATTTTATGGTAAGAAAAAGGATATCCACCAGTTATTACTGAATGTGTTAAGTAATATTTAAAACAAGTTGTAGCTTAGCTAGAATTAATTAATTGCATATATTGGGGTGGGTAAATGTGCACAGTAATTCTTGTACAACTATACTCGGCAACACATCATTGCACACAAGAACATGGAAGCTAAGAGTGTATTTGAACAAAAATTCCCCAAACAATTACCTTTCTTTAGTAGTATATATACATAAATATATATGAAAGCTTCTATGAGTGTACAACTGATGCACGAGCATCTAGCTGACAGGGCAAAGACAAAAGTGAGGGAATATGGTTTCTGAAGAGGACAAAGAGATTAATTCATTGAGTGGAAAACATACTTGTTTTATTTTCTTTTCTTTTATCAAGTTACTTAAAAAATTACTGTAATGTGTTGTAATTAGGAGTAGTAATAATTAGATTAGAGTCATTGTTTTCAAACAGTTCAGTTACTGTTGTAAAAAGCATGAAAAGAAAATGTACTAGACAACCAGACAAAGTTCCGTATGGGAAATAACTGATGTAACTAATTGAACAAACTGAACAAACTAATAGCACTTAGAACGGTTTGTAAACAGTGCTATTAAATAATGGAAAAAAGCACAATATGGGGGTTTGGACTGAGAGAGAAATATAGAAAGAAAAAAATACAATTTTCTGTGCACATAGATCCTTACAGTGTCCTATTCATTTCTAAAATATTTTTTGTATTGAATTACTGTGTAAATATTAACAATGCATGGTCACAGAACTTAAATCGAAAAAGGGAGATATTCGAATGCAGAGGTCGTTCAATTCGGAGAAGGAGTAACGACGCCCATCTACAGGCAACTCCAACAGAATAACCAAACACACAACAAGAAATCGTCTGTACAAATTCCTATATATGAAATCAGATTTTGCCATTACAGTGAAGAGAACAACCACAGTAAATCCAGGTATGCGAACTTAAAAGCATAACCAAAATTCAATTCCAGATAGTTCATATACAGTCATCAAAAAGTTATTGTCCATTTACATTTTGTGCAAAAACTTAAGAATGAACCAGTTCACGGACTTGGGAACCGTAACCATTACCAACATAAACCAAAACCCCATAAATCCCCAAACCCACTCCTACGACTTGACAGAGACATTACTCGACAACAGAACTAAGCACAGACAGTGGCTCGAGGCCAACAACCATACCAAACCACACACCGAAAGACTCAGGGCAAGCAAACCACAAGTAAACAGAATGTTGCTACCCAGAATTCCTTCGGAATAGTCGAGTGTCCAAGCACCGAAACCCTCGGTCGCTTCACCTACAAGGGAAACCAACAACCGAGAGTCAAATTACAGTGGAAACAAAATACAGAGGATTAAAACAATTTTATTTTTGAATGAGCAAATACTACACAGGGGTTTCGCTTACCTAACAGACAAGCCGTGACCATCGTAACCTTGGATTGTCTTCCTGCTCACAAGGAGCCGAAGACGATTAGAAGAAGAAAGAAGAACAAGTACAAAGACATAGCATAAAAGGAAAGCTTACTACTCAAGTTCGCAGAGGAATCGATGGAGAACGCCACCATTAGTTTGCCGAGACCGTGCATGAGCCGAATCAGTGGTGGAGAATGAGACTGGGAACCACATACTCATCAACCAACACACAGAGGTAACAATAGTGAAAACCCAGGTGACAAATCGAGAAAAGGATGCACAGAGGCAGAGACCCGTAAAGCCGACAACAGAAAACACAGGAATATTCTAGACACAAGCGGAGAAACAAACGTTACCAGGGTTCAACAGTTCAACAAATGAACGAGACACTTCCAAAACAAATTCCGAACCAATGGAGCCATGAAGACCGCCGAGAGCATGCAGCTCAAAGAAGTCAGAGCAAAAAAACCTCGGACCAGCTAAAAGAACCCACATTGAAACTTGCAGACTACCAGCTCGTAGCTAAGAGAACCAGCTGGACGAGTTTCGAACAATTACTAAAGCATCACAGGAAAAAATCACAGTGAAATCGCAAGGGTCGCCGAGAGCTCGCAGACTGAAGGACCGGAGGAAACACAAAACCAAATGAACGCAAGGGTGGCGAAAGCCCTATACCAAGGCGGGGTTTTAGGATTCCAAGAAGGGACAGGTGTCCGCTCAACACATAACCAACATACCATTACCGTGGAACCTCTTAATTAAACATAGATTGAAAATCAAGTTGCGTATATCCGAAATCCGGTGATTATAAACATCAATTGACAGTACAACATCAAGTGGGGAGTAATGACGGTGGGACCACATGGGTTGGCCCCATCAATTGGTATCAGAGCCAAGTTTTTGAAGAAAACAGAGAAAGATGGAAGTTCAAAGACGAGGACGTGGAAGGGGTGCATGCAGAGTAGCATACGAGGGCTTGAGGGAATAGTTGAGAATCCTTACTACTCGCTTAGAAGCAGTAGAGGTAGGTAGGAGAAGAGACCCAGAGATTGGGGATGATAGTGAAGAAGAGGCAGCAACTGCTACAGACGGATCAGAGGAAGAAGCCCCGGAGTTAAGACTGTTGAGATCGATACTGTTAGCTAGCAGCAAACCCAAACCTGAGATCCCTAACTATGATGGCAGTCTATCCGCAAATGTCTTGCTGGATTGGGTAAGTGAGTTAGATAAGTATTTTGAAAACAAAGAGATCAGTGAGGACAAAAGAGTTAGATTTGCTGCAACTAAGTTAAAAGGACACGCTGCTTTATGGTGGGATAGTGTCCAAGCGGACAGGAGATGAATGAACAGGTTACCAATAAGAAAGCGGCCAAGGATGGTGGCAAAACTGAAGGGCAGATTTTTTCCTAAAGACTATCAGGTCGAACTTTATCGACGAGTGCAGAATCTAAGGCAGAAAGGTATGACCGTAAAGGAATACAAAGTGGAGTTTTATCGTGTAAATTTGCGGGCTGGTTATACTGATGATACCCCAGAGAAGACAGCGAGATATTTGAATGGCTTGAGGATGGAAATACTAGATGAGATCAGTATTCTCTCTCCACGAAATATAGAAGAAGCCTTTCAGAGTGCTGTAAAGGCTGAAGAAAAAAATTAACAGGAAACAAAAAAATAGGAGAGGACGAGGACAGTCCTACGGCATTGGGAGAACTGATACTAACAGCGAGGAAGGCAGCAGCTCCAGAGCTTCAGGGACAGCAGAGAAGGGAGATAGCACTAGAGGAGTTCGGCCATATCAGCGGGGAAGAGGAAATGGTCACAGAAGAGGAACTAATGTCCAATGCTACATGTGCCATAAGTGGGGGCACAGATCCTTCGAATGCCCTGAAGCCGAGCATGCTGGCCAGAGGGGAGCATTTGTTGCGCAGCCTGAGGAAGCTGAAGCACAACCCCGAGAGATAGAAAATGTGGCAGAAACAGGAGAGGCTTTAGTTTTAAACAAAGTATTGTTGAATCTAGCCAAGGAGATGGCTGAACAGACACAATGGAAGGCACTGTTCCGAACAGTTTGCAAATCACACGGAAAGTGTTGTAAATTGATCATAGACAGCGGAAGTACAGACAATTTAGTTGCCACCGAGATGGTGGAAAAGCTGGGATTGAAACGGCTTAAGAATCCCACATCTTACAAGGTGTCGTGGCTATAGAACGGACAACAATTATTAGTTGATGAACAATGTGAGGTTGAATTTCAGATTGGCAAATACCAAGACAAAGTTGTCTATGATATTATCCTAATGGACGTATGCCATATACTGCTAGGGAGACCATGGAAGTATGACCGGAAGGTTACACATGATGGGAAGATGAATTGTTACAAATTTGTGAAAGATGGAGTCAAACATACGCTTGTACCCATCAAGGAGGAGGATGCAGCAGAATCAAGTGGAGCAAAAGAATTGTTAATAGGAGGAAAATAGTTTGTGAAGCAGATTGAGGAAAATGAGGTCAATTATGCAATTGTAAGGAGGAAAAAAACGATGTTGCTGAACACAGAAAAGTCAGAATTGCCTGCAGAGATTCAGGAGTTGTTGGAAGAATTTAAAGACATTGTAGTTGACGATCTACCAGATATGTTGCCTCCCAAGAGGAGCATTAGCCATCATATCGATTTTATACCTGGAGTAAGCCTACCGAATAAGGCAGCATATAGAATGAGCCCAAAAGATAATGAAGAGATTCATAAACAGGTGCAAGAGTTGCTGGATAAGGGATTGATCAGAGAAAGTTTGAGCCCTTGTGCGGTACCAACATTACTCGCACCTAAGAAGGGAGGAGAATGGCGGATGTGTACGGATTCACGAGCTATCAATAAAATCACTATCCGGTACAGATTTCCCCTACCCAGAATGGATGACATGATGGATTGTCTCAGCGGAGCAGCCTACTTTACGAAGATTGATCTGAAGAGTGGATATCATCAGATCAAGATCAGAGAGGGGGATGAATGGAAAACAACCTTCAAAACCAATGAAGGGTTATACGTGTGGCTAGTCATGCCATTTGGTTTGAGTAACGCTCCTAGTACTTTTATGAGGTTGATGAATGAAATGTTAAAAGAATTTATTGGCAAGTTTGTGATAGTTTATCTTGACGATATTTTAATTTTCAGCAAAACAAAGGGAGAACACCTTTATCATGTTCAAAGAGTGCTAGAGAAGTTACAGTAGAACAAACTGCTGATAAACTTAAAAAAATGTACTTTCCTGCAGAAGGAACTGGTTTATTTGGGGTTTGTAGTCACAGAAAATGAATTGAAGATGGATCCAGAAAAGATCGCAGCAATCATCAACTGGCCATCACCCAAGAGCTTGTTTGAGGTACGTAGCTTTCACGGATTGGCAAGTTTTTATTGGAAGTTTATTAGAAATTTCAGTGAAATCTGTGCACCAATGCTAGACACCATTAAGAAGGCCAGTTAGCCTTTTTGTTGGACCAGTGCAACAAAGGGCAATTTTCAGCTTTTGAAGTGGAAGATTACGGAGAGGCCAATCTTAAGACTACCCGACTTTAATAAACTCTTTCAGGTTCGGTGTGACACAAGTGGGACAGCTATTGGCACTATGCTCAGTCAGGAAGACAGACCAGTGGCATTCTTTAGTGAGAAATTAAATGAGAGCCGGTAGAAATACTCCTCGTATGACAAAGAATTTTATGCCGTGGTCCAAGCTTTAAAGCATTGGAGACACTACCTGCTGGGCAACGAATTTGTATTATTTTTCGATAATTCAGCATTACAATATGTAATGCAGTAGCACAAATTAAACCATAAGCACGCCAAATGGGTAGAATACTTGCAGAGTTTCACCTTTATGCTAAAGCACATTAGTGGGCAAGCCAATAAAGTGGCAGATGCCTTGAGCAGAAGAGCTTTTCTCTTACAGGAAAGCAGAATACAAGTGATGGGATTCGAACATCTAAAGGATTTGTACCAGACCGACATAGATTTCAAAGAAGCTTTTGAAGCCTGCCAAAATCCTGTGTTGAGGAGTGAAAGTCCATGGTTAGACTACAATTTGCAGGAAGGATTATTGTTCAGAGGTGGACAGTTATGTATCTCGGACTGTTCGATGAGGGAAAATATTGTACGGGAGAAGCATAGTGGTGGACTAGCGGGACATTTTGGCATCAACAAAACTTTGGAGCAACTCGGACATTTTTATTATTGGCCCAAAATGAGCAGGGATGTACAAAGATATGTGAACAGGTGTAAAGTCTGCCAAATGGCGAAAGGACACAGTCAGAATACTGGACTTTACATGCCACTACCTATTCCAAGAAGGCCATGGGACTCAATTAGCATTGATTTTGTCTTAAGACTGCCTAGAATGCAGCAAGGATATGATTCAGTGATGGTGGTGGTAGATATATTTTAAAAAATGGCTCATTTTATTCCTTGCCGAAAAACTAGTGATGCCACGTACGGAGCTCACTTGTTTTTCGCGGAGGTTGTTAGATTACATGGCCTACCCAGATCTGTCGTTTCAGACAGGGATGTAAAATTCACAGGACACTTTTGGCACACCCTGTGGAAAAAGTTGGGCATGCAACTGAATTTCAGCTCTGCGTATCATCCGTAGACTGATGGGAAAACGGAAGTGGTGAACAGGAGTTTGGGAAATTTATTACGGAGTTTGAATGGAGAAAATTCACTGTTATTGGATCGTGCTCTCGCTCAGGCAGAATTCACTTATAACGATTCGCCCAACCGTAGCACCAGACACAACCCATTCCAGATTTTGTACGGCATGCATCCTCGGGGAATACATGAACTGCGAGATTTGGGAAAATTAGAACAGAGAAGCACAGATGGAGAAGATTTTGCCGAAGAAATGAGTGAACTACATGAACAGGTAAAATTAAAATTGCAGGACAACATACAAAAATACAAGCAACAAGCAGATTCAAGGCGAAGGGAAGTACAATGTAATGTCGGAGATGAGGTTCTCGCGCACTTGCGCAAGGAACGATTTCCTAAGGGCACGTATAATAAATTAAAATTTAAGAAAATTGGTCCCTGCAAGAGCTTGTGTAAATTCTCAGCCAACGCCTACGAAATTCAGCTGCCACCTGATATAGGCATATCACCTATTTTCAATGTGGTGGATCTGTTCCCATATACTGCCCAAGCAGAGGAAGACAGTGTGGTACGGCCAGAACGGGACACCCAAGTTGGAGACAGTTCTTGGATGAGGCATATGCCTTTGGCTCTATCCCATGGGATTGAAGGAATTCTCAGTACACAGGTAGCCAAGAAGACACGTAGGAAGGAATATCTGCGATATCTCATCAAGTGGAGAGACCATCCAATGGAGGACAGCTCATGGCTCGACGCGACACAGATACGGAAGGCTGGCTATTCGGTGGAGGAGCTCATGGAACGGAGCCATGAATTTCTTTTACCCCGGGAGCTTGATGCAGGAGAATCTAGCTGACAGGGAAAAGACAAAAGTGAGGGAATATGGTTTCTAAAGAGGACAGAGAGATTAATTCATTGAGTGGAAAACATACTTGTTTTTTTTTTCTTTTCTTTTATCAAGTTACTTAAAATATTACTACATAATAAGTTGTAATTAGAAGTAGTAATAATTAGATTAGAGTCATCGTTTTCAAACAGTTCAGTTACTGTTGTAAAAAGCATGAAAAGAAAATGTACTAGACAACCAGACAATGTTTCGTATGGGAAATAACTGATGTAACTAATTGAACAAACTGAACAAGCTAACAGCACTTAGAACGGTTTGTAAACAGTTCTATTAAATAGTGGAAAAAAGCACAATACGGGGGTTCAGACTGAGAGAGAAATATAGAAAGAAAAAAATACAATTTTCTGTGCACATAGATCCTTACAGCGTCCTATTCATTTCTGAAATATTTTTTGTATTGAATTACTGTGTGAATATTAACAATGCATGGTCACAAAACTTAAATCGAAAAAGGGAGATATTCAAATGCAGTGGTCGTTCAATTCAGAGAAGGAGTAACGACGCCCATCTATAGGCAACTCCAACAGAATAACCAAACACATAACAAGAAATCGTCTGTACAAATTCCTATATATGAAATCAGAGTTTGCCATTACAGTGAAGAGAACAACCACAGTAAATCCAGGTATGCGAACTTAAAAGCATAACCAAAATTCAATTCTAGATAGTTCATATACAGTCATCAAAAAGTTATTGTCCATTTACATTTTGTGCAAAAACTTAATAACGAACCAGTTAACGGACATGGGAACCGTAACCATTACCAACATAAACCAAACCCCATAAATCCCCAAACCCACTCCTACGACTCGACAGAGACATTACTCGACAACAGAGCTAAGCACAGACAGTGGCTCAAGGCCAACAACCATACCAAACCACACACTGAAAGACTCAGGGCAAGCAAACCACAAGTAAATAGAACGATGCTACCTGGAATTCCTTCGGAATAGTCGAGTGTCAAAGCACCGAAACCCTCGGTCGCTCCACCTGTAAGGGAAACAAACAACCGAGAGTCAAATTACAGTGGAAAAAAAATACAGACGATTAAAACAATTTTATTTTTGAATGAGCAAATACTACACAGGGGTTCCGCTTACCTAACAGACAAGTCGTCTTCATGCTCACAAGGAGCCGAAGATGATTAGAGCCAGAAAGAAGAACAAGTACAAAGACATAGCATAGAAGGAAAGCTTACCAGTCAAGTTGGTGGAGGAATCGACGGAGAACTCCAACATTAGTTTGCCGAGACCGTGCATGAGCCGAATCAGTGCTGGAGAATGAGACTAAGAACCACATACTCATCAACCAACACAGAGAGGTGACAATAGTGAAAACCCAGGTGACAAATTGAGAAAAGGACGCACAGAGGCAGAGACCCGTAAAGCTAACAACAAAAAACACAGGAACAGTCTAGACACAAGCAGAGAAACAAACCTTACCAGGGTTCAACAGTTCAACAAACGAACGAGACACTTCCAAAACAAATTCCGAGCCAATGGAGCCATGAAGACCGCCGAGAGCATGCAACTCAAAAAACTTGGAGCAACAAAACCCCAGACCAGCTAAAAGAACCCACATTGAAACTTGCAGAATACCAGCTCATAGCTAAGAGAACCAGGTGGACGAGTTTTGAACAAATACTAAAGCATCACAGGAAAAGATCACAGTGAAATCGCAAGGGTTGCAGAGAGCTCGCAGACTGAAGGACCGGAGGAAACAAAAAACCAAATGAATGCAAGGGTGGCGAAAACCCTATAACGAGGCGGGGTTTTAGGATTCCAAGAAGGGACAGTTGTCCGCTCAACACATAACCAACGTACCATTACCTTGGAACCTCTTAATTAAACATAGATTGAAAATCAAGTTGCGTATATCCGAAATCTGGTGATTATAAACATCAATTGACAGTACAACATCAAGTGGGGAGTAAAGACAGCGGGACCACGTGGGCTGGCCCCGTCAACAACGATTACATAAAAATAGAGATGGATAACATTATAAATTAATTAATTTATATCCATTCAAGTGGATCTTGGGAGCATATCGGACAGTTAACATACTAGGATGCTACAAATATTTTCATAGGACAACATGTTATCACATTGTTATCATAATTCCTAGACATTATGAAAACACAATGTTATCATAATTCCTATACGTTATGAAAACACATAAACTAGACACTCAATTACATGGTTAGTAATCCAATTTAAAAAAAGTCTTTTAAGGAACAAAACACATCACCATACTCAATTATGACAAGGAATTCTGCCTAGTAATGAAATAAGGGTTGCACATTTTTAATGAGGTTACATCAAAACTTTGTGTTAGAGTATAACACCATTCTCAACCATAACTAATTAATAACATCCCATTGGTAATAGTGTGTTAAAAGTTAAAACATTACATGACCTCTTGCTCTACACAATGACAATATAGACAACTACATGTGTCAAACATTATGTTAGGATGAGACAACCTTTTTGTTTATATATCAGTAGTTTGCAGTAATAATTTGTGATGAAACAACACAATAACTATGCAAAATAGTATACTTGAATAAGCATACACAAATTAGTACAAGATAGCAATGCAATATTAAGGTATAAAAAATTCATTTGGTCTAGATTCTTCTCTTACTACCTACGTAAGAAGCTAAAGAATATTTATAGCCACTAATTGAGCTTCTCTTGTCTATTGTATACTAATAATTTTACCATTCTTGAAGAGGGTGTGAGTAAACTATAAATTGCATAATTCTTAATAAGGGTGTATACATAAAATAGATACTATTTCATAGTCCTCGAGGAGGACATATGAAAATATAACAAAATAATATTAGAGACATCAAGCGAATTAACCGTTGTGTAATGCTTAAAGAGGATAGATAATATTCACTAGGAATTGACATTATAGAAAAACTTATACAAGTAAGACCCATTAACATATTTATAATTGGTCACGGTCATAGAATACGTCATCATGGTTCATATAAGATAATACCAAGAATAGTATTATGGTGTGACATAATCATTAGTATTTGTTAATTTGTGCATACAACAAGTTGTTTCCCTCTAGATGGCTTTAGATCACTAAAAATCATTCTCATGAACTAAATTTGAAGAAACAAGGGTAGTTATTTTCCTGATATTCATTGTACCTGGTGGTACAATCTTAAGGAAACATGAGGATTTGCATTATTGAGCATTCCCATAACAAAAACACCTAAGCCCTTGGATCATATTGATCATTCCATATAAGAAACATTGTTCTAGGGTTGAGTAAACCATCCTAATTATGGGTGTAACTTTGGCATATGCATCAGTAACAGGGCCTAAAGGTATTGAGCACCTCGTACCATGCCATTTAGGAAGTGTTGCAAACTTCTAATACTAGTATATGGTGATTTTTCCAGATAATTTTAGTTAGTAAGATACTTAAAAATGGGCTTGGGGTGAGGTTCATAACCTTCCTCCCAACCGTTGCAGACAACCTACCATTCCCTAGCTTGTGAAACCTATCCTTATGTCCATACCATAGATTTTAGAGGTCTTCTCTACCTCCAACTTGCACATAGGTGCTTAGTCATAGGCTTGTGCAGGGGTTCCATAGGTAATATTTCCTAAACCCCTCAGCTGATGAGGTACAATGGATGTCCAATTCCCAAACTTTTCTTATTTTAGGTATTCTAAACATTTTCCTCCACCCTCATGTTACTCAGGAACTCCACCAAATACTAGAAATCCAGAGCGTACTAGTTCTGAGCATCCAGCAAGGAGACTATGCTAGGGAAGCCAGAGGTCTCAACCCTTTATCCTGTGAGGGCCTCCAGAAATGAGATCTCCATCCTCAATCAATAATTGTGAGAACCAAAATAAGGAATTTATGACTAGAGACTAATGGCTATGAAGTAAAAAGGATTACTTACTTGTTTCCCCACCAACCAGCTGGAAAGTAATTAGGTCAAATTATCAGGACTACCAATTGCTTTCTTTGAATGGAAATAACAGTCAAGAAAGAGCATTTCTACTAGTCTACGTACATAAAGGACAAAGTTACATATTTTCCACCCTACAAATGGTAAGGAAACTTAACCAAATTCCATATCGTAGTGTATTACGTACAATAGGTATTAATGCCCATAACCCAAGTATAATAGGCAGTGCGAAATAAAAGTCATGGTTGACCTCACATTATTGGGTTTAAGTCGTATATCTTTATGAGAAATATGTTGTCCATTCGAATACCCCCTAGCATACAACATACATCTTAATTAACCCAATTTTTGAACAATCAAAGTCTTCAAAATTAAACCCTAGTATTGAGGCACTAAATAGGCAAAACTAAATAAGAAGAATATAACCCTAAAGGTTTTTCAGGATGTTGTGACTAACCTCTAGTGCTTGAGGTCCCTTTCTATCGTTGTAAAGCCCACCACACAATTTGGAAATCATGCCTCTTTTTCTGTAGCCACCCATTCCCTAAGTTGAGCTCTCCTGATGTTTATTCAATAATTATAAGTGACCAACTTAAAGAAGTATCACTATGTTAGTGGTTGAGGCCTCGTTAATTGAGGTTCAGTTAATGGTTAAAGTTTTGATGAATTAAACAATATTTATTATTATATTTGTAGGCGTAGTGTATTTATGATATTTCACATGTATACAATGATAACTAAGAAAGTTTTTATCATAATCATGTAAATGCAACTTCAGCAAGCACACCAGGATAACAAAAAATATTTACTGTATCTATACAAATAAAACGTGGCCAAGGTCATATTTACATTACATACATGAGTGTACTCGGACTGCGACCATTAGCACCATATTTGCATATTTACAACATGGCAAAGGTCATTACAGTTGATTTAATCTCTGGTTAGAAGTGTTTACCCATTTAAATATTCAAATATCTTCCTTTTTAATGTCAAAAAGTACCTTCGATGTTATATAAAAAAATAATAAACTCGTTTGCCAAAATGGTAGTTGAGGGAATAGATCCTTAGTGTCCCTCGTGCTACAAAAAATAATTCATGAACTCTCCTTGAATAACAAATTTGTTTGCCAAATGGCAGCGAAGTGAATAGATCCTTGGTGTCCCTCACTCTCCATAAAATAGTTCACCAACTCTCCTTGAATTGAGATTTAATAAGAAAAGAAAACAAAATAATTTTGAACTCGGTCCCAAAATAGCAAAAAATATTAATTCAACCTACCTATTTGATCAATGAGGAGGGTTTCTTGTGAGGCACAATGACATGTTAGTCCTTCACAACCAAGTAAATATACATTGGAAGACTGTAACAACACATGGTTGCTAGGCACTATAGAAGGGGAATGCTTTGGAGGTTGAGAGGTCTAATAAAATTAAGATCATTGTCATTGGAAATATGATGTATCAAGGTATTACATGTCAAGATTTGGCATCTTGAAGCGCTACAGGTGTTCCGAGAAAGGTTATAGAAGTTCGTTGTCTAAACATTGGGTCATTATTCAAATTATGGCAAAAAAAACCTTAAATGGACTATTTGCAAATGATAATTTTATCATTTAAAGATAAAAATGTCAAGGAGGGGATGTCAACCATTAGTACCTAGCACAAAGCATCAGTTTTATGCATAATATTCATAATGAAAATAGTGACCATGGATTAGGTAACAAGCTTAGTACTCAACCATTTCACGTTGACAACATATTGGTCATTCAATGCTCCCCATTCTTATGACCATCCACAAGTATGTTGTCTATATCAATTTCAAACCAGTATCGATCTTCTGGGTTTTCATTGCCAGTTAGCCTTAGCCCATAGGTATTAGGTGCTTAGGCTATAAAATTATGTTATGGAAACATTTAGTGACAACATTTAGGTATTAACATCTTAGGTTGTGAGATTATGTTATGAAAACATTTAATGTTGATGTGATGTACATCATTATTTGAATGTTTTTATATAATATAGTCAATCAAGTAATCATTATTAGTTCAGCAGTTAAGAAAACCATAACATTAAGAAAATGAGTGGGAAACATTGTCATGTTTATGTATACAATTCACAATTAATAAAACAATCAAATGAGTATTCTCTTCCCCTTCAATATTCATCTCTCCTGTCTTGTAAATCTTTCAATATTTCGAATTTACTTAGCATGGTATGAAAATATAAAAAAATGAAATTCCAAGAAATTTGTACAACTATGTATGACCTAAGATTTGAACATTGGCTAAATATAATTATAGAAAATAATAAGAGACAAATCCTCTTGAATACTATGAAAAGTACATATATTAGCCATGTATGACAACTCTATGCCCATAAGAAAACTTGTGCCAAAAATGATGGTAACGCATGCATAGAAAACTATAGTGGTTGTAGAAGTAAAAATTGGCACTAATGTTTCTAGAGGAAATGATAATAGCAGAAGAAGATTTTGTAAGGTGAAACAATGTGTGAAGGTAACCCAAAACCTGTATGGAGGTAGTGTCAGTTTTTTCTAGTCCAACAGTTATGTCTCTCTCTCTCTCTCTCTCTCTCTCTCTCTCTCTATATATATATATATATATATATATATATATATATTGAAGAACAAAACCCTACCTTTAAAGAAAATAGATGTTACTTGCATCTAAATTTTGCGAGATAGATTTGTATAAAGTTATTTTGTAGATTTCATGTCTCTACAATGAAGACAATAAAATATACAAAATTGTGTTGATTGGGTTGTAATCTATTGGTAGATTGGTGAGATAAACAAAATTTCTTAGGTTTTATTGTTAGTGCACCCTTTCCATTCTCCATAGATAAAAAGGGTTCACTTACGAAAAGATAAAGAAGAAAAATAGGTCTAATCTCCAATGACAAGCAAATATTTCTGATAATATGTAGGGTGGAAATCAGTTAGGAACTGTTATGTCTAAGTTTTCACCCTGATCTCGCAATAGAAATTTTACCATGAGGCATCTTGCCACAAGAATTAGTTCCCTCGTAGAATTTTTTCAATGGGCATTTGGCGGAAGGAATGAGTGTAAGTATGTTATTAAAGGATTGACATGGAGGGTTATAAATATATTTAGCTACTCGTATTGCCTAATATCAAGTTATTACAAAATGGCAGGGCCATTTCTTAAAATAATTCTTCTTATTATGGGTACAAATATTACTAATGTTCAAAAATCTTCCAAATTTGTATCAACTATATTTTTCCCACTTCGCTCATGGTTGAAATTTCAGACAACTTTAATATGAAGCAGAAAAATAGGAAACAAAACAAAAGATAATAGATTGACCATAAGGAAAAATACAATAGAACAATGAGCTATTTAAGGACTAGATTTCCTTAACACAATATTCAACCACACTAAGGAAAGGCAATTTGTTCAGATTATGAAGCCCGACCTTGATCAAAAACATAAAAATGTAAGAAAAAAATATGAGAAAGGATAAATGGATCTGGGATCTCAAACATTTTGCTACCAGAGAAGTCTTTACGGTGAAATTTTGACCTAGAAATAGCTAGAAAATGTCGAAAATCCCATTTTCTCTAGTATTTCATCAATCTTCTAACATGAACATGTGAGGATTTTATATAAATACTTTCATGGGAGCATTTGGAACCGACATGTGGAATTTTTTAAATGGCTCTGACAAGAACTCCACAAACCTAAGCCGTCTATAAATTTTCTTTATAAAAGGTCAAGGAATAGGGGTCACAAAGTACCAATCCTCATATTTCATATTTCTAAACCTCGAGACAAATCACTCCATCATCGAGCAGAAAAGTCAGCATATATTCATCCAAATGGTGGTGTAACATCCTTCACCACATCTAATTGAAGGAAATGAAGGTAATAATTGATTCTCAGTAGGAGAACAGGTTCCTTATTAAGTATTTGGATATAGCTTGGGCACATCCCCAAACCCTTGGAAAGAGGACTCGACAAATTTTCTCTAAACCCCATTACCTCTTTATCATATTTTTCTTATGGTTTCCTTCTTAGATGAAATAATAATGCATCATAATGGATGCAAGCTCATTATCAAGGTTTCAAATAACTACTCTTTCTTTATATAGAGTTGCACTTGTGTGTTTAGAGTTGTACCTATATGTGGAGGGTGTTTCCATGAGTGTTGAACTGTTTTAAGCCAACTATGGAAAAATATAATGATCGAGGGAATTAACCCAATCCATGACCATCTCATCCTTAAAGAATTATCCATAACCTTCAAGCAAGTGAATAACAGACCTCATAGGTCACTGTTTTCGTTTCTTGAAACCCATTCCTCCGATAGGTGGGTTATTTTTCTCCATAAAATCTTTAGTAGGTTTCATCCTTCAACCATCTGGGTTTTTTCAACGATGACGGCCTTGTTCAACTGTTGTTTTTGATAAGTAGGTGAGATTCTTTTAGAGCTTGTGATATTCTCCTCCATTTCTGAATAATCCCTTTAAGTTTATCAAACATTTCATCAAACCATATTGTGCGCATTGTAAATAGAGTAATCCATTTTACCAAACCTTTTATCTGACCTGTCTTTTCTGCATTGTAATTGTTTAAGACAAAATAATTTCATCTTAAAAATTGTTTTAAAATAATTCTTTTAATGTAGTGCCCATATCTAAAGTTTTTAGAATACTTTTTCTTGAAGTATCACTCATATCTAAAATTTTAAGACGAAATTAAATATTTGAGAGAAAATAAATATGTTTTCTTAAAAAATTTCCCTAAGAACCCCTTCTATGTGGCTCCGCATAGCGAGTCTAGCTAGGAAAATGATTTTTCAAGGCTGTGCATGGTGAGTCCAGTCCAAGGGTTCCTCCGATGTAGAGAAGGTAATTCCATGGCTCGTTGTCAAATCTACAATAAAATGAGAGACTCACAAAAATCCATCCTTGTGCAAATGTTGGCTAAGCAAATGTGGGACCAATAATGCCTATTTATATAAACCCTCCTTGCCCAAAAATAAAATTCCAAACAATAACCAAAACTATGGCCTTTTTAGTATTGTTGTGTAATCATTCATATTTATTATCGTGGAAGGTCTTCAACGTTCACTAAGGAAAGAGCTACAAATTACCATGCAGGTGAGAATACATAGCATTCCACCCACCTAAAAGAATAGGTAATGATATTTAAAATTACTAGAACTCTTGGATAAAGAACGAGCTTGTTAAGGGTGATATAATCTCAAAGAATATTGAGGCTTCCGAATTACATATTAATTTTCCACAGTTCTTGTTGAAATAATCTACAACTGTTGGAAATGAGAGTAAGCTACTAAAAATTCAAGAATTTTAACCATCTCTAACGACAAAAAATTAAGAACAATAAATTTTAATATATATTAGAATGACACAATGGTTTAGAGGTTCAAGGACTCCCAGTTTCAACTACACTGCATGGCTATAAACAATTGAACCCAATTGAAGGCTCCTTCTTTTATAATCCAAATTTAGAAAAAAATAATGGAGTTACACTACGTCATCCATGAATGAGAGTGACTACATCAAATCCCTGAATATGGCGTTGTTAATTTATTCTCATCATGAAACAATGGAACTTCTTGATCATGCTAATGTCGCTAGATTGTGGTAATTTGGTTTCAAAAATAATGAGGTTAATTTAGGATATTTCAAGTTCTTATACAATGGTGAACAACATAACCATGGCATTAAAAATAGTTGCACCTATTTTCCCCCACTTTATGATTTGAATGAAGAATCTACAACCATTGATTTAAAAAATAATGGCCACACCTCACTAATATGTCTAGAGAAAAACCAAAAAAAATGAGATCAATATAGCCCAAGAAACATAAGCATAGAATGTGAAAAAATTATTTTAAGATGCAGGAAGCAAAAGCAATTATATAACCAATAAATTGAAGATAATAAGCCAAACACTAGGAAAAAATAATTTGCCAACATGCAACTTTTTGTACTACCTCATTTTCCACTCTAGGAAAGGACTTTCTTCAAGATATAGAAGTTTCATTTACATCAAAATATTCCTGCCAAATCATGAATACATTTAGAATGACTTACATTTGTGCACAAGTTGGATTCTTCTTCTTCCTTTGGGCCATGACAAATCAATAAAGAAAAATTCATCAACCCCTTAGAAAAGGGACTTTGAGAAATAAAAACACCATGAACAGACAAATAATCCAATGAGTTGACGAGCTAAAAAAAATGCCACCCCTAATGAACCTTTTCATCAAAATATTATTCCATGTTGGGACACAACAAAATATTTCAATAAAAACTTCATGTAGCCTACTACTACAAAGGAAATTCAAACCCTAACTTGTTGTTCCACTTCTAATATTACCCAAAATTGCCTCATATTTAAAGATATCACCATATCTTATACCAAACAAAATTCAAAAAATAGATATCCTTTGGAAAAATAGGATCATCAAAAAGAATTGAACTATACATATTAATGAACCTTATTTTATATATAAATATTAGGATAAAACTTTTTAGTTGTTGGAGACGTGGGAAGTCTAACAAATTCCTCCTTCAAAGTAGTTTTGAGGGGGGGAAGGCCCAAAGGATCCCATCAAAAACTTGTTCTATATGAATGAAAGAAGGGAATGACCCTCTAGACCATTCCAACAATATGACAACCAGCCATATTCTTCCCCTTTTTGAAATCACTTCCACCAATCTGAATGGATTCCTATTAGATAAGCCCCACTTCCAAAATAGTTCTCTTTTAAATGTAAAAATCCCCAAACATAGGAAGGTTAGGGCACTTTATTTCAGTTTCACCCCACATCTCAATTCTCTTGTTCATTTCTTTCAAGTTGGAGACCCTAACTCTTGTATCTGTTTTCAATTCTTCCTCCTAATACGTGTCCTCAAAACCCTATCCAGTAGACACCAAGAGCACCATCGATGCCTTATCAACCATAACCAAATCCAAATAATAAACGGGCCCAACCTATCTACAATAGTGAACCCTCAAATTTTAAGACCCTCTCCCTAAATTATTTTATGATCAATAAAATTCACCTTCATTCAGGGAATACAACCCAAAATCATCCATCTATAGTAAACATTGAACACTATGAAATTATTGTGTAACAAGATATACATAAACTTCATTAGGGGAAAGAGATTGAGAAAAATAAATATGAAATAAAGTTAGTATTTCTTGTTCCACCGTTTCCATACAGGTTGGAAAAGAATCATCCTGATAAAATTACAAACACTCTTTTATATTAGATAAAAATATATTTTTTGTGAGAAGACCTCTCCTTCAAGAAATCAAGGATATACCAATCTACAACAAATTGATCAAGGAAGTTGGTATGAAAGGCAATGGCTAGGGAGGAATAAAAGGGATCCTCTTACCATCAATGTATTAGGACAACTTTCCAATATCATACTTGGAAAAGTCATAAATCCAATACACGCTAATCTCGGAAGCCCTATTGTTAGTGTGCATATTGATGAGACCTATATTCCAAAAGCAATGATAGATATTGGAGAAGTCATCAATGGTATTAATAAGATACCATGATGAAACTAAATATCATTCCAACATGCTACCATTGTGTTACTTTTATCACCCTGTGCTACTTTGTTGTGGATGGGTTTCAATATTTTATTTTCAAAGTGGAAACAATTTCACATTTGACATTACAAGAAATGTAACCAAAGCTCACAAATTCAATTCAAAATAATACCAAGGTTTATAAAGTTTTCTCTTATGACTTTGGGTAGAGTTAGTTTGGTTCACATGAATACAAAAGTTTGATTTTTTGATGTAAACAGTTCAAAAACAATGATGATTTTGGTAAGGTGTAAGTTTGTTCAAATCCCAATTTATCTATTAGTTATTAGCTTAGCTTTAGAAAATAAAAGGCTCTATTTTATTGTTGACCTAACTATACATTGTATGAATTATTTCCATAATTTTTTGAATTTTGAGCTAAAAAAGGTCAAGGCTTTAGTCTTTTTCCATGGTTATTAGGCACTTTTGTTCTCACCATGCACCCTACTTATTACCACAGTTTGAAAATATAGCCAAGGTCACCAAGAATTTCATCATTCTTAGATGAAATTCCATTGTTATAGTTTGAACCTCGCTATGCCTTCTGAGGCTTATGTAGGGTTGACCTTGTTAGGTGGATTTTGTCTTTCCTGCCTATATCATCTCCTTGTAGTAAGTATTATGTAGACTCACTTCCCTTCATGCAAAAAATATCATGGAATCCATGCACATATTTTATTTTCAGTGGCTGAAGGACCTGCTTCCACGCTGCCATGAATTAGTATGCAATATTTCAGCATGGATTGACTAACCAATTCTAATCTCTAACTCAGACATCTATTTCTAGATTCTTGTTGACTGTAAGGATTAAATTGTTTATTTATTTTATTTTCCTCTCGTGATTACCCATCTATGCTCTTTTACTTGTTAATATTTTTATAAGGACATCATTAGAAATTTCATTTGAATTTTCCCATTTAATGATAGGGCAACAAAGGCATATTCTCTCCTCGGCTACTTCATATATAATGATAAGTAGTTCTTTTTCTTTTTCTTTCTTTGAAAAACATTATCATCCATTGCATTGGCATCTTCACATTGATCATGGTTCTTTTTTCTGTTTTAATTCTTTTTCCTTTCCATAATGAAATTTTTACACATTACATTGGGGGTATTAGATGTTCCTCTCTCTTCTCTACTACTTCATTACTTTTCTCTATTTGTTTTTCTTTGTTTTTGTTTAATAGAGCAATTGGAAACTAGGTGGATCTCATATGACACAATGTTGATTCCCCCGTTATCACTATAACCCCTACTTAAGAGTTGGGATGGTGGGACAAACATGGGTAATTGAACTAGTGACCATTATGCATGTTATGTCATAATAAAGAAACCATTAATAATTGTTCTATGCCCGATGGGCTACTAGTTGTAATTTTGATTCTCATTTACCTACTACTTTAATTACCTATGGACATTACTAAAAGTATATTATTTTAATACAAGTACTCTAAGTTATTATCAGACCACAATATTATTTTTAAAATGCTTAATGGATCTACTAGTTTGAAAGGCTAAAGGAGAAGGAATATCGTAGCAATTTATATCTATTTTTTGGCTATATTCTTCCACACGTGTGAGAATTAGAGCATTATCTTCCAACAAAAGATATTTAATCGAAGTCATTCCAAGAGAGCTGAATATTTGGATCAAAGAAGGTATTCCTTACAAGTCAAATTGATATGAATAATATTCCATCTTAATAGAATGATAAATAAGTCAAAATACTCCATATTCTAGCCACACCTATGGCTTATGGTTTCTCTAGTAAGACTGAATTATAGTCCAGAAGTTGCAACTTCGAAGAAGAGGTCAGAGGAGAAGTTATTACTACTTAAAATGTGAGTTAACTTTGCAAAAGGGAAGCTCATCAAGAAGAGGCATTGATTTGGTCTTTGATGGGTCTAAGTCAAGGGTCTATGTCTTGGAATTTTTAAATTGGAGATTCTATAAGAAGAAGAATTCTTGTGCGTTTTCTTCTCAGAGTTGGAGAGATTTTGGCCTGGACTGATTGCCTATATCTTGTGTCCTTTGTCTTATTGTTCTATATTATTTGGTAGTTTCTTGATGAAGACAAAATTAAAAATATTAAATAATAATAATAAGTTAATTTAACAAAGTAAAAATATATCACAAACAATTATCGAAGCAAAGAAATCAACTACATTTTATGCCCCTACATTTGCCAACACAAACAATGGGTCCCTACTTATCGATCGCGAAAATCAGGCATGCAAGTATGCATAAACAAATTGCATCTATCAAATTCCCAAACAACAGGAAAACATGTATCAATCTAGAAAACTAGGTGCATAGGCCTATATAAAAGACCATACAGGAAAGGATGCATCTTTCAAATGCGCAAATTAGGGTTCTACAGGAGACATTAACATCCATTGTTTTTATATCAATATAATTCTTTCAAAAAACATAAACCTCCTCAATCTTCTACGTTTTCAATTGCTTGAGCAATCATGCTCAAATGTTTATGACATGATATTGATCTTGTGACTCTCGTGCCCTATTCCTAAATATATTTGTCATCTTCTAGGGTTTCCCTCCCAGTCCTTTTTGTAAACTTTGTCTTTACATTCTTTGCGTATTTATTCTTCCCTTTGGAAGATTCTACATCCTCCTCTTCATAAAAAGCTATTAGTTTTTCCAGTCTAGGATTAAATTTTTCTTTGAAGTATATCATAATATTATTGGTAGCTCTAGTATGAGGTTTTCTAAAGTAATGAACCATATATTTTGTTTCTTTGTGCATGTCCCTTGCTTTCTTGTTTTGGATGCTTTCGTTTTTTTCTTCTACTAATATATGCTCTTATTTCTTGTTTTCTTCTACTTGTTTGCACTTCCTTCTTTTTTGTTCATAAACCCTAATTTTTATTCCACCCGTAGGGTTGTTTGCAGTCTCTTGAATATGAATTTGATGACTAAATTCAACCTCTAGTTCCAGAGCTAATGTTTTGACAGGGGTTTTAGCTTTAATCTTCTTTTTCTTTCTCGGTGCAGGTTTCCTCCATGTCCTCCATCTCAAGTGTTATAAATTAATACTAAATCCATGGGAGTATATAATTTTAATCAATCCATGATTGCATATATCATGAGAAAACAACTCAATTCTACTTCTGGCCTTAGTAGTCATTTTGAGCACACTTTGGTGTAAACAATAAGCTAGAATCATCTTACTAAAACCAACTAAGTGACATAGAAATATCATGTGATATAAAAAACCTTTAAGTACTTTCCTTCACATGTAAATAACATCTATACAGTCCTTAGAACATTGGTCCATTCGGGCTTAAACATACTCTGTGGGATTCTGACACTCCAATTAGTGTTTTTAGCATTTTCCTTCAAGAAGAAACTCAATCTACATTATGGACCATTTTCTTTTTGAACCACTTTTATCCTTCAATAAATAACATTATGGCTTCTGCAATTGACTCCTTAGTGACTTCAAACTCTAAATTCATTACCTTTGTTGAGCTTCCTTCAAAGGAATTAATGAAGTCGTGGCAGCAACCTAGATTTTATCAATTAAAAGGATGAAAAATTGGTTCTCATCCAGCATTGGTAAAAAATGGTATGAGTTATTGATAAGCTTGGATCTACTCTATTCCATCTAGTTCATATCTCTTTATACAGCCAAATTTTCCCAAATTTCAACTAAAATGATACCCAGCCCTTGGTCACATGTTGAAAACTCTCTTGTGCACTACAAACTAGTTACCTAGAATTGCTAGAAAAGGCCCTTTTACAAATAACTTCACTTTTTATGTTTTGGATTTCAAACCCTCCTCTAATTCTTGGAAACCATTCCATATGTCAAACCAAGTTTTAACATGGGTTAAATTTATTCAAATAATTATTAAGAACTTGAAAGCAACAACATGGTGATTAGAAAACTTTTATTTTTTCAAATTCTTCTAGGCACTATGAAAGTATTTTGTAGTGCAACATTTTTGGGCTACAAAATATTTTCGTAGGACCAATTGTAGGAAATATAAAAATATTTCATAACGCCACCTGTCTTCATTCAATTACCTATATTTTTCTGTAAAACATAGAATAAACTTTACTATAACATAAATAAACCATTTTGAAATGTTTCTAATCTATATGCTAAACTTTCATACAATGTTTTTTAAATAGCCCAATACTTAACCCTTCACTCTCTCTAAATGAAGTTGTCAACTGATTCTCAAAACACTTGCACCCTTTATGATGGTATAAACCTAGAGCTAATAGGATGAATGGATCAGGGTAGCATGCAAGCCTGTAGAGAAGCACCCATTAGAATGAGTTGAACTAGCTAGAGTGGACATGGTGGAATAACGAATGAGTTAGGTGAGAAGAAAGAAGCACATGTGACTATTGAGATGGGTTGGGCCAAAATATCATTTGGGAAAAGTATGTATTACTAAAAATTGAACCATTCGAAATGGAAGGATGCAACCTTCTTTAATTTGGAACGATTTCTTGTAAATGCGAAAAGAGAGCTCGCTAATCAAACAAGCATTTGACCAAGTACCATTCGGATTATAAGTGCTAACATATGATGAAGAGTTGGTGAAGGATTTGGAGGGGAAATGCATAACATTATATAATTTTGGATAGTGTGCAATAACCCAATGTCCAGCATCATTGGGTGGGTCATTACACAAGTCATGACACAATTTTCTTACATGAAAAAGTGTAGGGAGATAGGTTCTTATTTGTTAGAGGCAAAGACACACAAGCTTCTCCTCAAATAAATAATTTTTATTCATTAATTATTCTCTCATATAAATCCACTGAGCTACGACTATTCTCTCTTCTTGCTTCACATTACAATGGACCAACCACGGGTATATAAACAACAAACCTTTTAAATATGGCATCATGCAAAATCTAACTTTCCTTTCCTCGTGCAAACTAAGACTTCATTCTTTAACTAAGCTTTTCTAACTTTCCTTTAACTTAACTCAATATTTTTCTTTCTCTTGCCTCAACTTTTCTAGACAAATCATTAAAATTCTAACTCTAGCTCACTTAACTTCTAATATTATACTCAAATTATTATCCTTAACTTAACTCTACTCTTCATTCATACGAGAGTAATTACTATTTATAAAACATCAGCTTAATTATGACCATATGAATCAACCTTACATAATCGTGACTCAACTATGCATGCTTAGATGCTTACAATAAAAAATTTTCTCAAAAGACATTTTACAATGCAATTCATTCTTTTTCATTTCTTCCATATTCTATACCCTTGAAACTACCTCATTTTCAGTTGCGCTTTCTTGATGTAATATCCATATTTCTTCACTTGCTGATACTGCAATTTTTCCTTGACTTATTTTATATTTTTCCTAATAAAAACAATTTAGGCTTTCAGAGCCTATCTTGTATAACTTCCTCTTGAAATATTCATTCACTTATGGACTATTGCCACAACTCTTCGTATCCAAACTATGAACTTTTCCATGCTTCTTCCACTTCATATTTTTCATCTTCCTTCTAACATATTTCTTGATAGTAGAATTTGATCTCTTCTTGACTCCATTATTGAAAGGTTTTTTCAATTCTTTCTTCGTCATCTTTAGAAAGGCCATGCCCTTTCCTACATATTTTTCTTCATATTCTCTTTCAACGATAACTGTAATTGGACAGTTGTCTGGTCTACTTACACAATGAAAATGAATTTTAAAAACATCTTCATTATGTTCTGCAGTGAGATCTTTCTCTTCTTCATCTTCCTCTTCGACTGCATTAAGGATATCTTCCATTATTATGCTATTAGTGGATATTCTCATAAAAAACTAATAAAGCACTTTGTCATCTTCTTAATCAAAATTTTCCACTAGATTGCACACTACTTCATGATTAATTGTAACTATTGCTTCATATCTTGTTTCTATAGTGGTAGATTGAACCTTTAATTCTTCATCACACATGGCACTTTCCATATTTCCATAATCATAACTTTCTTTTTTAAAAATAACACAAATTTCATCAAAATAATTTTCATCCAATCTATAGTGATATATATTAGCATGAATGTGCTCATTAATAGTTTCATCTTTGCCAAATTCATCATTTTTTGTTGCATTCATGAGAGATGCACTTTCATCTCTACAAACCAATCATCCATATGACAAACTATATTTTTTATTATCAAACTTCAATGCCTCTAACTGTGATGCGAAGAGGTCATCATAAACTTAAATCATATCAACTAGATCAAACATGTTATTCACTTGGTTATTGGAAGCTTCACCATCATCGACAAGGTCTATTGTTTCATTCACCAATTCACAAATCACTTTTCAGTCACCATCCACATGTGTCTCTTCAAAGTGGGATTCACCATCCATGTTATAGTGGGGTTCTTGAGAATCTATATGCTCTTGTTCTACTTCACATGTAGAGGCTTCAACTTCTCACTCTACAGTCTTTTTTGTCTCTTCCTCATCCATATGCATGTTTGTATGATGGGTTTAACTTTTATAGTATTTATTACCATCAACCACATTTGAGTGAGATTTTCTAAGCTCTATTTTCCTCCAAGAGTATTGGTAATTTACACTCAAACCTGAAGATGACTTTCTATTTATTCTATAACAGACTATAGTTGCATAATTTTCTACTTTACGTCACATTCCTTCATACCAAATTCTACTTCTAGTGTCTTCCACTCTTTCTAGGAAGTTGTATCTTCTGCTACTTTGCACAAGGACTTCTCATCCAATGTATGTTTGATAAGATTCAATAGTAAGGCATCACATACTTCATCATATGGATTATTAGACTAATACTCAATCAACTCTTTACATCGAAAAAATTTCTTCATTTTCGTAGTTCCCAAAAGTTAAATTCTTACCAGTAAATTTGGGAACTGTTATGAGATCTATCCCAATCCATTCATCCTCGAATTGTTCTAGCTCATCTACTCGGCTTTTAGATGCCCTAACTGTGGCAAGAACCTCTTTGAGCTCCTCAAAAAATTTGGCTCTTCCTTTCGATTTATTTTCTCGATTTGCTTCAATCTTGCTTTGTGACCCATGACTATCATATTTCTTTTGCATTCTTCCTTCTTTCCTTATTGTTTCAACCTTCTAGAAATGAATGTCGCATGCACTTGATTATCATTAAATCTAAAAATTTTAGCCTTCACTTTAATGGTGGCTCCCAACAACTACTAGCAACTTTGCTAAGCTCTTCTATGAAAATGCTTATGGAGGCTCATGGTTGCAACTAATGGTAGAGTCTTATTCTTTGGTCAATGATGGTGGCTCTTTCCTCCTTATATGGTGTTGGCTCTGTAGGCTACTCAACCTAATTTTTTAGTAGTTGGGTTTACAAACTCTAAACTAGGTCTAGTTTCTACTTATCGACCAATGGATGCAATCTTTAATTTGTGGGATACTCATAATAGCCAAGGATCTTAGTAGAAGTAGCTCATGTCATTTCTAACTCCTTTCGTTGTATGAAACCGTTCTAAATCTTGTTAATATATGACTTGTTATTTAGAGGTAGAGATAAACATGCAAACACAAGACAAATAAGTGCAGAGATCAACTCTGATTGACTTGACATCTAATATTTGACTTAACTTTTCCTTCACTTATCTTAACCCTTCATGCATTTCATATGCAAGTACTTATTATTTATATCAACTGAAATAACTTTCATCTATGAAGAAGTTGCAATCAATGGTAATATATCAAATAGGAAGTTTTGGGATAGGATTGTATGAATTTTGTGCTCTTATAATTTTTAAATTGCTATGCGAGACTAGAGTCACTTGCTTGTAACACATTTCAATATTCGACAATTGTTAGGCCAATGTGGTTGTTGGTTCTATAATACTTCTTTCATTCATGTCATTTCATATTGGTTATGTTAAGCCATAATTGTATGGAATGATTGTCTACATACTTCAATAAGTGTTAAACTTATGAATTTTAATAATTGTGTAATATAAAAAGTGAGGTGTAGTATGGAATAATGTATTTTATTAATGAGAAAATAGATGAGGTGAAATAAGTCATGATTCACCAAAAACCTATGGTGATGGGCCTTCTAGGTGTGTTATGTCATCCTCCGATCTGGGTGACTATAGGGGTCTGGCACTGGTTTTTTACATTAAACTCAAATTTATGCTAGAGGTACTCTTTCAATATCCTTCATAATTTATTCATATATATCTCTATTAAGTGAGGAAGATTAATCACATATTAGTTACTCCCTAGTTTGAAATTATATCAATTACTAATATTACTTGGTTTCTTAATAATGCATTCATGGTTTTCTAATTACTAGATGAAAATATTTACCAAAATCTTAATGCCTAACAATATTAATAGTGCATTTTGTATATATTTTTACAATATTAATAGATTTTTTTTTTTACAATAAGAAAAAAATTAAATACTAAATTATTATCTAAGAAATAATTAAATTATTGTTATTTATCTTTGATATATTTGTTGAATAGTGAAAAGAAAATTGAGATGTGAGTATAAGGCATGTGCAAGAATTAAATTTCTGACTTTTGATTTAGAAAGAAAACATGAAGGTTTAAAATGCAAATATTGCTGATATTGTATTTTAATTTTTCTTAGAATTTTTTATGTATAGTTTTCATATATATATATATAATGCAAATATTGCTGATATTGTATTTCAATTTTTTTTAGATTTTTTTTATGTATAGTTTTCATATATACATATATAAGAGTAGAAAACAATTGATTTTTTGTTGTTTTTTGTTTTTCATGGTTATATTATATCTAATTTTTTGCAAATTTATATGAAAGTTTTTGTTCAAGTAATTTGTATTCTTTCACATATTTAAAAGGAAAAATAGCTCATGGAGTGTAACTCAATTGACAATCACCCTCTTATGAAGTTATGTAAAAGCATGAGATTCAAAGTTAAAATCTCTTTAAGTTAGGACAACAAAAAAATAATATTTTTTATCTATTTATTTATTATATTTTTAGAATGTGGTTTGTATATTGTAACTGTTTTGAAATCAAATTCTATTTAATATATTACTTTTATATAATTTTGAATGTAATTTTGAAACAAATATACCTTAAATTAAATAGTTAAAAAATTTCTAACTTTTCAAATTTTTTTATTGATAATTTATTACTTTTATATAATTTTGAATATAATTTTCAAACAAATATACCTTAAATTAAATACTCCAAAATTAATTACAAATATTCTAATTTTTCAACTTGTGATATTTTAATTTTAAAATTAGTAGAATTAGTATATTCTAATTTTATATTTAATTAAAAATGATTAATGGAAAAGGGAAAATATAATATAAAAGAAAGAAATTGATATGATTAAATGTCATGTGGTTTGAATATATGTTTTCAAAAACTAAAAATACATTTATCCCCTATCAACTCATGGAAACTTTGTGCAAACAAGTTGTCTTTAATTATATCAACACAGATTGAAGGGACAAAAGAGGAATTGATGTTCGGGAAATCTTGCAAGGAAATGTTGTCACAATTGTTAACTGTCTTAAATTGAAGTGACAAAAGAGGAATTGATGTCCGGGAAATCTTGCAAGGAAATGTTGTCACAATTGTTAACTGTCTTAAATGAGTTTTATCTTAATTTCCATTGTCTTAAGTGCCTATTGTCTTAAAGATAACATTTTGTGTTACAATATTTTTGTCTTAGATGTAAAGTTGTCTTAAAATATTTTTGTTTTAAACTATTTATGTCTTAAATATAAAATTTTATCTTAGAATATTTTTATTTTGAACTGTTTTTGTCTTAAATGTAAAATTGTGCTTTAAAATATTTTTGTCTCACATTGTTTTGCTCTTAAATTCTATATTTAAAATCATTCCATTAGAATTTTCTAATGTAAAATAACGCAAAAAAATTAACTTTTAAGATGGAAATATTTGTTTTTTCATTAGAAAAAGTCTTACAAAAGTCCGTGTGATGCGTTTCATTGATATATAGTAAAGGTGAAAGTTTATCCTTGTTATTTTAAATTCCATGCTCATAATTTTCTCACATAAATGTTTATGACTATGAATGAAGCATTCTTCGTATTCCATGATTAAGTGGGACCATGTGACATAGGCATTTAGCATAGGCTCCTTTGGTTATGGCGTAGTTAGTTTAGCTAACTTTGACTATTTAAAATTTGTTATACATATATAAAGACAGAGTAACGATATTATATTTATGACCGTTATAAATTTATATTTCAAAAATAAGAGTTTAAAATTGAAATTCGTTTATGTTGAAAATTTACATAAAATATTAAATTATGATTTACTAGGGATGATGAACTGTTATGGCGTAGTTATTTTAGTTAAATTTAACTATTTAAAATGTGATATATGTATATAAAGACAGATTAACGATATTATTTTTATGGATGATGAACTGTTATGACGTAGTTATTTTAGTTAAATTTAACTATTTAAAATGTGATATATGTATATAAAGACAGATTAACGATATTATTTTTATGTTGAAAGTTTCCATAAAATATTAAATTATGATTTACTAGAGATGACGATGTGAACAAATACTACACTCAAATTCCCCCTATTTTTATGTATGTGTGGAAGGGGCATGCATACTAATATTAAGTGTTGCAATCGATAGTATGAGACAAGCTCAATTTCAGATTTTTTTTCTTGTGAAATTCATATATATATCAGTGTTTTTAAAACCGGAACCGGTGACTGGACCGGTCCACCTAATGAACCGGTTTACCGACCGGAACCGGTCTAACCGGGACTGGTTTGGTCTAAACGAACCGGTTTTTAAAAAATACATTAAATAATTAATTTTTAATGAAACAAAACTATTTTTAAGATGTAAAACCATGATTCCAAGCCAATAGAGACAAAATATGCAAAGTTTGCTAATTTATATACCATGCAAAGGTGAATATATCAAAATGGCACCGTGTGCAATACATATCATCGATAAAATAGCAAAATACATAAGAAATGAGGCTCTAAATGGCCTATAAAGTCCAAAAACAATGCTGCAAGCTATGAGGCCATTGGCCTACTACAAGTCTACAGTGTACACATGATCAATCATCAAGTCCATCACCACTACTAGACACAGGATCATCATCAGGAGCTACATAGACATCATCTGGTTCAGAGTCTGAGGATGCCTCAGCCTAATCTGCAACATCAGTATCAATGCCACCAATGACAATAGAAGTGGACCTAATGGAAGCACGAGTTTGTCGACCTGCACGGCTAGTGCCTTCCATTGGTTCCTTGCCTTTCCTTGATGCCGCTACTGATCCTGGTTCTGATGCCGCCACATAATCTGCCTCATCCCCCGCTAAAGCCATGTCGATATCAAAATCAGCCTCAAACACAGGATCTTCAGTCTCCTCCACCCATTCTGATGTTGGATCAATATCGTCCAACACAATGGGATCTAGATCAGGTGATTTGCTCATCATTTGGTTCCTCCTCAGTCGAAGGTTGTATTGCACAAAAACAAGATCATTTAACCGTTTTTGTTCCAAACGGTTTCTCTTCTTCGTGTGTATGTGCTCAAAAACAGACCAATTGCGCTCACAACCTGAAGCACTGCAAGTTTGACTGAGGACTCTAATTGCAAACCTTTGCAATTGAGGATACTGGCCACCAAATGACTCCCACCAATGTGCTGCAAAGAAAAAGACAATAATTAGTAACTTAGTTTATAATTTCAATTGTAAAGAACGTAAACAATTTTAACTTGAAATGAAAAACAAAATGGAAATTGGAATTGCTTACCTGGTTGGTCCACATCTCTTGCCATCTTTGCCAAGTTTTTGCCAAAAGTACCACTTTCCATATTGAAAATAGTAAGCTTTCTATGTATTTCCAACTGGTCTACATGGTTAGGGACCATGCGCTCCAAGCAATCAGTCAATCCAGCTCTGACCTCCCCATCATGCTGATCTCCTAGCCGATTTTTATAGTGATACCTTGGGTTCAAAAAATACCCGGCTGCATGTATAGGACGATGGAGTTGATTGTTCCATCTGTTATCAATGATCTCCCATATACGGCCATATTTAGCTAACCTGTCCTTGTAAGCTGCCTGTATCTGTTCCTTTGCCTGATCCATAGCTTCATAAATGTAGCCCATGGCCAATCTCTCCCCATCCACCAACCTTAGCACCTTAACAAGGGGCTCGGTAATTTTCACAAGCTCTACAGACCTTTTCCAAAAATAAGTGTCTAACACTTTCTTTTTGGTGTCTTTTCCATCTGGTCTACGAGCCCACCGAGATTCAGACCATTCTTCAGAGGAAAACATTTTCTGCAAGTTTTTATGTTGACCATTGAAACATTGCAACATGAGGAAGTGAGTTGCAAATCTCGTAATTGCAAGCCTAACAATCTCTTTGCCTCTAGTGTGTTTCCTCATTAGGCTCAATACCCATGAGTGGTTGTAAATGTACTTTGTAATGCAGTTGGCATGCTCTACAGTGTTTTTAACCCACTCCACCTTGCCTATATCCTCAAGCATGAGGTCTATGCAATGTGCAGCACATGGAGTCCAAAATATGGTCTTATATTTGGCCTCAAGCATCTTTCCAGCAAGAACATAGTTTGAGGCATTATCAGTGATGACCTGCATAACATGCTGCTCCCCAACTTCCTGAATAATGTTATCCAAAAGCTCAAATAGAAAGCTTGCATCCTTTACCCTATCAGATGCATCAACTGATTTCAAAAACATGGTTCCTTGAGGGCAGGAAACAAGGAAATTAATGATAGTGCGGTTCTTTCCATCGGTCCATCCATCTGACATAATGGAACAACCTGTTTTGAGCCATGACTCTTTAAACTCAACCAAATACTCATCAACGGAAGATATCTCTTTTTGCAAAAGAGCTCCCCTCAAGTCATGCATACTAGGGCCTTTGAAGCCCTTTCCTGCAGCTATAACAGAGTCCCACATAGCTTGGTAATAAGGTGAGCGAGCAGCATTAAATGGGATATCTGAATCATACCACCATCTAGCAATGTATTGGTGAGAAGTTTCTTTGCATTGTTTTTTCCAATGTTGATCCAAAGTGGGTTGAGAACTTGGCTGGGAGGAAGTGGGATTAGATTTAGAAGAGGCAATGTTGGCAGAAGATGAGAAATAATTTTGGATGTTTTCTCTCTTTGTTCCTTTTGATGGTTGGCCAACTCCAACAGAAGGATGAACATAGTGAAAGGGGTCATTGGTGGAAGGGATAGAAGTGGAGTCTTGAATCTCATAATCATCATACCCACTCTCTTTCATAAGATTCATGGCTTCTACTAATTCCCTCTTCCTTGCAATTTCATCTTGGATGGCCTTCTCCCTAGCCTTATCCTCATAAACATTTTCAAGCTTGGCAATGTATTCTGCCGTAATAGGACCTAACAGTTCTTTTGGTGCATCACATGGCTTTACTTGGCCTCTTACCCCAGCGAAGTGTTGTTTCAACCTAAGAATACCCCCACCTCCAATAGATTTATGGCATAATTTGCATATCATTTTTCCATCAATTACATCACAATGAACCCATGCACTGTCCTTTACTTTTGGAGCCATGTTTGCTTGAAATAATAACAATTTGCAAAGAAATATGCCATTTAAAAAAAATTGCAGCTAAGCAAAATGGAAAACCAAAGATAAATGTAGAAAAACAAATGCACATGCAAGGCTCAAGCTACAAAATTTGATAGCATAGAGCTAGAGAGTTTATAGCATACATGATAGATCATAGAAGTGAGAAGTTTATAAGTATAACACATTAAAAAAAAATTCATGGACAGCAGACTCAAATGAGGAATTATCAAGTGCAAATCCTTACCTGGAAATGCAAACTAGCTCCCTTAGCCTCCTCTTGAAGATGGCAACTCCACTGACAGCTACACACTATTTCCAAAATAGCTCCAACTCCAACTCTAAGATGACTACTTCAGCAAAAACTCCACACTCTCCAAGCTCACAAACAAACTCACAAACACTCACAAACACTCCAAATCAGTTGTGTGAGACAAATGAGAGTGAGAGGGGTCTCTTATAGCAAGTGTGAGGGTGTTTTTGAAGGGAAAATACCTTTCCCTCCCCCCCAAAACCCCTAAACCACCCCTAAACCACAAAATCGCTGCGCTTTTTTCATTAATCGGCGGGCTGTCCATAAACTGGTCGGTTTAGGAGCCCTAAACCAGCCGGTTTTGACTGGTTAGGGCCAGATTTTGGGCACATGAGGTATGAAACCGGGTTTTTTACCTCCAACCGGCCGGTTAGACCGGTTACCGGTTTTTGTGGCCGGTTTTTAAAACTATGATATATATAAATATAATTATTACATTTCTTATTATTAGATCAACTATCTAATTCATATAATAAATGATAAATGATAAAAGATAAAGATAAAAATATCAGATGATTAAACTATTGCAGATTTCTAATGAATTTAGTTTATTATTTACTGAAAAAAATTAGTTTAACTTTGAAGTTTTAGGCTGTGATTTTAGAAGAGAGCTTTCAATTTATCAAAAAAAAAATTATAGATTTTGAGAATTATTTTATTGATATTTGTAATACCTTTGAGCATGGGACAATTGACATTTACTTTTAACAACATTTACTCTTATGTTAATTTTACTTGAGTTCACTAAACGATTTAGTATCACATTAAATACATTTTGAAAAGAATATAGGAAAGAAGAACATTTTGTTTATTTCTTTTAAATGCTGTTAAATTATGTTTTGTTGAGGAAAGACAATAAAAACTTGAAGGATGATCTTGGCTTGCCCCTAGTTAAAGGAAATTGTTACTCACTTCTCGACGAAGGATAAAAGAAAAAATAAAAAGAAAATTTATGTCTAGAAGGAGAGAGGAGTGAGAATGACACGATGCTGTCAGGAAAGAAAATTATTAAGAAGGGTCTTCTATATCTGGTGGTAACCAGTGGAAACCCTGAGGAAGCTCAAATTGGGCTAGCCTGGAGTAGAGTCCTGAGGTTGTCTAACAAATTAATCTTCAACTACTCTAGAAGCGAAGAGGCTCGTGGGGGAGGCCTGTACTGATTTCCAGACTAACTGGCTGGGTGGTTAGCGAGTTAATTTCCTTGTCAGAATTCCATAAAAAAAGGGTTAAACAGATAAGTATTAGCTTTATGCAAAATTCTTTCTCTATCTTATAGATACTTTTGAGTTTATAAAGACTTCAATGCAAGATTATTAATCTAGATTGTTTATTTATTTTATATACTTTGAAATGAAAAGTTATATATTTGTTGTACAACTTCTAAATGTGATATTATTCCTTTGTTTGTACATAGACCTTGATAGACAAGTTTAGTCTCATGTTCCACTAGAACACTGATATGAATGTTTTCTTAAGATACCATAGGATATACCAGAGTTTAAGTAACTAGCAAAGCTAAAGATATTATTGTGAGTAAGCGGGCGAGATTAAATTAACAAATAACAACGGTGAGTAAAAATGCACTATTAAGCTAGTTATTACAAGAAGGGAAACCAAAATAACTAAAACCTTGAATGCATAAAACCCTTCTTGGGTATATCTTAATCTTTAATAAAACAAAATAAAACACAAAACTAAGAATGCACAACGTTGATATACCATAAGATTAATGTGAAAGAATCATATATGTTGACCCACAGCAATGTAAAATTTGTGTGAGCCAAATTGTCAAGGAACTCTACAAAAATTTAAATGTCCTGGAGAAAAGGATTTGTCTTGCCATAAATAAAAAATTATGCTTTTAGTTATTTGGTTGTAGAATTGGTTAGTTCAACAAGACACGGAAGTATATTCCGAGAACAATTCAAAATATAGATAAACAATCTAATAGAAAACACCTCATCGGAAGAGAAACAACCCTGCTTGGTGCGTAAGGCCATAGAATAACGAATAGTACTAATCTTGTAGGGAGGGAAATGATAAAGAAAAACCCGGAAATTGCAATAAAAACTACTAAATGAAACACCAAACTTTAACATGGGATTATATCATTAATTTATGAATAATAAAAAAATTTATATTCAGGCTATTGATGTTCAAAAGTGGTTGAGCCATTGTAAAAACAACAAAATAATGCACCTATCCATCATCAAGACCGCAACGTTAGCATTTTTGAGTTATAAAATGTAAAATCCCATTCTGGAAAAAAAAAATAATACATTCTTGTGGAAGAAACTTAAGTAAGAACTGCAAGAACAATGGTTCCTTTAACCTTTAGCAGAAGCAATCAAACCCTTAACAACTAAGACATGAAAAACATTATATGTAAATTTCTCCTTTTGCCTATTTGAAATAGAAGGCACGACTCTTGCATTAGCGAAAAAAAAGACCTGAAAAACAATAGGTGTTTCCAAATGAGCCTAGAATGGAGATGGAGCCAGACCCCAGAACCAGAAGTTTGCCCTACAGTGGAAATTGTAACCTTAATTCAAGCAAAACCAACATTATTATCAGAACGAAATAATACCCATGTAGGAAAAGGGAAAGCTTTCTTTCGTGGCTACAAAGAAAGGCGATACCTTGAGGTATTGCGTTGCTCGTTGGGAGCCACCAATAGTGGAGAAGACTTAGAGACTCAAGCTTGAAATGAATATCTAACACTAAAATTCTTTGGGGGTCCACATTATAGTAAATAAAAAGGTACCTGGTCACTTGCGATGAGGTATGGTTAACCATTCTGCAAAAAAATGCCAAAACTTTTGAAGTGTTGCAGAGCTCACTTGGAGAGATGAAAGGACTGAATGAAAAACCAAACGATGGGCTAGGAGGGGTACCGTTACCCTAACTCCCATCTGAGGAAGGATAGTCGTCAGATTAGAATATAAGAGATCCATGGCGGGAAGGTAACCATGCATCAGATGGGTTGTTTTGGTTACGACCCAGTCCCAAAGTAGGTGGAGGTCACACTTCACCAAAGTTCGATGATGCAAAGTATGAATGTATATAATAACCATGGTTGATGTTATCTCAATTAAAATGCAGCATAACTTGTGTCTGGAAAAAGGTTCATAATAATATAAATCATAAATATATATGTATCGACATAAGTTAATTAAAATGCATTAAGTGCAATGTTTAGTATCATTCCATGTTGACATGATTTCATTAAATACGCATCAAGTATGATATCTAGTGAACCTGTGTAGTACATAACATCATAGGGTGAAAGACCTTGCATAGGCATCAAAATCATGCAATATATAGCCATCAGTATGAACTCAAGGGAATGATTTTTTTACTATTGTTATTTGTATTTATTTTTTGTTATATAGTTATGTGAAAATGTTATAATTGGTATCAAAGACATTGTTGCTAGATTGGGGAACTAATTGACAATTTTTGCATTGTGATCACACAGTGGAACAAGGAATAATAATTTAGCAAGTCAACCATGATGCATAGCGGAACGAGACATACATAGCCAATTCAACTGTCAGTCGAACCCAAGCATGCATCTAGTGTGGGTGCCAACCCAGAACTATTGGTGTAGTTAGAAGGGAGGCGTCGAAATCCCATTGCCATGTTTATGGAAATATTCCAACAACTGAGAACTAGAATGACTCGATTGAGAGTGGATAATGAGAGACTAATGTAGGATTAGGAGCGAATACTGAAGAGTCTATCAGATCATTAGAGTCATAGAACTGTTATACCTAGATCTAGTAATGAGGAGCAGAATGAGGGCCACATACAGGGAGGCAAAATTGTGCTAGAAGGCAGTCACACTCAACATTCAAAGCATGATAAGGGTGGAAACGAAGAAGGATCTGAAAATTTATCAAGGAATCCGAAATATAAGAAACTAAAAATTTAGTTAAAAGGAGAGTTCCGGAAGATAAAACCTCCAATTGTTTATTGGTAAATGGAGGAAGTTGCTGAAGCCTGACAAATTGACATTAATAAATATTTTTAGATCTATGAGTAGGATGAAAATACTAAATAAATATTGGTAATTTACGAGCTGCAACGTAAGGCTACACTATGATGGGAAGAAGTTAAGGTCGTACATGTAGTTGATGAGAAAAAGGCGAATTGGGGGAACTTTCAGAAATATTTTAAGAAAAATTATTTAACTAAGAAATTTTATGACAACAAGGCAAATGTGTTTGATGATATATCACTGGGAAAACTTTCTATGCATGAGTTTGTGGCCAAAATTACATCTCTGTTATGATATGTACCTTACATTAGGGAGGAAAAGCCCAAGGTACAATGATTCTTGAGTAGCCTACCTATTTTTATGAAAGAGTGCTTGGAATTCGATAATACAAAAACCATGGACGGGGCTATTCGGAAGGCATGAATCTGTTACCAACAGAGGAAGCAAAAGGGGGAAAGTGGTAGGTATTGACCTCAGAAAAGCACATCCAACAAATTTTAGAACCTGAAAGGCACAAAATGGGGAAATACTATCAAAATGCCTTTGGAAAAGGGCAAAAAAAATTTAAACCCCAGAAGGGGTCAAAACATATGGAGGTCTTTAGTAAGCATGAATCCAGTTAATTACAAAAACCCCCATTGCAGTGTTGGGGTTGTGGGGATTCACATTATTACAAAAATTTCCATCATCGTAACAAAATGGAACGAGTCGATAAAAACGAGGAGGATTCAATTGTCAATGAGGCAATGCGAAACATACCCAGGATTAATGCCACCTTGGATGATCAGAAAGTGGAATATCAACCCAGTATGATCGAGTTGGAAGGTAACATGTCTAAACATGTTGTTTCAATTCTAATAGACTCGGGAGCTATCTTAGGCTATTTCAATCATAGAATTGTTGAAAAATGTCATTTACAAACGAGTACATTTAAAAATTCCTTCTTCGTGCAATTAACTACTCGGGTAAAAAGAAGAGTGAGGACCAAAGTAGATAACTACCCCATTAAAACAGTAGGTCATCGCATTGATATAGGATTGAATGTGTTACCTTTTGGGTCTAATGATGTCTTGATAGGGATGCACTAATTGGAGGACCATTGGTCCTTAGAATATTTCAAAGATAAAAATGGGAGTTACCTTAACAAGGAGGGTGTTAGACAAGAACCACAAGGAGTAAAAATGCCCATGGTCCTATGACCCATCACTGCCTCTCATTTGGGCAAGTGTATCCGTAAAGGATTTTTGATATATGCGGTGGAGGTGGGATTCACTAACTCAAAATATAAATCGCCTCCCTTAGGAAACTTGTTGGTAATTTGGTTTCATTGATGTGCTTCCAGAAGAGATATCGAGATTACATCCTAAATGAGATATTGATTTCATAATATAATTTTTCATTGGGGCTACATCAGTGTCTCAGACTCTTTAATGAATGAGTATATGTAGAAATTCTCACAATATATTAACCTGATAATGCAATATACTAAAGCAAAATACTTAATCTACTTCTACCATCAAACTTGCCAAAGCTTAACTGATTTTGAACAAGATCAAATAGAACACATATAACAGATATTGTGGGATTTTACAGGGTAAGTTCCTCAGACAGAACACCAAAGGACACCGCTCACAACCATATCGCAGATCAATACACCAGTATTTTTGACGTGGTTAAAACCCTCAAAGAGGGAAATAGTCCACGGCCTGAGCCAACGCGGCCACTTCAGGCAATTTATTAATAAAAGAATGAAAATTTACATATGCTTCTCTCATGCACGGATTACCCTACAAATGACCCTCCATGCGCTTTAAATAGAAATCATGGACCAATCGGGTGTCAAGCCACGGATCAAGTGTCGGTAATACCGAGGAGAGAATGAACCGTCGGATCACTACATATCGTGACCGTCGGATTGTAAGTTAGAAAATGTACAACGGTAAAGAGACACACTTTACCTAACTCTATACCTAACTCTATACTAGACCAATTTGTACTTAACTATTTCCTATGTGTCGGAATATCCTAACATCCCCCCTTAAGAACAACTTGGGATAGGATTGAAGGATTTACAAATATGACACAATAGGAGAAGGAAGGAGGCACTAGATCATATCCCCCCTTAGTGACAACTTCCTGAACTCCAACCATAAATCGAAGTTTAGTGAACTTCGCGTCTGTGAGAGCCTTTGTGAAGATGTCTGCAACTTGATCATCTGTTGAACAATATTGCACTTCAAGAACATGGTCATGAATGAGCTTTCTGATGAAGTGCATGTGCAGTTCAATGTGTTTGTTGCGTTGATGTTGGACTGGATCTTTGCATAGCTGAATGGCACTTTGATTATCACACCAAAGTGTAGTCATATGCTGCTGCTCAAAGCCAAACTCTGACAGGATCTGACGAAGCCACAAGGCTTCCTTAGAAGCTTCTACAGCACCACGATACTCTGCTTTTGCTGATGAAAGAGAAATGGCACCTTGTTTCTTGCAAGCCCATGTAATAGGTCCTGAACCAAGAGTGAACACATAACCGGCAGTAGACTTCCGATCATCAGGGTCACTAGCCCAATCGGAATCAGTGAAACCAACCAATAGAGGAGATGCTTCGGCACTGTAATGAATCCCAAACTGAACTGTACCTCGAACATAACGAAGTATTCTTTTAGCTGCTTTCCAATGACTTTCACGGGGGTTTTGCACGAACCGAGCAACAAGGCCAATAGCAAAGGAAAGGTCAGGACGAGTATGGGTTAGATACAAAAGTTTTCCTACAAGTTGACGGTATAAGGTAGCATCAACTTCAGGAGAAGCACAAGTGACTGAAAGTTTGACTCCAGACTGAAAGGGAGAAGGGGCTGGCTTAAAGTCTTCCATGTGAAAATGGCGTAGAATATCACATGCATACTTGGACTGGGAAAGAAAAATACCCTCCTTGGATTGCAAGACTTGAAGACCGAGAAAATAGTGTAAGTGTCCTAAGTCTGTCATTTCAAATTTCCTTTTAAGGCTAGACTTCACATGGTTTATAAGGTTGGGATCACTACCAGTAAGGATAAGATCATCAACATAAAGAGCAAGGATGATAAGAGAGTTGCCCACTTTCTTGGTGTAGACAGTATTGTCAGAATGACACCTAGAAAAGCCAGATTCTAAAAGAAAGCTATCCATTTTGGCATACCAAGCCCGAGGAGCTTGCTTGAGACCATAAAGGGATTTCTTAAGTCGACATACAAGGCTGGAGTCTATTTGTATGAAGCCAATGGGTTGTTCCATATAGATTTCTTCATGCAAGTCCCCATGCAAGAAGGCAAATTTAACATCCATCTGATGGACTTCCCATTTGAAAGAGGAAGCAAGGGAAAGAACAAGGCGGATAGAGTTCATTTTGGCAATAGGGGAGAAGGTTTCAGTGTATTCAATGCCTTCAACCTATGAAAAACCTTTAGCAACAAGACGAGCTTTATGTTTATCAACTTTCCCATCTGGTCCATACTTGGTTCTGTAAACCCATTTGCATCTAACAAGTTTTCGTCCCTTTGGTAGAGGAACAAGATCCCATGTATCATTTGCCAATAATGAATGATATTCTTCATTCACAGCTGCTTCCCAATCTGGATGGCCTGAAGCTTCTGCAAAGGTGTCAGGATCATAATTTACTGGAGCTTGAGCCAGTAAAGAAGAGGCTCTCTCGAACTGAGAACGTGTGCGTCGCTAATCTGTAGGATCACCGGCAAGATCACCTGCTGCATCTCGAGTAGCACGAACCCATTTTGGAAGCTCAGGAGCTGAAGGAGGATCCTGAGATGGTGAGGGAGGATTGTCATCCTCACTTTCATCATCTGAAGAGGAAATGTTTTCAAAGGTAGAAGAGATAGGAAGAGGTGGCACATCCGCCGGACTAGGCTCGCAGGCCGATATATTTTCATCAAATTTTACATCTCTTCTAATGATAACATTTTTGGACTTAAATGGAATAAGTCTATAGCCTTTGACATCTTCAGAATATCCAACAAAAGTACATTTTTCACTCTTAGGTTCTAAAGCTTTATGCTTTTCATCTGGAATATGGGCCCACGCTTCACTTCCAAAAACACGAAAGTGACTTACATCTGGTTTGATTGAGCTCCATGCTTCTTCTGGAGTGATATTATTTAAAGCCTTAGTAGGAGTGCGATTTATTATGTAATTTGCACAGTTAAGTGCTTCTGCCCAAAAACTAAGACCAAGTCCTTTAGATTGTAGCATACAATTAGCCATTTCCTTTAAGGTGCGATTCTTCCTTTCAGCTACACCATTTTGTTGTGGAGTATATGGAACAGTATGTTGCATTTGAATTCCATTCTCAGTGCAATAGTTGATGAATGTGTTTTTAACATATTTTCCGCCATTATCAGATCTTAGCTTAAGAATTTGATGTCCAGATTGTTTTTCAACAAAGGCCTTGAAGGCCAAAAATGTGTTAAATACTTCACTCTTGAGTTTTAAGAAGTATACCCAAGTGCGTCTGGAGAAATCATCAATGAAAGTTAAGAAATACTTGCAGCCAGAGAATGACACAACTGGAAGTGGACCACATAAATCACTATGCACAAGCTGTAAAGAGGTTGAGGCGTGCCAAGAGGCACCTTTTTCAAAACTATCCCGATGATGTTTTCCGAGTACACATCCGGAACAAACACCATCTCTGCAAGATACCATAGGAAGTCCTGTCACCATATTTTCTTTACATAGATTCTGAAGGGAGCGATAGTTTAAGTGACGAAATCGCTCATGCCAAAGTTTGCTCACTTCATCGTTATGAGCAACAAATACTGAGGGAAGATTTGATGACCCAAAGTTGTGAAACTTATACAACCTTGTAGAATCACCAGCAATGCCAGTAGCTAAAATCTTTTTAGGATCTCTTAGGTCCTTGATTACAACATCATGAGGTGAAAATTCAACGATTTTACCTTCACCTGAATGAGTTATCTGATATACAGATAGAAGGTTGCAGGATAAGGTTGGAACACATAATACATCATTAAACTGACCATTGTCTAGATGAACAGTTCCAGTCCCTACAACACTAAGAGATCTATCATCACCAACATATATATTTTTGGTGTTACAATCATTTAAAGAAGAAAACATGGCTTTGTTTTTGGCCATGTGATAAGAAGCTCCAGAATCAATGAGCCACTCATGAGAATGAGAAGAAGAAGATACATTTAATGGATAACCAGACCGAGATGATTGACAACCACATGCAGAAAGTGCCATTCCTGAAGATGAAGTTGAAGTTGAAGAATGCTCCACATGGATGTTATGTTTCTTCATCGCTGCTTCCAAGGCTTCCATCTTTTTAAAGCATTTGGATTCTAAGTGGCCATCTCGATTACAAAAGTTGCAATGTCTATCAGTATTCTTCCATTTGTTTTTATTTGTCTTATCATTTTGTTGAAATGATTTTTCATTTTGAGGCTGAGATTGCTTAGGACCCTTGTTTGGTTTAGGACCATTCTTTTTAGGATATGACTTCTTAGGATTCTTTGAATTTGGTTGTTGTTGGGCGGCTAACGCTTTCTTGGAAGAGTTTCCAAGATTAAGAAGACCAAGGTGTAAGAGTTTTTCTTGTTCTCTTATTAAAGAATCACAAAAAGAGTCAAAGGAAGGGGACTTGTAGTCTGTTCCTTAAGAAATGAAGGCTTATCTTGTAGAATGGAAGGTGGAAACAAACACAGAGTAGGCTGGTCCCAACTTTGTAAGAATGGAATAGATAAGGTTACTATCTTTTTCTTAACTTTAACACCTTCCAAGAGATATCTAAGGGTCTTGAACATGGACAAGAAATCTTCAATGCAAGAAAAATTATTAGGGTCCAATGTAAGCAACTCATTTTCAAGTTGATGGGCTCTAAGTTCATTTTTAATCCCAAAAACTTTATTGATTTGTTTCATTTCTTCTACAGGAGTATCAAGTTCTGCAATATGGAATCTAAGATCTGGAGAAATAGACATCCCTATCAATCCACGTGCTTGATCTTGCCTATTTTCCCATTTAGCAGCTTTATCTTCTGTTAAACACACATGGACAACAAAAACAATATGAAAGATAAAACATGCAATTCATTTTTTATTAACATGAGATATACATTTATAGTACATTATGTGACTCTTGGGTTTCAGATCCCAAGGTCTCTTGGACTGCTTTTGTCCATTCGACTTCCACACTAACCCATTGAGGATTAGGTGTCCAACATTCCCCCCCTTAATCCGAAGGGTTATGTATGAGTCCAAGAAGAGAGCTGTAATACAAAATGTGCAAAAAATGGATGGCAGCACTAGGCTGAATGTGCTCTATGAAATGTTGGTAAGAAGGGCGGTGGTTTAAGGATGACCACCAACATTGGAACACTTAGTGACATTCCCGGAACTCTTCCAAAACTGGCAAGAAACTGAAGTTTTCTGCTAGAGGAAGTGATCCTATTGTTTTAAAGAGGGAAACCTTCAACCATAAAAGGGAGGCCTCACCTCGCATAAAAGGGAGAACTTCAACCTAAAAAGGGAAGTCTCAACCTGTGATGATTTAAGGATGACCAACAACTCTGGAATGCTTAATGCAATTCCTGGAACTCTTCCAAAACTGGCAAGAAGCTGGTGGCTTCTGCTAGAGGAAGTGTTCTCAATTGTGTTCCTGGAATGCTTCCGAAACTGGCAAGAAGTTGAAGTCTTCTGCTAGAGGAAGTGTCCCAGATTGCCAACTGAAGGCATGTTCAGGGGCATATTTGTCTCTGGCTACAACTCTGAAACTGGTGTGGCAAGTTGTCGCTCAGGCTCGCTTGATGTGACATTGAAGCTTGTAGATGACCATCATTTCTCCCCCCTGTCAAATACAAGGTGAGATGATGGAGAAAACTCAACTGCAAGACTAATCAATACTCTGGAACAAGTTCTGATATGCGTTTGGAATATCTTCTTGGCTGTTGATGCCCATTGCCAAGAAGCGATCCATCCAAGATGAATCTTTGTTCTTGCAGGACGTTTGTTTTTGAAGCATCTGTGTGAAGAATGGCTAGTTTTATGACAGTGCTTACATGGATGAAGATCAAAACAGTGATCTTTCAGATGGCCAACTCGGTCACAGTGTTGGCATTTCACGATCTATTGTTGTTGTTGTTGTTGTGGAAGAGGGGCAGAGTCTGGAACAGCTGAAGCTGAACTGTCATGAGGAGCAGGTGAACTGTCATGAATGAATCCGGCACTCTGAAATTGAATGGGCTTGGCATAGTCTGGAATATGAAAGGACAAGTCCTTGTCATATCCAAGACCAGTTCTGTGCTTGTTGTGGACAAGCTGTTCCCAAGGTCTGATGATGGGCTTGGGAAGTGCAGACTGAGTTTCTGCATCTGCATGTTCAAATGCTGCTTTATTTGAATAAACTGTAACATTATTAACATGCTGCTGATGGGTGGTTATCTCAATGTTCTGAACAAAAACAGGTTCAGAATGATGTCTATTTTGATGTAGCTCTTCTTGTTGTAGCTACGATTCAAGCTGCAAAAAATCGATCTTTTCCTGTGCATTTTGTAGACATGTCTGAATTTCTGAGAGAGATCCTTTGCTGATTTGTAATGTGTCATCAACAGTAGATAATATCAGAGTTTTAAGGAACTGTAATACTTCACTGGTTCTGGCCATTTTTCTTCAATGTCTGATTTACACCTTAAAAAACTGATCACAACTACTACTCAATGTAGAAAATTAATATCTACTCATAGTACACAACAATATCCTTTATAAACGTCAGCAAATGATCAGTGTGCAATATAAAAGATTACAATCAGTTCACCAAAATCTTTATGCAGCAGTGGAATCAAGGAATCAATGCACTATAATGAGTTTTAAATACAATGCCACAATTGGGGTAGCAGCAACTCCAAAACTTGTTTGGATCCTTCAAATACTCCTTCACTCTTCAACGTATATCAACACTTCAGTATCAGCTAATGAGAAGAATATACAACCACACAAATAGTCTCTAAATGGCATCCAAATTGTGACAAACTCATTCTGGTATGGTAGAAATTGACCCAGAATACCAACAGCCAGCAGCAATATATTAAGTAACTAGATAACTGTGTTTGAGCTCCTCCAAGTACAAACACTTTATAATTCGGCTCAGATCAGGAAGATGAACTCAGCGAGGCGAGCTATAGCTTTGAATCAGAAACGGGAGTTCAGAGAAGCCTTTAGAGATGGAGATTCAGTTACCATTGCATTGTCATTTGGTTTCTTGTGTGTAAATTATTTAGAGGAAGAAGCCAGATAATCAATTCGGTGCAGAGGTTATATAAGAATAATGATATATATAGCAGTGGCACCCATAAATAAACTTTTTTTCTTTTTAATCTGAATACACAGTCAACAAATAGAAGTATAGAGGTCGTTTGCTTCCTAATAGTGGCAAAATAAACAAGGTGAATAAAATATTGGAACCTGGTTGCTTAGCTTAATTTGCAGCCCCTATATCTCTTCAAACTCGGCTTCTTTACACTAGCAATATGCCCAGAATTTATCTTTGATGTAACACACAGCCCCAAGAAAGCAAACTCGGTCCAGAAGTAGTTGTCAAGTGGTGTACGACTCCCTTGCTGTCACTTTTAGAACTCGTGGCTAGCTCAAAACTGGAGATTCAGTCATAGGAAATAAATCTGGCCACGTTCAACTGATGCACTCGGTCTTATGTATTCTCAGCAAACTCAGTACTTCAAATTCAAGGACTCATGTGTGAACTTGTCTTCAGGTGGCAGAAAATCAACTCGGGTAGGAGATAACTCAGGCAGCAGAAAAAAAATGAGTGGGTTCTCAAGACACCCGTCCAGCTACCATGTTCACGTTTGCCATCGAAATTGAAATTGCAACAAACCAAAATAGAATATAACAGGGAACCAGAAAAATATTCAAGACTTTCAGATGCCTGAAAACCTAGAGCAAATGCAGAAATTTCTTATAAGATATAACAGAAACTCCGCCGATATCAATCTTTCACACAAATCTAATGTTTATTCAGCCAAGCTATAAAGCGTAACAGCCTTATATATCTGATTGTAGGACTCCGCGATCGTTCCTATCTATGAACGTTGAGAGAGGTTTTGGAAGACTCAATTCGGGCTTGAGTCTAATCGGTATTCTTGCCAAATAACCAACGCTCCATCAACTTCCAGCAAAATATCAATCACTTCACCTTCTGAAACCACGACGGCTGAGTGATTGACCACTCATCTTCCGATCGGGCAAGACTTCAGGCGAGACTCCACACATATATCGGTATTTGTGTTGTACGCTGGTCCTTATCTTATTCAACAAAATAGAAACATACTCCATAGATTGATACGCCTCTACACACTGATACGCCTCCACATGCTAAGATGCTGATATACATACGCCCACCTCTGAAAAGGAAATGACAACTGGGAACTTGGTGCACCTCCGCCTTGTATCCATCAGAGCCTCAAGATTAACGTTTAATGCGTTCTACCGAGAAGAAGTACAATTACATTAGGGACAAAAAACATACTTCTGAGGAGATGTTAAATATACGGCTCTATCGCTAAGACTAGACATGGAGCTACACTGGCTCAAGGGCATAAGCCACTCACATCACCAGGGAGGAGACTCTTCTGAAACTATATCTGTGATCTGTATTGAAGCAAAGAAGCAGAATCTCGAGTCTTGTATTTTTTTCTTAATCCCCAGAGCTATACTCTCAGTCGACCGCCTTGTGAGGGGGATTGGATATATACCATATATATATAGTGTGTTACCAAGATTCTTCGTGGAAACTTCCGACCTCTGGGTCGCTTCCCAATTTATTCTCAAGCCGCGCTATTTTTACAAAAAGCCAAGAATGTGAGTGACAGTGGCAAGACTTTGACGGAGTTATTGGTCTTAAGACGTTACGACTCACCTTTTTCCTAATGTGGCACACACCATGATCACGTCATGAGAGTTCCATAGATGACGCAGTCGATGACAGCACGAGGTGGATTTGAGGCAACCATGCAGTGATTTCAGCCATGAACACCTTAAGCTACAGAGGCCTGTAAAGTTATTGGGAGGAGAAATGAATGCAAAAGAGGAAGGAGCTTATGAAGGTCATAACCAGGGGCTTCAATTTGAAAACGACCAAAATTCCAAGGACCGCAATTTAATTTTGTCGGACACAGAGGCTTCTGCTTCCACGATTGTTACCGAGAACACAAGCACTGGCGAGGGCTCTAATGCCCGTATGTTTCCTTGCTGCTATTGCTCAACAAAGTTCTACAGTTCTCAGGCATTGGGAGGTCATCAGAATGCCCACAGAAAGGAGCGCAAAATGGCTAGGACGCACTATATATATAACAGTGGTATATGAGAGCTTTGCAACACAAACAGTAACGACAACGCAGTATGAGTGGTATCGAGTATTACAATAGACTGGAGCTGTAGAGCATGATAGTCAAGGGGCCGATTGGTATTAATTAACATCAAGCCAATGGTGGTATGGGAAATCACACCACTGGAGCAAAGCCGAAAACGCATGTAATAAAACTATTATTGCATGGTAGAGAGGAGCAGTGATTCGATGAACTGATACCACAAAGAATAATGGCAGAAGTGTTTTTTCATTTTTGCATGGGAGAATATATAAAACGCATAGCTGACAAGCACAGAGATACCGTGTCAGAGAATAATCACAGTGCTGTTATACCAGCGCTCCTACCACATCGTTGTTTACTTAAAAACGCATATGACAAAGGGCGCAGTCAATAAAATTGACAGACAGACATCTCAGAACCGCTTGGACAGCGCTAGACAGCGCTGGCAATGTCAGGAGCAGCTAACATTTAGTTGAAGAAATATTCGTGAGAAAATATTCCTGAGATGCAGAATTGATGGCAGAAATGACTGCACAGAAAGGCCATAAGACAAATGGCTCACATTAATTTAGCAGGGCAGGAATACGCCCGCTCTGATACCATGTTAAAAACACATGGACAGCAAAAACAATATGAAAGATAAAACATGCAATTCATTTTTTATTAACATGAGATATACATTTATAGTACATTATGTGACTCTTGGGTTTCAGATCCCAAGGTCTCTTGGACTGCTTTTGTCCATTCGACTTCCACACTAACCCATTGAGGATTACATGTCTAACATCTTCATCCTTCGGTTTCTTTTCTTGGCCTGAGGCTATTCTGTAGAGACATTTACTTCTAAGTAAAGCCTCAATGTAGGACAACCATTGGAAGTAGTTGGTGCTGTCAAGGGTAACTTGGTATTGACTTTCCATTTCAACGGAAACTAAAGCTAAAGATGATGAAAATAAGTGTTCCAATGGATAGATCTCGAAAAATTAGGCTGGTTTAAAATAAACGGCTCTGAAAACGGCTTCTGGATGAAGAATTTATGGCTTTTTGAAAAAAGTTGTTGAAGTTGCCGACGAAGTGCGGGAATGTGCGGAAATGAAAAAGTCCGCCCCCAAAAAATGGTGACTTGAACCCAAGACCTCTATTCCCTTAAAATAGCTTTGAACCAATTGAGCTATACAAAAAATTTGAGAGAGAGAGAGGGGGGGGGGTGTTTTGGGTTGCGTGCTTGCTTTGAGAAAGCTCTTTTTCCCTACAAAACAAAAAACACAAAACCCAACACGGACATGCAAAGAAAACGAACCTCACGGCTCAAAGTTAGCTTTAGCTGAAAAAATAAATATTTTCAAAAATGAACCTTGCGGCTCAAAGTTAGCTTTAGCCGGAAACTAAATATTTTCCTCAATGTTCCTGATTTTCTGAGATCACCCTAAGGCGCAGGGAAAAGAGCATACACATGAGAAAAATCCTTCCTTTCTGTTTCTGATTTGCCCAGATCGCACAGAGTCCCAGGGCAAAGAGCATACGCAGAAATGAAAGGTATAGATCCGGTAATAAAAAAAGGCTAAATAAACCGAAACCGAAATAAACAGAGAGAAAATAACAGTAAACTGCAAATAAACACTATATACCTCCAGATCTTAAAAATGACGCAGCTAGGGCTACCGGAAACCTTTTCGCGTGAAACGAAAGGGGTTCCTCACTGGAACAGATGCTCCCAACACAACAGAGCAGTCCTCTCGGCCCGAAAGCAGTCAGAAACAACAGATCTAGGAAACGACAGTCGGATGCAGTTCTACCGGCTTCAGATTTGGATCACCAACGGACGCAGCCCTCAAATAGCTCCGATACCATGTGGGATTTTACAGGGTAAGTTCCTCAGATAGAACACCAAAGGACACCGCTCACAACCAGATCGCAGATCAATACACCAGTATTTTTGACGTGGTTAAAACCCTCAAAGAGGGAAACAGTCCACGGCCTGAGCCAACGCGGCCACTTCAGGCAATTTATTAATAAAAGAATGAAAATTTACATATGCTTCTCTCATGCACGGATTACCCTACAAATGACCCTCCATGCGCTTTAAATAGAAATCATGGACCAATCGGGTGTCAAGCCACAGATCAAGTGTCGGTAATACCGAGGAGAGAATGAACCGTCGGATCACTACATATCGTGACCGTCAGATTGTAAGTTACAAAATGTACAGCCGTAAAGAAACACACTTTACCTAACTCTATACCTAACTCTATACCTAACTCTATACTAGACCAAGTTGTACTTAACTATTTCCTATGTGTCGGAATATCCTAACAGATATGAAGATTCAATCACAGATGAAACAAAGAAGAATAACCCAGGGAAAGACTTAACATAAAACCCTAATCTCTGTATTATCATACAAGTGGAAATATGTTCAATATTACAAAAAGAATCATCTCTCAAGCTATCCTGCTCTCTATGCAACCAAATTGTTGATCATAGACAGTCAAAGGCTTCTTAGAAACTTTCTCCTCTACCCTCCAAGCCTCCTATTTCCTTGCGCAGTTTTCCTTGGGGTCTAGTGCTGCCACCTGTGTGAATTGGCCTTTTAACACACTCACTAACCTCTGATCTAACTGCGCAATTGTGAAGAAAATAATTCCTTGTACATGGATGAGTTTCCTATATAAGAAAAATCCTCCAACTGATATTGTCACTTCCTCTAATATCAACTGGGTCTCTAACTGAACTGACGTGCATGGGTTATTTATGAGAGAATATTCAATTATATGAAGTACACTAGTTACATGCACGCATGCATTAACTAACTAAACTCATAATTAGCTCAACAAACTATTTGAACTAATCTAACTGGACTTAACTCAGTTAATTGAGCTAACTAATTACAACTCAAAGTACAACTCATCTTGATCTCCTTAATTAAGGGATAAATTCCTCAATTAATGGGATAATTGTTGCATGTCCTCGCATAGACTTCATGTTTAATTTTCTGCAACTAATTAATTCAAAATGAATTAATTAATTACTTTACAAACAACTACTAAGATCAAATTCAAATTTTACTTCTCAATTTTTGTTCAGGGACTAGCTAAAATTGGAATCCATTTCGAAATGCTATTTATAGCAATGCTATTTTTAGCACTTCCATTTTCCATTCCTTGTTGCTATCTCCAACACTAGTACCCGAACTATTATTTATAGCAATGTTATTTTTAGTTTTTCTATTTTTAGCATTTCTTGTTGCCATTTTCAACACTCCCTCTCAACAAGAAAGGCATTCAACTTGAACCCGATCATGAACCTTTGGAATGTTATGCATGCAACACTTCTGCCAATTGTTATTGCTCCAGCAACTCTAGAAACAAAAAAACTCCCACCTGACCTCTATGTTGGGCTATAAACATCCTCTGATGCTTCCTCTACCACTGACAAGTGCTCCCTCTGTGACCTATAAGTTGCTGCAACACTCTATGCATCTCACACTGTTGCACACCTCTCTATGCCATCTTGCGCTGGTGCAACACTCTTGTGCCTCTTGCATTGTTGCAGGTTGCTAGCTCTGCACTGTCTTGGGATTCCTGAATTGTAGCTCTCTCTACCGCTCCATCACATTTGTCTCCACCCACTCAGCCAGTCCTACTACTCCTCGTCAGGGCTCCTGTAGCAGTGTCTAATCAAAGAGGCTGGGTACCTCAAGGATCCTACCCCTATTTCAGCCTTCTTCGGACTATCATTTCACATTGCCACACCTCAGACCTGGAGGTATGGATGGATGTGATCACTCTGCCCACTTGGCCTGGAATTTCCCCATACTGGAGGTCTCTGCATGAGTGGATGCCTGCACTCAGTCTCCTCTTGGATTCTCCAGTTGTGGCTGCTCCACAACCCCTTGAAGCTACTTCACCAATTGTGACTCCTCCACAATTGTCTGAGACTTCTTCTGGCGCTACATGTTGAGAGGTAATGTACTCTCCCTCTCAACCACCAAGTTTCTAACATTTTCCTTGCTCCTCAAGGCTTTTCATGTATCTTGTACCAAGTGCATACAGGTTCTTGGCTAGCACACCAATCTGTTTCATCCTTCCCGCCGTCACAAAAAGTTCAAGAAAAAGAGTTGATTTAAAATCAATGATATCTCCCTCATCTGAACTCCAATTCAGCAGATTGTTTTTTTGAATTTGGGTATTTTTCCTCAAGGAATCCAGATCTACTATTTTTTTCTGAAAATTTTGCAAAAAAGTTTTCAAATCCGCTCTGTAAACTCGCGGCCCATTTTTTTTTTTACTTCGGATTTTCTTCTTTGCATAATGTTCACTGCTGTGATCACCTTTTCTCAGATACCATGTAGAAATGCTCACTGTAGATTAACCTGATAATGCAATATACTAAAGCAAAATAATTAATCTACCTCTACCATCAAACTTGCAGAAGCTTAATCGATTTTGAGCAATATCAAATAGAACACATATAATAGAGAAGAAGATTCAATCACACATGAAACACAAAATAATAACCTGGGGAAAGCCTCTGTCTAAAACCCCAATCTCTGTATTATCATACAAGTGGGAATATGTTCAGTATTACAAAAAGAATCAGCTCTCAAGCTATCTTGCTCTCTCTGCAGTCAAACTGTTGCTCATAGACAGTCAAAGGCTTCTTAGAAACCTTCTCCTCTACCCTCCAAGCCTCCTATTTCCTTTCGTAGTATTTCTTGGGGTCCAGTGCTGCCACATGTGTGAATTCGCCTCTTCACACACTTACTAACCTCTGATCTAACTGCGCAATCCTGAAGGAGATAATTCCTTCTACGTGGATTAGTTTCCTATATAGGAGAAATCATCCAACTGATAGTACACTGTCCCTTCCTCCGATCTCAGCTAGGTCTCTGACTCAACTGACATGCATGAGTTATTTATGAGAGAATATTTAGTTATCTGAAGTACACTAGTTACATGGATGCATGCATTAACTAACTGAACTCACAATTAGTTCAATAAAATATTTGAACTAATCTAGCTGGGCTTAACTCAATTAATTGAGATAACTAATTACAACTCAAAGTACAACTCATCCTGATCTCCTTAATTAAGGGATAAATTCCTCAATTAATGGGATAACTATTGCATGTCCTCACATAGACTTCAAGTTTGAATTTTTGCAAAGAATTAAATCAATATGAATTAATTAATTATTTTACAAATAGCTGCTAAGATCAAATTTGAATTTTACTTCTCAATTTTAGATCAGGGACTAACTAAAGTTGGAATCCATCTTGAAATGATATTTATAAAAATGTTATTTTTAGCACTTCCATTTTTCATTCCTTGTTCCTATGTCCAAGACTAGTACCCGAACTGCTATTTATAGCAATGATATTTTTAACATTTCTATTTTTAGCATTTCTTGTTGCCATTTTCAACAGTATACCTGAATTAACAAAGCTTAAAATGAAATTGCAGGAATTTCTTGATAAAGGTTATATTCACCCAAGTGTGTCCCCTTCGGGAGCACTTGTTTTGTTCATCAGGAAGAAGGAAGGTACCCTATGATTATGTATTGGTTATAGATAACTTAATAAGTTGGTTGTCAAAAAAAGATATCCTTCGCCAAGGATCAATGGCTTATTCGATCAAGTTAAGGTTGCCACCATGTTCTCTAAGATAGACAAGTTGTCATATGGATATCATCAGATAAGAGTGGAGGAAGAAGGTATTCCCAAAACAACTTTTATAACATGTTATTCTCATTATGAGTTAGTGGTGTTTCCTTTTAGGCTTACCAATTCCCTAGTGACTTCCATGAGTCTCATGAATAGTCTATTCCATCCATACCTTGATAAGTTTGTTATACTTTTTTTTGACAACATTCTCATATATTCCAGAAATTTAGAGGAACACAAGAAGCATTTACAAATCATGTTACAAACATTAACAGAGCATCAGTTATATGCTAAATTGAGCAAATGTGACTTCTACAAATATTGGATACAATACTTAGGCCATGTGATTCTTTGGAAGGGATATTTGTAGATCTCGAGAAAATTATACTTATTATGGAATGGTTGGTTCCTGCTAATGATGTAGACATTTGATCCTTTATGGGCTTAGAAGGGAATTGTCATTGTTTCATTGAGGGATTGTCTCAGATAGCTTATCCTATAATGACCCTACAAAAGAAGTGAAAAAAATTCAAATGGACTACTGAATGTCAGCATAGTTTTGAGTTATTAAAGCATTTACCAACCACTTCCCGACTATCAAAAATCACAGATCTAGAAAAGGAGTTTCTGGTATGTACTAATGCTTGTCAATAAGGAGTGGGAGGAGTGTTAATGCAAAAGGGTAAAGTGATTTCTGATGAATTGAGGAAATTGAAAGAACATGAGAAAAGATATTTTGCTTACGATCTAGAATTAACCGTGATAGTGCATGCTTTAAATGTATGGAGGCATAATCTATGTTGATGACAGACCTTAGTAGCTTAGCCAGTTTATTTAAACAATCTCATTTGAATGCACGAAAATCAATATGGACAACCTTTTTAGGTGAATTTGATTTCGATAATAAACATCTTAAAGGAAAGGAAAATCAAGTGGCAGATGCACTCACTAGGAGATCACATCAACTCTATGAAATTTCATATAGTCCAGTGGAATTGAATTTGTCAAATCAGATTAGGGAATCTACTAACAATGTCCGAGAATATAATTTTTATGGCAGCAAGCCAATCAGATAAATAACTCAAAACAACAAGCCAATTACACAATAAATGAAGACAATATGTTAACCTTCAAAGGAAGAATATATGTTCACAATCAGAAAGTTGTTAAATTATATAATTTGGATGAATTTCATAGGAGACTTTATGTTGCCCACCTGTGGTATCAAAAACTATTTTATGCAATTAAAAAAAACTACTTTTGGCGTGGAATGAGAAGGGGTATCATAGAATATTTAGCCAAATGTTTGGCGTGTCAGCAAGTTAAAGTTGAACACCAACATTCATCGAGACTACTTAATCCCTTACCCTTCCTATAATGGAAGTGGGAAGTAATTGCATTGGATTTCATCACGAGACTACCTAAAAATCGAAGGCAAAATGATTCAATCATTGTGGGCCTTGATAAATTAAGTAAAGTAGCCCACTTTATTTATGTTCAATCAACCTAGAAAACTTTACAGATTCGAGATTTTTAGGCTTCATGGGATGCCTAAGGTTATGATTTATGTCCAAGATGTAAAATTGAGATTTGTTTTTTGGAAAACTCTTTTCACCATTTTGGGTACTCAAGTTCGGTTTTGCACCACCTATCACCCATAAATAGATTGGAAAACAGAGTGAGTAAACCAAGTGCTGGAAGACATGTTTCACATGTATGTGATGCAACAACCAAATAAATGGTACGAATATCTTCACATGGTGGAATTTTCCTATAACGATAGTTATCATGAATTTTTGAAATTAAACCCTTTTGAGGTTCTTTATGGAAGAATATGCAAGACACCCATGAATTGGAAAAACCGAAAGGAAAAATTAATGTTGGGGCTTGTTAGCCGAAGTGGAAAGAATTATGAAGAAAATTCGACAGAATTTAAAAGTTGCTAAGGATAAACAAAAGGATTATACAGACAAGAAAAGAATGTATAGAGAATTACAGGTGGGAGATCATGTTTATATTCGGGTATGACCCTGGAAAATCACTTTTCAATGGAAAAGATGTTCAATGTTAGCCCCTAGATACTGTGACTTCTTCCAAATACTAGAAAGGATTGAACCTATTGTATACAAGTTAGCACTAGATAGATGCATACAAATCCATAACGTGTTTCATGTGTCCTTATTAAAAAACTAATTATATGACTTTAGACACATTATTAATTTGCAAGAAGTATAGCTAAGAGTTAAAGAATTTTTTTTTTTTTAATGATGGATGAACTTAGCTTAATATTAATCATTAATGACATGATTATGTTGTGAAACAGGTGCAAACAGAAAAAGAAAACTTGGTAGGGAACCTCCATATTCTCGAGTGGAGATGAATAATATTACGAAGGTGAGCCATCGCCCAAGTTAAAGTGAAATGGAAGCACTTTAGCCAAGACGAGGCTGCCTCAGAAGATGAAGGCTAGATGTAAAAATCATATCCTTGAATACTTGGTAGGGATCCTCCATATTCGTGAGTGGAGATAAATAATGCTACAAAGACGTGCCATCACCCAAGTTAAAGTGAAATGGAAGCACTTTAGCCAAGAGGAGGCTTCCCCGAAAGATGAAGGCTACATGTAAAAATCACATCCTTCTTTGTTCCAGGAAAAAGAAAAGAAAAAAACACCCAGGACGGTGTCTGACTCAAGGGGGGAAGTTGTAACACCCATGAGCATGGGACAATTGGATAATTTTATCAATATTTACTCTCAATTTATTATTACTTGAGTTCATTAAACAATTTAGTATTAAGTTAAAGACATTTCGAAACGAATAAAGGAAAGAAGAACATTTTGTTTATTTATTTTAAATGTTGTTAAATTCTGTGTAGTTAAGGAAAGACATGAAAAATTTGAGGAGGATCTTGGCTTCGAGGTACTTAAAGGTAACAATTACTCACTTCCTCAGGGAGGATAAAAGGACACAAGGAAAAGAAAATTTCTCTCTAGAAGGAGAGAATACGGAGAATGACAAGATGCAGTCACGAAAGAAAAATGTTGAGAAGGGTATTTGAGATCATTGAAAGAAAATTGTTGAGAAGGGTCTTCGAGATCATGTACTAACCAGTCAAAACCCTAAAGAAGGACAAATTGGATTAGACTAGAGTCCTCAGGTCCTACAACATCTTAATCTTTAACAACTCTCGAAGCGACGAGGCTCAAGGGGAGGTCGTGAGGTGATTCCCAGACTCACTAGTTGGGTGGTTAGCTAGTGAATTTCCTTGTCAGAATTCCATAAGAATAGGGTTGAACAAATAAATATTAGATTTATGCATTGTTTCTCTATCTTCTAAACACTTCTCTTTTTATAAATACTGAAATGCAAGATTATTTATCTTGATTATTTATGTATTTTATAGACTTTGAAAAGAAAATTTATATCTCTATTATACAACTTCTAAATATGAGATTATTCCTCTATTTGTAAATATACCTTGATAGAGCACTTTAATCTCTTGTTCCATTAGAACAATGGTACGAATGTTTTCTTAAAATACCACATGGTATAGCAGAGGTTAAGTAACTAGTAAAGATAAAGAGATTATTGTCAGTAAGCTGAATGGATTGATGTTTTAACCGATAACAATGGTGAGTAACAATGCACTATTAAGTTTCTTATAATAAAAACCTTGAATGCATAACCCTTCTGGTATATATCTTAATATGTAATAAAATAGAGGAAAACACACAACTAAGAACATACAGAGTGGATATCCATTAGAATAATGTGAAAGAATCATATATGTTGACTCGCAAGAATGTAAAATATGTGCGAGCGTAATTGTAAAGGAAGTATGCAACAATTTAAATGTCCTGAAGAAAAGGAGTCGCTTTTCCATAATTAAATTGTTACGTTTTTAGTTATTTAGCTTTAGAATTTGTTACTTCGTCGAGACATGGAAGTATATTCCCATAACAGTCCAAATTCTATATAAATAATCTAATACCAAACACCTCATAGGTAGAGAAACAACCCTGCTGGATGCAAGAGTCTCTATGTCGAGTGGGTAAGGCCATACATTAATGAATAGTACTAATTATGTAGGGACAGAAATGATAAAAGAAAAATCCAGAAGTTGCAATGAAAACTGCTAACTGAAACCTCAATCATTAACACAGGATTATATCACGATGTTCTCAACAATAAAAAATGTATTCAGGCAATTAATGTTCAAAAGTGGTCAAGCGACTGTAAAAACAACAAAATAATGCAACTATTCATCATCATGACTACAACATTAATAGTATCTGGGTTATAAAATGTAAACCCCATTTGGGAAAAATTGTAATACATACTTGTGGAAGAAGCTTAATTACGAACTGTAGGAACAATGCGTCCTCTACCCTTCACTAGAAACAATCAAATCCTCAACAACTAAGACCTGAGGAACATTAGATTTTTCCAAGTGAACCTAGAATGGTGATTGAGCCACACACTGGAACCAGAAGTGCACCCTACAGGGGAAGTTGTAACCTGCATTCGATAGAAAACAACACTATTATCAGAAAGAAATAAAACCTATGTAGCAAAAGCGAAAATTGCCTATTGTGGCTGCAAAGAAGGGCGATACCTTAAGGGACTGTGTTGCTTGTTGGTAGCCACCGAGACTCGAGAAACTCCATTTTGTCGGGTAGGTAACCTTGTAAGCATAGAAACACTCAGAGACTCAAGCCTGCAATGAATATATAACGCCAGAATTCTTTTGGGGGTCAACATTATAGGAAAGAAAAGGGTACCTGGGCACCGACATCGAGGTATCATTGACCGCTTTTCACAAAAAACCCAAAACTTTGGATGTGGTGCGAAGCTCGCCTAGAGAGATGGAGAGATGAAAGGACTGAATGACAAACAAAACGATCGGTCAGGAGGGGTACCGTTATTCGATATCCCATCCGAGGAAGGAGTGATATCAGATCAGAAGATAAGAGATCAACGGCAAGAAGGTAACCATGTGTCAGATGGGTTGTTCCAGTTACGAACCTGTCCCAAGGACAACTCGAGGTCGCACTTCATGAAAGTTCGATGATGCAAACCAAAGCGTATGAACGTATATCATAACAATGGTTGTTGTTCTCTCAATTAAAATCAAGCCTAACACCGGTGTGGAAAAAAAGTTCACAATAATAGAAATCATAATATATATGTATCGACATGAGTTAATTAAAATGAATTAAGTTTAATGCTTAGTATCATTCCATATTGACATGAGTTCATTAAATATGCATCAAGTATGATATCTGGTGAACCTGTATAGCATATACCATCCCAGGGATAAAGATCTCGCATAGGCATCAAAATCATGCAATATATAACAATCCGTATGAACTAAAGGGAATATTTTTTTTTTAACTGTTGTGATATGTATGTATTTTTTTTATATAGTTCTTTGAACATGTTACAATATTTTACAATGATCATAAAAAAAATTTGGAGCATCAAAAAAAATCTACAATAAATAAAGAACAAGTTAAAGTTAGGCATTAAAACTTATACTTACAATCTAAAAATTAGTATATATTTATTATAACCATGGATCTAGCAACACTAAGACTATAGAGATATCAAAACATGAAATATTTTATTTATGGTTGAGAGTGATTTTACCACTTCTCCTTAGTATGACCCTTCCAAATGAGATTATATACATTTTATAATATTTAGAATTAAACAAACCAAACATGTATATTCATTATTTTTTATTATATTTAACATTTTTTTAATATTTTTATTTTAATTTTAAAAAGTCATGTGTCTGCTCAATATTGACTGTGACTCAATATTAACTATGGACATACTTACATGTCTCTCTTATACTAAGTTTTCAAAAATAAAATTTTGAGTTATTTTGTTATGTGTCATGTGACTAGTTATAATTGCTTTAAATATAGGTGATATAAGAATTTCACTTATAATAGAATAATATTGTTTTTACTAAATACATATTTTATATTTACTATGGTTAATAAATAAATTTATTAAGAAACAAAATTCTTTAGAAAATTTTGAAAACGTAATAACATAATCTAAATGATAATTAATGATAATAAAACACTAATCAAAAGAATCACACTTCTTATATACCAATTTGAAATCTGATAGGAAAACACACACATATATAATTCTAATGCATGATATATTATTTAATAGTTTGAAGATGAATATTAGTTACTTTAAAAAAAAATCTTTCATAATGAGTCTTGACTTCACAAACGAGAAATAAATTAAACATGTAATTTCTTAATAACAAAAAACTCTTTAACAATGACGACTTAACAGAAAATTATTTCATTAAATTTTTATTTTTAAATTATAATATTAAATTACATTCTTTTTTCAAAATAAGTTTAGATATATCTCTATATGACATGCTTTAGAAACACCAAATTATAAAGTGTTTTCCATTCATATATTTCAAAATTTAATTATAAAGTGAATTCAATTCATATATTTCAAAATTTATTTATACCATATAAATATTTTAATGTTATTTTATTTTATTTTCTAATATATTTTTATATCTTTAAAAAAATATTCTAATAATACTTTGAAAAAAAATGGTTTATGAACCATATTGGTTGATTGGTTCGAAAAATATGCTTCGAAATAAAACCAGTTTATGAACAATATTAGTTAATTTAAGGACCGACCAAAACCTTTCAATGTGATTTCTTTTAAAAATATTTTTAATATTCAACTTTACATTATTACATATGTATTATATTAAAGTTATAAATAATGTCTTTCTCTAAAATATATATTATATTCCGGAAAAAAAAGATAGATATATTTTTACCATTTGACGACATAACTTGAGCATATCTGTTTGCATTTAGAATTATTTTTTCATTAATATTTTTGTTATTTTTATTTTAAAAATATATATTATATAAATTTATTCTTTCTTTTTATAAAATTATAATTAATTCAATTTTACATTTTATTTTATTTAATATTATTATAAAATATGTTTTAACATGTGTAATGTGTTATGAATTAAAAATTTTAAATTGTCATAGTTATTTTAAATTAAAATTATCAAGGGAATACTTTTAGCATATGTTTAGTCTTAATGCTTATCAATGTTGTGTTATACAGTTTGTTAGGTTGCATTGACTTTTAATAAATTTAAAAAATTATATTAGTGCCACGTGTCCCCTGCCCACAAGTTTCCTGCAGATTTGAGATTATTACAATTCTAATAAGTTCATATTCTAATTAGATGAGGAACTTAATATATAAGATTCCAATAAGTTCATTTTCTAATTAAATGTGGAAATTAATATATAAACAATTTTTATTTAGCAAAATGATCCATTTTACATTAAGGTGTGTAATTCCCTTTTTTTCTCAAGTTAAAGTTGACACATAACCCTTTTATATATGGTTAATCAGATAAATGTGTATATTGTTAGGGCATTTTTCTTACTGCAATAATTTATTTGTTACAATAATTTTTTATATATTTATAAAACATTAAGCTATATTACCCATATTAATATTTTTAATGTAATTATATTAGTAAATATATAATAGGTAAAATATGAATAACAAATTCTAAATTCTGATTAAAACGATTATATCTTATAAAGGAAAATAAAATATAAAATGAAACTAAATTTTATAGAAACATACAAATAAATCAATAAAGATTAAATAATACTAAAATAAATTTTGATCGAAAAACTCATATAAAATAAATGATAAAAATAGTTAGATAGTGTTAAAGGAACATTATATAACTGCTATAATTGAAAATAAATTCTATTAATAAAGAAAATATAAAATATAAAATATGCGAAACATTTCAGTACATTTCAGTAAAATATACGAATTAGCACGGATTTTTCTGGTGCTCGCCTTAAACCATTGAAACCTTTATTAATGACAGAATTGGTTCTCCATGTGGATTTATATCCATAGTCTTTGGGGCTGTGGCTGAATTATTGGATGATGAGCATTAGGCGTCTCAACATGGCGGCCAACACCACCAGCGCGTTGATGATCGGAACCTCACTGGGTTCTGCCTTAAATTCGTTATTGTAAACTCTGGCATGGTCCAAAACACCATCTGTTTAACGCGTAGACTCGTTCAGAACGATGGATTTCTGACGTATGTTAATTAAATCCATTAATGCAAATTTTGGCCGTTCAACGTTCAGAGTCATTGAACACGATGGATTTCTGGCGTATGTGAAGATTTCGTCAAAATGGTCATTTTATTATAGATAACTATACTGTGTTAAGGGGGAACGGTGTCAACTATATCATAGCCGTAATTGTAATCCGAAAGAAAAAAAAGAGTGAGCTCTGTTCTGCATGGCCGACACCAAAATTGGGCATGTGAAAGTAACCAACTCTTGCCACGTGACCTTTTCGTAACCTTGTCGTGCATTTTATTTTTTCGTGCACGAAAAAAGATTTCTAATCGTTATCCCCGTCATCAAAATCCATTGTATTTAAGTGTTCCGGACACTCATATGAAGGGAAGAGAGTTAATGGACACCGACATTTTGTCTTCTCCTCTTTCATTCAGTATGCTGGCAAATGCGTTTCGTACTGCCCCTGAAATTCAAAGCACTAATGGTTCCATAGGCTTCGGTAGCTGGGTAAGCGATTTGAAAAGAAATAGAAAAACTTCATTGTCCCTTTGAAAACAATAAAATTGCAGCTCTCTCATCGTGCCTGATGAGCGTCAAGCGGATCAGTGTCTAAATAAGTCAAACATAGTTTTGTTCTTAAAACGTGAAGGCATTTATTTGCTTATGTAGACATTCACATCGGCTCATGATGAGTCTACATAATTTGCCGATTGAAATTGGACATAGATTGAAAATAACTAACTCTTGCCACGTGACCTTTTCGTAACCTTGCCGTGCATTTTATTTTTTCGTGCGCGAAGAAAGATTTCTAATAGTTATCCCCGTCATCAAAATCCATTGTATTTAAGTGTTCCGGACAGTCATATGAAGGAAAGAGAGTTAATGGACACCGACATTTTGTCTTCTCCTCTTTCATTCAGTATGCTGGCAAATGCGTTTCATACTAACCCTGAAAGAGAAAGCACTAATGGTTCAGTTGGCTTCGGTAGCCGGGTAAGCTATTTGAAAAGAAATAGAAAAACTCCATTGTCCCTTTGAAAACAATAAAATTGCAGATTTCACATCGTGCCTGATGAGAGTCAAGCGGGTCATTGTCTAAATAAATCAAACATAGTTTCGTTATTAAAACGTTAAAGGCATTTATTTGTTTGTGTAGAGATTCAAATCATTGAAAAAAATAGATTTTTGTTTAATTTGATTTTTTTAATATGGATCAATTTTAAAATAAGATATATTAGCATACTTATATCAGTAAATATGATTGATGTAGATTCAAGGTGTATATCAATCATATACACATTTATATTAAGAAATGTGATTAACATAATCACATATACAATTACATTTTTAAATATAATTTAAAAATATCTAGATTTAATATTAATATAATATTATGGTTTAATATTAATGATAGTATTAAGATTCATGTTAATAAATATATAAAGATAAAAAGAATAATAATAGGACAAAAATAATAATAATTAATATTAATTATTGTTAATAATTATTTATTAATTACTAATTAAATAATTATTTAATCAATAATTATTTATTAAATAATAATTGATTGGACCGTGGTTGACTTTATTTGATTTTCATATTTAGATAAATTTTTCACCATGAGATATTGGACCATGGTTGATTATGCTTGATTTTCATATTGAAAGAATATTTTTCACAATGTGGCATTGGATCATGGTTGAGAATAAATGATCATGGTTGGTCATGTTTGACCAATGTTGACCATAATCGACCATGGTTGACCATGATTGACCATGGTTAAACATTATTTATTTCCATATTGAGAAAATCTTTGTCACACCTCAAGGGATTAATATTATAAACCTTAAAATAAATATTTTAAACCCAAAAATAAAACATTAAACCCTAACATTAATATTATAAACCTCATGATTAATATTATAAACCCAAGGCCTTACAAATAAAACCTAACGGATTATAAACAAGGGAATAACATTGAAACCTAACATTAATATTAAACCATAGGAATATAAACCCTAACATTAATAAACCTATAGAACTATTGTTATAAGCCTAATGTATTATAAAGTGAAGGGATCAAATATATTAAATACTAAGATTAATGTTATAAACCTTAGGCTTAATATTAAACCCTATGATTAATATTAGAAACCCAATGGAATAATAAAACCAAGGGATTAATAGTAAAACCCCAAGGGATTATAAACCCAAGAGGATAATAAACTCAAGCGTTAAATACTAAAACCCCAAAGGATTATAAACCAAGGGAATAGTATTAAACACAAGGGATTAATATTATAAACTCAAGGTATATGAACGCTAACACAAATATTATAAACCCGAAAATAAACATAGTTAACCATGGTTGATTTTCATATTGTGACAATACTTGTCACAATGCAACATTGGATGGTGGTTGACGATGGAGACAATCTTTGTCACAATACAATGTTCGACCATGGTTGACCATGATTTAATTTATAAACCGGATTATAAACCCAAGGGAATAATATTAAACTCCAAAAAATAATATAAACCCAAGCTACATAAACCCTAAAATAAATATCACATAACAAGATGCGTGCTAAATGTGAAGTGAATCTTTCTCTAAATAAATCAAACATAGTTTTAAAACAGCTTGAGTGGGCCTAATGGTTAAGAGCATGTGTTGGCTGTAAAGACTTAACAACTAGAAGAGGTAAACTATGCATGACTTTATAGACTTAACAAAATGGATATTGTGTCTTATAAACAAAAATCTCATACACCTTAATAAAAACCTTAAAATCAAATAATAATAATAATAACTAAAACAATAAACAATAAAAACGGAAACTTTTATCTATTATATTTCAAACCCGTGAAACCTTTTCACTTATGAGAACTTCGATTTTTATCTAAATGTAGGATAAATTTCAAAATAAGATATTTTAGTACAGCACTGCAAACCGTATGAAAGTCTGTAATCACTTTAAAGTACATGTAAGCGTTTGAGATTAATATAAAGGTACGTTAGTATCAAACTTACGTATTCGCTCCAAATCAGATCGAAACTTTTGAAATTCCAAAAACTTAGGTAAGTTAAAAGGCGTCGGAATTTATTTCGGGGATTCGAAAAATATTTCCATGTAATTTTTAATTTAATAGATTCAAAATAAACAGTATAAAACGAGGAGACGACCCATTTAATCTTGTTCCTCGGACAATCAACCCATTTAAATTTATTAAAGTTTATTAACCTTCCTATGATTGTAACTAATTTAGATCTGCTTAAGGTTCCTCCTTTCATGTAGTCATACATGGTATCGGTAATGGACAGGTAAGAGGGTCATCGGGGTAAATAAGGTTATTCTACTTTTATAATCTGGACGGGAATTGGGATAGATTAAAAGGTGGAATTTCAAAATCAATATTTTTAAACGATGAAATACACTTGGTGATGACAGTGATTAAGCAATATATCGCCTACTCATTATGCGCGTATTTGTTTTTAAATCTCTCTAATTGCAAATCAACTACTTATAAATTTTAATATTTTATTCCAGATTTCAAAGTGTGAAAAGACAAAAATGCATTGATACTTTACTATAGTCGGGGCTTGACGGCCAATGGCTGTGAAAGATTTTAAAAAACAAAGAATGGAGGCTTGGAACTAGATCCTCCGTGCTTTTATTGTTATCCATATCTTTTAAAATCATAAACACTTTTGGAATGATGGTCCTCAAAATGTTTTATGAAAGATTTATGGTCATGTTGTCTCCAACTAGGTAATCTAATTAGATTCACTAATAATGCCTAGTTAAGGTAAAGGAAATGTTTTTCTTTTTTAAGAATATTTAATTATTATCTAATTTGATTAATTAATTAATTTTAAATTTAATTTAATTTGTTTTTTTGTTAAGATTGGCAAGTTTTTTTTTTTTATTTATAAACAACAAATTTACACCACATATGTGAGATAGGTGACCTTAACTTGCGCAGTGCGAATCCAAGTCTCTTAGCCACCTATCCTTATTATAAGCCATCCAAAAATAGTGAAGTACAAGTCATTCTAACCAAGCTAGATAAGTATCAGTTTCATGCTAAGATTCTATATGTCTATCTATCATAAGCATGCATATTTTAAAGTAAATGTTACCCGTAAAAAGAAGAAACGCCCAAGTAACTGGCTATTCCTGTTGTTCTTCTTAAGCTGACTCGACTGGTGTTGGGTCCTTGGCAGAGTCACCATGCATCTCACCTAGTTCGATGATGCAAGGGATGTGCCTTTGAATTCTGTTGAGGCAAATGTCCTTCTTGTGAAGCTGAAATTGAATTTGCTACAAATATTCTTTATAGTTAGGCATGTCTTGGAGAGTCAGTGCCATCCCCACTGATATCTTCTTTATCGTCTTCCCCATAAGGCTCTTCATAAGCTAGTATAGATAAAGGGTCTATTTAAATTGGGTTATTCTACCTCTGGTGTTCCCTCGATCTAGGATTACAGTGTGCCTGCTCTCCATCTCCTCCTCAGATTCACCTTCCTGTTTAATTTCCCTGTCCCATTCTTCCAACAACTTGTGGATGCCAGCATCCTTCCCTCCCTGTATGCCACCGCTGCTTTGCTAATGAGGTGTTCTATTGGTTTTCTACCTCTTTTCAGTTCCGAGGTGCTCGGGCCATGTGATCGTGCAGGCTCCCTCCCACATCTTTCATTCCCTCTTCCTCTCGTTGACTGATCCATCTCTGCTTTGTCCACTCCTTGTTCAAAGGCACGCTGAGTTAACCTCTCGTGTTAAATTTCAATACGATCGTTATGCTTATTCTTTGCTCTATCCCTAATGGTTTCAAAGACAGATACAGGTTGGGTGACAGCTCGTTTAGGAAACGAGGCCAGTCATCTTTCCCTATCGTGCTGCTCTCTATTCCCTTCCCCATGCCACTCATACATAGCTTCATTGACCCACCCCTCATGCGACCAAGCAAGAGTGCCCCTGCCCAGGTGATCCTTCCCATTCCCTTCTGCCCAGTCAAGGGTTTCCCAGCGAGGTTGAGCCTTCCCATGCCCCTCTGCACAATTAATTTGCATTGCTCCTCTGCGTTCCCTCATGCCTACACTTCACCGTTGCATTGCTTCTACCACTCCACCCACATATTCATGTGAATTCACTATTCTACTCTCAAGAGAAGCTTCCCATCTACTGGCCCAGTCGACACTCAGGGCTCTCAAGGCTAGAACGGTAAGCCAGACCACAACCAACCCAAGCCTGCGGTGTTCTCCCCGACTAGCCCGCCAGTTCCCCTCCCCTGGCTTCTCCAAAACCCCCCATCCATAAACAAATAGTGTTTCCATAGCAAGGGGATTGTAGGACAAAGAAACATACCCGAATTCACTCCACTAATGTCGTCGATGGTAGCTCCACTTGCATCCTCCAGTGCTCCAACTCCCACCAACGTTCATAGAAATGCAATTATCCTTTTCCTGAGTTTCCTTAACTCCACAATCTAACCTATCATATCCTTTCCCTATCCTTCCTTACATGCATCACCTCCCACCTTGTCCTTTCCATGCCCACCACCTTTCCTATCTCCTCTGCCATTATGCATGTGGGAGGCCATTACACACATCGCGATGAGCCTATCGGGGGCAGTGGAGGATACCCTACCATTAATCCTCATAACTAGCATGATTGTCTGTCGTCCTTTTCAAACTCCAGCACGCACCCTGATAGGGGTTATGGTTGATTGTGTTCCCACTTTCCTGGCTTTGTTGGCGATCTTGGCCAAGAATGTCCTCTAGGGCTTTGAGTCTGTCATGCTTGGATTGTAGTGGCCATAATTTTTCCAGCAGACCATGTTGCTGGTTTGCAACCACAACTAGACAAGTAGTTGGTTGCTTTATTCCCGTCACTTCTTATATGTCGGACCATTATATAGTCAAACTTGTGAATTGATGCAACCATATGGCTACCACACCCTAAGAACCTTATTGGGACTCTGACACTCATAAAAATTTATGCCACACATATATCGGAAGTGTCATATCTATGCTTTCTCATTAAAGACTAGGCCACAGAACTTTATCGCAATACACAAAAAACACGAAAAAATCTCGCTTCGAACCATAAGCCGAACTTCAAAACCCAATTCACCCAAATATAGAAATCGGAGGGTCCACCTACTCCAAACTACCTCCACACTCACCAATCTCCACTTTCCCCTATCTTCAATCACTATATTGGCCTATCAACAATATTGCTTATTGCAATATCTGAGTATCGTTGTTCCATCGTCCGTCGTCCCTTGACCTCCCGAAAATGCAGTTGGCGATTAGATTGGGACCGTCGATCCTGAATCTTGATCCAACGGTCCATGATCTATCGCACTATCACAATCACACTGTTTCAAATCCTAGTTCCAAAAATTCCTGAAAAGTTTCACCGATGTGATAAATCAGCGACCGTAATCACAACTCTGTGAAGCCAAGGTTCACCCCTTTTGTAACAAGGTTTTGCCTATGAAATAATGCCTTATGGACCCAATAAGGGTATAGGTTTTCGTCTATAAAATTTCAAGTCTGAATTTCGGATCCGATTATGTGTTATTCACCTTTTCTCAATGTAATTAGATTTAGGCTTTAAACCCAGTTCTTTTGCCTTACTCTATTACACATGATATAACAATTTACCCAATATCTTGGGATCACCATTGATTGTACAGTGATCGACGATCGATTAGCATGCCTTTAAATGGGATTTTAAATGATTCAAGCACATATACACAACACAATTGGAAAAAGGCTTAATACATACATACACTGCCTACACACCATCGTTGCTGTTATTAAAACAATATCAAATTAACAGAGTTATGTTTCTTGGCCCTTAATGGCCTGAATTACATTCATTCCTCTTTCTCCCGAAAACATTCCTCTCTTTGTATATAAACTCATAGACACATAATTACATATTTGAGGCTCTCCGACCCTCTCTGGCCTATTTCTTCTAATTGGATCCTATGTTTTCCTAACCTACCCGTAGGCTTACAGTCCCATCTTGAATCCTCTCGAATCCGCCCTCTCTCTCTCTCTCTCTCTCTCTCTTTAGAAAAGACAAGAAAATACATATATTCTCTATCTAACAGTCTCCTTCCACATATGAAGGAATTCACTATATTTTTAGAAATCGAATCCTACCCTAACTAATCATTCTAACTACTTGGCTTGATCTCCACGCAGGGAGGATCACTTGCCACTTATTCCCAATTCTGTTCAAAATTAGGCAAAAATTAACTACTTACATACTTTGCAATTAATAAGATTAAACAACCAATTCTTCCTCCAAACTTTCATTAGCCACAACATGTGACCACACCATCACATTGCTCGCTAGGCCTAGATGCTCTTGCATCAGAATCCCAAGGTTAAAAATAATCATGATCTCCTGATCATGTGCTTCTGATCTGTGTCCTCCTGGATCCCATACTTTGTTCAGTGGTCTGTCCTTGGTTACTATTGTTGTTTGTTGTTCTCCCGGTCTCCATACTTTATTCTTCAGTGCCCCACTAGCTATGCTCTCACTCTCTGCTATTGTCTTTTTCCTATATCTTACTACTTTTTTCTCAACATCACAATTTATGTCAGGCTTCTGCACCTTAATTTGCAATTTAACATTACCTTCACCTATACCATTCTTTCTAGTAAATCTCCCTTTCTCCTTTTCTCCTCTATTTATTTTATTGGAATGTTGTTGTATGAATCTCCACAACTCATAAATTTCTTTGTCCACTTCACTTCTCAGATGATGAACACTATTCTCCTGCAACTCGATGTGTTCTTGAATAAGGACATCATAATTCCTGTGCCAATATTTTTGCATATACATCTCTGAAATGTATAAATTCCTTCTCCATTAATCGCCTGCAACAATCCAAGTTCCTTCTTATAGTTTCTTGCTCATGGCTTCATCACTTCTTACTTCAATTCCAAGTATACCTGCAATTCCACAAATTTCTTGAAAACTAAGAATTCCTCCTGCTTGCTTAGGTACCTGGAATACATCTTCTTCGAGTAACTTAATTTTTGCACCCTTAAGGATCATGGCATCATATTTATCTATTTCTGAAATTTCATTTTTAGCCTCTTCTTCATGAATAACTCTTTGTGGATAGTAATCCTGTTACTATCATCTCTTGAACTCATCTCTAGTTCAACAATTCCATACTGTAATTTCAACATCATTCCATATTTCTAAGAAATTCTGATCTCACCCTTCCTTACTTCGATCTGATCTTCAGAATCAACTCCTTGTTTCAAATTCACTTCACATTCCCTTTTTTCTGCATATAAATATTCACCAGAATCAATCAATTCATTAAACACAAATTCTTTACCCCATTTCCTCATTAAGCCAACATTTGTGACAACTTCTTTTCTATATTTGTCATCCATGACAATTTCTTCATTCTCATTCAGTTCTGGTTGTATAGTTTGATCACATATTCTTTGGTTTTCTTGTCTCTTCTCCAGAAGACTTGACTCATGCCACAAATCTATCATCTCATTTGTAATTTCTCCCGAGAGCTCTACATGATCTTTACTAACTTCATTGTTTGCAACATATGTCTTTAGTCCTTCTCTACTCTATTTTTCTTCAAGGTCAATAATCTTCAATAACTGTTTAATATCTACAAAGTCTTCTATATCAACTTTCAGTAGCTGCTTTCCTTTGGCTTCAGTCCTCAATAGTTGTCAAATATCTGCATAATTTACTACAGCTATGTTTAACAACTGCTCTTTCCTTTGCATCACAAGATTGTGTGAATATCCTTCTTCTAACTTATGAAAAATCATATATTTTCCTTTCCTTTCCCTTATGATAACATTAAATAGTTTCCTTACTTCAATGCATCTTGCATTTACACACAAAATGTTAATTTCAAAACTATGAGACACCAAGGTCTCCTCAAAGAATTTCATCATCAATCCTTCCAGTTGACTCCCACTTCTTGAACACACCATAAGATTCTCCATTTTCTTTGTATTAGCTTCATTAGTTTTCCTAAGAAAACTCTATGTTCCATATTCGTATGAATGGATATTTTCCTTTCCAAACACTTCCTTGATCTACATAATTCCTTTGCCATCCTCCTTTTGACTTATCCTTTCAATGTCATCTGATTGCACATCTTCCGTCACTTGATTGTAACTTTTCTCTTTATTCTTCATATGGCTGTGGGCGGTCATCTTCTCACCTATTCATATGAAAGTTTCCAACATCTACTTATTTTCCCTCAAGTTTTCATAACCTACAAACACACAACAATTTTCATTTTTTAAAATACAAGATCCTTCATCTTCTTTTGATGCTTCAAGCGCTAATATTCCATCATAGATCTTCTGGATTTCAACAGATCCCTATTGTTGTGACTCCATTCCTTTGAGTCTCTCCTTCTCTAACAAATCAATATGAATTTTTTCAAGTTCCCTGAACTCGCTTATCAGCTTGTCATTCCACTTCTGTTGTAATAGCTTCCACTTGACCCGTTTCTTTGTTCTCCATCTGTATCTTCGGTCTTCGCTTGTCTTTCTTTGTAGGCCGTCTGTTATTATATTTACTTCTCCTCTCATTACTGCCAGATTAATATCTTGTTCCTCATTCTGTTTCCAGTTGCTATACTTCTGCAATCTAATGCCTTCCTCAAATTCACTCTCATGTAGTTGATCATCTCTTTTAAATTGCTAGTTTCTTCCATGTTTATCCCTCTGGATTAATACTTCTATTTCCATCATGTCTCTAAGGACATAACTTCCTTGCTGCTCTCGATCTTTCATCTCACTTTCAAATAATCTCTGCTCAATTTCTCTGATTTCTGCATCATACTTATTAATGTTGTCCTCCATAACTACAGTCACATCATTAACTGAAGAGTCTAAACATTTACTTAACTCTCTCAATGTTTGATACATTTCATCATTATTATGCACGGTAACCATAATCTCTCCTTTATCAGGTTCTGAAAGCTTCGTTTCTCCTTCAGGTTCCTTGAGCAATCTTTCCAATAATTCTAATTCCATGTGAAATCTTTCTAGTAGTTCATCACAACTTTCATTCTCAGCTTCATTATTTTCCTGGGAATCCTCCTGAATTATCCTGTTTTTTGCACTATCATATTGCAAAGTTCTTTCATCAATTTCATTAAATAAATTCATTTGTTTACCTTCATAGAATACAACTATGGAATTTCCATTAGACTTTTGGTCCATATCAACTTCATCTGATTGTCTTACATTAAACAGAAACTCATCTATGAACTCTTTCTACTACAATAGATCAACACCTTCTTCCTCTAAAAGGAATTATCCATCATCCTTCACCTCAAGAGTTTCATTCCTATTTGTGATAGTTTCACCAGACTATCCATCATCCTCTACATATCGTGCAAACATACACAAACTATTAGAATTAAAATGACAAGGCTTCATTGCCTCATTTGCTTCCATTGTCAACATATCGTTGAATTATCATCTTCACCCAACATTTCACCCTATTCAGGTCTACAAATGGAAACTTTTATCTCTGCCTCTCCTTCTTTGAGGTTTTCCATCAACTACTTTACCTGTCTTTACTGCAGCCTTCTCTACAACTTGGGCCAACCACTTCACTAGGTTCCTCTTCAAGACCCAAACTTGTCTTTCATTCTCCTCTAGCATCATTTCTAATGCATTGAGTTCTTCTCTTATCTCAGCTATTTCCTTGTCAATCTCTGCTTGATTCATCCATTTCCTACAATTGTTTTAGCACCCTTATCCTTCATCTTGTAGCCTTCTACTGAACCCTCCATATGACTTTCCATAGCCATCTTCTCTTCTATGTGAGCTCCTACGCCTACAACCAATCAACTTCCTTCTAAGTTTAACTTCTCACCAAGCTTCTCCTCTGCCTGGTCTCCAAGTCCTCTTTCCTTAGAACTTGCACTAAGAAATCTTGCTCTCTCTCTGGTTGCTCCACTCACTACTCATGTCCTTATCTATTTCAAGCCTCAGCTAGAATGAGGTTCTACTACAATGTCTAAGAAATTCCCAAATGTTCTTCCTACAGTCTCACTGTTGTAGTGTGGTGCAAAGCTTTGCCATTCATTCAACTACTGCAACTTTCATACCTATTGTATCATAAATCTTCATAAGCAAGACATCCTTACTCTGATATCAAAAATAACACAACCATATGGCTGCCACACCGTAAACACCTTATTGGGACTCTAACCCTCATAAAACTTTATGCCACACATATATCGGAAGCGTTATATCTATGCTTTTTCATTAAAAACTTGGCCACACAACTTTATCACAATACCATGAAAACATGGAAAAAACCTGCTTAAAACCATAAGCTAAACTTCAAAACCCAATTCACCCTAACTACAAATTGTCAAGTCTGCCTACTCCAAGCTACCTCCGTGCTCTCCAATATCCGATTTCCTTAATCTTTGATCAATGACTATATCGGCCTATCGATGAATCACTTATCGCAATATCGAAGTATTGTTGTTCCATCGTCCACCATCCCTTGACCTCCCCGAAATGCGATTAATGATTAGATTAGGACCATCTATCCTGACTCTCAATTTGACGGTCCATGATCTATCGCGCTATCATAATCACACTATTTCAAATCCCGGTTCCAATAATTCCCAAAGAGTTTCACCAATGTGATAAATCGGCGATCGCAATCGAAACTCTGTCAAGCTCAGGTTCGCCCCTTTTCTAACAAGGTTTCACCTATGCGATAATGCCTTAGGGAATAGATAAGGATATAGGTTTCCGTCTATAAAATTTCAAGTCTGGATTTCGGATCCAATTCTGTGTTACGCGCCTTTTCTCAATGTAATCAGATTTAGGCTTTAAACCCGGTTCTTCCACCTTACTATTACACATGATATAATAGTTAACCCAATATCTTGGAATTGGCATCGATCCTATAGTGATCGATGGTCTATTAACATTCCATTGAATGGGATTTTAAATTATTGAAGCATATATACACAACAAAATTGGAAAAATGTGTAATACACAGATGCATTTCCTGCACACAATCGCTGCTACTATTAAAAGAATATCAAATTAATAGAGTTATGTTTCTTGGCCCTTGATGGCCTGAATTACATTCATTCCTCTCTCTCCTGAAAACATTCCTCTCTCTATATATAAACACATAAACACATAATTACATATTTGAGGCTTTCTGACCCTCTCTGGCCTGTTTCTTCTAATTGGAGCCTCTATTTTCCTAATCGGTCTATAGGCTTACAGTCCCATCTTGAATCCTCTCGAATTCCCTCTCTCTCTGTATGTCTCTTCAGAAAAGACAGGAAAGTACATATATGCTCTATCTAACAGTCTCCTTCCACATACGAAGGAATTCACTATATTTTTAGAAATCAAATCCTACCCTAACTAATCAGTCTAACTACTTGGCTTAATCTCCATGCAGGGAGGATCACTTGCCACTTATTCCCAATTCTATTTAGAATTAGGCAACAATTAACTACTTACATTTTTTGCAATTAACAAAATTAAACAACCAATTATTCCTCCAAACTTTGATTAGCGACAACATGTGACCACACCATAACATTGCTGGCAAGGCCAAGATTCTCCTACATCAAGAATTAGCTCCCTTATTTCTTGTATGAGGTGGGTTGTCCATCAACTTTGGCTCAATTTTTCCCATGACATTCCATTTTTTAGTTTCCTCACAATATTTGTGACCAAGATAGAATCGCCTTCCACCACCACATTTCGAAAACCAATTCTCACAGCTATTCGGAGTCCCTGCCCAGCTGCAGTGAATTCTTCCTCATTGTTCTTGTAATCCCACACGAGTCTGCATAAATGAGCTGCATGTTCTCTTAGGTATCTCAGAATATGCCACGGAGCCCTTGTATTCTCAGGTTCCCTTTTGAATCCCCGTCAGCATTAAGTTTTATGAATCCTTCACCAGGGGTAGGGAACTACATCGGGGAATCTATATTCGTATTTTCTGTTTTCCGGGCATTGGGGGCTACCATTTCCATTGTTAGGTTATGTTTCCGAAGAATTCTTGCTTCTTGGTGGGGGGGGGGGGGGGTGCTTGCCAATCTTTTGGCTCCATTGATCTGCTATTATAGTTTCCCTGATGTTTCTTACAATTCCTTCCTATACATGTTCTTGAGTTGAGGTTTTCTTTTTAAAAATTTGACAGTTTCGTTCTTTCCATATGACCCATAGGTTTAACCCTAAGGATAGACCCCAACTTTGGTTCAAAAATGGACTTGAGAAGATATTGTTGCACCATATAAGGATTGTTTCCTTTATGCTGTGGAAATCCTGATCCATCATTCTGAAGAATCCTTGCAATTGACCACATTTATGTTCTAGAAATGGGCATTTTGTTCAGCATATGTTTTATATTCTCTCTGTTCTGTTGGCATATCCAGCATAAAGACAATCCCTAAATTTCTTTCTTCTATAGTTGGTCCCAAGTAAGGATCCTCCCTTTACATACCAGCCATCAGAAATGGGCTACCTCTGGCCAGCATCCTCCCTTATATACCTTATTCCAGAGGAGCACTTGTCAATCTTAGCCTTGTTCTGCTTTTAGTTCATACGCTTCTTTACTGGTGAAGGTTCCTTTTGTTGAATAGCCCCATCTCACAATATCCGGGTCATTCCTAATCATGATTTGTCTTCATCTCATTTCTTTGTCGAATTCTTCCCATTGATATGTCTCTATACCCTAGCCCCAGTCTTCCTTCTTTTTCCATCTTCTCCAGTTTCTTGTCCCTTGCAGTTTGTTCCAGAATTTTTCTACATACTAGATGTTGTTATCATTGGTAAATCAGTATATGTCTTGGAGGTCTTGCCTATTCTGAGTCTTTCTCTTTGCTGCCATGAGTCCTACCAGAATCTTGTTCTTCTTCCATTTCATATTTCACAGAAAAACATCCTAAGTAATGAGGTCTCGATTTTGGCTTTCCAAGTTCCATATTGCTGAACCCTTGGGTGGGTCTTTGTATCGCAGTATTTCTTTAGTTCTCTCAGGCATTTTATACTTTCTTGTCCATATTTGTTTCCATAGGTCCCTTCCCACTTAGCTATCTCCACCATAATTTATCTCCCATTACTTGTTTTAAAGTGTAAGGATCCCTGATGCCTAGCCCCCCATCCATGTTTTTTTTGTCAAGCCCTGCCAAGATATAAAGGCCCATTTCCTCTTCTGTTGAGCCCCACCCCATAAGAAATTTTTAAAGATATCAACAATTTCGGTACAAGTCCCCTTAGGGGTTGCCATGCCTGACAGTTGGTATATTGGTATTGACTGCAGTAATGATTTGAGGAGGAATACTATGTCGGCTAGGTTGAGGGATCAAAAATCCCAACTTCCCGGCCTTCCTTGTATCTTCTGGAGGATCTGCTACCATCCTACCAGTTTTAGGGAATTTTCTGAGAGAGGCATACCCAAGTATTTGGTGGGGAGGTTACCTATACTCAACCACAGTATCCTATACATATAGGTTTTAACATTTCCTTGGGTATTGAAGAAGAAGGTACAATATTTTTCATTGTTTATTTGGGTTGTTGATGACAACATGATGGCATTCAGGATTTCTTTGATTCTACGGGCTTATCTAAGTGACACCTACTAAAAAAAGCATGATGTCGTTCATGAATTGCTGGTGGGTTATTGCAAGGTCATTCCCGCAAATTCTTAAGCCTTTGATCCTGGATCCCCGAGCTTCCTTCTTAATGTATCTGCCCAAACCCTCTGCAGCAATAATGACCAGAAATGGTGACAAAGGGTTGCCTTGTTGCAATCCCTGAGTCGGATTAAAGGTTTGGGTAGGAGTCTTGTTCAACAAGATAGAGAAGAAAGTGGTGGATATCATAGTGTTGATCTAGTTAATCAATATAGGGTTAAATACATAGGCTCTAAGGATACTCCTTACATACTCATAGCTCAATCGATCCTAATACTTTGATAGATCCAGCTTCACCATCATGCCTGCTAAGTCTTTTGCCTTGAGGGAATGGACAAATTCTTGGGAGGTAACTAGCCTGTCCAAAGTCTTCCTTCCTTCAACAAAGCTTATTTGTTTCGAGGAGATGATTTTCGGGAGAAGAGGCTTTAGCCGCTTGAATATAAGAGTAGATATAATTTTAGAAATGAAATTATAGAGAGATATAGGTCTGAATCTTTGGGGTGTTCCATTTTCGAGGTCTTAGGGATGAGAATAATAAAAGCGGAGTTAAGACGGGACATACCTTTTGTTTTCACCTAGATTCCTCCACAACTTCCAAAATGTCTCTTCCCATGAAATGCCAAGTGGCTTGGAAGAATTCTGCTATAAACCAATCCAGGCCTGGGTCCTTATTTTTTTCATGCCTTTGACTATTTATTCCACCTCATCGAGCGTTGTTGCTCCCATCAAGACCAAGTTTTGATCTAATGTGACCTTATGGGTTATATGTTGGGAGATTCTTTGAATTTCTTCCATTCTGTCTTCTTGAGGTTATGATAGGAGGTCTCTAAAATGATTTACTAAGAGCCCCTCCATCTCCTCATGTTGCATTCTACAGTTCCCCTCTTCATCTTTAAGTGAGAATATTCTATTGCTTTGGCGTGTTGGATCATGGCATTATGGAATAACCATGGGTTCCTCTCCCCTCCTCTTAACCAATTACCCCTTGATTTTTGTTTCCATAGGATCTTTTCTTGCTTCTACCTTTTTTCCAGCTGACTGATTAGTTCGCCCTCCTCTGCTACTACCTCTTCTAATCTCCCTTCATGTATTATTTTTCGTTGCACTTCCATCATCTTCTGATTTAGTTTTTGTTGATCGTCCATGATGTGTCTGAAGTCTTCTTTGTTCCATTTCCATATCTTCTTTTTAATTTCTTTGACTTTAATTTGGAACGTATACATATGGTTCGTCCCTTTCTCGTCGCTTTGCGCCCACTAGAGCTCAATTTTTCTAATGATGTTTGGTTCTCTGAGCCAAAAGGTTTCAACCCATAAGGGTTGATTTTTCGAGCTTGCTTTCAAATCCACTTCCAGCCAAATCAGCCAATGGTCTGAGCCCATTCTAGGGAGAATCGTTGCTTATATGAATATATCTTTTCAAAGTACTTGTTCCAAGATTAGGAATCTATCGAATCTGGAAGCAATTTGGTGATTCGCCCCTCTTCTATTATTCCAGTTGTGCACCCCATTTATGCTTGGGATATCTACTGAGCGTTGCTCTGCTATAGTGTCCCCAAAAAGCTCCATATCTGTGTCCATTATCCTCATGCCTCCCCTTTTTTCCACGAGTGATATGATCATGTTGATGTCACTACTCACCACCCACAAGTCCTCCAGGTATAAGCTTCTCATTTTTGCTATGTTTTGTAGAAAAGCCCTTTTTCCTCTTGGGATATGGGGTCCATATACCCCTGTGGGTAGAACCCAATCTTTCGATCCAATGACTCTAAACCGTCCTGAGAGGATTCTCAGGATGTTGACCCAATCTTATAGCCATATTTCTCCTGGTAGTAGATTATCACCAACCCTCCTTCATTTCCATTAGCGTCATGTCCAATAACCTAGTACTGTGGTTTGAAACTTTCCAAAATCTCTTTTAGTTTCCTTTCACTTATTTTCATTTCTTGAATTATAATTATACTAGATCTACCTTTTTTCAATCTATATTTGAGGTATCTCTGCTTGCCTCTACTGTTGAGGCCTCTTATATTCCATGTTGTAATAATCACTTCAATAATTTTGGGGGTTCTAAAAGACCTCTCATAATGGAACCATTGTCTAGGAGTTTACTATTAGTTCCCCCGCCACCTTTATGGATTCATTCATTGATGTTCTACCTCATTTATTTCCCCCTTTTCCTAAGGTTCCTAATTCATGCCCTTATCCGCCATGCGATCCTAAGTGCTCTCGCTGGGCTATGATGACCGATCCTTGTTTTATCTTGTATTTTTGAAAGGTTTCTTTCTATAGTTGTTTTTGATCCTCTAGAATGAAGCATTCGTCCACATGTCTCCACTCCTATAGCAGTCGTTTCATCACTTGATCTTCCAGGCTAAGGTCTTCTTTCTAGGAGTTGATTTCCATTGGATTTTTCTCCACCATTTGCATGGTATTCTTCTCTCTTTGATTTTCAGTTAATTCTTGTCTCTTTTGCTTATTTCCCTCGTCATTCTTCATCTATATGCCATCCATCTCCTTAGTGGTCTCCCCGCTCGTCTCCCCCATCTCATCTATCTAAAGTGTAGCAAATATGTTATGGTTTCATTTCTCTTTCTCATTCTATTATGCCTTTTGGTTCCCACCTCGTATTTGATTTCTTTTATTTCTCTGAACTTCCTAGAATCCATCCCCATCCTCTCTTCTCATTGCCTCTCTTGCCTTCTTTTCCTATGATTGATTTTCTGGGCTGTTTAGAGAGAAAGCTCGATATAGGTGGCCAAATTTATGGCATCATCTACATATGAATGGTATATTCTCGTAGTCTAGTGTTTGTTGCCATATCTCATGATGGTATTCTAGCTCTATGTTGTCTCGTAGCGGCTTAGTGATATTCAAGTAAACATAGATTCTTGCATAGGATGTGTACCTACCTTTTCTTGTGGAGTGTGCCACTTTGACAAAGGTGCCGATTGAGTTTCCTATTCCTTCGAGTATTTCAGGGTCCTAGATGTCCATTGGTAGGCCGAAGAGTCGCAGGCATATTGGTGTTGCCAATGGCTTCTCTTGGTCCGAGTTATAGCACTCCTCCCAGTGTCTCATAAACACGACATCATTGTTGAAGAAATATGTCCCATCTTCCAAAACCTTCTCCTTGTCTTCTAGGTTGGAAAAAAATAATGAAACGAACCCTTTTTCCACTAGCTTGAGGTCAATATGTCCCTTTGGATGGCATCGTTGTTGGATCCATTTGATTAGTTCCTTCTCGGTAGGCCAGGCCCCAATAAAATTACAAACCAGGGCATGGTCCTTCATATATCAGCTATATTCCTCCAACTTTTCATTAGGTATTATGAATCAAGGATTCTTGGTTGCTCTGGGTATGCATTTTCTTCCCAACCTAGCTTCCCATTTAGCTCCCACTACCAGTAAACCCTTCCCATGATTTATGTTTCCTCCAGTTGTTCCATGAAGACTCATCTCCCATGCAACGACGTTTTGATAGGAGGGGTTCTCTCCCCCCACCATACCACTCATTCCCACTGTCAGTTGGATTCGTTGCCATTTTTCCCCTATCTTATTCCACGTTGTGGTGTTGCAGGTTTATCATGTGCAATCCATGATCCAAAATCCTAGCCTCTCCCACTCTTCGTCCTCCTCATTCGACAAAAAAAGTTAATTTAATTTTTTATTTTGTAAAATTTTATTTTAAAAAATCATCAATACATTTTTTAAGAAAAAATAATGGTCATACTCAATATTATTATCATCCACTAAATCATTATTTTTTTAAAGAATAATCTCCTTCCAAATTTATCATTATTATTCCTTATCTCACTATCCTAGCCATAATTTCATCATAACAATATCCTAGGTTGGTCTCCATTAATATTATCAAAAAAGTACCTTAAACTAGTTGATAGTCACCATCATACCGTTATTGTCTCTAATATTATACTTATTATCTATTATATGTCAATGAAAAGGCATAGTATGTGTTCATTAAGAAATAACTTCACGCCATCATTCCTATTCTATGTTACATGATTCAACTATGTGTGACATCATGCCTCTAGAATTTGTTGATTTTTTCCTTGGGCCTTATTTAGTAATTAGTATGTTTTTGTAAGTATTATTCCTGAAAAAAATGATACACCCTAATTTAGGACCATCATAAGTATGGTATTTAATGCATTATTGCATCCACTCCTAAACTCGTTTTTGAAATGATGTTATAGAACAAATCATCTTTCCTAAATGTCTACATATTTATTAAAGAAAATTTATGAAAAGAGTATCTTAAACTAGTTGATAGTCAATATCCTAGCCTTATTGTATTTGTTATTTTCATAGTTAGATGGGTACCTCTCTTTGGCATTGGAGAGCATGTACCCGAATCTCCCCAACTCCTTGGAGCTTGGGAGTTGATCAAAGCTTCAACGAGTACTTTGGAGCTTTTCGGGAGCTTCAGTTCAACCCATTTTTGACGTTTTTGGAGCTTCAATGCAATGAATAAGTGCAAAGGTAGGTGTATTTGACATTGGCAGCTTGGGTGCTACATAAACTGATGGAAGTATGTGAAGGAAAGGGTATGCCACTGGGTTTAGATTTGGATATGGGTCTGGAACTAAGAGAAACAACATGTTTAGGGAAAGCCCTTCTATCCAAATGAAGATGAGGTATCTTGCCAATCCTGATCTTTGTCATTGGAAATCTATTCATTCTCCTCATATAGGGGGATGGAAGATGGATATAAAAGAATTTAGGAAGATTGTTGGCCATTGGAAAAAACCATCATTATCGCCCAAGCTGAATGGACAAAAGATGGAATACTAAAGAAAAAAATAGTTGAAATTATGAAATATAAATAATATCAAAAAACAATTTTTAATTTAGTTTTCATATTTATTTGAGTATAAAATATATATTAACTTGGACTTTTATAATTGTAGTATACAAACTCTTTTTAAAATAACATTAGATTTAAACTCTATTGTTTTATTTTTTTTTAATTACTATTATTATATATTTTATTTTTTCTTATCTCTATTTTTTTTTCTCAGTAAAAACTAATTCTATTAAGAGGAAATATGGTACAATAAGAAGATACAGCCAAGAGAGGCAAGAACACAGGCTGCCGGAAAGGAAAGGCTATCCACCTCGGCCCCTAAAAAGGAAAAGAGAAGAGAGCTGTGCTGAGCACGAAGAAACAAGAAGAACAGATGAGCCAGAGCAGAACAGAGGATTCTACCCAACATGTGTAGAATCAGTTATACGACACTTTTTTCCTTTCTTTTTACCAACTTTGACCCAGTCAAGAGGACTTTGCTGAACCGGCATGATTTGCACACTGAGCTGAGCTGACGGGGAGGGCTCCTTGTCTGAATCCGAGGTGGAGGATTCATGATTCCTTTTCTGTGAGGCTAGAGGGACAGACGAATCCTCAGGATCGGTCAAGGGCGGATCCTGTGCCAGCTTTTCTTCCATTCCTTCCTCACCCTCTTCCTCTTCATCCGAGCTGAAATCAAAGTCATCCATGGGGGGAGGATCATGAGGCTTCCAGCTTTTGGATTTTTGCTTAGGATTGACTCTCTTCTTTTGGGTAGGCATCGTGGGACAAGAGCCCTTAAGTTGCCCTGTGTGATGACAGTTACGGCAACAAAAGGTTGTGTTCTCGTAGTCCAGGGTCTGAGTCCAATGGAAGTCTCCGATTTTGAGATTGATCTGGTCAGGGAGACCTTTGCTCATGTCGATTTCTGCACAGATTCTGGCAAAGGTATATATTCCTTTTTCCCCTCTGGAGACGTCTGTGTCTAGAAAGCAGCCTAGGGAATTTCCTATCCCTTGGAATACTGCAAAATGCCATAGGTGCACTGGAAGATTTGGAAGTCTGACCCAAATGGGTAGCTTGGTGATGACTGCTGTAGAGGGATCGAAATCTGGGAACCAAGGGGTTAGGAATAAACCTGCTGAACCCCAGAACCATGGGCCTGCTGTTAAGGCTTTCTGGTGGTCCTCATATAGAACAAACACTATAATGTAGAAGCCCTTTGAGCATAACAAAACCTTGCAATTGCTAGTCCAGTTAGAGTGAATCCATTGGTAGAGGTCCGTTATGCGCGGCCATAGCCCATTGAACCTGCAAATAATGGCTTGTTTTGCAAATGTTTGGGTTTGCTCATCTAGCGATGGATGCATGATTTCAATGGAGGGGGTTTCCTCCAGTTTGTCTACCAGAAAAGGCTTGGGAGCCTGAGCTGGTGGAACTATTTTCTTAGGCATCTGAGCATGGACAACGTCTTTGTATGAAAACGTCTTAGCTGAGGATGACTGTCCAACAGCTCCCCCTCTCAAGCGAAGGGTAAGAGTAATGGATGCATTTCTCTTAATACTGTAAAAAGACAGGGGGAGAGGATCCTCAAGTTGTTTACCTTCATGGAGAAGTCATTGAGCTGCAGAGGGAATCCCCTATTTGAGATCTAGAGCATGCTTGAGGTCCTGCACAAGATCCGATGAGATTACCCAAAGTAGCAGAGTTTTGCCAGCGATAAGCCTGATCTGGATCTGGAACTTGGTAGAAAGATTAGGGTTCTTCTTTCCCTTGCAGATACCAGATGAGAGAAGGCTGGAGCTTTGAAGGGCCTTCTCCTCCTGAACTTGTCGCAGGGGAATGAGAGGAGAAGAGGAGAGGGTCCAAAGATTAATGAATCTGTCAATGCATTCTGCCCAGGAGAGCTTCCAGATGATCCGTCCAGGCAGATCCAGGAAGCTTAAGAAATTTTGAAGATCTAGAACAGGGTAATGGCTATTCTAGGGGAACAGAGAGAGCGTTGATATGAATGGGCTTCCTTCCAGAGCGGAGTAATTCTTCCCGGGGGCCGCTGCCTGAGGATAGACAAGAGAGTACTCTACGCATTCTTCCTTAGCCGCTACACCTGCATTCTGATGGGGTCGGCTGGCGCGAGAAGCGGCGGCACATGTCCAAGATCTCTCAGCTACAGGGCCGAGGGCTAAACAAAAGAGGGGGAGGGGGGCTTTCAGAATATGATGGAAAGTGAGCGTATCAGAGGCGGAGTTAACCAGAAATCCATGGATGAAATGCACATCTCTGAAGGCAGGCGTATCAGAGGCGAAGTTAACCAGAAATCTGTGGAAGAAACACTCATCTCCTGCATCGACAGGGCCATCCCGAGGCGAGATGGCGACCGAAAGCGAGGAGGCGGCGACATTGTTAGGGTTCATCTTCAGCTCTCCAACCCAAAAATCCTTCATTTTCTAAATGTAACTCTTAATGTAAGTGTTTTTTCTTATCTCTATTATAATTAGATCTAATATATATAATATTGGTGAGGTTACATCAAGGACTAATAATTGAACCAATGAATTAACATATAGCATTGCATGAAATCCCCTTATCATCGAGTAATAAAAATCCTTTTTCTGGTTTGGGAGTTTTGCGTGTTTCCTTACTTGGAAGGAATTTGATTGAGAAATTGTTGATTAATTAAAATTTTGATTTTTTTTGGCAATGTTTCAAAGTTCAATCTTTTACATGTTTCTTTGCAAGATGGAATTTGATTGGCAAGTTTTGGATGTAAATAAATAAATTATTTTATTTTTTATTTTTAACGTATATTAAATTTTAATATATTATATTATTTCCGCTCCCGACTTAACGTTTCTTGTAAATTTGGGCAATACTTCTAGCCGTGCCGCATGCTCGTTCCTGCGTATCGAAAGTACCTCATACCAGAAACTTGTGCAACATAGGTTACTTTACATATTATCTATTATGTGTCAATGAAATGGCTTAGTATGTTTTCATTAGGCAATAGCTTCATGCCATCATCCCCATTCTAAGTTACGTGATTCAACTATGTGTGACATCATGCCTCTCGAATTTGTTGAGTTTTTCTTTGGGATTTTTTTAGCAATAAGCATGTTTTCCTAAGTCTTATTCTCGAAAAAAATCATACACTCTAATTTAGGACCATCATAAGTATGACATTCAATGCCTTATTGCATCTACTCCTAAACTCTTTTTTGTAGTGATGTTATAGAATAAATCATATTTCCTAAATGTCTACATATTTATTAGACAAAATTTTAAGGATGAAAATTTATCTATAAGTTTAGAAATCTTTACCAATCTCACTAGTCGATAATATACAATCCATATAGTGTTTGGGGATATTTCTATAAAAAATACTGAAATTTCTGATAATTAAATACAATATCTATATAAAAAATTCATAAATTTTACTGAATAATATTATACTATAAAATTGAGGAAATGATGTTTATAAAAAAAAGAAATGGAAAATATTTTTTTTGGAAAAAAATCAGAAACTTAACCTTCTTGCCAATAATCTCCCAAAATTGTTATAGCATACAAGAATGCCAACCTAATGAATTTCTCCACCAATAACACTCTGATTCATATGCAAACTCAGAATAATGAAGTTTTCATTCTACTGAAAATCATGATACCTCCCCCACCATCCATAACATAACCTCAAACTATTTTTAAGTATTTCCAAATATTTTCCCTTTGACATTCTCCCCACGTTCGATACTCCCCACGTTCGATAGCATAACCTCAAACTATTTTTAAGTATTTCCAAATATTTTCCCTTCCACATTTTTCCTACATACAATCGCAGCCATAATCTTTCCTATCTACTTTCATGGTGAAACGGTTGCATTCGTTAGGTTTAAAAATGTGTAAAAAAAAAATTGGTTTCACATTATTGAATTTAATGCTGTAGTAATCTTTAGGTTATTCAGCAACTCCACGTTTGTGATATATTTTATTTAAGACAAATTATATTTTTTAACATTCATTTTTTCCAATATTGAGATTTTTAATTTCACAAAATATTACCTTAATAACTTGAAGACTTGGTTGGGATAGCCTTTCTTGTGATAAACTTGAATTTAGTTTTTGGAATAGCATTCACTTTATTCCACAAGAGAGTTCAAGAATTTTGTTTGGGTCATCCATTTCTATCACCGATGACTTTTAGGATCTTTGATTGATGTCCAAATAATGTTGTTTCATTGCATGCCTTTAGGATTTCTTGTTTTCCACACTACTCAATAATATTCGTTGTTTCAATCGTCCTCCTAAGATATAATTTAATTGTTCTCCTTCCAAAAGTGGGACAATAATTAAAGCTAGAGGTCACCCTATCATCTATCATTTTGAGAGCCTATGCATCACCACACTATTGAATAACTCTGGTGCTAATGTATTATATTCTTTAGTCTAAAAATGGTATTATTATTGATTATAAAAAGTAGGAGTACTCCACATAAATAATGGACATTTATTCCTGAATTCCTTATAAATTTTCAATACAGTCTCTATAATGAATATCACTCTAAATTAGTAGCATTTGTATAACAATGTCACTTGGGTCTTCTAATAAAATTCCGGCATTAATTGGTTTTTATCCTTATCTAACCATCTATCATAATTTTGTAGCTTTTCAAAGAAATTGTTAAACAATCATATTAAACAATATTCCTTGGCTCATGTAATGTACGTGCATTAGGTTACTCCTCTCATTAGTTTCCCACCTAGCACAATTCCATAGCTTGAGGTCCTTATGTGTACTTTTGGGGTATGAAAACAAAAACATTTTGATTCTCTCTATCATCACAAATTTCTTTTAGAATCACACTTAATTATTACGTGTTGTAGAGGTCAATTACCTATACATGTTTGTTGGTTTCTAGGGGACACATTCGACACTATTTTTCCCCGTCTTTTTATGCGAGAAGAGCCACATACGGAAGAATTAGTGTCACAACGAAAACAGAACATCAGCACATTAACGATGTATAATGCTAATAGTTGATTTAGCAATATAGTCTAGTATTAAAAATAAAAGTAGAAATAACAAATCATGTACGGTGAATATTCAATTTTGAAAATAATGATGATATGTGCTATAAATTTAATAGGCAAAATTTGCTATTTGAACGAATTTAATCTATTTTTTTTTATTAGTTTATCTTACCTTCTTCCATATTAATACTTTGAAAAATACAAAATAAAAATAATATTTTTATATAACAATAGATATAAAAATAATATAAAAATAAATATTACATAAATATAAAATAATTTTAAAATTCTTATAAAAAATTAAATTATTATTTTGTAAAGATTATAATTATATTAATGATGCTTATGTGTTAAACTTGATTGTCATAATATTTAATTGGTTAGATTTTCTATAACATTTCGAATAACCTTGTGTAAAATAAAATAGGATTAGAGTATTTTTAAGGAATTTACCAACGTGTAACTTTCTGAATAACTATTTCATATTCCTTTAATGGCAGTTAGATAGAACATCACTATTACATAGAGTAATATTTAGTAAAAGAAAAGAAAGTTGCACAACCATTAACTGTCATTGTTAGCATGCCATCAAAAACTTTGTGATATAACATTACATCATTTACATGATTCTTTTAACTAAGTTAGTTAATCACATACTTGATAATGTAAATATCAAATCATATAAGGAGTCAACATCATTGTAATAACACAATAGAAAATCCATCATTGGACATCGATATACCATGGAAACCTTATTGGGTGAAAATAGGCAAACATTTAAATTTCATCAAATGCTTGTGAGAGTGTTTACCACTCACTAATTGACTTTTAAGGAAGTCCATCCCTTAACCATTGTTATAAAATATTACAAAAAAATATCATCCCCAATACAACATATGTAGCTATAAGTTAGCTTACAATCATCCTGGTATTATTTGCCTTGTATGGGAGTTCATCCCTTAGCCATTGTCACAAAATATTACATAATAATTTCATCTCAAATACAACATATTTCGCTAAAATTTAACTTACAATCATCATGATATTATTTACCTACAAAACCTCTAATATATGTCATTATGGTCTCCTTCCCCCACGAGAGGATTATATTGCGGTTAACATTCCTTCACTCCACATACGCTGCTAGTAATTTTCCTACTGTAATGTTAAATATAAATCATCTTTGGCATGCGTCGTAATATTTTCCTACAACTACCTCTACCTACAAACATTGATATCATGATTATATCAAATAGTAAATCAACCAATAATAAATCGCCACTAGTGATGATGCATCTATTCATGTGCATAAATAAATGTAAACAAAATATATTGACATGCCTCCTTTAACAAAATTGCATATGCATCAGTTAAAAGCACATAACTATGGAAGCATGTCTATTTACTTTCACCGATGTATGGTTATGACACGTGTCTATCCATCCACCACTCACATGTGTAGGGTAAAATACATAAAGATAATTAAGGAATTCTCACTTGTCCCTATTTCACATTTATCATGAGAAGGGAAAACAATTGCATTCTACGTCTACCGACAAAACACAATAATGCAAAAGAAACACCTTGGTTATTACCCTCTCTTTGCATAAGAAGAAAGAAAATATTTGTAAGATACATACCACATTAACTATTATTCCCTTTAGATAACTCCACACTATTTCCCAAAGAACACCACTACCATGATCCTTATTATTTTTAAAGGAAACTATCTCCTTAGCTATGGTTTTTATTACGAATACATAAACTTTTCACAATAGTTATTATTTATGCATGCAAATAAATAATCTTTTCTCAAAAGTAAACTAATGCAATATTGCATGAAAATGCATAATTTCTCTGAAAGAAAGCTAACATAAACTTGTTTGCAAATTCATAATTTTTCCAAAATAAAGCTAAGATAATCTTTCCAAAGAGAAACTAACACAATGTTGCATGAAAATACATGATACTTCCGAAGAGAAACTAACACAAGATTGAATGCAAATACATAATTTTCTCAAATAACACTATCATAATCTTGCATGCAAATACATGATCTTTTCTTAAGATAAAACTAACATAATATATATTCTTCTTACATGCAAAACATAATCTTTTTTCAAAAGAAATTAAAAACATAGTAGCTATTTATACAAACTCATGTTTTCTTTCCAAAAAAATCTATGTATGAATGAAGATCGAATCCAAATAATTACTCTTTTCTCCATATTTCTCTTCAAGAAAATCTAATCAAATAAGCACATATTCCTTTGAAGGATCTTATTAAAAATACAATTATCTATTCACCAAACAAATTACTCTTTTCAATCAAATTAACCTAATAAATATAAATTCTTTTTCCAGAAAATAGTATAATATATTATGCATATCAGCGCATATGACCACATATGAGCATGTTCTTTCCAAAAACACTATTAAAAAGAACATTATTTAATTTTTATGCACAATAATTCATGAAGAGTTTTTCTTTTTGTAGATTTTATTGTAGACAAGACATGTCCACACATATTCTTTCTTAGGCAATATAAATGTATATTCTTCATAAAGAAATTAGAAAGATACTTAAATTTTGTTTTTCATGTGTGCTCCTCTTGTTTGCACAATTGTCCTCTTTCATACAGTCAAATTGCCTTTCTGCAACAATGTATTCTTTCGGTCGGTGAGCCATGTATCTCACCATTAATATTCAAGCACTAATAAATATATGCTTTAAGGTAAAATGAGTTGAATATATTCATTGATTGAGTTGTGAAAAGATCTTTATCTTTCCAAACTAAAATTTCAATGCTACTTATTATTCTGATACTTTTCACCGCTTCCGAAGTCAATAACACTCAAAATTGTGCATGTGCCACTAACGAAGTGTTGCAATATTCTCTTTAGATTCTAGCTTGAGACATTTAATTATAACTCAAGTAAAAGTGTAGAGGAAACTTGGTAAAAGATTGGTACATATAATATTTGCATAATAGAATTTGTTTCCAGCACCCTTAAATATGTTAAGCATACAATATTAGAGCAGCCATATCTTCCGTCTAATTTCCAAATTCACATTAGGTGGTGCACCTTACTCCTCATCATTGCAATCAGATTTATAATTGATTTTTTATATTCCATGAAGAGGAAATCAAATTATTGTAAGAAATACATGGTATCGATCACGAAAGGAAATGAAGGAAAAGGTGGTTCCACTTAATGAAATCAAACCCTAACTCAATATAGAAGAAATGGTTAAATGAATTTAATAATATTTCACAATATGTGATATGAGCTTTACGGGTTTGGAATATTACATTTTCCTTATATTTAAAATGATATTTTTATGTGTCTCAGCCCCACCCACTAAGGGCTCCAAATGATCTACAAAGCGAAGATTTCTTCCTTCGAGTTTGCAATTTCTACAAAAGTTGGCCTGAGGACTTTACTAGGTCTGCATACTGGGAAAGATCGAAGTACCTCACCCCCTGCCTCTTTTTATAACCCCGATGTGGGTGTTTTCAAGGTTTCCAATGGTATCAGCATGACTGATTCACATGTGTGGGAAGAAAATGGAGAAGAGGAAGGTGCGCATAGGAAAGAGAGCTGATGTCACCACCTGTGTGTCCCTCACCCCTGCGTCGCGATCCCACCGCCTTCGGGTTGAAGCACAACAAACATTGTCAAATTGTTTTAAATGAAAGAAAGTGGTGGGATATTAACATGTGTTGGAAATTATCCTTGCTTGAAATTTCAAGATTTTGAATTCGATCATGGATGCATTTAAGAGGAAGATTCACATGAAGTGGATATTTAATGCAAGTGTTAACATGACATCCATAACACACACTTTCCCTTATTCATATTCTGATCAATTAGGCATTCTTTTCTTACTATTTGATATTTAAGTCGTGTTTTTTATAAGCGCATGAATTTAAGCCTAGGGTGGTCCATTTTTGCAAGGGTCTATCCACCTTTAGTCATCAATATGCATTTGGATGTCACTGAGTGGCTTAAAACTTTGGCTTTGTGCCCCAGGAAGTGAGAATGAGATGTTTCACTTGGAAGCTAAGGAATTTGGCGATCATATATAATTTTCTGATACTAAAATTAGTGGAAGCGCTTTTAGGTGGACTTAGGATCCTAGAAAATTTCACAAAAGAAGACCTCATTTTCTCCACTTAGTGGCTTTACACAGTCAACTAGAAACCTTTCTTCACATGGTCATTTGTGACAAGCAAGTTTATCACTCCCAGTTATTTGCAGGACATGAGGAGATTAAAAGGATGTTTCATGAAATGATGCAGAGTTTGGATGATATTGTCACAAGATTACATAGATGGAATGTTATGTGGTGTTCTATTTAGACTCTAGATCAAACTAGCAACTTTACACCCCAGTTGCTATCAATGCACCAACAAAAACACCACCACAAGGCAACTTCAATGCTCTTTCTCCAGTAATTATAATAGACCAATAGTCTTTGTTGGAACTTCGATCTCACTTTTTTATATGTTATTTCTATTTCTCCTATGATTTTATGGATTTCAATATGCATATGTATGTTATATGTGGGTACTATTTTGTTAGACTGCCCAACATGTAACAATGCATGTAACTAATAACGAGCTATGTCATTTGAATGCTAATTTTCCTTGTTGTCCTTTTTGGATAAATGAGAGATCATGAGAATATGGTTTTCTCAATCTAATTACTTATGAGATCGCAAGGGGCTTTTGGAAAACAAAATATCTCAACGAAATATGAGTTTCTTCTTAATATCAACATATTTCTAAAGTTTCTCGGAAAAAATATGTTTATAATAAAATTTATAATTTTTCTCAATTAAATGACATTTTTCTAATAATAAATTTATAATTTTATCCAGAGGATGTAAATGTTACATACTCAGACAAATCTATTTCAATCATTGAAATCCCTTCTCCGCACAAGAATGTATAATTGTTATTGAAAATGGGAATTCACAGATTTGAGAGAGGTCATGGTAAGACAATGATTGTCGCGTTGCGTTGATGATGTTGATCCACGATAGTGAAAGCTAACACTAATGATCGCCTAGTTGTGTTCTTGGTTAATCCAGAGCTATCTGCTTGGTCCTTCTCGCGTTGCCAGGATATAGGCCCTCGCGTTTATCGGTGTCACGAATGATGTCTTTTGACATAATTTTTTGTTTTGTTTGTGTAATATTTTAAATTTAACTCACATTATATATAATTTACTTAAATTTTTTATTTTTATCACATAAATCGTCTTTTAAAAAGTTTTAATTAATGTTTGTCTTCCTTTAGATCCAATAAACTATAATGTTTTTTTTTACAGGTTAACCACGATCATCATCTTCCATACTATTTAGGGTTATTTATAATATTATTTAGACACTATTGGATTGAGATTAATTGTAATATGTATTACTAAATATCATTTTTGTAACGATAGAAGATACTGAATTGAATTTTTTATATATTAAAGAATATTATATTATTTTTTATTTGTTTATAGGATTATAATTATTGTAATCATACATTAATATATTTAACTTTTTCATGTGACAATATTTAAGTAGTTTATATGGCATTTTTTTATGGGACAATCTTTTTTACTTATTGAATTTAAGTAAAATTTCGAAAATATGATAATTATTACAAACTTTTGATTTGTGAATACTGTTAAGAATATTTTATAATATTCTATTAAATATCTACTATTCTCATAATAATACAATATAATTAAATTAAAACTATAGAATCTCAATTATAAAAAAACATGACGATTGATATAATGAAAAGAAAAGTCATATTAACAAGTGCATATGAAATGATTTAGAGTTTTTAGACATGTGATATCAATAATCTAAAATAAAAGTATAATTTAGCTAATTTTCTCTTAATCGCCTTTTCAACTTTATTAAGGTAAAATGTATGTTAACGTAATTACTTCGATCTTTATCATGAATTGATGTATATTAATATTTACTAGCTATTTAGTTTATATAAATTTTCTAGTGGTTAAAATATGCCATTTATACTTGTGTGATTATTAGTTAAACGATGAGTTTATTAATCTTATTTATTAGTTGGTTTTGTATGATCATTAGCTAAAAATGTAGTTTATTAGTTTAGTTTATGAGTCTTTTAAATATAAGTGGCCAAGAGATAATTCAGGTAAGTACGTTGATCTTTATCATAAATTGATTTGTATTAATGTTTACTAATTATTTAATTTATATAAATTTTATACTTATTAAGATATCCAATTTGTACTTGTTTGATTATTAATTTAACTGAGAGTTTATTAATATTTTTTATGAATTGGTTTTGTATGATCATTACTTAAAAATGTAGTTTATTATTCTAATTTTTAAGTTTCTTAAATACAAGTGGTTAAGAAAAAATCTTTTAATTTGGTATCAGAATCAAGAGGTCTTACAAATATGTGAAATGTACTGCAAATTGGTTAGGAGTGGAGTGCGAGGTCTTTGTATCCATGTAGCTAGTTGTTTGAAAGAGGCGACAACTTTCCTTACTTTTTTATATGTGCTTGTCGATTTTCCGATCAAAAACTAGATAATCGAATTTTGTTTGCAGTTTCTGTTGACAACAATGGCTACGCTGGGACGATATTGCCTAAATCCAAAATGATTGATGGAAAATGTGAGCTCTTGGCTGCTCACTTGCTATAATTTTTTTGCATCTCCACATAGCTGAACTACTGGATCATTGTAGATTTTTGTATATAAGCCAAATATTTGGTGCAAAGCAGACTTTTGTTAGAAATAATGGAGAATATCCTAGAATAGTGAATTGGTTCACGATACCTCAGGATAGGAATTAGTTTCTATTTCTTAGGGTATGGTTCTAATTTCCCTAAAACCGTGATTGCTATTTAATGTGTGGTGTACATGTATAATGTAGAGTGCTCTACAGAGCTAGACTCTCCTCGTTCAGACTCTCTTTCATAGAGCTGACTAGTGGATGTTGTTTATTAATTCAAACATCACTTTTTAACATGGTATCAGAGCATCAGGGCTCAAAATCCTGTTCGCTGAGTGAAGGATTTTCCAGGCGCGAGTGGGGTGAAATCATTGCTTGCGTTTGAGGGAAAAATTGCGTCGATCCTACTTTTATTTTTTCAGTGCATATTTTTATTTTACCGACCATCTCGAATTTTTGTTGTACAATCGCACCGATCGTCACGAATTCGTGGTGCTAAATCGCGCTAACTATGCAAACAAAAAAAAGGGGCTGCATCTTGGTAGTGGCTATCGAGAGAAGGCTATGTGGAGGCCGATGTATGCTGAGAGAAGGCTGTGACGACCATACGCATTGAGAGGGCATGCAAACTGCAAGGGATCAACCAATGCTAGAGGCTATTAAAAATACTAGAAAGTGGACTCACAAAGATCAGTGATTTCTGTCTTTGACATAGATCTGGTTTAAATTTAACATAATTTTTTATTTTACCTGTCAATTTTTTTAATAGCCAAGATAAATAATCAAATTATTGAAGCATACTTGAATGAGCATAACAAGCTCAATGTCTCAAATTATGCAAATTTTGAAATTCAAGATGCAAACTATGCTAGAAGTGCAGAGTGCTTGGATGATTGAAAATGGGGATGAGCAGAAGCCAGCAGCTGGATCAGCATCAATCCCAGATTGGGAGAAGTGAGAAGGTAAAGCAAGCACACTACTGAAGATGTCAGTGAAAGACTCTATCATACCACATATTAGAGAATGTAAATCAACAAGCGAAATCTAGGGAATTTTGAAGGATTTATATGAGATCAGGAATACAAGTCGTCTTTTGTTCCTGAAGAGCAAGATCTTATCCCTGAAGATGGAGGAAAATGAAACAGTAGCTTCCTTGATAGTGAGGGTCAAATATTTGAAGAACAAATTGGCAGACATTGGTGATATAGTTGCAGATATAGATCAAGTAACAATTTCCATGAATGGTGTGATCGATGACTACCAAATGTTTATCACTGGGATAAACGTGAGAGAGAAAATCTGAAAGTTTGAAGAACTGACAAGAATATTAATGCAAGAAGAAGAAATAAGATTTACTTTGAAGCCCCAGAGTGTAGATCTTGCATTGATGACAAAGAAGAACTTCTTCAAAGGAAAAGGAAATCCGAAACAGCAAAATGGAGGAAACTCGCAGAAAAGACCAAATCAGACTCAAGGTATGAATCCAAATAGAAACATATTTGTAATTAAATGTTCTTATTTTGGAAAACTTGGTCATATCGCTAAGGAGTGTAGGAAGAAGATATATCATGAACAACAACTAAAGCAGAAATTACATGCAAGTCATCTTGCGAATGACAATCATGTATAGAACTTCATATTGTTTATGGTAGATTTTGATGAGAATGTTGATGCAGACATCTGGTATGTAGATTAGGGAGCATCAACACATATGACGGGGAACAAGCAATGGCTCGTAGATTTTAAGGAAATCAGCAACGAAGCACAAATCTACCTAGGTGATGATAGAAGTGATTAGATCAAAGGGTGTGGAAAAATTTCTGTCATTTTACCTAATGGTACTGTAAGACAAATTCATAATGTCATGTATGTGCCCGGTGTAACAAAGAACTTGATTTTTGTATCCATGATTATAGACCAAGATCTCAAAGTTGAATTTTTTAAATCTAACTATTATATTAAACATCTGTTAGACGGCATGAAGACTATTGCTACAAGAATTTGAACAGGAGGTCTGTACAAATTGGATGCAAGACCAACACCAGTTCGAGCATTGACAGTAGCAAGTTTGACTATAGAAGAGCTGATGCATGAGATATTTGGTCATATCAACTACAATGATTTGTTGTTACTTAAGAAAAAGGAAATGGTAAGAGATCTTCCTGTGTTAAAAAAATTGGATAATGATTGTGATGCTTGTACATTAGGAAAGATGAATAGAGAAGAATTCCCTGTTCGAGTAGAGAAGAAACAAAAAGACATACTTGAATTAGTGCCAACAGATCTTTGTGGACCCATGCAAATAAAGTCACTAGGAGGTGCACTGTATTTTTTACTGTTTATTGATGACTGCACAAAGTTTTCTTGGGTATATATTCTGAGCAAGAAAAGTGACACATTTGAATACTTTAAGCAGTTGAGAAACATGATTGAAAAGCAAACAGGGAAGCATATAAAATTTCACCGCTCTGATCAAGGGGGTGAATACAAGAAGGATGAGCTTATCAAGTATTGTAAATACAATGGGATATTACAGCAATTCATAGTACCCCATACTCCTCAGCGGAATTGAGTAATGGAAAGAAAGAATAGAACATTGGTGGAATGTGCTAGGAGCATGTTGAAAGGTAAGGATCTTTCGAATGGTTTTTGCGCTGAAGCATTCAATACTACAGTTTATTTGAGAAATAGGAGTCCTACAAAGAGTCTTGAGTTTAAAGCTCCTTATGAAGCATTTTATGGATTTAAGCCTACAGTAAAATATTTAAGAGTGTTTGGGTCTAAATCATTTTGCCCATATTTCAAAGGAAGATAGAAGAAAACTAGATTCAAAAGCCAACAGATGTACCTTTATAGGGTATTGTTCACAATATAAATCTTATAGATTGCTTAATCCCTCTACTCACAAGATTTTCATTAGTAGAGATGTCATATTCCATGAGCACGATCATGAAGAATCTGATAAGCACAATGAGGAATGGGATATTTCATTCTTGGTCGAAGAAGGAAGTGATGAATCAGGTGATGGAAATGAGAAGCAACAACAACAACAGGAAGGAAAAGAAGATGATGCATTAGTGAAGCCGAGTCCAGCAAAGGAAACTCAGAAAAGGTCAGAAGCTACACCAACGCTCATAAGATCAAGTAGGCAGACTCAATTGCCTGCTAGATACAGGGAAAATGCTTTTATAACTAGTATGATGAATGTTGTTGAACCTTCTACTTATAAGAAAGCAAATGAATTTAGTGAATGGAAAATAGCTATGGAACAGGAATATGAATCTATAATCAGGAACAACAGTTGGGAGCTGGTTGAACTTCCTAAAGGGAAACAAACCATAGGTTGTAAATGGTTGTATAAGCCAAAGATTAATGCAGATGGAACCATAGATAAATTAAAAGCTAGATTGGTAGCAAAGGGATATTCACAAAAAGAAGGCGTTGACTATGAAGAAACCTTTGCCCCCGTATCTAAACAAAATACCATCAGAATGTTGATTGCTTTAGCTACTAAGAAATATTGGATGATTCACCAAGTAGATGTAAAGTCTGCATTTTTAAGTGGAGAGTTGAAAGAGGAGTTTTATTTAGAGAAACACGATGGGTTTGTCCAAAAAGGGAAGGAACATTTAGTCTATAGATTAAAGAAATCTCTTTATGGACTAAAGCAAGCACCTAGGTCTTGGTATGAAAATATTGATTCATTTTGTCTGCAACTTGGCTACGACAAAAGTAAAAAAGACCCTAATTTGTATACCATGAAAGATGAAAAGGGGCGCATAGTGTTGATATCTTTGTATGTAGATGATTTAATTATTACAGGTGATTCTATTGCTCTAATCAAAGAAATCAAGCAACAAATGTCACATGTGTTCGAAATGAAAGACCTTGGTGAATTAAGATACTGTTTGGGTCTTGAGATCTGGAGACATTCAAGACAAACCTTTCTGTCCATGGGTAAGTATGTGAAAGGTCTACTACAAAGACTCAGTATGGATCAGTGTAAGGCTACAATAGTACCATTACAGCAGAACATTAAACTTCAAAGTGAGGATCGCTCTGAAACGGCAGATGAGACACTTTATAGACAACTGGTTGGGAGCTTAATATACCTAACCACTACTAGATCAGATTTGGCTTATGCAGTCATTGTGCTAAGTCAATACATGTCCAAGCCACTTGAGGGTCATTGGAATGCAGCAAAATGTGTTTTGAGGTATCTACAAGGTACTATAGACTACGATATTATTTATACTAATTCCTCTGATGTTAGATTAACATGATTTATAGATTCAAGCTCGAGCGGAAATGTAGATGACCACAGATCCATAATAGGCTATGCATTCAACATTGGATCTGGGGTGATTACATGGAGAAGCGAGAAACAGAACACAGTTTCCTGGTCTTCAGCAGAAGCAGAGTATCAAGCCATGTGCGCAGCAACATGTGAGGCAGTTTCGTTGTGGAGACTTCTCTAGGATATTGGGGAAGAACAAAAAGATGCAACAACAATTAGATGCGACAATCAGAATTCACTCAAACTTGCTAATAATTCGGTGTTTCACAAGAACACTAAACACATTGATACAAAATTCCACTTTGTCAGGGATAAAGTGCAATCAAAATAAATCCATCTTGTATATTGTAATACATGTGATAATGTTGCAGACATTTTCACAAAGCCTCTTGGCAAAATTAAGTTTGAAATGTTTAGGGAGATGTTAGGCATATTTGTTTGCCCCTTCTCCATTAAGGGGGAGTGTTAGGGATAATGGAGAATATCCTAGAATAGTGAATTAGTTCATGGTACCTCAGGGTAGGAATTAGTTTCTATTTCTTAGGTATGGTTCTAACTTCCCTAAAATCGTGATTGTTATTTAATGTGTGGTGTACATGGACAATGTAGAGCGTTCTACATAGCCAGACTCTCTTGGTTTAGACTCTCTTTCATACGTTTGACCAATAGATATTTTTTATTAATTCAAACATCTCTTTTTAACAACTTTTAAGTTCAATATATCATATGTTTAAGAGTTGATTGAACATGACTTCAGAAGATACATTTTATTATGTTTTGTGGTGTCCTCAAATCGTGAATATTTTGCATATAAAAATGTATAGTTATTCGATAAACAAAAATGTTGAGATTCTACTCAAAAGTGAAGCATTTTATAATGTTTCAAGAGAGAGAAAACGAAACGAAGGAAAACACGAAGTAGCGTGGTGGATTGAATTGAAAGTATCATTTTGTATAATAAAAAAATCGTTGTTCCATTGAATTCCCAATGTTTTAATTCATATTGGATTTATGTGTCTTGCATTGAACATATTAGTCAAAATGTTAATCAACCAAGATTACAAGAAGTAATCGTCAAGTGCTAGCATTAGATTTTGTAATTCCTTGTTTTAGGTATGATCACTACTTCAAGGAGTTGTTTCCTCTTATTTAGAAGTTGGTTAGATGTAATTGATCGAGAGATATTATGCTTCTCAGATTAGTAAATATTTTCTGGACTAGTCGATTGTTCCCTCATGAGGGTTTCTTATATTCAAAACCAATTCATACATTTTATATATCATTATTTTGATTAATTAATCGTTAATATAGTTTACTTATACATTTTTCAGGCTTATTCCAAAAGTTTTTTTTATAATGTACTAATTTTGAAATACCATGCTCAGTAAATTTTAATATTAATATTATTATAATGGTACTCTGCTTTTTTGACCGAGAGGAAAAAAAAGTGAGGTTATAATTAAAATTAGTCGTAATTGTTCTATAATTAAAATTGGTTATAATAATGTTAAAATTAAAATGGATTATAATAATTATGGATGAAAATATCTTTAAAAAATTTGACAAGACTACATATCTCAACCTAAAGGCTGATGTTACTATATCGTGGAAATAATTCGAAATTAAGAAGATATTACGGAAAAAGAGTAATTATATGAAAAATAATCTTCAAATAGGTGGTATAATATCAAACCGAAGATAGTAGGAATTATAAAGGTTTGTTTCCATTTAAAACATCTTTTTAATATGTGTTTGCAACTACTTTCAAGAAGAGATTTCTTATTTTTATAGTCCTCACCAACCCAAAGAATTTCATCAATGGTGAGTGTCTAACACATTAGACATCCATGTAAATCATATGACTAATATAGAAGTTATGTGGAGAATGTCAAAATTCTAAATATTTAAAGGATAATCTGAATAAATATATTTTAAACTTATACTTCCTTATACTATAAATCTAAGGATTAATTTTATATAATATTTAATGGACTTAATAAATATATCTAATGGAAATGTCTTTTTTAATGAAGCTTTGATATAAGAAAATTAAATTCACTTTTTAAAATTGGTCTTTTACTCCTAATAATTTTTTAAAGTGGAACATGAGGAAGTTATTGAAAGTACATTGTTTATGAAACTTACAATCAAATCACAAGGATAGTGGGAAAATAAAATGGAAAAATATATAATAGAATCACTAAAATAAAATACTTTAGAATGACATACAAAAGAAGACCAATGTACATAGTATTATTTAAAAATAAATTAAACAAGAAGAATTAGAGAAGGGAAAAAAAATCTAGATGGCTAGATATACTAGCCTACAATACCATTAGTAATAAAATGTGTCACAGTAACCCCATAAACATCAAAAACAATATAATGGACTTGTATGATACATGAAATGACCAAATATAGAACTACATTGATGACTAAAGAAAATGAACGAGGATATCAAAGTCACACAATGACATCAAGGAACCATAAGCACACATATACTATAATCAATACCGTTATTAAATGGTTGGCGCTAAAGCGTGGGAAAGCTTCATCAACACTAACATATACTTGTTCTTTATACAAGTAGATGACATTAGTTAAATTTGAATGGTATATGATTTATACTAATGTTTCTAAGTATGAACGATGTGAAGGGGGGTGCCATTTACTATAGCTGAACAATAGTTGATGTAGTTTTCCATACCCATGGAATGTATGTAAGTCAAAATCATGTGTAAACTTATTAATTAACATTATTTTCAAGATAATGATTGAATAAGATGCCCCAGATATTTTTTAAGTAATTTTTTATGGGGTATGGAGTACTCCTAGTAATGCTATTAGATGAGAATATATGCACAGTATGTCATATTTGTGTTTTGATAAACATAGTTTGTAAAGTTATCAATTCCATAAGAGTAATTGGTAATGTTTATCATATTAAAAATATTTACTATATTATTTTTTTTATAAAAAAAACTTATAAAAAAATAAAAATAAAAAAAAGTTCTTACTATATATATAATTTATAAAGGATTTTAACATACTTCATGTTTGATTAATTTTTAATTAATGGTTTTATTGTTCATGGATGAGGTAAAGTGCATTTTATATCTATTTACATCATACTAATCAACATAATTTTAATACATTACACAAATCGTGTTGATGATATGGCAGCACTCACCACCATCACATCTCCCATGAGGGTGGTATTATATCTAGTTATAAATTTATAAAGTCACATTTTAAACAGGAATAACATTAACCATATGTTCTATATACTATTTTTTGTTTCTTTTCCTCTATATAATGTAATTTTAGTTGTAATATCTAGTAATATACAGACTAATCAATCTACATAGCATCATATAATTCAATATTTTCTTCATCTGACCTTGTGATTTTATGTCCACGATCTAACTGGATATCAACTACTTTTCAAATTTGTTCCCTCCTCTAAAAAATTCCCTCCTAATAATATCCCATTCTAGAGAAAACAAATTAAGACATCATTACTAGATATATCTCATAAACTTATTCAAATCCCTATCTCATTAGATATTATTCCAAATTTGAGCATGCCTTTTCATTGAGATATTTATTCAATTAAAACCATTTATGTGTTTTATTAGTGCTCCTATTTTTTAATATCTCTTGTCTCTATATCCTACAAGTAATTGTACTTTTGGTAGCAATTGATTTCATGGAGGATTCCCTAACAACTTAGACATCCCCTTCCCATACTATGTTGTATTTCTAACAACATATCCTAAAAAAATGCCTGCATTAAAGGTAGTTCATTTATATGAATATGAGTCTCTTATCACCACAATTATATGGAATTAATGTGACCCTCTCACATATTTAATAAGACCTCTTTTTGGGAATTTTATCTCTATTTTTTAACTCAATACCCATATTTCTTGGATGATTCAAATGAAAAAACCTCCTTCCTATATATAGGAGTCTAAGGAGCCACAATATAACCCAGGCGACCTAACAATAATAATATAAAGCCACAAAAATAACAATAGAGGGATTCGATGGGGCACAGTAATAACAATATGGGGATAATAGGGGCACAACAATATTAATAAGGGATGCAACTACAATAGTAATGGGGTAATCACTAGTATTATAGGGACCCAACATGCCCCTCTTCTTCAAAGAGGTGTTGTCCTCAACGCTTGAGTAGTTCTGGATGCTTCTGTATAAAATTCTCATCCTCCCATGTGGAATCTTTAGCAAATAAGTTCTTCCACTTGATAAGAAACTCCAAAATTGATCGATTTCGTAGCTATCGAGTTCTTGTTTCTGTGACTGCTTCCGGTTCCAATATAATTTTTCCTTCCTCATCAAGTTCTGCCAATATTGTTTGAATTGGGAGTTTGTCGCCTATAACTTTCTTTAAACATGAAACATGGAAAACTAGGTGCAATCGAGAAGCTGCAGGAAGCTCCAATTTGTATGCCATAATACCAATCTTTTGCAACACCTTGTATGGACCATAATACTTTGGTGATAATTTATTATCCTTCTTAGCTTGCTTGAGGAACATTTGCTTATATGGTTGTAGCCATAGGAATAACTAATCACCTACATCAAAACTTCTTTCACTGCGATGTTGATCTGCCTATTGTTTCATTCTATTCTGTGCCAACATGAGGTTATCCTTTAAGATTTGGAGGACTTGTTGTTGATGTTTGATGTGATGCTCCACTGCTTGAACCTTAGAGTTTTCTCTTAAATATGAAGTGATGGATGGTGGCTGATATCCATAAAGTGCCATAAATGGGCTCATTTTTGTTGTTGTATGGAGGGAAGTGTTATACCACCATCCAACCAAAGGCAACCATTTGACCCATTGTGTCTGTTTATCAAATACAAAGCAACAAAGGTATCCTTCCAAACATTTGTTTACTACTAGTATAGCGGGTTGGAGAATATAGCATGAATTTTTAGAATCATGGATATAAGTGTAAAGAAACATTTCAAGAACTACAAGTTTACTTATGTAGAGAAACATTTTCTTCTTGTAAGAAACCACTTCAAATTTATTCCACTAGCATGACAAAACACTCATACTAGGATACAAAGAGATACATTAATCTCAATGCAAACAATGTAGCTAAATCATACAAAAAATTGTATCACCTCACAAGACAACTTACCAATAAGTTAATTCCTACATTACATAAGTTAGATACCTACAAATAAACATGCTTCATTAGAGACCCACTAATCCATTATTTGGTCTAGAATGAAGAATCCTTATTTGGAAGTAATACATTAGGTCAAAATTTGTTAAAGAGTTGTATAATGGAACATAAAATTTGAAAAGACCCCTATTGGACCACTTCTTTCCATCTTCCTTCTAGTCCTCCTTTTGGCAATACAATGAGAAATTCCATCATAAATCCTATCTTAGTTCATCCTTTCAACCTATTGAATGACATCACAACTAAAAATTCCACTATCATTATTCCTATAATTGTTGAGACTCATAGTACCAATTCAGTCTTAAAATATTGAGAATGATGAGAAACCAAAAGAGAACATGAAAGCATCTTTGAATACAAAATCTTTATGTAGACTTACGGTAGACCTTCTTGAAAACCCTGTTATTCTAAACATTGGCTTATTATTAATGATACAACAAATTTCATTTTGATATCCATATTTAATATATAAAAACTATATTAATTATCAAATACCCATTCTTATTTTTTATGCTTATAGTAAAAAGAGTATTATTTCCTTGGATTTTCCATCTTATTTACGACTCAAATCCATAGAAATTTCTCCCCATGTAATATAGGTTAGGCATACATGGTTGGCCCTAATTTTCTAGTGAATATGCCTCATTAGAAATAAATAGTAGTTAGATCCAAATCCTAATGTTTTCCATGGTCAAGTAGTAATGTTTGCTATGATCGAAATCCATATAATATCCTACAATATATGTGATATATGATGCAAAAAATTATAGATGAAGAAATTTAAATCTAATATCTATCTGAAAGTGACATCAACCAACTACATAAAGCAACTCATCACTTTTTGGATCCTGAATATTGATTGTCCAAAATAAAATAAAAATGAGGAGTGACATCTAGTCATTGATTACCATGTTCTCGACAAAATTGTTGTATATTTTTTTTATCATTTATAATGAATTGTTGTTCAATGGAACATATTAATGGAACTCGTTATTAGTCCCTGCCTTCGGCACTATAGGGACTCTAACACTGCAGGGACTCTAGTGATCGCTAGAGCGTTGACTCACAATTAAATGCTTCTTTGACCAAACATTTCACTTGCTTGCAAAAAATTAACCAAAGGTTTTGCTGGCAATTTGGCTGCACGAAAATTTTAGGCAAATTTTTCAAATCAACCTCTTATTGGAAACTTCATGTTTCCCGAGGCAACTTTAGATATACAAATATTTCTTATCCGAAGTTCATGTTTACCGAGGCAACATTAGATATACAAATCATTTTAATCCAAAGTCTAAGGAAAAAGTTAGATATGAAAAGAGTTTTTATCCAAAGTATGATAGGGAGACATAGAAAGATCCTTACCTTTCATTATGTCTTGTCTATTAATTCGGAGAAACAAAAACTTTAACCAAAGTCCATGTCTTGTCTATTAATTCCAATAAAAATTTGAATAAACAACACACAACTTTAACCAAAATTTCATGTTATATGGTGTCGTGTCCATTGGGGAGAGAAACACCTACATTTTGTGCCTTCTTCCATGTTCGTTGCTCCTTGAGCTGTCATCTTCAATGGACACTGACATTTTTCGTTTGCCTTCAAACCGCCTCTCCGTCTTTCCACCGCTTCACCCTTTCCTCACAGCCTCTTATCGAGCATAAGGGAACACATTGTTATATTTGGCTATGGGAACGACCAATGAATGAGAACCAAAAGAAAGCCACAAACAAGGGAGAGGTCACAAGTATCACATCTGCATCACAAGCATCACATGTATTTTCATCTACATCACTCGACAATAGGAGGAAGGTCACAAGTAAATCATTATAATATTCTTATTACTAAAATATATTTTTTCAATTATGATATAACTGTGTTCTATGAAATAGAAATATCAGTAAATTGAATTCATTGGTACGAGTAAGGTCAAGCTTCTACCCCTATTTCCTCATATAACATCTCAGGAAGTACGAGAACTACTTATACTGATATCAGAGAATAGAGTTAATACTCCTACTGAGCCTAGAAGTAGCTACCAATACGATAAATCATAACAACTACCTAATTGTTCGACTTCTAAAAGAATAGCTCAGAACTCATACTAGCCACAAAACTAGTCTCTCAATACTTGTAAGTTCAGCAACTCAAAGGTGAGAGAAAAATTGTTCTACATACTCCCTACCTACAGCACCTCCAGTCGAGAACACCTTTCTACACATTGATACAAAGACACATTTCACTGCTTCCAAGAACTAATCTCTTTAGGCATAAAGCATATGGACTATTTGAAGATATTATTTATTTGTCATTTTTCTCTAAGGGAGTAACATTAGGTGATAACCTTCCCCTAGATAAGAGCTTTTACCCCTTAGTTGAATTATCCCCTAGACTTATTAAATAGTAAGAACCTCCCACCGGATAGCCAATTGTGATTTCCTGGAGGTTACTAATAACATGTTTTCATTACAGACAGTCAGGAGTCCTTTCTGGGAGTAGTCCAATAGAGGGAGGAGTTGTTAGATGGAATGGATGAATAGGGGGCTTCCAAAAAGCTTTCACGAGTCTAGAATCATACTTTACAACCACATGATATTTCTATTGCTACTTGTACGTAAATATGCATTTTTAGCAACACAGACCTTTTCAATCTATCATGATAGGGTTGCATAAAATTGAAATTTTACAGTATTTTGGGCAGTAAATAAATATTACAGATAATATCCACGTCAATGAAATATGGCAAGGATCCAAATAGTTACATATTGAATATTTAGAAAACGATCATGATAGTTTCAAAAAGACACAAACAACTCTTCAATAGTCGATATACATGAACTTTTATACAATAAATAGACGGAAAATGAATTACACCTCCATACAATCATCATATCTTTGTTACTGGATCCATCACTTTTCGGTTTAACTTCATGAATGGTTCAACAATAGAATGGAAATTACCCATTAACATCCCAAATTCTTTTATACCAGTTTGAGCAATTAGAAAATATTATAAATAATCTCCATGTTTATGAAGTATAGCTAGGATTCAAACATTACCTATTGAATGTTCATACATTGATCATAACAATAAAATACAAATAGATTTCCGGAATTCTTCAAATAATCAATATAATTGTAACATTGTGAGAATAATACCTAAAACCTTTGTATTTCATCCTTTGTTGGTTCTTCCGGAATGAGAAGAAGTCTTCTTACATTACTAATGTTTAGATTGAAAATTGTTTTGGTTGCCTTGAAATAAAGGATATATCCTTGGCTCAGAAAAGCATGGGTCGGTATCGCCAGCAATTTTGTCTTTTGTGATGCGGTCATAAAAGCCTCGCCATGTAACCCCTTTTGAGGGCATAGAGCTAGTTTCTCCTGTTTTCCATTGCAACACGTAGTATTTTTTTGTAAAACTTAATTATTGTCTCGTTGAAAAGAGCAAGAAATTACAGACAAAATTTTGCAATCACTACTATTTTTCTATAAAAATAATTTATTTCCCATATTCTCTTGCTGAAAAGGGTGAGAACTTGTTGTATTCATGTAGAATCTATTATCATGTAAGGATAATGCTTTCAAGAAAAATCGATGCACGAGGAGGGATTCTTGAATATAAGAATATGGTGGTTTCTGCAGGGCATCCCAATTCCTCCTGCATTGCGCGAGACAGAGGACATGTGGTTGAGAGCTTTAGGGTGGACCCATGGCATGCTAATGATAATGGAATGCCCAAGCATGTGTACCTCATGTGAGGTCCCATACTAGAATTATTAGACAAGCATATTTCAACGTTTTTGGTGAATTAATAAAATGATGTTGGCATGTGTTACAGGTGGTGGCCGTAACATAACGTTGCAAATTTGGTTTCTGATAACAACTACCAAATAGAAAAAATTATATTAGACATGAAGTTGGAAATTTTAGGATTCTATATGAAGCTGCAAATTTTATTCATCTTAAAGCGTGCTTTCCCTAGTGTTTGCTCAGGCGCGTGTTGAATGGACTGTAGAATTAACATGTTCACTGATATAATTAATTAGTACATACACTTAACATGTCCCTACCTTAGCTTATGGTTTTTAATGGTAGTGCTGCTAGCAAGTAGGCAAGCCAATTGTGTTATTGTCTTGTGGGCTTTCCAGTAAACGAGCTAGCCTCGCGCTATCGTGAGGAAACAAAAAGGCTTGATTATACATATGTAATTACTGACTGACCTCGATCCACCGCCCATTTTCGTTTTCATCTTTGACCTAATTCTGAACCATAATTAATTATTTTATTATTTATGAATTTAATAGCAATAACAATGTCATGTTCCTGGTATGTTGTTCACACAGTTTGACTTCAATGCTATCATGACAGTACTTATCCCGTGTTAAATGGTTTTTTAAAAATTGTTCGAACATGGAGCCTATCATAATAATATTCATGAGTGAGTAATCAATATTCACAAGTTAAATTAAAAATATACCAAAATATTATCAGTCATATTCAATCTTCCTTTCTCAGCAATGGTCAAATCCTTTCTCGGCAGGGACTTTCGCCACTGTCCTGGGCTTGTTTCACTATATTAAATATATTATTCATATACAATCAAATTGGCATAGATTCCATCGATAAATACATGGAATATTTGATTTATATGAATGGTTGGTGATATAATCTGTCCTTGCTATTGCCTCATCAAATTAATGATATTTCTTATGTGTCTATATATCTAAATGAAATTAATATTTTGAATAATACATGATTGGATTATTTATAACTTGTGAAAAATATGGTATATGTATATAACTTTTGTTTATGAAGTTTGTTTCTATAACCATAATTAATTTTTTATAACCAACAATTTAAATCATATTATTATAACCACACACTTCTTCATATAAGGCTCATGTTTGCAAAGACATGATAGTTGATGCTATTTAATGTTATTCCTTCTAGTCTTGTCTACGTTATCAAAGGGAATGCTTCATCTAATAATTGTCCCTTTGTGATTAGAGCAAGGCAACTGTCCAATTTTAATTCTTGTTTGTGCCAATTACTTCAGTCATTTCTACACGTTGCAAATACATACCCATGAATTTTTTAAGTGGATTTCCTATGAAATTAAGAAAGCATGATTGTAATTTTATTTTTCTATTCGATTTCCTAAAAATGGTAGTATATATGGAATAAAAAACAAAGTTATTCTTTTTCCATGGTTTCTCTCATTTTGAATTTCTAATTATTACTATGGCTTATCCAAACTGTCACTTTTTTCACACATTTTATAAATCGTGTTCATAATTATTGAGATGTAGATGATTTTTTCTACGACACTTCATCCGAAAAAATAAAAGAAAACTAAATTTTTAAATCATAACCAAGTAGATGAGCTAGATAGTTATTATATATATTTACATATTCTGAACATAAAATTGTTAAATGAAACATAGTATATTTAAGATATGTTATACGCAGTTATCATCCCTTGGATCCTTGTGAGCTACTAGTCACCATTCAAAAATATTTTAAGGAAAAGTATTTAACTAAGAAATTTTATGACAATAAGGTAAAAGGGTTTCATGATATATGACTGGAAAAACTTTCCATACATGAGTTTGTGGCCAAACTCATGTCTCTGTTGCGATATGTAACATACATTAGCGAGGAAAAGGCCAAGGTACAATGATTCCTGAGTAGCCTACCTATTTTTATGAAGGAGCGCTTGGTATTCGATAATACCAAAAACATGGACGAGGCTATTAGGAAGGCATGAATATGTTAGCAATAAATGAACCATAAGGGGGAAATTGGTAGGTCTTGATCTCACAAAAACACATCCAAAAGAATTTATAAGCTGAAAGGCATGAAAGGAGGAAATACCATAAATGTATACAAGAATAAATAAAAAATCCTTTGGGAAAGGGCAACAAAAACTTAAACCCTAGAAGGAATCAAAACATATGGAGGTCTCTATTAAGCCTGCATCGAGTTAATTATGAAAACCCCCATTGTAGTGCTCAGGTTGTGGGGAGTCGCATTGTTACAAAAATTTCCTTCATGATAACGGAATGAAACGAGTTAATAAAAATCGGGAGGATTCAATGGTCGGTGAGGTAGAGCGAAACATACCCAAGATTAATGTCGCCTTAGATGATCGACAAGTGGAATATCAACCCAGTATGATCGAGTTGGAAGGTAACATGTCTACTCATGTTGTTTCAGTTCTAATAGACTCGGGAGCTATTTTAAGCTATGTCATTTACAAACTAGTATGTTTAAAAATTCCTTGTTGGTGCAATTAACTACTCGGCTCAAAATAAGAGTGACGACCGAAGTAGATAACTACCCCATTGAAATAGTAGGTCAGCCCATCCATATAAGATTTAATGTGTTATCTTTCGGGTCTAATAATGTCTTGATAGGGATGCACTAGTTGGAGGACCATTGGTCCTTAGTATATTACAAAGATAAAAATGACGGAGTTAGACAAGAACGGTGTTCGACAAGAACTGCAAGGAGTGAAAAGGCCCATGGTCCTATGACCCATCACTGCCTCTCGTTTGGGCAAGTGTATCCTTAAAGGATGTTTGATATATGCGGTATGGGTGGGATTCACTAACTCCAAAGAAAAATCGCCCCCCTTTAGGAAATCTGTCAGTAATTCAAGAGTTCATCGATGTGTTTCCAGAAGAGATACTGAGATTACTTCCTAAACGAGATATTGATTTGACAATAGAATTTTATGTTGGGGCTACACCAATGTCTCAAACTCTTTAATGAATGTGTATTCATGAATTAATAGATCATAAAATGAAATTACGGGAATTTCTTGATAAATTTTATATTCACCCAAGTGTGTCCCCTTGGGGAGCACATATTTTGTTGATCGGGAAGAAGGAAGGTGCCCTATGATTATGTATTGTTTATAGATAACCTAATAAGTTAGCCATTAAAAAAATATATCCTTTGGAAAGGATCGATTATTTATTCGATCAAGTTAAGGGAGCCACCATATTCTGTAAGACACACTTGTGATATGGATATCATCAGATAAGAGTGGAGGAAGAAGATATTACCAAAAAAAATTTTATAACATGTTATGATCATTATGAGCTAGTGGTTTTTCCTTTTAGGCTTACCAATTCCCCAGCCACTTCGACGAGTATCATGAATGGTATATTCCATCCATACCTTGATAAGTTTGTTCTACATTTTTTGACAATATTCTCATATATTCCAGTGATTTAGAGGAACACAAGAAACATTTATAAATCATGTTAAAAACATTAACAGAGCATCATTTATATGCTAAATTCAACAAGTGTGATTTCTACAAAGATTGGATACAGTACTTAGGCCATGTGATTTCTTCAGAAGGGATATTTCTAGATCCCAAGAAAATTATAATTATTATGGGATGGTCGGTTCCTGCTAATGTTGTAGACATCTGATCCTTTATGGTCTTACTAGAGTATTATCATTTTTTTATTGAGGGATTGTCTCAGATAGATTATCATATAATGACCTTACAAAATAAATGAAAAAAATTTAAATAGACTGTTGAATGTGAGCATAGTTTTGAGTTATTAAAGAATTTATCAACCACTTCGCGAGTATTAAAATCACAGATCTAGAAAAGGAATTTCTAGTATGTACTAATTCTTGTCAAGAATTAGTGGGAGGAGTGCTAATGCAAAAGGTTAAAGTTATTTCCGATGAACTGAGGAAATTGAAAGAACATGAGCAAAGTTATTTTTCTTACAATCTAGAATTAACCGTGATAGTTCATGATTTAAAGGTATGGAGGCATTATCTATTGGTCACGAAATTTATGTTGATGACAGACCATGCAGGTTAACCAGTTTATTTAACAACCTTATTTGAATGTACGAAAATCAGTATGGACAACCTTTTTAGGTGAATTTGATTTCGATATTAAACATCTTAAAGGAAAGGAAAATCAGGTGGTAGATGCATTGAATTGGAAATCGCATTACCTCTATGAAATTTGATATAGTCAAGTGGAATTTAATTTCTCAAATCATATTAGGGAAGCTATTAACAATGTTCCAAAATATAATTTTTTATGGCAGCAAGCCAATCAGATAAACAGCTCAAAAGAACAAGCCAATTACTCAATAAATGAAGACAATATGTTAACCTTCAGAGGCATAATATATTTTCGCAATTAGAAAGTTGTTAAATTATTTAATTTGGATGAATTTCATAAGAGACCCTATGTTTCCCACCCGTTGTATCAAAATCTATTTTCTGCAATTAAAACAAACTATTTTTGGCCTGGAATGAGAAGGGGTATCATAGAATATTTAGCCAAATGTTTGGAGTGTTAGCAAGTTAAAGCTTAAGATAAACATCCATCGGGACTACTTAATCCCTTACCCTTCCCATAATGGAAGTGAGAAGTAATTTCATTGGATTTCATCACCGAACTACCTAACACTCGACGGCAAAATGATTAAATCATGGTGCTGGTTGATGAATTAAGTAAAGTATCCCACTTTATTTCTGTTCAATCCACTTAGAAAACTTTATAGATTCAAGATGTATTTATGTGAGAGATTTTAGGCTCCATGGGATACCTAAGGTTATCATTTCTGACCAAGATGTAAAATTTAGCTCTGTTTTTTGGAAAACTCTTTTCACCAGTTTGGGTACTCAAGTTCGGTTTTTCACTGCCTATCACTCGTAAATAGATAGGTGAAAAGAGTGAGTAAACCAAGTGTTGGATGACATGTAGCACATGTATGTGATGCAACAACCCAATAAATGGGATGAATATCTTAACTTGGTGGAATTTGACTATCACAACACTTATTATGAATCATTGAAATTGAGTCCCTTTGAGGTTCTTTATGGGAGAATATGCAAGACAACCATCAATTAGAAAAACCCGAAGGACAAATTAATGTTGCGCCTTGATATGTTAGCAGAAATGGAAAACATGTTAGAACTCTGGACACCACATATCTCCACAATGGTATGATATTGTCCACTTTGGGCCTAAGCCCTCATGGATTTGCTTTTGGACTTACCCCAAAAGGCCTCATACCAATGGAGATATTTGTCCATCCTTATATACCCATGATCCTCCCCACTTCTAGTCAATGTGGGACTATTTGGTCGTATACCCAACAATCCTCCCCTCGAACAAAGGACCATCGAGCCTCCCCTCAAACGATTATCCATCCGTCCACTCTCTACCAACCAGGATTCTCTGCTCCAATGCGTTGGAAGCACACGCCTTACATGGAGCACCACCTACCTCGAGAGCTTGCTCTATCCCAGGTCAACTCCTCTTCACCGTGTTGGGGCCAGGACACGTCCATGAAGAATCCGGAGCACACCGCCTGTCTAACCGAGCTCATCCACGGATCCCATCGTGATATTACCGGGGCCCACCACCTTCGTTCAACATTCCGAGGATTCATCCACTTGGCTAACTTCGGGGCATGGCTCCGATACCACTTGTTAGAACTCTGGACACCACATATCTCCACAATGGTATGATATTGTCCACTTTGGGCCTAAGCCCTCATGGATTTGCTTTTGGACTTACCCCAAAAGGCCTCATACCAATGGAGATATTTGTCCATCCTTATATACCCATGATCCTCCCCACTTCTAGTCAATGTGGGACTATTTGGTCGTATACCCAACAAAACATTATAAGAAAATTCAATAGAATTTAAAAGCTCCTAAGGATAGACAAACGGCTTATGCAGACAAGAAAAGAATGTACAAAGAACTCTAGGTGGGAGGTCATGTTTATATTCTAGTACGGCCTGAAAAATCACTCTACAATGGAAAATATGTTCAACGTTAGCCCCTACATACTATGATTTCTTCCAAAGGATTGAACATGTTGCATACTAGTTAGCACTAAATAGCCACATACAAATCCATAATGTTTTTCATGTATCCTTATTAAAAAAATAATTATATGACTTTAGACACATTATTAATCGGCAAGAAGTATAGGTAAGAGTTAAATAATTTATTTTTTTATGATGAATGATCTTAGATTAATATTAATCATTAATGACATGATTATCTTGTGAAACCAGTGGAACCAAATAGAGAATACTTGGTAGGGACCCTCCATATTCTCGAGTGGGGATAAATAATTCTACGGAGGCAAGCCATCGCCCAAGTTAAAGTGAAATGGAAGCACTCTATCTAAGAGGAGGCTACCTAGGAAGATCAAGGATAGAAGGAAAAAAACACCGAGGACATGTTCAGCTCAAGGGGGTGAACTTGTAACACCCCTGAGCATGGGACAATTGGCATTTAATTTTACCAACATTTACTCTCATTTTAATTTTACTTGAGTTCACTAAATAATTTAGTATTATGTTAAAGGCATTTAGGAAAGAATAAAGGAAAGAAGAACATTTTGTTTATTTCTTTTAAATGTTGTTAAATTATGTTTAGTTAAGGAAAGACATGAAAAACTTGAGGAGGATCTCGGCTTTGAGGTAGTTAAAGGAAACAATTACTCAACTCCTTAGGGAGGATAAAAGGAAAAAAGAAAAAGAAAATTTCTCTCTAGAAAGAGAGAGTAGGGAGAATGACAAGACGTTGTAAGGAAAGAAAAATGTTGAGAAAGGTCTTAGAGATCATGGAGATAAAAATATTGAGAACGGTCTTGGAGATCATGTACTAACTAGTGAAAACCCTGAAGAAGGTCAGATTGGATTGGACTAGAGTCCTCAAGTCCTGTAACATCATAATCTTTAACTACTTTGGAAGCGATGATGCTCGGGGGGAGGCCCTGAAGTGACTCCTAGACTCACTGGTTGGGTTCTTAGCGTGTGAATTTCCCTGTCAAAATTCCATAAGAACATGGTTGAACAGATAAGTATTAGCTTTATGCATTGTTTCTCTATCTTCTAAACACTTCTCTGTTTATAAAGACTGAAATGCAAGATTATTTATCTTTATTATTTATGTATTTTATAGACTTTGAAAAGAAAAATTATATCTCTATTATACAACTTCTAAATCCGAGATTATTCCTTTATTTTTTCATATACCTTATAGATCAGTTTAATCTCTTGTTCCATTAGAACGATGGTATGAATGTTTTCTTAAAATACCACAGGATATAGCATAGGTTAAGTAACTAGCAAAGATAAAGAGATTATTGTCGGTAAGCGGGATGGATTCATGTTTTTACCAATAACAATAGTAAGTAACAATGCACTATTAAGTTGTTAATTACAAGTAGGGTAACAAAAATAATGAAAACCTTGAATGCATAAAACCCTTCTCGGGTATATCTCAATATGTAATAAAATACAGTAAAACACAGAAGTAAGAACAAAAGCAAGTCTGCAACAATTGAAGTGTCCTAAAGAAAAGGAGTCGCCTTGCCATAATTAAATTGTTACGCTTTTAGTTATTTAGCTTTAGAATCTGTTAGTTCGACGAGACACAAAAGTATGTTCCCAGAGTAGTCCAAATTCTATACAAATAATCTAATACCAAACAACTCATGAGTAGAGAAACAACCCTGCTAGATTATAGAGTCTCTATGTTGGGCAGGTAAGGCCATACATTAATGAATAGTACTAATTGCATAGGGACAGAAATGATAAAAGAAAAATCCAGAAGTGGAAATCAAAACTGCTAACTGAAACCTCAATCATTAACACAGGATTATATCATGATGTTCTGAAAAATTAAAAAAAATGTATTTAAGCTATTGATTTTCAAAAGTGGTCGAGCCACTTTAAAAACAACAAAATAACGCAACCATTCATCATCATGACTGCAACATTATTAGTATCTGAGTTATAAAATGTAAACCCCGTTTGGGAAAAATTTTAACACATGATTATATCATGATGTTCTGAAAAATAAAAAAAAATGTATTTAAGCTATTGATGTTCAAAAGTGGTCGAGCCACTGTAAAAACAACAAAATAACGCAACCATTCATCATCATGACTGCAACATTATTAGTATCTGAGTTATAAAATGTAAACCCCATTTGGGAAAAATTTCAACACATGCTTGTGGAAGAAACATGATTATGAATTGCGGGAACAATGGATCCTCTAACCTTCAGTAGAAATAATCAAACCCTCAACAATTTAGACCTGAGAAACATTAGGTTTTTCCAAGTGAACCTGGAATGGTGATTGAGCCACACACTGGAACCGAAAGTTCACCCCTAAAGAGAAAGTTGTAACCTGCTTTCAATCGAAAACAACACTATTATCAGAAAGAAATAAAACCTACGTAGCAAAAGGGAAAACTGTCTATTGTGGCTACAAAGAAGGGTGATACCTTGAGGGACTGTGTTGCTTGTTGGCAGCCACCGAGACTCAAGAAACTCCACTTTGTCGGATAGGTATCCTTGCAAGCATAGAAACCGTCAGAGACTCAAGCCTGTAATGAATATATAGCACCATAATTCTTTGGGGGTCAACATTACAGAAAGGAAAAGGGTACCTAGGCACCGATGTCAAGGTATCATTGACCACTGTGCGCAAAAACCCGAAAAATTCTGAAGTGGTGCAGAGCTCACCTGGAGAGATGAAAGGACTAAATGACAACATAAATTATCGCAGGATTAAATACCTCACATAGGCATCAAAATCATGCAATATATAACCATCCGTATGAAGTAAAGGGAATAATTTTTTTTTTTTTTTGACTATTGTGATATGTATTTTTTTTTTTTTTTTTGTATATAGTTATGTGAACATGTTACAATATTTTAAATGATCATAAAAGAAAATGGAGCATCAAAAGGAATTTATAATAAAAGTTAAAGTTAGACGTTAAGCATTACACTTACAATCCAAAATAAAAGCATATATCTATCATAACTATGGATTTAGCAAGAGTATAAAGGTATTAAAACATGAAATATTTTATTCATGATTCAGAGCGATTTTTACCATTTCTTCTTAGTATGGTCATTTAGAGTGAGGTTATATACATTTTATAATATCTAGAATTAAACAGACCAGACAAGTATATTCATTATTTTTTATTATATTTGATATTTTTTAATATTTTTATTTTAATTTTAAAAATTTCATTTGTCTACTCCTTATTGACTATTGACATACTTACATCTCTGTTATATTAAGTTTTTAAAAATAAGATTTTAAGATATTTTACTTTAAAAATATAAATAATGTAGTGTGTGAGTAGTATATAAGTGATATAAGAATTTTACACTTATAATATACAAATATTATTTTTACTAAATACATATTTTATATATTTTATATTTACTATGGTTAATAAATAAATTTATTAACAGATAAATTTCTTCAGGTAATTTTGAAAACGTAATAAAATAATCTAACTGATAATTAATGATAGTAAAACACTAATCAAAAGAATCAGAGTTCCTCTATGCCAATTTGAAATTTGATAGAAAAACACACATATATAATTCTAATGTATCATAGAGTGTTCAATAGTTTCAAAATGAATATTACTATAAAATATAATAACTCTTTCACAATAAAACTCGAATTCATAAACGAGAAAAAAATTTAACTTGTAACTAATGGCAAAAGGGAAAACTGTCTATCGTGGCTGCAAAGAACGGCGATACCTTGAGTGACTGTGTTGCTTGTTGGCAGCCACCGACACTCGAGAAAATCCATTTTGTCGGGTAGGTATCCTTGCAAGCATAAAAACCCTCAAAGACTCAAACCTGCAATGAATATATAGCACCAGAATTCTTTGGGGCTCAACATTATAGGAAAGAAAACGGTACCTAGGCACCCACGTCGAGGTATCATTGAACACTCTGCACAGAAACCCCAAAACTTTCGAAATGGTGCAGAGCTCGCCTGGAGAGATGAAAGGGCTGAATGACAAAAAAATGATCGCAGGGTTAAATACCATCCGTATGAAGTAAAGGGAATATTTTTTTTAGTGCTGTGATATGTATTTTTTTTTTTTTTTTTGTATATAGTTATGTAAACATGTTACAATGTTTTAAATGATCATAAAAAAATTGAAGCATCAAAAAGAGTTTCGAATAAGGTAGACATTAAAAATTACACTTACACTCCAAAATAATAGTATATATTTATGATAACTATGGATCTAGCAAGAGTATAGAGGTATCAAAATATGAAATATTTTATTCGTGATTGAGAGTGATTTTTACCATTTCTTCTTAGTATGGTTATTCAAAGTGAGATTATATACATTTTATAATATTTAAAATTAAACAAACCAAACACATATATTCATTATTTTTTATTATATTTGATTTTTTTTAATATTTTAATTTTAATTTTAAAAATATCACGTGTTTACTCATTATTGACTACTGACATACTTACATCTCTTATACTAAATTTTTAAAAATAAAATTTTAAATCATTTTACTTTAAAAATATAAGTAATGTGGTGTGTAACTAGTACATAAGTGATATGAGAATTTTACACTTGTAATATACAAATATTATTTTTACTAAATTTATTAACACATAAATTTCTTGAGAAAATTTTGAAAACGTAATAATATATTCTAAGTGATAATTAATGAGATTAAAACACTAATAAAAAAAATCACAGTTCCTCTATGCCAATTTGAAATTTGATAGGAAAACACACACATATAATTCTAATATATCATATAGTATTCAATAGTTTCAAAATGAATATTAATTACTATAAAATAAAATAAAATAAATCTTTCACAATGAAACTTGAATTTATAAAGAAGAAAAAAATTAATTTATAATTTCTTAATAACAAAAAATTAACTTTAATTTCTTAATAACAAAAACTCTTTAACCACGACAATTTAACCGAAAAATATTTTATTAATTTTTTATTTTTAAATTATAATATTTTAAATTACATTTTTATTTTAAAATAATTTTATATATCTCTATATGACATGTTTTAGAAACACCAAATTATAAAGTAATTTCAATTCATATATTTCAAAATTTAATTATACTATATAAATATTTTACTGTTATTTTATTTTGTTTTGCAATATAATCGGTTTATGAATTATATTGGTTGTTTTTTGATGCTTTGAAATATATTCATTGTTTCAAAAATTAATATTTTGAAATTAACCTAGTTTATGAACCACATTGATTGGTTTGTTCATCCATCAAAATTTTCCAAAGTGATTTTTCCTGAAAATGTTTTTAATATTCAACCTTGCATTATTGCATATGTGTTATATTATACATATAAATCAGGACTTTCCTTAAAATATATAATATATTGGAAATGTTTTTAATATTCAACCTTACATTATTGCATATGTGTTATATTATACATATAAATCAGGACTTTCCTTAAAATATATAATATATTCCAAAATAAAAAGATAGATACACTTTCAGAATTTGATGAACTAACTTGAGCATAGTCGTTTGCATTTAGAATTATTTTGTGATTAATTTTTTTGTTATTTTTATTTTAAAAATATATAATATATGAATTTATTCTTTCTTTCTATAAAATTATAATTAATTCAATTTTAAATTTTATTTTATTTAATATTATTATAAAATATGTTTTAACATGTGTAACATGTCATGAATTAATTTTTTTTAATGATATAGTTATTTTAAATTAAAATTATCAACAGAATACTCTTAGCATATGGTTAGTCTTAATATATATCAACTAATGTTGTGTGTTATATATTTGTTAGGTTGCATTGATTTTTAATAAATTTAAAAAATTAGATTAGTGTTACTGCCCCTGGCGCATAAGTTTCTTACATATGAGATTATTACAATTCTAATAAGTTCATATTCTAATTAAATAAAGAAATTAATATATAGGATCCCAATAAGTTCATTTTCTAATTAGTTGTGGAAATTAATATATAAACAAATTTTATTTATCAAAATAATCTATTTTACAATAAGATGTGTAATTCCCTTTTTTTTCTCAAGTTAAACTTGACACATAACCGTTTTATACATGGTTAATCAGATAAATGTGTACATTGGTAAGACATTATTCTTATGCAATACTTTATTTGTTACAATAATTTATTTTTTTAATAATTATAAAGCCTTAGACTCTATCACCCACATTAATATGTTTAATGCAATTGTATTAATAAGTATATAATAGGTAAAATATGAATAACAAATTCAAAATTCTGATTAAAAGGATTATATCTCACATAGAAAAATATATAATGAAACTAAATTTTATAGAAACATAAAAATAAAATAATATTAAAATAAATTTTGATTGAAAATTTAATACAAATGATAAAAATCGTTATATAGTGATTTTTTTGGTCAAGTAAGACTGGAGCCTTCAATTAACCGTAAGAAATATTACATATGTTACACGTCCTTACAAGTGTAAAGACAAATAAAAGACAAACCCATTGATGATTAACAGTCAACAGGGTCAACAAAACCCGAAACCTTACATATATAGCTTACACATAAACCTATAACCATTATCTAACCTGAGAGCCATTCGATAAGGACCCCATTGATCCAATGGCCCTTAAAGAAATCACGTCGGAAACATACACAACCCTTACCCTTTATACGTAGCCAACAGAGAAAATAAACTATTAATGTATAAAACTTTTTGTCCGTTCTTGGGCTTAACCTCCTCCCATTTTGAAACCTAATATCCTTTCGATCAAGATCATGTATGATCCGACGGTCATTAATGATATCAACCCAGCAACATACGCGATTCTTATCCGCTTCATGGATCCAATATGGATTATAAGCCATTGGTTTATAAAATTTCTTGTCCGATCTAAGTCTTAACCTCCGATCACTTTTAAAACCTGATATCCATATGATCAAGCCCTTGTTGATCTGATGATCATCAGAGATATCGGGTCAGAAACTAGTGCAACCATTACCCGCTTTACGAAGCCAATAAAGATTATAAACCACTAATCTATAAATCTTTGGGTCCACTTGTAGACTTAACCTTCGGTCATTTTTCAACTTGATAGCCATTCGATAACGAAGGCCATCAAAATCTATGCTCGGTGGCCTTTCTACTAGCCCGCTATTTACCATGTACTCCTCCCCTGTAGCTTGCTCTGTCTTAAGCATTCTTTGTGGGATCAACGGTTAGGATTGACTCCTACTTCCGCTCTCTCCTGCTTCCACTAGTCTTCCTTCTACTCATTTCACATGGTCTGGAAGTGCTCCATGTCGTTATCTGGCTGTCTTTGACAATCATCACGCAATTTCCCCGAGGGTATTGAATCCCAAGCATACCTGTTGTAACTTTCCTTGCGAAGCACTCCTTCATTCACCAAACAATCAACTAGCATATTGGCTTTTCTTCACACATGAACGAAACTGACAGTTCTCAGCGTTCGCAAGTGGGCATAAATATGCTAAAAGACCTGCAATAGCCTCCAATGTTTCAAAACTTTTCCTAGTGCCATTGCATTACATATATTCTTCACCGCATTAATGACCAATTCAGAGTCTGCTTCAATGATGTCGTTGTATAAATTTTACTCGATCAGGATTTCCGGGCATTTCTCTAAGGCCATGAGCTCCACCATGTTATTAGGGGAAGTCCCCAAATGACTATGAAAGATGTCCTTTATGCATCCCTGGTCATCTCTTATAACCCCACCAAATCCAGCCATCGCTCAGTTTCCCTTAGAGGCTCCATCGATATTGATTTTCAAAAAACCATGATGAGGAGGCTGCCAAATGTCTTTACCAACAACTATTTGGTTCACACCCTTGTTTATGCCCCGGGGAACTAGTGAATGGAGACCCAACTGGAATAATATGCGAGCATCCTAGGGCAAAGGAGGGTTCTCAGGATGTTTCCACAAAAGGGCTCCAATTGTGTCTTTGAGATGTCGTAATATTTGTGCAATGATGTGCTGGGACGAGCTTGTTTTGTTCTTGAAAATCCTGCCATTGCATTCTTCCCATACATCCCAGATAATAAAGCCTAGAACCAGAGTCCAACCTTTATTGATGATTTCATTTCCTAATAAGTCTTTCCTCCAATTCTTCAAAGTGTTGGTGATGTTGAGTCTGTCGCTGTCAGTTTGCCTGAAGACCGAGGCCACTCAATCCCACAAGGTAGAGGTGAAAGGGTAGAGGTTGAGTAAGTGTTCCATCGTCTCGTTTTGTAAGCCACATAGATGGAATTTGGATGGGCCAAAAAAACCAATTTTCAGAAAATTCTCCCAAGTTATAACTTTCTTTTGTTGAACCAACCACATAATCAACTTTATTCTCATCCAATGTGAGTTCTGACAAAGGTTCTTCCATACCTAATCAGGGTTTTGAAAATCAAACCCTAGGGCCATTCGTTTAGCTTCTTTTAGGTTAAAGTTGCCTTTTGTGTTTCTTCCCCATCTCAGTTGGTCAGAAAAGGATGATGCCAAATTATTCCTCTATTCCAAGTCTAGAGCAGGAGAAACTGCTTGGGCCTTCAAAGGGCTCTCTTCACTATAACCCAGATCCTTCCATATTCTCCATTTACCACTATTCCTTACCTGATCCCAGAATTCACTTACCATAAGTAAACCTTTGTTGTCAATTTCATTCTTGAGAGTAGTTAATTATTCCTTAAACAAATTTGGTTCCTACTGCTAGTTATCCTCCCAAACTGTGCCACGTTCCCAGCTCGGATCTCCCAGAAAATATGCTACTGGACAATGCATTTATTCTCCCAAGCAAGGTTCAAAATGTGGGAGCCCTTAATGAGCCCTAACATTTGGATATGATCCCTCTCCTGCCAATTATTTGCATATTTCTGTTTCCAAAGCTTGGCCCAAGGCGTTACCAATTCCTTAAGCCAACTCCACTAAAGTTTTGCTCCCGAAACTCTGCTGAGGTTTTCAAGGTCATGAAGCCCCAAACCACCATGGGCCGTTGGTTTGTAGAGCTTGTCCCAAGCTTCCAAAGCCCACTTCTTTTTCTCTTCCCCTCTGCCCCAAAGAAAATCTCATTGAATACTCCTGATCTGTTGCATGACTCCTTTAGTAGAAGGAAGAGCTGAAGACATGAAAATGGGAATAGCTTGCAGGACAGCCTTTGTAAGCACAAGACACCCCGCAAAATTTAAAGACCTACATGTCCATTTCTTGACCTTGTCCTAAATTTTATTCATTACCAGCTCCCACACACCCTTGCTTAGAGGTTTGTCCGTAAGAGGCATTCCAAGGTACTTGGAAGGTAATTGATCCCTTTGAAACTAGACAATTCTGGAGAGGTTCCTCTGAATAGCAATGTCAGTGTTAAAAAAGCAAACTTTTAGTTTTTCAAGGCTTACCTTTGTACCAATGGCCATAGCGAAGACTTTCAGGATTTGTTTGAAAGCTCTGGCTTCCCTAACCGTGGGAATACCCTGCAACATTATGTCATCCACAAATTGTTGATGAGTAGAAGCTGCACCATCCAGGGTAAGTTTCAGACCTTGGGTTCTTCCTTCAACATTTTCCATTTTGATCGCTCTGCCTAGCCCTTCCATCACGAGAACAAAGAGGAAGGGGGAGAGTGAATCCCCTTGTCTGAGACCCCTAGAAGGCATAAAGGTTGTAGCGGTAGAGCCGTTAAGCAGGATGGAAAAACTGGCCGTGGATACAAGGGCCATAACCCATCTTATCTAGTTGTGGTCAAAGCCATAAGCTCTTATCACTGCCCTGACATAAGACCAACTTAGCTTATCATAAGCCTTCGCTAGGTCAAGCTGTATGATCATACCAACTTGCTTATTGCTCTCAAGAGAGTGTACCACCTCGTGAGCTTGAATTGTGTTATTGAGAATCTGTCTTCCTTCCACATAACTAGTTTGCTCCTCTGAGACAAGAGATGGAAGCAGGGGCTTGAGTCTATTAGCGATCACTTTGGAAATAATTTTGTACACCACATTACATAAAGCTATGGGTCTGAATCGGTCTGGTGTCATAGCTTTTTCCTGCTTTGGAATCAAAGCTATGAAAGAGGCGTTAAGAACCTTCAAAACCATTTTGCATCTTCTTGAGTCTTCCACAACCTCAAGGATATCTTATTTGAATGTTTTTCCAGCAAGCTTTGAAGAAGTCCACATTGAACCCATCCAGGCCAGGAGCTTTCCCATTTTGCATCTCATTGATAATTTCACTGACCTCCTCTTTAGACATTGGCCTGTTAAGATTGTGGTTGTCTTCCCTGGTTACAAGCTTAGGAAAGTGCTTTATGAAATTGTTAATGAACTGAGATCTATCGACAAGAGGCTCCTCTGTTATGCTAAGGAAGTGTTGAACAAGGAAAAAATCCGTTTCTTTGTGAGAGATGAGCTCTTTCCCTTGAGAATCTTTAAGTTTTGTAATTATGTTATGTGACCTGTGATTCAAGGTTGATTTATGAAAAAACTTCGTGTTTCTGTCTCCTTCTCTAATCCACTGCACCCTTGATTTCTGTCTCCAGAAAATCTCCTCTTACATGAACCGATCCTCCCATTCGTTCTGAGGAGAGTCAGCTTGATTTTTTTGTTCCTCGGTAAAACCATCTATGATGATGATCTGATTCATCCCTTAGAGTTTCTACTCAACTTCTCTTTTGGCTTTAAAAATATTACCAAACTCCTTTTTGTTTGAATCTTTAAGCCTGGATTTGATGTGTTTAAGTCTCTGTTGTAGCATGAATAGTTTAGTGCCTTCAATGGGCATATCTTCCATCCACCATTTGTCAATATTGCTGGTTAATTTAGAGTGAGAGAGTGAGACATTTTAAAACCTGAAAGGTTTGTCCCTCAGTGTAACCATAAAACTAGCTTCAAGCTGGACAGGCCACTGGTCCGATCCTCCAAAGGGAAGGATTGAAGCTGACATGTCAAGGCCTGTGAGAAGGAGGTCCTCTGAGATTATGAATCTATCCAGATTAGAGGCGACTTGAGAATCCCCTACCCTCTTATTGTTCCAGGTAAACGTGCCATTTATTGTTTCAGTGTCCACTAGCACCATGTTATTTATGAAGTTCTAGAAGGCAATGGAATCTCTGCCTAGTTTTCTGGTACCGCCTTTTTTCTCCGTAAGATATATGATCATATTGAAATCCCCTGCCGGAATCCAAGGCACATCAGCGTATCTCTCTCTTAGCTCCTCAAGGGAGGTGAGAAGCTTGAGTTTGTCTTCTTTTTTTTGAGGACCATAGACATTTGTGATCATGTATATCTCCTTATCACCCTAAGGTTGGATTACCAATGATAGATAGTTCCTGGACACTTCAGCATCAAGGATTCCAAGTTTACGGGGATCCCAAAGTGTAAGAATCCCCCCCCGCCGAGTTGTCTGCTTTAACCTCTAGATACTCATAGTTGATTAACCATGTGCTATGTATCTATATAATCTTGTTCATCGAACACTTTGTTTCTTGAATAAAAACCATATTTGGTTTTTCTCATTTTATTCTACTGCTAAGATTTATTTGTTTCCTTTTACTTCCTAGACCCCTAATGTTCCAGGTTGTAAGCTTCATTAAGAAAGGTTTGTAAAGGAGTAACTCGTACGATCTCTCCTCTTACCTGAGTTAATCATGATTTTTCCACATTCGGTCAGCAGCTCATTCTATCTTTTTCTTCCTCTCTTCCTACCCGAGTTCTTGGAAGAATGGATCGATGTATCCCCCATCGTTTTCACCCCTCTATTCTCCTGGCTATCATGGTTCCTTTTGACTCTAGAGCCCTTCCATTGTGCCCTCCAGAGGAAGAGTTGTTGAACCCTGTCAAACTCCTCTTTTGGTAGGGAGTCTACCCCTTTGGTGATTCCTTGCTCCAAAAACTTTTCTAGATCTAAATTCTCCCTTTCTAGAATCTCCTACAGTTCACGGTCCTCCGTTCCTGCCTCACTTGGGATCATCTCATGGTCCCTACTAAGATCGATAATGCTCAACAGATCATCCTTTTGTTGGTTGTTCTCTAGTATATCTTCCATGCTAGAATCCCTTTCCTTCTTAGTGGGATTATTCTCCAATTCATGGTGTGTCCTGTTGTTTCCAACTTCTTCTTCTAAGATCTTGAAACTGTTGTTGCTTGGTTGTCCGTCCTCATTAATCTTCTTTTGATACCGCTTTCCTCCTTTCCCTTTACCCCCAACCTTAGTAGAACCCTCAGGATATTTGTCTGTGGTGTTTTTCGTGTTGCTCTCGAGTGTGTTTAATGGGTAGTCTCTATATAGGTGCCCGTGTTCCTGGCCCTTGCGGCACCTAAATGGGACATGTTCATAGTCCACCACCTGCACCCATTCTTCATCATACACTTCCAAAATGATCGCGTCCGGAAGTATCCCAGATAAGTCCATTTCCACACATATCCGGGCAAAGGAAGTGTATTTTCCTTTTAGAGTCACATCTGAGATCTTTATAAAATGCCCTCGCTTGTTGCCGATAGCCTTTAGAGATTTCAACAGCCAATAATCTAAAGGAAGGGAGTAAAGTCTTATCCATACTAGTACCAATGTGAAAGTTTCTCATTTTGTGACAAAGTTCATCATCCATGGTCGCATGTACAGGCCTGCAGCAGCGTAAAAATAGGGTCCTCCCTTGAACACTCTGTCCTTATCCTCTAAGCTTGTGAACACCACCGTAAATAAGCCCTTGGACCCAAGGTGAGGGTTTTTTGCCCCCTTTGGTTTCCAGTGGTTCCTTATCCATGTTTGCAATGCCTTCTCCGTCTCCCAAATCGAAATTTGCATATAACCGTGTATTCCGCCATGTGATCTCTGTGCGCCTATAACACTGGGTCACCTAAAATGACCTGAGGAACAATGGTCGACTTGGGTTTACAGACACTTTTTGTACTCATAGGAGCAACTTTCTGACTCCTACCCGGTGTCCTCCTCTCCCTACTAGCTTCCTCATGATTCCCTGCCTATCCATGAGGTCTGATATTTTTCGTTTTTTCTGTGTTAATAACCTATGTTACCACCTCCAATGGTTTCTTGAAGTGATGTGATCCAGCACCATCTTCCGCATTCCACCATGGTGACAACGACAAAACCTAATGCAAAACCCTCATTCAAATTGCACAGCCCAATCCAAATGCTTTTCCAAGCATTAAATTCATTAACATATATCCAAAACCATCGAGACTCATATAGTGTTAAAAGAACCTTATATAATTGTTATAATTGAAAATAAATTCTATTAACAAAGAAAATTTTAAATATAAAATATACAAAAAATTTCAGTAAAATATACGAATTAGCACGGATTTTCCTGGTGCTCGCCTTAAACCAATGAAACCTTTATTAATGACAGAATTGGTTCTCCATGTGGCTTTGTAGCCATACTCTATGGGGTTGTGGCTGAATTATTGGATGATGAGCATTAGCCACCTGAAAATGGCGGTCAACATCAGCAGCGCGTTCATACTCGGAACCTCACTGGTTCTGCGTTAAATTCGTTATTGTAAACTCTGGTATGGTCCAAAACGCCATCTGTTTAACATGTAGATTCGTTCAGAACGATGGTTTTCTGGCGTATGTTACTTAAATCCATTAATGCATATTTTGGCCATTCAACGTGGAGAGTTATTGAACACGATGGATTTCTGATGTATGGTGAAGATTTTATCAAAATGTTCATTTTATTATAGATAACTATAACGTGTTAAGGGGGAACGGTTTCAACTCTATCATAATCCAAAAGAAAAAAAAGGAGTGAGCTCTGTTCTACATTGCCGACATTAAAATTGGGCATGATTGAAAGTAACCAACTCTTGCCACGTGACCCTTTCGTAACCTTGTCGTGCATTTTATTTTTTCGTGCACGAAGAAAGATTTCTAATAGTTATCCCCATCATCAAAATCCATTGTATTTAAGTGTTTCAGAAACCCACAGGAAGGAAAGAGAGTTAATGGACACCGACATTTTGTCTTCTCCTCTTTCATTCAGTATGCTGGCAAATGCATTTCGTACTGCCCCTGAAATTCAAAGCACTAATGGTTCCATTGGCTTCGGTAGCTGGGTAAGCGATTCGAAAAGAAATAGAAAAACTCTATTGTCCCTTTGAAAACATTAAAATTGCAGTTCTCGCATCGTGCCTGATGAGCGTCAAGCGGATACTGTCTGAATAAATCAAACATAGTTTTGTTATTAAAACATTAATGCATCCATTTGCTTATATAAACATTCACATCATTCAAAAGAGTAGATTTTTTTAGTATAGGATAAATTTCAAAATAAGATATATTAGCACAATCATATTAGTACATATGGTTGATGTAAATTCAAGGTGATATACACATCTATATTAAAAAAATGTAATTAATATAATCACATACACAACTACATAAATAAATATAATTTTAAAATATCTATAAACTTTAACCATATAAATCTAATATTAATAATAATATTAAGGTTCATGTTAATAAATATATAAAAATAAAAAGAATAATAATAATACAAGAAGAATAATATTAATTATTCTTAATAATTATTAATTATTTATTTATTAATTATTAATTAATCAATAATTACTTAATAAATAATAATTAATCGCACCATGGTTGACTTTAGTTGATTTTCATATTTAGACAATTTTTGTCACAATGAGATGTTGGACAATGGTTGATTTTCATATTGAGACAATATTTTTCACAATGTGGCATTGGACCATGGTTGAGAATAAATGATCATGGTTGATCATGTTTGATCAATGTTGACCATAATCGACCATGGTTGACCACGATTGACCATGGTTGAACATTATTGATTTCCATATTGAAAAAGCTTTGTCACAAACCGAGGGGATTAATATTATAAACCCTAAAATAAACATTAAACCCTAACATTAATATTATATACCTCATGATTAATATTATAAACCCAAGGCATTAACATTAAAAGCTAAGAGATTATAAAGTCAAGGGAATAACATTGAAGCCTAACATTAATATTAAACCATAGGAATATAAACCCTAACATTAATAAACCTAAGGGATTATTGTTACAAGCGTAAGGTATTATAAAGTGAAGGAATGAAATATATTAAACCCTAAGATTAATGTTATAAACCTTAGGTTTTATATTAAACCCTACAAAAGTAAACTCTATGATTAATATTAGCAACCCTATGGAATAACAAACCCAAGGGATTGATTAATGGTAAAACCACAAGGGATTATAAACCCAAAAGGATAATAAACCCAAGCTTTAAATACTAAAACCCCAAAGGATTATAAACCAAGGGAATAGTATTAAACACAAGGGATTAGTATTATAAACCCAAGGTACATAAACACTAACATAAATATTATAAATCCCAAAATAAACATGGTTAACCATGGTTGATATTCATATTGTGACAGGACTTGTCACAATCCAACATTGGATCATGGTTGACCATGATTGATATTATGAACCAGATTATAAACCCAAGGGAATAATATTAAACCCCAAAAAATAATATAAACCCAAGCTATATAAACCCTAAAATAAATATCACATAATACGACGCCTGATAAATGTGAAGTGAATCTATCTCTAAATAAGTCAAATATAGTTTTAATATAGTTTGAGTGGTCCTAATGGTTAACAGCATGTGTTGCCCGCTAAGATGTTATCGGTTCAAAACTAGAGGGGATAAACTATGTTTGCCTTCATAGACTTAACAAAGTAGATCTTTTGTCCCACAAACAAAGAAATGTCATACACCAATTTAGTGTCTCACTTAATTGTAACTTTAAAATCAAATAATAAAATTAATAATTACTAAAAAAAATTAAACAATTTATTTGTTGAAAAAAATCGAAACTTTTACCAATTATATTTCAAACCCGGGAAACCTTTTCACTTATGAGCACTTCGATTTTTATCTGAATGTAGGATAAATGTAAAATAAGATATATTAGTGCAGCACTGCAAACCGTATCAAAGTCTGTATCACTTTAAAGTACATCTAAGCGTTGAGATTAATATAAGGTACGTTAGTATCAAAATTACGTATTCGCTCCAAATCAGATCGAAACTTTTGAAATTCCAAAAACTTAAGTTAGTTAAACGGCGTCGGAATTTATTTCGTGTATTAGAAAAATATTTCCATATAATTTTTAATTTAACAGATTCAAAATAAACAGTATAAAACGACGAGACAACCCATTTAATCTTGTTCCTCGGACAATCAACCAATTTAAATTTATTAATCAATTTATTAACCTTCATATGACTCTAACTAATTTAGATCTCATGTAGTCATACATGGTATGGGTACTGGACAGGTAAGAGGGTCATCGGGGTAAATAAGCTTATTCTACATGTGAAATCTGGACGGGAATTGCGATAGGTTAAAAAGTAGAATTTCAAAATTAATATTTTTAAACCATGAAATACACTTGGTGATCACAGTGATTAAGCAATATATCGCCTACTCATTATGCGCTTATTTGTTTTTAAATTTCTCTAATTGCAAATCGACTACTTATAAATTTTAATATTTTATTCCAGATTTCAATATGAAGTGTGAAAAGTCAAAAATGCATTGATACTTTACTATAGTCCGGGCTTGACTGCCCATTGCTGTGAAAGATTTAAAAAAACAAAGCATGGAGGCTTGGAGCTAGAGCATGAAATTGTCTTCCATGCTTTTATTGTTATCCATATCTTTTAAAATCATAAACACATTTGGAATCATGGTCCTCAAAATGTTTTGTGTCCAACTAGGTAATCTAATTAGATTCATTAATAATACCTCGTTATTTGTTATAGAATGAAGGTAAGTAAAATGTTTTCATTCTTTTTTAAGAAATTTTTATCTAATTTAATTAATTATTTAATTTTATTTAATTTAATTTGTTTTTTTGTTAAGTTTAGCAAGTCTTTTTTTCTACTTATAAACAACAAATTTATACCACATATGTGAGATAGGTGGCCTCAATTTGTCCACTGGGAAACCAAGTCTGTTCGCCACTTATCCTCATTATAAGCCATCCAAAAATAGTAAAGTATCAGTCATTTTAACCAAGCTAGATAAGTATTAGTTTCATGGTAAGATTCTATATGTCTATCTATCATAAGCATGCATATTTTAAAGTAAATGCTACCTGTAAAAACAAAAAATACCCAGGTAACTAGCTATTCCATTGTTCTTCTAAAGCTGACTCGACTGGAGTCGGGTTCTTGGTAGAGTCACCAGGCATCTCAGCTAGTTCGATGTTGCAAGGGATGTGCCTTTGAATTCCGTCGAGACGAATGCCATTCTTGTGTAGCTGAAACTGAATATGTTGCAAATCTTTTTTATAGTTAAGTATATCTTAGAGAGTGAGTTCCATCCCCACTGATATTTTCTCTATCGTCTTCCCCATTAGGATCTTCATAAGCCAGTATAGATAAAGGGTCTATTTAAATAGGGTTATTCTCCCTCTGGTGTTCCCACGGTCTCGGATTACAATCCACCAGTTCTCCATCTCCTCCTAGTATTCACCTTCCTATTTAATTTCCCCCTCGTGTCCTTCCAATGACATGTGGATGCCAGCATTCGTTCCCTCCCTGTAGGCCGCCATAGCTTCGCTGATGAGGTGTTTTATCTGTTCTACCTCTTTTAAGTTTCGAGGTGCTCGAGCCATTTTCCCGTGCAGGCTCCCTCCCACGTCTTCCACACCCTCTTCCTCTTGCCGGCTAATCCATCTCTGCTTTTTCCACTCCCTATTGAAAGGCACAATGAGTTAACCTCTGGTGTTACATTTCAACACCACTGTTATGCTTATTCTTTCGTCTATCCCTAATTCTTTCGAAGATAGACACAGGTTGGGTGAAAATTCGTTCAGGAAACGAGCCCAGGTCATCGTCCCCTATCATGCTACACTTTGTTCACTTCCCCATGCCACTCATACATAGTTTGGTTGACCCACACCTCACGCGGCCAAGCAAGAGTTCCCCTGCCCAGGTGAGCCTTCCGTTTCTACTCTGCCCAGTCAATGGTTCCCTAACGATGTTGAGCCTTCCCATGCCCTCTACCCAGTTAAGTTGTGCTACTCCCCTTCTTTCCGACATGCCTACACTTCCCCATTACATTGCTTCCGCCACTCCACTCGCATATTCATGTAAATTCACTATGTTGCCCTCAAGAGAGCTTCCCAGCTACTAGCCTAGTCAACACTAAAGGCTCTCAAATCCAAAACACTAAGCCAGACCGCAAAGAACCCAAGCCTGCGGTGTTCTCCCCGGCTAGCCCCCTAGTTTCCCTCCCCTAACTTCTCCCAAACCCCCCATCCATAAACGAATAGGGTTGCCATAGCAAGGAGATTGCAGGACCAAAAAACATACTAGAATTCGCTCTAGTGATGTCATCGATGGTAGCTCCGCCTACTTGCTCCAATGCTCTAGCTCCCACCAATGTTTGCACCAATGTGGTTATCCTTCTCCCGAGTTGGCTTAACTCCACAATCTCACTTCTCATATCCTTTCCCTTCTACTTCCTTACATGCATAGCGTCCCACCTTGTCCTCGCCATGCCTTCCACATTTCCTATCTCCTATGCTAGTATGCATGCAAGAGGCCACCGCACGCATCGCCATGAGAGTGTGGGGGGTGTTGGAGTGTACCCTTCTATTAATCGTCATAACTAACATGATTGTTTGCCATCCTTTCCAAACTCCAGCACGCACCCCGATCGGGGTTATGGTTGATTGTGTTCCCAATTTCATGGCTTTGTCGATGGTCTTCGCCCAAAATGTCCTCCAGGGCTTTGAGTTTGTCATCCCTGGGCTGTAGTGGCCATAATTTTTCCAACAGACCATGTTGTTGGTTGCAACCACAATTTCCCAAGTAGTCGGCCACTTTATTCTCGTCCCTTCTAACATGTCATACCATTATATAGTTAAATTTATGAATGAGCTCCCCTATGTCTTGTATGAGGCTGGTTGTCCACCAACTTTGGCTCAATTTTTCACACGAAGTTCCATTGTTGAGTTTCCTCATAGTCCTTCTGACCAGGCTAGAATCACATTACACCACAACATTTTGGTAACCCATTCTTACAACTATTCAGAGTCCCTGCCCAGCGGCTGTGAATTCTGCCTCATTATTTCTTGCAATGCCACATGATTCTGCATAAATGAGTAGCATTTTCTCTTGGCTATCTCGGAATATGCCACAGAGCCCTGTTATCCTGGGTTCTCTTTTGAAGCCCTGTCTAAATTAAGTTTTATGAACCTTTCACCAGGGGTTGTGAATTACATCGAGGAATCTATATTCATCCTCTTTGTTTTCCAAGCATTTGGGGCTACCATTTCCATTGTTAGGTTAAGTTTTCGAAGAATTCTTGCTTCTTGGGGAGGCTTGCCAATCTTCTGGGCTCCATTGATATGCTATTATAGTTTTTGTGATGTTTCTTTCAATTCCTTCCCATAAATGTTTTTGGGTTGAGGTTTTGCTTTTTATTATTCTATGGTTTCATTCTTTCCATATGGCCCATAGGTTTAACCTGAAGGCTAGACCCCAAGCTTGGTTCAGATTTGGACTTGAGAAGATATTGTTGCGCCATAGAATGATTGCTTCCTTTATGTTTTTGGAATCCCGATCCATCCTTCCAAAGACTCCTTTCAATTGACCCCATTTCCATTCCACAAACGAGCATGAGTTCGACATATGCTCTATATTCTCTTTGTTTTGTTGGCACATCAAGCATAAAGATGGTCCATGAAATCCTTTCTTCTGTAGTTGGTCCCAACTAAGGATCCTACCTTTACATACTAGCCATAGGAAATGGGCTACATGTGGCCACCATCCTCCCTTCCATACTTTTTTCTAGAGGAGTACTTGTCCATCATAGCCTTGTTCTGCTATTAGTTCATACACTTCTTTACTGGTGAAGGTTCCTTTTGTTGAATGAACCCATCTTAGAATATCTGGGTCATTCCTAATTGTGATTTTTCTTGATATCATTTCTTTGTCGAATTCTGCCCATTGCTCTGCCTCTATACCCTAGCCCTAGTCTTCCTTCTTCTTCCATCTTTGCTAGTTTCTTGTCCCTTGCTCTTCATTCCAGAATTTTTCTACATACTAGATGTTGTTATCATTGGTAAATCAGTATATGTCTTGGAGGTTTTGCCTATCTACGAGTATTTCACTTTGCTACCACGAGTCTTGCCAAAATCTGGTTGTTCTGCCATTTTAGATTTCCAGAAAACATGCTAAGTAATGAGGTCTTGATTTTGGCTTGCAAAGTTCCATATTGTCGAATCCTTGTGTGGGTCTTTGTATCACACTATTTCTTCAGTTCTCTCCGGCATGTTATACTTTCTTGTCCATATTTGTTTCCATAGGTCCCTTCCCCCCCAGCCATCTCCACCATAATTCAGCTCCTATTACTTGGTTTAAAGTGTAAGGATCCCTAAGTCCTAGTCCCCCTTCCATCTTTTCTTCTCAAGCCTTGCCAAGCTATAAGGGACCATTTCCTCTTTTGTTGAGCCCCGCCCCATAGGAACCTTTTAAAGATATCAACCATTTTGGTACAGGCCTCCTTAGGGGCTGCCATGCCCAACAATTGGTATATTGGTATTGACTTTAGTACTTCTTTGAGGAGGAATGATCTGTTGGCTCAGTTGAGGGATCGAAAAGCCCAACTTGCCAACCTTACTTATATCTTCTGGAGGAGGATATGTTTTCATCCTGCCAATTTCATGGAATTTCTTAAGAGAGGCATACCCATATATTTGTTGGCGAGGTTACATGTACTGAAGCCTAGTATCCTAGTGATATAGGTTTTAGCATTCCCTTGGGTTTTGAAGTAGAAGGTACATGATTTTTCATTGTTTTTCTGGGTCCCTAATGCCAACATGAGGGCGTTTTGGATTTCTTTGATTCTACGGGCTTCTCTGAGCGATACCTAGCAAAAAAGCATGATGTCGTCCATGAATTGCTGGTGCGTTATTGCAAGGTCATTCCCCAAAATCCTTAAGCTTTTGATCATGGATTCCCGACCTTCCTTCATAATGTATTTGCCTAAACCCTCTCCAGAAATAATGAACAAAAATGGTGACAATGGGTTGCCTTATCATAGTCCCCGAGTAGGATTAAAGGTTCAGGTAAAAGTCTCGTTCAGCAAGATAGAGAAGACAATGGTGGATATCATAGCGCTGATCTAGTTAATCCATCTGTGATTAAATACATAGGTTGTAAGGATACTCCTTAGATGCTCCCAACTCAATCAATCATAAGAGTTTGATAGATCCATCTTCACCATCATGCTTGCTAGCTTTCTTTCCTTGAGGGAATGGACAACTTATTGGGAGTTAACCAACCCGTCTAAAATTTTCCTTCCTTCGATAAAGCCTGTTTGTTTCGTGGAGATGAGAAGAGGCTTTATCCGCTTGACTATAAGAGTACGTATAATCTTATAAATGACATTACAAAGGGCTATAGGTTGGAATTCCTGGGGGTCTTCTAATGTCGAGGTCTTAGGGATGAGAGTAATAGAAGTTGAGTTAAGACCGAGACATACCTTTTGTTTTCGTCTTGATTCCTCCATGACTTCCAGAATGTCTCTTCCCACGAAATGCCAAGTGGCTTGGTAGAATTCTACTGTAAACACATCCGGCCCTCGGTCCTTATTTTTTTTCATGCCTTTGACTATCTCTTTCACCTCATTAAGCGTTGCTACTCTCATCAAGGCTAAGTTTTGATCTTCTCTGACCTTGTGGGGTATATTGTAATATCCCATAATGATAAAAATAATAAATAATATAATATAATGTTAAAATACAAGAAGATGAATAATAAACAATAAGAATAATAAATAGATAATAAATAATGAAGATATATAATAACAACAAATAAATAAAATAGTAAAGTTAAATAGTAAATAAAGTTAAAAAAAAAATAAAGGTGTAACCGTTCGTTTAATTAAATAATTAAAAGCAGAGCACAAGAAGTCCATGAAGACAAAGTCAAAATCACGCAACAAGTTGAAAAGGTTTTTTAAATCCCAAAAAGTTAAAGGTTAAAATCACATGCAACAACGTCAAAGGTTCATAAAAATATTTTAATCGGAAAGCAAAAGACTAAGGGCAAGTTAAAAAGCAAAGGCCGAAGGAAAGTTAAGTCACGGTGGATATTGTTGAGTCCATCATTAATACGTGACATTTCCTTTTCAAAAGAATTTTTTTTTCAAAGCTTTTTCAAAATGTTCTTTTAATGGTATAAAAGAGAAATAACAAGCGACTGATAAAATGGTATTGTATGAAGAAAAATAATAAAGGGCTTATAAATAAAGGTTCATAAAGTTTTATGAAAGAGCTTTGTTAAAAAATTTTCCTAAAGGAGTTTAGTTTGTTTGTTTTTTTTTTTTTTTTTTTAATATTAAAGAAAAAATAACTAAAATTAAGATTAAAAGAGGTTCATAATTTCTAGCAATCGATTACACATCAAAGATTTCATGGGAAATAGTCTACAGTTATTATTTGATTTAAGAGGAAGACAATCTGATCTCTAGTTTTTCTGGAGAATTTATTCTTCGATGTTTTTTATTTTCCTCCATTATATTTGCCCATGACTTCGTTAAAAAAAAATCTATTTATTGGCTTGATGTTTGGTAATATATATTTTTTTGTATATAGATACAATATCTAAACTTTATGTTACATATTTTGATGGATTTTAATGTCTTTATTATTAATAATTATAAATATTTTTTTGAAAATAATTAATATATATATATATATATATATATATATCCCGTATAATTTATGGAACACTTCCTCTGCACATTATAACGCATGCTAACGCATGCTGGCAAATTCTAAATTAAGGTGAAGGGAATGGTTTATTTGTTTATATAGATATTCCATACTCAAAGAAACACGAGGGCGGGAAACTAAAACTGATTTTTTTAAGCAAGTTTGCAATGAACTACGATTTTGAGAGTTCCGCAAGTTGGCGTAAGAATACTGGAATGTCGCTAAGAGGAACTAATTCCCCATAAACTTTGACGAGTTTGGTTAGTAGAAAATACAAAAAGTTTCGACAGTTTAGTATCCGAGGTGAGGTGAAGGGATTAATAACGGTCTCGGAGAAGATAATATTCCAACATCATAATAAAAAGGTTAGATTTTGAATGTTGTGCCCAAAAATAAATGCCAGTCAAACGAAGGGCCAAGATACCAAACAAAGAAACCGGCGACAAAGAAATTGAACTAAACTACACTTATCTCCAAACTTGGGTTCACCAGAAATCAAGGCGAAGTAGCGAGCTTATCGTTGAAAGGTGAGAGAAAATCCAAAGATTAGTTTCTGGGTTTTTACTTTTATCTTTTTCTTATTATAGAATTTTAATAATAAATAAATTATTGTATGAGCCCAATAGGAATTTATTTTTAAAAGAAATAAATTATCCATGATCCATGGATTCTTGTAAACCAATAAAAGTTATGAATCTAATTTCCGAAGCTTCCAAATTATTATCTACTTACCAACAATTATTTACTTACATATGAATCTAATGAAAGTGTCAAAGCATCCATAAAAGTGTTGACTATTAAATATAAAAGTTAAAGTATAGCTTTTATATTTTTATAAAGTATCATTTTTATAGTCAATTATTTGGTTAGTTGAAACGTACAACCTGAAATTTATGCATGATGGTCTTTTTCTTAAGATTAAGAAGACGATTACATAAGATGGTATTTATAAATGAAAATAAAGTTTTATTGGTGGGATAGGAATTATTTTAAAATTTTTATATTTTTAAATATAGAAAGTGAGCTTTTATATATTAAAGTGGTTAAGTTAAGTTTATTTCATTATTATTTTTTTGAAATAAGAATGAGAATGTGAGAATACGAAATTAGTTTATATAAATAAATATTTTATATATTGATTAATAAAATAGTTGATACATAACTCAAATATTAATTATTTTATGTGATATTATAATGAGATAATTAAATATATAATTGTTAGATAGAAATTGATAAATTATTTTTGGGAATGTTTTAAATAATTGATAGTGACAAATTATATTTAAAATTAATTGTGAATTTGTGAATTTTAGGATTTTCATGGTTTATTTATAATCATTGAGTGACATTTTGAATATAGTTAGTAATAATATGTACATTAGTTATTGATATCATTAAAAACAAAGTTTGAATGTAAAGATAAAAGAAGAGTATTTTATTTTTGTGTGGAAAAGTAAATTAGGTAATTATAAGAACAAAGTGAAGTGTATCCCAAAGCATTTTTGAAGCATTAACAATGTTTAACTTTCATGATATGATGGCATGCTGATCATGGAAAATTTTAGGGGCTAATGTTGGCCGAGTGGGCTAATTTTCCATGATTTTTCCACAAAACATATTCGCCAACTTCCATTTTTTATTAAACATGGTTAGACCAAATTTTAGAATATAAAATTATTTTACCTTTAAAATCACCAACATTATATATAGACTATATATAAAATTATTATAAATTTGAATAATTTTACAAATATATCAATAAATATTTTATAGTTTGCATATTAGGGATTAGTGAGATTCGCCAGTGTTTTTAAACTTCAAGAAAATTTTCTATCCTTAAAATTCTCCTTGATGATGATGCACATGAGGTTTTTTTTATTTAGTTGTTATGATAATGATGTTGTGTACTCATGATGAATATGATATGCATAGGGATTATGATGTTATCATATGAGGTATATTGACATGTGGTTTATTTATTATGAGATGATATGTATTTGATGTTGATATGTTGATGTTATAACCTATGAAGATATAATGATGTGAAACATGTGGTAATTGCATGAAGATTTTATGACATGGATGATCATGCAATTCTTTACTATTCAGAATGTGGCGGTTAACAATGATGTTATGATATCATGATGGCATGACATGCAAGACTTGACATGTGGATTATTTTTTATGATACTATGATGTTATAACTAATGCATTGGATCCATGTTGAGATGTGGTGATTGACAGGAACTCCACAAATGGGCCTAGAGGGCCAAGTTACCTGCGAGGGAGAATATGTAACACCATATGGGATGGGGAAAAACTCAATCAACACTACATATGCCAACAATTCCTTTGTCTTGTATAGCTTTTGATGGATAGCTCTTGAAGGGCTATGGGACCATCTTGAGGAGGCCAAGTGCCTGATATTATAGGCTAGGTGCCTGGTATTTGATTGAGATGCCGAAGTCTGGTGGGGGTGTAAAGACTTTGATGCCTGGGGTTGTGCACCTTAGTAGGTGTGGAGGGAGTGGGCCAGCCTTGTTAGATGCCCCAAGTCATTGAGTACCATACCAGATGCCTGACTTAGGGCAGATGAGGTATGACTCAAGCGCGAGCCTTGGGGCCAGCCTTGGACTAGGATATAGACCGATGAGGCTTATGCCTAGTTTTGAAAGTGGGAAAAAGGAAATAGATTCCTTGACATTTCCAGAGTGTTGTGAAAACTTACGATGCCTCATGGTTATACTAGTTCAGCAGAGGGTCTAGGGCAAACATGAAGTAATAAATAAGTAAATAAACGAAATGTTAAATGATTCAATTCAACTTCTAGACGAAATTCCTTAAAGAGGGGGCATATGTAATGTCCCATATTAATAAAAATAATAAATAAATAATATAATATTAAAATATAAGGAAATAAATAATAAACGATAAGAAATATAATAATAGTAAATAGACAATAAATAATGAACACCCCTGATTGGGACGAGGGTGGTTTTAGAGGCACTAGGCCTGAATTGACATGGGCGGTACAATGAAATTCATTGTACTCGCACACCACATGCTTAAGATAGGGAGTGAGGTGTCCTCTGCCTTGATTGAATGGGAGGTGGGTGGCAAGGAGGTAGAGGGGGACATAAGGGAAGGTGGCGAATTGGGAAGGTGGAAGGTATAGCAAGGAAGGAGTTGCAAAGTGGAAGGGAGGGGAAGCAATGAAGGTTGCGGGCAACCGTCAACTATCGAGTATGTAGACTGGCCCTGACCTTGTTTAAATCATAAGCTCTGGTCAGGTTCCAAGAGAAATCCCATGAGTTGGTGGGAGAGTTGCTGGGAAGGAGGGAGAGGTGTGAGGCCACCCTAGAGAGGCTTAGCTCAGCCAAGGAGAAACCAGGGTAGGAAAGGGGGAAATACCACTTGGCTGTGTGCTATTTGTATTCTACTCTTAAGCAAAAACTGGTGCTATGGCATGGTTGGCACCGTGAGGAGCATGGAAACAAGGTGGAACCGGAGTGACCAGCCTGTGGGTAAATGGCATCAAGGTCCAGCCCCGCTTGGGCACCTGAATGCAACTGAGCGAGGTAAGGGGGAGTCGCGGGAAGGGGGTTGGGATGCTAGTAAGGTGGGAAATGGGCTGAGCAAACACGAGAAAATGTTAAGGAGGGACCATATGGGAATAGCCAGGGACCCTGGCGGGCCTGAGAGGCAGACAAGTGAGCCGAAAGTAGATGATAAATGGCAGACAGAGGCAAAGGTTTGCGGGTATGGGAGCACTAGCAGCACCTGGCTCCAGATTGGTCTGCGGGCCAGGCTATGGCGTCAAGAGGGGGACCAATACCTGAACTAGGGTAAGGGCACGAGGTAGGGAGATAAACATGGGGACTCCTGCTTGAATTCCATCACCACTGGCCACCTGTGGGCACAAGGGTACCTCTGCTCAATATAGGATAACAATGGTTGTGAAGTATGGCTATTACATTTGCACTGCATTTAGATGAATGATGTAGAGAATCTAATGATTTCGAAATGCATACAGGTTATAAGTAGGCAGGGTATGGCTCCAGCAAGACGTGGTCATGGCCAGGGTAACAAAGGCTCGAAACCCCGAGCAACCAAACGACCAAGCAGGATGCATGATCACAGGGGTCGCAAGGCCACCGAGAGCATCATAGCTGAGGCATTCGAGACATACAAAGAGGAATTAGATGAGGGAATTCGAAAATTGATAGATGGGTGGAAAGACTAGGTGAAGAATGAGCTAGAACTCGATGATGAAATTCAAGTCCAGAGAACACTGGTGCTTGATCCAAGAACCACAACAGGGTGAATTACATAGTTCAAGCACACCCTATACCTATATTTTCTGATGAAAATTCTGCTAGGCAAAGCAATTGAGAAAATTTTTGCGAGGATGGCAGTTAGCATGTAGGGCCTTCCCAAATATAAGAGGGACATGGAGAATATCCTATTCCAACTGCATAAACAAGACGCTGGGATGGACCGTATCGACCGACGCATGCCCTGCATTGGGGAGATCTTTGGAATGCCAGAAGAAACTGCTAATGATCCTGCCCTAGTAGCCTCAGACACTGAGGAGAAGAACAACAAGCAATATTGGTATACCTATGCTTAGTTTTGTTTATGTGGATAACATTTAAATTTCCATTTGTCTATGTTAGATGTTATAGTTATATAGTTTGTTATCATGAGACTGAAACATACCTAGCTCTGTTAGAAAGACTGAATGTAATGTCCCTTAAAAATAAATAATAAATAATAAAAATGATAAATAATAAATAATATAGTATAATATCAAAATACAAGAAAATAAATAATAAACAATAAATAAAAAATAGCAATAGTAAATAAACAATAAATAATAATAAAATAATAAATAACAATACTAAAGCTCTAAATAAATATAAATAGAAATAAAACAAGAAAGCAGTAAAAATCACTAAAGCTATCAAAAAGTAAAAGCAAAAGAAATAAAACAAGAAAAGCAGTAAAGTCGCATGTTGACACATGGATTGTGTGCATGAGGTTCCCTTCCAATGTTTGCTCTATTTAATAGATGGTGAGGAAGATCAGAGGCATTCCATCATTCCAGGATTCCATCATTCCATGATTCCATCATCCATTCTCTTGGGAGAATAGTGTTGTGAGACAAAGGATTCCCTGGCAATAGTATGTTGATTGAGGGCTCGGGGGTGGCCATTTGTAGCAAGATTTTGTGCAACTAAGCCTATGGATGGTTGGAGAGTCGTCCCCAAGACTTTGTTGCAATTAGAAGAATTCAACTAGCATTCAACCCTGAAATCCCAAGCGAGAAACATCATCACCACATGTAAGTTGTCTCTACTCATATTTTTGAAATTTGATGTTCATTAGTTGATAAATGGCGTGTTGATTATAAATCACATGATTAATCTAATTAATTACATGTTTTTATTTCGGGGATGTTACATATGGTATCAGAGGCTAGGTTCAACTCTTAGGGCCTATAGACATTTTAATGTAGAAAACTTCGACCTAAATGATTAAACGAAGAAAAAAAAATTACAATAACATCCTAATGATTCTATCCTAATTGTTTTATGGTTGGGTTGCGACAAAGAAAAATTTCTAGTATGGCTATGACTTGAAGCTTTTGACTCTAGTTGTGACTTATCACTCACGTAATGTGGATCTGCAAGTTGCGGCTACAAATTTTCTAATTAATTTTGTGTTGTTTTGAAACATCGTGTTAAATTTTTTAAGCATTCGTTAACTATCAGCGGTGGATCGTGTGAAATTTGGTGTGTTGAGCTGATATGCTTTATTTTCTTTGAAAATTGAAGCAAGTTTGTGTTTTCTGGGGTTCATTTTGTTTGACGGTTCATGTATCTTTATGTTTTTGAGAAGTCATCTTGATGACCTTTTAGATTGTGGTTACTTGGTGTTTTTGAACGAATCTGACGATTTGGTGCCTTTTTCTTGAATCTACAGCGTATTCTTAGGAATTTTGTCTCTTGGCATAATATCTGGTCAACTACAAGTTTCATTTATTTATTGTGTAGTTTATTGCATTTATTGTTTAATTTATTGTGTTTTCTGTTAAGTATCACAGATGCTTTAATTTTTGTGCAAAATTGTGAAGCTTTGAGATGATATTGGTGTGATTTAGTTAGTTTTCCAACTATTGCCTGGAAAGTTTGTAATCTTACCTTCCCCCAAATTAGTCTGATGAGCTTCGTGTCTTTATATTTTGATTGTGGATTGGGCAAGAATTGCGGTGATGCGGACAAAATGTACGGTTGAATATTTTTTTCCACAAAATTGATGTAAATTGCAGCTGAAGAAATCTTATGCCTCTACATCATTTGCAAGGTTTTCTGTAAATGATATTTCCATATTAATTGTTTCTGTTGTGTGCGAGTTTTTATTTTTAACGCGTTTGTTCTGCTACTCGTGAAAACTGACATGGAAAAGTTGTGTTTGATCCCTTCTAAATAGTTTAATGGGAAAGATGTTAAGATCTTTCCTGCAAGTCAGTAGAGAGTTCTGTGATTTCACTTCCTTTCAGTTTATCAAAAGTTCGTTAAAATGAACTTCTTGTTCATAATTCTTATTTCTGGAGTTATATATTAATGCAGTATTTTTGCAAGATTTTATGCATTAAGTAAACAAATTGCAGTATATATATAAACCACATGATGGTATATTTTAGTCTCAGTGGAGAAATCATATAGATTTGGAATAGCTTTTTTGATTAAATGTCTAATTTGCATTAGAATTAATTTAATGATGTTATTTCATTCTCTGGTTGCATGTATTTTCTTCAACTGAAATTGGTTCTTTAAATAGAGTTTCGTGGTGTCTATGTAACTAATCTCTCATTACTGATGTAGAAACCCAAACACAGTTTCGTAATTAACTGAGTTAAATAGTTCACCCTTATGACCATTTGAGACCTAGCGCCATTTAACTTTGCAAACAATTTATAGAGGAACAAATAGTTTTACGTAGATGCTAAATAAATGAGCACGAATTTTCTTGAGTTCTCTTTCAACTGTTTCCTTGTTTCCTTACTCTCACTAAATTTTAAATTTGTTTTCACTCTTTATTGAGCAATTTAATGGTTTCATTGCTCCATTTTATCTGACTAGGTTGTCGGATCTCAGTTTATTTAAAATGTTATATCTTATAAAACTTTGATTTATATCATTGCTAACTAGTCCCTTCATGACAAACCAATTAAATTTGGCACCGGCTAGGATAGATGTTGTTTTTTCCATTCATTTCTGGATCTACCCTCTATCAAATAAGATAAGTCCAGGATGCATAGTCTGTTGTCATTTCAAGTGAGTTACTGTTATTCAAGTTTGGAAAAATATGGTGAATACTGGTCTTGTTCCTCATTGAGCTCAGTAATTTATTTCTGAATGGATGTTCATGTTCTAACTCATACTTTTCAGCAACATCTTCCATCCAAACACCATTAAGAATCAAACAGACCCTATAGTGCTTGAATGACCTTTTAGTTGATGCTAACAATTGATTGGTTCAAGTGACTATTTTGTTTCTTTAAGGACTGCAACATCTAAGTCTAAGGAATAGAAAAAAAAAGTCAAGGTCATATAGTTTATTCTCACAATCCTAGAGATGTTTTCACGTTGAACAAACTTTTCACATATTAATATTGTGGATTGATGTAGATTTCATCTGGATGTCCTGCTCCCTGAGCCTGATGTCACCCAACAAGTTTGCTCAGGTCTGCTAAATCACTGTCTGAGAGTTTTTGTGAATGATTTGGTTGTATTTGCGAATTATTAAAATGGTAGTTGAGGTGCATGCTTTCCTACATCCTCATGGGCTATAAATTCTGAAATATTTCTCTCCAGTTATGGTCACACTTAATAAACTTGTGGATGGTGATAATCTACCCAAAATTGATGATGTATAATTCTCTGAAGGATCGATATATTTTCTGTCCATCAACTTATTTTCACATGAATTTTTCCTTGAGAATCCTATGATACCATGCTATGATGTTAAACATATCTTGAATGATGATCATTTCTGAATATTCTAAAAAATTGAATTTCACATCCTAAACTTTCATTTCTTGTGATTGAACAATACGCCAACTGACATGATTCGATCCACATTGGATGGCATTTTCCCTAAAATTTTTGAGCAGTATGGATATGGTATACTGACATGTTTTTGTGGAGGAACAAATCGTTAATGTTGGTGTATTTTCTTAACTACTCACCACCAGTTCATTTTACAACACAGTTTACATAGTGTTTCCAATTCACAATGGTATAAACTTTGATATCTTATTACCTTTAGATGATCGTTGTTTATGTGGAAAAATTGCTGACTCTGTCCACTTGCATCTGTTCATTATTTTATGGTTTCAATCTGATCTGAAAACACACAGATAACATTCCTTGAATGTTGATCATATTATTCACTATTTATTTGGGTTGGGTTTTTGTTCATATTTTCCTTTAGCGATAACAGTCTGCTTGGCATTTCTCTGGTCTATTATTGCAAGAACACAACTCTCTGAATATGATATTGTACCGATGACAACAAATCCTTGATGATTAAGATGTGGTGAACTAATTAGCAGTCCTTACATAGCTAAGACAAATACTTTTATGGAGCATCTAAATCATGTTTTATTGTTTAAAATTTATGATACATCTAAATTGTACACTATGATTAACTATTATGATGTTGAGTATAATGTTACATGAGGTTTCATGATATAACGATAGGAGGATAATGATGCACATGTTGTTCTTATAGTGATGATGTATCCTTATGATGATGATATGCATAGGCATTATGATGTTATATCGAGGTATATTGACATATACATAGGTATTTAATGTTGAATACTCATGATGGATATGATATGCATAACGCGGCATAGAAATTATGATGTTATAATATGAGGTTTGTTGACATATGGTTGATTTATTATGTGAAGTCATGCAAATATATTGATGTTATAACTTATGATGGTATTTCATGAGGTGAAGCATGTGATAGTTGCATACAAATTTAGGACATGCATGAGCACGCAGTTCGTTATTATTCATAATGTTGTGAGTAACAATGATGAATGTTGTCATGAGGACATGCAAGACTTGGAATGTGGATTATTTTCTATGATACTATGATGGTATAGGTAATGCATTGGTTGCATGTTGAGGTGTGATGATTGATAGGACTCCACAAATGGGCCGAGAGGGCTGGTTTATTTGATGATCTCGTGTGATTACATACACACGAGGGAGAATAAGTAACACCATATGGACTGGGGAAAAAATCAACCAACAATACATATGCTAGTGGTTCCTTTGTCTTGTATAGCTCTTGATGGATAGCTCTTGAGGGCTATGGGACCATCTTGAGGAGGCTAGGTGTATGATTTTGAAGGCTAGGTTCCTAGTATTGTATTGGGATGCCAAATTCTGGTAGGGGTGTAAGGACATCGATGCCTGGGGTTGTGCACCTTAGTGAGTTGTGGAGGGAGTGGGCCAACCTTGTGAGATACCCGGAGACATTGAGCACTGTACTAGATGCTTTCCTTGGGGCAGATGAGGTTTGAATTAGGCACGAGCCTTGGGGCCAGCCTTGGAATAGGATACAGACTCAGGAGGCTTATTCTTGGTTCCAAAAGTGGGAAAAATGACAGAGATTCCTTGGGATTTCCTAGGTGTTCTGAAACTTTCAGTGCCTGCTAGTTATACTAGTTCAGCAGAGGGAGTCGACAAACATGAAGTCATAAATAACAAAATAAAATGTTAAATGATTCAGCTTAACTTCGGGACGAAGTTCCTTAAAGTGGAGGACTATGTAATGTCCCTTAATAATTAATAATATAATATAATATTAAAATACAAGAAAATAAATAATAAAAAATAGTAATAGTAAATAAATAATAAACAACAATAAAATAATAAATAACAATACTAAAGCTCTAAATAAATATAAATAGAAATAAAACAAGAAAGCAGTAAAAATCAATAAAGCTATCAAAAAGGAAAAAAAAAAGAAATAAAACAACAAAAGCAGTAAAGTTGTATGTTGACACATGGAGTCTGTGCATGTGGTTCCCCTTCCAATGTTTGCTCTATTTAATAGATGGTGAGGAAGATGAGAGGCATTCCATCATTCGAGGATTTCATCATTCCATGATTCCATCATCCATTCACTTGGGAGAATAGTGTTGTGAGAGAAAGGATTCCCTGGCAGTAGTACGTTGATTGAGGGCTCGGGGGTGGCTAGTTGTAGCAAGATTTTGTGCAATTGAGCCTACAGTTTGGTGGAGAGTTGTCCCCAAGGCTTTGTTGCAGTTAGCAGAATTCAACTAGCGTTTAACCCTGAAATCACAAGTGAGAAACATCATCGCCACAGGTAAGTTGTCTCTACTCATATTTTTGAAATTTGATTTTAATTAGTTGATAAATGGCATGTTGATTATAAATCACATGATTAATCTAATTAATTACATGTTTTTATTTCGGGGCTATTACACTAAAGAAGTTATGTTTTTGGATGGCGTATAATGTCGACCGATGGCCAACAGACTCTGTTTCCCCTCAAGGCGAGTTGAGGCCACCAGGTAAAACTGTGTGGTGTAAATTTTCCTTATATACATAATGGAAAATAGACGGTCATACCAAGAATTACAAAAAAAACAAAATAATGAAGAAATATAATAATAACAAATAAATAAAATAGTAAAGTTCTAAATAAGTATATATAAAAGTAAAATATAAAATAGTAAGTAAAGTTAACAAAATGTAAAATAAAATTAGAAAGAGTTAAGTAAAAGACCTATAAAAATAGTAAATATAAGTAAAGTGATCAAAAATTAAAAAATGAATAAAATAAGAAAGAAATAAATTACGAGAAAATTTAACCAAAGTAAAACTTAAAATAAAAAAAATAAAAGTTTTATGTTGACACATGGAATGTGTGCATGTGGTTCCCCTTCCAATGTCTGGTCTATTTAATAGACGATGAGGAAGATGAGAGATCATTCCATCATCCATTATCTCAGGAGAAAAGTGTTGTAAGACAAAGGATTCCCTAGAAGTTGTACATTGGTTGAGGGCTTGGGGGTGGTCTATTGTAGACATATTATGTGCAACTAAGCCTACGGTTGGGTGGAGAGTCATCCCCAAAACTTTGTTGCAGTTAGTGAGATTCAAATAGCGTTCAACTCCAAAATTACAAGTAAGGAATATCATCACTACAGGAAAGTTGCCTTTGCTCCTATTTGTCGAAAATTCTATGCTAATTAGTTGAATAGAGGTGTGTTGATTCTAAATCACATAATTGATCTAATTAGTTGTATATTTTAATTTTGGGGTTGTTACATATATGTTGGGATATTCATTGAATTGCTTCCATTTTTCCTTCTTGAGGTTCTGATAGGAGGTCTCTGAAGTGATTTACTAAGAGCCCCTCCATCTCCTCATGTTATGTTCTCTGGCTCCCCTATTCATCTTTAAGTTAGAATATTCTGTTTCTTTGGTGGTGTGGAATCATAGCCTTATGGAAGAGCCGAGTGTTCCTCTCCCCTTCTCTTAACCAATTAACCCTCGATTTTTGTTTCCCTAGGATCTTTTCTCGATTTCGCATTTCCTCCAACTGACTGATTAGTTGGCCCTCCTCTACTGCTACCTCTTCTGATCTCCCTTCATGTATTATTTTTTGTTGCACTTTCATTGTCTTGTGATTTAGTTGTTGTTGATCCTTCATGATGTGTCTGAAGTATTCTTTGTTCAATTTCCCTATCTTATTTTTGATTTCTTTGAGTTTAAGCTGGAATGTATGCGTATAGTTCCTCCCTTGTTGGCCGATTTGCGTCCACCAGAGCTTAATTTTTTTTAAAGAGGGTTGGGTCTCTGAGCCAAAGGCTTCAAACTTGAAGGGTCAATTTTTCGAGCTTGCTTTCAGATCCACTTCCAGCTGAATCGACCAGTGGTCTGAGCCCATTCCAGGGAGAATCGTTCCTTCTATGAATATATCTTTTCTAATTACCTATTTGGAGATTAGGAATCTATCCAATTTGGAAGAATTTGGTGATTCCACCCTCTTATATTATTCTAGGTGTGCACCCCATTTATGGTTGGGATGTCTACTCAGCATTTCTATGTTATAGTGTCCTCCAAAAGCTTCATATTTTTGTGCATTTTCCTCATGCCTCCACTTTTTTCTGCCAGCGATGTGATCATGTTGAAGTCACCTCCCACCACCCATAAGTCCTCTGGATATAAGATTCTCACTTTTTCTAGGTTTTGTACAAAAGCCCTTTTTTCTCCTAGGATATGGGATTTGTATATTCCTATGAGTAGCGCCCATTCTTTTGGTCCAATGACTCTGAATCATCCTGAGAGGATCTTGGGATGCTGACCCAATATTCGAACAATATTTCTCCTAGGTTCTAGATGATCGCCAACACTCCTGCACTGCCATTAGCATCCTGTCTAATAACCTGGTACTGTGGTTTGAAATTTTTCAAAATATCTTTTAGTTTCTTTTCACTTATTTTCGTTTCCTGAATTAACATTCTACTAGGTCTACCTTTTTCAGTCTCTCTTTCACGTATCTCTGCTTGCCTCGATTGTTGAGGCCTCTTATATTATGTGTTGTAATAATCATTTCAACAATTTTGGGGGTTGTTGAAAGAACTTTGATAATGGAAGCAACCTCTCGGATTTTACTAATAGTTCCCACACCATCTGTATGGATTGATTCATTGGTCCTCTACCTCTTTTCTTTCCCCCTTTCGATAAGGTTCCTTATTCATTCCCTTGTCCACCATGGGATCCTAAGTGCTCTGGCTGGGCTATGATGTTGATCCTTGTTTTATCTTGTATTGCTGAAAGGTTTCTTTATAGAGTTTTTTTTGATCCTCTGGAATGAAGCGTTTGTTAAGATGACTCCACTCCTGTAGTAGTCGTTTCATCACATGCTTTTCCACACTGAGGTCTTCTTTCTGGGAGTCAAATTCCATTGGTTTTTGCTCCACCATTTGCATGGTATTCTCCTCTCTTTGATTTTTCAATTAATTCTTGTCTCTTTTGTTAATTTCCCTTGGTCTCCCTCACTTGTATTCCTTCCATCTCCTTAGTGGCCTCCCCGCTTGTCTCCCCCATCTCATCCGTCTGAAGGGTAAAAAAATTGTTATGTTTTCGTTGCTCTTTCTCATTTTCCTATGCATTTTGGTTCCTAGTTGGTTTCTAATTTCTTTTCTTTCTTTGCACTTCCTAGAATCTATCCCCATCCTCTCTTCCCGTAACCTCTCCAACCTTCTTCTCCTGTGACTGATTTTCTGGGTTGTTTACTGGGCAAGCCCGATATAGGTGGTCGTATTCATGGGATCACCTACATCTGAATGGCATATGCTCATACTCTAGGGTTGTTGCGATATCTCATCATGGTATTCTAGCTCTATGTAGTCTAGTAGCGACTCAGTGATATTCATGTAAACACATATTCTTGCATATGATGTGTACCTACCTTTTCTCGTTAATTCTGCCACTTTGACAAAAGTGTCGATCCAGTTTCCTATTTCTTCGAGTATTTCAGGGTCCCAGATGTCTATTGGTAGGCCAAAGAATCAAACCCAGATTGGTGTTGCCAACAAATTCTGTTGGTTTGGGTTGTAGCACTCCTCCCAGTGTCTGATAAACAAGCCAGCATTGTTAATGAAATATGGCCCATCTTCAAAAACCTTCTCCTTATCTTCTAGGTTGGAAAAAATTACCGAGAAGAACCCTTTTGCCCCAAGCTTGAGGTTGATATGCACCTTTGGTTGCCACCATTGCTAGATCCATTTGATCAGTTCCTTCTCGATAGACCAGGCCCTAATAAACTTGCAGATCAGGGCATGGTCCTTCATATATCATCTATAATCCTCCATCTTGTTATTAGGTATTACGAATTGGGGTTTCTTTGTTGCTCTGGGTAGGCATTTTCTTCCCAACCTAGCTTTCCATTTAGCTCCCAGTATTCGTAGACCCTTCCCGTGATTTCCATTTCCTTCGACTGTGCCATGAAGACACGTCTGCCCCGTGGAAACATTTCGGTAGGAGGGAATCTCTCTGCCCCCTGCCATACCATTCATTCCCACTGTTAGTCATACCCGTTGTCGTTTTTCTACTGTCTTATTGCAGGTTGTGGTGTTGCAGTTTTTTCAGGCGCAATCTGTGATCTCAAACTGTATCCGCTCCCACTCTTCATCCTCCTTATTCCACCAAAAAAAAAAAAAAAAAAAATTATTTTGTAAAATTTTATTTTAAAAAATCATCAATTTATTTTTTTGACAAAATTAATGGTCATACTCTATATTATTATCATCCACTAAATTTTTTTTAAAGAATAGTCTCCTTCCAAATTTATAATTGTTATTCCTTATCTCACTATCCTAGTCGTAATTTCATCATAACAATAGCCTGGCTTGGTCTCCACTAATATTATCAAAAAGTTTATTAAACTAGTTGATAGCCACCATCATACCCTTATTGTATATGTTATTTTACTTATTATCTATTCTATGTCAATGAAAAGGCTTAGTATGTGTTCATTAAGCAATAGATTCATGCCATCATCCCTATTTTAAGTTACGTGATTTAACTATGTGTGACATCATGCCTCTAGAATATGTTGAGTTTCTCGTTGGGATTTTTTTAGCAATACACATGTTTTCCTAAGTATTATTCTCGAAAAAATTCATACATGCTAATTTAGGACCATCATAAGTATGAAATTCAATGCCTTATTTCATCCACTCCTAAACTCTCTTTTGGTAATGATGTTATAGAATAACTCATATTTTGTTAACATCTACATATTTATTAAAGAAAATTTTAAGGATGAAAATTTATCTATAAGTTTAGAAATCTTTACCAATCTCACTAGTCGATAATATGCAATCTATATAGTGTTTGGTGATATCTTTATAAGAAATACTAAAATTTCTAATAATTATATATAATATCTATATAAAAAATTGACGACTTTTATTGAAAAAATATTATACTATAAAATTGAGCAAATAATATTTATAAAAAAATAAGAAATGGAAAATATTAAAACAAAAAAAACATGGAAACTTAACCTACTTGCCAATATTATCTCCCAAAATTTCCCCTCATATTTATTGGATACAAGAATCCTAACCTAATGATATTTCTCCACCAATAACAATCTTGATTTATATACAAACTAAGAACAATAAAATTTCCGTTCTACTAAAGATTATGACACCTCCCCACCATCAATAACATAACCTCAAAGTATTTTTAAGTATTTCCAAATATTTTCCCTTCCACATTTTCCCCACCATCTATAACATAACCTCAGACTATTTTTAAGTTTTTCCAAATATTTTCCCTCCCACATTTTTCCTACATACAATCGTAGCCATAATCTTTCCTATCTACTTTCATGGTGAAACGGTTGCATTTGCTAGGTTTAAAAATGTGTCAAAACATTTTGGTTTCACATTATTGTATTAATCTTTAGGTTATTCATCAATTCCACGTTTGTGATATATTTTATTTAAAACAGATTATATTTTTTAACCATCATTTTTTACAATATTGAGATTTTTAAGTTTAGAAAATATTACCTTCATAACTTGAAGACTTGGTTGGGATACCCTTTCGTGTGATAGACTTGAATTTAATTGTTGCAATAACATTCACCTTATTCCACAAGAGAGTTCAAACATTTTCTTCGGGCCATCCATTTCTATCATTGATGACTTTTAGGATGTTTGATTGATGTCCAAATAATGTTGTTTCGTTGCATAGCCTTTAGGATTTCTTGTTTTCCACCCTATTCAATAATATTCGTTGTTTCAATCATCCTCTTAACATATAATTTAATTGTTTTCCTTCCAAAAGTGGGACAATAATTAAAGCCGGAGGCCGCCCTATCATCATTTTGAGAGCCTATACAGCACCACACGATTGAATAACTCTGGTACTAATGTATTATAGTCTTTAGTCTAAAAATGATATTATTATTGGTTATACAAAGTAACAGTAGTCCACATAAATCATGGACCTTTATTCCTTATAAATTTTCAATATAGTCTCTACAATGAATATCACTCTAAATTAGTAGCATTTGTTTGACAATGTCATTTGGATCTTCTAATAAAATTCATGCATAAATTGGTTTTTATCCTTAGCTACACATCCTTGGCTCCTGTAATACGGTATGTGCATTAGGTTATTCCTCTCACTAGTTTCCCACCTACCACAATTCCGTAGCTTGACATCCTTATGTGTACTTTTGAGTTATGAAAACAAAAACATTTTGATTCTCTCTATCATATAGCTCCCTGTTATAGTTAATCATAAATTTATTTTGGAATCAGAGTCAATTATGACATGTGTTGTAGAGGTCAATTACCTATACATGTTTGTTGGTTTCTGGAGGACACATTCGACACTAGCTTTCCCCGTCTTTTTCTGCGAGAAGAGCCACATAGGGAAGAATTAATATCACAACGAAAATAAAACACCAGCACATTCACGATGCATAATTATAATAGTTGATTTGACAATATAGTTTAGTATTAAAAATAAAGGAAGAAATAACAAATCATGTACGGTGAGCATTCATTTTGAAAATAATGATGATATGTGTTTTAAATTTAATAAGCAAAATTTGCTATTTAGTCGAATTTAATCAAATTTTTATTTATTGGTTTATCTTACTTTCTTCCATAAAAAATAAAAAATTATTTTTATATAACCATATGTATTAAAAAAATATAAAATTTATATAAAAATATAAAAATAAATATTAGATAAATATAAAATAATTTTCAAATCCTTATAAAAATTTGAATTATTATTTTGTAAAGATCATAATTATATTAATGATGATTATGTGTTAACCTTAATTTCCATAAAATTTAATTTTTTAGTTTTTCTATAAGATTTCGAGAGAATTTTTACAGAATTTACCAACGTGTAATTTTTTGAATTACTATTCCATATTTCTTCAATGACAGTTAGATAAAACATCACTATTACATAGAGTAGTATTTAGTAAAAGAATAGAAATTTACACAACCGGTTACTGCCATTGTTAGCGTGTCATCATAAACTTTCTGATGTAACAGTACATCATTTATATGACTCTTTTAACTAAGTTAGTTAATCACCAATGTAAATATCACATCATGCAAGGAAATAACATCATTATAATAACACAATAGAAAAACCATCATTGGACATCGATATAACATGGAAACCTTATTGGGTGAAAATAGGAAAACATTTAAATTTCATTAAATGCTTGTGAGAGTGTTCACCATTAACTAATTGACTTGTAAGGAAGTCCATCCCTTAACCATTGTCATAAAATATTACAAAAAAATATCATCCTAAATACAACATATCTAGTTATAAGTTAGCTTACAATCACCGTGATATTATTTTCCTTGTAAGAAAGTCCATCCCTTAACGATTGTCATCAAATGTTACATAATAATTTCATCTTAAATACAACATATTTTGCTAAAATTTGGATTACAATCATCATGATATTATTTACCTAAGAAACATCTAATATTATGTCATTATTTTCTGGTTCCCCCGCTAGAGGATTATCTTGCAGTTGACATTCCTTCATTCCACATACACTGCTAGTTATTTTTCTATTGTAATGTTAAATATAAATCATCTTTGGCATACATCGTAATCCTTTTTTACAACTACCACTGCCTAAAAACTTTGATATCATGAGTATATCCAATAGTAAATCAATCAATTATAAATCTTCACTAGTGATGATGCATCTATTCATGTGCATAAATAAATGTAAGCAAAATATATTGACATGCCTCCTTTCACAACACGACATATGCCTCAATTAAAAGCACAAAACTCTGGAAGAATGTTTGTTTACTTTCACAAATTTATGGTTATGACAAGTGTCTATCCATCCACCACTCACATGTGTAAGGTAAAATACATAAAGATAACTAAGGAATTCTCACTTATCCCTATTTCACATATATCATGAGAAGGGAAAATAGTTGCATTCTACGTCTACTGACAAAACACAATAATATCAAAGAAGAACCTTGGTTATTACGCTCTATTTGTATAAGAAGAAAGAAAATATATGTAAGATACATAACACATTAATTGTTATTCCCTTCAGATAACTCCACACTATTTCCCAAAGAACATCACTACCACGATCCTTATTATTTTTAAAGGAAACTATCTCCTTAGCTATGGTTTTTCATGTGAATACATAAACCTTTCACAATAGTTATTGTTTATGCATGCAGATAAATAATATTTTCTCAAAAGGAAACTAATGTAATATTGTATGAAAATGCATATTTTTTCTGAAAGAAAGCTAACATAACCTTGTTTGCAAATTCATAATTTTTCCAAAGGAAAGCTAACATAATCTCTCCAAAGAGAAACTAACACAATATTGCATGAAAATACCTGATACTTCTGAAGAGAAATTAACACAATCTTGAAAGCAAATACATGATTTTTTTAAAGATAAAACTAACATAATATATATTATTCTTACATGCAAAACGTAATCTTTTTCCAAAAGAAATTAAAAACATAGTAGCTATGTATACAAACGCATGTTTTCTTTCCAAAAAAATATATGTATATATGCACATCCAATCCAAACAATGGCATGTTTGTACACATTTCTCTTCAAAAAAATATAATCAAATAAGAACATATTCCTCTAAAGGATTTTAATAAAGAAACTATTATCTATGCACCAAATAACCTACTCTTTTCAATCAAAATAACCTAATCAATATAAATTCTTTTTCCAAAAGAATAGTATAATATATTATACCTATGAGCGCATATGACCACATGTGAGCATGTTCTTTCCAAAAGCATTATTAGAAAGAACATTATTTATTTTTTGTGCACAATAATTCGTGAAGAGTTTTTCTTTTTCTAGATTTTAATGTAGACAACACATGTCTCCACACATATTCTTTCTTAGGCAATATAAATGCATATTCTTCATAAACAAATTATAAAGATACTTAACTTTTGTTTTTCATGTGAACTCCTCTTGTTTGCACAGTTGTCCTATTTCATACAGTTGCACTTGTCTTCTTTCATACGGTCAAATTACCTTTATGCAACAATGTATTCTTTCGGTCGGTGACTCATGTATCTCACCGTTAATATTTAAGCACTAATAGATATATGCTTTGGGGTAAAACGAGTTAAAGATATTCATTGATTGAGTTGTGAAAATATCTTCATCTTTCCAAACTAAAATTTCAATCCTACATATTATTATGATCCTCTTCACCGCTTCCGAAGTAAATAACACTCACAATTGCGCATGTGCCACTAACTAAGTGTTGCAGTATTCTCTTTAGATTTTAGCTTGAGACATTTAATTACAACACAAAAAAGGGGTAGAGGAAACTTGGTAAAAGGGGTAGAGGAAACTTGGTAAAAGATTGGGACATATAATATTTGCATAATAGAATTTGTTTGTAGCTCCCTTCAATAATGTTAAGCATACAATATTAGAGCAGCCATATCTTCCGTCTAATTTCCAAATGCACATTAGGTGGTGCACCTTACTCATCATCGTTGCAATCAGTTTTATAATTAATTCTCGATATTCCATTCAGAAGAAACCAGATTATCGTAAGAAATACATGGTATCAACCACGAAAGGAAATGAACGAAATGGTGGTTGCCACCGAACCAAATCAAACCCTAACTAAATATAGACGAAATGGTTAATAGAATTTAATAACATTTCACAGTATGTGAATATGAGTTTTACGGGTTTGGAGTTTTACATTTTCCTTGTATTTAAAATGATATTTTTATATGTGTGTCAGCCCCACCCACTAAGGGCTCCAAATGATCCACAAAGCGAAGATTTCTTCTTTCGAGTTTACAATTTCTGCAAAATTTGGCCGGAGGACTTTCCTCGGTCTGCATACTGGGAAAGATCGAAGTACCTGCCTCTTTTTATAACCCCGATGTGGGTGTTTTTAAGGTTTCCAATGGTATCAGCATGCCACCTTTAGGTTCAACCACAACAAACTTTGTCAAATTGTTTTAAATGCAAGGAAGTGGTGGGATAATAACCTGTGTTAGAAATGATCCATTTTTGAAATTTCAAGATTTTGGATTTGATCATGGATGGATTTAAGAGGAATGTTCACATGAAGTGGGTATTTAATTCAAGTTTTAACATGATTTCCATAACACACACTTTCCCCTATTCATATTCTTATTCCGATCATTTAGGCATTCTTTTCTTACTGTTTGATATTCAAGTCATGGTTATTTTTTTTATAAGCGGAGGAATTTAGTCTTAGGGTGGTTGATTTTCACAAGATATTATTGACTGGCTTAACACTTTGGCTTTTTGGAAGTGATGAATGAGATGTTGTACTTGGAAGTCAAGGAATTTGGCAATCATATATAATTTTCTGATACTAAAATTAGTGGCTTTACAGGATCAACTAGAAACCTTTCTTCACATGGTCATCTGTGACAAGCAAGTTGATCACTACCAGTTATTTGCAGGACATGAGGAGATTAAACAGATCCTCTAGGACATCACATACAATTTGGATGATATTGTGGCGATATTAACATGGGTGGAATGTTATGTGGTGTTCGATTTAAACTCTACATCAGAATCTCAGCTTTACAAGCCAGGTGCTATCAATGCACCAACAAAAACTCCACCAGGAAACTCCAATGCTCTTTCTCCCGTCAGTATGGTAGCCCAGTAGTCTTTTTTGGCACTTGGATCCTCACTTTTGTATATGTTATGGCTATTTCTCCTACGATTTTATGGTTTTCAATATGCATTTGTATGTTATATATGGGTACTATACTGTTAGATTGCCCTACATGTAACAATTCGTGTAACTAATAACGGGCTATGTCATTTGAATGCTAGTTTTTCTTGTTGTCCTTTCTGGATTATCAGGAGTTCATGGGCATATGGTTTCGTCAATCTAATTATTTATGAGATCGCAAGGAGCTTTTGGAAAATAGAATATTTCAATGAAATATGGGTTACTTCTTAATATAAACTTATTTCTAAGAGGTTACCAAAAAAATATGTTTATAATAAAATTTACAATTTTCCCATTTAAATAACACTTTTTAATAATAAATTTATAATTTTATCCGGATGATGTAAATGTTATATACTAGACAAATCTATTTCAATCATTGAAATCCCTTCTCCGCACAAAAATGTATAATGGTTATTGCAAATGGGAATTCACATATTTGAGAGAGGTCATGGTAAGACAATCATTGTCGTGTTGGGTTGATGATGTTGATCCACGATAGTGAAAGCTAACGCTAATGATCGCGTATTTGTATTCTTGGTTAATTCAGAGCTATCTCCTTGGTCCGTCTCCCGTTGCAGGGATATAGGCCGTCACGTTTATCGGTGTCACGAATGATGTCTTTTGACATAATTTTATGTTTTGTTTGTGTAATGTTTAAAATTTAACTCACATTTTATATACTTTACTTAAATTTTTTATTTTTATCACATAAATCGTCTTTTAAAAAGTTTTAATTAATGCTTTTTGTTCCTTAAGATCCAATAAACCATGTTTTTTTGACAGGTTAACCACCATCAGCATCTTCCTCCATACTATTTAGGGTTATCTATAATATTATTTAGATACTATTGAATTGAGAATAACTGAGAATAACTGTAATATGTATTACTAAATATCATTTTTGTAACCATAGAAAATATTGTATTGAATTTTTTGTATATTAAAAATTATTATATTATTTTTTATTTGTTTATAGAATTATAATTATTGTAATTTTACATTAATATATTTAACTTAATCTTCAAGAAACTACAATTAATTCATATGGCATTTTTTCCTATGATAATTTTTTTTACTTATTGAATTTAAGTAAAATTTCAAAAACAACATAACTACTGAATTTTTTTTTTTTTTTATGTTTTTAAGAATATTTTATTAAATCTCTATTATCCTAGTAATAATACAAGGTAATTAAATTAAAATTACCAAATCTCAATTATAAAAAAACACTACTACTAATATAATGAAAAGAAAAGTCATATTAACAAGTACACATGAAATGATTTAGACTTTTTAGACATGTGATATCAATAATCTAAAATAAAATTATAATTGAGTTAATTTTCTCTTATTCGTTTTTTCAACTTTAATAAGGTAAGATGTGTGTTGATGTAATTACTTTGATCTTTATCATGAATTGATGTATATTAATGTTTACTAGCTATTTAGTTTATATAAATTTCCTACTAGTTAAAATATGTCATTAATACTTGTGTGATCCTTAGTTAAAGGGTGAGTTTATTAATATTATTTACCAGTTGGTTTTGTATGATCATTAGTTAAAAATGTAGTTTATTAGTTTTATTTATGATTGTTTTAAATATAAGTGGCCAAGAAATCATTCTCGTAAGTACTTTAATCCTTATCATGAATTCCTGTGTATTAATGTTTACAAATTATTTAATTTATATAAATTTTTTACTTGTTAAGATATCCCATTTATACTTGTATGATTATTAATTTAACTTGGAGTTTATTAATATTTCTTATGAATTGGTTTTGTATAAAAATGTAGTTTATTATTCTTATTTTTTAGTTTTTTAAATAATATTTGTTATGAATTTTTTTTTTCCAAAGGAAAAAACAGTAACTTTTATTAAGAAGATAATGAAAAGTTACACTAGCATATGCTCTGATACATTCTGTAAATAGCCACAAAGGCTCGAGTGCTTTCGCACCCCCCACATCGTTAGAAGACTAACGCGCATAGAGAAAAAAAAGGGAGAAGAGAGGAGAGAGAGAGAAAAGGAGCAGAAAAACTGAATTCCGGCTGTGAGTAATACTCAGGCTTCAAGTTTTTCTCCCCTTTTTCTTTTCGACCTCACGCCACTCTCCTTGAGTGGGCTCGATCGAAGCAATGACTATCTGTGTTTCTGCATTCTGTGAGCCAGTTTCTTTGTCTGAATCTGAAGTATCAGAGTGGTGATGACGTTTGATGCCTCCCATGCTTGGATCCACCCTTGTCATCTCTGTCTTGTTGTTCGGAGTGGTTCCCTTCTGATTCTCCATTTCTTGAGGTACCTCAATCTTCTCTGCAGGGGTCTCTCCCACCTCTGCTTCTGATTCTTCTTTCTCTGAATCTGGGGGTGAAAATTGCCATCCTTTCTTCTGCTTCCCTTTCTGCTTCTTTTTACTGTTTACTTTCTTTGCTTCTGGACATGAGCTTTGCAGCTGTCCTGTCTGCCTACAGAGCCTGCATCTGAAAGCGGTGTTTTCATAATCTAGTACTTGCAACCAGTTTTGTTGTTTGTAGATCAGCCTTATATTGTTCGGCAGCCCTTTACTTAAATCTACTTCCACACAAATACGTGCGAAAGTATAGATCCTTTCATCAATCCTTTCCAGGTCTGTTTTGATATATTTCCCTATACTATTCCCAATGCCTTCCAAGACTTGTTCATTCCAGAAGTGCAGAGGGAGATTGTATAGTCTGACCCAGACCGACATTTTGGTTACAGTCATTCTGTTTGGATCAAAATCTGGAAACCATGGGGTCATAAATGTTCCCCAAAACCAAGGCCCTGTACTGATAACTGTATCTCTGACTTCCTTGGATGTAAATTTTACTATAAAAGACCCCTTTGAACATAAGTGAATCTCACATTCCATGGTCCAGCTGGTGAAAATCCAATGGAATAGATCCAAGGGTTTGGGCCAAAAGCTGTTGAAACGGCATATTAGAGCTTGCGCTTCATAGGACTTGACGAAATCATCAAGCCCTGAAGAATCTAAATTTAAGGCTGGGGTTTGCTCTGACTGATCTACAATGTATGGCCTGGGTATGTTTCCACCTGGATCTGAAGAGGGCCCTGAATCTCTGCTGCCCTGAAGAATGTTTTTGTAGGATAATCCTCCCTTGGGTTGGTGCTGGGGTGCAGGTTTTTTCCCCTTGTCCCCCCCTAAGGAGCTTGTCTGTCCCTGAGGCAGAGCCCCTCCTCTCAATCTAAAGTTTAAAGTAATGATTGATCCTGGCCCAATCTCGTAGCTCTCCATCGACCTCAGATCCTGGAGAGACCGCTTGCCACTGACCAGATGCTGGATCTGAACTGGGTATCCCATTTCTTCCCAGATCTGTTGTTTCAGCTGCAAGGATTTGCTTCCTGCATGAACCCATACTAAACGAGTTTTTCCCTGAGGGGGTTTAATCAGAATCTGAAACCAAGAAGTTGTTACCTGCTCTGGCTGTAAGCAAAACTCCAGATCTGACGCTGTTTTTGTTTGTTTTCCCTTGAACTTGTCTGGATCTGCTAAAACTCTGCTCGATCTATGATTGGTGCCCTCGATCTGCTCCCTGGAAGCAAAACGTGCTCGAATATATAATATTTGTTATGAATTGGTTCTGTATAATCATTAGTTAAAAATGTAGTTTATTATTCTTATTTTTTAGTTTTTTAAATACAAGTGGTTAAGAAAAAATCCATTTTTAATTTGGTATCAGAGCCGAGAGGACCTACAAATATGTTAAATGTACAATAAATTGGTTAGGAGTGGAGTAAGAGGTCTTTGTATCAAAGTCGTTGATTGTTTTAACAAGCCGACAACTTTCCTTACTTTTTAATATGTGTTTGTCAATTTTCGTACTAAAAACTAGATAATCCAGTTTTGTTTGTAGTTTCTGTTGACAACAATGGCTATGCTTGGATGATGTTCCCTAAATCGAATATGATTGATGGAAAATGTCAGCCCTTGGCTGCTCACTTTCTAGAATTGTTTTTCATCTCCACACAGCTGAACTACCGGATCGTTGTAGATTTTTGTATATAAGCCAAATATTTGGTGCAAGGTAGACTTTTAAGTTCAATATGATCATATGTTTAGCTATGCTGGGATGATTTTCCCCAAATCCAAGATGATTGATGGAAAATGTGAGCTCTTGGCTGCTCACTTGCTAGAATTGTTTTGCATCTCCACATAGCTGAACTACTGGATCATTTTAGATTTTTGTATATAAGCCAAATATTTGGTGCAAGACAGACTTTTAAGTTCAATATGATAATATGTTTAAGATTTGGTTGAACATGACGTCAGAAGATATATTTTACTATGTTTCGTGATGTTCTCAAATCATGAATATTTTGCATATAAAACTGTAGAGTTATCCGGTGAACAAAAATGTTGAGATTCTACTCAAAAAGTGTAGCATTTTATAATGTTTCAAGAGAGAGAAAACGAAACCAAAGAAAATAGGAAGTAGTGTGGTGGATTGAATTGAAAGTATCATTTTTTATAATAAAAAAATCATTGTTCCATTGAATTCCGAAGAGCTTAATTTATATTGGATTGTGTCTTGCATTTAACATACTAGTAAAAATGGTAATAAACCAATATTACAAGAAGTAATCGTTAAGGGCTAGCATTAGAGTTTGTAATTCCTTGTTTTAGGTATGATCACTCGTTCAAGGAGTTTTTTCCTCTTATTAGTACCTGCCATCTGGCAATGGCCAAGGACTATAGTAATCGATAATGCCCCTCTTAGCATTAGTTCGCCGGTTTGTTAATTCGACTAATCACGCTATAACCAAAGTTTCTCGACGAAGACCGATTCGCCTCGATTCGCCCTCCAAAGTTTTTCGATATAGATTTATTCTTCTTCTTATTTGGCCTCTTCCCGAGGCAGAAGAGGCTAGACTATATGTTATTTTGGTTTTACACTGTTCATTTTTTAAAAATGTTTTAGCCTGCATAACTAACGTTAACTAATGTTAACATTAGTTTGAGACATCAAAAGTTTGAGACATTAGCTTGAGTTTCTTACTTGCAGTTAGTTGCTCGGAGTTGCTGGCAGGTAGTTACAAGTGTATGTGAGAGATTACAGGTGTATGTGAGCATGTGTTACAGGTATGTGAGCATGTGTTACAGGTGGATGGAAGATCTGCGCCTCTTCCTAAAACTGTCTGAGCTGTCTGAGCATCTCCTGGATGCTCTGGTCTTCATAGAGTGCGAATGCTATTTCTTCTATCTGTCTGAGAGAGATAGCAGCTCTGGCTGGGCCTGTACCGAGTCTCCCGCTTCAGCATCGTAATGGATCGGCCCATTAGCAATCAGAGGATTTTCCCATTAGTAATTGCAGGATCTCGTGGCGCTTCTTCATCGACCGGGGGAAAAACCCCGCCACCAACTTAAACGATGGGGCTGGCGAGCAAGCTGATCTCCTGGACCACCCCATCGTCTGCTTATGGTAATAGCTTCTTCATGGTAAGGTCTTAAACCCACCACAGTACCTGGTTGTTAAGGCAGTGAACATAATTGGAAATCTGGTTTGTTTACAAGAGTTATTTCTGAATAGATGCTACAATCTGTGTGAACTTCCTCAGAGCATTGGAAATCTTTCAAAGCTAAGAATTCTAGAAATGGAAGAAAACTATAGTTTATCAGTGCTTCCACCTAGTTTTTCTAGACTTACTTCATTGGAGCATCTAAAATCAGGTGGGTGTCGCCTTCCACAGGATATTGGAGATTTTTCCTGCAAGTTTTAGCAGTCTTCCTCGATTAAATAAACTTTACCTGCAGCACTGCACAGAACTCATAGAATTATCAACTTTTCCAAAAGAACTGCTTGAACTATTTATTGAAGATAACTTGCAGATTGCATGTGGCACGTAACAACAACTCTATATTGAGACCTTTCCAGTTAATCAAGGTATCATTCATCATCATCTTCTGAGGACTACTATTAAGTCTATTATTTGGCATATCATTCAGTGATGTAATGACAAAAAATAGATAAAAATGAAAGGCTTCGTGACAACAAATTTTAATTACAGTGAGCCTAGTTTTGGATACCATTCTCAAAATATCACGATGAGTTAAATCAAACATGTTGTATTTACTTTGTTTTTCAAAAGTTTCACTGAAATATAAATTTTAAGCAAGATCTTTGTACATTTACATAGCAGTAAGTACAATTACGTCATGGACATTTTTCAAATTTCTAAGAAATGATAACACTGACCATTATTCACACTGATTTAAACTACAGGAAACACATTGTCTAGAGTTATTCAGCTTTTCTGCAAATGGGGTTCCAGAGAGTTTACAACACAAAATGCAGACCAGTGGAGATGATTTGGCGCTCCCAGCTCTCGCTGAGCGAAGGCATACTCTTACAGTTCCCATGCGGTTCAGGGATCTTACAGTTCCAGTCGGTGAAGCAGCACCGTCTAAAGATCCAGCTACATAATCAGCGGAATAAGCGGTTTAAGCAAAGGAAAAGCCGACATCCCCGTTCAATAGCCTATTAAAGAGCCATCACTTCACCTGGCACCCCTTCCTATTCGAGATTCAGTTGATGACCCATGATCCATTGATTCATTTGATGACCCAGAAGCAGGAGTTTCCCTTGTCCCTGCCTTTGTCTCTATCTACGCTTCTAGGTATGTTACTGATGCTGGAGGATCTATGTATGGAACTGAGCGAAGGGAAGAAGCTACTGTATATGGATCTTACTCATGAAGGTCCGTAACTGGCTCTCCATGTCTATAATCTAATAGGGCTGGGTATCGATCTGTAACTCGAAGGAATGCTGCGGGCTCTAAGCGAAGGGATGTTGTTGCCGGGTCTACTAATCTACTTATGGCACTGGTGCATAAACTGACTCTATTCCCAGTGCATCTATATCTGCCTCTCCTCCCTCCTTTGTTGTGGTGCTGAGCTACATGGGCCTAGAGCTATATTAGCGAATCGTCAGTCACTTTCATGTCTAATGGACCAGACATAGAACCCATAGAACCATAGTGCATCGTACTGAGAATCTGATACCGAAGAAGGGCGCTGCTACGGAGGAAGAAATTCGTTATCAAGAACAAGAATACTCTGAAGCTTGCCTCCACTGCACAAATCCGAGGGAAGCGGGCCACTCTCTGCAAAATTTCATGTTTTCTGCCTTCACACTGATCTGGTTGTCACATTATTCGGTATACATGTAGGTTGGCCTTCATCGAACGTGACAGAAAAGCCTCCCAACCTGGACATTTGGTATGCATGCACCCCAGATCCGGAAGAAGCCATTTGATATGCATGAGAGATACGTGGCTGTGTTGAGGCTTTTTTATAAAACAGGTGTATCAGTGAAAACAATGGCCCATAAAAGTTGTATCGCCTAATGTAGGCATACGCAGAACAGACAAATAAAAACTCTTAAAGATGACGACGGCCAAATTTACAAAATATTTTATTTAAAAATTAGACGTTTGAGAAAGACAAAAAAACGTTGAATGGGTTACTACGTTGCAATTTGCATGCCACTCCAAAACAAATATATTAAAGCTGCCATATGTGACGTACAGAAGAAGACATGATATGTTTTTACGGCCATCGATTTCAACAGTAGTTTGGACTTTATGTTCCTCATAATCTTATCAATCAAAACAAACAACGTGCACATGGCCCTGAGATTAATGGCCAAAATGGAAACGGTTTGAAGTTTGGAAGCGTGAGATCATGACAAACATAAGTCACAAACAATAAAGTTTCGAAACTGCCAACATATCAGCTCTGGATTGACATTTGTGGTTACTCCCATAACATTACAACAATTACAAGAGGGAGAATCAATAAAATATCAAACGAATTTGGATCGCTATAATTTGGAACTCGATAATCAAATAAAAATAGAGTTTATGAAAAACAATCAACCCATAACTTATTTAGTATGACACAAGATTCCAGCTTTACCTATCCATTAATAATGAAACAGCGGACCCACACGGCAATACTAGACTTGCTATATATTCGTGTACACCCACATAACATTGATATAACAATAACGAGCGTCTTCATCTGAAATTTCTCACCTTTCTCGTTGTTGGTGTTCGTCGTAAGAAAGAGAGGAGATATTCTTCAGCACTGCAATGACGTCGAAGCATTTGACTTCTCAGTATTTTTCTCATACAAGTTACATAACCCTTTTGAATGGACATCGACCTCCTTAGATTAGATTCAAGTAAGGGCATTGGAGCTCTTTGATGTTGATGCTTGAGAAGATATGCTTGTCATACTTATTGCACCAATGCTTAGTTAAGCTTAAGCTGATCTCACACATCATATGAGCAAGTGATTAGAGCTTTACACTATCACTATAAGGGTCATATATTATGTAGAAGACTTTTACTGTCACTATCGAGCTTACTTAGCTAGTAATCAATATTGCTCTTAATTATGGATATACTGTAACTCCATATCATAAGTTGAGTTTTAGGAGAGTCATAGTGATAGTTTAGCTTATGGAATGATGAAACACGGAAGCTTGAATATGCTGATATCACTCATATACTAGGAGTCTATAGCATTTACATTACCAAAGCTGTTATGGACATTGAACAGCTTGGCACTAATACAGAGATTATGGAAATGCTTATGCCGAGCTTTAAGATCTTGTATATGAGTAAGCTTTACTAAGGATCTTTTCTGATTACTTATATAGAACTCATGCTAGCTGCAATAAGGACTTTTAGGTTTGAAAGCAGAATTGGACATTGCTGGAACAAGAGAATCCGAGAAGCCAAAAAAGTCATTATGATTCCGAGGGAAGTAGTATGACAGTTATTGCTAGCTCTGACCATGCCTAGCCAGGGAAAAAGAAAAAACCTATTCGTCAACCATCTAAGACCGGTTCTGCTTCTATGGCATCTTCTTAGACTATTATCCATGTCCATTAAGGCAGTTCAGGTTCAGTTCCTTTCCGTTAATTCAATATCTGTCTGTCCTGGGAAATCAACAGGAAATTTTGCAGTTGCTTTAGCAGCTCCGGTAATCCCGCATTTCTGCTCTGGGGTAATCCCGAAATACAAGATCAGCCTTCTCGTTTGGGGACATCATTGGCTTCATTCCTATCCCAACTGTCGAATCCATAGCTAAGCCTAAACTGTCACTCCGCCTTTAACTCATTTGCAAACAGTATTCACACGGTCTGTGCAAAAGTGTTCAATGCAAGTGCAGATGCATTCTCAGGCTGAACTTAATGCAGGGACTTGCTGCCTCGTAGCTTCCCTTGTTTAGAAGTTGGTTAGATCTAATTGATCGAGAGATATTATGCTTCTTAAATTTGTGAATATTTGTTGGACTAGTCGTTTGTTCCCTCAGGATGATTTCTTATATTCAAAACCAATTCATATATTTTATATATCATTATTTTGATTAATTAATAGTTAATAAAGTTTACTTATACATTTTTCAGGGTTATTCCACAACTTTTTTTTATAATGATTCTAATTTTAAAATACCACGCTCACTAAACTTTGATATTAATATTATTATGATGGTACTATGCTTTTTTGACCTAGAGGAAAATAAAAGTGAGGTTATAATTAAAATTAGTCGTATTTGTTCTATAATTAAGATTGGTTATAATATTGTTACAATTAAAATGGATTATAATAATTATGGATAAAATATATTAAAAAAATTTGACAAAACTACATATCTCAACCTAAAGGCTGATGTTACTATATCGTGGAAATAATTCGAAATTAAAAATATATTAAGGAAAAAGAGTAATTATATGAAAAATAATGTTCAAATAGGTGGTATACTATGAAACCGAAGATAGTAGGAATTATAAAGGTTTGTTTCCATTTAAAACATTTTTTTCATATGTGTTTGCAAATACTTTCAACAAGAGATTTATTATTTTTATAATCCTCACTCACACAAAGAATTTCATCAATGGTGATTGGATAACACATTAGACATCCAAGTAAATCATATGACTAATATAGAAGTTGATTGGGAGAATGTTAAAATTCTAAATATTTAAAGGATAATATGAATAAATATATTTTAAACTTATACTTGATGATATTTATAATATAAGTATTAATTTTATATAATATTTAATGAACTTAATAAGTATCTCTAATGGAAATGTCATTTTTTTTTAATGAAGTTTTGATAGAGGAAAATTAAATTTACATTTTAAAATTTGTTTCTTATTCTTAATAATTTCTTAAAGTGGAACATGAGGAAGTTATTGAAAGGACATTGTTTATGAAACTTTATAATCAAATTACATGGAGAGTTTGCACATAAAATGGAAGAATATATCATAGAAGCACCAAAATAAAATCTCTTAGAAGTACATAAGAAGGAGGACCAATGTACCGACTATTATTCAAAAATAGAATAAAGAAGAGGCATTAAAGAAGGAAAAAAAATTAAGATGGTTGCATATACTAGCCCACAACACCATTAAAAATAACATTTGTCCCAGTAAAAACACAAATATCTAGAACAATATAATGAACTTGTATGATACATGAAATGACTGAATATAGAACTACATTGATGACTAAAGAAAATGAATTAGGATATCAAAGTCACACAATGACATCAAGGAACCCAAAAGCGCATAGATACTATAATCAATACCGTTATTGAATGGTTGGCACTAAAGCATGGAAAAGCTTCATCAAAATTAACATATACTTGTTCTTTATTCAAGTAGATGACATTAGTTAAATTTGAATGGTATATGATTTATATTAATGTTTCAAGTATGAACCATGTGGAGGGGGATGCCATTTACTATAGCTTGACAATATATCTTGAAAGTAATTCATGTAGTTTTTCCATACACATGGAATGTATGTAAGTAAATATTTTGTGTAAACTGATTAATTAACATTATGTTTGTGATAATGATTGAATAATATGACCTAGATTTTTTTAATTAATGGTTTATGGGTATGGAGTACATGGAATGGACTCATAGTAATGCTATTAGAGGAGAATATATGCACATGATTATAATTGTATGGTGTATGTCATATTTTTGCTTTGATAAACATACCCTTTGAAGTTATGAATTCCATAAGAGTAATGGGTAGTGTTTCCCATATTAATAATATTTACTCTATTAATTTTCTTATTGGTTATGTGAAAAAAAAAAAATCATTTATTACTATATATATAATCTATAAAGTATTCTAACACACTTCGTGGTTGACTCATTTTTAATTAATTATCTTATGGTTCATTAATGAGGTAAAGTGCATTTTATATCTATTTATATCATATTAATCAACATAATTTTAATACATTACACAAATGTTGATTGTATGGATACACTCAAAATCATCACACCTTCCATGAGGTTGGTATTATATTTACTTATAAATCTATAAAGTCACATTTTAAACATGAATAACCTTAACCATATGTTCTATATACTATTTTCTCTTTCTTTTCCTCTATATATTGTAAGTTTAGTTGTAAGATCTAGTAGTATAGAGATTAATTAATCTACATAGAATCCTATAATTCAATATTTTCTTCATATGCCATTGTGATTTTATGCCCATGATCTAATTAAATATCAACTACTTTTCAAATTCATTCCCTCCTCTAAAAAATTCCCTCCTAATAGTATCCCATTCTAGTGAAAACAAATTAAGACATCGTTACTAGATATTATCCCAGAAATTTATTCAAATCCCTATCTCATTATATATTATTCCAAATTTGAGCATGACTTTTCATTGAGATATTTATTAACTTAAAATTATTTATAAGTTTTCTTAGTTATTCATTGAGATATTTATTCAATTAAAACCATTTATGTGTTTTCTTACTGCTCCTATTTTTCAGTATCTCTTGTCTCCATATCCTACAAATAATTGTATTTTTAGAAGAAATTGATTTCATGGAGGATTACCTAACAAATTAGACATCCTCTCCCCATAGTATGTTGTATTTCTAACAACATATCTTCAAAAAATGCCTTCATTAAAGATAGTTCATTTATATGAATATGAGTCTCTTATCACCACAATTATGTTGAATTAATGTGACCCTCTCACATATTAAATATGACCTCTTTTTAATAATTTTATCTCTATTTTTTAACTCAATAGCCATATCTCACTACTAGTACAGGGGTTGGAAAATATAGCATGAATTGCAAGACTCATGGATATAAGTGTAAAGAGAAATTTCAAGAGCTACTAGTTGATTGATGTGAAGAAACATTTTCTTCTTGCAAGAAACCACTTCAAATTTATTCCACTAGCATGAGAGAATTCTCATATTGGGATAAAAAAAGATACATTAATCTCAATAGAAAAGATGTAGCTATATCATAAAAAAATTGTATCACCTCACAATACAACTTATCAATAAGTTAATTCCTACAATACATAAGTTAGATACCTACAAATAAAGATGCTTCATTAGAGACCCACTAATCCATTATTTGGTCTAGAATGAAGAATCCTTATTTGGAAGTAATACATTAGGTCAAACATTGTTAAAGAGTTGTATAATGGAGCATAAAAATTTGAGAACACCCCTATTGGACCTCTTGTTTCCATCTTCCTTCTCGTCTTCCTTTCGGCGATACAATGAGAAATTTCATCGTAAATCCTATCTTGGTTCATCATTTCAACCTATTTAATGGTGTCACAACTAGAAATTTCACTATCATTATTCCTATAATTATTGAGACTCATAGTACCAACTGAGTCTTGAAATATTGAGAATGATGAGAAACCGAAAGAGAACATGAAAGCATCTTTGAATACATCATTTTTATGTACACTTATGGTAGACCTTGTTGAAAATCGTGTTCTTATAAATATGAACTTGTTATTAATGATACAATAAATTTCTTTTTGATATCCATATTTAATATACAAAAACTATATTAATTATGAAATACCCACTCTTATTTTTTATGCTTATAGTAAAAAAAAAATTATTTCCTTGGATTTTCCATCTTATTTACGACCCAAATACATAGAAAATTTTCCCCATGTAATATAGGTTAGGCATACACGGTTGGCCCTAATATTATAGTGAATATGGCTCATTAAAAATAAATAGTAGTTAGATCCAAATCCTAATGTTGTCTATGGTAACTTAGTAATGTTTGCTATTATCCAAATCCTTATAATAGCCTAGAATATATGTGATGTATGATGCAATCTATCATATATGAATAATATTAAACCTAATATCTATAAAAATGTGACATCAATCAACTACATAAATAAACTCATCACTTTTTGGATCCCAAATACTGATTGTCCAAAATAAAAATAAAAACTAATGAGTGACATCTAGTCATTCACTACCATGTTCTCAACAAAATTGTTGTAAAAAAATTCTATCATTTATAATGAATTATTGATTCAGTGGAACATATTAACGGAAGTCATTATTAGTCTCTACCTTTGGCACTGCAAGGACTCTAGCACTGCAGGGACTTTAGCGATTGCTAGAGCATTGACTGACAATTAAACGCTTCTTTGACCAAACATTTTACTTGTGTACAAAAATTTAACCGAAGGTTTTGCTCAAAATTTGGCTGCACCAAAATTTTAAGAAAAGTTCTCAAATCGATCTCTTATTGGAAATTTCATGTTTCCCGATGCAACTTTAGATATTCAAAGCTTTTTTATCCAAATTTCATTTTTACCGAGAAAACGTTAGATATACAAAGAATTTTTATCGAAAGTCTAAGGAAAAAGTTAGATATGCAAAGCTTTTTTATCCAAAGTATGATAGGGAGACACGGGAATATCCTTACCTCTGGTTATCTCTTCTCTACTAATTTAGAGAAACAAAAACATTAACCAAAGTTCATGTCCTGTCTATTAATTCAAATAAAAATTCATATAAATTCTAGGGAAATTTAACCAAAATTTCATGTTAAATTGTGCCATGTCCAGTGGGGAGAGCAACTCCTACATGTTGTGCCTTCTATAATGTCCGTGGCTCTTCCAGTTGTCATCTTCAATGCACTCACATTTGTCGTTTTGCTTCAAACCACCTCTCTGTCTTTCGACCGCTTCACCCTTTAATCATGGCCCCTTATCCAGCATAAGAGAACACATTGTTGTATTTGGCTCTGAGAACCACCAGCAAATGAGAACCAAAAGAGAACCAACAACAAGGGAGTGGCCTCTGAGGACATTTCATTTGCATCACAAGAATCACATGGCTTTCATCTACATCACTGGAAAACAGGAGGGAGGTCACAAGTAAATCATTATACGATTCTTATTACTAAAATATATTTCTCATTTATGATGTAAATGTGTTCTATGAATTAGAAATATCGGTAAACTAAATTCATGGGTATGGGTAAACTCATGCTTCTACCCCTATTGTCTCATATAACATCTCAGGAAATAATATAACTTCTTATAATGATATCAAAGAATAGAGCTAATACTCATATTGAGCCTAGAAAGAGCTACCAATACGAAAACTCATAACAACTACCTACTTGTTCGACTTCTAAAAGGATAACTCAAAACTCATACTAGCCACAGAACTAGTCGATCAATACTTGTAAGTTCATCAACTCAAAGGTGAGCGACAAACTATTCTACAGACTCCGTACCTACAACACCTCTGGTTGAGAACACCTGCATTTAATTGCTGCCAAGAACTGATATCTTTAGGCATAAAGCATATAGACTATTTGAAGATATTATTTATTTGTCATTTCGCTCTCACAGAGTAACATTAGGTGATAACCTTCCCCTAGATAGGGGCTTTTACCCTTTAGTTGAATTATCCCCTAGACCTATTGACTAGTAAGAACCTCTCATCGGACAACCAATTGTCATTTCTTGGAGGTTACTAATAGCATGTTCTCATTGCCGATAGTCAAGAGTCCTTTCCAAGAGAAGTCCAATAGAGGGAGGAGTTTTTGGATGGGATGGATGAACAAGGGGGCTTCTAGAAAGAATTCACGGGTCTCGAATCATACTTTAAAACCACATGATATTTCTATTGCTACCTGTATGTATATCTGCATTTTTAGAAACATAGAACTTTTGAATCTGTCATGATAAGATTGCATAAAATTGAAATTTTAAATATTACAGATAATATCCATATCAATGAAATATGGAAAGGATTCAAACAGTTACATATTGAATATATTCGGATAACTATCATGATAGTTAAAAAAGACACTAACAACTTTTCAATACTCAATATACATGAAATTTTAAACATTGAAGACAAAGACAACTTTTCACTAATCAATATACGTGAACTTTTATACATTTCTTTGAAGCTAAATAGAAGGCAAATGAATTACACCTCCATACAATCATCATATCTCTGTTACTGGATCTATCACTTTTAGGTTTGCGTTCACAAATGGTTTAGCATAGAATTGAAATTACCCATTAACATCCAAAAGGTTTTTATTGTAATCTGAGCAATTACAAAATATTATAAATAATCTCCATGTTTATGAAATACAGCTAGGATTCAAAAATCACCTATTGAATGTTCAGACATTCGTCATAACAGTAAAATACAAATATAGTTTTTGAAATTCTTGAAATAATCAATATAATTGTAACATTGTGAGAAGAATACCCTAAAACATCGGTATCTCATCCTTTGCTGGTTCTTCAGGAATGAGAAAGAAGTCTTCTTACAATAATAATGTTCAGATTGAAAATTGTTTTGGTTGCCATGAAAGAAAGGATATATCCTTGGCTCAGAAAAGCGTGGTTCAGTATCGCCAACAATTCCGTCTTTTGTGATGGGGTCATAGAAGCCTCGCCATGTAACCCCTTTTGAGGGAATAGAGCTAGTTTCTCCTATTTTCCATTGGAACACGTAGTATTTCTCTGTAAAACTTGATTATTGTCTTGTTGAAAAGGGTAAGAAATTGCGGACACAATTTTGCAGTGAGTAATATTTTTCTATAAACTTAATTTATTTCCCATATTCTCTTGCTGAAAAGGGCGAGAACTTGTTGTATTCATGTAGACTCTATTATCGTGTAAGGCTAATGGATTCAAGAAAAATTGATACATGAGCAGGAATCCTTGAATATAAGAATATGGTGGTTTCCGCAGGGCATCCCAATTCCTCCTGCATTGTGCGAGACAGAGGATGACATGTGGTGGATAGCTTCAGGGTGGATGCATGGCATGCTATTGATAATGGAATGCCCAAGCACTTGTACCTCATGTGAGGTTCCATACCAGAATGATCAGACACTCATGCCTCAATGTTTATGGTGAGTTAAAAAAATGATGTTGTCATGTGTTATAGGGGTGGCCGTAACATAACGTTGCAAATTTGATTTATGATGAAAACTATCAAATAGAAAAAATTAAATTAGACATGAAGTTAGAAATTTTAGGATTCGACATGAAGCTGCAAATTTTATTTATCTCATACTGTTCTTTCCCTAGCCTTCGCTAAGGCACATGTTGCATGGACTGAAGAATTAACAAGTTCATTGATATAATTAATTATTACATACACTTAACATGTCCCTACCTTGGCTTATGGTTTTTAATGGGAGTGCTGCTAGCAAGTAGGCAAGCCAACTGCACTACTGTCTAGTGGGCTCTCCAGTAAACGAGCTAGCCCCGCGCTATCCTGAGGCAGCAAAAATCCTTGACTATACATATGTAATTACTGACTGACCTAGATCCGCCGCCCATTTTTGTTTTTATCTCTAACCTAAAGCTTAACCATAATCAATGATTATATTATTTGTGAATTTAATAACAATAAAAATGTCATGTTCCTAGTATGTTGTTCACATAGTTTGACTTCAATACTATGATGACAGTACTTATGTTGTATTGCATCGTTTTTAAAAAAATGTTCGAACATGGACCCTATCATAATCATATTCATCAGTTAGCAATCAATATTCACAAGTTAAATTAAAAATATACCAAAATATTATCAGTCATATTCAATCTTCCTTTCTAGGCAGTGGTCAAATCCTTTCTTGACAGGGACTTCCACCACTGCCGGACTTGTTTCACTATGTTAAATATACTATTCATATACAATCAAATTGGCAATAGCTTCCATGGATAAATACATGGAAGATTTGGTTTATATGAATCGTTGGTGGTATAATTTGTCCTTGCTATTGCCTCGTCAAATTAATGATATTTCTTATTTGTCCATATATCTAGTATTCATATACAATCAAATTGGCATAGCTTCCATGGATAAATACATGGAAGATTTGGTTTATATGAATAGTTGGTGATATAATTTGTCCTTGCTATTGCCTCGTCAAATAAATGATATTTCTATTTTGTCCATATATCTGGATGAAATTAATATTTTGAACAATACATGATTGGATTACTTATAGCTTGTGCAAAATATGGTAGATGTGTTTACCTTTTTCTATGAAGTTTGTTTCTAAGAACATAATTAGATGTTTATAACCAACACTTTAAACCATATTATTGTAAGCAAACACTTGTTCATATAAGGCTCATATTTTCAAAGTCATGATAGTCGATGCTCTTCAATGCCATTCCTTCTAGTCCTGTCTGCGTTATCAAGGGGAATGTTTCATCTAATAATTTTCCCTTTGCAATTTGAGGAAAGAAACTGTCCAATGGTAATTCTTGTTGGTGCCAATTACTGCCGTCACTTCTACGCCTTGCAAATAAATACCCATGAATTTTTTAAGTGGATTTCCTATGAAATTAAGAAAGCATGACTGTAATTATTGACACATTTTATAAATCATGTTGATAATTATTGAGATGTCGATGATTTTTTTACGACACTTCATCCGAAAAGAGAAAAGAAAACTAAATTTTTTTAAATCATAACTTAGTAGACGAACTAGATAGTTATGCTGTATATTTACATATTATGCACATAAAATTGATAAATGAAACACGCTCTATTGAATATATGTTATACGTGGTTATCATCCCTTGGATTCTTTTGAGCTACTAGTCACCCTTCATCCTAATATGTTCCAACAATATGAACATAAACAATAGTATTCCAGAATTTACAACACCTCCATTGATAATTTACAATAACCATAAGTCTAGGATAAGGTCTAGTTCTTAATCGGTATGATACATTTGAAAGGAAAACATTACAAATCAAATCCATCCATTATGGACCATAAGAAATTGCAAAAGAGATAAAAAATAATGCACGAGTTACAATTTTCTTCAAATTTGGGAATTGACAATGTGGCAAACATTAAAAATAATGCGAAAGCACCTATAAGTTTTTTCTAACTTTGGCACTGGTAACGTTGTAAACTTTAATAACTTCAACCCACCAAAGGAAGTCCCAAATTATCACTCTCCTTGTTGGAGATAAACTATTAGACCTCTACATCTAATCCACTAATTAGCAACAACATTTTTCTTCTCAGGAGGGATGTAGGGGATAAAGACGAATATATGATAAATGGTTCTCTCAAATTATTTTGACGATAATGAAGCGCAGACAATTCTCGTTAAATAAGGAGCAAAAACATTGAATGCGAGGGAATACTCACTAAGAAGGACGCCTCAATGGAGTTGCACCTCTCTAAAATGTGTTTTGCAGTTTTCCACCACCAATACCTCATAGTTAATTTCATTTTTAAGCCTTCAAATACTGTGTATATTTATTTTTTTTCCTTTCGTCATTTGGGCAGCATGCGTTTATAATATTATTTTTTACAATTAGCTATTTCGTTTAATTAGGTCCCACCTTCAATTATAGAAGCTATTAAGCTACATAAGGTATTCTTAATTATTATATTTTTCCGCAAAATAATGATTTGCAAACTTACATAATACTTCCGTTATTTTTTATTTTTCCTTTAAATTTTTAATCTCAATTCAAATTGGGAATGCTTCATCATCCATAAGTTTCATGTTTTCGTTTCCCAAAAGGAATTATGTATTTTCTTTTGCATTCCTCACACAAAAATGGATTTCCAAGAACAACGTATTTTCTTTTGCATTCTTCACACCAAAAATGGATTTCCAAGAACAACGGTTTTCCATAACATTGAATGTTTATCTTGAACGTCAATAGTTTTGAAATATCACCATTAATTATCATGGAATGAAAAGTCCATCTCCAGCTATTCTATGGGTCTTACAATGAAGGTATGTTTTTTTTAAATAGTCTTATTATTAATTTTTTTTTGTAAATTCTAGTATATAGAAGATATAGATAGAAGAGGGTATAAATTACATTTTTTTATTAGAAATAGTAAACAAAATGACTTAACTGTCAACAACTACAATCTTCAAGAATCTTAATTCAGTCAGACGTAGATAGTTTTTTAAAAGATTTCGGACGGTCAAAACAAAATCATAAATCAATCCAGATTTACCAAATGATCTACATACCTTATGAAGTTTTTGTTTTTTTTTGTTTGTAAAAATTTGCCATATAAATTGTTCATTGGACAAAAAATAAACATAAAAATAAATAATTATTTAAGATAAATAAATAAATATTTAAGATAAATAAATAAATTATGTTTATAATGAAACCTATGATCTTTCAAATTATTGTAACTTTGATCATATTATTCGTACAAAGTTACAATATTATTCGTACAAAGTTACAATAATTATTAATAATCATCCTATCAATCTATTTTAATGTATTAAATAAATACACTATTTTTCCATAATCGTTGACGATCTTCTCAAGTTGGCACGATTTTCTCAATGAAATCCAGAAAGAATAGCTTGATCTGGTTTCCATTCTAAGGTATGTCTCACACACCATCAATTCCCATAGATCTCGTTTCTCCACCCCCTTGCAAACTGAACGGATTCGTAAACATACGGCAAGAAAAAACCATCGATTGCACTCTGACATTCACAAGAATTTCAGAGGGTAAGATCGATACAACCATTCCTTTCTTATGCATTTAGATAATCTTCCTTGATAAAATTTATAGTTTCTATCTTGTCTTCGATGCACAATTATTTTTTATTGCTGTTATGAGATTCGAATTTTAACTGACTTCTCAAGAACATAACTTGAATACGATTATATGTATGGATACCCTTGGGTTGCGCATAAAATGATTATATTCTTGACATATTTGAGAAGAAATTACCATGAACTCGATAATGTATATGCATAGATTTGTGTTTGTCATAAAATGATTTTTTTAAAAGTATCTATGGTTCACATCAATGTTGATTTATTTGTTTTTCTGAAAATGTTTCATCTTAGTTATTTTACCCTCCATTATTACAATGTGTTTAGTTAGGATATGTTTCCCATTACATTTCCACAATGTATTGATATTGGTTGGTTGCCCATAAAAATTTAAATTTCAATCAACACGAAATCATCTATTTTCATGCACCTACATAATTTAACGATTCAGGCACCCTTTTGTCTATTTCAATAACTTTTCCCTACAGAAAATATCAACCAATTATGTGAAGTCTTTGTACATGGCAAAATAACGCCTCGAACCATATTCAAATTTCATGGGCTTGGATGATCATTCAAATTATCTAGATGCATCAAGATTTTTGATAACGGGATGGGAGGTAAGGTATTTCCTCCTTTACAATGAGTTTAATTTAATTATTACATGTTTTCGATATGATATTTTTGAGTAATGTTTTAATGTTTATTTGAGGTATTAGATAGTACATTATTTTTTTGTCTACTGAATTATGTTATATATTATATATTAGCATAATCACATTAATAAATATGGTTGATATATTTTATTTTATATCTAAATCTATTATAACGCAATCTAATTTAAATTTATATTTTATTTAACAATTTTCTTTTACCAAATAAAAAAAAAATCATACAAATATTATGAAATATTAATCCATAAAATTAAAAAATTATTAAAAATGTCATCTTATGGTTATTGTTAATCCAAACTACATGATTAATTCAAAACTAAACATTATTGCACATTCAATTATTGCAAATATCTATTCTTTATCTTCAAATATTGGAAACTTCATTATTTACCTTGAATTTAGAAATTTTTTCATTTAGTCTTGTCTAATTACGCCGTTGGGCATTGGGTGATCTGTTTGTTAGAGTATTTATGACATTGAATGCCTTTTGACCATTGATCGTCTACGCCAAACCGGACATCCCGATATATGTACATAAATTTCTTGACCAATGCTGCCTAAGCAACCGAAAATGAACGTGACAAGACTTCATAACACGCACAAGAATTTCAGTGTTATGCTAGGGTGACAACCGACTCTCACGGCACATGTAGCGATGGTTTCATGTTAAGCCAATATGTTTCATGCAAATAAATTGAAAACCAAAAAGATAAATAAACAAAAACATAAAAGATAATAGGTGGTGAAATAAATAATTTTTAAATTAAATTTCTTATTCTTTCATTTCAAATTGAAAATCCATTCAACTATTTTTAGTATAATTTTTTGGTTGGTGTATTAAATGAAGAATATTTTCTGAAATGAAATCTTGTCTCCTCATTTATGTAAGACAGGAGATGTATGGTTATTTTATGCATATATATTTTTGTTGAATGACTATGGCCATGAACCAACTCAATTTAGCTGCTTTAAAATTAACATGTTAAACTTTTGTTTGATTAGATGTTTTAAAATTTTCAATATTTTGCAATTATCTATAAATTGTATTATTGTAAAAAGTTTTTTTCATATTTTTATTAAAAAATTATAATTCAAGATAAGGTTTTACATGAAAAAGTACAAAAATATTATATTTACCTTAAAAAGTACAAAAATATTATATTTCATTAGATTGAGATTGGTGGAAGAGCTACATCAATATGGAAATGAAAATGAAAAGTATCTAACTAAATTTAGGGGAAAATTTATTGATTTAGATCCTCAAAAATGGTATAATAATATTAATACATTTGAATAGGATGCAAGCTACGTTAGGATAATGAATGACTAAGGGGGTGAATCAATAATAATGAGGGTATTAAAGTTTATGCTCAATTCTTATATTTCGCTTGAGTTCTTCTAGTAATTTGTAAAAGAAATTAAACTACAATATAAATGTGCAATAAAACAAACCATTTACATGAGTACACATTTCATCAGCTGAGAAACACACACATTGGCACATGTATTTTTACGTGGAAACCCAAAGGGATAAAACCACTAATATATTTCTAATTATGATGTACATTGACCACCCACTTAATTATATGAACTGGTTTGTAGCACCCACTCATTGGAAGCCCCAACCCCCTTTAGATTGAAAGCCACCACTGGCTAAGAGGCACCAACCTCTTGTAAATTAAGGCAACTTCCTTCTCTAGCCCCTATTCTACTTTTCGTACAATTTTTAGACTCACAATAGAGGCTAGTAAATATGCTTACAAATATAAACATGTTTTGTTGTTGTACCAGCTCCCTCCCTTCAACTCTACAAATCCACTGCTCAACAAGCTCTAGTCTCGACCTCTACTCTACTGTAAACATAGTTAACTATGTGCTCTTGGATATTTGCTTCAAACTAACTCAGACTCAACACAATTGTTGTATCCCCTATTTTTCTCAAAGGAAAACATGAGTTTTTGTTCCTCTTTTCTGCAAAGGCCGATGCTCTCTTCATTGTCCTCCTATTTTTTCTACTGTCTTCATTGTCTCTAGTGTCCAGTACCTAACAACGTGCTTCTGCACGAGTCTTCCTATTGCTATTCCATTAAAAAATTCAAGGCCACTACAACTATTTTAAAATTTAAGAATGGGCACTTCTGGATTCTCCATAATGAAATTTAATCCCATTCTATCTTGCACACTCAACATGTACCTCTATTCAATTAATCCTGTGCAGATAACATGGTCACCCATTCCTCTTAAATACCAACAAAGCATAGAATGTACTTCAATTGTGTGTCTTTTTCATGTTCTAGCTACAACACACCATTAGATCTAATAAACTCATTGGTATGGTGTTCTTGAGACATCTTCCTAATTAAATTTTTCGTTGTGTGAAAGTTAAAGCAAAGGAGGTTTGTGTTATTAGTCACCATTACTACAATGTCACCAACCTCTCTGTACACATTTACTTCAACTTCAGCCCATTCATCTCTGTATACTATGCCTTGAAGTTGTTGAACAATTCATGATTGTGACGCCTACCAAGTATGGAAATTAACAAAATTGTTTTATCTGCTCCCGTGGAGGATAAAACATTAACAAAATTAGAAATAACATTGCATAAATACAACCTACCAACATTTTTTCCTTTTTATATTACCAGGGCTCCTTTAGTGACCTTCCAGGTTTTGTCTATGAATTTAGTTACAGAACCTTCACCACCTAACTACCGTACTAAAATTAGATTTATATTCATATCTCGAATGTGCCTTACCTCCCTGAATAACCATTGGTTTCCATTTTGTTTTTTATAAAAACCTTACCCATTCTAATGATTTTACAGGGTTTATCATCACCCAAGTGAACATGTTCAAAATCTCCTTGAGCATAGTCATGAAAGAGTTTCCTATTAGGTGTATCATGGAATGAATCCCCTGAATCAACAACTAAGGCATCAATAATATTATATAATGAAAGAATCAAAGAATCTTGCAACATATCGACTGTCACATTTTCTTGATGATTCTTCTCTTGTTGTCCATCTCTTTCTTTTCCTTTCTGAGATTTGTATTCCTTCTTTAGGTGTCCTTTCTTCCCACATTTCAAGCACACTATCCCTGATATGGATTTAGATCTTCGATTTCCTGTGATCCTTCCTCTTTCAATTTTTCTTCCCCTAGTATCTGCAATAAAAGCATTACCTCACATCTCAATGGATTTTTTCCATCGCATTTGCTCGCTAAGGATAGCACCAACAACATGATCAACCTATAAAGTACAATATCCAAATAAAAATATACTAAAATCCATAACAAATCCATTCCAACTTTTTGACAATGAATTGAGAAATAATAGGGCCCTCACTTCATCATCAAAATTTACCCCACTGGTAACCATGATAAAGTCATTTAAGTGATCAACAAAAAATCTTCCTTATGAGATATTCATATCAAATATACACATCATAAGAAATATGTTATTTGAGGCCGATAATTTTTCATATAGTTATCCAATGCCATTATTAAACCTTATGTTGTGGTTTCCTTTGAAACGTTGACTGCCAGAGACGCTGCTAGACACATTTTTATTGTTTCTAGTGCATTTTTGTCAAGAAACTTCCATTCTATGTGGGTAATATTCATCAGCTTATTTGTTTTTTGCTCAATCATAGGCATAGATATTTCTGATATAGATAATATTCCATCTTCATCTTCCACAACTGGTAATTACAACAACTAAATTTATTGACCCTAAACCTAACATCTTCCACCATTGGTCCCACTTGAATCAAGAAGCCTTCTCTCCTACGTGTTTATTGGCCAAATAGATATTCAACTCCAATACCAATTCTTAGAAATTAATTAACTACTAATGAAATACACAAAATATAGCAGAAACAAAAACACAGAAATGGATAAAACAATAGAGACATGGATATAGGTGGTTCACCCAATTTGGGCTACATCCATAGAGAAACAACCAATCGTTCTTTTTATATTATCCAATAAAATGAAGAGATACAACCTACGTTAGATCAACTATAATTTCCTCCTCGCTCTCACACATCCTCCTATCTCCCTCTCTCTCTCTTTGTCGCTCGCTCAAAACAATCTTGCACAACCAAAATGCAATACCCTCATATAAACCAAGGGTTTCATTTTAGGGAAAAAAATCGTAAATTAACACAACTTCTACCATTATATTATTTGCCTAATGAACGACCCAGATTGATTATGATATTACAATATTTTACAAGGAAAATATTCATATGCTTTTATCTTTGGGTGCGCTACCCCCAAACCCTCACCAAGGGTGGGGGGGGGGTCTCTTTAAACATAGTTTTCACCTCCTGTAGACCCCCCTGGTAGTTATAATACAAGATTTTTTTCCACCACATTTAGTAATTGGGGTCCATGTGGTTGAGACCTATGAATTAAGAAGATAATGTGGTTGTATATGCAACAATCTCCCATTTGGACACTGATCATAACAACTCCACCATTGCTTCATTCACTGGAAAATTCTTCCACTTTGGACCTAGATATTTTATATATTCATCATCATACTCTAAGACCAATTGAAACTGAGCAGGATCTCAGTTTCTCATCGATTATAACTTTTATTAACATGTGTGCAGGATTCTAGCTAGTGTGTATATTTTACAGTTTCAATTGTACATCTTCCAACATTGAGCATATGAAATGGTACTTGAGTTGTATATGTTTAGTTTTGAAATGAAATTTTGAGTTATTTACAAGATGAATGGCACTCTGGATGTCACTTTATAACCTGCCCATATCTTGCTTCTTGCTAAACTCATCCATAAGCCTTTGTAACCAAATAATTTCTTTAGTAGCATGTGTAGCAACAACATACTTTTCTTCCATTGTTTAACGTGCAAAATGTTTTGCAATTTTAAAACCCAACTGAAAGTTGTTCCACCTATAGGAAACCTATACCGTGTGGTGCTCCTCACCCCATCGGGCCCGCTTCAGAGCTATCATAAGGGCAGTGTTTCCACATAGTTTACGAATTGGAAACCAACACAGTTGAGACCTATGAATCAAGAAGATAATCAAACTCCACACCAACAATTGTCTCCATTGAGCATACTGATTTCCTACAATACTACTCAATGCCCATCCAAATTGTCACAATGCTATAGGTCTATGAAGGCCACCCTCCTAGCCATTCTCATGTACATATGCATACATATAGATGAAAGAAATAAATCTTCAAATAATAGAACCTGAATGGTTCATTATGTGAATTGTTGGAAGCTCAAAGGATACTCAAACTGCTGAGTAAAATTATTTTCCATCAATTTTTCTCCAACTCCTTTTCTAAAGTGGCCAAGAACATGTAATCCATGCAAATTTTCACGCGTGTATAATCCATCCAAATTTTCAAATTTTAGATATTATAGCTCATCGTCGCTTATTTATATCTAACATAAAAAATATAACCACTATGAACATAGTGAAGTAATAAATGTACACATAACACTCTTAGGGGCCCACCATGAGGGGCACATGTCTCATCCTCAAATCTCTAGAACATACAATGGGTCACCTAAACCTGGTTGATTCTGCTATGGAGTCCATCTCTTTGTAACTAAAATAATCATGTGCCCCAATTTATGGCATTAAAGTATTTATAATATGTCATTTTTTTGTATCATTTCTTTATATATCCATTTGATGATTGACGCCACACACACACACACAAATATATATATATATATATATATATATATATATATATATATATATATATATATATATATATATAAAACTCACATGCCACGTAGATGTTTCTCATTATGAAATGTTCCACATTGAGTTTGATGCAAGAGGGACCACTCTAATCCCTCTAGAAAAATTGTCATCTATTAATTTTATCGTTAACCCGTTAGTCCATATTGTATTAGATTTTTTCATATAATATATGTAATGTAAACTTGTGAAATGAATATATAACACATAATTCATATACTTTGTGTGATAAATTTTAAATAAATGCAAGCATCATGCTTACCATTCTGATAATTCTTCATACAGTTTTAAAATTGCTACATTCACATGCATGGAACCTTCTTGCCACATGCTATGCTTTTTCTTATATAGAAATAAGGTCATGCAATTATCTTATAGGGATTTATGAGCTTTTGAAAGATATAACCACATTATTTTTGCAGTCGAATTGAGTTCTCTAAATATAGGTAGATTCTCTTGATTGTAGGAAAGAAGGTGAAAATATTTGGACGTGGTTTGGACTATCATTTTTAGCTCTAAAACTTGTTCATTTTCTAATCAAAACTAATTGGATTCATAGTCTGTGCCCCTTATTTTCTTTTCACTAAGTGTTTGTTACTTGCGGCTTCACAAGCTCCCTTATTCTAGTTACAATGTTTTATCAAAGAACATGTCAAATATCTTTTTATTTAAAACATATTACAAGAGCCATGATTATTCACATTCCTTATAAATTGTTTGTCTCATAAAAACTTATTTATAGTTAAAAAAATGACAAACTTCAACACTTTTAATCACCTACAAAGATAAACATTTGATCACCCACAAAGAATGGCATATCTACCTTGTTCAATGTTCACTATTATACATTCCCAATTACATAAGAAAAATTGTCATATTCTAGGTTACAAAGTATTGACAAGAAGGCTTTAATGAATTTTTTTTGGTGCTATTTTATCTAATTTAGTAAGAGGAGAGGAAATACTATCTCCAAATATGTGATAATTCCTCCCATCCAAGGCCTTAGATCCCTTACATTAATGACATTCACATGAGTAAATTATGTGCGAGTGATGAAAATCAAATGGTAGAGTTAAATTGTCATAGAGGATTATAGACAAGTGCATATTCTATGAGAAAATTAAATGAAATCAAAGTTCACATAATGAAGAATCAAGTAAAAGGATAAAATAACCCCCATTAAATAAGACTGAGCAAAAGAGGATTTTCAAGAATGTAGATATGAAATTGATCTAACATTTTTGAAGTGACTCGTCTTGTAAAAATATTAAAGTGTGAATGAGTAAATGTTAAACTAGGATAATAATTAAATCAAGCACAAAATGTTTTAAATATAGTTCCAATTACAAGTGAAATATAAATGATTGAGACAAGATTAAAGTCGCCACAAAACTAATTGATAATTTAGCTAGTGAGGACGACACCTCCAGGTCCTTCCTCCAAAGCAGTGGCCTCTATTATTATTCTCCCCAAAATGACAATTACAAAATCCAAAATATCCAAAAACATACTACAAGACTGATCCATTAACTAAAAAAAAGTGACTTTCAAAATGCCACCAAAAATCCTTTACTTGCTAAAACAAAAAGGTCCCAAAATTTCACTAACTTACAAAAGTACATAGTCTTGGACTAAAATCCATAATACGTCAATCCACTAGGCTCTAAAAAATCTTCATACCCAAATGTAATATCCCAAACAATGAAATAACCAACCAATTTGGCAGATCTATGTGTTCTAGTTAGAAATAACTACAATCAAAACACTGAACACAATAGGATCTAGAAATGCAACCTTTACTTATATTAATAATTGTAAATGGTACATGTCCATGCTATAAATCTCAATCCCGTGCAGTGGAGTTCACGACTTCTTTTTTTTTCCAAGGAAAAAAACGATAACCTTTTATTAAAAATTTAATGAAAAGTTACACTAGCACATGCAATGAAGCATTCAGTATGTTGCCACATGGGCTCGCAGCGTTAGTAAACTAACGTGCACAAAGAATAAGAAGGAGAAGAGAAAAGAGAACGAAAAAAGGGGAAAAACCTGACTTCCGGCAGTGAGAGAAACTCACGCTTCAGGTTTTTCGCCCCTTTTTCTTTTCAACCTTGCGCCACTCTCCCACAGTGGGCTCGGTCGAGGCAATGACTAACTGGGTTGTTTCATTCTGTTGTCCTGTTTCTTTATCTGAATCTGAAGTATCTGAGTGATGCTGCCGTTTGATGCCTCCCATGCTTTGATCCACGCTTCTCATCTCTGTCTGATTTTGCTGGGTCTCTGCCTGAAATGAATGAGGCTGTAGCTCCTTGTTGATTGCTGTATTTTCCTTCTGGGTCTCTAGATCAACCTCCTCTATGGTGGTATCATCCTCCTCTGCTTCTGTTTCTGCGTCTTCTGATACTGTGGGGGCTTTCTTTTCCGCGGTTTTCTTCTTTATGACATTGTCTATATTCTGCCATCCTTTGTGCTTCCTTTGTTGTGGCTTGCTCTTGTTAAGGCTTTTGCATGCATTGAACAGATGACCTGTTTGTTGACATCCCCTGCATCTGAATGCTGTGTTCTCATAGTCCAGAGGTTGTTTCCATTGAGTATTGTTGAAGTTCAGGATGATGCTTTCTGGTAACCCCTGACTGAGATCTACCTCGACGCAAATTCTAGCAAAGGTAAAGATTCCTTTTAAATGTCTCTCTGTATCAATCTTTAACATTCTTCCGAGGGTATTCCCTATTGCTGCTAAGGATGAAAAGTGCCAAAAATGCATCGGAAGATTATGTAACCTTACCCATACCGGCATTTTTGACACCACCATGGTGTTTGGATCAAACTCCGGGAACCAGGGGGTAACAAATAGTCCCGCACTGCCCCAGAACCATGGTCCTTCGGTAAGAGCCTTTTCCCTCTCTTCTTCAACGCGAAAGACTACTATGAAGAATCCTTTCGAGCATAGGTGGATCCGACAGTTTTTTGTCCATGCCGTGTGTATCCATTGATACAAAGCATCCGATCTAGGCCAGAAGCCGTTAAATCTACAAATAACGACGTTTTTTTGTAGATCTGTGAATATGCCCTTTACCTCTGGGATATCCAACGGAATGGAGGGGCTCTCTGGTACTTCATCCACGATATACTGCCCTGGAGGGATATTAACAGTTGCATGTTCTTTCCCCTTTGGAATTTCTGTCCCTTTTGCTGCGTCTCTGTAGGATCCTGTAGGTTTTGATGTGGATCCCTTAGATCCACCTCGCAGCCGGAGATTGAGGATAACAGTTGAATCTTTTGCAACCCTGTAATGCTGGAGGGTGTGTTGATCCTGCATGAATCGCCCTGAAAATAAAATATTTTGTAATGCAATTGGAGTGCCCAATTTGACCTGTATCTCTTTTTTTAAATCCAGTACAGTCATCCATTCCCAGATCTGCACACAAACGTGTCTTCCTTCTGTTGGTCTGATAAAAATTTGTTTCAGATCTGCAATGTCTGCCTTGTTCAGGTTCCATTTTACTGGTTTGAGTTTTGGATCTGGCTGGCTTTCAACTGTCTTTTGCCTAAGACAAAAATCTAGCTTAAATTTTTTCCCTCCTGCTGCGATTTGAGTCACAGAGGCGATTAGATCCGGCCCAGATCTGCAGTCTTTGCAGACCCGGAAGGGCAGATCTGTACCATGCACCCGCGGAATGCCAAACAGGGGCAGAGGAATCGGGAGTCGACTCTGTATCCCGATGACGCAGACTGGGCGAACTCGCCAGGGAATACCTCCCACGACAAGACTTCTTATCAAAAAGGGAAGACAAATTTACTGAAGCAAAATCGTGGACCTTGGATGAATCCACCAAACAAAATAACACCCACGTGGTTTTCGTCCCTGGGGTGAAACTGGAACTGTCCAGGCCAAGTTCTCAAGAAAAACACAACAAGATAGATAAAACTAGAATGATCCAATGCCTAGGTCCTATCACCTTTTATAGGCTTGATGGATTCTCTATAAGCCTTATTTTATTATTTCCCTCGAAAAACAAAGGAAAATATTAGGGGCAGTTACCATGGGGAAATACCACAGTAAATATCATGGGTAGGTTTCATCAATTTTGCCCATATCCAAAAAAAATAATATTAGAAATCCTTTAACCCAAAGATTGTTTTCCCTCAAGAAATTCACTGCTATCCACAACAAAGGCATTGATACCAAGATACCATACAACCCGGTGCGTTATTTCATACCTCCATGTTAAATGATCCTGAATGGATCCTTCAATACCTAGAACCCAAACAATCCTCTAATTAATCCTGCCCCCAATGGATTCTCCTGGATACAAATGCCACCAAAGTCCTGGGACCTATGTGTTATGGTACCATCTCATTCATCCATCACTGCTCCTACCAAAGGGCCCAAGCTGCAATATGCCCTTGGTTGTGAGTATCCTCCTAGGAATGAACCCATCAATAGAGTACCTACTCATAATCTCTTGCCTATTCATGCCTTGGGAAGGATGAATACCTACAAATCTACTATGTTGATGTTCCTCTATGCTCAACTCATGCTGCTCCATTTGGTCACATAACATGATGCATTTGGAGAAATCTGCCCTACTCTTCCTAGTTTATAAAGGTGGGTTGGTAGTGTTGCAAGCCTCATCTATTTACTCCTGTAGAAGGTTGCTCTCGAACTCCCAACTGTACTCCTATTTCTTCCTTGTGAGGGACTTCATTCATTCCTCAACATTAGATAGCTAGGTCGTTTATTTGGCACATAGACCTATGAGCTCCTCAATTTTCGTATTCTCCTGTAGGATAGTGTATAGGACTCTCCAAACTCTCTACTTCAAAATCATAAGATCTCTCTTGAAATGCACAATCTTTTCCCAAAAGTCCTTTACTAGCAATTCTAGTGCCCTGCTAAATTCTTTTGTATCTTTGTGCATTGGTTGCACAACTATCATAGCTCCAGCTTGACCCTTTGACTGACTCTCCAGAAATGGCTCATCCTACATGTTGTATTTTTATGCTTCTCAATCTGACCATGCTCATCATACTCGCTTACCATAATCAGATCCTCATTTAAGTCTCATTGAATGTGTTCTCCCTTGCCTTCCCCACTTCTGGGGAGAATGTTTTGTCCATACTCTTTGGTTTTGTGACATGGATGCACCGGTGGCCTCTTATTAACACTTGATTTCTCATTCTCTTCCTTGATGTCCTCCTAGATATCTATGGACTTAGTTCTACAAGATTCTACCATATTGTTAGAAGAATTACCTCCTTCCTTTCCCCATGTACATTTTCAAGTTGACTATTTATCCTCGACTTGTCCTCCACGTCTTTACAAATATCATTGTGTTGCTACTCACCATATATATGATGAGCCCCAAATTTTGTAACAATTTGGGCTCATTTGGCCTACTTACCTTGCTCAACCCTTCATATTTTTATCACTTATGCATCATTTCTTAGTATATTCGTGTTATTTGTAGGAAGAAGGGCAGTCATTATGCCTACGTAGCTAATAAATGATGATTTCAGGTTTTTTGGCATTAAATGGAGCAATAGACCTCCTTTCTTTTGTATTGTTACTTGTTTTTTTCCATTGCATTTCTTTCCTTTACTTGCACTTGAAAAATACAGTTTGCTGAGTTGACTGTTTCGGTTTGGTTATGTAGGTTAGTTTCATGAATACAGTTGTTTCAGTAGTTCTGAATTAGCATAGGGAGATTGAAGTTTCTTTGAGTTCAAAAAGTTTGAATGCATTCTCACTTTCACCTCTGTTTGGGGACCGGAAGTGTAGACCGTGCCAACTGCCAAAAAAAACACGGTTTTAACATATGCATGCAAGTATTGTTGAAATGTTTTCGATTGAAGAGTTGTCCATGCGATTTTATCTTGAGTAGTGACTCTTTGGTTCAGTATCATGCACGAGTTCCTTTCAGCTTACATTGCTGTTCTTTGATTCCTAATAAAACAGTTAGAATAGGTTGGTGAACTTTCGTTTACATGCAAGATAAGGGTGATTTGTTTCATTTACACTGCACAACACCACTTCATCGTGTTCTCATCCTTCTGAACCATGCCTAAGTCACCTACTCATCCTCTGTTCAGCTCATTTGCTTTCCAAACCTTCTATTGTCCACGTTGCTCAATCTTTTTGACCTTTCATTGCCCCTACCCTTCTATCGACCAACCAGCTCTATCCACTCTCTCTCCACCTCATCTCTCTGTCCATAGGCCATCTCAAGCTCCTCTTTCATCTTACCCATCCATCCATACAGCTCCTTCACTCCTCCATCACCCAAAACTCCGACTATAGAACATCCTGTAGAAGTTAGCAGACATCCTGTAGAAATCCCGAGTTTCCTGTAGGATCCCCTGCAGACATCCTGTAGAAGCCTGCAAACACGGTTGCCGAGCACCTGAACGTTGTGGACTTCTGTGGAATGATGTGAGGGATCCCCTGGAACCTCTCAGAGCCCTCCTAACCGTTCCCAAGCCTTCCTTCCCTTTGAACTACCCCTGCACAGTCAAGACCTAGTAAGAAGCACAATCACAATAACTCCACCCACTTGAGCAAAAATACAAAAATGTGTTCTCTTCAATGAAAGTAGTTTAAATTCATGCATTCCATCTCACTAGAAGTAATGGCATCATTTCTAGAAGTTTGCACTCCCACCATTGCATCATAGAGATTAAACTAGTCAGATTAGGGTTTAGTAGGGTTTCCCTGTTTGGTTGGCTTTTAGTTCATTCTTGCAAAGTAGGTTAATTTCCTTTAAGATAGCCTTCGTCCATCATTTAGAAAGCTTCTTCTGAGAACATATAAAAGTTGACTTGAGCCCTAGCGGACTTGTGCCAGCTAACCAAGTGACAGCTGCGACAAGAGCTAGTACTTGTGCATACAGCACCGTCGCTTCCAAGTTTGTTACGAACTACTGGGTTGATAAAATTAGAGATAGGAAGCTCCAGGAGTTGTAGCATTATTGCTACAATACTAGAGCCCACCATCTTTTTGGCGCCGTTGCCGGGGAAGCGTCAGAGTATTAGTAATTGTTGCTTTTCTTCTATTTTCTTACTCTCGCCTTCTGCCAAGTAGTTTATTTCATTTCCATTCTACAAAAGTAGCATAGACATTTCCTGCTTTCATAGATTAGCATTTCAATTCTGCAATTTCATTTCTGCAAGCGTAGATTAGCCTTTCAATTCTGCAAGCGTAGACTAGCATTTCCATTCCTGCAATTCCATTTGAGCAAAGTAGATTAGTCCTTTCCTGCTTTCATTTCAATTCTGCATTTTTATTTCAGCAAGTTAGTTAGTTGTAGATCAATCTGTTTCAGTTTTGCAGGTACCAAAGAAAAAGCAAAAGCAATCAAAAAGTCTTTCCATTTCATGCCTCGTGGGAACCGAGATAAAACAGGCAAATTCCTACCCAACACCCCCACCACATCACTGATCACCCTTCTCTCTTCTTCGGTGACAGTGATCCAGAAGAACCTATAGGTGAACCTCCTGAGATATACGAAGATCCTATAGTAGAAGAAGAACTAGATACCATCCCATCTGAAGCTATGGCTGACAATAGAAGAGAAGAAGAGAGAATAGAAGGTGCCTTTCCCATCCGAGAAACCAATGGAGAAATGAAAATGAAAAACATTAGCCCTTCCGCTCTGCCTAACTTCCATGGACTGACTACTGAAGATCCTGATACCTTCCTGTTTGAGTTTGATGTCCTTTGTAGAACCTATGACTATACTGAAGATGAGTAGAAGCTGAAACTCTTCCCTTCCACTCTTAAGGATGCAGCATTATGCTGGTTCATGGGCTTACCTGGGAATAGTATCACCACTTGGGCTCAGATGCAGCAAGCTTTCAATACAAAGTACCGGGACTACTGTAGGTCCAAGGAAACCAAGGGAGAAATCTTTCGGATGACCATGGGAAATGATGAGTCCTTAGAGGATTATGAGGAGAGGTTCCAACTTAGCTATAAGCGGGCCAGGTGCACACTTGACCATGAATCCCTCAAGTTGGTCCTGCTCCGAGGAGTCCCGTAAGACCTTTTAGATACCCTTCACATGCTAGCTGGGGGAGATATTTACCAGCTACCTTATGAAGACATCAAGACTGTGTTCAGAAACCACTCTAGGGCAGCCCGGCAACGAGGTAGAGGAAACTCTCTCTCAGCTGGTATTCCATTCTCCAAACATGAGTTTGCAAATCAATTAGAAGATCTTAAGAGTGAGGTGAGATAGACCATTTCCATGCAACTAGACACATTCAGGATCCAGCAGAAGAAGGAAGAAGCTGAGAGGGCCTGGGCTATCTTCTACCCTAGATGTACAAGGAGACACCCTAAGAACGAATGCCCATTGCACTCGGTTAAAGTGTGCTTCGTTTGTGAGAAGGACCATCCCACAAATCAATGTCCAACCTTACCTGGGCTTAAAGCTATGTACCAAGGGACAGAATCTCCCACTGAACCTCTCTATTACCTCAACCAAAGGAGGCCACAAGGACCTAGACCTTACCAGCAGGGGATGCAAGGGGCACCTCAAGCTTATTACAGCCCCAACCAATCGACTCCTATGCCTTCCTGGGGTCCCCCTGCTCATCCTTCCTGGTCTATGCCTCCTCCATGGTCTTATCCACCTCAGTACCCTACTCAGCCCACTACTCATTTATATCATTCACATGCCCAGCCACAGCCTCAGTGGAATGCACCTCAGTCGGGGTGGAGGCCCCAGTACAACACTCCTCCCGTCATTTTTCCTCCACCAACAGTTCAACCTCCGCCATTACCTCCTGCTCCTCCAAGGCAACCTCAAATGCCTGCTCAACCGAACCCGAACCCCAACAATAGACAGGCCCAACAGGTATACACTAGGGAAACATCATGTCCTACCTATGCTGTGGAGATCCAGGAGATCAATCTTCGATCTGGAAAGACTCTTCCAGATCGCCAACCTCTTCCCCCAGAGGATGAGGAGGAGAAACAGGAAAGTGAACCAAAGGCTATTCCACCCTTTCCTGAGAGACTAACAGCTACCACACAACCCAAACCAAAAGAGGATGAGCTTTTGGGAGATCTCAAGCAGTTGTGTGTGAAAATACCACTTCTCCAAGCCATCATGGATGTGCCAATATACAACAAACTGGTTAAGGAAAAGTGTTTCAAACACCCAGGCAGGCGAAAGAGAGATGCTTCAACAATCAATGTCTTAGGACAACTGTCTGACCTTATGTTAGGACAAGTCATTTGCCCAAAGTATCTAGATCCTGGGAGTCCTGTAGTAGATGTCCACATCAACGGCACCATCATACCTCACACCTTGATTGATCTGGGGGCTGCCATTAATGTGATGACCAGGGATACCATGCTCAAACTCAATCTTCAGGGTTCCTTGAGGAAGACCTCGACAGTACTGCAACTAGCAGATCGCTCCACTATGACTCCCGAAGGGATTGTGGAGGATGTCTTGGTCTCTGTCGACTCTTGGGAATACCCTGCAGATTTCCTAGTTCTGCAACCCAAGGCAAAGCTTACTGGATATCCTCTCATTTTGGGAAGGCCTTGGTTAGCCACTGTAGATGCTTACATCAGTTGGCGTGCAGGAAACATGACCATCAAAAACGGTCCTATGTCTAAGCAACTAGTCCTATATCCTCCTGCCCAACCCTACTTAGAGCATGACTTACCACTGTGGTTTGGGGAAGGAGAAGAGGATGAGGTGTACTCAACACCTTTGTGCACCCTAGATACCACTAGAAGAGACCCCCCAACCGAGGATGACTTGATTGAGACTTTGATCCAGAATCCACCTTCCAGTGCACTATCCTTAGAGATCGTTAAATATCAGCTCCTCCCTATCTCCTTCCAAGGAAAAGGAGCTGTGTAGCCTGTTGGCCAGTCACCTAGATGCTTTTGCTTGGAGCTGTAAGGAGATGAAAGGAGTCCATCCCTCGGTCTGTACCCATCACATATACATCAAAGAGGGTTGTAAACCGGTTAGGCAACCTCAGAGGAGAATGAATCCAGCCCTTAAGGACATTGTCAAGGAAGAATTGCAAAAACTGTTGGATGTCGGATTCATTTACCCCATCTCAGATAGTGAATGGGTGTCCCCTCTGGTGTTGGTTCCCAAGAAAAATGGGAAGTGGAGAATCTGTGTGGACTATCGAGAACTGAACAAAGCTACCAAGAAAGACCATTTCCCTCTACCTTTCATAGATCAAGTGTTGGATGGACTGCAGGAAAGAAGTTCTTCTCTTTCCTGGATGGGTTTAGCGGGTAAAACCAAATCCAAATCAGCCCGGAAGACCAAGATAAGACCACCTTCACTTGTCCTTGGGGTACCTTTGCCTACCGAGTCCTTCCCTTTGGGCTATGCAATGCTCCTGCTACCTTCCAGAGAGTTGTCTTGAGCATCTTCTCGGAGTTGGTCCATGATGCGGTGGAAATCTATATGGATGACTTCACTCCTTATGGGTCCAACTTCCAAGAAGCATTGTCCAATCTGGGAAAGGTCCTAACCAAATGCATTGAGATGAACCTGTCCCTTATTCCTGAAAAATGTGAATTCCTGATGACTGAAGGGACTGTGCTAGGCCATACCATTTCTTGCCAAGGGTTACAAGTGGATCCTAACAAAACTACTCTCATCAAGAAGGTTCCACCTCCCCAAAAGGTAAGGGATGTCCGGAGTTTCTTAGGATTAGCAGGGTATTACCGGAGATTCATTAAAGACTTCAGCAAGCTAGCCTCGCCACTGTTTGGTCTGTTGGCAAAAGATGTGGAGTTTAAATGGACTGACGATTGTCAGAGGGCTTTGAATGAATTAAAGGACAAGTTGGTGTCAGCCCCAATCTTGAGAGGCCCAAACTGGGCCCTACCTTTCCACATCCACACTGATGCCTCAAACAAAGCCATCGGGGCAGCTTTAGGAAAAGTTGAACAGAAACTTCCATATGCCATTTACTTTGTTAGCAAAAACTTTTCCAAAGCCGAGCTGAATTACACTATAACCGAGAAAGAGTTCTTGGCTGTGGTCCATGCACTGAACAAGTTCTGTCATTATATTACTGGCTATCAAACCTTTGTACCTACGGATCATGCTGCAATTAGTTATTTAATGAATAAACCAGATGTGAATGCTCGTATTATTAGATGGTTACTTTTGTTGCAGCAGTTTAACTTGACCATTGTTGACAAACCAGGTAAAGAAAATGTTGTTGCTGACTTTTTATCTAGATTGGATTTGTCTGCAGATGAGGATGGAACAGTGGATGACCAGATGCCCGATGAACATCTGTTTGCTATCTCAGTACTCTCTCCATGGTTTGCTGATATAGCAAACTACCTTGTTTTAGCACAGTTCCCTCCACACCTATCTTCAAGAGAGAAGAGCAGAATCATCAGAAAAATTGCCTCATTTACTTGGATCGGGGGCAATCTGTTCAAGCTTGTCCCTGATCAGATCTTAAGGCATTGTGTAAGGGAGGAGGAAGTCTTTGATATCCTCCTCACCTGTCATGATGGGCCTTGTGGAGGACATTTTGCAGCAAAGAGGACTGCCTTCAAAATCCTGCAGGCAGGCTACTATTGGCCCACACTTCATCAAGATGTCAAAAGATATATCAGCCAATGTGACTGATGCTAAAGAATGGGGAAACCGACTCCAAGGGATGAGATGCCTCTCCAACCTCAAGTGACTCTTGAGCCATTTGAGAAGTGGGGTATGGATTTTGTGGGTCCAATAAACCCTCCTTCGAGGCAAAGGTCTTACATCATTGTGTGCACTGACTACTTGACAAAGTGGGCAGAGACTAAAGCAATCAAGGCAACAACAAAAGAGAAGGTGGCCGAGTTCTTAAGAGAAAACATCTTTTACAAATTCGGCTACCCAAGAGAGCTAGTCACCGATCAAGGGAGTCAGTTCACATCCAACTTGATTGAAGACCTGCTAGCTCACCACAAGATCAAGCATAGGACTTCCACCCCCTATCATCCACAGGCAAATGGGCAAATGGAAGTCACCAACAGAGCATTGGAAGGGATTTTGACTAAGGTGGTGAGCAGCAGTAGGAAAGATTGGACAGATCGCTTGGTTGAGGCCACATGGGCTTACAACACCACCTGGAAGACCACGACCGGCTTCACACCTTATGAGCTGGTCTATGGGAAGAAAGCTTTGCTGTCCATTGAGTTCGAGTACAACACTTTGAGGATGGCAGCTCAGATAGATCTAGATCTCAGCGATGCACAACAAGAAAGGTTATTGCAGCTGAATGGACTGGACGAGCACCGGATGCAGGCCCTCCTTCACTTAGAAGTGGTTCAACTTCAGAGAAAGGTGTGGCATGACCAACATCTCCATGAAAATAAATTCCTGCCGGGAGATTGGGCCTTGTTATATGACTCCAGATACAAAGATTTCAAGGGGAAGCTGAGAACCAGAAGGCTAGGACCATATGCAGTGGAAAAATGCCATGACAATGGATCTGTTCTTATTCGAACCATTGATGAGGAAGCCATCCCCATGCTTGTCAATGGGCATCGCTTGAAGATCTACAGGAAGCCTCTCTCAAGACAAGAGTTCATCAAAACTATGGAGAAATCAGTGATGGTCATAGAGAAGGGTTCTGCCTCTGCTTTGGGCATACCCTGAAAGATTTAAAAAAAAAATAAAAAAATAAAAAAATAAAAAATAATAAAGATCCTTGGGTGAAAACCTTTCTGAGGCTCCCAAGGCAGGTGGTAGGGGTGAAAACCTCATTGAGGCGCCCCTATTGTCTTTCAAAAAAAAAAAAAAAAAAGAGATTTGAAAAGATCTTTGAGTGAAAACCTCTCTGAGGCGCTTAAGGCAGATGGCAAGGGTGAAAATCTCATTGAGGCGCCCCTGTTATCTTTCAAAAAAAAAAAAAAAAAAAAAAGAGAAAAAAAAAGGAAAAAAAAAACAATAAGCAAAAAGATAGGGATAGCAAGTTCATAGTGTGAAAATGCATGCAAGTTGCAGGTGTTCTATGAAGGTAAGGAGGACTCTTAATGCAAAGCCAAAGATCCTTATCATGCTGCCAGGGGACCTCACCAGCACCTCCTCCAAGAATATTCAGTTCCTCCAAGGTATGTGCACAATGTCATCATGGCCTGAGTCTTCTACAGGAAGATGCAGACTTTCTACAGGAAGGTGCAGACTTTTCTATAGGAAACGCAACTTTTCTATAGGAAAGTTTTGTATTTCTACAGGAAACCTCCTGTAGAAGTTCGGGAAGGGCCAGAATTCATTTTATGAGGAGATCTAACGACCAAGGGTTGGTTTGGACGCATACAAGCTACTGTTGTCACCCTTATACATTGCTGTCACCTCTTTCTACCGTCCCTGTCGACATGCAACCAAGTTACCTGCACCATCAAAGCAAATCAGTGAGTTATCAAGAGAAAAGCAAATTTTGCAATAAAAAAACACTGAGATGTCATACCATATCCATCCCAGCCATCCATGAGCTCTGTGAGCGTGATCGTGGGGCCATTTCCTTCGTCGTGCAGCATGCACCCAAGGAGGAAGAAACTGTTACAGGACATCCTATAGGAGTCCCGTAACAGTTAAGACCCGCTGGAGTGCACACCATATACAAGGAAAACGTGGGCGCATGCAGCTGAAGCATCCGATCCAGTGTCAGCGACCTGTGAATACGAACCTCCGGGTCTGTGCAAATCCACCAGCAGCAAATAAATCCACTCATCGTCGTCCAAAATCCTGAACGATCGTGTTGCGGCCGCGTAGGTAAGTGTCTCGACCCTTTCTTCCGACGAATTGCATGAATTTTACTTTGAAAATGTTTGCACAGTGTGAAATGGATGGGTTGAGCGGTTGTATGGTCAATTGATTGGCCACGTCGACCAGTCAGCTGGTCGAGCTGGATGTGTGAATGGTGGCCGTGGGAAAAACGGGCAGTGGGCATGTGAGAACCGTCCACTCGGGGAGAAGCGAGTTCTAACGAGAATGACGTCGGCGGATCTGCGGGAATGATGCGGTAGTAAGTAAACTTGCAGAAAAATGATGGTGTGACGTCACCCAACGGTCCGGCAGGGACAGCTCACCCCCACGCCACGGATTCCGCCGATTCAAATCTAATCGGCTAGATTATCAACCTCATGCATTTATCATTCACCGTTTGCGACTCGAGTAATCATCCGGATCCCTCTGCAGTTTGATACTCCGAGTCTTTGGCCATCAGAACGCCTGTGAAGCTACAGCAAGAGCGCAGACCCATTGCAGTATCCCCCGGAAATCGTGCGCTGCTCCTACAGGAAAGCTGTTTTTACAGGAAGTCAGGTTCCTCACGTCAAAAGGTGGCGGATTAGAAAGGTAAGCCTGAACTCTCCATGCAATTGGATTTTGAAGGTGGCAGAATCGTCGTCTACAGTCTGTTCGAAGAAAAATTGTTGCAATTGTCGTCTGCCGTGCATGAACTGTCGTCCTACAGGATGTCAGTATAATTAGCTGTGTTAAAAGTTTGCAGGGGGTAAGCTTTGTGAATTATGTGCATGACAGAGGTGTAATCCTATGCTCTGTCCCAGTAGACCGAATTTCTTTCCCATTTGCCACCTCTAGCTAACACAGCAGTTTTTCACCATGCCGGGTGGGTTCATCAGAAGGGAGCCCACTGATTCAGTGAAGCAAAGAGAAAATACTGAGGTGGTGGAGCTCTTCAGACGAGCACAATGGATATCCTTCTGTGGAAAATTGCAGGGATATGATGACGAAGTGGCAGAAGAGTTTTTGCAAGCTCTGAGGCCGAAATCTAAAATGTTGGCCACCGTTACCGTCAGGGGTCTGAGCCTCAAACTCACCCCACAATTCATCAGCCGAGTTACGGAGCTCCCAATGGGATTACCATGGGATAAAGAAGAAAGGAAACTAAGCCAACAAGCTAGGAAAAAATTCTTTCCACCAGAGGAGGAATTCTTAGAAGACAAAAATGGGGTTCGTAGAACTAGTTTGCTGCCACGATGGAATGAAGTGAGCCTGCAAATTATGAAGTACATCACCTGCAAAGGCCGTTTTAGCATTGTCTATGGGTACCACTTTCGGTTACTCAATGAATTACGGCACCAGATGGAGCTACCTGTAGAAAACAAGCTTAGTCTCCCTTACTTTCTACTACAGTCTCTGATTGAGTGTGCAACCAAGCTAAAAGAAGGCATACCAGTCCAGGTAGCCCACCATGAATTGATCAAACTCCTCGTGGAGGATGCGCTCCACACGTACAAGGTTCCCCTCTCATGGGAAGACTTCAGGAATTTGACAAAGGATGGGGATATAAAGATGCTAACTGAAGAGCTCGGTTCTTCTAGCAGTGAGGAGAAAGAGTCAGTGGCCACAGTAAAGAAAGAAAAAGGCCAAAAGACCCCGACCACAGAGCAAAAGAAAAAGCAAGAGAAGAAACAAGAGAAAAAGGATGACAAGGAGAAAGATGACACACCCATCTTGACAGCAAGAGAGAAAAGGTTGCAAGGCAGAGTGGACAAGGCTAAGAAGGTCCACATCAGCAAGAGTACCTCGACAACGACCGCAACTAAGTCAAAAAGCAAAACTCATGCAGCAAAGCAACCCAAGGCGGCAACACCTATTTCTACAGGAAAGCCAAAACCGGCTTCTACAGGAAGCCTGAAAATTATTGAAAAAGGGTCTTCTACGGGAAGCCCGAAAATTACTAAAACAACGTCTTCTACAGGAAGCCCGAAATTGACTAAAACAGGGTCTTCTACAGGAAGCCCTGAAAAAGTGAAACCCAAGGAGAAGAAAGCTGATATTCGTGAAAGGGAGGCAGCAGCTGTGCTGGCTGGCCTCAGCACACCTCCTAAGCCAAAGGAGAAGGGAAAGAGGGAGACCCCTCTATACTTTGAAGCTAGAAGAAGTGCGAGAATAAAGACGGGCAAGCCACAACCCCCATCCAGTAGCCAAATCACTACAGGGGATACCCCTACTTCACCCAGTGAGAGGTCCCCCTCGAAGATATCGGTCACCTACGAGAGGCGGAGCCCAAAAACAACTACTTGGACCAGTCGACTTCAAAAGCCCGGCCCAAGGTCAAGGAAACAGAGAAGAGGGAAGGAGCGGCACCCTCATCACCACCAAGGGCAGAGCAGGCAGAGCCACCAAGAGTAGGAAAGAAAGAGCGTATTCCGGAGCCTAGTTCCCGGCCAAGGACAAGGAGCCGGAGCAAAGTTGCTCAAGGATGAGCAAATATTTTAGCTGGGGGGTGATGATGAGCCCCAAATTTTGGTAACAATTTGGGCTCATTTGGCCTACTTACCTTGCTCAACCCTTCATATTTTTATCACTTATGCATCATTTCTTAGTATATTCGTGTTATTTGTAGGAAGAAGGGCAGTCATTATGCATACGTAGCTAATACATGATGATTTCAGGTTTTTTGGCATTAAATGGAGCAATAGACCTCCTTTCTTTTGTATTGTTACTTGTTTTTTTCCATTGCATTTCTTTCCTTTACTTGCACTTGAAAAATACAGTTTGCTGAGTTGACTGTTTCGGTTTGGTTATGTAGGTTAGTTTCATGAATACAGTTGTTTCAGTAGTTCAGAATTAGCATAGGGAGATTGAAGTTGCTTTGAGTTCAAAAAGGTTGAATGCATGCTCACTTTCACCTCTGTTTGGGGACCGGAAGTGTAGACCGTGCCAACAGCCAAAAAAACATTGTTTTAACATATGCATGCAAGTATTGTTGAAATATTTTCGATTGAAGAGTTGTCCATGCGATTTTATCTTGAGTAGTGACTCTTTGGTTCAGTATCATGCACGAATTCCTTTCAACTTACATTGTTGTTCTTTGATTCCTAATAAAACAGTTAGAATAGGTTGGTGAACTTTCGTTTACATGCAAGATAAGGGTGATTTGTTTCATTTACACTGCGCAGCACCACTTCATCGTGTTCTGATCCTTCTAAACCATGCCTAAGTCACCTACTCATCCTCTGTTCAACTCATTTGCCTTCCAAACCTTCTACTGTCCACGTTGCTCAATCTTTTTGACCTTTCATTACCCCTACCCTTCTATCGACCAACCAGCTCTATCCACTCTCTCTCCACCTCATCTCTCTGTCCATAGGCCATCTCAAGCTCCTCTTTCATCTCACCCATCCATCCATACAGCTCCTTCACTCCTCCATCACCCAAAACTTTGACTATAGAACATCCTGTAGAAATTAGCAGACATCTTGTAGAAATCCCGAGTTTCCTGTAGGATCCCCTGCAGACATCTTGTAGAAGCCTGCAAACACGGTTTCCGAGCACCTGAACGTTGTGGAATTTTGTGGAATGATGTGAGGGATCCGTTGGAACCTCTCAGAGCCCTCCTAACCGTTCCCAAGCCTTCCTTCCCTTTGAACTACCCCTGCACAGTCAAGACCTAGTAGGAAGCATAATCACAATAACTCCACCCACTTGAGAAAAAATACAAAAATGTGTTCTCTTCAATGAAAGTAGTTTAAATTCATGCATTTCATCTCACTAGAAGTAATGGCATCATTTCTAGAAGTTTTCACTCCCACCATTGCATCATAGAGATTAAACTAGTCAGATTAGGGTTTACTAGGGTTTCCCTGTTTGGTTGGATTTCAGTTCATTCTTGCAAAGTAGGTTAATTTCCTTTAAGATAGCCTTCGTCCATCATTTAGAAAGCTTCTTCTGAGAACATATAGAAGTTGGCTTGAGCCCTAGCGGACTTGTGCCAGCTGACCAAGTGACAACTGCGACAAGAGTTAGTACTTGTGCATACAGTACCGTCGCTTCCAAGTTTGTTACGAACTACCGGGTTGATAAAATTAGAGATAGGAAGCTCCAGGAGTTGTAGCATTATTGCTACAATACTGGAGCCCACCAATATACTTGACTTCTTGTGTCCTTGAGATGAATCCAAATGGTCTGAAGGAATTAGCTCTGGTTCTATCCCTGTTGTATCCTTCTAATCACATGGACATGAATGTTTAAGTGCCCATGATCCTTTGCATACAAATCATAGGCTTCTCCTCCTTAGTTCATTCTTGCTGTCTCCACAAATCCTTGTTAGTTCCTCCTTGTTCAACTTAATTTTAAGTAGTTTGATGTTCTGTTTGACCAACCCCTAACCTAGCTCATAGGCGACAGGTGATACAATTAGCTCCTTCCTCCAAATTGCCAACAATTTGGGCCTCAATTGTTTGCAGATGGCCTTATCTTCTCCTAAGATTAGGGGCGGGATATTTTGCATGTTTGTTTTCACAAATTCTGGATGAGATGTTGTAATGCAGGTGCAAAACCATTGAAGCATATGAAGGATTATGTCATCACATTCTAGATTCAGCATAAGTATAACAAATCTAGATTTTTCCATGCATTCTAAAATTTTGCATCTTCGAAACAATGTAAGAAGGATGATATTTTCCAATACTTATAGGCTTCCTACCATTAATAAAAAAATACTCCTCATGATGTCATCATTGTAGGGAAATAGTGGCGTTGTTAAGGCTAAGATTTTACTGAGACAAGCAATGACTGTGAGTTTAATTTTTTCACAAGAATGTTGCAAAAACCTAGGCAATATGAAAGTAAGCATGGATGACTTCAAGGCCGTAACTGACCCTTTCTAGTCTTATTTCTCTATGAGACATAAAGCTATGAATAATTTGTCTAACAATAGGAGGACATATTTTAACTTTGTTCTCTACATTTTGGATCAAATTTCAAAGAGACACTTGCTTTTTACATCTTCCTTGTTGATTGTTGAGTGATAGCATGGATATTCTAAGACAAAGGCTTGTTGTTATGCTCTTATTTCTGATCTGGGGGTTGTTGTCTTTTTTGATCAACTGAAATATTGCAGCCTAGAGGACTAGGGGATGTAGTAGTATGTTGATTCCTGAGGAGTTTCCAAAAGTAATGTGATGATATTATTTCTTGGCATCAATGGATTTTGATGCTTAATCTTCCTTCTCTCTCCTTGGATTTCTTTAATAAAATTGATTTACCTCCTTTAAACAGAGATAGCAAATTGTTCTCCTACAAGTAATAAACTTCTGTAATAGCGATGTTCTCCTCAACTCGACCTCTTCCCAATTTGTACAAATCCTTAATAAAACTTGGCCTTAGTCCCTTAATCCCTTATTAATATTAGTGTCACAATGAATCTTGACCTCCTTAATTCTGGCTAGCTCGACTTTTGTTATAAATTTGGGAACTTGCCCTCTTGTCATCCGAACAAAATGTCTTTTGTTTACTGAAGAATAATCTCTACCAAAAATTCCTTTGAATGTTTAATGTATTTTTATGGTAATATCCATAATCCTTCAAAAAATTGAACCCAACAAAAAATTAATTTACTAAGCATAAAATATTCATGAGCTATTTTTTTTTTTTTACAACAGAAGTTTGACTATTCTAGCCTTCTCGGACTTGACAAACAGATTTATTGATGGTCGTCCTCACCACTTCAACACATAGGCATCGAACCATTCCACTTCAGGAAGCATATGTTGTGGCCAAAAAAAGAGAATAAACTTCACTGCCTCTTCAATTACCGGATCTGGACTACATGTCGTTGATGCGTTCACCTCAGGGTCACGACATCCTTTGCTGCATGTTCACCTCAACATTCACGTCCTCTCTATCCTGCATTTGGTGGCATGTCTCCTCTGTCTGATGGATCGCCACACTCACAATCCCTTTGTTGCACTTTGACCTCAATGTACATGGTCTCTCTCCTACGAGTGCAGTGGTGGCATGCCTCCTCTGTATGATGAACACTCTTCCTAAGATCCTCTGCACACTAGCTCAACCAAATGATTAATGATAGATCATTACAGGTTGATGTTCTCCTCAATGGTCCTACCTCCTCAGTTTATGCAATAACTTAGCTAATAAGGGTTCCAACGTGGTCCGAGATTTAATTTTATTGATAACAGTTGGCCTCCTATATATCTCAATCCATTGTTCTTGCAGATGGCAAACTCCAAATCGTTGTACAAGCTCCACTAATCTGGATCTATGGCTGGAAGGGGTGGATTCTCGGCCCTAAAGGTAATATGTCCAACGTTGGGGATTTTCTCGACCCTATATGCCACAATTTTCCTTTGAATTTGTTTCTTCAAACAACCCTTAACACTCACTCCTCCTGAAGTAGCATTCGACCCAAATATGGAGGGTCTCTAACTAGGGTAAGATCAAATCATAAGAAATTTCGCTACCTTTTCAGATGTTCTCCATAAACACCCTAATAAAGCTCTCGGTTGTAGATTTACCTTGTTGTAATATATATGAACAGGTCCCATGAACATGCGAATGGTGCTTTGGCTGAGCGGCACCACTATTCTTACGCTCCTACATAACCAGTTTCTTGCCCTATGTGTCGAATCTGTGGCTGAAAGCTCTACGGTATTGGTCGATGGGTATGGTGGCATGGTTGCTGTATAATTGCTTAGCTTTGCTCAATATCTACCGATCCACCTACAACACACAATCTGAACAATTCTCTTTGCAGAAACAATTATCGCATATGTTTTTGACGACTCTTACAGTCATTTATTCTTCAAGGAAGAATTCAATGTTAACGCTGCATCATCCATCAACGGTTCAAAATCTTTAGTCACTAAGGTTGTTGTAGATATAGTATGGTGGCATGGTCATTATATAACTGCTAGGCTTTGTGTAGTATTGGTAGATCCACCTACTAGACACGATTCGAAATCAGTTGATAGATTTTGGTATAACAGATGAAGCAACTGAGATACAATCTTAAAACCATTCAACTTAACTGAATCAATTCAAATAATAATTAATTAAAAAATAGGAATCCAACTAGGGTGATATCAAATATCACATAAGGTGGAGATGCTGGCTAGAGTAATAATAAATCTCGTGAAAGCTTCTTGCATAAAACCTTTACCTTTGCGCTGGCAGGATGCAAAGGTTTGATACCACTATAATATTTTGAAAAATGTAATAATTAACCAATTTGGCACATCTAGGTGTTCTAGTTAAAAATAATTGCAATAAAAACACTGAACATAATGGGATCTAGAAATGCAACCTTTATTTATATTAATAACTGTAAATCTTACATGTTTATAGAATAAATCTCAAGCTCGTGCAATGGGATGCAATGATGGTTATCAAAAAAAAGAGAAGAGAAATGTACCACAAACTTCTCATCAAAACACAACAATATAGATAAAACCCAAATGATCCAATACCTAGATCCTATCCCTTTTATAGGTTTGATGGATTCTCTAGGAGTCTTATTTTATTATTTCCATAAAAAAACTAAAAAAATGCTAGGAGCAATTACGATAGAAAAATACCACAGTAAATACAATAAATAGGTTCCATCTATTTTCACCCCCCATATATATATATATATATATATAAGCAAATCTCTCTCCAAAAGCTCTATACTACAATTGCAATTTCTTTAGGTGTGTATAATGTTGCCGCATTACAAAAATAGGTGGTATTAATTATTTGGTTACAGCCATATAGTTATGGATATGCACGGTTTATATTGGAATAGACCTAGAGAATTTTAACTATTTAAATTAAAATAAAATATAAATGGTTGAGATTGAGTGAATGGATAATACTATCCATATAATACATTATATTTGTTAGGTGTATATATTTCCAGTACAAGTGGATGTGGATGTGTAAAATTTAACGTTTTTTAAAATTGACAAATGAGATTCAATATTATGAAAATATGCTTCTTCTAATTTCATAATCTACAAGTGTGAGTGCTCTCATCACCGACATTACAGATTAAATCAAATATCTATGTGGAATTGTAGCCACTATGGAATTATGATTTTACCAGCCTCTTGTCATTCCAATTCGCCTCTTCGTCCTCGCGTTTCAATTGTTGAATGATTTGTTAGAAAAATTTTACGGGGTAGAGGAGAGGAGTCTCACTCAGAAATTTGGTTGTGGTAAAGTCAACTGGCTCAGAAATAGGTTGCGGCGAGGATATCGCAACCACCCGGGGACTTAATTAAAACAGAAATTTTGATGCTCAACGGAAAAGAGTAAAAAAAAAGATGGTTGTGTAAATTTCCTTGTGTAAGATTAATACCATAACGCAATGTGCCACACTTTATATTATATGAAAAAACACAAGGAAACACATTCACATGATAAACATAAATTTTACTCACAACAAAACAGAGTAAAACGAAAGAGGGGTTGCGGTAAATTTACTTGTGTAAGATTAATACCATAACACAAAAAGCCACACTTTATATTATATGTCAAAACATAAGGAAATACATTCATGTGATAAATGGAGGTTGCAGCTCCAAGTGAAAAGCACAACAAACTTACTGTAATTTACAGATCACTAGGGTTGTGGAGTAAACTTCCGTAAAACTCTGTAAAAATGGTTTTCATGCACCCACCAATATCTCCTCCACGATTTTCTCCTCACTACCTTGGCTCTCTAACTTGCCCAACGTCACAAGTTACTTTTACATCCATATTTATCTCAACATACAAATTTGATATTAATACATGACAAAGCAAATAATTAATGCACAACATGGGTGAGACAGTTAAAAAAACAAAGTTAAAAAAATAAAGTGAGACAGTTACAAGAATGCAAAATGCAAATATAAATAACAATACTTACGGTATTTTGTTTCATATCATTTACAATTTTTTTACACAATTTTGTAGATACCTCTCTCATGTCATACAATAAATATGATAACTGATATTTAATCCTTTCATGTGACTTGGGCGGTTTTGTAAGTATTTAAACAACTTCATTGTCTGGTACCGAACACATATCTATGACTCTACCCATCATATCATAAATTCCATTATCATTAGGTATATCAACATATAGATATATCTACACATTTTGGCTTTCTCTTTCTTTCACATACTAGATTTTTGATGTAAGTTTCACTTCTTTTGATTTTTTCCAGTATGAAATCATCTTCTTATCATTTGAGGCACTTGAAATATTCCTAGCCATCAGCTCAGGTGGGGTTCATTCACCAATGTTTTTTGAAGATCCACATTTAAGAGTCTTTGGTCCAGAAATATTCATACAAATCTTCTTTGATGCCATTTTCCTGAAAAAAGAAACACATAAATCAGTAAATTATGAAAACATGGTAACTTAAATTAAGAACGAAAACGATAAATGATAATTAATTTTATAAAAAAAAAAAAAAAAAATTGAAAATAAAAAAAAAAATTAAAAAATACATTGCCCTACTGCCGCCCTCTGAAAATCGGCCCGTCAACCTAACCAGCCATTAGGTCTGGGCCCCTAGCCCACATTAGCCACCCAACCACTACCCTCCGCCCATCCTCAACCCACCCCACCTCAGCGGCCCATTGGGTGGTGGGCGGGCCGTCGGGGTGGTGTGGGGGGGGCGGTTGCCTTGCTCCCCCTGTGGCACCCAACGGCCCGCCCGTCTGTGCTGGGGGGAGATGTGCAGCTCCCCTTCTGCCACCCCAGCAGCCTGCCCACCAGCGGGGTGGCGTGAGGGGAGTTGCGGGCCATTGTGGTGGCGCGAGGGGGAGCTGCACAGCTCCCGCTGCACCACCCCGATAGCCCGCACTCCCGGGGGGTGGCAGGGCGATTTTGAGAATCGCCTTGTGACCCCACAAGCAGGCGGCCCAGCCATCTCCATCGCCCCTAACATACGGACCCGCTTGGCCGTCGTGAGCATTACTGGGCTCGTTTGGCAGCCATGAGCTTTATCGAGCCCAAAATGCCCACAATGAATGTAGTGGGTAAATTTGGTCTGCAAAAAGTTATAATCAAAACATAAATAAACTTCATTAAACTTATTTAAAATTAAAATTTGCAAGGAAAAATAGTAACTAACCTTTCAATTGCGAGAATTCTCCGTTGAATATGTTGTTGATAGCAATGTAGTTGCTCCACAAATTTGCTCCAAGTCTTTCAACGAATATCGAAAAGCCTTGATGTGATGTGAGTAATAGTGATAATGAAATTTAGTATATAAGTCAAATTACGGAGATGTTTTACTGTATGGTTAATGTGGGATTAATTTTATTTAAAAAAAATTAACATGTTAATTCTTTTATGGCGATATAGGAAACTATGATAAAGCAAATATTATGGAATTGTTTTACAGCGCGGTGAATGAGGGATTAATTTGTTTTAGAAGGTATTATAAAATTAAAAAAAAAAACATTCAATTGTTTAGTAAATATTATATAGTTTAACTATTAAAATAATTTAGGTAAAAGTTTTAGTTTACAATTTTAAATTTAAAGAGTTATTTCATAAAAAGAATTAGTTAACATTTTTCAATAAATTTTAGAATAAAATAATTAAGGGAAATACATGAAACAAAATTTTTGGAGGGAATATTTTTGTGAATTTTTTTGGAGGGAAAATTTCATTCTCTAAGATATATAATATCTTTAGGGGAGTCTACATTTGTATCATTCAACCTCTTCTATTTGAAAGGGATGGATTCTTCTAATAGCGAGGTTTCTCTTTGTAAAGCATCAACATCTTAATCGTGTAACAACTCTAATCATATTGATGAATATAACGGAAATTATTCCACTATGAATAGAAAGTCAATTCTTCCACTTAGTCCTAATCCTAAGGACTATGAGAGCATCACTAATGAAAGAGGGGATGAAGAATTTCAAATAAATAAAGAGTCACAAATTCCACTTAGTCCTAATCCTAAGGATTATGAGAGAAACAATGATGAGGAGCATGATGAAGAATTTCAAAAGAATGGAGTGTCACGATGTCCAAGTAGTCCTAATGCTATGGACTATGAGAGCAGTAGTGATGACGAGCATGATGGAGAATTTCAAAAGAATGGAGTGTTGCGGTGTCCACTTAGTCCTAATCCTAAGGACTATGAGAGCAACAGTGATGAAGAGCATGGTGATGAATTTCAAAAGAATGGAGTGTCACGGTGTCCTCTTAGTCCTAATCCTATGGACTATGAGAACAGTAGTGATGAAGAGCATGATGAAAAATTTCAAAAGAATGGAGTGTCATGGTGTCCTCTTAGTCCTAATCCTATGGACTATGAGAGCAGCAGTGATGAAGAGCATGATGACGAATTTCAAAAGAATGGAGTGTCACGTTGTCCTCTTAGTTCTAATCCTATGGACTATGAGAGCAGCAGTGATTAAGAGCATGATGACGAATTTCAAAAGAATCGAGTGTCACGGTGTCCACTTAGTCCTAATCCTATGGACTATGAGAGAAGTAGTGATGAAGAGCATGATGATGAATTTCAAAAGAATGGAGTGTCACAATGTCCACTTAGTCCTAATTCTAAGGACTATGAGAGTAACAATGATATATAGTTTGAGTTTATAGTTTAATGTTGTGCTTTTTCACCTTCTTCCTTCAAATATGATCTTATCTTTAGGGTAAACATTCTATTGTTTGTCATTTGAACCATTGCAATCAGTTTTCTGCTTGGAGGCCTATCCAAAATTATGCACACATCATTTTTGAGAAAGACATTTTAGCCTTCTACATGAGTTGTCCAATACTTATGTCGTTATGCTTCAAACCAGGGACAAAGTAAACATCTGAGATGTACTTCTTATCCCCCTTTATTTTAGGATATTAAGTCTTCCTTTTCCGATGAAAAAGACTTTGCTATTAGTCCCTAATGTCACTTCTAATTTCACACTTTCATCTAGATTGGAAAACATTTCTATGTTCCCTGACATGTGGTTGCCACACTCTGAATGTAGATACCATATATCACTTTGTTTTTCTTTGTGCTACATTACAAGCTAGAAACATGATATCATGGTTCTGATTTTCTTTTGTGAAATTTACACTTGGTTTGTTACTAATGTCATATTGTTTCTTTCTACATTCATTTGCATAATGACCATACTTCTTACAATAATGACATTGGACTTGAGATGTATCATACCTTTGACCTTGTACTTGATTTTGTCTTGGGCCTTGACTTGGATTTCGATTGTTGCCCCTTCCACTTGAGGTTGAAGGGCTGCTTCTTCCACCTCTGTGTGGGCCTCTTCCTCTTCCTTTAGCATATGATATTCCTCTACCTCAACCTTCATCAAATGAAACTTGTGTCTTCAAGGCATGCTCTAATGATGAGCTTGTTGTTATATTCATTCTATATTCATGAGAAATCAGTGATGCATGAAGCTCATCCACTGAGAACTGTGAGAGATCCTTTTTCTCTTCTATGGCCACAACAATGGCATCAAACCTTTCTGGAAAACTTATCAAAACTTTCTCAACTGTTCTCCTTTCTTCAAATATCTCACCATGAGACTTGATTTGAGTGACCAACATAATTACATTTGTAAAAAATGAGTCTATATTCTCAGACTATTTCATGCAAAGTGTTTCAAAATATCTTCTCAACATTTGTAGCTTTGTTGTCTTGACTTTTTCCATGCCTTGGTAGGCTGCCTTGAGGGTGTCCCATGCTTGCTTGGACTTCGTTGCTTGTGCAACCCTTGGGAAAATACTTTCGTGAACTGCTTGAAAAATATAGAATAGGGCTTTTGAATCCTTCTTCTAGTTGTCCCATATCAAATCTGTTTCCGCTTGAGATAAGGTATTGTAAGGTATTGTATGCTGCTGCATATGCTAGTTCATGAAAACCATTCTCCACCAAGTCCTAAATGCCTTGAGATGAAAACATGGCTTTCATTGTAATAGCCCAATAATCATATTTTTTTCCATTAAACTGAGGTATCTGAGAATTAATCAAGCTTGTGCTTGATGTTATCATTTCTGAGTGAAATTTTTTTTTCTACCTACTGCTAAATATGCTAAAAAACAATCTTCCCTCAAAACATTTTTAGCTATTAGTAAAAATTCTTGGTTTTACACTAACAAAATTTAACGCGCTCTCATACCATGTTAAAAAAAATTTAAGCGCCAAAGGAGAGAAGTCCCACTGAGAAATTCAGTTGCTGTAAAGTCAACTAGTTCAGAAATAGGTTACAGTGAGGATATCACAACCACATAGGGACTTAACTAAAATAAAAATAGAGTAAAACAAAAGAGGGTTGCAGTAAATTTACTTGTGTAAGACTAATATCATACCGAAACAAGCCACACTTTATATTATATGTCAAAACATAAGGAAATGCATTCACGTGATAAATGGAGGCTGCAACTCCAAGTGAAAAACACAACAAATTTACTCTCATTTACACATCACTGGGGTTGGGGAGTAAACTTTTGTATGGTTTTCACACACCCACCAATATTTCCTCCACTATTTCTCCTCACACTCTCACTCTCTAACTTTCCCAAAATTACAAATGACTTTTACATCTATAATTATCTCAACATACAAATTTGACATTAATATATGACAGAGAAAATAATTAATAGGCAACATGGGCTAATTTACAACCAAATGGTTTTCTTCACTTAGAGGTGTTGTGGAGTGTGGGCTTGCTTGTGTTGTGGAGTGTGAGCAAGAGTTTTTGAGTGAATCTTGGCCCATGCTTAGTTACTAAACTTCAATAAATGCATTAACGTTTGTGATGTGTTGATGAATAGTCCGCACTGTAGTTCTGCCCTGACTTCAGTCCTTGGTCTGCACTGTACTTCTCCTCTGACTTCAAGCCTTTCACCTGCAAACATAATCGCAACCATACAAAGGTTGACTGGGCCAGTGTGAGTGTGTTTAAGGCAGTGGTTGTGATTAATATTTCCAACATTATTATTGTAAAGCTGGCGATTGACTGAATTCTATATTGTCCTGTTTGCCACATGCTTGCAAGGCATTATGATTTTATGACCATGCCATTCCAATCCACTTCCCGCCCTACCATTTGAATTATCGATCGATTATTGTATCCTCGTGTTTGGGAAATCCTTTAAAAGCTCGGAACAATTCAATGTCTGCTGGTAAATCACGCTAACTTCTTTACAATTTTGTGTGTCATTCGCTAACGTGTCCACAGGACCTTGGAAGGATCTTACTTTTGCGTGAGGAAGAAATCAGTGGTCGTACAAAGATGTTATATGGTTCAGAAGAAATCAATCTTTGTACAAAGATGTTATAAGACTCAGTGATGTAGATAGTTTTGGCGATTGTAGGCGTGCAGACCTACATGATAAACAATATTATTTTGGTACATAGTTAAGTCAAATAGGTTCATTCACTGCTCATCATAGTTTTAGTAATGTCTAGATTTTTGTATCCAACTCCCCTTACATCTACAGCTTCGACCATGCAACCATTATTCTATAAATTTTACTCTGTAAGCACATCCGAGTTTCGATAGAAGAGAAGAAGGAGGTAGATCCAGTGATTCGAGGAGGATTCAGTGATCAACTAAAATTGTCAACATCTGTGTGCTGTAATGCAAAATATTCAATAGAATAGGTTTTTGCATTTTTTCATTCTTTGTTATCATTTTGGCGTTCTTTGTTATCATTTTTCCATTCTTTCTTATCATGAAACATTCATAATCAATACTCGTCTTAGTTTCTATCGGCAGAAGTTGTATTCAACTGATTTAATACCACAATAAGTTGTATTCAAATGATTAGCTCCTTATCTATTAATTCCAATACTCCATACTTGTTTTAGTTAATTTTTGTCGCTCAATTTTTCAATGAGTTGTATTCAAGCTATAATCAACTACATATGTGATTATACAAGGCACAATCATTACAATCACATTAACCCACTCATTTCCCATCTCTCTTTACTTCTCACTTAATAGTTTATGGTCCAAATTCTATTAAGAGAATTCTATGGCGCTATTGTAAAGTCTTCCTTTGTTTACTATGTGAATGAAAGGGGAGTAGACACTTTGTTATTTATAGTACTTCTATGGAGAGCAGCTATCTTTTTCGTATAATTCTAACTCTGGATATAAATAAAGCTATTTATCGGTATAAATGAAGCTATTATTGAATTACCTTTGTTAACATTTATCAAACTCATTGCTCTTGAACTAAAATCCTACTAAGGAATAATATTTTTACATGTGCGTTTTTTAATTGTAATAATAATATAGTAGTATATATAGATGCAATTATATTTGTTATTTTTAGAAGTTCTTTGAGCGTTTATAAAAAAATTCCCAATGAAATCAGTCAAATGAAAACAAATAAGTTGTTTAGAACTCTGAATTTCGTTTTAGCACTGTTAATTACAGTGTTGTGATTAAATTCAATAAAACTTCAAGTTTGTAGGTTTCATTGATATGGTTCATAAATAAACCATGAAATAGGATATATAATTAAATAATCTTTTGTTTGATTGCAGGGGAATTACTTCAGTTAATGGTATATTGAGTATGTATAATAACGATGTTATGTAGGAATAATAATCTCTTAATATAACCATTATACTATATAACTAATTTTGTGTGCGACCTGAAATAATGTAGAATGAGGAACCATGTTAGATTCTACCTCTGCGAAGAGATGAAAAACTAGTAATGGAGTAGTTAATAAAGCTTGGCTCTTGGATTGTTGATATTGTCGCCATTGTTAACATTTTGTTGTCAATGTTGATACTCGAAGAAGGATATATTATAATAATATATGAGGTCATAACATAATGTGAAATTTGGAATCCTTAGCAATTCATGAGGTCATAATATAATTTTAAACTCGGAATCCTTAAGAATTCCCGAGGTGACTATATTATTAAAAACTATTTTTTATTTTTATTTTTTTTTATAGTTTATTGAGAAAAAAGATATTATAATAATATATGAGGTCATAATATAATTTTAAATGGGGAATCCTTTAGAATTCATGAGCCTAGAGTATACGGTTAAAAGTTGTATTTTTTTTTAATTGTGAATTATCATATTTATTTTGGTCTTCTCTTTCCTTTGTTCTTCAATTTTTTTCCATTTTCACATTTATTTATTTATCTCTATCTTAAATAATGTTTTTATAAAACTTTAGTAGTATTTCTCTAAAAGTTTAGAAATGAATTGGTGTTTGTATTATTATTTTCTAATTTTAACGTCATAGCACCAAATTGATGTATGAGACCCTCTCGTTTGTGGGACAAGGGACCCGTCACAACCAAGTCAGACATCAAATTGGTGTATGAGACTCCCTTGTTTGTGGGACAAGGGACCCACCACCTCCGTGCAACAATTTGACTGCTATGTCTATGAAGCCATACATACTCTACCCTTGTCTAGTTTTGAACGAGTGACCTCTTAGGAGGAAACACATGCACTTAACCATTAGATCCACTAACAAATTTCATTAAAACTTAAGAGTGGAAATGAAGCTTATAAAACGATGTTATATTGAAATTAAATTTTATTGCTAATATAATTAATACATAGAATTAAAAAACTTTAAATTTTATAATATTTATCATAATGATAATTATAAAAACTATATTAATAAAAAAATTGTCTTTCAATTATATTTTAGAAGCAAGTGGAAAATATATGCTTTCAATACATCCTATTTGTATTATATAAACATTAAATACATTCCATATAATTTGAGAATGAAAACATTAACATAATAACATTTCTTTATGTTAGTTGCAAAATACAATGTTTTTAAATATCTTAATTAAGTTTTTTTATTATCATATTTTTAGAAAATTTTAATTGGCTAAATAAAATTAATTTTTTATTATGTTGATAGGTGTGTTTACTGCATAATAAATTTTCAAAAATCTTCATTTAATTATTAGTAATAATCAAGTGAATAATAAATATTTAATCTCCATAAAATATGTTGGTTTACTCATACTAATATTTACAGACCAAGGATTAAGATTTACCTCCAACCTATTTATTATCTCTTAATTAATTTATCTCACATTAATTAATTTGAAAAACAAAAACATTTTAACATCTATCATATTGGAATTGTGATATTAATAAGTTAGGTTATTGGCCTACGGTATGGTTAACAAAAGTTATTTACAAATTAATAATTTACATATTAAAGTAGGGTGAATGATATTGTTACATATGTTTTAAAATGTATATTTATATTTTTTTTTTTTTATAATTAATAATACTAATAATAACTTAAAATAAAAAATTTATTTAGTTAGCCTAGGAAATGTGAGATATATTATGGAAAAAGTGTTTTGACGTTTATCGTATATTAATAACTATATATGTTTAGAAGTGATTTAATTAATATTAAAAATATAATTAATTCTCACATTGAACAGTCAATGAGACCATGGATAAATCCAAGGAGTTACTAAATATATATCTTCCTATTCAATTATAAAACTGATTTCACCCCTATGAGCATCACCCGATGCAATGAGTGCTAAGTGGACTATTAAAAAACATGAGAAATTAGTGAGTTATGACAACCTCTCATGGAAATGGTCATAGTTGAATGACTTACTTAACATAGTTGAATCCAAACAAATGAAATCTAATATAATGCACTACGAAAACACCCATTACTTAATTCAATAGAGTGAAGGGAACTCTACTTGAATGGTTCATGAGGCACAATACTTGCTAGGGTTTTGCAAATGGAGCAGCAAGCTAAGTGGGCTTGATTGTGGGAAAACTCCACAGTTAAGTGCGCTTGAACTAGAGGCGATCTAGATGGGTGACCTATAGGGAAGTCTTGGTTATCGGGTACAAGCCCCGGAAGTGATGATTGACACTATGTGATTCATTTCACTAGTTTCAATCCCACTTCTTCACTCGTGTGAGCATCACCCGATGCAATTAGTGCTAAGTGGACTATTCAAAAATCATGAGAAATTAGTCAGTTACGATTACGTCTCATGGAAATGGTGATAGATGAATGACTTACTTAACGCAGTTGAATCCCAAAAAATGATATTTAATATAATGCACTGCGAAAACCCCCAATACTTAATTCAAAAGAGTGAAGGGAAATCTACTTGAATGGTTCATTAGACACAATACTTGCTAAGGTTTTGAAAATGGAGTAGCAAGCTAAGTGGGCTTGATTGTGGAGAAAACTCCACTGTTAATCGCGCTTGAGCCAGAGGCGACTTGGGATGGGTGACCTCCAGAGAAGTCTTGGTGACTAGGTGCAAGCCCCGGAAGTGATGATTGACGTTGTGTGATACATTTCACTAGTTTTAATCCCACTTCTTCACCCATGTGAGCATCACGCAATGCAATGAGTGCTAAGTGGACTATTCAAAAATCATGAGAAATTAGTCAGTTACGACTACTATCATGGAAATGGTCATAGATGAATAACTTACTTAATGCAGTTGATTCCCAAAAAATGATATCTAATATAATGCACTGCGAAAACCTCCAATACTTTATTCAAAAGAGTGAAGGGAACTCTACTTGAATGGTTCATGAGGAAGAATATTTGCTAAGGTTTTGCAAATGGGGTAGCAAGCTAAGTGGGCTTGATTGTGGGGAAAACTCCACAGTTAGGCGCACTTCAGCCAGAGGCGATATGGGATGGGTGACCTCCAGGGAAGTCTTGGTTATCGGGTGCAAGCCTCGAAAGTGATGACTGCTGTTTTGTGATTCATTTCACTAGTTTCAATCCCACTTCTTCACCCCTGTGAGCATCACCTGATCAAACGAGTGCTAAGTGGACTATTCAAGAATCATGAGAAATTAGTGAGTTACGACTACCTCTCATGGAAATGGTCATAGAGGAATGACTTACTTAACGAAGTTGAATCCCAAAAAATGATATCAAATATATTTCTCTATGTGTTTACAATTGATTTAATTAGTCTTATAATTTAAAATAAACAAAAAATATAACTAATTCCTTTATTCAACAATCAATATGACAATGAATAAATCCAAGGAATTAAGAAATATATGTCTTCCTACTCAATTATAAAACTGATTTTTCTTTGTAATATATTTCTTCCATCAATATTTCTAAAGTTTCTTTGAAATATATATTAAGAAAATCTATCTAGTTTAAAAAACACAAAACTATTTATTTATTTATTTACAATTGTTAAAAAATATTCTTATTATTATTTTCCTTTGCAATACATTAATTTTATTTTTCAATTTGAAATTTTATAAATATAATTTTAGAAAAAAACTAAATCAGGTCATTCAATTTAAAATATTTCCTTAATTAATTTAATTAATATTATTAAGCATAATACTTTAATAGCTTAGGGTTAATATTATTAGACAAAATACATTAAACCCTATTATGTTTAATTAATCTTATTAAACATAACACATTAATCCCTAGGTATAATATTGTAACCCATTAGATTAATATGTCTAACATGGTTTACCAAAATCAATCATGGTAAACGATAGTGAAATGTCACCCTGTGACAAAGATTCTTCATAAAAAATGACCATGGTCAACTATGGTCCAGCGATGCATTGTGACAAAGATTTTCTTCATATCAAAATCATTCATGGTCAAGAATGGTTAACCATGGTCCAATGCTGCATTGTGATAACGATCGTGTCAATATGAAAATCAACCATGATCAAACATATTTATTTTAGGGTTTATGTTATCTATCTTAGGGTTTATAGACCTTGGATTTATAGTATTAATGTGTTGGGTTTGATATTATTATGTTGGGTTCATAATCCCTCAAGATTTTAGTATTAATCAATTGGGTTTATTAATCTAAAGGTTCATATTCCTAGGGTTTAATATTATTCCCTTCATTTTATAATATCAATCCTTTGGGGTTATTAATGCAAGGGTTCATATTCCTAAGGTTTAATAATATTCACTTGGGCATAATATTATTACCTTCCGTTTATAATGTCTTGAAATTTTAGTATTAATCCATTGGGTTTATAATATCAATCAAGGACAATCATGGTTTATCATGGCCAACTATGGTCCAATGTCGAATTGTGATAAAGATTGTCACAATATGAAAATCTAGCATGGTCAACCATGGTCTAATGTTGCATTGTTTAAATGTAAGGGTTCAACCATGGTCAAGCATGGTCCAATATTGCGTTACGACAAAGATTGTCTCAATACAAAAATCAACCATGGTTAATCATGTTTATTTAACGGTTTTTAATATGTATCTTAGCATTTATATTATTACATTGGGTTTAATATTTTTCCCTTCGGTTTATAATCCCTTGTCTTTTTAGTATTTATCCCCTGAGTTTATAATATAAATCATGATCAAGAATGGCCAAGTATAGTAAACCATGGTGAATCAGGGTCAACGATGGCCATCATGGTCAACCATATTTTATAAAATCAATCATGGTTAACAATGACCAACCATGTTTATTTTTGTGTTTATAATATTTATCTTAGGGTTTATATACCTTGGTTTTATAATATTAGTCCTTGGGTTTAATATTATTCCCTTAGGTTCATAATCCCTTAGGGTTTAGTATTAATCCCTTGGGTTTATAATATCAATCCCTCAGGTTTATTAGTCTAAAGTTTCAGCCATGGTCAAGTATCATTGAACATCACAATGTGATAAAAATGATCTCAATATGAAAATAAACTATTGTGAACCATGGTCTACCATGTTTATTTAAGGGTTTATAATATTTATATTGGGGTTAATACACCTTTCGTTTCTATTATTCCCTTGGGTTTAATATTATTTGAATGGGTTTATAAACCCTTGCATTTATAATATCAATCATGGTCATCCATGGTCAACCATGGACCAACGTCACATTTTGAAAAATATTGTCTCAATAAGAAAGTCATTCATGGTCAACCATCATCCATCATCGCATTGTCTTAGTATGAAAATCAACCATGGTTAACCAATGTCCAAGGATTGTCTCAATATGAAATCAAACATGGTAAAAAACATTTACTTTAGGGTTTATAATATTTATCTTAAGTTTTATATATCTTACATTTATAATATTATTCCCTTTGTTTTAATATTATTTCATTGGGTTCATAATCCCTTGGAGTTTTAGTATTAATCCATTGGGTTTATGATTCCCTTGGATTTATAATATCAATCCCCTAGGTTTATAATCTAAGGGTTCATATTCCTTGGATTTAATATTATTCCATTGGGTTTATAATATTAATCACTTGGGTTTATTAATCTAAGGTTTCATATTCCTAGGTTTAATATTATTCACTTGGGTTTATAATCCCTTGGGTTTTTAATATTACTCCCTTTGGTTTATTATTTACTTGTGGTTATAATATCAGTCATGGTAAACCATGGATAACCATGTTTTTTAAAATCCATCATGGTCAACCATGGTGCAACGTTGCATTGTGACAAAGATTGCCTCAATATGAAAATCAACCATTATCAACCATGGTGTCTAGCATTGCATTGTGACAATGATTGTCTCGATATGCAAATCAATCATGGTCAAGCATATTGAACTATGGCCGAGCATGGTTGTTGGGTCCCCATAATACTAGTGATTACCCCATTACTATTGTAGTTATACCCCTTATTAATTATTGTGCCCTTATTGACCCCATATTGTTATTATTGTGCCCCATAGAATCCCTCTATTGTTATTTTTGTGGCTTTATATTATTATTGTTAGGTCGGCTGGATTTTATTGTGACTCCTTATAGAAAGGAGGTTTTGTCATTTGAATCATCCAAGAATTGTTCATTTATGTAATGTAAAGGAGGCTTCCCGCTCGAAGAGGCTGAATTATAAGGCGTTGATCTATCTTTTCTATCTTTTCTTGAGCTGGTTTCATATAATTTGGTATCAGAGCTTTGGATTCTAGGGTTTCGCTGCTCCAAACAGGTCATCGTGGAATTTTCGCTATAACTTTTTTTCTGCGACATTTCAGAAGTTGAAAAAAAAACCCATTTGATAAGAAATCGCGCTAAACCTTGGGTCCAAATTTCAAAGCTTTTCGTGCTATATTTGCGGAGATATGATCTGAGAAAGTTTGTCTTTTTGGAGACTCCTGAATTACATTCCAAATAGGTGACCTGGGGAAAATCGTCATAACTTTCTTTCTGAGAATCGGATTGAAATTTCGCAAGAAGTTAAATAAATATGATGGACTTTAGTTTTCTTGTATATATTGTTTAGAGTCAAAAGTCAAAACAGTGACACGTGGCACTTCATACAATTTCGCTATACTGAACTAGTCTACAATCAGGTCACTGCGAGAGATTGTGTATAACTCTTTCTTGGAGAATCAAATTTGGATCAGAATAGTGGCATTGGAAAGAGGACATAGAAGGCTACTATAGGTCACAATTTTAGAACTGGATGATTCGAAATTACATAGATACATCAGATTCAATATCAGGCTTCTACAAAGTGAAAAAAGGTGTGTAGTTTTTTTTTAAATTTTTGCGTAAGCTTGGTTTGAAGGAATTCAAAGGGCATAGTAAAGCATTATTATCGGTAATTGATGCCCCGAGGAAAGAAAATTCAAACACCTAGTAAGCAACCTAAAAGCTCTAGCATGACTTATGAAGAAGAGGAAGAAATGCAACACGATATAGCAAAATTACGAGACCAAGTGCAAAAAGTGTCACTTGCACAAAAAGGAACAGAATCTAAGATGGATGGTTTAAAGAAAGATGTAGAAGCTAAGATGGATCGTTTAAAGAAAGGCGTAGAAGCTAAGATGGACGATTTGAAGTAGATTTGAAGACAGACATGGAAGAATTGAAGAAGTTTCTACAAGAAAGGGTCACTAATGGTGAAAGGGTAGTAAAGGAAACTCATTATGAGAACAAAGGAAATGTTAATCATGATTCCATAAACTCTAATGTTGGATCGAAGACCCAACATATTCCAAAAATCGATATGAGGAAGTTTGATGACAAGGATCCCGCAACATGGATATAATAGATGGAGCAATTCTTCGATCTCAATAATGTGAAAAACACACAAAAGGTACGTATGGCAACTTTATATTTGGAACCAAATCAGTTTGTATGGTATCAATGGCTTTTCTCTCGTAAACAATTTATCACTTGGGCAATTTTTACGGAAGAATTGATAGCACATTATGAGGATACAAAAAGCAACACTTTTTTTAGCCAATTGATAAGTCTCAATCAAAAGGGTTCAATAATGGAGCACATTGAGGAGTTCCAAAAATTGAACATAAGGGTAAAAGATATTCCAGAGGAGCATAGGATTGATGTGTTCATAGGGTCTTTAAAAGATAATATCCAACATGATGTTTACCTTTCGGAACCTGATTCGTTAGAGAAGGCATTCAGGTTAGGAAGAATAATGGAAAGCAAAATTATGGCAACTAGGAAGCATACCACTCACAACTATAAAGGTGGAAGTGTTGTTTCCCCTAGTCTTCCACAACCTATAAGGTTGACACCACAACAATTGGAAGAAAAAAGAGCAAAAGGGCTTTGTTACAGTTGTGATAGCAAATACACTAAAGGTCATAAGTGTGCTGAGAAGAAATTATTCTACTTAGATTGTGAAGAGGAAGAAGAAAAGGAGCAAGAAAGGTAAAAAGAAGAGGATATACTCCAGGAACAAAGCCTAGATGAAGAACAAATAAATCCGACCATATCTTGTAATGCATTGGCAGGAATTACCACTCCTCAAATCGTCATTATAGAAGGACAAATCAAGAAGAAAAAGATAATAGTGTTGATTGATTCAGGAAGCACCCACAATTTTATTCATTGTAAGGTAGCAAAAGAATTGAATTGATTCCTATATCCAGCACCAGAGTGTCAAGTGATGATTGCAAATGGAGGAACAATAAATTGTTCTAGAAAGTGCCAGAATATCAAGCTATCCATGGGAGAATATGAATTGACTAGCCCAATGCTTTCCATTCCAATCGGAGGTGCTGATGTTGTACTAGGAGTCCAATGGCTACAATCCTTGGGTACAATAGCTTTTAACTTTCAAGAATTTTTCAGCAAATTTTCTACAGAAGGAAAGGTAGTTGAATTAAGGGCTATTGCAAGGAAACTAGGAAAGACAATTAGCTCTAATGGTATGACAAAGCTTCTAAAAAAGGAGCAAATAGGTGTAATTGCACAATTATGTTCACTATATGTTTCCACATCGAAATCATCTATTTCTTCAGATCTCCAAAAAGTCCTGGACAATCATTCCAAGGTATTTCAGACTCCCAAAGGTCTCCCACCTATGCATGATCATGATCATGCTATTCATCTGATTCGAGGAAGTGTTCCTCCAAACATCAGGCCGTACAGATATCCCTATGTCCAAAAGAGTGAAATTGAACGTATGGTTGCAGAAATGCTAGAGGCTGGTATAATTCAACCAAGTCAAAGTTCTTTCTCTGCTCCAGTAGTATCGGTGCACAAGAAGGATGGATCATGACGCATGTGTCCGTATTATAGGGAGCTCAACAAGCTCACTATTAAAGATAAGTTCCCCATTCTTGTCATTGATGAATTACTAGATGAATTGCATGGATCAATTTACTTCACCAAGTTGGATCTTTGTTCAGGATATCATCAAATCAGAATGAAGATTGAAGACATTCCGAAAACAACATTTAGAACTCATGAGGGTCATTATGAATTTTTGGTCATGCCTTTTGGCCTTACCAATGCACCTTCAACATTTCAAGGTTTGATGAATTCAATTTTCAAACCATTCCTTAGAAAATTTGTGTTAGTATTTTTTGATGATATACTAATCTACAACAAGTCTTGGAAGGATCATGTTGAACATGTTGACAGGGTGCTACAACTATTGGAGGAGAAACAATTATATCCAAAAAGATCCAAATGTTTCTTTGGAGTCCAGGAGGTGGAATATCTGGGTCATATTTTATCTCTTGAAGGAGTTAAGGTAGACCCTAGCAAAATTAAAGCTATTAAGGAATGGAAATTCCCCACATCCATAAAGCATCTGCGAGGATTTCTCGTGTTGACAGGGTATTATCGCATGTTTGTTAAGAATTATGGGAGAATAGCAGCACCTCTAACAACATTATTGAAGAAAGATGCATTTTCATGGACTCCGGAAGCAACAAAGGCCTTTGAACATCTTCAAGGGGCAATGTGCGAAGCACCGGTCTTAGCTACACCGGACTTCACAAAAACCTTTATTGTGGGATGTGATGCTTTAGGAAATGGAATTGGTGTTGTTCTAATGCAACATGAAAGACCCATTGCTTTTGAAAGTCGTCTAATCAAGGGAAAGTTTTTAAGCAAAGCTATGAGAAGGAAATGTTGGCAATACTCCATGCACTTAAGAAATGGCGACCCTACCTAATGGGAAGACACCTCAAGGTAAAAACAGATCATGATAGCCTTAAATGCTTTTTAGAACAAAGATTATCCTCTTAAGAGCAACAAAAGTGGGTCACAAAGATGTTGGGTTATGACTTTGAAATCATCTACAAAAAAGGGAAGCAAAATGTGGTGGCAGATGCACTCTCAAGAAAGGATGAGGATGTGGAAGCATTGTTGTGCGCCATTTCTATTATCCAACCAGATTGGGTCAAATGAAGCAAGGGAGGAGTGGAAGAATGATGAAGAAGTGTGGGCACTTATTCGAAAGTTACAACAATATTCCAGTACGTCTAATACATTTAGCTGGAAAAATGATTCGTTATGGTACAAAGATCGCTTATACCTCTGTAAGAATTCCCAGCTAAAACAGAAGATTCTTATGGAATTGCACACTTCTCCCTTAGGAGGGCACTCAGGATTTTTAAAAACTTACCACAGGGTTAAGAAGGAATTTTTGTGGGATGGCCTTAAATCAGATATCCAAAATTTTGTGGTGGAATGTTTGGTTTGCAAACAAAATAAAGTTGAAACAATTAAGACATCGGGTCTATTACAACCTTTATCCATTCCAAGCCAACGTTGGGACGAGGTTTCAATGGATTTTATCACAGGTTTACCCAGGTCTGAGGGAAAGAGTGTCATCATGGTGGTAGTTGATAGACTTACCAAGTATGCACACTTTTGTGCATTATCACATCCATTTAAAGCCAGTACAGTTTCTACTGCGTTTATGGAAACAATTTAAAAGCTACATGGAAACCCAAAGATTATTGTAAGTGACAGAGATCCCATTTTCACTGGAAATTTTTGGACAGAATTATTTTCTTGTCTTGTTACTCAGTTAGCTCATAGCTCATCTTATCATCCTCAATCTGATGGGAAAACTAAGATAGTAAACAAATTTTTGGAAGGATATCTTCGTTGCTTTGTCTCTGATAAAAAAACACAATGGGTCAAATGGTTTCCTCTGGCTGAATGGTGGTATAACACTTCCTTCCATACAACAACAAAAATGACCCCATTTATGGCACTTTATGGGTATCAACCACCATCCATCACATCATATTTAAGAGAAAATTCTAAGGTTCAGGCAGTGGAACATCACATTGAACATCAACAACAAGTCCTCCAACTCTTAAAGGATAACCTCGTGTTGGCACAGAATAGAATGAAACAATAGGCATATCAACATCGCAGTGAAAGAAGTTTTGATGTAGGTGATTGGGTATTCCTACGGCTACAACCATATAAGCAAAAGTCCCTCAAGCAAGCTAAGAAGGATAATAAATTATCACCAAAGTATTATGGTTTGTACAAGGTGTTGCAAAAGATTGGTACTATGGCACACAAATTGGAGCTTCCTGCAGCTTCTCCATTGCACCCAGTTTTCCATGTTTCATGTTTAAAGAACATTATAGGCGACAAGCTCCCAATTCAAACAATATTGCTAGAAATTTGCGAGGAAGGAAAAATTATATTGGAACCGGAAGCAGTCACAGAAACAAGAACTCGACAGCTACGAAATCGATCAATTTCAGAGTATCTTATCAAGTGGAAGAACGTATCCGCTAAAGATTCCACATGGGAGGATGAGAATTTTATGCAGAAGTATCCAAAACTACTCAAGCGTTGAGGACAACACTTTTTTGATGGAGAGGGGCATGTTGCGTCCCCATAATACTAGTGATTACCCCATTACTATTGTAGTTATACCCCTTATTAATATTGTTGTGCCCCTATTGCCCCCATATTGTTATTACTGTGCCCCATAGAATCCCTCTATTGCTATTTTTGTGTCCAAGAATTGTTCATTTATGTAACGTAAAGGAGGTTGCCCCCTCGAAGAGGCTGAATTCTAAGGCGTTGATCTATCTTTTCTATCTTTTCTTGAGCTGGTTTCATAGCAATGGTACAACGTTTCATTGTGACAAAGACTCTCTTAATATGAAAATCAACAATGGGCAACCATGTTTACTTAAGGGTTCATAATATTTATCTTAGGGATGATAGTATTCCCTTGGGTTTAATATTTTTCCCTTCGTTTTATAATCCCTTGGGTTTTAGTATTTATCCCTTGGGTCTATTATTCCCTTGGATTTATAATATCAATCATGGTAAACCATGTTCAATCGTGATCAACCAAAGTCAACCCTGGTCAATCATGGCCAACGATGGCCAACCATGGTCAGCCATATTTTATAAACTCAATCATGTTCAACCATGGTCAACCATATTCATTTTAATGTTTATAATATTTATCTTAGGGTTTATATACCTTGGGTTTATAATACTAGACATTTGGATTTAATATTATTCGCTTGGGTTCATAATCCCTTGGTTTTAGTATTAATCCCTTGGTTTTATAATATCAGTCCCTTTGGTTCATTAATATAAAGGTTAAACCATGGTCAACCATCATCTAACATGTTTATTTTAGGGTTTATAATATTTATCTCAGGGTTTACATAACTTTGGATTAGATTATTCCTTTCGGTTTAATATTATTCGCCTAGGTTTATAATCCATAGGGTTTGTTAGCACCTAAATCTGCCTTAGGTTGAAGGCAGGAAAAATTCAGGGTAACCACAAACCACGCTCAGTCTGGTAGCTAGCCCTACCAGAACAGGAGAGGGCTCTCTTCGAGTCATGCTCAGCGAATAAGTAAACGGAATGGTCTGAGATGACTAACACTGAAATATTGGTCTTAGGCTAGTAAGGAAATATGGATACAAGGAGCAACGTTTTATGAATGATTGAGTTTCTGGGATGGTATGGGACCAACGAACAACAATGAGCAGAGAACTTATTACAAAGGCACAAATTACTTCGTGAGGCAAGACAGGCGGAAAGCCTAGCAATTTAGTTTGAAATAACACGGAATGGAGGAATTGCCTAGGAGGGTGAAAAGGGCATAAGTACATGAATCGTTTTCAACAGAAGAAGAACACTCAACATGAAATTTTCCCACAGGCAGAGCAATAAAAATGAATTCTACCTTATCTAACTTAGAAAATTTCACTGGAAATGAATATGAAATGAACTGTGAAACATTACGAAATACATATGAAACATAAGAGACACATTTGATACACTCACAACCACATGAATCTCATGAAATAGAGTCACTGCCTTTCATTAATCCTCTGTCAAAATATACAATGAAGAACTGAGTTTCTCTCCCACAGTCTCCCAGAAATTACAAGCCAACCAACCCTTTGCAAATAGTTTGCATAAAATATATAAAATGTGCCATGAAGAGATAGAACGCCCAGGGGTTGGGGAGTTACTCGAATCATTACAAAATGGAGGTGGAAAGCCAACCATTAGCTACATGTTCAGTGTTACAAACATGAAAAATGGCTTGGGTGACCATTTGCCTACCTTTGCCACTTGGATAGAAACCAATCTGGAGTGAAAATACTTTAAATTCCAACTTAGGTGCCGAAAAACTGAAATGTAGATGAGCGGTCCCACTTGGAGAAGTCGCGAATCAAAATTTCGTGAAACAGAGGTAAAATTGGGCCTTTTTCCTGTATGCCCTACGCCATTTTAAGTGTACGCTGTGCCACTTTGGAACCTGTTTTGAGGCACTTGCAGGAGTCCAAAATGTTCCCAAGTGTGCTTGTTGGAAATCTTGTCCTGACTACTTTCTAGCCCAAGTGGAATTTCTAGATTTTGTGCTCATTTGCCCCTCCAAATATTCATTCTCCCAAGACTACTTCTTCTGTGTCAAAATAGGGGCAGAGAGGTCATTTCTTGGGTGTTTTTGACCTCCTGGAGATTCAGGTCTTGCCCAAATTTCTTGTCCAAGCACTAGTAGTCATGATTTTTCATGCTAAATCCAAAGATGAAAACCATTCTTCATTTGGATCTCCCAATTTTTAGTGTCGTGCCACTGGGAGAAAAAACCCGTGTTTTGCCCGAAAATTTGTCATGTGACCAAAATTCCCCAAATTTCTTGAAACTTGGGCTGGAGGTCCTCTATGAAGTGCTATGCTGTGCCAAGGAAGCTTCAGCCAAGATTCGAAGCCGACCTTGATCTTTTGCCTCTTTTGCCTCTTTTGTTGCTTTGCTCAATTTTGCCTTCAAGCTCTTTATCCGGGCCTTTGCACTCATATTTCATGCTCTGTAATGGAAAGCCATGTGTCTCAATAAGGCATGGTGCTTGTTGGCCTTGTCCAGCATCCTCTCCAAGTGCATGTTAACTCTCTCGAGATTGGCCTCCCAATCCTCATTGATCTCCTCCTCCAATGATGTGAGCTCAACTCTTCTCCTTTGTGCAGCTTGGCGATTCTCACGAATGTTTTGTAGCTCCATAATCGCCTACTCGTCCCCAAGCTACTTGTTTCTCTGGTCTAGGTATTTCATGTTCCACTTAGCCCTCTCCAAGTCAAGGAATAAGACCTGAATCTCTGATTGCTGCTCCTGGATGATCTCTCTAAGATCTGCATTTGTCGGTTTTGTATCTGTCTCATCATCATGAAGGAGAACGAATTCGGTCTCTCGTTCACCTGATGGCTCACCTGAAGGCCCCTCAGCATGAATTGGCTCCTTACCTCTGTCCTATTTCTTTGTCGTCGATGCCAGAAGCGAGGCCCCTTCCACCCTCGGTGGAGATAACACTCGCTTTGCCGCTGCAAACAAATGTCTATTGCCTCTCTAATAGGTGATGCATACTGCCATAGTAGCAGTCGTGTGGCACTCATATTGATGAGAAGGACTACCTATCTCATGCTTTGTCTCTGATACTACCTGTGGAGTGCTGAAGAAGTCACGGGAGATGAAGTCCTCCCAAGCAATGCCCTGCAATCCCAACTGATGATCCACCAAAATCCGGATAAGAGCAAAGTGATAAACATTGTTAAGCTACTGCTGAGGGGTCTTACGCTGCATGAAATTGTTCATCCTCTCTATGTTCCTGCAAATGAAAAATGGGAGGTTCATCATCCGCACCCTGGTAAAGTTCATGAGAAACCTGATGTGATAGGCATATAGGAGAGAGAACCTCTCCTCACAACTGAAGTACTTCATGATCAATTTCATGAGAGGAGCATACTCATCTTTCAAATATCTGAATGGGAAGACTCTTGTGAGATGCCTCAAACAACTGGCCTTAATGTAAAGCTCATAGTATTTCATGTCCACTTCTTCTTCTTATGCTATTGTTCTCCAAAATTTGGTATGCCTGTTGCCACTGAGATAGTTTTGGGTGTCAATGTGAAGGTGATCCCGGCCATGATAGACTAACCTCCATGTAGATTAAGCACAAAAAGATGGGCCAACTCATGATGAACTGTAACAATAGCCACCCTTTGACAAAATTCAAAACATGCTACATGTTGGAGACATGACATAGCAAGAGGGCATTCCTACAATTCAGTGAGGGTGTTTGGCTCATCCCTAACACGTTTGCCACTCTTGTGATGTCTCCTGGGAGCTTGTTCTCCTGAAGCTGTATCACTGTGAGTTTCCACCTCATACTCTCATGAACCGTTAGATGCCATGGCTGTTGTTTATGTAATGTACTTAGGCTGCCCTTTGATGATGGTGAAGTTGGGTGTTGCTTTGTGATATCTGCCACCAAGGGGAAAAATGAAAGAAAGGGAGTATTAGGAGGGGAGTAATGTGATGGGAATAGGGGTTATGGGGAGAAATTTGTTTAGGGATATGTAGGGGGTTTGCGTATTCGATAGGGTAGGCTTTTTGGGGTTTTAATGAGGTAGGGTTTGGTGTTTGTATTGACCAAATAGTTGAGGGATAAGGAATATGAGTTTGGTAGTATTTTATGGTACTGGGAATAGGAAACAATAGCATAGGGGGATAAGGAAAAATGGTAAGGAAGGAAAATGGAACCTTGGCATCAACACCACACTTATACAACCCTAGCAACAGTGAGTTTTTGATATTTTCTTGTGGTTGGTTTTATGAGTTTTTGTTGCATTCAATCATAGCCATAAAACCACCATATCATTTATGAACTTTGATAAACAAGTGATGTTATACAGCCTACCTTGCAATTTGGTAGGCTTCACAAAATATTTGAGGAAGTTTGGCAAGGTTATGAGTGCTTTGTCTGTGTGCGTCACGCGTAAAACCCAGTGTGCCATTCCCTGGGTGTGCGCCGCAGTAGTTAGAAAAATATACTGTGGGCCGGCTCTGTGTGCGCCGCGCCCTCTGTGTGTGATGCGCCCCTTTCTATATGCGCCGTGCCCTCAAATCGCCTCGAATCTTGCTCTAAAACACACGATGCACACTCAAACAGTTTGAAATGTTTCCCCAAGCACTTGGTTTGCACAATGACTTCAATTTTGGTGGAAAATTATATTTAAAGACTTGAAAGTCATGGGTTAAATCTTTGCTTTTAAAAAACCCATTTTTCTAATGTTATGTTTTGACACTTTTTCCCTGATTTAAAGCAACATTGATTTTCACTTTCCCTTTAAAATTTTAGCTCAAATGATGAAATTTTCGGCACTCTTTGCAGGGATTGCATGGCAGGGCATTTGGCCACGGAATCCATGATTGCACTTGAAGAAATCAATTGAAGACTTTTTTGGAAATTTTATCACCAATGACACTGTTTGACTTTTCCTCAAAACAGAGTTTTGAAGAACAGCCACAGTTTATCAGTATGACGATGAAACTCTTTGAATCATTACTTTGTAAGGGCGTCACTATGGCTTGCATGGCTTTACTGGACATATTTAAAGACCAAATTGATTAATCCCTAGACCTAATGATCAAAAATGACTTTTTTCCATTAAAGGACCAGAGCTTGATTGTCATGGACTTTGGTGATCATTGACAAAAGACCAAAGCCAGCAGGAGCTAGACATGAGGGGAAATGACTAGCATGACCTTTTCTGTCAGATTATGGCATGCCCCTAGTGGAATGCAGCTGAGTGAATGGAGCGGGACACCTAAAAATTAAATGCATAAAGAGTTCTGATCTCTGACGGAGGACTGACCAGACCGACTCTAACATTGGCTCCAATGGGGGATGGTAGCTCCTTGGAGGCACCAAGAAATACAGATCTTTGGGTGAGCAGACAGTGCCTTTGTCCATTGGGATATGGAGTCCATTATTCTGACAAACTAACATGACTCAATTTATTGACTGAAACTTGACTGAGATTGACTCAATGCAAACTGGCATGACTCAAAAAACTTGACTCTAACAAAGTAACTCAAAATACTAAGAACTGAACTTAAAACTTAAAGCTTGGTGGTAGTACATGACCACCTGCATTTCTTAGAAGACTATATATCATCAAACTATATCAAACTTCCAATGTAACCAATCAAGAGGATGGCTTCTTGACTGATTCTTCCGATCAGATCTTCTGGTCAACAATTGATACTGGTAACTGGGCATCCAAAAACACAGTTGACCATGATCTGCTTCATCACTGAATACTGCAATGATCACCTTCACTGCTGACTACAACAGATTTGCCATTGGATCATGAAAAACATGAAGATTTACCTCCTGCTGAGGAAACAAGATGTCTTTTTCTTTTGATTCTGATCTTCCTTAATAATGTACTTCAGAAAAAGTATTTTCCTGGTCCTCAAAAATTTTTGAACAAGCAGATGAGAGGATTTCCTCTTCAAAGAACACTTCAAAACATGAAACATATGAGGAAGAGTCTGAAAGACAATCCTGAATGTTCTTTTCATCAGTATCTTGAATGCATCGTAGGTCACCTTCATCTGATATGACAACCAGATTGTCTTTGCATTCATCAATCATGAGAAAAGAAAATTTGAATGATTCTTGAAACCCAAGCATGAAATTTCTATCATCTACCAACGATTCATCCAAGGAACCTTTTTCACATACTTGAACAAAATTCTCATCTTGCTATTCATGAGCTGACTAGATTACCTCTTCATGAAGACTGTGTTTTGATAACATGAGAAAATTTGGATCTAAAACTCTGTCTTCTTCATCCCAGATGATTTCAGCAGCAAAGTTCTCTTTCATGGGACTTAGTACAAGGTTTTCTTGGTCACCATAATCCGAATCTGGATCTGAAAGGGTTGACTTAGCGTTATCACATTCTAAAAGTAGAACTGGACTTCCCTGCATGCTATCTTCTTCCATGGACAGATCTGAAACGACACTTTTTCTTTCATCACTTTCAGCCATATGGAATTCTTCAACCTGCTGCTCTATAAATTTGTTCACCGGACTGTCATCCTTTTCAAAAGAGGAAGAAGTTTCACCAACACTTTCTTGACCATGTGTGCACTGCAAATCTGCTTTAGCTTGAGCTGGAACATAACCATGCAAGAGTTGACCTATCTCGTCTTCAGACAAAGGAGATAAGACATTTTGTTTCCTTTCGCTCAAACAATGACTGTCTTCATTAATTTCAAGTGAAGGTGTATATAAATATTCCTCATACTGCTGATCCATTTCATGTAATTCTTGTTGACTGTCAAGATGCACAATTCTTTCCTCTTCCACCGTACTACAATCTTGATCATGCTGCAAATTTTCATGATCGTCTTTACGCTGTTGAAAGGGATTTTCATCCAGGGCTTCCATGATCTCATCATCCATAAAATTATTATCCTCATAGTATTTTTCAAGGCTTTCAATAAAAGTAGAAGCATGTTTGCAACAATCATGAACTAGATTTAATGGTGGATAAGAGTCTTTATATCTTTCAATGAACATGGCATGAAAATCCTTTAAATAGTAAATACAAGCAGGTGTCAAACTTTCATACCAAGATTGGGCTTCACCTTCTAGAGTGGCCATGAATATCTTAATTAATCAATCTTCAGGAAAATCAACCTTCAACTTGCGAATATGCATGTGAAATCGAGCTACATGTAAAGTAGCGTCCTTCTTACCATCATCTTTAAACGTAGGCAGCTTCCTTGACAAATATACCTTCAGAATTTTATTTGGAAAACTTGGGATGTGATCTTGGCTAATGGGAGCGTATCTTCTTGCAACCCGCTCCATTTTGAAAATCTCAAAGCTAGTGATCTCTCTACAGTTGAGTCACCATGAAGGACTGATTGCTGGATTCTTCAGTGAATGGAGTTGCCAGGTGAATGATTTCAGCCTTCTTATGTCTGATCGTTGTTCACTATCATTAATCAGCTATGAACTAGAGATATGTACTGGGGCAAAACAATATTCAAGCAAACCATTTTCATCCCCAGTGGAGTCGCCACTATGTTAGCACCTAAATCTGCCTTAGGCTGAAGGAAGGAAAAATTCAGGGTAACCACAAACCACGCTCAGACTGGTAGCTAGCCCTACCAGAACAAGAGAGGGCTCTCTCCGAGTCTTGCTCAGTGAATAAGTAAACGGAATGGTCTAAGATGACTAACAGTGAAATATTGATCTTAGGCTAGTAAGTAAATATGGATACAAGGAGCAATTTTTTATGAATGATTGAGTTTTTGAGATGGTATGGGACCAACGGATAACAATGAGCAGAGTATTTAATACAAAGGCACAGATTACTTCGTGAGCAAAGATAGGCAGAAAGTCTAGAAATTTAGTTAGAAATAACGCTGAATGGTGGAATTCCTTAGGAGGGTGAAAAGGGAATAAGTACATGAATCCTTTTCAACAGAAGAAGAACACTGAACATGAAATTTTCCCACAGACAGGCCAATAAAAATGAATTCTACCTTATCTAACTTAGAAAATTTCAATGGAAATGAATATGAAATGAACTGTGGAACATTACAAGATACATATGAAACATAAGAGACACATTTGCTACACTCACAACCACATGAATCTCATGAAACAGAGTTGTTGCCTTTCATTAATCCTCTGTCAAAATATACAATGAAGAACTGAGTTTCTCTCCCACAGTCTCCCAGAAATTACAAGCCAACCAACCCTTTGCAAATAGTTTGCATACAATATATAGACTGTGCCATGAAGAGATAGAATGCCTAGGGGTTGGGGAGTTACTCGAATCATTACAAAATGGAGGTGGAAAGCCAACAATTAGCTACAGGTGCAGCGTTACAAACATGACAAATGGATTTGGTGACCGTTTTCCTTCCTTTGCCACTTGGATAGAAACCAATATGGAGTTAAAATAATTTAAATTCCACCTTAGGTGCTGAAAAACTGAAATGTAGATGAGCGGGCCCACTTGGAGAAGTCGCAAATCGAAATTTCGCGAAACGGAGGTAAAATTGGGCTTTTTTCATGTATGCGTTGTGCCATTTTATGTGTGCGCCATGCCACTTTGGAGCCTGTTTTGGGGCCCTTGTAGGAGTCAAAAATGTGCTCAATTGTGCTTGTTAGAAATCCTATCCTGTCTACTTTCTAACCCAAGTGGAATTTCTAAATTTGGTGCTCATTTTCACCTCCAAATATTCATCCTCCCAAGACTGCTTCTTGTGTGTCAAAATAGGGGCAGAGAGGTCATTTTTTGGGTGTTTTTTACCTCCTGGAGACTCAGGTCTTGCCCAAATTTCTTGTCCAAGCACCAGTAGTCATGATTTTTCATGCTGAATCTAAAAATGCAAACCATTCTTCATTTGGAGCTCCCAATTTTTAGCGCCGCGCTAGTGCGGCGCACTGGGAGAAAAAACCTGCGTTTTGCCCAAAAATTTGTCATGTGACCAAAATTTCCCCAAATTTCTTGAAATTTGGGCTGGAGGTCCTCTATGAAGTGCTATGCTATGCCAAGGAAGCTTCAGCCAAGATTCGAAGCTGATCTTTCTCTTTTGCCTCTTTTGTTGCTTTGCTCAATTTTTCCTTTAAGCTCTTTATCCGGGCCTTTGCACTCAGATTTCGTGCCCTATAATGGAAGGCCATGTGTCTCAGTAAGGCATGGTACTTATTGGCCTTGTACAACAGTCTCTCCATGTGCATGTTAACTCTCTTGAGATTGGCCTCCCGATCCTCATTGACCTCTTCCTCCAATGATGTGAGCTCAACTCTTCTCCTTTGTGCAGCTTGATGATGCTCATGAATGTTTTGTAGCTCCATAATCGCCTGTTGATACTCAAGCTTCTTGTTTCTTTGCTCCAGGTATTTCATGTTCCAATTAGCCCTCTCCAAGTCAAGTAATAAGGCCTCAATCTCTGATTGCTGCTCCTGGATGATCTCTCTAAGCTCTGCATTTGTCGGTTCTGTATCTGTCTCATCATCATGAAGGAGAACGAATTCGGTCTCTCGTTCACCTGATGGCTCACCTGAAGGCCCCTCATCATGCATTGGCTCCTCACCTCTGTCCTGTTCCTGTGTCATCGATGCTGCAAACAAATGTCTACTGCCTCTTTGATAGGTGATGAATACTGGCATAATAGCAGTCTCGTGGTGCTCATACTAATGAGAAGGACCACCTATCTCATGCTCTGCCTCTGATACTACATATGGAGTGCTAAAGAAGTCACGGGAGATGAAGTACTCCCAAGCAATGCCCTACAATCCCAACTGATGATCCACAAAATCCTGATAAGAGCAAAGTGATAAACACTGTTAAGCTGCTGTTGAGGGGTCTTATGCTGCATGAAATTGTTCATCCTCTCTATGTTCCTGCAAATGAAATGTGGGAGGCTCATCATCTGCACCCTGGTAAAGTGCATGAGCAACCTGATGTGATAGGCATATAGGCGAGAGAACCTCCCCTCACAATTGAAGTACTTCATGACCAATTTCATGAGCAGAGCATACTTATCTTTCAAATATCTGAATGGGAAGACTCTTGTGAGCTGTCTCAAACAACTGGCCTTAATGTAAGGCTCATAGTATTGCCGATCCACCTTCTTCTTATGCCACTGTTCTCTAACATTTGGTATCCCTGTTGCCACTGAGATAGTGTCGGGTGTCAATGTGAAGGTGACCCCGGCCAAGATAGAATGACCTCCATGTAGATGAAGCACAAAAAGATGGGCCAACTCATGATGAACTCTAATAATAGCCACCCTTTGACAAAATTCAAAACATGTTAGGTGCTGGAAACATGACATAGCAAGAGGGCATGCCTGCAATTTAGGGAGGGTATTTGGCTCATCCCTAACATCTTTGCCACTCTTGTGATGGCTCCTGTGAGCCTATTCTCTTGAAGCTGTATCACTGTGAGTTTCCACCTCATACTTTGATGAACTGTCAGATGCCATGACTGTTGTTTATGTACTGTACTTAGGCTGCCCTTTGATGATGGTGAATCTGGGTGTTGTTTTTGTGATATCTGCCACCAATGGGAACAATGAAACAAAGGGAGTATTAGGAGGGGAGTAGTGTTATGGAAATAGGGGTTATGTGGAGAAATTTGTTTAGGGATATGTAGGGGGTTTGGGTATCTGATAGGGTAGGTTTTTTGGGGTTTTAATGAGGTAGGGTTTGGTGTTTGTATTGACCAAATAGTTGAGGGATAAGGAATATGAGTTTGGTAGTATTTTAGGGTAGTGGGAATAGGAAACAATAGCATAGGGGGACAACGAAAAATGGTAAGGAAGGAAAATGGAACCTTGGCATCAACACCACACTTATACAACCCTAGCAACAATGACTTTTTGGTATTTTCTTGTGGTTGGTTTTATGAGTTTTTGTTGCATTCAATCATAGCCATAAAACCACCATATCGTTTATGAACTTTGATAAACAAGTGATGCTATAGAGCCTACCTTGCAATTCGGTGGGCTTCACAAAATATTTGAGGAAGTTTGGCAAGGTTCTGAGTGCTTTGTTTGTGTGCGCCGTGCGCAAAACCCAGTGCGTCGCGCCCTGGTTGTGCACCATGCTAGTAAGAAAAATACATTGTGGGCCGGCTCTATGTGCGCTGCACCCTCTGTGTGTGCCGTGCCCCTGTCTATATGTGTCGTGACCTGAAATCGTCTCCAATCTTGCTATAAAAAACACGATGCACACTCAAACAGTTTGAAATGTTTCCCCAAGAACTTGGTTTGCACAATGACTTCGATTTTGGTGGAAAATTATATTTAAAGACTTGAAAGACATGGGTTAAATATTTTCTTTTCAAAAACCCATTTTTCTAATATTATGTTTTGACACTTTTTCCCTGATTTAAAGCAACACTCATTTTCACTTTCCCTTTGAAATTTGAGCTCAAATGATCAAATTTTCGGCACTCTTTGTAGGGATTGCATGACACGGCATTTGGCCACGAAAACCATGATTACACTTGAAGAAATCAACTGCAGACTTTTTTGGAAATTTTATCACCAATGACACTGATTCAATTTTCCTCAAAACGGAGTTTTGAAGAACAGTCGCAGTTTATCAGTATGATGATGAAACTCTCTGAATCATTACTTTGTAAGGGCATCACTCTAGCCTGCATGGCTTTACTGGACATATTTAAAGACCAAATTGTTTAATCCCTAGACCTAATGATCAAAAATGACTTTTGTCCATTAAAGCACCAGACCTTGACTGTCATGGACTTTGGTGATCATTGCCAAAAGACCAAAGCCAACAGGAGCCAGACATGAGGGGAAATGACTAGCATTACCTTTTCCATCAGATTATGGCATGCCCCTAGTGGAATGCAACTGAGTGAATGGAGCGAGACACCTAAAAATTAAATGCATAAAGAGTTTTGATCTCTGACGGAGGACTGACCAGACCGAGTCTAATAGGGTTTATAGTCTTAATCCCTTCAATTTATAGTATCAATTGTCGTAAACCATGGTCAATCATTATAAACCATGGTAAACCCAACTGATTAATACTAAAAACCCTAAGGTTTATAAACCCAAGGGAATAATATTCCCTTGGGTTGACTATGATTGACCATGATTGACCATGGTCAACCATGTTCAATCATGATAAACCATGGTAAACACAAGGGAATAATATTAAACCCTGGGAATATTAATTCTTGGGTTTGTAATATTAATAACCTCTTAAGTTTTAATATTAATCTGAAGGGTTTTTAATATTAATGTGTTGGGTTTATCGATTTCTAAGGTTTGTAATATTAATAGTCCCTTGGGTTTTTAATATATTTTTTTTGTTTTGTTTACTAATTTCATAAGTTTGTAATATTAATATTCCCCCGAGTTTTTAATATTAATTTGTTTGGTTAATTAATTTTCCTTTGGAATTTTAATATTAATTCTTTGGGTTTATTAATACTTAGGTTTATTAATTCCTTGTTTTATTGATCCTTTGTGTTTATAATACCAATCCCATTGGTTTCTCAATTCCTTGGGATTATAGTATTAGTGCTTCATATGTATAATAATATATTAGAGTTTATAATCTTATAATTTTTTATTTTATTGTTAAGTTTGATATATTAATATATTAATATAGCATATTAAGTTTTATAATATAGTGTATATTAGGTTGATATCTATAGTATATATTGCAACCCCTTTCCACTACCATTAACAAGTTCTATACTGAGGTTTCATATAAGAAGATTAATAGAACTTCCAACCCTTGGTATGAAAAGATTGTAAACGTGTCGCGAAAACTATTCGAGATGCTCCTAATGAAACTACAAAGTTCCAAAATATTAGTATATACAAATCCCTCATTAAAGAGAAGAAGTAGTCATATATTAATAAGAGACATGATAATCTTATTCACCTTTCTAAAGTTACACCCATAAAGTTTTGGCGGAATGTGCTTGTTTATAAATCTAAAGATATTCATTCAATCACCTTAGGAAAGTGGTACATCTATCTTAAAATGTTGTATGACTTCGCGGACACCATGGACAACATCGTTAACACTCCTATTAAGGAAGATATCTTTTCTCTTGAGGACATTGAGTAATGGATTAATAAGATTGCTAATGGGAAAGATAAAGATAATTAAGTATACGAAGTTGAGATCTTAAAGATGGGAATATCTATCCTCATTCCTCATCTCCACAAGCTTCTGAATTTGGATGTCAAGCATGGATTCCCTAAGCCTTGGATGCAAAAATTTATTGTGCCTATCATTAAAAAAGGGGACAAAATGGTTCCCTCCAGCTACACGACCATTATAATTAGCCACATCTTATCCAAGCTCTATGGTCTCATTTTGGATAAGAATGTTATCCATTCGCTTGGAATCCATGGTAAAAGAGATAAAGGGAAAGTTGGTTTTAGGAGATACGAGTGGAATATCAACCATCTTGTCACTCTTAGGAACATTGCTGAGGAGTGTCACAATAGCAAAGATGATCTCTTTTGTTTCTTTGTGGATTTTGGAAAAGCCTTTGACACTGTTCATCACGATAAGCTTTGGAGAAGACTTGAAGAGATAATGATTCCTCCTGAGTTGAAGATTGTTGTGATTCACCTCTACGAAATAGTTGTTTCCAAGCTTAAGACCAATGAAGGGTGGTATAATTATATTAAATTCAGTATCAGGGTTAAGCAAGGGCCTTCCCTTTCCCCTACCCTTTTTGGTATTTACAACAATAAGCTAGAGGAATCTTTAGAAATCTCGTCGTGCAAGGGGACCGAGCTTGCTAGCGTTATCAATAATCTTCTCCTCTATGCCGATGATATTGTTCTTCTTGATACAATCCACGAGGACCTTGACAAACAACTTATGACTCTTCATGAATATTTCTCCAAGATGGGTATGACGGCTAATAGTGAGAATACTATAATCATGACAATTAAATCCAAAAAGATCACCATTGGAAATTTCGTCTATGATAATAATTGCTTGCATGAGGTCTCGTCTTAAAAAATTTTGTGTATTGACATTCCTGATCAACTCAACTAGAATTACAAAATTGAGAAAAGCATTATTGCAGGCTAGAAATCCTATTATGAGCTTCAAAAAAATTGTAACGTTGTTGATCTGTATATTTTGAGTAAAAAAAATCCTCTTTGAGACCATCATCACCCCTGTTGTCCTATATGGTTGTGAAGTCTAGGGTTGCAGTATATCGAGAGAGTCATGGAGAAATATTCAAACGATTCAAAAAAATCGCATAATCTACAATCTCAAGATCAATGGAAATACCCCCTATGTTATCCTCCTCATTGAAGTTAATCTCTCCCCTATTGAATGTTGGGCTAGGTTTAAGTATATAATGTATAAGAATAAGCTTTAATGTTGGAAGTAATGCTTCCATATTATGTATAGTTGTCATTATGAGTTATGAGTAGTCAATCTAGAAGTTGTTGATTCCTATGTTATAAGTTGGAGTTGTGTCATATCTAAGTAATAATTTGTGGAAGTGAATCATCTAAGTCTTATATATGTAATTGCTTTAAGTGATAAATACAACATAATCTGATTTCTGTTGTGTGTAATAGCTATCTCTTCTCTCTTCTATTTTTCTATCATGGTGTCAGAGCGGGTACTGACCTGACTCCCTCAAGGAAGGGCCATGAAGATGTGAGAGAGAAATGAGTTTTATTGCTTTATAATTATAGTTGTAGCTTATATTGCACGTGAATATTTCTGTTGTGGTAGAAAATATTGTTTTGTTTTGTGTTGGTTTGTAGATTTACCCCACTATCTAGATTTCAGTATTGTGTGAATATATTGGACAAATTTTGGTGACATCTTCCCGATAAAGGAATTGATCTAGAAAATAAGCATTAGAATGAACAATGCGAGGAATATGTGAGGTAGTCATTGTTGCCATTGATGCACTATGCTCCTAGAAAAGTTTTTGTTTCAGCTCATAATAGGTTTATGTCACTTAAAAGATGTAGAATCCTCCACAGTTTGTAGGAGATGGTTCTTCCCATGAAATTGGGGCCACTGTGACCGATGAAACATGACACAAAAATTGGGGCCATGACTTGTAGCACCTATATGTACAAATTGGGGATGCCGTGACTATCGAGGAAAATCAAAAGGGGGTCATCCACAATGGAAGCACAGAACATGACATCACGGTTACTCTTGGAACCCTATTCAAAGAAATATATGCAGCTGTGTGTTGCTGCGAGTGAATTCTATTAGCTCTATGACCAAGAGTGGAAGCACTTTAAAAGTGACGAAATGGTCGATCATGGTAATGAACGGATTGTTGATGCAGTAGCGGAGCCCAACTCCAAATTGTTGGGCAGAGTACATTGTATCTACTCTACCATACGCAAAGGGGGTAATATTATGTTTTGTTGAAAGAACTATGATATAGCATGATTGTAATTTGATTCCACCAAAATATGATTGTTTCTGAAATACCAGGATTTCATCATATTTTGGGTAGGGTTGTTTGCTGCAAAGTTTTCCTATTCAACCGAAAATTTGCACTCGTTCGAGTGATCTGCGCTCAACAATTTCAAGAATGGAATAATGTACTTTCTAACCATAGTGATATGGTTGAATTTTGGAATGGTTCAGACATATTGGTCATGTTATTTAGTTTTGAACCTTATACTTTAAGGTTAGGAGTTTTATACAATAAAATTGGAAAATTTGTGGTTAGGAATTTTAATTGTGAAAGGAAGTTGTGTGGAGAAAAAGAATATCAAATGGAGAACCACAAAGAACAGGCCAATTATTTAATAGATTAATGTGACCTGTCATGCTCAGGGAGCATTAGTCATAGGTGGTTCATAATAAGGTCAAGTTGGTGTGATCCGTCATGCTCTGGGAGCATCAGTACAGGTTATTTTATATAAGGTCAAGTTGTAGAATTGTCTACTGAAGACATTTTGTAGCCAGAATTATATCCTAGATAACTGAAGAGGGTTGTAGAGGGTCATGGATTCATAGATGGTGGCACTTCCATAGGATTGTTCAGTATCGAGACTGAGCCGTTGCGCTCCAGGAGGTTGAGAGGTGTCAATTATGCAAATTACATCAATGATGGTCTGAAGCGATTAAGCCTTAAATGGATCAAGTGGGAAGCTTGAAAGTGTGGTGAAGAAAAGAGTGGAAACCATGAGATTTCAGAGTGGATATGAGTGCTAGTGATGGTCATATCAGACAAATATGACAAAGATTCATATTTTATTCTAATATAGGTGTTTATATTTGTTACATGTAAGCATTAAGGGAGGGTGTTGGAATTAATGCTTCCATGTTATGTATAGTTTTCATTATGAATTATGAGGAGTCAATATAGAACTTGTTGATTCCTAAGTTATGAGTTGGAGTCGTGTCATGTCTAAGTTATAATTTGTCGAAGTCAGCGATCTAAGTCTTATATATGTAATTTCTTTCTGTGATCAATACAACATAGTGTGATTTATGTTGTGCGTAATTTTTATCTCTGCTCTCTTCCATTTTTCTATCATTTACAACATGGAATTTGGGGTGCTTCCTAAAATTTCTTGTAAATTTAGTCAAAACCCACAACTTTGCCTCAAGCGTGGGTGGTATAAGGATGTCATATATTCACTCAATCATTGGGGCATTAATCAGGACATTATCCTAGGAAGAAAGTATACTATCAAAGATACTGCCACCTCCAAATTTAGGGATAAGGTATGGGATGATGGGGAACTAGAGGGAAAAAGGAAGCTAAGATATTACAAGGACTTGATCAACCCCACCTTTAAGAACCATAATTATATTTTTTTTTTACCAACTTGAAGAAAAATATGAACATTGCTAAGATTAGAACTAATTCTCATGACCTTGGAAGTGAAACCGGGCGGTGAAGTACTTCCAAGACTCCCTGGGACGATAGAATTTGTCAGCTTTGCGATACTAAGATGGTGGAGGATGAAAATTGCTTTCTTTTAGATTGTCCATCCCTTACTGACATCTACTCACATTTCCCTAACATTTGTCACACTTCCAATATTCTTGACTTGTTAAGTCAAACCAACTATAGTGGTCTTGTTGTGCTTCTTTCCTGTCTTTTTGAGCAGAAAAATAATATTCTAAAGGATTACAATTAGATTCTTATTCTTCTTAAGTTATGATAGACCACATTAGTCTCAATGGATTTTCATCATCATCATCATCATCATAATAAGAAAAACCCACATTTATTAATGTCAATGGCTTATTAATCTCTTGGGTTCTCTATATTAATTACTTGGATTTATAATAATAATCTCTTTGTTTTTAATATTATTTCCTAACGTTTATGATGCCTTGGGTTTATAATAAATTAATGGTCCAACATCAACCATGGTTTAATTTTTTATGGTTTATAATTAATTAGTTATATTAATAAATTAATATAGATTAATACATTAATTAGAAATTAATATAATAAATAAACTAACAATTAATATAAAAAAATAATGGTTATTAATTATAGTAACAATATTATTATAATAATAAAAATATTATTTATTATAATAAAAGTATTATTAATTATATTAGTTAATAATTAATATTAATTAATTAAAAATAATTAATAATTGTTGTTATTTATGATAATAATATTACCTTTATTATAATAGTTACTTTTGTAGTATTATTATTACTTCTTTTTATTTAAAAATTGAAGAATATGAATATGAATATTATCATTAATATTAGATTTATTTTATTAGCATTTATGGGTTCCTTTTAACAACATTTTCCAATATGGTTGTTCATGTGATTGATATATGGCTTATATCAACCGCATTTATTAATATAATTGTGTTAGTTAAATATGCCTATTAAAATTCTATGTTGGGAAACTCAAAATACCACTTCTCCTATGAATCCTTCACTACTACACATATATGGGTTCAAAGACAATATTTGAGACAATTTTTGGGTAAATTGTCATAACTTGAGATAAACAAAAAATTGTGTATTGTCTTTAATATTGTCTCTATGAAGACAATATTTATCACAAACATTATTGTATCTTAGGAGACAATTTCATTTTTTCTCTTTAGAGACAATTTCAAAAAATTGGGTATTGTCTTAAGTATTTCCTTTAAGCGGGTGTCTCAAACTATTGTCTTAAAATATTGTCTCAATGAAGGCAATATATATCACAAGCATTATTGTCTCTTAGGACACAATTTCATTTTTGTCTCTCGAGAGACAGTTTCATTTTTGTGTCTACAAAGACAAGAGTTGACATTAAAGAATAATGTCTTTAAATAGACCATATGTCTTTAATCCCAACCATTGTCTCTCTAGAGATAATAAAAAATTATAGTTAAAAACAATACAATATTACCAGAAAAATATGTCACAATTGAAATAAATAAATATCAAAAATATTTAATTAGAAATAAAATACCATATCATTGATTGATTCATGCTAGGGCACAGTGGAATCAAACCAGGAACCTCCTACTTATAAGTCAAGTGCTCTTCTAATGAGATAGAACCCTTTAAACAATTATGTGAGAAGTTATGACAATCCTTGAAATTACATAAATAAACATTTATTTAAAAGAAAAATATCAACACATAATAACATAATCTTTGTAAAGTCTATAATCATGCATACCCTATTTTTAACTCAATAAAAAATAATTTATCTGCCACTTAAATAACTTATCAGATCCATAAACCAAGAAACCATCAATGTGTCACCTATTGGAATGCTATTTTTCATTAATAACTTATCATGTCCAAAAACGAGCAAACCAATAATGCATCACCATGTTGGAATTTTGTTTTGCATTAATAACTTATCATATACACAACCAGCACACCAATAATGCATCACCTTGTTGGAATTTTGTTTTGCATTAGTACTCACCTCTCTGATACATTTTTTTTTTACAAACAAGTTTGTGTAAACAAAAGGACTTTGGATTAAAATTGGTTGAAAATTCGGAAACCTCTAAACCCTATCGACTCCCATGGCCGCCTCTGCAACCCAACGCTTTGGCTCAAAAGATGTTGGGGATGGCTTTCTAGGCCAGGAGAACTCAATGCACAACGCCCAGATCTACGCCAGGACCCTTTACGCTCACACATTTACAAGTTATCATGGCTCTGGAGAACAGAAGGTCTTCAAACGCAGAATAATAAAGACTGAAGCAGCATCCAAGCTCACTGCAGAAGGGGTCAGAGCAAACCACCTCCAGCAACACATAGGAATGCCGTATTCAATGAGCAATAACAGAAGGAAGCAAAGGATTGGGGATTTCTGCGCCAAAAAGGCTGGATCTGCAAGTCCGTTCACCTGTTCGGCCACGGAAACCCAAGAAAGGCTGATGTATGGAGCCGCGCTGTCCTCTCCCACCGTGGAAAGGAATAAAATCCCTGGTTCAGCCCCGGATCTAACCGATCCAAGCCACAATCAACAGATGTGCCAAGACACTGTGAAAAGGCTGAGATTGTTCAAGGCGCTCAGCATTACAGAGGGCAAGTCAGTAAACGAAGCTGGCCGTCATATGGCCATGCGCAGGGTTGACGCTGCTTTGCTCACGGATCACAGCGCCTTTCGCTCTGGACTCATAACCGACAAGGAGGTGGCAACAAGGGTCATAGCCGAGGGTTTGAAGCCTCGCAACACAACGGCTTCAAAGGTCATAGCGTAGAATGTGCCTGAAGAGAAACATGCATTTCAAATCCAAATCAATCTCTCGAGCAAAACAACATTTCTATGGGTACGCGCAACAGATCTCGTGCAGGATCTTTTGTAAAATCTCAAACATCGACTAAGGATCCCCTCCTCTTACCTCAGATTGCTATATAACGGTAAGCAACTTATGAATCCCCTTCCTCTCTCTGCTTACAGCATTTTCAAGGACGCTTCTATTATGGCTACCTTTCGTTTAAGAGGTGGCTCCTTTAGGCAATCCTCCTTAGCACCCTCCTTCTCTTATAAAGATGCAGTCCGCAAAGACGCTGCCCATCCGCAGCCCTCTGCGGAAGCAGCCCAACCTTCTGGGGCTCCAAAGCCATTTTTGGTAGATAAATCAGAGGAAATTCCTTCCATCAATCTCTCACATTCTGGGATTGACGATCGCTATCAGTATTTTGCAGAATCAACACTTATATGTAGATTTAACGGGCTCTGGCCTCGCACATCAGATCTATACCAGTGGATCCATACCAACTGGACTAAAAAAAGCGAGATCTGCTTATGTTCAAAAGGATTCTTCATTGTGGCTTTTGACTCAAATGAAGATTACCAGAAGGCCTTAACAAGAGGCCCCTAGTTTTGGGGCTCAGCTGGGCTCTTTCTCACTCCCTGGTTTCCAGACTTCGACCCTTCTACAGCTGTCATCACCAAGATTCCCGTTTGGGTCAGGCTCTCGAATCTTCCGGCACATCTATGGCATATCTCTATCTTCTTAGCCATCGCAGACACTTTAGGACGCTACCTGCAGGTAGATTCTACATGAAAGGAAAATGGACTCTTCACCTACGGTAGAATTTGTGTAGAAATAGATATTAGCATAGGACTGCCGGATCAGATTAATATCAAGTATGGCGATTTCCTCTGGACTCAAACCTTGGATTATGAGAACACAGCCTTCCGTTGTAGCCATTGTCATCAAACGGGGTACCTCCAGAGTTCCTGTACCCAATTCCTCAACAGAAAGAAGAATTTGAATCACAAACCCAAATCCAAAAGCTGGAATCCATGTGTGCCTCCCCCTCCTATGGACGATACAGATTCCTCTAGTTCGGATGAGGAAGAAATCGTAGCTGATAGGCAGAATATGGAGATTCCGCTGGACGCTCCCTCAGTCGGTTCAGAAAACCCCTCCGCCCCTCAGAGCTCTCAGAAACGTTCTCATTCATCTTCGTCCTCAGACTCTGATAAGGATATTCAGCCACCAGGGCAGAATGGTCTACAACTTGTTATGGCTCAGCCAAACTCTTCTGGATGGGTCAAAGTAAGAAAGACAAAAGGCAAAAAATGTCGTGTGGCAGTAGCTGCCCTCTCAGGGTAGCTTCTCTCTATGAAGTTCTAGCTTTTTGTCTCCCCATGTTCTCTATGGTCCTTTCCTTGTTTTTCACTGTGGAGTGTATTGGTTAGCCTTTCACCTTTGGCTCCGTTGCTTTTCTGCTTCGCTTGCATGCAAGCTTGATTGTATTATATTTTTCTTCTCTCAATAGAATTAGTCTTTACTGAAAAAAAAAAACAAAAGGACTTTGATTTGAATATTAAATTTTATTTAGAAATATGTAATATTTTTTTGGAGGTTTGCATCTTGTAGGTCACAAGTGAACCTGAATAAATGGTCGCCTATATAAATAGACAACTTCATAAGCATTCAATTTGACAACATGAGAACATAATTTACAATTGGATTTATATTTCATCACTAGTAATCATCAAAGACCATGGAAAACATCACAACATTTCCGAACCATATATTCCAGTGTTGCAAATATCTTTGATTTCTCCCAAGTTTTTCGGGTAGCTAATTTGTTCAATATGTTCAGATCTTCATGTCTAAGTTTTTTCATTTCCAATATTTCCTACAATTTCCATCATCTTATATTTCCTTTAAGTTTCTTTTTGGACCCTCTTTGATTTATTCCATGAAATTATATTTGCAACAATGATCTATACTATCATTATGAGATGTAACATTACTAGGTAGGAATTTTTCCAACAAGTAGAGATTCCGCCTGGTTAGTTGGGAGGAAAGAGCCTTGGTTGAAGGGGAAGAATGGGATTTACAAATATTTCATTTTCTTATCTTGTTCTTACCAACATTATTTAATGTCATGATAGTGAAAACATTCGTTACTATAACTGCATTATTTCCTAATAAAGAAACAAGATGACATACTCGCGTTTGCAACCTTTGTATGCTATGCCATAGAACTATGAAATTTTTTCCCTTAGACCTTGTTCAGTCACTATAGATGCATACATCAGGAGCCACTCCCTTGCATGTTAGGTTTTCCAAACTTGAAACCATTTCTTCCCTAACCTCTTCTCTCCATATCAATGACTTGATGGAATCATTCTTCAATGAATGATTGATATCTTCATAGTATTTGACATGTTCCTTATCTTAGTGAGCTAATTAAAGTGTTGAGACATAAAGGAATACCCAAAATAAGGAAACCACACACTAAGTATTTGTGAGTTTCAAGGCCCAAAATAGAGGAATGGCTAAACACTACACACACCCTAATATTTTAACCATCAAATGGAAATTTCAAAATACCCTCTAAAGACTAAGAGAGGCTCTTACTAGGAATAATTTTGGTAGTACAACCTTGCTCCACATGACGATGGTAGATTCTCCCATAAGGTGATTCAGTATCCAACCTTGCCAAACATAAAAAAGCTTCTTCGTTGGCCTCTTCTATCCATTCCAATAACTTTATGCCATCATTTTTCAATGGTTGTTCCATATATTCATAGTATTTTTCATGTTCCTTATCTAAGTGAGTGAATGACACATTTTATGGTGAGAACATCAGGTGATATGGTTTTTTTGAGCTATCATTTTCATGTAATGGATCCCCTACAAATGTGAGTGCCTCCTACGCGACTTCCTTATCCATTCCATAATGTTGCCTAAGTTGTTCCAATAAAAATATTTTTCTTTCCTCAAGATCAAGCATAGTTTCCCCCTATCAGCTTTATTCTATTGTTGCGAAATATGGAAAAGAAAAAGAATATATTATTCTCATAGCAAGGAAATAATCATAAACACCTAAAACCATGTTCAATGAATAAATATGTGACAATTGATTGATTTTAGTCCCCTATCCAATTTATTTGAAGCCCCTTCCAATGCTTTCTTTGATATAAAAATTGAAGATTGAAACCCACGTTACTAAGAAGGATCTAACCAGTAAAGTAAAAACCCCATCTACACCTTCACATCTCTATCATGGCATAAATTTGCACCAATTTATTTGTTTAAGTACTCCCATATCTATAATAAGTAGTTGATGAAAATTTCTACTACGATAGAAATCTATAGTATTTGAATTCTAGTCAGTACTCACAATGCATGAAGGAAGCAACATGCCAAGCAAAATCATTGTGTTCTCAATCTAATGGCGCTCGAATACATTTGGATATTTGTCTTCTCCATTGTGAGAATAATACTTTTTTTCCTTGTGGGGATTATGTTTATTGTGCTCCCAAAATTATTAGTGATCCACAAAGATTCCTTAAAAGAGCTTATGACTTATCCACACAGCTCATAACCAACACTTGGTCAAAGAAAACAAGTAAATATTCTTGATGAATTATTTACAACCCTTCCACAATCGAAACATTTAAAAGGTAGTTTTCCTTTATATTTGCAAGATCCCCTTTCCAACCTCCTAACAAATTGAGAAAATCCTTAATCTGATTCATTTTTGGAATATTCTTCCCATTTTTATTCTTGAGAAACTCCTAATGAGTTTGCGTTGAGAAAAAATTATAGTATTCACATCATAGCAGTCGAATGACAATCCATGCACTGAAAAATAGTTGATTAGTTGTTCCTCTAACATTTTAATTCACATTAATTCATTTGTGAAAAAATTAAAAAACTGAATCTAAAAACCCCGTTTCTCAATCACAATATATATATAAATTAAAAGTAGCGGTATAATGAACATTTTCACCAACCGGGGAGTGGGGAGTGGGGAGTAGCGATTCTTTGCATTTCATTGGAAGGCCAACTAATATTAGCTTCTTAATAGCCAAGGCATCCAAAAGACCAAGCATGTCTTCAAAAAGGTCATAAAAATTACAAATTTGTCTGGTTCAAAGAGTTGATCAAAGAGTCGATAACCTCAGGGCTCAAGAGCCAAAACATGAAACCCTTGTTCTACCAATGTTATCATATGTTGTAGTCGGTGGTAGAATCTCTCTAGAAATAACAACACATGTTCACCTATATGACATTCTGACAACTACGTTAATTCAAATAGAAAAAATATAAAATTCCCTCCCTACTTTAGATTTATTAAGCATGAGGATTCAAGAAAATTGACATTTTTATCTCTCCACATTTATTTATATAGGACTAAAAAAATTGACATTTGAATCTCTCCGCACTTCTTGATACATAATTTAAGATCTAAATGCATGAAAATACACCTTTCCCACATTAATTATTGTATAACAACACCTCGCATACAACACTTGGCTTGGCTTTTGTAATGGCAACAAAGAAAATAATTGGCATTGTTTTGTATAGGAATTAGTACCCGCTCCAATTTATTCAACGCTATAATTGAGCGAGAGCCCACCATCATCAACTGGTTTGTATTGCATTTTCTCCATTTTCGATGCCTATATAGGTATTACATGATATTATTAGTGAGGTATGAATTTCTCTAGTGAATAGATGAATATTGAAGGATTATTATGTTGGGTACTTTTCCAGAGCCATCCGTCATCAACTGGCTTGTATTGCGTTTTCTCCATTTTTGATGTCTATGTAGGTATTACATGATATTATTAGTGAGGTATGAATTTATCTAGTGTATAGATGAATATTGAAGGATTATTATGTTGGGTACTTTTCATGCACATGCTTGATGATGGATAAATTATCGATTCAATACTTTATGGGTATGAAGAAAAATGTTTAATTGAATATACAAAATCAAAATTAACAAAAAAGGTCAAACATAACATTTTTAAAATTTAGGACTTTAAAAAATGCAATAAGATTCATAAATTTACTGGTTAACCATTAGTGTTTAACTTAGTCACATTGCATGAATATCTTGGAAACATAAAGGGAGGTCAAACAAACGACCTGATGTTGTCCAGCACTCATCAAATTCCAAAATATTCCCAAAATGTGCACTAGGATTCCCAACCATTTTACATTTATATGACAAAATTTCCACCCTATCCCAAAGTTGAATATCCTAGACTTGAAATGTATGCCTTGTTGTGAATATGTTTAGATTGGTGCTAAAAACGTTTGTTATCCAAATAATTAAGGTTTTTGTGTTCATCCTTACTTGTATGTAGAAGTGAGTAGCTTCCTACATAGAATAAAAATTGTTGTGTTTAATGGAGAAATGATTCATTAAATTCGAATATATGCCATACCTTTTTCAAAGATAGGTTCTCATCGTCTACAATATGGGAAGTAGAATAGATTATTAGTAGCCAAACTAGGATGAACCCAAGGTAAATGTTGTCTAGCCTGGCTTCTCTCAGCATAAACACCAGAGATGAGATTAGATTCCTTGTGTCAAACAACTATTTGTATTCAGACCCAAAATTTGTTTTACTAAATGGATAGTTTTTAATAACGTTCACTATAATTGAAAACAATCCAAGCTTATGTAGGAAGAAATTTAAAAATTACAACGAAGAAAAATCGAGATCATAAATTAATTGTCGTGTGGGGTTTCTAAAGATGGTGATGGATGGACCATAAGGAAAAAACTATACTCACCTAATATTACTAATCCTCCATGCTCTTAATAACTATTACAACCATGCTCCCAACCATAATATTCACTATTACATTAGCATATTATTTTTCCATGAAACTAGTTCCAAAATTCTTTACATATCCATGCCCAGAAATTGAGGATTTTATCATTCTTGAAATCCTCATCATCCTTTAGAAGATAAGTTTCCAGTGGATATTTTGTGTAATAATTGATCCTCTAATAATGCAATTGAAAAATCTTATTTTTTCATTGAATGAGCAACATCAATGGATCAATATAATTTCTCTCATTTGTGGGATAGTTTTGTGTCAAAGCTATTTAGGTAGATAACAAAGGAATGGAAAGAAAATAATGGGTAGTGATATCGCATGATGGAAATATCACACATCCCGTAAAATTTAGCCACCAACATTGTAACTTCTCATGCCATTTCAATGCCTTGTTTTTCTCAATGTAAGTGGTACATATTTGCTCTCAACACTGATTCAACTTTTTAATAATATAGAGCTAATAAACCCTACATAGGGCTATTTGGAAAAGGGCAAGGAAAATTATTCATCCCATGTGTGAGGAAATTCTCTTGGTGTTGGATCATTTCCTCCAACCTAAATAGAAGAATATGGAATAGAATGCATTGTAAGTTGCATTTTCCTTGGCCCTCTAGCATCAAGTACATTGAGTTCATAAATATTTATTTATTTATTTTTATTTTTTTTTGTATGTTTTGTAGATGCCACTTATTACTTTTAGAGATGCTTGGAATGAAACATTTAACCTAGTTGGCTAGTTAAAATATTTACACCATATTGGCAAGGTTTTTTATAATATATTGTGAACTTGGTAACGAAGAAATTTAATTTTAATTTTTCCACATATTTATTATATTCATAAGAAAGGTCTTGAGAATGAAAAGAAATTATAAAATCTGCACTTCTGGCATGTCTAAATTTCTCAGTAGCGAAGAATAATATCCCATTTTCAATAATAAATGTAGGATTTAGGCCCACGAACAAATCGTATGTAGAATTTAACCAATGTGATTTGCTAAAAATTTGCATGGATGCATCACATCATCAAGTCTCTTTCAATGATATTGGAAATGTAATCTTTCCATATTGCTAGGGTATTTCACTACTTCTTCAGTTATCCCGTGCCAATACTTGCAGACATTAGTTTAGGAAACTACATATTTTCAATTCAGACAAATACTTTCACAAGAATTAAATGGTTGGATAAAATTATGAAGTAATTTTGGTGGAAGATTGGCCTATTGACCCTATTGGGAAAATAGAACTCGACTTTGTATGTCATATACCTTTCCAATGACCTTGCCTTGTGGTGGTGTGAAACCTAATCTCAATGCTATGTCATCTACATACGTTACTAATTCCATTGATCACTTCCTTAATCATACACATTATGCTTCTTAGAGAGATAAAAATAGTTCAAGGTCATGGCCCCTTCCTTCTTGAATAAGTGTATTCCACTAAAGATGATGAAGATGAAGGAAGAACAAATGTTTGAATAGATTAAAAAAGAATGGGATCCTCCAACCAATATTGTTATGTTGATAATGTTGCTCATAGCGGAGACAATATCATGGATTTAGAAGAGAGTAGTATATTTAAGAATAATGATTTTTAGGATGATATTTGTATTAGAAAACTACATACACCTTTATAGCATGAAGCTTTTATCATAGACTAGCCATTTGTTTTAGAGGGTTCTACACATCCTTTTAGTGATGGTTTAGGATGTCATGTTTCACCTTCAAATGAATTGGTGAGAAATGATACACAATCACTTCAAACATTAGGAAGACCATCTAATGGAGAAAGTACACCTATATTCAAATTTGGAACTGTCGTCCCCCTTAATGTAGGTCATAAAAAAGATGGTTGAATTTACTACAAGGAATGGAAAAAAATTTGAAGGTTTTATTGCTAATCAATATGGATTGAATGGAATGTGCCAATTTATTCTTCTTGCAAGTAAATACATCCACAGTATCTCATAGTACTTGAGGAAAGTCCAACACTTCTACTCAATGAATTATATGGTTGTTATCATCTCTTTTTTTTTTTTTTTTTTACTAGTGGTTCGCGGACACTAGGTGGCCGTTACATCCACAGAAAATTTGAGCAGATCAACCCCAAAGAGAATCTTTTAAATCCCATTTTAAAGCCTGTAGGCTAGACTAGCAGGGCGTGAAACCAAGGGCGTCAAGGAGAATTTACCCTGTGACCTCCCGATCGACAAGGTACTTAACAACGGGGACTCAAACAGTTGAGCTAACCCTTGGGGCTGGTTGTTATCATCTCTTATTTGAACACTATTATCAAATCTAAGTCCTGATAATTCTTAGCCAATCTTAGTGACAAGTTATATATTGTGTTCCATTGGAATCTATTGCCAAAGAAGTTGTGTATTAATCAACTTTAGAGATATGGGCTGAACTTTATATGGTATCATATTGGTAACTAACTCTGAAAGCTACATAAATATTGCAAAATCCAATTCAGAGGGATTCCTTCGGCACTTATAAAGATATTAAAGAATAGTATCAATGCAGTGGAAGCTATGGCTAATCTAATGAAGTTTTAGGAAAGAGTTAGGAAATTAGAAAGAGTGCTCCAATCAAGTCAAAAACAATTTTGAAAACAAAATATCATTGTAAAATAGGGCACTTGAACAAGGAAGGAAAAAGGGTATTCATCAAAGAAATCAAGAGAACTCAAGTGTTGATGATAAAGAGGATCATATATATGAAAAAAAAAGCATTGACAATAAAAAGCATCATATCATTACATGAAGAAAAAAAGTATGATAATGATCAACATGATTTCGTTAAGTAAAAAAAGGTATTGGATAAGTAAACATAATTGGAGAAAGAGATATGTTAAAAATAAGAAAATACAAGACTATTAATATGACAAAAATGATGAAGTTCAAGAATTTTAAATTGAAATACATAAAAAAAATTAAGAAGAAAACCAAATCTCACCCCAAAATGATACTCAATATAAAATTTATGATACGAGAAATCGAATACATATATTGTTGTCTATACTCTTTTTACGATATGCGAAATTGAATACATATATTATTGTTTATATTCTTTTTCAAATCACTAAAGAAGAATCACATGTATATAATGCTTCTAATTTATTTAGAAATTTAACTACAAATTAATATGTTGGAATTTAAAATAGAGGTATTCACAATTTTTTTCAAATTTTTAATATTATATTTCAATTAAAGTTGTCTATGCTATATCTATTTTTTATTTTACTTTATTCAAAGAAAAAGAGAAGGAAGTGACTTAACATAGAAGACTAAGATCAAAATTTAAGAAAATGAATATGGAACTCATAAAATAATTTTGGATTGTTATATAATTCGTAAATATAAACATTGAAATCAACCATTAAAATTAACTTGTGCTTTAAACTATCAATCCATAATCCATAAGATGACTAAGTATAAGTTAAGGTGTGAACGTTTTTCCATGTTACTTGAAGTTATTGGAAGATTGTCTCACATCCCATGTCAAAATTCCACTCTTACATATGTAAACCTGACATAACGAAATTGTAGAGAAATTGAAATTTGGTGTAAAAATTTCATCTTACATGCAACCAATTAAAAAATTCCTAGTATACAACAAGATAGTGAAAGAGATGTGTAACAAAAGGATGGGAAGGGAAAATAAGTACCCACCAGCCATTGATGTGGGAGGTCATGTTGCTCATCTTATAATTCTTTTCTGGATAAAGTAGTCTGAAAGGAAAATAAAGAATCCACCAAACATTAATGTTTCTTGATCTTGCTAATCTCATGAATAAGTTTAAAGATAGACATTGACCTTTTGTGGTATCAACATAAATGTTCCATATTATATAGATAACCCACTTACATTGTTGCAATGAAATAAATTTATCCTCCCAAATGAAGGTATATGATCAATAAAAGCCTGGGAAAACAAGAACCTTTAATAATAGTTTCATTTAGTTGGTTCTAAAATCCCAATTGACATGAACTAAGGAGGATTTGTACTTAATATACACCAACATTTCAACATCAAAGAACTATGAGTGCACAAATATTTTCAAAATGTTGGAACATTGAGTAGAGAACCACATTTCAATGTACTTTCTGGATAGGAATGATGGTAAATAAAAGTCAACTAAATATTTTTGTAGAATTTTTTTGGTCTAGAATAAAAAATTTCCTTCGGTATTTATTTTATGTTCCCTATTTATAATGCTTTATAATGTTTTTTTATGGATCCATAGGTAGATATATGAGCCTATATGTTGAACAAAATTAAAACATGTAACTCCTTTGTCTCCTCTCAATTGTAATGGACTTCAGCCTCACATGTATGACATATGGATAAGGTAGAATAATGTGAGATAATTGTCATAAGCTTTGTAATTACCTCTGCAAATAATCCTAATTAATCATGAAAAAATCCTAATTAAACATGTAATTCCTTTGTCTCCTCTCAATTGTAATGGACTTCAGCCTCAAATGTATGACATATGGATAAGCTAGAATAATGTGAGATAATTGTTAATATAAGCTTTGTAATTACCTCTGCAAATAATCCTAATTAATCATGAAAAAATATTGACTCTAACAAAATTAGCCAGGTCTTGCTATAAATTCAACATTGCTTTACATTCGTAGAGAAATCCAACCTTGACATTTTGTTGTTATATGTTTCCTTGAAATAAATTGTTTTTAAGTAAGCTTCCATTTATTCTTTTGAGACCCATTAAATGACTAGCCAATTTAACTCCATGATCAACCAATTTAACTCCATGATCATTAACAACATTAACGTCACTATCATCCCCTACCATGCTGAATTGAGCTGACCTGTCCCATTTTTGTTTCATGGGTTTATTTCCATGTTGGTCATATTTGCCTTTATGCTACTCATATTAGCTTTCTCTTATTGGGAAACCATTAATTCTCAAAATAATGGGCAAGCTCTTAAGGTTACCGTTGCGTAAGGTGTAGATAATGAGAATTCAGGGGAAGATATTGAAGAGAAAGTGGTGGTCATAATGGCTGGCAAACAGAATCCCACCTTCTTGATTAGACCTTTAGCAAATTCTTACAATGATTTGGAGGTATAAGTTTAAACAGAAATCCTTAGTAGAGGAGATACTTCACTTTATTTTCTTGCCAGCCTACTGGTACAAGTTTCTTGTACTGTCAAGAGTGAGGTGTTAGGCATGCAATTTGTACAAATTTTGGTGGCACTATAAAAGAGTGGGATTGAACATGATAATTAGTTGGTTTCATACTTGAACATAGCTACAAGAGATGAGGGGACTACACCATGGATATTACAGGTTCATCGACAAAGATCATATTCCATTATTCTGCAATATGCAGTGCTTCAAAGAACACACCGATGACCAAGCCTTACCTCAAAGGTCCTTGTTTTTTCAGAAGATCTACCTCTGATTATATTAGAAGAGAGATGCTCAAAATCTATGAGGAAATGGACAACACCAGAGGTTCTGAGACCATAAAGTGATTAAAGCCACTATTTCTACTTCCAATTCCAAATGAAAGACACATTTTAGTGCCAAAGAAGAAAAAAATATAACATAAAAGAGATCATTCCCATCCACCAGATAAGTATCAGATACCAAACGGCTTTTTGAAAAGGTCAAAGATCCAGAGTTAACAGAAGGAGAGGCTAGGATTGTCTTGACGAGAGCAAATCTCGGATGGCCCTTTTATTGTAGAACTTGATTTTAATAGAGTTCAATATGTTTATATGTCACACACCCTTATTAGAATTTTTTTTTTATTATTATTGTAATTTTTTTTCTTTTTTATTACTATCTTTAAGCAGGTATCCATCCTCAGTTTTATGGAAATGGACATTACGAAAAACCTAATATTCTCCTAATATTTATCTGTTCTAAATCCCGAATGCATTAAAGGCTATGTCAAGATTTGCATTCCATATAAACGTTGTTCCTATATAATCAACACTTTAATTCTCAGGGCTTTCCTCACAATCACTTTTCGAACCCTTGTTAAAATAAAAAAAATCTTTTATCTATAGTCATGTTGTGGCCACCAACAACCCCCCTCTTTGTTTGGTATTAGCGATAACACCAAGCAAATGGGGACCCTTAATAAAAAATCCAAAAAAAACATTTTATCAAAATTTTTGTATTTTAACTCCCTAAAGCTGTGTTGCATCGCGAGAAGAGAGTGAAACGTTTCCCTATGCCCATAATAAGCTGTGAAGAAGCGACGCGAAATTCATCGCATCGCATATATGGTGAAGCACTCTTAAATAGAAACTTAAGGAATCTCCGACGGCCGATATGCGACGTTGCATATCGCAACATCGCATAAGCAGCACATAATGATTGGATGACTAAGCGCGATCTGCGATATCGCGATCTGCGATGTTGCGATCTACGATGTATGTGATCATCAATTCCTGCGATGACACATCTTGACGACGCAATCCTCGATACTGCGATGCGAGTCGCAGAAATCACCCATCGCAAAATTTCCTCGACACAGTATTCAAGGAAAGATGTCTGTAGACCATAATTGGGCACGCCTTAAAAGAAATTAATGATTGTACGCCAAAGTATGCAAGAAGGATTTGTGTTGTGTTTTTCAAAGAGTCAGTTCATTATGGGTGTCATCGTTATGCATTCATTAGAGCTTAAAGCTTTCATGTCAGTCTTTTCATCATTACTCTTTTCCTTTGCGTAAACTGTAAGACAGCAACTAACATAAAGCAATGTCAGGACATATCTAAGGAAAAGGGGAAAGCATCAATACTCGGAGAACAGAGAAGAGATGCCTTCGCAAACGGATGCCTCATGCAACAGGACCACAGATTCCAGAGTATCACTCAACAGATACCGATGTCAATAGGCCATCCAAAACTCAGAGTCAAAGGCGCACAAAAGCAGCATGTTTACAAAAGATCCTGAAGCCTAGACTGGGTAAAGCAAAAAGAAAAAGGTGCTAAAGAGGGAAAACGCACCAGAAAAGCCTGGAACAAAGAACGGAGGCAGTTTTCAATACAGAAAATTGTTCAGAGAGCAAAGTCCCTAACTTATTTAGTCATTCGCAAGGCCGAAAACGGAAATAGAAAAAGCACAATCAGTTTGAGAGAAATTTGGGTTATTACCAAGTATACACACAGTGAATACACCAAGCCAGAGGAAGATTTTCAAAAATATCTTCTAGTTTGCCAGAAAGCGGTGCCAGTGCTTGTTATTTCTATTTTCGTAGCTCAAACGAAAGTAGAAGACGACCAGCCGACTCTTCCCAGGCGAATGTTGCATTTCTAACAGCACTAAGGAGCAAATACAGAAACGGTTAGAAATTAGATTCAAGTTTTAGAAATAAATTTGCTTTAGTAGAAGGGCGGTCATTTAAAACCGTGTCCTAAATTTATGTAATTAAGATTAATTAGTTAGCAGTATTTGAACCCTTCTCAGGCATTTGGAGAAGGGTCCAGAAATTTGTCAAAAAACTTGTCCTCAGAACATGCACTTTTGCACCCTCGGAGCGGGTTTTTGATGAATGGATGGATCGAGATTTATTAATGTTTGCATCTTAATGTCTGCTACTAATGTTGCACTTTTGTACTCTTAGTAGATGTTAGAACAAGTAGAGATAAATCATTGTTGCTTGAGGCTTATGAGTGGAACCAGTCATAAATGGTACTTTTATCTCTTGACCATTTCTACTTATATTCTTAAAGTGATATACAGTTTTCAGTTGTTTATATCTTAATGCATGAATGTGTGGGTTACCATTTGGCACTTCTGTATGGTGGAGTCATTTATTTATGTTTGATATATGAATAACTTATTATGCGATATGTTGTTCACAATGGTTTTGCTTAACTTCTTATGCAGAGTGGTTTATCTTAACTGATTTCTATTCTTATAATAGCTGAATGATCTTTATTACCAGTTATTGTTCGAAATCTCTTTAGATCGCATAATAGAAGAAATACACCCCGGGTTAGCATAGATTAGATGTGTTGTTTCTCATTAGATTACAATAGCATAGAGTTAGTTTAGAAGTCTGAATTAAATTAGCTTTAAATACTCCTAGATCATCATCATCCAACTCTACACACACACACACCCATTAGATTGGGAAACTGGTCCCATTATCCCCAGACGGAGCCACTATACCAAACGGATAAGGAGCTGCCAACCAAGGTCCGGACCGGGTGGGTATCCCCCTTGTTGTCGACCCGATTTTCGAGGCTTCAACATATTTGGCGCTAGAAGGAGGGCCCGAACTATGAATGGCACCTAAATCAAAATCTAAATACCATTCTGAGAGTAAATTGCCCTCATCAACTCCCGCAACTTCCCCAGTACGTTTAAATCCAGAGTCAGAAGTCGCTCGAGTATCAACCGCTGCTACATACCCTAATATTTCAGACCAATTTACCATTGAACCCCCTAAAGTTCAAACTCTGATTCGCAAACTCCAGGGATTTTCTATTTTTACACAGAGGTCTGATAAATCTCAAAGCAGCGTGACTTCATAGTACAATCCTGCTCATTCCCTGACCAGATTAAAGAGTGAAAAATTTGGCATCCAGCCAACTGAATTCCCTCTCCCCACCAGGAAAAGAGCAAGGAAAACACCTCCAGAGTCTGACAGTGAGACTCTTTCATCTACGTCATCCATTTCAACTCCCTCACCGCGAAGTCAGCCACCCACATCTTCATTCCAAACCACTCATCCATCTTCCACAACCTCTCCTCTTCAATCATCAAAGATCATAATATCTTCATCTTCCCAGCATCAGGGAACATCCTCTGCACTTTCATTTACTAGCAGCTCAACGATGGCCCAGTCTCCATGGAACAATCCTGGGGCAGTTTTAATGCCTCCACCCCTGAGCCAAATACCGACCCATCCTAAGAAATGGCTACCCAAATTCAATCCAGAAGCAGGCATGCTAGCTGAAGAGCATATTAATAATTTCATGCTTTCTGTCAATCTCAACGGAGTTACCAACGAGGATGTTGTCATCTGGCTTTTTCCCTATACAATGCAAAGAACAGCTGGGTCATGGTACTTTTCATTACCTTCCGGGTCTATCACAAGTTGGGACATTTTTCAAAGTCAATTCCTTACCAAGTTTGGTGATGACAGATCAACGACGACGTTAATCAATGACCTATCCAATCTTAAAGCTGACGCTAGAGAACCCATCAAAGATTTCAATTTACGGTTTAATAAAATCCTCAACAAAATTCCCACTGCTTCCCATCCCAGCGAAGAAGTAAGATGTGAATGGTATATTACGGCCTTACCATCAAACTTGGAAATCTTCGTGGATAGGGAAAATAAGACAACCTTAGTTGAAAACTTGACAGAGGCGATAACAGTAGAGAAATGCGTAGTAGCCTTGGAAAAAAGATCTGCGAATGTGGGATTTCATCCTCCCGCAAGAAGAAGATCAAGAAGCATTTTCGGTTAGCACACGAAGCAAAAATCAACTTGATCCTCCCCAAACTACCCCTAAGCAGAAGGGCGCAAGCCCTGCAACAAAAGATAAAGTCGCAACAAAGAAAACAACCGCTAAAGCGACTCAATCTAGCCCAGTCCAATCAGATCAAACACATCCATCAAGAACACTAATTGTGTCGGATGAAATGGAGTACAATATTATTGATGACATGAAAAAGACTAGGGCTAATATCACTCTTTATGAATTTAGCAAATTGAAACATCAACAGAAGATAATGATGAAAGAATTACATGACGTGCCTACTACATCTTTGCCTACAACTGTAGCTTCCCACAACATGGGAAGACCTCCAACCGACACGATCAATAAAGTTGACCCAAATGACATTGCCTTGATTGGAGGAAGATCGAGGTCTCACACTCCCCCTTTTCTTCTCACTTATAAAATTTTCAATAAAAATGTTCACAATTGTTTGGTAGATTCTAGTGCTTCAACGAATATTATACCCAGATCAATATGTGCCAAGTTGAATTTTCAACCACAAAAATCCGCAGTACGCATAGTTCAGCTTGATCGATCTCAAGTCGAAGTGATTGGTGAACTTAATCAAGTGACCATAAGATTGTCGTCTAACCCGAAGGTATGTCAGGTTATTGACATTCTAATAGCTGATATCCCAGAATTTTATGGCTTGATTCTTAGCAGGGATTGGTCCGAAAAGCTCCATGGATATTTCTCAACTGACTGGTCGCACATGTGGTTACCCTACAATGGTAAACCGAATCAAATAAAGGTTGAACGAGAGTTACACCAGAAGTACATAGTAACAGAATTGGAGGGAGAAAATTAAGCAATAGCATACAACAGCAGTATCATAGGCAATTACTCGGTAGATTCTTTCCTCGACAATTTCAATGCTCATACCTCACCTTACTTAAAAAATTCAGTTTTGTCCCAAGTAGAAAATTTTTCCCAAACTGATAATTCAAAGTGTGTTAATTTTTTAGATAAACCTGTAAATACATCTTTGTTTTGGAAATTATATTTTGATCGCTCTAAATCTAATGAGGGAGCAGGAGTAGGATGCGTTCTGATTAGCCCAGACGGAAATAAGACCATGCTTACGTGCAGACTTGAATTCGATTGCACAAACAATATAGCGGAATACGAGGCCTTGGTGCAAGGCCTATACAAAGCAATCGGGTTGAACGTTAAGTACCTTCGAGTCTTCGGAGACTCTGAGATTGTCGTCAAATAGGTACGTAACACCATACATTGCCTATCAGGTCATTTGAAACACTATCAATCTTTAGTACAAGATCTGACTGTACATTTCATAGCATTCAATATTTCTTCAATCCCAAGACTCCAAAATGCGAGCGCAGACCTGTTAGCTAACGCAGCCTCTAGACTTATTCCCTCCGAAGATTTTAGTCCAAATAGATTCTCAATAGAATTAATCTTTAGACCGTCCATCCCTGACAACATTACAAACTAGAGAGTATTCAATGACGATCCTGACATTGTAAATTTCCTCACTTCTGAAGGATCCTACTCCAATCAAATAATAGACGAAGACCATCATGATCGACAAATACAACAAAATAGCATTGATAATGCTATACCTAAATCGGTGGTTAAGTTAGAAGACTTATATGATTTGAAAAGTCGATTTAAAAGGTCTACCAATTCTAAGCTCTACAGTTCAACTGTGAACTACGAATTAGTAAACCTAGGAACCGATGATAAACCACAAAACGTTAATCTAGGCCACGGCCTAGCCACTGAAGAAAAATTAGCGTATATCCGTCTTTTGAGACAGTACAAAAATGTTTTTGCCTGGAATTACGATGAGCTGAAGACATACGACACTTCTATCATTCAACATACTATCCCTATGATTGACAATGTAAAACCTGTCCAACAGAAACTTTGAAAAATCCACCCCAATTTAGAAAATCAGATAAAAACTGAGCTAAATAAGTTATTGAGAGCCAGAATAATTTTCCCCGTCAGACATTCCAAATGGGTCTCCAATATTGTACCTGTTAGAAAGAAAAACAGATATATTAGAATCTGTATCGATTTCCGGAATCTCAACAAAGCCTGTCAAAAAGACAATTTTCCCCTCCCACCTATGGAGCAAATATTACAGGCAGTAGCAGGCTCAAAATTAATGTCTTTTTTGGATGGATTTTCAGGATACAATCAAGTGCTGGTACATCCGACGATCAGTTAAAAACCACATTCCGAACTAAATGGGGCACATACACATATCGGAAAATGCCATTTGGTTTGATCAATGTCGGCGCTACATTTCAGAGAGCCATGGACATCGCATTCAAAGGTTTAGTCAATAAATCTGTAGTGATTTACCTGGATGATATAACAGTGTACTCCAAGAAGCGAAGCGACCATCTCAAAGACTTGAAACAAATCTTTTAACGATGTTTAAGTTATGGGATTTCACTTAACCCAAAGAAATCTTTTTTCGCATTAAGTGAAGGAAAACTTCTAGGATTCATAGTGTCAAAATCTGGTATTCACATTGAACTTGACAGAATCAAAGAAATTTCTGAAATATCTATGCCTCATAACAAAAAAGCCATGCAATCTTTCCTTGGTCAAATCAATTTTGTGAAGAGATTTGTCCCAGATTTTTCACGTATTTTTTCTCCTTTGCAAAACATGATTAAAAAGAATTCAAATTTTAAATGGGGTCAAGATGAGCATGAAGCATTCAACCTGATCAAACAAGCTATCATTAACGCTCCATCTTTAGCAACCCCGAATTTTTCAGAATCTTTTATCTTATACACATTTGCCTCAGAGAAACCTTATGCCGCGATTCTAACTCAAGCAAATCAAGAGAAAGCGGAAGCTCCAATCGCATTTTTTAGCTCGAATTTACAAGGTGTTGAACTCAACTATTCAGACATAGAGAAACAGGCATATGTTGTTTTCAAAGCGATCAAATATTTCAGACCTTTCTTACTTAAAGCCCATACTAAGGTCATAGTACCGTTTCCAGCGGTAAGAAACCTTCTAATACAAAAAGATGTGGGCGAAAAAAGAGTAAAATGGATCACCGCTTTACAAGAATACGATCTTGAGATCAAACCAACAAACATTGTAAGAGGTCAAGGCTTCTGCAAAATGTTGGCTGGAGCATCGCAAATTCCTAAGAATTCATCTGAAGAGGTACATACAAATGAGGTAAGCCTAAATGATGCAGAGTCATTATATGCTGACACCATTTATTTTCTTAAGAATGGGTATGCTCCATCACACCTGGATCACACCAAGAAAAGAGCTCTGAGATTGAAAGCTAAACAATACCAGCTCATAAATGATGTTCTGTTTAAAAGGAATTACGATTCTGTGCTTCTTAGGTGTCTTGAGAAAACTGAAGCCGAAAAGGTTTTGCAGGAACTCCACGATGGACCAGCGGGCAAACACTATGCTGGAGATTCTACTGCACATAAAATCTTACGTGCAGGATATTATTGGCCCACGTCATTCAAAGACTCACACAGTTACGTGAGGAAATGCCAAGTCTGCTAGACTACTGCAGGGAAACAAAAGAAACCATCCATGCCACTACAACCGATAAACATCGAGCAACCATTCAGTCAGTGGGGCTTGGACATAATAGTTGGGATCGTTCCTCACTCTTCTAAGCAGCATAGGTACATCCTCACGGCAACAAATTATTTTACTAAATGGGTAGAAGCAGTTCCTCTCAAGACAGCTAATTCTGAAAACATTATTGAATTCATAGATCAATTTGTAATCACTAGGTTGGGATTGAAAGTGGCCTTAATGTTTGATAATGCCTCATACTTTTCTGGAAATACAATGACTGAGTTTGCACTTAAAAGAGGGTTAAAACTGAAATATTTGGCCAACTACTATCCACAAGGTAATGGATTGGCTGAATCGACAAATAGAAACCTGATCAGGATTATTAAAAGAACAGTTGACCAGAACCAAAAGAATTGGCACAAAGCATTGGTAAATGCTTTATGGGCAGATAGAATAACAAAGAAAGCTTCAATCGACACTTCTCCCTTTAATTTAGTTTATGGGAAAGAAGTGGTTCTTCCAACTCACTTAGTCATCCCCTCTTTGTCTTTAGTACAACACATCGATGAGGTATCTACTTCCTCCATACAACTAAGACAAATGGAAATAATTAAATTAGAAGAATGACGAGAACAATCTAAGAAAACACATGCTCATCACCAAGCGCTGATAAAATCCTCTTTTGACTCAAGCATAATGACCAGAAAGAATGTTCAGATGGGAGATTTAGTTTTGAAATGGGATAAGGCTCATGAAGAAAAGGGAAAACATACAAAATTTTAGAAAATGTGGCTTGGTCCTTTTCAGATTGTAGAAGTCATAGGCCCATCAATGTTTGTGTTGCAGGATTTAGTAAGTAGAAGGGATTCTCTGCCTGTTAATGGACAGATCCTTAAAATATATTTTCCATAGAAGATCACTCTTCTATTTTTGTAGGATATTTTTAGTTTATTTGTTTTTTTTCTCTTTCTTATAAATAAAACCAGTTGTAGATGGTTACTAAAGGGGTTCATGAAAAAGACACCAATTCTCTATCAGATTTTGAGCTTTTTGCTTGTACAAGTAGCAAATTTTTTGAAAAATCTGATCTTTATTATTGACAGATAGAGTTAACTTTAGCCTAAATATGATACTAGTTTCAATTTCAAAAATTTGATGAAAACAACCTTTGGTGAAAAAATTGTTTTATATTACCACAATGAAAGGTATCAATAATAAAATAAATATTCTCTATAAAACCGCTGTTTTCAAACTCTATTATTGTCGTCCAGAGCTTTCTTAAGGAAAAAAAATGACTTCCTCCCTGCTAAAGGAAATCGCAGCATTCAGAGGAACAATCCGAGAAAACACTATATCTCAAAGAATAAGAGGTCTCATCACGAGCCGGCTTATCATGATCACAGATATTATAACTTGCTGACTTTGCCAATACTGTTCACCAAAACAGGGCAACGACTCAAGATTGTTGCAATTAAAAGACAAGGGGTCTCATCACCAGCCAGCTTCTTCAACAAAAGTGTAAATCAAGTGAATGACTGTATCATAATTTGGCCACCAAACCAAGACATTGTTCTTTAGAGAATAAAAAAGGAAAAAGTGTTAAAAGGGGTTTTTCTCTGAAAAATTGTAAACAGCCTTAAGCAGGATAGAGGATCATTGCTGGGTAACAGGTAACCCTGTCGAGGCTATGGACGCTTGTGGGCAGCAGAGCCTCCACCTATGACAAATGAGCATATTTTAAAAGCCAGCATGCAGAGAAGACCTTATTTTATCTTTAAAAGACCAAGTAATGTCTGGTGTGAATACAAGGACTAAGCCTGAGGAAACAAACGATTGGAATATAAAAAAGTTGAGACAAAATATCATTGACAGGATAAGGCATAATGTACTCTATCTATCCATAACAAAATTTAGACATATGAAAATTTTTCTGCTTCGGAAGTTAAAATTCAATAGAAAAGCAGAGATAACTGGTTCTTCACAGTGAATCACCATTCTTGTCGCCACCAACAACCCCCCTCTTTGTTTTGTATTAGCGATAACACCAAGCAAATGGGGACCCTTAATAAAAAATCCAAAAAAACCATTTTATCAAAATTTTTGTATTTTAACTCCCTAAAGTTGTATCGCATCGCGAGAAGAGAGTGAAACGTTTCCCTATGCACATAATAAGCTGCGAAGAAGCGACGCGAAATTCATCGCATCGCATATATGGTGAAGCACTCTTAAATAAAAAACTTAAGGAATCTCCGACGGCCGATATGCGACGTCGCATATCGCAACATCGCATAAGCAGCACACAATGATTGGATGACTAAGCGCGATCTGCGATATCGCGATCTGCGATGTTGCGATCTGCGATGTATGCGATCATCAATTCCTGAGATGACACATCTTGACGACGCAATCCTCGATACTGCGATGCGAGTCGCAGAAATCACCCATCGCAAAATTTCCTCGACACAGTATTCAAGGAAAGCTGTCTGTAGACCAAAATTGTGCGCGCCTTAAAAGAAATTAATGATTGTACAGCAAAGTATCCAAGAAGGATTTGTGTTGTGTTTTTCGAAGAGTCAGTTCATTATGGGTGTCATGGCTATGCATTCATTAGAGCTTAAACCTTTCATGTCAATCTTTTCATCATTACTCTTTTCCTTTGCGTAAACTGTAAGATAGCAACCAACATAAAGCAATGCGCAGGAAACATCTAAGGAAAAGGGGAAAGTGTCAATACTCGGAGAACAGAGAAGAGATGCCTTCGCAAACGGATGCAGCATGCAACAGGACCACAGATTCCAGAGTATCACTCAACAGATACTGATGTCAATAGGCCATCCAAAACTCAGAGTCAAAGGCACACAAAAGCAGCATGTTTACAAAAGATCCTGAAGCCTAGACTGGGTAAAGAAAAAAGAAAAAGGCACTAAAGAGGAAAAACGCACCAGAAAAGCCTGCAACAAAGAATGGAGGCAGTTTTCAATAATGAAAATTGTTTAAAGAGCAAAGTCCCTAACTTATTTAGTCATTCGGAAGGCCGAAAACCGAAATAGCAAAAGCACAATCAGTTTGAGAGAAATTTGGGTTATTACCAAGTATACACACAGTGAATACACCAAGCAAGAGGAAGATTTTCGAAAATATCTTATAGTTTGCCGGAAAGCGGTGGCAGCGCTTGTTATTTCTATTTCAGTAGCTCAAACGAAAGGAGAAGACGACCAGCCGACTCTTCCCAGGCGAATGTTGCATTGCTTACAGCACTAAGGAGCAAATACAGAAACGGTTAGAAATTAGATTCAAGTTTTAGAAATAAATTTTCTCTAGTAGAAGGGTGGTCATTTTAAAACCGTGTCCTAAATTTATGTAATTAATATTAATTAGTTAGAAGTATTTGAACCCTTCTCAGGCATTTGGAGAAGGGTCCAGAAATTTGTCAAAAAACTTGTCCTCAGAACATGCACTTTTGCACCCTCAGAGGGGGTTTTTGATGAATGGATGGATCGAGATTTATTAATGTTTGCATTTTAATGTCTGCTACTGATGTTCCATTTTTGTACTCTTAGTAGATGTTAGAACAAGTAGAGATAAATCGTTGTTGTTTGAAGCTTATGAGTGGAACCAGTCATAAATGGTACTTTTATCTCTTGACCATTTCTGCTTATATTCTTAAAGTGATATACAGTTTTCAGTTGTTTATATGTTAATGCATGAATGTGTGGGTTACCATTTGGCACTTCTGTACAGTGGAGTCATTTATTTATGTTTGATATATGAATAACTTATTATGCGATATGTTGTTCACAACTGTTTTGCTTAACTTCTTACGCATAGTGGTTTATCTTAACTGATTTCTATTCTTATAATAGCTGAATGATCTTTTTTACCAGTTATTGTTCGAAATCTCTTTAGATCGCATAATAGAAGAAATACACCCCGGGTTAACGTAGATTAGATGTGTTGTTTCTCATTAGATTACAATAGCATAGAGTTAGTTTAGAAGTTTGAATTGAATTAGCTTTAAATACTCCTAGATCAACATCATCCAACTCTACACACACACACACCCATTAGATTGGGAAACTGGTCCCATTATCCCCAGTCGGACCCGCTATACCAAACGGATAAGGAGCTGCCAAACAAGGTCCGGACCGGGTGGGTATCCCCCTTGTTGTCGACCCAATTTTCGGGGCTTCAACAAGTTAGCGAGGGGATAACCATTATTTTCTTTGAATTTATTTACACCCCATATGTTCATTCACTAGGACTACATTTCCTCTTTCATATTTCCGCCATTATAAATGATCAAATGTGAACATAAGGATGGAAGGAAACACTAAAAGAGTCATGAGACATAGTTCTGAGAAGTAAAATGCAACTGATTCTGCAAGGAATTTAAATATGGAAAAAAGAAGAAACCAGAACTTTTGTTCGAAGTGTGACCGAGTACTCTGTGCAGGTGCAAAATTGCATTAAGGCATTTACAAATAGTTAGGAAAACCAAGAAAGAAGGTGCTAACTTGATTTACAGAAAAGTCACAAATTCCTCATGTTCATTTCTATATCAGTATTAGATGTATTATTGTTCTCATTGTGGGCGTAGATAAGATATCAGTATTAGTTGAAACTCCATCATTTTAACATTGCACACCTAGCAACAAACATTCACATGAATTACGATTACCACTAATGAAAAAACATATTAAGGTAAGAAAAAGGATATCCACCAGTTACTGCTGAATGTGTAAAGTAATATTTAAAACAAGTTGTAGCTTAGATAGAATTAATTAATTGCATATATTGTGGTGGGTAAATGTGCACAATACTTCTTGTACAACTATACTTGGAAACACATCATTGCACACAAGAACATGGAAGCTATGAGTGTATTTGAACAAAAATTCCCCAAACAATAACCTTTCTTTAGTAGTATATATACATAAATATATATGAAAGCTTCTATGAGTGTACAACGATTACATAAAAATAGAGATGGATAACATTATAAATTAATTAATTTATATCCATTCAAGTGGATTTTCGGAGCATATCAGACAGTTAACATACGAGGATGATACAAATATTTTCATAGGACAACGTGTTATCACACTGTTTTCATAATTCCTAGACATTATGAAAACACAATGTTATCATAATTCCTATACGTTATGAAAACACATAAACTAGACACTCAATTACATGGTTAGTAATCCAACGAAAAAAAAAGTCTTGTAAGCAACAAAACACATCACCATACTCAATTGTAACAAGGCATTCTGCCTGGTAATGAAATAAGGGTTGCAGATTTTTGAGGAGGTTAGATCAAAAATTCTGTGTTAGAGTATAACACCATTCTCAACCATAACTAATTGATAACATCCCATTGGTAATAGGGAGTTAAAAGTTAAAACCTTACATCACCTATTGCTCTACACAATGACAATATAGACAACTACATATGTTAAGCATTATGTTAAGATGAGAAAACCTTTTTGTTTATATATCAGTAGTCTGCAGTAATAATTTGTGATGAAACAACACACAATAATTACGCAAAATATTATAAGTGAATAAGCATACACAAATTAGTACAAGATAACAATGCAATATTAAGGTACTAAAAATTCATGTGGTCTAGATTCTTCTATTACTACCTACGTAAGAAGCTAAATAATATTTATAGCCACTAATTGAGCTTCTCTTCTCTGTTGTATACTAATAGTTTCATTGTCCTTAAAGAGGGTGTGAGTAAACTATCAATTGCACAATTCTTAATAAGGGTGTATACATAAAATAGATACTATTGTATAGTCCTAGAGGAGGACATATGAAAATATAACAAAATAATACTAGAGACGTCAAAAAAATTGACCATTGTGTAATGCTTAAAGAGGATAGATAATATTCACTAGGAACATCGACATTATAGAAAAACTTATACAAGTAAGACCCATTAACATATTTATAATTGGTCATGGTCATAGAATATGTCATCATGGTTCATATAAGATAATACCAAGAATAGTATTTTGGTGTGCCATAGTCATTAGTATTTGTTAATTTGTGCATCCAACAAGTTGTTTCCCTCTAAATGGATTTGGATCACTAAAAATCCTTCTCATGAGCTAAATTTGAAGAAACAAGGGTAGTTATTTTCCTGATATTCATTGTACCTGGTGGTCCTATCTTAAAGAAACATTAGGATTTGCATTTTTGAGCATTCGCGTAACAACAACACCTGAGCCCTTGCCTCATATTGATCATTCCATATAAGAAACATTGTTCCAGGGTTGAGTAAACCATCCTAATTGTGGGTGTACCTTTGGCATATGCATCAATAACAGGGCCTAAAGGTATTGAGCACCTCGTATCGTTCCATTTAGGAAGTGCTCCAAACTTGTAATACTAGTATATGGTGATTTTTCCAGATAATTCTAGTTTGTAAGATACTTACAAATGGGCTTGGGGTAAGGTTCATAACCTTCCTCCCAACCATTCTAGACAACCTACCATTCCCTAGCTTGTGAAACCTATCCTTATGTCCATACCATATATTCCAGAGGTTTGCTTTGCCTCCACCCTGCACATAGGTTCTTAGTCATAGGCTTGTGCAGGGGTTTCATAGTTAATATTTCCTCCACCCCTCAGCTGATGAGGTACACCGGATGTCCAGTTCCCAACCCTTTCTTATTTTAGTTATTCTAAGAATTTTCCTCCACCCTCATGTTACTTAGAAACTCCACCAAATACTGGAAATCCAGAGCATACTAGTTTTGAGTATTCAACAAGGAGACTATGCTAGGGAAGCCAAAGGTCTCACCAGAGGTCTCAACCCTTTATCCTATGAAGGGCTCCAGAAATGAGATCTCCACCCCCAATCAATAATTGTGAAAAAAAAAATAAGGAATTTATGAGTAGAGACTAATGGCTGAGAAGTACAAAGGATTACCTACTTGTTTCCCCACCAACCAGCTGGAAAGTAATTAGGTCAAATTATCAGGACTACCAATTATTTTCTTTGAAAGAAAATAATAGTCAAGAAAGATCATTTCTACTAGTATACGTACATAAATGACAAAGTTACATGTTTTCCACTGTAGAAATGGTAAGGACACTTAATCAAATTCCATATCCTAGTGTATTACATACAATAGGTATTAATTCCTGTAACCCAAGTATAATAGGCAGTGTGAAATAAAAGTCATGGTTGGCCTCACATTATTGGGTTTAAGTTGTATATCTTTATCAACAAGACATTGTATATGGGAATACACCCTAGCATACAACATACATCTTAATTAACAAAAAATTTTGAACAATCAAAGTCTTAAAAATTAAACCCTACTATTGAGGCATTAAATAGGCAAAAATAAATATGAAGAATATAACCCTAAAGGTTTTTTAGGATGTCGTGACTAACCTCTAGTGCTGAACATCCCCCGCTATCGTTGTAAAGCCCACCACACAATTTGGAAATGATGCTCTTTTTTTGTAGCCACCCATTCCCTAAGTTGAGCTCTCCCGATGTTTATTCAATAATTATAAGTGACCAACTTAAAGAAGTACCACTATGTTAGTGGTTGAGGCCTCATTAATTGTAGTTTAGTCAATTGTTAGGGCTTTGATGAATTAAACAATATTTATTATTATATTTGTAGGAGTAGTGTATTTATGATATTTCACATGTATACAATGATAACTAAGAAAGTGTTTACCATAATCATGCAAATTCAACTTCAGTGAGCACGCCAGGATAATAAAAAAATATTTACCGTATGTTTACAAAGAAAAGGTGGCCAAGGTCATATTTACATTACATACATGAGTGTACTAAGACTACGACCATTAGCACCATATTTTCATATTTACAACATGGAGAAGGTCATTACAGTTGATTTAACGTCTAGTTAGAAGTGTTTACCCACTTAAATATTCAAATATATTCCTTTTTAATGTCAAAAAGTACCTTTGAGGTTGTTAGACCCCTATACTACTAGTGTAACCCCTTATTGTTATTAGTAAAACCAACTTATTATATTGATGTACCCATGTAGTGCCCATATTGTTACTATTGTGCCACATAGAAGCCCACTATTATTATTATTGTGCCCTTACATTATTATTGTTATGTCGGCTCTGATTATGTTATGACCCCTTAGACTCTTATATATAGAAAGGAGGTCTTTTCATTTGTATCATCCAAAAATTGTTCATTTATGTAATATAAAGGATGTTTCCCCTCGAAGAGGCTAAATTCTAAGGTGTTGATCTATGTTTTCTATCTTTTTCTTGAGTTGGTTTCATAACATTTGGTATCAGAGCTTTGGATTCTAGGGTTTCGCTGCTCCAATCAGGTCATCATGGAATTCTCACTATAACTTTTTTTCTGCGACATTTCAGAAGCTGGAAAAAAAGCACATTTGAGAAGAAATCGCACTGAACCTCGGTTCCAAATTTTAGAGCTTTTCACGGTATATTTGTGGAGATATGATCTAAGGAAGTTGGTCTTTTTGCAGACTCCCGAATTACATTCCAAACAGGTGACCTGGGGAAAGCATCATAAATTTCTCTCTGGGGATCGGATTGAAATTTTGTAAGAAGGTACAGAAAGAGGACGGACTGTAGTTTTTTGTATATATTTTTCAGATCCAAAGGTCGAAACAATGACACGTGGCACTTCATACAAGTTCGCTCTTCTGGAAAGGTCTATAATCAGGTCAGCTTGGGAGATTGTGCATAACTCTTTCTTAGAGAATCCAATTTGGATCAGACTGGTGGCATTGGAAAGAGGACACAGAGGGCTACTATAGGTCGCAATTTCAGGACTTAAAGATCTAAAAGTACAGAGTTACAATCGTTTCAAGGTCGAGATCCTAAAATAAAGAAAAAGCAAGATGAAGAAGTTTGATGGCAAGGATTCGGTAAATTGGATACTTCAGATGGAGAAATATGTTGATCTACATGGTGCACAACTGTTACAAAAGGTATGTATTGCATCATCATATCTAGAACCAAATCAATTTTTATGGTACGAAGGGCTTTGTTCTCGTAAATAACTCTTTACATGGTCAATTTTCACAGAGGAAATGATAGCACATTATGAGGATACAAAGAGCAACACCTTCTTTAGAGCAACACCACAATAATTTGAAAGAGTAAAAGGGCTTTGTGACATAGTGGAAAGAAAAATTATGGAAACCAGGAAGCATACCCCTCACAACTATAAAGATGGAAGTGTTGTTTCTCCTAGCCTTCCACAACCTACAAGGGTTACACCACAACAATTGGAAGAAAAAAGAGAAAAAGGGCTTTGTTACAATTGTGATAGCAAATGCACTAAAAGTCATAAGTGTGCTGAGAAGAAATTATTTTACGTAGAATATGAAGAGGAGGAAGAAAAGGATCAAGAAACATCAAAAGAAGAAGATATATGCTAGGACCCCACCCCATAGAAAGAAGAAATGAATCAAACCATATCTTGTAAAGCATTGGCAAGAATTACCACTCCTCAAACTCTCAAGATAGAAGGGCATATCAAGAAGAAAAATGTGCAAGAAGTGAAAGATCACATCAAGAAAGAAGAAATGAATCGAACCATATTTTGTAATTCATTGTTCAAAATTACCACTCCTCAAACTATCAAGATAGAAGGACATATCAAGAAGAAAAATGTTCAAGAAGTGAAACATCACATTGAGCATCAAGAAATGAATCCGACCATATCTTGTAAAGGATTGGAAGAAATTACCACTCCTCAAACTCTAGAGATAGAAGGACATATCAAGAAGAAAAAGGTTCAAGCAGAGAAAGATCACATCGAGCATCAACAACAAGTTCTCCAACTTTTAAAGGATAATGCCACCTCGATGCAAAATCAAACGAAACAACAGGTAGATCAACATTGTAGCGAAAAATGTTTTGATGTAGGTGATTGGGTATTTTTACTGCTACATCTCAAGCAAGCTATTTATGAGAAGGAAATGTTGGTAATACTACATGCACTTAAAAAATGGTGACCTTACCGAATGGGAAGACTCTTCAAGGATGAGGATGTGGAAGCATTTTTTTGTGGCATTTCTATTATCCAACCAGACTGGATAAACGAAGCAAGGTATGAATGGAAGAAGGAGGAAGAAGTATGGCCACTTATTCAAAAGTTGCAAAAGATCCCAATTCAAACAATATTGCCAGATATTGAAGAGGAAGGAAAAATCATATTGGAACCTGGAGTAGTCATAGAAACAATAACCCGATAGCTACGAAATCAATCAATTTCAGAATATCTCATCAAGTGGAAGAACTTATCTACTGAAGATTCCACATGGGAGGACAAGAATTTTATACATAAGCATCAAGAACTACCCAAGCGTTGAGGACAATGCTTTTTGAAGGAGAGGGGCATGTTAGGCTCCTATACTACTAGTGTAACCCCTTATTGTTATTAGTACAACCCACTTATTATATTGATGTACCCATGTAGTGCCGATATTGTTACTATTGTGCCACATAGAAGCCCACTATTGTGATTATTGTGCCCTTACAATATTATTTTTATGTCGGCTCTGATTATGTTATGACCCCTTAGACTCCTATATATAGAAAGGAGGTATTTTCATTTGTATCATCAAAGAATTGTTCATTTATGTAATGTAAAGGAGGTTGCCCCGTCGAAGAGGATGAATTCTAAGGTGTTGATCTATCTTTTCTATCTTTTCCTTGAGCTGGTTTCATAACAGAGGCTATATAAAAAAATAATAAACTTGTTTGCCAAAATGGTAGTCGACAGAATATATCCTTAGTGTCCCTTGTGCTACAAAAAATACTTCACGAACTCTCATTGAATAACAAATTTGTTTACCAAAATGGTAGCGAAGTGAATAGATCCTCGGTGTCCCTCGTTCTCCATAAAATGGTTCACCAACTCTCCTTGAATTGAGATTTAATAAGAAAAGAAAACAAAATAATTTTGAACTAGGTCCCAAAATAACAAAAAATATTAATTTAGCCTACCTATTTGATCAATGAGGAGGGTTTCTTGGGAAGCACAAAGACATGTTAGTCCTTCACAACCAAGTAAATATACATTGGAAGACTGTAACAACACATGGTTGCTAGGCACTATAGAAGGGGCATGCTTTGGAGATTCAGAGGTCTAATAAAATTAAGATCATTATCATTGGAAATATGATGGATCAACGTATTACATATCAAGATTTGACATCTTGAAGTGCTACAGGTGTTGCGAGAAAGGTTGTAGAAGTTAGCTCTCTAGAGATCAGGTCATTATTCAAATTATGGAAAAGCGAACTTTAAGTGGACAATTTGCAAATGATAATTTTATCATTTAAAGATAAAAATTCAAGGAGGGAATGTCAACCATTAGTACCTAGCAAAAATCATCAGTTTTATGCATAATCTTCATAATGAAAATAGTGACCATGGATTAGGTAACAAGCATAGTACTCAACCATTTCACGTTGACAACATATTGGCCATTAAATGATCCCCATTCTTATGAGTACCCACAAGTATGATGTCTATATCATTTTCAAACCAGTATCGATCTTTTGGATTTTCATTTCCAATTAGCCTTAGCCCTTAGATATTAGGTGCTTAGGCTATAAAATTATGTTATGGAAACATTTACTGACAACATTTAGGTATTAGCATCTTACATTGTGATATTATGTTATGAAAACATTTAATGTTAATGTGATGTACATCATTATTCGAATGCTTTTATATAATATATTCAATCAAGTAATCATTATTAGTTCAACAGTTAAGAAAACTATAACACTAAGAAAATGAGTGGGAAACATTGTCATGTTTATGTATACAATTCACAATTAATAAAAGAATCAAACAAGTATTTTCTTCCCCTTCAATATTGCTCTCTCATGTCTTGTAAATCTTTCAATATTTCAAATCTACTTAACATGGTATGAAAACACAAAAAAATGAAAGTCCAAGAAATTTGTACCACTATGTATGACCTAAGATTTGAACATTGGCTAAATAGAATTATAGAAACTAATAAGACACAAATGCTCTTGAACACTGTGAAAAGTAGATATATTAGCCATGTATGACGACTCTATATCCATAAGAGAACTTGTGCCAAAAATGATGGTAACGCATGCATAGAAAACTATAGTGATCGTAGAAGTAAAATTTGGCACTAATGTTTCTAGAGGAAATGATAATAGCACAAGAAGATTTTGTAATGTGAAACAATGTGTGAAGGAGAACGAAAATATGTATGGATGTAGTGTCAGTTTTTTCTAGTCCAACAACTATGTTTATATATATATATATATATATATATATATATATATATATATATATATATATATATATATATATATATATATATATATATATATCTATATATATATATATATATATATATATATCAATTTTGAATAAAAAAACCCTACTTTTAAACAAAATATATATTACTTGCATCTAAATTTTGAAGGATAGATTTGTATAAAGTTATTTTGTAGATTTCATGTCTCTACAATGAAGACAATAAAATATACAAAATTGTGTTGATCAGGTTGTAATCTAGTGGTAGATTGGTGAGATAAACAAAATTGCTTAGTTTTTATTGTTAGTGCACCCTTTCCAGAGTCTATAGATGAAAAGGGTTCACTTACGAAAAGAAAAAGAAGAAAAATAAGTCTAATCTCCAATGACAAGCAAATATTTCTAATAATATGTAGGGCGGAAACCAGTTAGGAACTGTCATGTCTAAGTTGTCACCCTGATCTCGCAATAGAAATTTTACCATGAGGCATCTTGCCACAGGGATTAGTTCCGTAGTAGAATTTTTCCAATGGGGATTTGGCAGCAGGAATGAGTGTAAGTATGTCATTAAAGGGTTTACATGGAGGGTTATAAATATATTTATCTACTCATATTGCCTAATATTAAGTTATTACAAAATGGCAGGGCCATTTCTTGAAATAATTCTTCTTATTATGGGTACAAATATTACAAATGTTCAAAAATCTTCCAAATTTGTATCAGCTATATTTTTCCCACTTCGCTCATGGTTGAAATTTCAAACAACTTTAATATGTTGTTAAATAATGAATCCATACAGGTGAGGATAGTTTTTAGATAGGAGGAATGACCTGTTATAGAGTTTTAGTGAACCCAACGTTTCAGACTACCAAGTGAGTCCATCATCAGGGGATGTGTCAATAGATATTCTTCATATCTTAATGATGTATCCAAGAGCTAGATTTAGGTTATATATATTGGAAATTGAAGAAAAGATGTAAGAAAATGGGTCGGCTAGATTTTCATTTATTTATTTAATTAGTTAATTATTATTCTTTATTTAATATATTAATTATGATTTTTTTTTAATTAACTAATTAATAGGTTTATAACTTAATTGATTTTATTATTTACCTACTATGTTTATTAATTTTATTTAAATATATGGTTTAATAGATTTATTAATTAATTAAGGGTTGGTTAATTAATTAAAAAAGGTTTGTAGATGACATATTTGCCGAGTGGAGTCACGGAAAAGAAAAACTTGACCTATTCCTCAATCATCTAAATAGCCTATCTGACCATATAAAATTCACTATTGAAATTGAAAAGAACAACGAGCTTCCCTTTCTTGATATCCTTCTAACAAAAAGAAATGGGTCTCTTGGTTTCCAAGTTTATAGAAAGAAAACCCATACAGAAAGATATCTTCATGCAAATTCCCATCACCACCCTAAACAGAAGATTGGCATCATTAGGACCCTAACCACTACGGTAGCCAAAATATCTGATCATGACCATTTAAATGATGAACTCAACCATCTACACAAAGTGTTTGAACTAAATGGCTACAATAGAAATACCATTAAGAAAGCCATGCACCTATCTCTAATCAAGAATAACAAGGACATCAAAAGTCAAAATTTATCAACTCCTAATGTCTCCCTGCCTTACATAAAAGGTACCACTGATAAAATTACTAAAATTCTTAATAAAAATAACAGAAATGTAGCATTCACCCCTACTAACACCATTAGTCAATTAATCAGCTCAGTCAAGTATCCCATAAACCCTAATCTACAAAAATGTGTTTATATGATTCCTTGCTCAAGCGGTAAGGAATATATAGGTGAAACTGGCAGGTCTCTTAATATTAGGATTAAGGAACACGCGACCGACCTAAGAAGAGATAGGACCTCTAAATTTGCCTTAGCAGAACATGTTCACTCTTCCTCTCCTAACATCTGCATGGAAGAGGTCAAACTGGCTAGGAAAGAGGACCACTATCTTAGAAGGAATATCAAAGAAGCCATAGAAATAGAAAAAGGAAGAACAATTTGAACCAGGACGATGGGCTAAAACTAAGTAACACGTGAGAACCTTTACTTGAAAATCTTAAAAATCAATAATTAACCCTTGTCCCTTAAATTGACCTATTCCCTCCTCTCTTAAAAATATCAATACAATAATCACCAAAAACATCAATCCTCATATCATCATCATCATAAACATTAACCAGTAGTGATTAATTCACTCATAATCAATTGATAACATTAAACAATGAAAATTACATCTAGGATTGATAGATAATATTATAGCATTAACTCACCAAATCTATTAGGATTTATTAATTATAAATTAAATAAATTTATCAAGTCAATAAAATCAATAAATAATTAAACACGAAATAGATACATAAAATTAGAGACATATTAACAATAATAAATAATTAAAATTAATAAATTAATTTTAATTAATTAGACAAATTAGATTAGTTGTTAAATCCATTAATAAAAGTAATTAATCTAATTATTAATAAAAAAATAAAATTATATATATATATATATATATATATATATATATATATAATTAATTGATTAATTAATCAATTAATTTTACATTAAAGAAATAAACATAACAATTAATCAACAAACTAAAAATTAATCAATCAAATTAATAAATAAATTAATAAATCTATTAAACCATCTATTTAAATAAAATCAATAAACATAGTAAGTAAATAATAAAATCAATTAAGTTATAAATCTATTAATTAGTTAATTAAATATATATATAAAAAAATCATAATTAATATATTAAATAAAGAATATTAATTAATTAATTAATTAATTAAATGAAAATCTAGCCCACCCATTTTCTTACATCTTTTCTTCAATTTCCTATATATATAACCTAAATCTAGCTCCTGGATACATAATTAAGATCTGAAGAATATCTATTGATGCATCCCCTGATGATGGACTCACTTGGTAGTCTGAAACGTTGGGTTCACTAAAACTCTATAACAGGTCATTCCTCCTATCTAAAATCTTTAATATGAAGCAGAAAAATAGGAAACAAAACAAAAGATAATAGATTGACCATAAGGAAAAATACAATAGAACAATGAGCTAATTAAGGACTAGATTTCCTTATCAAAATATTCAACCACGGTAAGGAAAGGAAATTTGTTCAGATTATGAAACCCGGGCATGATAAGAAACATAAAAATGTAAGAAAAAATATCAGAAAGGATAAATGGATCTGGGATCTGAGACATTGTGCTTACCAGAGAAGTCTTTACGGTGAAATTTTGAAATAGAAATGGTTCGACAAATGTTGAAAATCCCATTTTCTCTATTATTTCATCAATCTACTGACATGGACATGTCAGGCCTTTAGATAAATACTTTCATGGGAGCATTTGGAACCGACATGTGGAATTTTTTAAATGGGTCTGACAAGAACTCCACAAACCTAAGCCATCTATAAATTTTCTTTATAAAAGGTCGAGGAATGGGGGCACAAAGTACCAATCCTCGTATTTCATATTTCTAAACCTCGAGATAGATCACTCCATCATCGAGCAGAAAATTCGACATATATTCATCCAAATGGGAGTGTAACATCCTTCACCACATCTGATTGAAGGAAATGAAGGTAATAATTGATTCTGAGTAGGAGAGCAGGTTCCTTATTAAGTATTTGGATATAAGTTGGGTACATCCCCAAACACTTGGAAAGAGGACTCGACAACTTTTCTCTAAACCCCATTACCTCTTCCCCATATTTTTCTTATGGTTTCCTTCTGAGATGAAATAATAATGCATCAGAATGGATGCAAGCTCATTATCAAGGTTTCAAATAACTACTCTTTCTTTATATAGAGTTTCACTTGCATGTTTAGAGTTGTACCTATATGTGGAGGGTGTTTCCATGAGTGTTGAACTGTTTTAGCCAATTGGGGAAAAATATAGTGATCGTGGGAAATAACCCAATCCATGACCATCTCATCATTAAAGAACTATCCATAACCTTCAAGCAAGTGAATGACAGACCTCATAGGTCACTGTTTTCCTTTCCTGAAACCCATTCCTCCGATAGGTGGGTTATTTTTATCCATAAAATCTTTAGTAGGTTTCATACTTCCAACATCTGGGTTTTTTCAATGATGACGACCTTATGCAGCTGTCATTTTTGATAAGTAGGTGAGATTCTTTAAGAGCTTGTGATATTCTCCTCCATTTTTGAATAATCCATTTAAGTTTATCAAACATTTCATTAAACCATATTGCGTGCATTGTAAATAGAGTAATCCATTTTACCAAGCCTTTTATCTAACTCGTCTTATGTGTGTTGTAATAGTTTAAGACAAAATAATTTCATCGTACAAATTATTTTAGAATAATTCTTTTAAAGTAGTGCCCATATCTAAATTTTTTAGAATACTTTTTCTTAAAGTAGTTCTCATATCTAAAATTTTAAGATGGAATTAAATATTTGAGATAAAATAAATCTGTTTTCTTAAAAAAATGCCTTAAGAACCCCTTCTATGTGGCTCCACATAGCGAGTCTAGCTAGGAAAATAATTTTTCAAGGTTGTGCATGGTGAGCCCAGTCCAAGGGTTCCTCTGATGCAGAGAAGGTAACTCCATGGCTCTTTGTCAAATCTACAATAAAACGAGAGACTCACAAAAATCTATCCTTGTGCAAATGTTTGCTAAACAAATGTGGGACCAACAATGCCTATTTATATAAACCGTCCTTGCCCAATAATAAGATTCCAAACAACAACAAAAACTATCGCCTTTTTTAGTATTGTTGTGCAATCATTCATATTTATTATCGTGGAAGGTCTTCAACGTTGATTATGGAAAGAGCTACAAATTACCATGCAAGTGTTAATACATAGCATTCCACCAACCTAAACGAATAGATAATCATATTTAAAATTACTAGAACTCTTCGATAAGGAATGATATTTTTAAAGGTGACATAATCTCAAAGGATATTGAGGCTTTTGAAGTACATATTAATTTTCCACAGTTCTTGTTCCAATAACCTACAACTCTTGGCAATGAGAGTAAGCTACTAAAAATTCAAGAATTTTAACGATCTATAACAACAAAAAATTAAGAAGAATAATTTTTAATATATATTAGAATGAAACAATGGTTTGGAGGTGTTGAAGCCCCAAAAATTGGGTCGACAACAAGGGGGATACCCGCCCGGTCCAGACCTTGGTTGACAGCTCCTTATCCGTTTGGTATAGCGGGTCCGACTGGGGATAATGGGACTAGTTTCCCAATCTATGTGTGTGTGTGTGTAGAATTCGATGTTGCTGATCTAACAATCCTTATATAAGCTATTCTAATTCAAACTTTAATCTAATTCTATGCTATTGTAATCTAATAAACAACACATCTAAATCGATGCTAACCCGGGATGTAATTCTTCTATTATGCGATCTAAAGAAATTTCAAATAACAACTGGTAATAAAGATCATTCAACGATTATAAGAAAGGAAATCAATTAAGATGAACCATTTCGCATAAAAATTTAGGCGAAACAGTTGTGGACAACATATCGCATAATGAGCTATTCATACATTAAACATAAATAAATAGCTACCACCGTACAAAAGTGCCAAATAATAACTCAAGCATTCATGCAATAACATATAAACAACTAAAAACTATATATCACTTTAACATATAAGCAGAAATGGTCAAGAGATAAAAGTACCATTTATGACTGGTCCTACTCATAAGCTTCAAGCAACAACGATTTATCTCTCCTTGCTCTAACATCTACTAAGAGTACAAAAGTGCAACATCAGTAGCAGATATCAAATGCAAACATCAACAAATCTTGATCCATTCATTCACCAAAACGTCCTCTGAGGGTGCAAAAGTGCATGTTCTGAGGACAAGTTTTTGATAAATTTATGGACCCTTCTCTAAATGCATGAGAAGGGTTTAAATACTACTAACTAAATAACTTAATTACACAGATTCAGGGTGTGGTTTAAATGACCGCCCTTTTTCTAAGCAAAACTATTTCTAAAAATTAAATCTAATAACTAACTATTTCTGCATTTGATTCTTAATGTTGTGAGCATTCAATATTTGCCTGGGTAGAGTCGAATGACTGTCTTCCGCCTTTAGTTGAGCTAAGAAAACAGAAATGGTAAGAGCTGGCACCATCTTTTCAGCAAAATAGAAGATATACTTGAGAATCATCCTCTGGCTATGTGGATTTACTGTTCATGCTTAATAATAATCCAAATTCCACTTGGTTAATCCTCAAATTGCCTCTTCCTTTGCGAGTGACTAAGGAGTTAGGGACTTTGCTTTTTGAGCAATTTTCTCAGCGATGCGCGATTAGGCGCTAATCGCGCATCAGAAACTACCTTCGTTCTTTGATCCGACCCTTTCTGGTGTGTTTTATGCCTTTAGTGCCTTTTCCTTCATCGGGCATAAGCATCAAAATTTTGTAAACATACTGCTTTCGTGAGATTCTGACCTTGAGCGCTAAATCGCCTGTTGATATCAGCATTGTTCAACTACTCATTCAACCATGGCTTTGACTGAAAGATCTGTAATGGATAGCTCAGCAGCGCTCTGGAATTTGCGGCTCTGTTGCATGCAGTATCCATTTATGAGGGCATCTCTTCTCTATTTCTAGGCATTTGGAGCTTTACCCTTTTCATTTAACGCTTCATGAACATTGCTTCATATTGTTTCTATTTTTCATTCCTGCAGTTCACACACGAGGAGAGAGTAATGATAATAAAAATTGACAAGAAAGCTCTGAGCTCTACAAATGTACAAAAACATGCCACTTGACGTGAACTATCTCTTCGAAAAACACAAAATTGTCTTTCATTAACACTTGGTGTGTCATTCATTAATTTTCATTAAAGCGCATATTCATTTTTTTGTTTATGGACAACTTTTCTTGAATGTTGAGCCAGGGAAAATTTGCAATGGACAATTTCTGCGATTCGCATCGCAATGTAGTGTATCGCATTATCGAATTTTTCATTAAGATGTGTTATCACAGGGATTCCCGATCGCTCTTATCGAAATATCGCAGATCGCTATATCGTGCGATCGCAGGTTGCACTGTCGCGTTATTGCAAGATCGCAGATTGTTACAATCGTTAAATGGTTATGTGTTTTTTATGCGATATTGCGATATGCGATATCACATATCGGCCATCGGCAATTTTTTAAGGTTATTCCAATATGAGTGTTTCTTAATGTATGCGATGCAATGGAATTCGCATCGCACTTTCACAGTTTATCATTTTACTCATAAGGAAATATCCTATCTTCTTCGCGCGATGCGATTTTTTCTTAAGGAGTAAAATACATGAGTTTTAATTGAATTTTTTGAATTTTTACTAAGGGTCCCCACTTACCTAGTGTTATTACTAATACTAAATAAGGAGGGGGCTTGTTGGTGGCCACAACAATTGGCGATTCACTTGGAAGAACCAATTTTCTCTGTTTTTCTATTGATTTTTTCAAACTTCCAAAACAGAAAATTTTTCAGAAAATTAAACTTTGTTATGGAAAGATAGAGTACATTATGCTTTAAACTGTCAATGATATTTTGTTTCAACCTCTTTATACTCTAGTTATTTGCTTCCTCAGGCTAGTCCTTGTATTTACATCATCCATTACTTGGTCTGGCAAAGATAAAATAAAGTTTCCTCTGTAAACTAGTTTTAAATATGCTCATTTGTCATAGGCAGAACCTCTACTGTCAGCAGGCATTTATAGCCTTGACAGGGTTACCTGTTATCGAGAAATGATCCGAGATCATACTTATGGTAACCTACAACTTTCAAAGAAAAATCCATATCCACACTTATTGCTTTGATTTTCTTTTTTATTCTTAAAGAACAATGTCTTGGTTTGGTAGCCAAATTATGACACAGTCACTCACTTGATTTATAACTTTGCTGAACATGCTGGCTCGTGATGAGACGCTTGTCTTTTGATTGCAACAACCTTGAGTCATTGCCCTGTCGTGGTGGACAGTATTGGCAAAGTCAGCAAGTTATAATATCTGTGATCATGATAAGTCGGCTCGTGATGAGACCTCTCATTCTTTAAGATATAGTGTATCCTTGGATTATCCCTCTGAAAGCTGTGATTTCCTTAGCAGGGAGGAAGTCATTGTTTCCGTAAGATAGCTCTGGACGACAATAATAGAGTTTTTGGAAACAGTTGTTCTACAGAGAATCTTTATTTTGTTATTAATACCTTTCATTGTACTGAGATAAAACAATTTCTTCACTAAAGGTTGCTTTCATCAAAATTTTTTGAAGTTGAAACTAGTATCATATCTAGGCTAAAGTTTTTTAACTGTATCTGTCAATAATAAAGATCATTTTTCCAAAAGATTTGCTATTTATACAAGCAAAAAGTTCAAAATCTGAAAGAGAATTGGTTTCTTTTTCGTAAATACCTAATGTAACCACTCACAACTGGTTTTATTATGAAAAGAAAAACTATTCTACAAAAATAGAAGAATAATCTTCTATGGAAAATATTTCTTGAGAATTTTTCCATTAATAGGCAAAGGATGCCTCTTGCCTACTAAATCCTGTAACACAAATGTTGATGGACCAATGACTTCAACAATCTGAAAAGGACCAAGCCACATCCTTTGAAATTTTGAATGTTTGCGCTTTTCTTCATGAGCCTACTCCCACTTTAAAACTAAATCTCCCATCTGAAAATCTTTTATGGTCATTATGTTTGAATCAAAAGAGGATTTTACTAGTGCTTGATGATGAGCATGTGTTTTCTTAGCTTGTTCTCATTGTTCTTCTAATTTAATTATTTCCATTTGTCTTAGTTGTAAGGAGGAAGCGGGTACTTCATCAATGTATTGTACTAAAGACAAAGAGGGAATGGCTAAGTGAGTCAGAAGAACCACTTCTTTCCCATAAACTAAATTAAAGGGAGAAGTGCCGATAGAAGCTTTTTGCGTTATCCTATCTGCCCATAAATCATATATCAAAGCCTTGTGCCAATTCTTTTGATTCTGGTCAACTGTTCTTTTAATAATCCTGATTAGGTTTTTATTTGTTGACTCAGCTAACCCATTACCTTGCGGATAGTAATTGGCCGAATATTTAAGTTTGAATCCTCTTTTAAGTGCAAATTCAGTCATTGTATTTCCAGAAAAGTATGATGCATTATCAAACATTAAAGCGGATGGCAATCCAAACCTGGTGATTATAAATTGATCTATGAACTCAATGATATTTTCAGAATTAGTCGTCTTGAGCGGAACTACTTCTAACCATTTAGTAAAATAATCTGTTACCGTGAGGATGTATCTATGTTGCCTAGAAGAGTGAGGAACGATCTCACCTATTATGTCCAAGCCCCACTTACTGAAAGGTTTCTCGATGTTTACCGGCTGTAGTGGCAGGGACGGCTTCTTTTGTCTTCCAGCAGTAGTTTGGCAGACTTAACATCTTCTCACGTAACTGTGCGAGTCTTTGAACAGCGTGGGCCAATAATATCCTGCACGTAAGATTTTATGTGCAGTAGCATCTCCGCCATAGTGTCCGCCTGCTGGCCCATCGTGTAGTTCCTACAAAACTTTTTCAGCTTCAGCTTTCTCAAGACACCTAAGAAGAACAGAATCATAATTTTTTCTAAAAAGAATATCATTTATGAGCTGATATTGCTTAGCTTTCAACCTAAGGGCTCTTTTCTTAGTATGATCAAGGTGTGAAGGAGTATACCCATTCTTAAGATAATAAATGATATCATCATATAATGATTCTGCATTGTTTAGGATTAGCTCACACATTTGTACCTCTTAAGATGGAATTTCAGAAATTTGCGATGCTCTGGCCAGCATTTTGCAGAAGCCCTTGACCTCTTACAATGTTTGCTGGTTTGATCTCAAGGTCATATTCCTGTAAGGCAGTAACCCAATTGGCCCTTTTCTCACCCACATACTTCTGTACTAGAAGATTCCTTACCGCCGGAAACGGTACTATGACCTTAGTATGGGTTTTAAGTAAAAAAGATTTGAAGTATTTGACCACTTTGAAAACAGCATAAGCCTGTTTCTCCACGTCTGAATAATTTAGTTCAGCACCCTGTAAATTTGAGCTAGAAAACGCAATTGGATCTTCTGCTTTTTCTTGATTTGTTTGAGTTAGAATCGCAGCATATGACTTACCTGAGGCAAATGTGTATAAAATAAAAGGTTCTGAAGAATTCGGGGTTGCTAAAGATGGAACATTAATAATAGCTTGCTTGATCCGGTTGAATGCTTCATGTTCATCTTGACCCCATTTAAAATTTGAATTCTTTTTAATCATGGTTTGAAAAGGAGACACGATTCGTGAAAAATCTAGAACGAATCTCTTTACAAAATTGATTTGACCAAGGAAATATTGCATGGCTTTTTTGTTATGAGGTAGGGATATTTCAGAAATTTCTTTGATTCTGTCGGGATCAATGTGAATACCGGATTTTGACACTATGAATCCTATAAGTTTCCCTTCACTTAGTGCGAAAAAATATTTCTTTGGGTTAAGTGAAATTCCAAACCTTAAACACCGTTGAAAGATTTGTTTCAGGTCTTTGAGATGGTCGCTTCGCTTCTTCGAGTACACTGTTATATCATCCAAATAAATTACTATAGATTTATTGACTAAACCTTTGAATGCGATGTCCATGGCTCTCTGAAATGTCTCACCAGCATTAATCAAACCAAATGGCATCTTCCGATATGTGTATGTGCCCCATTTAGTTCTAAATGTGGTTTTCAATTGATCATCAGGATGTACCAACACTTGATTGTATCCTGAAAATCCATCCAAGAAAGACATTAATTCTGAGCCCACCACTGCCTGCAGTATCTGCTCCATAGGTGGAAGAGGAAAAATTTCTTTTTGACAGGCTTTGTTAAGGTTCCGAAAGTCAATGCAAATCCTAATGTCTCCGTTTTTCTTTCTAACGGGTACCATATTGGAGACCCATTTTGAATGTATGACGGGAAAGATTATCCTGGCTTTCAGTAACTTATTGAGCTCAGTTTTTATCTGATTTTCTAAATTGGGGTGGATCTTTCTTAGCTTTTATTGGACATGTTTTTCATTATCGATCATGGGAATAGTATGCTGGATGATAGAAGTGTCGTATGTTTTCAGCTCATCATAATTCCAGGAAAAAACATTTTTATATTGTCTCAAAAGACGAATATATGCTAGTTTCTCTTCAGGGGCTAGGCCGGGGCCTAGATTAATGTTTTATGGTTTAGCATCGGTCCCTAGGTTTACTAATGCGTAGTTCAAGATTGAACTATAGAGTTTTGAATTGGTAGACCTCTTAAACCAATCTTTCAAATCGTATAAGTCTTCTAATTTGACCACCGACTTAGGTATAACATTATTAGTGCTATTCTGTCGCAATTGTCGATCGTGCTGGTCTTCGTCAATTATTTGATTGGAGTAGGATCCTTCAGACGTGAGGAAATTTACGATATCAGGATCGTCATTGAATACTCTCCAATTTGTGATTTTGTCAGGAATGGACGGTCTAAAGATTAATTCTATTGAGAATCTATCTGGACTAAAATCTTCGGAGGGAATAAGCTTAGAAGCTACGTTAGCCAAAAGGTCTACACTTGCATTTTGGAGTCTGGGGATTGAAGAAATATTAAATGCTATGAAATGCTCAGTCAGATCTTGTACTAAAGATTGATAGTGTTTTAAGTGACCTGATAAGCAATGTATAGTGTTACGTACCTGATTAACCACAATCTCAGAGTCTCCAAAAACATTAAGATACTTGACATCTAACCTGATTGTTTTGTATAGGGCTTGAACTAAAGCCTCGTATTCTGTTGTATTGTTTGTGCAATTGAACTCGAGTCTGCATGTGAGCATGATTTTATCTCCTTCTGGACTAATCAGAACGCATCCTGCTCCTGCTCCTTCGTTAGATCTTGAGCCATCAAAAAATAATTTCCAAAACAAAGATTTATTTACAGGTTTATCTAAAAAATTGATACATTTCGAACTATCAGTTCGAGAAAATTTTTCGAATTGGGACAAAACAGAGCATTCTAAATAGGGTGACGCTTGAGCATTGAAATTGCCGAGGAAAGAATCTACCGAGTAATTGCCAATGATGTTGCTGTTATACGCTACTGGTTCATTTTCTCCCTCCAACTCCATTAATATGTACTTCTGGTGTAGCTCTCGTTCAACTTTTATTTGATTCGGTTTACCATTGTAGGGCAACCACATGTGCAACCAGTTGGTTGCGAAGTATCCATGGAGTTTTTCTGACCAATCCCTGCTAAGAATTAAGCCATAGAATTCAGGGATATCGGCAACTAGAATGTCAATAACCTGACATACCTTCAGGTTGGATGAAAATATTATGGTTACTTGATTTAGTTTGCCAATCACTTCGACTTGAGATTGATCTAGCTGAACTATGCGCACTGCGGATTTCTGTGGTTGAACATTTAACTTGGCACATATAGATTTGGGTAAAATATTCGATGAAGCACCAGAATCTACCAAACAATTGTGCACATTTTTGTTGAAGATCTCATAAGTAAGGAGAAACGGGGGAGTGTGAGATCTTGATCCTCCTCCAATTAAGGCGATGTCATTTGGATCAATCTTATTGATCGCATTAGTTGGAGGTCTTCCCATGTTGTGGGAAGCTTGAGAAAGTACAACGACAGGCAACGGTGCAACTGACACGGCATGCAAATCTTTCATCATTATCTTTTGTTGATGTTTCAACTTGCTCAATTTGTAAATGGTGATATTAGCCCTAGCCTTCTTCATGTCATCAATAATATTGTACTCCATTTCATCTGAAACTATCAGTGTTTTCGATGGAGTCATTTCATCTGCTTGGACTGGGCTAGTTCGAGTCGCTTTAGATGTTGTTTTCTTTGTTGCGACTTTATCCTTTGTTGCAGAGCTTGCGCTCTTCGGCTTAGGGGTAGTTTGGGGAGGATCAAGCTGATTTTTGCTTCGTGTGCTAACTGGAAATACTTCTTGATATTCTTCTTATGGGAGGATGAAATCCCACATTCCTTGTAGTTCCACAACTTCTTCATCATCGGTTTGCCCTTCAATGGCAATTTCTTCTTCCTCTTCCTCAGATTCAGCATTTGAAATGGCATTGGGTGGCTTTGCATTCGTTGAAGGACCTCTTTTAAAAGCTTTGTAGGGATTTTTCGAAGAAGTTTCCGCTACTTGCTTTTTTATGTCGACCATCTCATTGGACATGGTCTTTAGAACTTTCTGCAATCCTTCTAAATCAAAAGGATCTTTTGCTTGTTTCTTTTTGGAGTCTTCCTTGAAGGTGACTTTTTTGGACTTACGTTCCTCTATCTCGGATCTCTTTTCTAGGGCTATTTCATGTTATCAGCTAAGGTTATTTTATTTGCCCTGTCCATGAATATTGCTATGTTCAATGGTAGAGTGGTAATATACCATTCACATCGTACTTCTTTGCTGGGCTAGGAAGCAGTAGGAATTTTGTTGAAAATTTTGTTGAACTGTAAATTGAAATCCTTAATAGGATCTCTAGCTTTGGCTTTAAGATTGGATAGGTCATTGATTAACGTTGCCATCGACCTGTCATCGACAAACTTGGTTAGGAATTGATCATGGAAGATGTCCCAACTTATGATGGATCCGGAGGGTAATGAAAAGTACCATGACCCAGCTGTTCCTTGCAGTGTATAGGGAAAAAGCCGAACAACAACATCTTCATTAGTAACTCCATTGAGATTAATGGAAAGCATGAAGTTGTTTATGTGCTCTTCTGCTAGCATGCCTGCCTCGAGATTGAATTTAGGCAACCATTTTTTAGGATGGGCCGGTATTTGACTCAAGGGTGTAGGAATTAAGACTGCCCCAGGGTTATTCCATGGAGACTGGGCCATTGTTGAACTACTAACAGAGGAGAGTGCCGAAGATGATCCCTATGGCTTGGAGGATGAGGATACTACGATCGTAGATGATTGAAAAGGGGTTGTGGGGGTTCCAGTGGACGGAGGGACGATGATCTGGAGTGGAGGTCTGGATGGTTGACTTCGCGGTGAAGTAGTTGAGATGGATGATGCGGACAAAAGAGTCTCACTGTTAGACTCTTGCGGTGATTTCCTTGCTCTTTTCCTGGTGGGAAGAGGTAATTCGATTGGCTGGACACCAAACTTTTCACTCTTTAGCCTGGTCAGGGGATGAGCAGGGTTGTACTGCGAACTCACGCTTCCTTGAGATTTATCATACCTCTGAGGAGAAATGGAAAATTGCTAAAGTTTGTGAATCAGGGATTCGACTTCAAGAAGTTCAATAGTAGATTTTTCTGAAATATCAGGGTGTGTAGCAGTGGTTGATACTCCAGTGACTTCTGACTCTAGATTTAAATGTAATCGGTAAGTCGGGGGAGATGATGAGGCGATTTACTCTCAGAATGGTATTCATATTTAGATTTACTTGTCATTCATAGTTCTGGCCCTCCTTCTAGCACCAAATATGTTGAAGCCCCGAAAATCGAGTAGACAACAAGGGGCATAGCCGCCCAGTCTGGACTTTGGTTGGAAACTCCTTATCCGTTTGGTATGGCGGGTCCGACTGGGGATAATGGGACCAGTTTCCCAATCTATGCGTGTGTGTGTAGAAATCGATGTTGCCGATCTAATAATCCTTATCTAAGTTATTCTAATTCAAACTTTAATCTAATTCTATGCTATTGTAATCTAATAAACAACACATCTAAATCTATGCTAACCCAGGATGTAATTCTTCTATTATGCGATCTAAAGAAATTTCAAATAACAACTGGTAATAAAGATCATTCAACGATTATAAGAAAGGAAATCAATTAAGATGAACCATTTCGCATAAAAAGTTAGGCAAAATAGTTGTGGACAGCATATCGCATAATGAGCTATTCATACACTAAACATAAATAAATAGCTAACACCGTACAAAAGTGCCAAATGATAACTCAAGCATTCATGCAATAACATATTAACAACTAAAAACTGTATATCACTTTAACATATAAGCAGAAATGATCAAGTGACAAAAGTACCATTTATGACTAGTCCTACTCATAAGCTTCAAGCAACAATGATTTATCTCTCCTTTCTCTAACATCTACTAAGAGTACAAAAGTGAAACATCAGTAGCAGAAATAAAATGCAAACATCAACAAATATTGATCCATTCATTCACCAAAACCTCCTCTGAGGGTGCAAAAGTGCATGTTCTGAGGACAAGTTTTTGATAAATTTCTGCACCCTTCTCTAAATGCATGAGAAGGGTTTAAATACTACTAACTAAATAACTTAATTACATAGATTCAGGATGTGGTTTAAATGACCGCCCTTTTTCTAAGAAAAACTATTTCTAAAAATTAAATCTAATATCTAACTATTTCTTCACTTGCTCATTAACGCTGCGAGCATTCAATATTTTCCTGGGTAGAGTCAGCTGGCTGTCTTCCACCTTTGGTTGAGCTAAGCAAACAGAAATGGTAAGAGTTGGCACCATCTTTTCAAAAAAATAGAAGATATACTTGAGAATCATCCTCTGGATATGTGGATTTACTGTGCATGCTCAGTAATAATCCAAATTCCACTTGGTTAATCCTCAAATTGTCTCTGCCTTTGCTTTCTTGCATTTTGCGGGTTTATGAGTGACTAAGCAGTTAGGGACTTTGCTTTTTGAGCAATTTTCTCAGCGATGCGCGATTAGGCACTAATCGCGCATCGGAAACTGCCTCTGTTCTTTGATCCGGGCCTTTCTGGTGCGTTTTTCGCCTTTAGTGCCTTTTCCTTCATCGGGTATAAGCTTCAAAATTTTGTAAACATACTGCTTTCGTGAGCTTCTGACCTTGAGCGCTAAATCGCCTGTTGATATCAACATTGTTCAACTACTCATTCAACCATGGCTCTGACTGAAATATTTGTAATGGATAGCTCAACAGCGCTCTGGAATTTGCAGCTCTGTTGCATGCGGTATCCGTTTATGAGGGAATCCCTTCTTTGTTTCTGCGCATTTGGAGCTTTACCCTTTTCCTTTAACGCTTCCTGGACATTGCTTCATATTGTTTCTGTTTTTCATTCCTGCAGTTCACACATGAGGAGAGAGTAATGATAATAAAAATTGACGAGAAAGCTCTGAGCTCTATGGCTGTACAAAAACATGCCACCTGACGTGAACTATCTCTTCAAAAAATACAAAATTGTCTTTCATTAACACTTGGCGACTCATTCATTAATTTTCATTAAAGCGGATATTCAATTTTTGGTTTATGGACAGCTTTTCTTGAATGTTGAGCCGGGGAAAATTTGCGATGGACAATTTCTGCGATTCACATCGCAGCATCGCAATGTTGCATATCACATTATTGCATTTTTCATTAAGATGTGTTATCGCAGGGTTGCCCGATCGCGCTTATCGAAAGATTGCAGATTGTTATATCGCGCGATCGCAAGATCGCAAGTTGCATTGTCGCGTTATCGCAAGATCGTAGATTGTTACAATCGTTAAATGGTTATGTGTTTTTTATGCGATATTGCAATATGCGATATCGCATATTGGCCATCGGCAATTTTTTAAGGTTATTCCAATATGAGTGTTTCTTAATGTATGCGATGCGATGGAATTCACGTCGCACTTTCACAGTTTATCGTTTTACTCTTAAGGAAATATCCTATCTTCTTCCCGCGATGCGATGTTTTCTTAAGGAGTAAAATACATGAGCTTTAATTGATTTTTTTGAATCTTTACTAAGGGTCCCCACTTACCTAGTGTTATTACTAATACTAAATAAGGAGGGGGGTTGTTGGTGGCCACAACAGGAGGTTCAAGGACTACCAATTTCAATTACACTAGATGGCTATAAACAATTGAACCCAATTAAAGGCTCCTTGTTTTATAATCCAAATTTAGAAAAAATTAATGGAGTTACATTACGTCATCCATGAATGAGAGTGACTACATCAAATCCATGAATATGGCGTTGTTAATTTATTCTCATCATGAAACATTGGAACTTGTTGATCATGCTAATGTCACTAGGTTTTGGTAATTTGGTTTCAAATATAATGACGTTAATTTAGGATATTTCAAGTTCTTATACACTGGTGAACAACATAACCATGGCACTAAAAATAGTGCACCTATTTTCCCCTCTTTATGATTCGAATGAAGAATCTGCAACCATTAATTTAAAAGATAATGGCCACAACTCACTAATATGTCTGAAGAAAAACCAAAAAAATGAGATCAATATATCCCAAGAAACATAAGCACAGAATGTGGAAAAAGTATTTTGAGATGCAGGAAGTAGAAGCAATTATATAACCAATAAATTGAAGATAATAAGCCAAACACTAGGAACAAATAATTTGTCAACATACAACCTTTTGTATTACCTCATTTTGCACTCTAGGAGAGGCCTTTTTTCAAGATATAGAAGTTTCATTTACATCAAAATATTCCTGCCAAATCATGAATACATTTAGAATGACTTACATTTTTTAATGAAATGATCTAGAATATAAAACATCAGTATGAAAACAATGCTTTAATGGGAAAAGGGGTATATTTTAAATGCATGTAACAACCAACTCCCAAGTTCAAAAACCTAGATTGTAGCTATACCCTCATCCAAGTTATCCATTCATATATCACTAAATTTCTTTCAAGAGGTTATTACTCTCTTGGCTATAGAATTGGACTATTTTTATTTATAACTTAGTGGAATGGAAAATTTGTGTGGACAAGTTGAATTCTTCTTCTTCCACTGGGCCATGAAAAATGAATAAAGAAAAATTGATCAACCCCTTAGAAAAGGGAATTTGTGAAATAAAAACACCATGAACAGACAAAGAATCCAATGAGTTGATGAGCTAAAAGAAATACCACCCATAATGAACCTTTTCATCAAAATATTATTCCATGTTGGGACACAACAAAATATTTCGATAAAAACTTCATGTAGCCTACTACTACAAAGCAAATTCAAAACCGAACTTGTTGTTCCACTTCTAATATTACCCAAAATTGCCTCATATTTAAAGGTATCACCATATCTTATACCAAACAAAATTTAAAAAATAGATATCCTTTGGAAAAATAGGATCATCAAAAAGAATTGAACTATACATATTAATGAACCTTATTTTATATATCAATATTAGGATAGAACTTTTTTGTTGTTGGAGATGGGGGAGGCCTGACAAATGCCTCCTTTAAAGTAGTTTTGAGGGGGGAAGGCCCAAAGGATCCCATCAAAAACTTGTTCTATATAAACAAAATAAGGGAATGACCCTCTAGAGCATTCCAACAATATGACAACTAGCCATATTCTTCCCCTTTTATAAATCACTTCCACCAATCTGAATGGATTCCTATTAGATAAGCCCCACTTCAAAAATAGCTCTCTTTTAAATGCAAAAATCCCAAAACATAGAAAGGTTAGGGCACTTCATTTCAGTTTGACCCCACATCTCAATTCTCTTGTTCATTTCTGTCAAGTTGGAGACCCAAACTCTTGTATTGTTTTTAATTCTTCCTCCTAATATGCCTCCTCAAAACCATGTCCAATAGCCACCAAGAGGACCACTGATGCCATATCAACCAACACCAAATCCAAATAATAAATAGACCCAACTTGTCTACAATAGTGAACCCTCCAATTTTAAGACCTTCTCCCTAAATTCCTTTATGATCAATAAAATGCACCTTCATTCAAGGAAGACAACCCAAAATCATCCATATATAGTAAACATTGAACACTATGAAATTATTGTGTAACAAGATATCTATAAACTTCATAAGAAGGAAGAGATTGAGAAAAATAAATATGAAATAACGTTAGTATCTCTTGTTCAACCGTTTCCATAGAGGTTGGAAAAAAATCATCTTGATAAAATTACAAACACTCTTTTATATTAGATAAAAATATATTTCTGTGAGGAGTCCTCTCCTTCAAGAAATCAAGGATATACCAATCTACAAAAAATTGATCAAGGAAGTTGGTATGAAATGGAATGTCGAGGGAGGAATAAAAGTGATCCTCTTACCATCAATGTATTAGAACAACTTTCTAATATCATGATTGGAAAAGTCATAAATCCAATACATGCTAATCTTGGAAGCCCTATTGTGAGTGTACTTGTTGATGAGACCTATAGTCCAAAAGAAATGATAGATATTGGAGAAGTCATCAATGGTATGAATAAGATACCATGACGAAACTAAATATCATCCCAACATGCTACCATTGTGTTACTTTTATTGCCCTATGCTACTTTGTTGTGGATGGATTTCGATATTTTCTTTTCGAAGTGGAAACAATTTCACATTCGAAATTACAAGAAATGTAATCAAAGCTCACAAATTCAATTCAAAATAATACCAAGGTTTATAAAGTTTTATCTTATGACTTTGGTTAGAGTTAGTTTGGTTCACATGAATACAAAAGTTTGTTTTTTTGTTGCAAACAGTTCACAAACATTGATGATTTTGGTAAGGTGTATGTTCGTTCAAATCCAAATTTATCTGTTAGTTATTAGCTCCGCTTTAGAAAATAAAAGGCTCTATTTTATTGTTGACGTAACTATACACTGTATGAATTATTTCCATAATTTTTTGAATTTTAAGCTAACAAAGGTCAAGGCTCTAGCCTTCTTCCATGGTTATTAGGCACTTTTGTTCTCACCATGAACCCTAATTATTACCATAGTTTGTAAATATAGGCAAGGTCACCAAGAGTTTCATCATTCTTAGATGAAATTCCATTATTACAGTTTCAACCTCAATATGCCTTCTGAGGCTTCTGCAGGGTTGACCTTGTTAGGTGGATTTTGTCTTTCTTGCCTATATCATCTCCTTGTAGTAAGTTCCATGTAGACTCACTTCCCTTGACGCAAAAAATATCAGGGACTCCTTGCACATATTTTATTTTTAGTGGCTGAAGGACCTACTTCCATGATGCCATGAATGAGTATGCAAGATTTTAGCATGGATTGACTAACCAATTCTAATCTCTCACTCAGACTTCTATTTCTAGATTCTTGTTGATTGTAATGATTAATTCGTTTATTTCTTTTGTTTTCCTCCCATGATTACCCATTTATGCTCTTTTATCTGTTAATAATTTTATAAGGACATCATTAGGAATTTCATTTGAATTTTCCCATTTACTGATAGGGAAAAAAAGGCATATTCTCTCCTCAGCTACTTCATCTATAATGATAAGTAGTTATTTTTCCTTTTCTTTCTTTGAAAAACAGTATCATCCATTGCATTGGCATCTTCACGTTAATCATGGTTCTTTTTTTTTGTTTTATTTCTTTTTCCTTTTCATAATGAAATTGTTACACATTACGTTGGGGGTATTAGATGTTCCTTCTCTCTTCTCTACTACTTCATTACTTTTCTCTTTTTATTTTTCTTTGTTTTTGTTGAATAGAGCAATTGGCAACTAGGCGGGTCTCATATGACACATTGTTGATTCCCCCGTTATCCCTATAACCCCTAGTTAAGAGTTGGGATGGTGGGAGAAACATGGGTAATTGAACTAGTGACCATGTTATGCAAGTTATGTCATGATAAGGCAACCATTAATAATTGTTCTATGCCCAATCGGCTACTGGTTGTAATTTTGATTCCTTTAATTAACTAGGGACATTACTAAAAGTATATTATCTTAGTATAAGTACTCTAAGTTATTATCATACCACAATACAATTGTTAAAATGCTTAATGGATCTATTAGTTTGAAAGGCTAAAGGAGAAGGAATATCGTAGAACTTTAGATCTATTTTTTGCCTATATTCTTCCACATGTGTGAGAATTAGAGCACAATCTTCCAGCAAAAGATATTTAATCGAAGTCACTCCAAGAGAGCTAAATATTTGGTTCAAAGAAGGTATTCCTTACAAGTCAAATTGATATGAAGAATATTCCATTTTAATAGAATGATAAATAAGTCAAAATACTCCATATTCTAGCCACGCCTATTGCTTATGATTTCTCTAGTAAGGAAAAATTACAGTCCATAAGTTGCAACTTCAAAGAAGAGGTCAAGGGAGAAGTTATTACTACTCAAAAGGTGAGTTGACTTTGAAAAAGAGAAGCTCATCAAAAAGATGCATTGATTTGGTGTTTAATGGGTCTTGGTCAAGGGTCTATGTCTTGCAATTTTTAAATTGGAGATTCTATAAGAAGAAGAATTCTTGTGGGTTTTCTTCTTAGAGTTGGAGAGATTTTGGCCCGGACTGATTGCCTATATCTTGTGTCCTTTGTCTTATTGTTCTATATTATTTGGTAGTTTCTTGATGAAGGCAAAATTAATAATATTATATAATAATAATAAGTTAATTTAACAAAGTGAAAATATATCACAAATAATTATCGAAGCAGAGAAATCACCTACATTTTATGCCCCTATATTTGTCAACACAAACAATGGGTCACTAATTGATCGCGAAAATCTGGCATGCAAGTATGCATAAACAAAGTGCATCTATCAAATTCCCAAACAACAGGAAAACATGTATCAATCTAGAAAACTAAGTGCATATGCCTATATAAAAGAACCTATAGGAAAGGATGCATCTCTCAAATGCACAAATTAGGGTTCTACAATAGACATTAACTTCCCTTGTTTTTAGATCAATATAATGCTTTCAGAAAACATAAACCTGCTCAATCTTCTACGTTTCCAATTACTTGAGCAAGCATGCTCAAATTTTTTTGACCTGATATTGATCTTGTGACTCTCGTGCCCTATTCTTGAATATATTTTTCATCTTCTAGGGTTTTCCTCCCAGTCCTTTTTGCAAACTTTGTCTTTACGTTTTTTCATATTTATTCTTCCGTTTGGAAGATTCTACATCCTCCTCTTCATAAAAAGCTATTAGTTTTTCAGTCTAGAATTATATTTTTCTTTGAAGTATATCATAATATTATTGGTAGCTCTAGTATTGGGTTTTCTAAAGTAATGAACACTATATGGTGTTTCTTTGTGCATATCCCCTGCTTTCTTGTTTGGATGCTTTCATTTTTTGTCTTCTACTAATATGTGCTCATATTTCTTGTTTTCTTCTACTTGTTTGCACTTCCTTCTTTTTTTTCATAAACCCTAATTTTTATTCCACTCGTAGGGTTGTTTGCAATCTCTTGAATATGACTTTGATGACTAAATTCAACCTCTAGTTCTGGAGTTAGGGTTTTGACAGGGCTTTTAGCTTTAATCTTCTTTCGCTTTCTTGGTGTAGGGTTTCTCCATGTCCTCCATCTCAAGTGTTATAAATTAATACTCAATCCATGGGAGTGTATAATTTTAATCAATCCATGATGGCATATATAATGAGAAAACAACTAAGTTCTACTTCTGGCCTTAGTAATCGTTTTGAGCAGACTTTGGTGTAAACAATAAGCTAGACTCATCTTATTGAAACCAGGTAAGTGACATAGAAATATCATGTGATATAAATAAGCCTTTAAGTACTTTCCTTCACATGTAAATAACATCTGCACAATCCTTAGAACATTGGTCCATTCGGGCTTCAACATACTCTAAGGGATTCTGACACTCCAATTAGTGTTTTCGGCATTTTCCTTCAAGAAGAACCTCAAATCTACATTATGGAGCATTTTATTTTTGAACCACTTTTCTCCTTCAATAAATAACATTATGGCTTCTACAATTGACTCCTTATTGACTTCAAACTCTAAATAAATTACCTTTTTTGAGCTTCCTTCAAAGTAATTAATGAAGTCGTGGCACCAGCCTAGATTTTATCAATTAAAAGGAATAAAAATTAGTTCACATCTAGCGTTGGTAAAAACTGGTATGAGTTCTTGATAAGCTTGGATCCACTCTATGCCATCTAGTTCATATCTCTTTATATGGCCAAACTTTCCCAATTTTCAACTAAAATGATACCGAGCCCTTGGTCACATGCTGTAAAACTCTCTTGTGCACTACAAACTAGTTACTTGGAAATGCTAGAAATGGCCCTTTTACAAATAAATTCAGTTTTTAAGTTTTGGATTTCAAACCCTCCTCTAATGCTTGGAAACCACTCCATATGTCAAATCAATTTTTAACATGGGTTAAATTTATTCAAATAATTCTTAAGAACTTGAAAGCAACAACATGGTAATTAGAAAACTTTTATTTTTTCAAATTCTTTTAGGCACTATGAAAATATTTTGTAGTGCAACGTTTTTGGGCTACAAAATATTTTCGTAGGACCAATTGTAGGCAATACAAAAATATTTCATAACATCGCCTGCCTTCATTCAATTACCTCTATTTTTTCTGTAAAACTTAGAATAAAATTTTGTATAACATAAATAAACCCTTTTGAAATGTTTCTAATCTTTATCCTACACTTTCATACAATTTTTTTTACATAGCCCAATACTTAACCCTTCACTCTTTCTAAATGAAGTTGTCAACTGATTCTCAAAACATTTGGACCCTTTATGAAGGTATAAACCTAGTTCTAATAGGATGAATGGATCAGGGTAGCATGCAAGCCTGTAGAGAAGCACCCATTAGAATGAGTTGAATTAGCTAGAGTGGACATGGCAGAATAACGCATGAGTTAGGTGAGAAAAAAGAAGCACATATGACTTTTGAGATAGGTTGGGCCAAAATATAATTTGGGAAAAGTATGTATTACTAAAATTTTAACCATTCGAAATGGAAGGATGCAACCTTCTTTAATTTGGAGCGATTTCTTGTAAATGCGATAAGAGAGTTGGCTAAGGAAATAAGCATTTGACCAAGTACCATTTGGATTATAAGTGCTAACATATGATGAAGAGTTGGTGAATGAGTTACAGGGGAAATTCATAAGCTTATATCAATTTGGATAGTGTGCAATGACCCAATGTTCAACATCATTGGGTGCGACATTACACAAGTCATGACACAATTTTCTTACATGAAAAAGTGTAGGGAGATAAGTTCTTCTTAGTCAGAGGCAAAGATAAGCATGAAAACACAAGACAAATAAATACACAAGCTTCTCCTTGAATAAATAATTTTTATTCATTAATTATTCTCTCATATAAATCCACTGAGCTACGACTATTCTCTCTTCTTGCTTCACATTACAATGGAGCAACCACGCATATATAAACAACAAACCTTTTAAATATGGAATCATGCAAAATCTAACTTTCCTTTCCTCATGCAAACAAAGACTTCATTCTTTAACTAAGCTTTTATAATTTTCCTTTAACTTAACTCAATATTTCTCTTTTTCTTCACTCAACTTTTCTAGACAAAGCATTAAAATTCTAACTCTGGCTCACTTAACTTCTAATATTATACTGAAATTATTTTCCTTAACTTAGCTCTACTCTTCATGCATATGAGAGTAATTACTATTTCTAAAACTCCTCCTTAATTACGACCATATGAATCAACTTTACATAATCGTGACTCAACTATGCATGCTTAGATGCTTGCAATAAAAAATTTACTCAAAATACATTTTACAATGCAATTCTTTCTTTTTCATTTCTTCCATATTTTATACCCTTGAAACTACCTCATTTTCAATTGCGCTTTCTTGACGTAATATCCATATTTCTTTAATTTCTACTACTGTAATTTTTCCTTGACTTATTTTATATTTTTTCTAGAAAAAGAATTTAGGCTTTCAGAGCCTATCTTGTATAGCTTCCTCTTGAAATATTTTTTCTTTATGGACTATTGCCACAACTCTTCATATCCAAACTATGAACTTTTCCATGCTTCTTCCACTTAATATTCTTCATCTTCTTTCTACCATATTTCTTGATAGTAGAATTTGATCTCTTCTTGACTCCATTATTAAAAGGTTTTTTCAATTCTTTTTTCCTCATCTTTAGAAAGGCCATGCCCTTTCCTACATCTTTTTCTTCATCTTCTCCTTGAACGATAGCTGTAATTGGACAATTGTCTGGTCTACTTACACACTAAAATGAAATTTAAAAACATCTTCATTATGCTTTGTAGTGAGATCTTTCTCTTCTTCTTCTTTATTATCTTCCTCTTTGATTGCATTGAGGATATCTTCCATTGTTATGCCATTATCTTCCTTTTCGATTGCATTGAGGATATCTTCCATTGTTATGCTATTAGTGGATATTCTCATAAAAAACTAATAAAGCACTTTGTCATCTTCTTAATCAAAATTTTCCACTATATAGCGCACTACTTCATGAGTAATTGTAACTATTACTTCATATCTTGTTTCTGTAGTGGTAGATTGAACCTTCAATTCTTCATCACACATGGCACTTTCCATAGTTCCACAATCATACCTTTTTTTAGATAACATAACATGAATTTCATCAAAATAATTTTCATCCAATCATAGTGAGATATATTAGCATGAATGTGCTCGTTAATAGTTTCATCTTCACCAACTTCATCATTTTTTGTTGGATTCATGAGAGTTGTACTTTCATCTCTACAAACCAATCCTCCATATTAAAAACTATATTTCTTTTTATCAAACTTCAATGCCTCTAACTGTGATGCAAAGAGGTCATCATAAACTTAAATCATATCAACTAGATCACACATGTTATTCAATTCTTTATTGGAACGTTCACCATCATCGACAAGGTCTATTGTTTCATTCACCAAATCACAAATCACTTTGCAATCACCATCCACATGTGTCTTGTCAAAGTGGGATTCGCCATCCATGTTATAGTGGGGTTCTTGAGCATATATATGCTATTGTTCTACTTCACATGTAGAGGCTTCAACTTCTCACTCTACAGTCTTTTTTGTGTCTTCTTCATGCATATGCATGTTTCCATGATGGGTTTCACTCTTATAGTCTCTATTACCATAAACCACATTTGAGTGAGATTATCTAAGCTCTATTTTCTTCCAAGAGTATTGGTAATTTACTCTCAGATCTAAAGTTGACTTCTTATTGATTCTGTAACAGACTATAGTTGTAGAATTTGCTACTTTATGTCACATTCCTTCATACCAAATTCTACTTCCAGGGTCTTCCATTCCTTCTAGGAAGTTGTATCTTCTACTACCATGCATAAGGACTTCTCATCCAATACATGTTTTATAAGATTCAATACTAAGGCATCACATACTTCATCATATCGCTTATTAGAGTAATACTCAATCAACTCTTTGCATCGAAGAAATTTTTTCATTTTCGTAGTTCCCAAAAGTTAAATTCTTACCAGTAAATTTGGGAAGTGTTACTAGATCTATCCCAATCCATTCATCCTGAAATTGTTCTAGCTCATCTACTCGGCTTTTAGATGCCCTGACTATGGCAAGAACCTCTTTGAGCTCCTCAAAATACTTTGGCTCTTCCTTTCGATTTATTTTCTCAATTTTCTTCAATCTTGCTTTGTGACCCATGACTATCATATTTCTTTTGTATTCTTCCTTCTTTCCTTATTGTGTCAACCTTCTAGAAATGAACGTCGCACACACTTGATTATCATTAAATCTAAAAAATTTAGCCTTCACTTAAATGGCGGCTCCGAACAACTACTACCAACTTTGCTAAGCTATTCTATGAAAATGCTTATGGAGGCTCATGGCTACAACTTATGGTAGAGGCTTCTTCTTTGGTCAATGATGGTAGCTCTTTCCTCCTTATATGGAGGTGGCTCTATAGGCTATTTAGCCTAATATTTTAGTAGTTGGGTTCACAAACTATAAACGAGGTCTAGTTTCTACTTATCGACCAATGGATGTAATCTTTAATTTGTGGCATACTCATAATAGCCAAGGATCTTAGTAGAAGTAGCTCATATCCTTCCTAAATCCATTCGTCGTATGAAACCTTTCTAAATCTTGCTAATATATGACTTGTTATTTAGAGGTAGAGATAAACATGCAAACACAAGACAAGTAAGTGCAAAGATAAACTCTGACTGACTTGACTTCTAATATTTGACTTAACTTTTCCTTCACTTATCTTAACCCTTCATGCATTTCATATGCAAGTACTTACTATTTCTATCAATTGAAATGACTTTCATCTATGAAAAAGTTGCAATCGATGGTAATAAATCAAATAGGAAATTTTGGGATAGGATTGTATGAATTTGGTGCTCTTATAATTTTTAAATTTCTATGCGAGACTAGAGTCACTTGGTTGTAACACATTTAGATATTCGACAATTGTTAAGCCAATGTGGTTGTTGCTTCTATAATATTTCTTTCATTCATGTCATTTTCATATTGGTTATGTTAAGGCATAATTGTATGGAATGATTGTCTACATACTTCAATAAGTGTTAAACTTATGAATTTTGATAATTGTGTAATACAAAAACTGAGGTGTAGTATGGAATAATGTAATTTAATATTGAGAAAATCGATGAGGTTAAATAAGTCATGATTCACCAGAAACCTATGGTGATGGGCCTTCTAGGTGCGTTACGTCATCCTCCGATCTGGGTGACTATAGGGACATGGCACCATTTTTTTACGTTAAATTAAAATTTATGCTAGAGGTACTCTTTAAATATCCTTCATAATTTATTCATATATATCTCTATTAAGCGAGGAAGATAAATCACATAGTAGTTATTCCGTAGTTTGAAATTGTATCAATTACTAGTATTACTTGGTTTCTTAATAATGCATTCATGGTTTTCTAATTACTAGATGAAAATATTTACCAAAATCTTAATACCTAACAATATTAATAGTGCATTTTGTATATTTTTTTACAATATTAATAGATTTTTTTTTACAATAAGAAAAAAAATTAAAAACTAAATTATTATCTAAGAAATAATTAAATTATTGTTTTTTATCTCTTTGATATATTTGTTGAATAGTGAAAAGAAAATTGAGATGTGAGTATAAGGCATGTGCAAGAATCAAATTTCTGACTTTTCATTTAGAAAGAAAACATGAAGGTTTAAAAAGCAAATATTGATGATATTGTATTTTATTTTATTTTTATATTTTTTTATGTATAGTTTTCATACATACATACATATATATAAAAGAGTAGAAAAATATAGATTTTTTGTTGCTTTTTGTTTTTACGATTATATTGTATCTAATTTTTTGCAAATTTATATCAAAGTTTTAGTTGATGTAATTTATATTCTTTCAAATATTAAAAAAATAAATAAATAAATTGCTCATTGAGTGTAACCCAATTGACAATCACCTCATTATGAAGTAATGTAAAAGCATGAGACTCAAAGTTAAAATCTCTTTGAGTTAGGCCAATGAAAAAACAATATTTTTTATTTATTTATTTATTATATTTTTAGAATGTGGTTTATATATTATAATTGTTTTGAAATAAAATTATATTTAATTTATTACTTTTATATAATTTTGAATGTAATTTTAAAACAAATATACCTTAAATTAAATACTTAAAAATTAGTTTAAAAAGTTATAACTTTTCAATTTTTTTTATTTATAGTTTATTACTTTTATATAATTTTGAATATAATTTCAAACGAATATACCTTAAATTAAATACTTAAAAATTAGTTTAAAATATTTTAACTTGTTATATTTTAATTTTAAAATTAATTAAAAAAATAATCTAATTAGCATATTCTAATTTTATATTTAATTAAAAAGGATTAATGGAAAAAGGAAAATATAATATAAAAGAAAGAAATTGATATGATTAAAAGTCATGTGGTTTGAATATATGTTTTCAGAAACTAAAAATACTATTATCCCCTATAAACTCATGGAATCTTTGTGCAAACAAGTTGTCTTTAATTATATCAACATAGATTGGAGGGACAAAAGAGGAATTGATGTTCGAGAAATCTTGCAAGGAGATGTTAACACAATTGTTCACTATCTTAAATTGAAGGGACAAAAGAGGAATTGATGTTCGGGAAATCTTGCAAGGAAATGTTGTCACAATTGTTAACTTTCTTAAATGAGTTTTGCTTTAATTTCCATTGTCTTAAGTGCCTATTGTCATAAATATAAAATTTTGTGTTACAATATTTTTGTCTCACAATATTTTTGTCTTAGATATGAAGTTTTCTTAAAATATTTTTGTCTTAAACTATTTGTGCCTTAAATATAAAATTTTATAGAATATTTTTCTTTAGAATTGTTTTTATCTTAAATGTAAAATTGTGCTTAAAATATTTTTGTCCCACATTGTTTTTGTCTTAAATTTTATATTTAAAATCATTCCATTAATATTAAATTGTAAAATAACAAAAAAAAAATAACTTTTAAGAGGAAAATATTTATTTTTTCTTAAATAAAAGTCTTACAAAAGTCCTTCGTGTGATGCGTTTCATTGATATATAGTAAAGGTGCAAGTTTATCCTTGTTATTTTAAATTCCATTGTCATAATTTTATCACATAAATGTTTATGACTCTAAATGAAGCATTCTTCGTATTCCATGATTAAGTGGGACCATGTGACATAGGCATTTAGCATAGGCTCCTTTGGTTATGGCGTAGTTAGTTTAGCTAGCTTTGACTATTTAAAATTTGTTATATATATAAAGACAGAGTAACGATATTATATTTATGAACGTTACAAATTTATATTTAAAAAATAAGAGTTTAAAGTTGAAATTCGTTTATGTTGAAAATTTGCATAAAATATTAAATTATGATTTACTAGCGATGATGAAGTGTTATGGCGTAGTTATTTTAGTTAAATTTAACTATTTAAAATTTGTGGTATATGTATATAAAGACAGATTAACGATATTATTTTTATGTTGAAATTTTCCATAAAATATTAAATTATGATTTACTAGAGATGACGATGTGAACAAATACTTAACTCAAATTCCCCCATTCTTATGCATGTGTGCAAGGGGCATGCATACTAATATTAAGTGTTGCAATCGAGAGTATGAGAGAAGCTCACTTTCAGATTTTTCTTTAAGTGAAATTCATATATATAAAAATATAATTATTACATTTCTTATTATTAGATCAACTATCTAATTCATATAATAAATGACAAAAGATAAAAATAAAAATTTCAAATGATTAAACTATTGAATATTTATAATGAATTTAGTTTATTATTTATTGAAATAAATTAGTTTAACTTTAGAGTTATAGGCTGTGATTTTAGTAGAGAGCTTTTAATTTATCAAAAAAAATATTGATTTTGAGAATTATTTTATTGATATTTGTAATACTCTTGAGCATGGGACAATTGACATTTACTTTTAACAACATTTACTCTTATTTTAATTTTATTTGAGTTCACTAAACAATTTAGTATCACATTAAAGACATTTTGAAAAGAATATCGGAAAGAAGAACATTTTGTTTATTTCTTTTAAACGTTTAATTATGCTGTGTTGAGGAAAGACATTGAAAACTTGAAGGATGATCTTGGCTTCCCGGTAGTTAAAGGAAACTGTTACTCACTTAGCGAGGGAGGATAAAATATAAAATAAAAAGAAAATTATGTCTAGAAGAAGAGAGGAGTGAGAATGACACGACGTCGTTAGGAAAGAAAATTATTCAGAAGGGTCTTCTATATCTGGTGGTAACCAGTGGAAACCCTGAGGAAGCTCAAATTGGACTGGCCTGGAGTGGAGTCCTAGGGTTGTCTAACAACTTAATCTTTAACTACTCTGGAAGCTAAGAGGCTCGTGTGGGAGTCTTGGACTGATTTCCGGACTAGCTGGTTGGGTGGTTAGCGAGTTAATTTCCTTGTTAGAATTCCATAGAAACAGGGTTAAACAGATAAGTATTAGCTTTATGCAAAATTGTTTCTCTATCTTATAGATACTTTTGAGTTTATAAAGACTTCAATGCAAGATTATTAATCTAGATTGTTTAGGTATTTTATATACATTGAAATGAGAAATTATATCTTTGTTGTACAACTTCTAAATGTGAGGTTATTCCTTTTTTTTGTACATAGACCTTGATAGACAAGTTTAGTCTCCTATTCCATTAGAACACTAGTATGAATGTTTTCTTAAAATGCCATAGGATATATGAGAGTTTAAGTAACTAACAAATATAAAGATATTATTATGAGTAAGCGGGAGGGATTAAATTTTTAACAAATAACAACGGTGTTTAAAAATGCACTATTAAGCTCGTTATTACAAGAAGGGAAACCAAAATAACTAAAACTTTGAATGCATAAAACCCTTCTTGGGTATATCTTAATCTTTACTAAAATAAAATAAAACACAGAACTAAGAACGCATAACGTTGATATACCATAAGATTAATGTGAAAGAATCATATATGTTGACCCACAACAATGTAAAATTTGTGTGAGCCAAATTGTCAAGGAACTCTACAACAATTTAAATGTCCTGGAGGAAAGGATTTGTCTTGCTATAATTAAACAATTACGTCTTTAGTTATTTGGTTGTAGAATTGGTTAGTTCAACAAGACACGGAAGTATATTCCGAGAACAATTCAAAATATAGATAAACATTCTAATAACAAACGCCTCATTGGAAGAGAAACAACCCTGCTTGATGCAAGAGTCTCTCTGTTGGGTGCGTAAGGGCATAGAATAACGAATAGTACTAATCCTGTAGGGAGGGAAATTATAAAATAAAAAACCAAAAGTTGCAATCAAAACTACTAATTGAAACACCAAACTTTAACATGGGATTATATCATTAATTTATGAATAATAAATAAATTTACATTCAGGCTATTGATGGTTAGAAGTGGTCAAGCCATTGTAAAAACAACAAAATAATGCACCTATTCATCATCACGACTGCAAAGTTAACATTTTTTGAATTATAAAATGTAAAACCCCATTCTGGAAAAAAAATAATACATTCTTGTGGAAGAAACTTAATAAAAAATTGCAAGAACAATGGTTCCTCTAACCTTCAGCAGAAACATTCAAACCCTTAACAACTAAGACCTGAAAAACATTAGGTGTTTCCAAATGAGCCTGGAATGGAGATTGAGCCAGACCCTAGAACCAGAAGTTTGCCCTCTAGCGGAACTTGTAACCTGCATTCAAGGAAAACCAACATTATTATCATAATGAAATAATACCCACATAGGAAAAGGGAAAACTTTCTTTTGTGGCTGCAAAGAAAGGCGATACCTTGAGGTACTGTGTTGCTCGTTGGGAGCCGCTGAGACTAGAGAAGACTCAGAGACTCAAGCTTGAAATGAATATCTAACACTAAAATTCTTTGAGGGTCCACATTATAGTAAATAAAAATGTTCCTGGTCACTTGCAGCGAGGTATGGTTAACCATTCTGCAAAAAAATGCCAAAACTTCTGAAGTGTTGCAGAGCTCACCTGGAGAGTTGAAGGGACTGAATGAAAAACCAAACGATGGGCTGGGAGGGGTACCGTTACCCTAACCCCCATCCGAGGAAGGACAGTCGTCATATTAGAATATCATAGATCCACGACGGGAAGGTAACCATGCATCAGATGGGTTGTTCTGGTTACGACCCTATCCCAAAGTAGCTAGAGGTTACACTTCACCAAAGTTCGATGAGGAAAAGTATGAATTTATATCATAACCATGGTCGATGTTATCTTAATTAAAATGCAGCATAACGTGTGTCTGGAAAAAGGTCCATAATAATAGAAATCATAAATATATATGTACGACATAAGTTAATTAAAATACATTAGGTGTAATGTTTAGTATCATTCCATGTTGACATGAGTTCATTAAATATGCATCAAGTATGATATCTAGTGAACCTGTGTAGTACATAACATCATAGGGTTAAAGGTCCTTGCATAGGCATCAAAATCGTGCAATATATAGCCATCGGTATGAACTCAAGGGAATGGTTTTTTTTTACTATTGTTATTTTTATTTATTTTTTGTTATATAGTTATCTGAAAATGTTATAAGTGGTATTAGAGACATTGTGTGGCTAGATTGGGGAACTGATTGACAATTTTTGCATTGTGATCACATAGTAGAACAGGGAATAATAATCTAGCAAGTCAACCATGATGCATAGGGGAATGAGACATACACAGCCAATTCAACTGTCGGTCGAAGCCAAGCATGCATTTGGTGTGGGTGCCAACCCAGAAGTATGGGTGCAGTTAGAAGGGAGGTATCAAAATCCCACTGCCATGTTTATGGAAATAGTCCAACAATTGACAACTGGAATGACTCGATTGAGAGTGGAAAATGAGTGACTAATGCAGGATTAGGAGAAAATACTGAAGTGTTTATTAGATAACTAGAATCATAGAACTATTATACCCAGATCTAGTAATGAGGAGCAGAATGAGGGGCACATATAGGAAGGTGAAATTGTGCTAGAAGGCAGTCACACTCAACATTCGGAGCATGATAAGGGTGGAAACGAAGAAGGATCTGACAATTTATCAAGGCATCCAAAATATAAGAACCTAAAAATTGAGTTAAAAGGAGAGTTCTAGAAGATAAAACCTCCAATTGTTTATTGATAGATAGAGGAAGTTGTTGAAGCTTGACAAATTAACATTAATAAATATTTTTAGATCTATGAGTATGATGACAATCCTAAATAAATATTGGTAATTTACGAGCTGCACGGTAAGGCTACACTGTGGTAGGAAGAAGTTAAGGTCGTACACACAGTTGATGAGAAAAGGGTCAATTGGGGGGACTTTAAGAAATATTTTAAGAAAAAGTATTTAACTAAGAAATTTTATGACAATAAGGAAAATGTGTTTGATGATATATCACTGGGAAAACTTTCTATGCATGAGTTTGGTGCCAAAATTGCGCCTCTGTTATGATATGTACCTTACATTAGGGAGGAAAAGGCCAAGGTACAATGATTCTTGAGTAGCCTACCTATTTTTATGAAAGAGTGCTTGAAATTCGATAATACCAAAACCATGGATGAGGCTATTAGGAAGGCATGAATCTGTTACCAATAGATGAAGCAGAGGGGGGGAAGTGGTAGGTATTAACATCACAAAAACACATCCAAAAAATTTTAGAACCTGAAAGGCACAAAAGGCGGAAATAGTAGAAATGTATACAAGAATCAATCAAAAAGCCTTTGGAAAAGGGAAACAAAACTTTAAACCCCAGAAGGAGTCAAAACATATGGAGGTCTCTAGTAAGCATGAATCTAGTTAATTACAAAAACCCCATTGCAGTGATGGGGTTGTGGGGATTCGCATTATTACAAAAATTTCCCTCATCGTAACAGAATGGAACGAGTTGATAAAAACGAGGAGGATTCAATTGTCAGTGAGGCGACGCGAAACATACCCCGTATTAATGCCACCTTGGACGATCAGAAAGTGGAATATCAACCCAGTATGATCGAGTTGGAAAGTAACATGTCTAAACATGTTGTTTCAATTCTAATAGACTTGGGAACTATTTTAAGCTATGTCAGTCATAGAATTGTTGAAAAATGTCATTTACAAATGGGTATGTTTAAAAATTCCTCCTTTGCGTAACTCACTACTTAGGTGAAAAGAAGAGTGACGACTAAAGTAGATAACTACCCCATTAAAATAGTAGGTCATTGCATTGATATATGATTGAATGTGTTACCTTTCGGGTCTAATGATGTCTTGATAGGGATGCACTAATTGGAGGACCATTGGTCCTTAGTATATTGCAAAGATAAAAATGGGAGTTACCTTAACAAGGAGGTTGTTAGACAAGAAATGCAAGGAGTAAAAATGTTGATGATCCTATGACCCATCACTACCTCTCAATTGGGAAAGTGTATCACTAAAGGATGTTTGATATATGTGGTCCAGGTGGGATTCACTAACTCAAAAGATAAATCACCCCCCTTAGGAAACTTGTCGGTAATTTGGGATTTCATTGATGTGTTTCCAAAAGAGATATTGAGATTACCTCCTAAAAGAGATATTGATTTCACAATAGAATTTTTCATTGGGGCTACACCAGTGTCTCAGACTCTTTAATGAATGAGTATATGTAGAAATTCTCACTGTAGATTAACTTGATAATGCAATATGCTAAAACAAAATACTTAATCTACACCTAGCATCAAACTTGTGGAAGCTTAATAGATTTTGAGCAAGATCAAATAGAACACATGTAACAGAGAAGTAGATTCAATCACACATGAAACACAAAAGAATAACCCAGGGAAAGCCTCAATCTAAAATTCCATTCTTTGTATTATCATCCAAGTGGAAATATGTTTAGTATTGCGAAAAGAATTATCTCTCAAGCTATCCTTGTCTCTCTGTAATCAAATTGTTGATCATAGACAGTCAACGTCTTCTTAGAAACCTTCTCCTCTACCCTCCAATACTCCTATTTCCTTGTGCAGTTTTCCTTGGGGTCTAGTGCTGCCAGTTGTGTGAATTGACCTCTTCACACACTCACTAACCATTGATCTAACTGCACAATCCCGAAGGAGATAATTCCTTCTGCATGGATGAGCTTCCTATATAGGAAAAATCCTCCAACTGATAGTGCATTGTCCCTTCCTCTAATCTCAACTAGGTCTCCGACTGAACTGACATGCATGAGTTATTTATGAGAGAATATTGAATTATTTGAAGTACACTAGTTACATGCATGCATGCATTAACTAACTGAACTCACAATTAGTTCAACAAACTATTTGAACTAATCTAACTAAACTTAACTCAGTTAACTGATCTAACTAATTACATCTCAAAGTACAACTCATCCTGATCTCCTTAATTAAGTGATAAATTCCTTAATTAATGGGATAATTGTTGCATGTCCTTGCATAGACTTCATGTTTGATTTTCTGCAACTAATTAACTCAAGATTAAGAGAGATTTTTTGACATAAATCACAAGATATTTCATTTTTCGATGCGTTTCGAACCAACTAGTGTGGTTCATCGTCAGGACAAGTTGAATGAACAGATCATGCTTTGCATGTTAAATAGATAGAACAGGGCTTCCAACGGCTAAATTCCTTGACCAAGGAATGACAATATTGACAACGGCTAGATTTGACTGGTTAGTTAGGACAGGATTAGGGGTATAACCATTATTAATTAAATAAGTTACTTCGGTTAGTTAAATTTTTATTAAAATAAAAGTAAGTGGACTCTTTTTATCCACTTACAATTATAAATATAAAAAAAATAAATTAAATTAATAGTTAGTTATCAAAGTTATTATATCTAAATATTAGAGTAATTAATAGTTAGATATAAAATTGATTAAATATATAAATATTAGAGTAATATATAAATAGCTCGATATATTTTTATTAAAATATAAGTCAAAGGGACTGCTCCATACACTAATTTATAAATAAATATTAAAATAAATTAATAATAAACTGAATTAATTTTAAATTAATAGTTATTTATAAAAGTTAAATAAATATATAAATATTAGAGTAATTTAAGGGTATGATAATAAATTATAATTATAATATTATAAATATATATTAAAATAAATAAATTATACAATAAATTCATTTAAATTAATAGTAAGTTATCAAAGTTATTATATCTAAATATTAGAGTAGTTAGTTATAAAAGTTATAAATATAAGAGTAATATAAATAGTAAGTTATAATTTTATTAAAATGTAAGTTAAAGGATTGTTTCATACACTTATAATTATAAATATATGTTAAAATAAATAAATCAAAAATAAATTAATTTTAATTCAATAGTTATTTATAAAAGTTAATTAAATATATAAATATTAGAGTAATTTAAGGGTTAGAAGGAAGATTTTAATATTTAAAATTAATGGTTTATTTAAGGGTTAAAATTATCATAGATTAATTTCAAGATTATTTTCAATATGTTATTAGCATAAATAAGTGCAATTACAACACCTCCAACAATATCAACCTCAAAGAACAAAGACCACAAGAAACAGGAAACCATAATTACAATATCATAATTATAATTTAAATTACTCTATTATCATACACTTAAATTACTCTAATATTTATATATTATTTAGCTTTTATAAATAACTATTAATTTAAAATTAATTCAGTTTATTATTAATTTATTCTAATATTTATTTATAAATTAGTGTATGAAGCAGTCCCTTTGACTTATATTTTAATAAAAATATATCTAGCTATTTATATATTACTCTAACATTTATATATTTAATAATTTTTATAACTGACTATTAATTACTCTAATATTTAGATATAATAACTTTGATAACTAACTATTAATTTAAATTAATTCTTTAATATTTACGATTGTAAGTGGATAAAAAGGGTCCATTTACTTTTATTTTCATAAGAATTTAACTAGCCGAAGTAACTTATTTAATTAATAATGGTTATACCCCTAATCCTGTCCTAACTAATGAGTCAAATTTAGTTGTTGTCAATATATCCGTTACCTGGTCAAGGAATTTACCCATTGGAAGTTTTTCTCTATCTATTTAACATGCAAAGCATGATTTGTTCATTCAACTTGTCCTGACGATGAACCACACTAGTTGGATCGAAATGCATCGACAAATGAAATATCTTCTGATTTACGCCGAAAAATCTCTCATAAACTTAATATGGATCACAAAAGCCTGAATTCAATAACTCAAGATGAATTAATTAATTATTTTACAAACAAATGCTGAGATCAAATTCAAATTTTACTTCTCAGTTTTAGTTCGGGGACTAACTAAAATTGGAATCCATCTCGAAATGCTATTTATAGAAATGCTATTTTTAGCACTTCCAATATTCATTCCTTGTTGCTATGTCCAACACTAGTACCCAAACTGTTATTTATAGCAATGTTATTTTTAGCATTTATTGTTGCATTTTCAAAACTCCCTCTCAACAAGAAAGGCATTCAATTTGAACTCGATCGTGAACCTTTGGAATGTTTTTCATGCAACACTTCTCCCAAGTGTTATTGCTCCAGCAACTCTAGAAACAAAAAAATCTCCCAACTGACCTCTATGTTGGGCTAGAAACACCCTCTGATGTTGAAGCTTCCTCTTCCATTGACAAGTGCTCCCTCTCTGACCTTTGAGTTGCTGCAACACTCCATGCATTTCGCACCATTGCACACCTCTCTGTGTCATCCTCCACTAGTGCAACACTCCTGTGCCTCTCTCATTGTTGCAGCTTGCTAGCTCTGCACTGTATTGGGATTCTTTCATTGTAGCTCTCTTTTCCGCTCCATCCGCATTTGTCTCTACCCACTCAGCTAGTCCTGCTACTCCTCATCAGGGATCCCGTAGCAAGGTCTAATCAAAGAGGCTGGGTACCTCAAGGATCCTGCCCCTATTTTAGCCTTCTTGGGACTATCATTTCACATTGCCACACCTCACACCTCGATGTATGGATGCATGTGATCCCTCTGCCCACTTGGCTCGAAATTTCCCCCTAATGGAGGTCTCTGCATGAGTGGATGCCTCCACTCAGTCTCCTCTCAACGTCTCCAGTTGTGGATACTCCACAACCTCCTGAAGCTGCTTCACCAATTGTGACTCCTCCACAATTGTCTGAGACTTCTTCTGGTGCAGCATGTTGAGAGGTAATGTACTCTCACTCTCAACCACCAAGTTTCTTACATTTTCCTTGCTCCTCAAGGCTTTGCAAGCATCTTGTACCTCAAGTTTATACAGGTTCTTGGCTAGCACACCAATCTGTTTCATCTTTCCCGCCGTCATGAAATTTTGAAGAAAAAGACTTGATTTTAAATCAACGATATCTCCCTCATCCGAACTCCGATCTAGCCAATTGTTTTTTTGAATTTGGGTATTTTCCGCAAGGAATCTAGATCTGCTATTTGTTTCTGAAAATTTTGCACAAAAATTTTCAGATCCGCTCTGCAAACTCGCAGCCCAATTTTTCTTCTTTACTTAAAATTTTCTTCTCCGTATAATGTTCACTGCTTCAATCACCTTTGCTCCAATACCATGTAAAAATTCTCACTGTAGATTAACTTGATAATGCAATATACTAAAGAAAAATACTTAATCTACTTCTACCATCAAACTTGTGGAAGCTTAATCGATTTTGAAAAAGATCAAATAGAACACATATAACAGAGAAGAAGATTCAGTCACACATGAAACATAGAAGAATAACCCGAGGAAAGCCTCAGCCTAAAACCCTAATCTCTGTATTATCATACAAGTTGAAATATATTTAGTATTACAAAATGAATCAACTCTCAAGCTATCTTGCTCTCTCTGCAATCAAACTGCTTCTCATAAATAGTCAAAGGCTTCTCAAAAACCTCCTCCTCTGCCATCCAAGCCTCCTATTTCCTTGTGCAGTATTCCTTGGGGTCCATTGCTGCCACCTGTGTGAATTGGCCTCTTCACATGCTCGCTAACCTCTGATCTAACTATGCAATCGAGAAGGAGATAATTCATTCTGCATGGATGAGTTTCCTATATAGGAAAAATCCTCAAACTGATAGTACATTGTCCCTTCCTCTGATCTCAACTGGCTCTCTGATTGAACTAACACATAGGAGTTATTTATGAGAGAACATTCTGTTATCTGAAGTACACTAGTTACATGGATGCATGCATTAACTAACTGAACTCACAATTAGTTCAACAAACTATTTGAGCTAATTTAACTGGACATAACTCAGTTAACTGAGCTAACTAATTACAACTCAAAGTACAACTCATCCTGATCTCCTTAATTGAGGGATAAATTCCTTAATTAATTGGATAATTGTTGCATGTCCTCACATAGACTTCACGTTTGATTTTCTGAAACTAATTATCTCAATATGAATTAATTAATTATTTTACAAATAGCTGCTAAGATCAACTTCGAATTTTACTGCTCAATTTTAGTTCAGGGACTAACTAAAATTGGAATCCATCCCGAAATTCTATTTATAACAATGCTATTTATAGAAATGCTATTTTTAGCACTTCCATTTTTCATTCCTTGTTCCTATGTCCACCATTTGTACCTGAACTACTATTTATAGAAATGCTATTTTTAGCATTTCTTGATGCCATTTTCAACAGTATACCTAAATTAACAGAGCTTAAAATCAAATTGCATGAATTTCTTGATAAAGGTTATATTTGCCCAAGTGTGTCCCCTTCGGGAGCACTTGTTTTTTTCATCAGGAAGAAGGAAGGTACCCTATGATTATGTATTGGTTATAGATAACTTAACAAGTTAGTTTTTAAAAAAAATTATCCTTTGCCAAGGATCAATGATTTATTCGATCAAGTTAAGGGAGGCACCATGTTCTCTAAGATAGAATTGTGATATGGATATCATCAGATAAGAGTGGAGGAAGAAGATATTCCAAAAAAAACTTTTATAAAATGTTATTCTCATTATGATTTAGTGGTTTTTCCTTTTAGGCTTACCAATTCCCCAATGACTTCCATGAGTCTCATGAACGGTCTATTCCATCCATATGTTGATAAGTTTGTTATACTTTTTTTGACAATATTCTCATATATTCTAGAAATTTATAGGAACACAAGAAACATTTACAAATCATGTTACAAATATTAACAGAGCAATAGTTATATGCTAGATTCAGCAAATGTGATTTCTACAAATATTGGATACAATACTTACACCATGTGATTTCTTCGGAATGGATATTTGTAGATCCCGAGAAAATTATAATTATTATGGAATGGTTGGTTCCTACTAATGTTGCAAACATCTAATCCTTTATGGGCTTAGCAGGGTATTGTCGTCGTTTGATTGAGGGATTGTCTCAGATAGCTTATCCTATAATGACCCTACAAAAGAAGTGAAAAAAATTCAAATGGACTTCTGAATGTGAGCATAGTTTTGAGTTATTAAAGCATTTATCAACCACTTACCGAGTAACAAAAATCATAGATCTAGAAAAGGAATTTCTGGTATGTCCTACTGCTTGTCAAGAAGAAGTGGGAGGAGTGCTAATGCAAAAGGGTAAAGTGATTTTTGACGAATTGAGGAAATTGAAGGAACATGAGCATAGCTATTTTGCTTACGATCTGGAATTAACCGTGATAGTGCACGATTTAAATGTATGGAGGCGTAATCTATTGGGCACAAAATTTATGTTAATGACAGGCCATAGTAGCTTAACCAGTTTATTTAAACAACCTCATTTGAATGCATGAAAATCAAGATGGAAAACCTTTTTAGGTGAATTTGATTTCGATATTAAAAATCTTAAAGGAAAGGAAAATCGGGTGGTAGATGCACTCACTAAGAAATCACATCAACTCTATGAAATTTCATATAGTCAAGTGGAATTCTATTTCTCAAATCAGATTAGGGAATCTACTAACAATGTCTGAGAATATAAGTTTTATGGTAGCAAGCCAATCAGATAAATAACTCAAAACAACAAGCCAATTACACAATAAATGAAGACAATATGTAAACCTTCAAAGGAAGAATATATGTTCACAATCAGAAAGTTGTTAAATTATTTAATTTGGATGAATTTCATAAGAGAACCTATGTTTCCGACCTGTGGTATCAAAAACTCTATTATGCAATTAAAAAAAATTATTTTTGGCGTGGAATGAGAAGGGGTATCATAGAATATTTAGCCAAATGTTTGGAGTGTCAGCAAGTTAAAGTTGAATATCAACATCCATCGGTACTACTTAATCCCTTAACCTTCCTATAATGGAAGTGGGAGGTAATTGTATTGGATTTCATCACCAGACTACCTAAAACTCAAAGGCAAAATGATTCAATCATTGTCGGGCTTGGTAAATTGAGTAAAGTAGCCCACTTTATTTCTATTCAATCAACCTAGAAAAATTTACAGATTCAAGATTTTTAGGCTCCATGGGATGCCTAAGGTTATGATTTATGTCCAAGATGTAAAATTGGGATCTAATTTTTGGAAAACTCTTTTCACCGGTTTAGGTACTCAAGTTCAGTTTTGCACTGCCTATCACCCGTAAACAGATAGGAAAACAGAGTGACTAAACCAACTGTTGGAAGACATGTTTCACATGTATGTAATGCAACAACCAAATAAATGGGATGAATATCTTCACTCTGTGGAATTTTCCTATAACAATAGTTACCATGACTTTTTGAAATTGAGCCCTTTTGAGGTTCTTTATGGAAAAATATGCAAGACACCCATCAATTGGAAAAACCGAAAGGAAAAATTAATGTTGGGGCCTGTTAACAGAAATGGAAAGCATTATGAAGAAAATTTGACAGAATTTAAAAGTTGCTAAGGATAAACAAAAGGATTATGCAAAGAAGAAAAGAATGTATAGAGAATTACAGGTGGGAGATCATGTTTATATTCGGGTATGACCCCAGAAAATCACTTTGCAATGGAAAATATGTTTAATGTTAGCCCCTAGATATTGTGACCTGTTCCAGATACTAGAAAGGATTGAACCTCTTGTATACCAGTTAGCACTAAATAGCCGCATAGGAATCCATAATGTGCTTCATGTATCCTTATTAAAAGACTAATTATATGATTTTAGACACATTATTAATTTGCAAGAATTATAGGTAAGAGTTAAACAATTATTTTTTTTATGATGGATGAACTTAGCTTAATATTAAACATTAATGACATGATTATGTTGTGAAACAGGTGGAACCAGACAAAGAATACTTGGTAGGCACCATCCATATTCTCGAGTGGAGATAAATAATGCTACGAACGTGAGACATCACCCAAGTTAAAGTGAAATGGAAGCACTTTAGCCAAGAGGAGGCTGCGTTGGAAGATGAAGGCTAGATGTAAACATCATATCCTTGAATACTTGGTAGGGACCCTCCATATTTGTGAGTGGTGATAAATAATGCTATGAAGGCAAGCCGTCGCCCAAGTTAAAGTGAAATGGAAGCACTTTAGCGAAGAGGAGGCTGCCTCGGAAGATGAAGGCTAGATGTAAAAATCATATCCTTATTTGTTCCAGGAAAAAGAAAAGAAAAAAACACCCAGGAAGGTGTCCGACTCAAGGGGGGAAGTTGTAACACCCATGAGCATGGGACAATTGGCATAATTTTATTAACATTTACTCTCATTTTATTATTACTTGAGTTCACTAAACAATTTAGTATTCAGTTAAAGACATTTCGAAATGAATAAAGGAAAGAAGAACATTTTGTTCATTTGTTTTAAATGTTGTTAAATTTTGTTTAGTTAAGGAAAGACATGAAAAACTTGAGGAGGATCTTGGCTTCGAGGTACTTAAAGGAAACAATTACTCACTTCCTCCGGGAGGATAAAAGGAAACAAGAAAAACAAAAATTCTCTCTAGAAGGAGAGAATAGGGAGAATGACAAGATGCAATCAGGAAAGAAAAATGTTGAGAAGGGTCTTTGAGATCATGGAAAGAAAATTGCTGAGAAGGGTCTTTGAGATCACGTACTAACCAGGGAAAACCCTGAAGAGGCACAGATTGGATTGGACTAGAATCCCCAAGTCCTATAACATCTTGATCTTTAACTAGTCTCGAAACGATGAGGCTCAAGGGGAGGCCCTCATGTGATTCCAACACTCACTGGTTGGGTGGTTGGCTAGTGAATTTCCTTGTTAGAATTCCATAAGAATAGGGTTGAACAAATAAATATTAGATTTATGGATTTTTTCTCTATCTTCTAAACACTTCTGTTTTTATAAATACTGAAATGCAAGATTATTTATCTTGAGTATTTATGTATTTTACAGAATTTGAAAAGAAAAAATATATCTCTGTTATACAACTTCTAAATGTGATATTATTCCTTTATTTGTAAATATACCTTGATCGAACACTTTAATCTCTTGTTCCATTAGAATAATGGTATGGATGTTTTCTTAAAATACCACACGATGTAGCAGAGGTTAAGTAACTAGTAAACATAAAGAGATTACTGTCATTAAGCGGGATGGATTCATGTTTCAACCGATAACAACGGTGAGTAACAATGCACTATTAGGTTGCTTATAATGAAAACCTTGAATGCATAACCCTTCTGGGGTATATCTTAATATGTAATAAAATAGAGGAAAACACAGAACTAAGAACATACAGAGTGGATATCCATTAGAATAATGTGAAAGAATCATATATGTTGACCCACAAGAATGTAAAATATGTGTGAACGTAATTGTAAAGGAAGTATGCAACAATTTAAATGTCCTGAAGAAAAGGAGTCACTTTTCCATAATTAAATTGTTACTTTTTTAGTTATTTAGCTTCAGAATTTGTTACTTCGACGAGACACGGAAGTATGTTCCCATAATAATCCAAATTCTATATAAATAATCTAATACCAAACACCTCATGGGTAGAGAAAAAACCCTGCTGGATGCAAGAGTCTCTATGTCGGGTGGGTAAGGCCATACATTAATGAATAATACTAATTATGTAGGGACAGAAATGATAAAAGAAAAATCCAGAAGTTGCAATGAAAACTACTAACTGAAACCTCAATCATTAACACAGGATTATATCATGATGTTCTCAACAATAAAAAAAAACATATTCAGGCAATTGATGTTCAAAAGTGGTCGAGCGACTGGAAAAACAACAAAATAACGCAACTATTCATAACCATGACTACAACATTAACAATATTTTAGTTATAAAATGTAAACCCCATTTGGGGAAAATTGTAATACATGCTTGTGGAAGAAGCTTAATTACGAACTACAGGATCAATGCATCCTCTACCCTTCAGTAGAAACAATCAAATCCTCAACAACTAATAAGACCTGAGGAACATTAGATTTTTCCAAGTGAACCTGGAATGGTGATTGAGCCACACACTTGAACTGGAAGTGCGCCCTACAGGGGAGTTGTAACCTGCATTTGATCGAAAACAACACTATTATCAGAAAGAAAAAAAACCTATGTAGCAAAAGCGAAAACTGTCTATTGTGGCTGCAAATAAGGGCAATACCTTGAGGGACTGTGTTGCTTGTTGGCAGCCACCAAGACTCGAGAAACTCCATTTTGTCGGGTAGGTAACCTTGCAAGCATAGAAACACTCAGGGACTCAAGCCTGCAATGAATATATAACACCAGAATTCTTTTGGGGGTCAACATTATAGGAAAGAAAAGGTTACCTAGGCACCGACGTCGAGGTTTCATTGACCACTCTGCACAAAAACCGCAAAACTTTCGATGTGGTGCAAAGCTCGCCTGGAGAGATGGAGAGATGAAAGGACTAAATGACAAACAAAACGATCGGTCGTGTGTGGTACCGTTACCCTATATCCCATCCGAGGAAGGAGCGATATCATATTAGAAGATAAGAGATCCACGACAGGAAGGTAACCATGTGTCAAATGGTTTTTGCCAGTTACGAACCTGTCCCAAGGACAACTCGAGGTCACACTTCGTGAAAGTTCGATGATGCAAACCAAAGTGTATGAATGTATATCATAACAATGGTTGATGTTCTCTCAGTTAAAATCAAGCCTAACACCGATCTGGAGAAAAAGTTGACAATAATAGAAATCATAAATATATATTTATTGACATGAGTTAATTAAAATGAATTAAGTGTAATTTTTATTATCATTCCATATTGACATGAGTTCATTAAATATGCATCAAGTATGATATCTGGTGAACCTGTATAGCATATACCATCTGAGGGTTAAAGATCTCGCATATGCATCAAAATCATGCAATATATAACAATCCGTATGAACTAAAGGGAATATTATTTTTTTTTGCTGTTGTGATATGTATATTTTTTTTTATATATATTTCTTTGAACATGTTAAAATAGTTTACAATGATCATAAAAAAATTTGGAGCATCAAAAAAAATTATACTCAGACATTAAAAGTTATACTTACAATCCAAAAATTAGTATATATCTATCATAACCATGGATCTAAATTAGTATATATCTATTATAACCATGGATCTAGCAAGAATAAGAATATAGAGATATCAAAACATGAAATATTTTACTTATGGTTGAGAGTGATTTTACCACTTCTCCTTAGTATGGCCCTTCAGAATGAGATTATATACATTTTATAATATTTAGAATTAAACAAACCAATCATGTATATTCATTATTTTTTATTATATCTAATATTTTTTTAATATTTTAATTTTAATTTTAAAAAGTCATATATCTACTAAATATTGACTATGGACATACTTACCTGTCTCTGTTATATAAGTTTTTAAAAATAAAATTTTAAGTTATTTTGTTATGTGGTGTGTGACTAGTTATGATTGCTTTAAATATAAATGATATAAAAATTTTACACTGATAATAGAGTAATATTGTTTTTACTAAATACATATTTTATATTTATTATAGTTAATAAATAAATTTATTAAGAGACAAAATTCTTCAGAAAATTTTGAAAATGTAATAAGATAATCTAAGTGATAATTTATCAGGATAATTAATGATAAAGAAAACTAGGTAAAAGAGTAACACTTCTTTTCTACCAATTTGAAATCTGATAGGAAAACACACACATATGTAATTCTAATGTCTCATATAGTATTTAATAGTTTGAAAATGAATATTAATTACTATAAAATTAAAAAAAAATAGTATTTCACAATGAAACTTGACTTCACAAACGACAAAAAAAAATTAAACTTTTAATTTCTTAATAGCAAAAATCTCTTTAACCATAACAAGAAAATTATTTCATTAACTTTTTATTTTTAAATTATATTATTTTAAATTACATTTTTTTCAAAATAAGTTTAGATATATCTCTATATGAAATATTTTAGAAACGCCAAATTATAAAGTGATTTCAATTCATATATTTCAAAATTTAATTATACCATATAGATATTTTATTGTTATTTTATTTTATTTTTTAATATATTTTTATATCTTTAAAAAAATATTCAAATAATACTTTGAAACAAAAACGGTTTATGAACCATATTAGTTGGTTGGTTCGAAAAATAATGCTTTGAAATGAAACTAATTTATGAACCACATTAGTTAGTTCGAAAACCAACCAAAATCATTCAATGTGATTTGTTTTAAAAATATTTTTAATATTCAACTTTACATTATTACATATGTATAATATTAAAGTTATAAATAACGTCTTTCCTTAAAATATATATTATATTCCGAAATAAAAAAAGAGATATATTTTTACAATTTGCTGACATAACTTGAGCATATTCGTTTGCATTTAGAATTGTCTTTTCATTAATATTTTAGTTATTTTTATTTTAAATATATATATTATATAAATTTATTCTTTCTTTCTATAAAATTATAATTAATTCTATTTTAAAATTGATTTTATTTAATATTATTATAAAATATGTTTTAAGATGTGTAAGGTGTTGTGAATTAAAAATTAAAAATTGTTATAGTTATTTTAAATTAAAATTATGAAGGGAATACTCTTAGCATATGTTTAGTCTTAATGCTTATCAACGATTGTGTTATATAGTTTGTTAGGTTGCATTGACTTTTAATAAATTTTATAAACTATATTAGTGCCACTTGTTCCCTACCCACAAGTTTCCTACAGATTTGAGATTATTACAATTCTAATAAGTTCATATTCTAATGATATGAGGAACTTAATATATAAGATTCTAATAAGTTCGTTTTCTAATTAGATTTGGAAATTAATATATAAACAAATTTTATTTAGCAAAATGATCCATTTTACATTAAGGTGTGTAATTCTTTTTTTTTTCAAGTTGAAATTGACACATAACCCTTTAATATATGATTAATCAGATAAATGTGTATATTGGTAGGGCATTCTTCTTATTGCAATAATTTATTTGTTACAATGATTTTTTTTATATTTATATTTATAAAACTTTAGGCTATATCACCCCTATGAATATTTTTAATGTAAATGTATTAGTAAATATATAATAGGTAAAATTTGAATAACAAATTCAAAACGCTCATTAAAACGATTATATCTTATAAAGGAAAATATAAAATGAGACTAAATTTTATAGAAACATACAAATAAATAAATAGAAGATTAAATAATACTAAAATAAATTTTGATCGAAAAACTAATATAAATGATAAAAATAGTTATATAGTGTTAAAAGAACATTATATAATTGTTATAATTGAAAATAAATTCTATTAAAAAAGAAAATTTTAAATATAAAATATGCGAAACATTTCACTATATTTCAGTAAAATATACGAATTAGCACGGATTTTCCTGGTGCTCGCCTTAAACCATTGAAACCATTATTAATGACAGAACTGGTTCTCCATGTGAATTTATAGCCATACTCTATGGGGCTGTGGCTGAATTATTGGATGATGAGCATTAGCCGTCTCAACATGGCGGCCAACACCAGCAGCGCGTTGATGCTCGGAACCTTACTGTGTTCTGCCTTAAATTCGTTATTGTAAACTCTGGTATGTCCAAAACACCATCCGTTTAACGCGTAGACTCGTTAAGAACGATGGATTTCTGACGTATGTTAATTAAATCTATTAATGCAAATTTTGGCCATTCAAAGTTTAGTCATTCAACACGATGGATTTCTGGCGTATGTGAAGATTTCCTCAAAATGCTCATTTTATTATAGATAACTATACTGTGTTAAGGGGGAACGGTGTCAACTATATCATAGCCGTAATTGTAATGAGAAAGAAAAAAAAGGAGTGAGGTCTGTTCTGCATTGCCGACATCAAAGTTCGGCATGTGAAAGTAACCAACTCTTGCCACGTGACCTTTTCGTAACTTTGTCGTGCATTTTATTTTTTCGTGCACGAAAAAATATTTCTAATAGTTATCCCCGTCATCAAAATCCATTGTATTTAAGTGTTCCGGACACTCATATGAAGGGAAGAGAGTTAATGGACACCGACATTTTGTCTTCTCCTCTTTCATTCAGTATGCTGGCAAATGCGTTTCGTACTGCCCCTGAAATTCAATGCACTAATGGTTCCATAGGCTTCGGTAGCTGGGTAAGCGATTTGAAAAGAAATAGAAAAACTTCATTGTCCCTTTGAAAACAATAAAATTGCAGCTCTCACATCGTGCCTGATGAGCGTCAAGCGGATCAGTGTCTAAATAAGTCAAACATAGTTTTGTTCTTAAAACGTGAAGGCATTTATTTGCTTATGTAGACATTCACATCGGCTCATGATGAGTCTACATAATTTGCCGATTGAAATTGGACATAGATTGAAAATAACTAACTCTTGCCACGTGACCTTTTCGTAACCTTGCCGTGCATTTTATTTTTTCATGCACGAAGAAAGATTTCTAATAGTTATCCCCGTCATCAAAATCCATTGTATTTAAGTGTTCCGGACACTCATATGAAGGAAAGAGAGTTAATGGACACCGACATTTTGTCTTCTCCTCTTTCATTCAGTATGCTGGCAGATGCGTTTCGTACTGCCCCTGAAATACAAAGCACTAATGGTTCCATTCGCTTCGGTAGCCGGGTAAGCTATTTGAAAATAAATAGAAAAACTCCATTGTCCCTTTGAAAACAATAAAATTGCAGTTCTCACATCGTGCCTGATGAGAGTCAAGCGGATCAGTGTCTAAATAAATCAAACATAGTTTCGTTACTAAAACGTTAAGGCGTTTATTTGTTTGTGTAGAGATTCAAATCACTGAAAAAAATAGATTTTATTTATTTTTTTTTTAATACGATCAATTTTAAAATAAGATATATTAGCACACTCATATTAGTAAATATGATTGATGTAGATTCAAGATGTATATCAATCATATACACATTTATATTAAGAAATATGATAAATATAATCATATATACCATTACATTAGTAAATATAATTTTAAAATATCTAGATTTAATATTAATATAATATTAAAATTTAATATTAATGATAATATTAAAATTCATCTTAATAAATATATAAAAATAAAAAGAATAATAATAATAATAATTAATTATTGTTAATAATTATTTATTAATTACTAATTAAATAATAATTAATTAGTAATTACTTAATAGATAATAATTAATTGGAGTATGGTTGACTTTAGTTTATTTTCATATTTAGACATTTTTTGTGACAATGAGATGTTGGTGCATGGTTGATTATGGCTGATTTTCATATTGAAAGAATATTTTTCACAATGTGGCATTGGACCATGGTTGAGAATAAATGATCGTGCTTGATCATGGTTGATCAATGTTGACCATAACTAACCATGGTTGACCACGATTGATTATGGTTGAACATTATTGATTTCCATATTGAGAAAATCTTTGTCACACCCCCAAGGGATTAATATTATAAACCTTAAAATAAATATTTTTAACCCTAAAATAAACATTAAACCCTAACATTAATATTATAAACCTGATGATTAATATATAAACCCAAGGCATTAACACTAAAACCTAAGGGATTATAAACAAGGGAATAACATCGAAGCCTAACATTAATATTAAACCATAGAAATATAAACCCTAGAATTAATAAACCTATGGAATTATTCTTATAAGCCTAAGGTATTATAAAGTGAAGGGATCAAATATATTAAATCCTAAGCTTAATGTTATAAACCTTAGGCTTAGTATTAAACGCTACAAATGTAAACCCTGTGATTAATATTAGAAACCCTATGGAATAATAAACCCAAGGGATTAATAGTAAAACCCCGAGGATTATAAACCCAAGAGGATAATAAACCCAAGCCTTAAATACTAAAACCCCAAAGGATTATAAACCAAAGGAACAATATGAAACACAAGTGATTAATATTATAAATCCAAGGTATACAAACACTAACATAAATATTATAAATCCCAAAATAAACATGGTTAACCATGGTTGATTTTCATATTGTGACAATACTTGTCACAATGCAACATTGGATCTTGGTTGACCATGGTTGCTTTTCATATTGAGAACATATTTGTCACAATACAATGTTGTACCATGGTTGGCCATGATTGATATTATAAACCCGATTATAATCCCAAGGGAATAACATTAAACCCCAAAAAATAATATAAACCCAAGCTATATAAACACTAAAATAAATATCGCATAACAAGATGTGTGATAAATGTGAAGTGAAACTCTCTCTAAATAAGCCAAACATAGTTTTAGTATAGGGTGAGTGGACCTAATGGTTAAGAGCATGTATTTGCTGCCAAGATGTTATAGGTTCAAAACGAGAATGGGGTAAACTAACTATGCCTCGGCAGACTTAACAAAATAAAACTTTTGTCCAACAAACAAAAAATCCCATACACCAATTTAGTGTTTCACTTAATAATACCCTTAAAATCAGATGATAATAATAATAATTACTCAGTCATTTATTTATTTAAAAAAGAGAAAACTTATGCCGATTATATATTTCAAACCCGTGAAACCTTTTCACCTATGAGCACTTCGATTTTTATCTAAATGTAGGATAAATTTCAAAATAAGATATATTAGTACAGAACTGCAAACATTATCAAAATCTGTAGTCACTTTAAAGTACATCTAAGCGTTTGAGATTAATATAAAGGTACGTTACTATCAAAATTACGTATTCGCTCCAAATCGGATCGAAACTTTTGAAATTCCGAAAACTTAGGCTAGTTAAACGGCGTCGGAATTTATTTCTTGGGATTAAAAAAATATTTCCATATAACTTTTAATTTAATAGTTTCAAAAAAACAATATAAAACGAGGAGACAACTCATTTAATCTTGTTCCTCGCACAATCAACCAATTTAAATTTATTAATCAATTTATTAACCTTCATATGACTGTAACTGATTTAGATCTGTTTAAGGTTCCTCCTTTCATGTAGTCATACATGGTATGGGTACTGTACAGGTAAGAGGGTCATCGGGGTAAATAAGCTTATTCTACTTGTAAAATCTGGACGGGAATTGGGATAGATCAAAAAGTGGAATTTCAAAATTAATATTTTTAATCCATGAAATACACTTGGTGATCACAGTGATTAAGCAATATATTGCGTACTCATTATGCGCGTATTTGTTTTTAAATCTCTCTAATTGCAAATCATGTGCTTATAAATTTTAATATTTTATTCCAGATTTCAATATGAAGTGTGAAAAGACAAAAATGCATGGATACTTTACTATAGTCGGGGCTTGACTGCCAATTGCTGTGAAATTTTTTAAAAAACAAAGCATGGAGGCTTGGAACTAGAGCATGAAATTGTCTTCCATGCTTTTATTGTTATCCATATCTTTTAAAATCATAAACACTTTTGGAATGATGGTTCTCGAAATGTTTTACGAAAGGTTTATGGTCATGTTGTCTCCAAATAGGTAATCTAATTAGATTCACTAATAATATTTGGTTATTTGTTATAGAATGAAGATAAGGGAAATTTTATCATCTCCTTTAAAGAATACGTAACTATTATCCAAATTAATTATTTAATTTTAAATTTATTTTTTTTTGGGTTAAGTTCGATATTTTTTTTTTCTTCTATTTATAAACAACAAATTTAGATGGTATATGTGAGATAGGTAGTTTCAATTGGTACAATGGGAAACTTAGTGTCTTGGCCACTTATCCTCATTATAAGTCATCCAAAAATAGTAAAGTATCAGTCATTTTAACTAAGCCAGATAAATATCAGTTTCATGGTAAGATGCTATATGTCTATCTATCATAAGCATGCATATTTTAAAGTAAATGCTACCCGTAAAAAGAAAAAACACCTAGGAAACTCGCTATTCTTGTTGTTCTTCTAAAGCTGAGTAGACTAGTGTCAGGTTCTTGGCACAGTCACCGGGCATCTCAGCTAGTTAGATGATGCAAGGGATGTGCCCTTGAATTCTGTCGAGGCGAATTTCCTTCTTGTGAAGTTGAAATTGAATTTGCTGCAAATATTTTTTATAGTTAAGCATGTCTTACAGAGTCAGTGCCATCCCCACTGATATTTGTTCCATTGCTTTCCTCATAAGGCTCTTCATAAGCCAGTATAGATAAAGGGTTTGTTTAAACTGGGTTATTCTGCCTTTGGTGTTCCCAAGATTCGGGATTATAGTCCGCCAGTTCTCCATCTCCACCTCAAATTCACCTTCATGTTTAATTTCCCCCTCCCATTCTTCCAATAACTTTCCGACGCCAACATTTGTTCCCTCCCTATAGGCCGATGCATCTTCCCTGATCACATGTTCTATCGGTTTGCTACCTCTTCTTGGTTTCGAGGTGCTTGGGCGATTTGACCGTGCAGGCTCCCTATCACGTCTTCCGCGCCCTCTTCGTCTCACCGGCCAAGCCATCTCCACTTTGTCCACTCACTATTCAAAGGCATGGTCAATTAACCTCTAGTGTTGCATTTCAGTACCACCATTATGCTTATTCTTTGGTATATCCCTAATGCTTTAGAAGACAAACCCAGGTTGGATGATAGCCAGTTCAGGAAATGAGGCCAATCATCTTTCCTTGTCGTGCTGCTCTTTGTTCCCTTCCCCATACCACTCATACATAGTTCAGTTAACCCACCCCTCACGCAGTCAAGCAAGAGTTCCCCTTCCCAAGTGAGTCTTACCATTCCCATCTTCCCAGTCAAGGGTTCCCAATAAGGGTTGAGCCTTCCCATGCCCCTCTGTCCAGTTAAGTTTTGTCACTCCTCTACTTTCCCTCATGCCTACACTTCCCCATTGCATTGCTTCTAGCACTCCACCCGCATATTCATGCGAATTCACTATAATGCACTCATGAGAAGATTCCCATATACTGGCCCAGTCAACACTCAGGGCTCTCAAAGCCATAACACTGAGCCAGACTGCAGCCAACCCAAGCCTGTGGTGCTCTCCCTAGCTAGCCCCCTAGTTCCCCTCCACTAGCTTCTCCCGAACCCCCCATCCATAAAAAATAGCGTCACCATAGCAAGGGGATTGTAGGACCAAGAAACATACCCGAATCCGCTTCACTGATGTCGTTGATGGTAGCTCCACCTACATTCTCCAGTGCTCCAACTCCCACCAACGTTCACAACAATGTGGTTACCCTTCTCCTGACTTACCTTAACTCGACAATCTAGCCTATCATATCCCCTGTCCTTCCTTACATGCATCGCCTCCCACCTTGTCCACTACAACAAAACCAGCGATTAGCGTCCCTTTTTACTTCTTTTTTTGCATCTAGAGCCCATTTTTGGTGCTATTTGCATCCATTTATCAAATATGGTGCAAAACTTGACACAAAATTTGCATCAAGTTTTGCACCAAATCTTACACAAAGTTTAGCACCAGGTATTGCAATAGGTTTTGCACCACGTTTTGCACCAAATTTTATGCCAAGTTTTGTATCATCCTTTACACCAGGTTTTGTTCCAGGTTTTGCATCAAGTTTGGCACCTAATTTTGTTTGACATACTTTTGCATCCTCATTTGCATCCACTTTTTGCACCTACACTTGCATCAACTTTTGCATCAACTTTTGCATCGACTTTTGCATCCTTTTTTGCATCATTTTTTAAATCATTTTTTGCATCCATTTTTTCATCCATTTGTGCATCCCTTTTGCGCCAAGTTTTACATCATGTTTTGTGTCTAGTTTTGCATAAAATTTTGCATCTACTTTTGTTGCATCCACTTTTCCCTCTTGTTTGGCATCCATATTTACATCCTCTTTTGCATCTATTATTGTACCCACTACTGCATCTAATATTTTTGTGCCACAATTAGCGCCTAGTTTGGCACCTCCTTTTGCACCCACTTTTGATTATAATTTTGCATCCACGTTTGCATCCTCATTTGCGTCTAGGTTTAAATCAACTACTACATCTATTTTTGCATCCTTTTTTGTATCCAATTTTGGACCGGGATTTGCATCGGGTTTTGTGTCTCGTTTTGCATCTACTTTTTCATCGACTTCTATTGCATCCACTTTTGCACACAATTTTGCATCCACTGTTGCACCCATTTTAAATTTCACTTTTTGCATCCCTTTTTACATCTTCATTTGCATCATACTTTGATTCTTTTTTTGCATCTATCATTACATCCAATTTTGTTATGCCACAATTTGCACCATGTTTTTCACTCACTGTTGTATCCACGTTTGCTTCCAATTTTGCATCCATGTTCACATCCTCTTTTGCATCAAATATTGCATCTATTTTTGCATCCACTTTTATGTCAGGTTTATGCATTGGGTTTTGCATCTCGTCTTGTATCTACTTTTGCATCTACTTACATTATATCCATTTTTTGCATCCAATTTTGTTTTGCCTGTTGCATCAATGCTTGCTTCCACTTTTACATCCATTTTTGCATCTTATTTTGCATATTTTTTGTCTATTTTTACATCCACTTTTGTTGCACCATATCTTGCGCCTACCATTGCAACCACATTTGCTTCCACGTTTGCATCCCCTATTGCATCCACTTTTGTTTCATCCATTTTTGCATATACTTTTGTTTCCGTTGTTGCATCCACATTTGTTTCACCACAATTTGTGCCAAGTTTTACACCTACCATTGGACCCATGTTTGCTTCCACTTTTGCCTTCATGTTTGCATCCAAGTTTGCATTGACAACTGCATCTACTTTTGCATCCACTTTTGTGTCAGGTTTTTCATGTTGTTGTGCATCTACTTATGTTGTATCCACTTTTCATCCAATTTTACTTCTATTGTTGCCCCCATTTCTATGTTCGCTTTTGCATCACTTTTCCAACACTCATCATATTTTTTGCATTGATGATATTCCTTATGGCATTGACAATTATGAACAATTGATGACAATGTCAATAATATTGACAATGATGAAAATGAAGATGATGGCGATGACATGAATTGTGATTATGATGATAAAGACGATAGTGGTTACAATGACAATGATGATGATGGCAATGATTATGATGATGACGATGCTAATGACGTTGGTGAATCTTCCCAATTTTAGATGTTGTCATTGTCATAATCATAAGCATTATCTTTGGTGTCATGATCATAATTTCATCTAGGTCATCATCAAAAACAATAATGGCATGAATGATGATGATGCATGATTACAACAATGTCGATAGAAATTACATTAATGATGATGATGGGGATGATAAAAATGACAATGACGATGATAATGGTGGTGATGATGATCATCATCGATCATCTGTCAAAAATAGAGTTGTTATTTCTCTTACGTATATCAATGTGTCCTAAACAACCCTTTTCTAGCACTGATCACATTTTTTGGGTTGATGATATTTCTTACAACATCTACAATTATGAACAATTGCAAACAATGTCCATAATGATGATGATGATGGCATGAATGGTGATTATGATGATAATGTAATGATGGCAATAACAATGACAAGGATGATGGTGATGATGATGACAATGATTATGATAATGAGAATGACCTTACAATCTTATGGATTCGTGAACAATTACTAGTTTCAATACCATCTTCTGGATACGTATTACTATCATACTTTTTAAATTTTCTGTCTCTCTTGAGGTATCTTACTATAATGGTGTTGTCAACACTAGAAAGATATCTTGTTGTAATGGTGGTTCTAATGTTAGCACTAGCAAAGTTTAGTAGGGAGGATGCTACTACAAGAGGAATTCCTTCTAAGTGACTATGGCATTAAAAATGAGGCTTTATGGGCTGCTTGTTAACACATGTTCTCATGCTCATATAAAATTAATGTGAAAAGTTGCTTTAATTGGTTCCCATGCATAATTGATATTGATAATGGGGTGGTATAAAATTGTAATGGGCATATCCGTTAGTTAGTTATGATGGGTCAACAACATTGAAACCATCCAAGTGACATTTCACCTTGGAACAATCGTCGCTCGTGCGAAAACACGAAGTTTATGTAAATGAAAGTTGTGATTGTAGTGGAATTAAAACCATCGAGAAATATCAAAGAAGACGCTGCCTACCAGTTTTGAAAGACAACCAAGGCATTGAACAACTATTTGCGTTAGGATGTAGTGAGGGAATCGAAGGAAATTTGGCAGCCCTAAGTTGCCATTACTATTGCCAATCACACATTCAATAGTAACCATAAAAGGTAGCCACATATAAACAGAACTTCGAGGTGTGGACAGTCAGAATCTATTGTAATAGCTTTGACGTATATATAGTTTTGTGTTTAGATGAGAATGAAGTGGGCTTCATCCAGAGTTCGGCTCAATCCTCGTCCATTCCATGCAGTGGTGTTTAATTCGCCAAGCAAGAGAATATTACGTGAGTGTTCAGAGTTAAATCAACAGAAATCAAGGACGTGTGATTGTCAAATTATTGCTCCTCCCTTATGATTGAGTGCTTGATGCGATGGTCATTATCCTTGGGTGATACTTTTATTCCCCATTTTCTATTGAAAAAGTAGCGTTTTTCTGTTCAATTATGATAGGATTGGATGAACGCCGGTTTGGGTGGATGTAGAACCATGTTTTTTTGTGGTGATCTTCAAATGTCTTGAGGATAAGAAAAAAATCCTTGACCAAGGTCCATGGTTTTGGGGATGAGTTGGTCTTCTAGTGAAGCCATGGTTTCCCAACTTCAATCCTCTCACTATGTTGCCGATGACTACTCTAGTATGGGTAAGATTCCCAGTTTTCCCATTCACTTTACCCATCTAGATCTCTTAGAAAAAGTGGGCAATTTTATTGGAAGATTCGTCAAAGTAGACAGGGAAAGACTTTTGAAAGGCATTTTCACCTATGTTTGCATATGTGTTTAGGTAGATCCCAATGAAGTTTTGCGAGATAAAATTGAGCTCAAGTGGATGGGAATTGTGTATTCCCAACCCCTGGACTATGAAAATACAACTTTTTGATATAGGAATTACTAACAAGATAGACACCTTCAAACTGTCTATCCCTTTCCAATAGGGGCTTCCTCCTTACAGTCATCTAAGAACTCTAGCTGCCGTTGGAGGGATCTTAAGGAAAGAGAGGGATCCAAAATGTAACACCCCTCCCTTGTGTGTCAAACTTTGCAAACCTAAGCTGAGAAAAGCTAGGTATGATGTGTAATATAAAAAGTAAATACATTATTAATAAATTAATCACTTGGAAAAGCGAGACACCAAGAGATGAGATTCTTTCCAAATCACATTGGTGAATGGGAAAGGATAGTTCTTTCATGGTAAAGCTTCTCGATTTAATTCTAGATAAGTTGGATGGATTGGAGATAAATATCCATTGAGAAAAACATAAAAGTTGTGCGGGAGAGAAAGGCAATCTTCTATGAGGAAAATCCTCATGGGACAGAAAGGTGAGCTTTTATGAGATAAGCCTACGCAAATGGATAAAAAGATCCATAAAAGCGAGACACCGCTAATGGAAATCATATCATGAAAGAAGGTATTAAATACCCATTGCATAGATCAATTGGAGGCGGTTGATCCATGGCAAGAACCTCGACTCAGTGGTGAACTGAAGAGTCATTTCTAGGTTGGGTAGCGGTGCTCTGTTTTCCAAGTGTCGTTCTCTCTTTTGATCTAGTTTGACTCACTTGCGTGGATTGTTCTGTATATTGGTTTCTTACCCTCTATGTTATAAATTCCTTAGCATATGAGAGAATTTGCTTGAGTTTTAAATGCACTGCATGTGGCGTTAATGAGATGATTTTATGGATGCACATAAATGAAATTCTAATTAGAGTCACAGTATGTGGATCTTATGTAGAATTGGTGTTAACCTGTCTTTTGTTAAGATAGTGAATAGTCGTGCTTGAGCCGCTATGCAAATTTGTTAATTGTGGTTAAGGCTCGACTATATAAACTATGGTACAAGTTATTTGTGCTATGCATCCAATGCTGCGCTTCTGATTAATTTTGCATAATCCCTAAGATACACATGTTAACGTGTCATGCAACTGTGGCAGACGGATTATTGATTATGTATGATAAATGATTTTGTTTTGAAACGGTAGAGCCTATGGTTCGGGTTATCTAATATATGCATTATGCATTATAGGATGAATTGCATCCATTGAGGCATTCTAATTATTTATTCGTATTGCATAAGATATATGTCGGTGGTACTTTCGGCCATGACAATAGGAATATGAACATGCTATATGGCAAAGCTAGTTATTGTAAATGGATGACCTGATCTGCATAAATGTTGGATTGAATCCTCAAAGGAGGGATACTCGAATGCGGGATATTGAATAATATTGATTGATTCCTCCTCTGTGATGTGATGTAGGCATGGGTAGAAGTGCTTGTGTTAGCTTTGTTATGAGGTAGTTGTATATGAACGTGTGTGACAACCATTACATCTAAATTTATTACGAGCTAAAATTAGTAAAGGAAACCAATATGTTGCCTTTAATATTGTGGCTAGGAGGTGTCTACTGAAAGAGGACCCAAAGTTGATCATAATTCATGGAACAAGGTACCAATCAACCTTAAGCACAATGCAAGAATAGGATGAAAACCTTAAGCATGACCACCAACTCATCGAATGGCCTTGAGGCTGCAATATGCAAGAAGAGGATGAAAAACATTGACTTTGAAAGCGTTTACAACCAAAGAACCTTAAAACCCCAACTCCCTCCTTAGGACAAGTGTATTTGAGTTTACCAAGAGTTGGCTTCCAACACACCTAACGCTCAATGCCAAACATGACATGGTACACTAAAACACAAAGACCGTAAAACCTTTCAAGATATCGACAAAGTACACATTCTTCCTTGAAATACACATTCTAAGGAAACCCACAAATGACTTCTCCTCATTTTGAGGATGGTACATAAGTAAAATTGGATTGCATAGGGATTTCTTAACACAGGGTTCAAAATTATTACAACAATATACTCATTAATCACTAAATATGTCATTTGTAGGAATTGCAGTTAGGTGGGGAGGATAACACTCCTATCCATTTTTAAAGCTAGACCCAATTAATAAGTTATCCATGTGCCACAATAAATGAAATTTTTATGACTATAGTGACACATCCCTCGAGATTTCCTTCCACACCAACACTTTTATCCATGAACTAAAGAGTGACTATTTCATTATTATATTATACATACATGTTAATATAAGCATTAAAATTTGTATTCCTTTGTAAAAAATTCTAGTCCAAGAGATACATTTGATCACCTTGTCTTGTATCCAATATCCAATGTTGACCCCTATATCCTTAGATCTAGAGTGAAGGTTTCATTTCTAATGTTGTGTTTGAGCTTAAATTCTAATTAAATATTTGGGTTAGCCAAGGTCACATACTTAAAAAGGAAGAGCATGTAAATATTCATGCACACTCTAACATCAACATCAATGGCGATGCCTATCTCATCCATTGTCGTAGCCCAACTGTAGCTTCCACTACCATTAAATGCAAAACCACTGACAAACAGAAACAGACACAGAAGCCAAACGCCGTTATTGATACTTACGAAGGTGTGGCTTCATATTTGCAAGCTTGTACACACATATTCAGATTTGGGTTTCATGGAAATATTTTCTTGCTAAGCAAACTAATAAATCTCTATACAAAGTCGACCGCATGAATTATGCACGACTGGTTTTTGAAAATTCCCCTAAACGGGACTGTGTTTTATGGAATGTGCCCATCAGAGGGTACACCATGAATGGACCCTGTGAGGAAGCCCTCCTACTCTATTCCCAAATGCGGCAGAAAGGCATACAGCCCGATGAACTCATTCTTCCCTTTATTCTGAAGGGGATGAAGGTTCATCATTTTATAATAAGAGCCGGATTGGATTGCAATCTATTTGTGGGGAACGCCCTTCTTGCTCTATATGCAAAATGTGGAAGTATAGAGAACGCACGCCAAGTATTTAACAAAATGTGTGAGAGAGATTTGGTGTCATGGAACTCTATGATTGTTGGATATTCTCAGAATGGACATGCCTATGAGGCATTGACGCTTTTCCATTAAATGCTGCTAGAGGAGGTGGTACCAGGTCCCGTTACTATGGTTCGTGTTCTCCGAGCATGTACATAGGTCAAAGCTCTTCAACGAGGTAAGTGTGTGCATAGTTACATGATTAGAAATGAGATTGAGATCAACATCTTTGTAGATACCTCCCTCACAGATCTCTATTCGAAATGTGCAAGTATTGAAATGGCACGTCTATTGTTTGACAAAATGTCTTGACAGAGATGTTGTGGCATGACTGCATGCAGTCAAAACACCCACGAATGTGATGTAGGTTGGCTTCACGCCACTGTGATCCATTTGAGAAAAGAGCCCAAGAGCATTTTCAGCATGCCCGTTCATACCAAGACCCTCAATAATGTCTTGACCGATTCAGAGGGGCTATTGCGAGGTTTGCGTAATGGAGTTCGGACAGATTCAGGATGGGGGGGTTTTCTGCATTTTAAGACGGTGATTTGAGGTTTTGTTTCTGAAGCATAAAATCTCTATAGCGAAAATGAAGTCTTCTCTGAGGAAGCTGCGAGGGTTTTCACTCAGCAAACATGGAGTTAAAGAGAAACTGGGCGCGGTCTATCACAGCCAGAAGTAGCAGCAGCTGCCACCTCCGGCTTCCCTTGACGAGCTCGTTCAAGCTTCCTAGGTATTGATTTCATGGATCATTTTTCAAGTTAGGGCATGCTGTTGCGTTATTTATATATTCAAGAAAATTGAGCTTTTTCCTTTAAAAGAATTCGCGATAAAGAGGTTCTTGTTGCGTTTTAGAGATAGCCTGTGACGAATGATTTTCAAAAATGAAATGCTAAGCATTAGTTCTCTTGATGAGTTCAGAATGTAGTGATTTCTTTGATAAATTGTAAAGTTAGGACAGGTTATGA